>CM063254.1:19230146-20590146 GCA_032158295.1 Pycnopodia helianthoides | reverse complement strand
AACTCCTCCATCCATTGTCCGATTGACCTATTTTTTCTTGAGTCGCCTCCTCTGGCCCACCCACTCCACCTGGAATTTTCTTGACCCTGAACTTTGACCTTTGACATTTTCACCATTTTGATGGAAAAACGTAGTTGATCTCTTGGCCTTACATCCCGGCCGTTTTGAGCTTTGAAGCCAAAAATGAATTCTAACTCCCACTCTCTCTCTCACCTATCACTCTCACTCTAACTCTAACCTTGACTTGTCCGTGGGTGGCCCTAACCCAGACTAGACTGTTGGAGTTGATACTGCAGTCACAGGAGAGGCGAGACTCACCCTTGTCACTTTGTAAAAACCTCTCTCTATCATCTCACTCTCACTCTCACCTATCACTCTCACTCTCACTATCACCTATCACTCTCACTCTAACTCTAACCTTGACTTGTCCGTGGGTGGCCCTAAACAAGACTTGACTGTTGGAGTTGATACTGCAATCACAGGAGAGGTGAGACTCACCCTTGTACCTTTGAAAAAAGAAAATCTCTTATCTCACTTTCACTCTCACCTATCACTATCACTCTCACTCTCACTATCACCTAACACTCTCACTCTCACTCTCACCTATCACTCTCAATCTCACCTCTCACTCTCACTCTCACTCTAACCTATCACTGTCACTCTTACTCTCACTCTAACCTATCACTCTCACTCTCACTCTCACCTATCACTCTCACTCTAACTCTAACCTTTACTTGTCTCACTTTTGTGTAACCCTACCAACTGAGGGCGCTCTTTCTTACCTTTGAATGTTAATAACTCCTCCATCCATTGTCCGATTGACCTATTTTTTCTTGAGTCGCCTCCTCTGGCCCACCCACTCCACCTGGAATTTTCTTGACCGTGAACTTTGACCTTTGACATTTTCACCATTTTGATGAAAAAACGTAGTTGATCTCTTGGCCTTACATCCCGGCCGTTTCGAGTTTAAAAGCCAAAAATGAATTATAACTCCCACTCTCACTGTCACGTATCACTCTCACTCTAACTCTAACCTTGACTTGTCCGTGGGTGGTCCTAACCCAGACTAGACTGTTGGAGTTGATACTGCAGTCACAGGAGAGGTGAGACTCACCCTTGTCACTTTGTGAAAACCTCTCTCTATCATCTCACTCTCACTCTCACCTATCACTCTCACTCTAACTCTAACCTTGACTTGTCCGTGGGTGGCCCGAGCCCAGACTTGACTGTTGGAGTTGATACTGCAATCACAGTAGAGGTGAGACTCACCCTTGTACCTTTGAAAAAAGAAAATCTCTTATCTCACTTTCACTCTCACCTATCACTCTCACTCTCACTCTCACCTCTCACTCTCACTCTCACTCTCACCTATCACTCTCACAATCACCTATCACTCTCACTCTCACTCTAACCTATCACTGTCACTCTTACTCTCACTCTAACTTATCACTCTCACTCTCACTCTCACTCTCACTCTCACTCTCACTCTCACCTCTCACTCTCACTCTCACTCTCACTCTCACTCTCACCTATCACTCTCACTCTCACTCTCACTCTCACCTATCACTCTCACTCTCACTCTCACCTATCACTTTCACTCTAACTCTAACCTTGACTTGTCCGTGGGTGGCCCAAGCCCAGACTTGACCCTTGGAGTTGATACTGCAATCACAGGAGAAGGTGAGACTCACCCTTAACACTTTGAAAAAAAAATCATCTCATTCTCACTCTCACTCTCACCTATCACTCTCACTGTCACTCTCACTTTAACCTATCACTCTCACTCTCACTCTCACTCTCACCTATCACTCTCACTCTCATTCTCACTGTAACCTTGAAATGTCCGTGGGTGGCTCTAGCCCAGACTTGACTTTTGGAGTCGATACTGCAATCACAGGAAAGGTGAGACTCACCCTTGACACTTTAGAAAAAAAATCTCTCATCTCACTCTCACTCTAACCTATCACTTTCACTCTCACTCTCACTCTCACTCTCACCTATCACTCTCACTCTCACTCTCACCTATCACTCTCACTCTAACTCTAACCTTGACTTGTCCGTTGGTGGCCCTAGCCCAGACTTGACTGTTGGAGTTGATACTGCTCAGGAGAGGTGAGACTAACCCTTGACACTTTAGAAAAAAAAATCTCTCATCTCACTCTCACTCTAACCTATCACTTTCACTCTCACTCTCACCCCCTCACTCTCACTCTCACTCTCACCTATCACTCTCACTCTAACTCTAACCTTGACTTGTCCGTGGGTGGCCCTAGCCCAGACTTGACTTTTGGAGTCGGTACTGCATTCACAGGAGATGTGAGACTCACCCTTGACACTTTGAAAAAAAAATCTCTCATCTCACTCTCACTCTCACCTATTACTCTCACTCTCACTGTCACCTCTCACTCTCACTCTCACTCACACTCTCACCTATCACTCTCACTCTCACCTCTCACTCTCACTCTCACCTCTCACCTTTCACTCTCACTCTAACTCTAACCTTGACTTGTCCGTAGGTGGCCCTAGCCCAGACTTGACTTTTGGAGTTGATAATGCAATCACAGGAGAGGTGAGACTCACCCTTGACACTTTGAAAAAAAAACTCTCATCTCACTCTCACTCTCACCTATCACTCTCACTCTCACTCTCACCTATCACTCTCACTCTCACTCTCACTTTAACCTATAACTCTCACTCTCACTCTAACCTTGACTTGTCCGTGGGTGGCCCTAGCCCAGACTTGACTTTTGGAGTCGATACTGCAATCACAGGAGAGGTGAGACTCACCCTTGGCACTTTGAAAAAAAATAATAATCATCTCACTCTCACTCTCACCTATCAATCTCACTCTCACTCTCACTCTCACTCTCACTCTCACCTATCACTCTCACTCTCACTCTAACTCTCACTCTCACCTATCACTCTCACTCTCACTCTAACCTTGACTTGTCCGTGGGTGGCCCTAGCCCAGACTTGACTTTTGGAGTCGATACTGCAATCACAGGAGAGGTGAGACTCACCCTTGTCACTTTGAAAAAAAAAACACTCTATCATCTCACTTTCACTCTCACCTCAAAAAAGTGAGAAAAAGATGAGATGAGAGGTTAGATCTCACTTTTATCTCATCTTTTGTCGATTTAGAAAGGTTAGACAAAAGTGAGAAAAAGGTTAGACGAGAGGTTAGATCTCACTTTTATCTCATCTTTGGCTGATGTCGAAAGGTTAGACAAAAGTGAGAAAAGGTTAGACGAGAGGTTAGATCTCACTTTTATCTCATCTTTTGCCGAGTTGGAAAGGTTAGAAAAAAAATGAGAAAAGGGTTAGATGAAGGGTTAGATCTCACTTTTATCTCACCTTTTTCTCACTTTTGTCTCACCTTGAGAGTGAGTAAAAGGTTAGATGAAAGTGAGAAAAAGGTTAGACGAAAGTGAGAAAAGGTTAGAAAAAAAGTGAGATGTAACCTTTTTCTCACCTGGGGGGCGTGGCTTGGACGGTTAGAAAAAAGTGAGAGTCTCACCTTTGTCTAACCTTTTTCGAATTGTTAAAGGTGAGAGAAAAGTGAGAGTCTCACCTTTGTCTAACCTTTTTCGAATTGTTAAAGGTGAGAAAAAAGTGAGAGTCTCACCTTTGTCTCATCTTTAGCTTTTTGTAAAAGGTGAGACGAAAGTGAGAAAAAAGTGAGATAAAAGTGAGTATCACCTCCGTCTAACCTTTAACTTTTTGTCAAAGGTGAGACGAAAGTGAGAAAAAGGTGAGATAAAAGTGACATCGCCTCTGTCTAACCTTTAGCTTTTTGTTAAAGGTGAGAAAAAAGTGAGAAAAAAGTGAGATAAAAGTGAGAATTGGGTGAGAAAAAAGTGACATGTCACTTTTTTCTAACCTTTGAAAATTTGAAAAAGGTTAGAAAAAAGTGACATGTAACCTTTTTCTAACCTTTGAAAGTTTGAAAAAGGTTAGAAAAAAAGTGACATGTAACCTCTTTCTAACCTTTGGAATTTTGAAAAAGGTTAGAAAAAAGTGACATGTAACCTTTTTCTAACCTTTGGAATTTTGAAAAAGGTTAGAAAAAAGTGACATGTAACCTTTTTCTAACCTTGGAAAAGTGAGAAAAAAAGTGACATGTAACTTTTTTCGAATTTTCAAAGGTGAGAAGAAAGTGAGAGTCTCACCTTTTTCTCACTTCTGTTGTAACTTTTTCTACCTTAGGTTTCGAAAACCGGTCCAAAAAAGTGAGAAAAAAGTGAGAAAAGGGGGGTAACTTTTGGGTCGACCCATGCACCCTAACCCTAACCCTAACCCTAACCCTAACCCTAACCCTAACCCTAGCCTAGCCCTAGCCCTAGCCCTAGCCCTAGCCCTAGCCCTAGCCCTAGCCCTAGCCCTAGCCCTAGCCCTCGCCCTCGCCCTCGCCCTCGCCCTTGCCCTCGCCCTCGCCCTCGCCCTTGCCCTCGCCCTCGCCCTCGCCCTCGCCCTCGCCCTCGCCCTCGCCCTCGCCCTCGCCCTCGCCCTCGCCCTCGCCCTCGCCCTCGCCTCGCCTCGCCCTCGCCCTCGCCCTCGCCTCGCCCTCGCCCTCGCCATCGCCATCGTACGAGTTGGTTTTAGAGTTGGCGTACGAGTTGGTTTTAGAGTTGGTTTTAGAGTTGGTTTTAGAGTTGGTTTAGAGTTGGTTTTAGAGTTGGCGTACGAGTTGGTTTTAGAGTTGGTTTTAGAGTTGGTTTTAGAGTTGGTTTAGAGTTGGTTTTAGAGTTGGTTTTAGAGTTGGTTTTAGAGTTGCTGCAAGATTTGGTGTACGAGTTGGTGTACGAGTTGGTTTTAGAGTTGCTGCAAGATTTGGTGTACGAGTTGGTGTACGAGTTGGTGTACGAGTTGGTTTTAGAAAGAGAATTAGAAAGCTAGGGTGGGTTGGCTTTTTGGGTGCGGCCAGGCAACATCATGTGTGTGGAGGGCTGAAGGCTCGGCACTTTGGTTTATGAGAGTAATTTTATAGGTGCACTGCATGCTTGCACCAAATCAGAGTAAGTTACTTTGAATACTTGGAGAGTTCTTCTCAAGTCATTATTTTAATTCATACCCAGTTATTTTGCCTAAATTCTGGTCTGTACCAGCCAATAGGGATCTACAAATAAATTGCCTCTGTACATTTTCCATACATTTGTTTTACTATCAGCTGCTGTTAATATTGTATATTGTTCATAAAAAAGTTTTATTTAAATTTGTATTTGTATTATTTGTTTTACCCATGTTTTAGGCCCTCCCCACCCCCCCCCCCCCCAACCATGCAACTTTACTCGGGGGGATGGGTTTCACTATATTCTGCATTGTGGCTAAATAAAAACAATGCATGTCGTAAAAAGCCAAAGCATGCAGTTAGGGCAGTTGATACTTCCCGTAATATAGCTAATATCATCAGTAATACCTAATGCATCGTTTTAGGCTGCAAAAATAATTTTTAAGTACTTGGGATTTTGGCCAAATTACTATTTTACTATCCCCCCTAAAAAAAGTACTGTTTCTAAAACATAGCTAATATCTTTGGTCAAACTACATAGAAGGCATCAGTATTACCTATACTGCATTAAATCCAAACCGAACACTTAACCCGCAATCCTAACCAGAACCCTGACAAACTCTCACCCTGACCCTAACCAGTTCATACTAACTTTGTGTATTTCTCTTTTCTTTTCACTGGAGTCATTGTTACAGAGTCGAAGCTTGAAGAGCAAAATAGGCCGTTTTTTTAGTGCAGTGAAAATTAGTTTTCATGATTGGTGATTATATATAAATAACGATTATTTATAAATAACGGTTTTATATAAATAACGATTATATATAAATAATGATTATATATATGATTATATATAAATAACGATTACATGTATATATCATTAAAGATCATTTATAAATATTGTTTATTTATAAACAATTATTATATATTAACAAAGAACAAAATCTTTGACCTTCAGTGATTTGTACATTAATTTCGTGGTAACTTTAGAAAAGGGTACCAATTAACCATCATTCCCATGGTCAATTTGGAATTTCAGCCACCTACTTGGATGATTATTGGGCCCACAATTTTTTTTAAGAGGACTGGATTTTATGTTTTGTGAGGTTTAACTTTGCGTACTGAGAACAAGACAAATATGGCTTCTGCAATTTAAAGGTTGTCTTTTAAACATCTCTCCAGTTTACGCTACTGATATTGATTAATCATGACAAGACAATGACAATTCTTCTGGTGAATGTGTGTTTATTTTATTAACAGTGTGACTTTAAAAGTATGTATATTTTCAGTTACAACTCTAGTTGCAATAAAAAGTTAAAATAGTAGGTCAGAGAAATACTTGGGAAAATTGATGACACAAGCATGGAAGTTGGCCACACAGTCAGAGTATGTCATCAGAAAGGTATTTGGCTAGGGCCTTTGCAGATTTGCCCAATAACATGCAATATTTATAATTGTCAAAATGGCTGCTATTGCTTGTTATAATATTACCTTCATCTTTTCAAATGACAATTCTATGATGGCCCTATAGGCCAGATTGAATCAACGATGCATGAATGAAATGCATTAAATATTTGTTTTATGCAATTCACACATAGATACTTGCCTATTTTTCACAATAAAAAACAAAACAAAAATAGACACGGACACTCGGCTACCCCACACTCTGAAAGTTCTGCAAGCCCCTTCCAAAAACATGAACAGCCCCTTGTGGAGACTATGTATGTCCGCTTTTACACGAACAATTCGAAGGGACGTTTTCAGACCAATCTCGGTCGTCACGACTGTTGCTGCTAATGTAAATAAAGAAGATTATTTGGTGTATCTTTATCCGTCGACTGCAATACCATGGAGGATTTCATCAGAAGTCTTCTTGCGATCTCTTTTGGAGTCAGCTCAGGGTCATTCCCAAGCATAACAGCCACAGCACCTTAATAGAAAAAGAACATTAATAGGTTATTACACACTCCAGGCAGTACACTTCGGTACTTGCTTCTTATAAATTTGATAAAAAAAATCTTAGAGAAATAAATACAAAAGAAAAATAGTTCCTCATAACAACTGCCACGTGTGAAAGTCTGCACCCCTAGAGTTTCTATTATTTTTCGATTTGACAAGATTTACAATTAAAGTTACCTTAATATGAAACAAAGTTTTCACAATTTTCGTTAAGAACAGCGGGTCTAAATTCAACCAGGCACAATAGTAGACACGTTGCAAATAATAATACCAACGAATTTTTCAAATAATCTAAAATAATGGTTGACAATAGTTTGTTTGACCTTGGGTCACAACGTTTTTTAAATGTTGTTGTGGTTGTCAAATGTCAACTTGTTTTGTTACTCATCCCAAAGAAAGAGGTGGCGGCAGTGAAGTGTCACGTGATAGCGTTAAATGCATTGTAGGAGTTCAAAATGGCCTCCATATATTATCTTCTGGCGACTATCTTTTTGTGTTTCAGCCCAGGCCTAATGTTCAAACTGCGGATTGAAGTTTTTTATCAATGGATTTTTGTTTTACATTTTCCACGAATTATGGAAAAAATACGATTTTTTACCAAATACCCTTCCATGGCAGTTTTAAAATTTGTTTTACGTCAGCATGTAGACAATCGTTCAATAACTTTTAAAAATATGAAGGACCCCGTCCCCCTCCCCTAACTTTACATTATTTTTTAAATAAAATGCAAACCAACCATAACCAAACATATATATAACAATACCTGACACAAACGGACAGGCCATAGATGTGCCGGAACAAACTCTTGTATCCGTCGAGGAGTTAATCCACGTGCTGCGGATGTTGACACCAGGTGCGAAGAGGTCTACACACTTGCCCACGTTGGAGAAAGATGCTACACGGTCATGTATGTCACTGGCAGACACGGTGATGGCCTGTTAGCGATTATGAATAATTATGCAACAGATGAATAAGCCAGTTTGAGATATGGTGGACACAATACTATGGCGCTAGGTTTGGGTAAATTTGTTTGTGTACACCAAAACCAAACAGTGCTTCTATACTGTCCACCATATCTCAAAAAACTAATGGCATGAGCTTTTAGTGATACTAGAGTAAGTAAGGTCCGAATCACTATAACTCTCTGTTTCGGTCCCTATTATTACATCTCGATCCCAAGAGGGATAGCCTACATCAGCCAACGGCAAAAGTTGTACACATATTTATGCCATAAAGGGTAACAGAGAAATAATCATATTTAATAATGAGTGTACATATATATGAGTGTATTGTCGCAAAATATAATCACGGGGTAAAACCAGGACTATTCCATGGAAAAGTCAGATTTCATCGAGTGATTATATTCTGCGGCAATGCAGGAATGACATTCAATTTGTTATAGATCGTTGTCATGGTCTTTCACACAGTTTGTCCTGTTAATTAAACCAACCTCTTTGGAACTGGCGGGTGAACTACTGCATGCATCGCCATGGTAGTTCCCAGCAGCCACAATAACTGTTAAACCAGACTCGACAGTTCTTTGTATCACCTTGGTCAACGATAAGGAGTAATCTCCTCCTAAAGACATTGAAACAACGGCTGGATGAATTGCATGTTTCATCACCCAATCCAAGGCTGCAACAGAAACAGAAAAGATTTTTTTAAATATTCTTTATAAATAGGGCCTTTATGTATATATTTTTTTGCGGGGGGGATATGAAACTGTGACTTGAAAGCACAACACAAAGAATAAGATATTTCTGTATAGACCTAAATGCAAAATAACATTGATATATTATCTTATGCACATTTCCTATTTATTTTTCTAGAAGATTAATAACCGTGTGCAAACTGGTGTCAAACAAACTCCATTGACTTTCACTGAATATCATCAAGACAACTAGTTTCCTGTACCACTCTAAGCTGTCCATGTGGACTTGACAACTTCTATTCACAGACGATAACGCACGAGGGCGTCGATTGCTACTGAAAAGTAGGGGGAACGGGCGAGTAAGTCATGAACAATTTTTCGTTTTTCTTTTGTTTTAACTGATATTTTGTTTGTGTGTAGGGGAAAAGTGAATCATACATGTAGCCTTGTGTAAACAGACCATGAGACTAGTGTGCCCGCAAAAAAACATTTTGATGGTTTTGTATACAAGCATCATACAGAGTGTTTTTAGAGGACTAGCACAAAAAATAGTAGTACCGGAGCTCACTCAAAGTGTTCAAAAAGCTATAATTTATAAAATTCTTTCCTTTTTAATGGAGAATCATGTATGGAAACAAAAGCTTTAAAGGAACATTACACTGGTTTTTCTAACAAAACAGTTGCTGGCAGTGTAAGCACTTTATGTAATCCACCATATACATAAACTGACAAACCTGTTTGAGATCGATCGGCCATCTGGGTCACGAGAAAATAGTGAAAAACCGATTACACATGAAATCATATCGATTCAACAAATGAATAAAACGCTCACTGAGCAATAAACTCCAATCGGAAAATTAGTTTATTCATTTCTCATCAATTTATGGCATTTCAGACAGAAATATTTTAAGGGATGTTTTCTACTATCATCATCATTAGACTTTGTAAGTTTTATGTAAATCTGTGATTAAATGGGATATTTTATAAGTTTTTTCTTACCAATTCTGTAATGTTCCTAGGCGATATGTGTAGTTCTTAAGAGGGAAGGGGGGGGGGGGGTTTGTGGTTAAGTTAAAGGGCAAAACCAGAAGGGGAACAGGTGTTGGTAGGGGTGGAGTCTGGAAAGGATGGTTTGTGTGAAGAGGAGACTGCTAAAATAAACTTGAGTGAAATGCACCGTTGAGCGGGAAATTCGGAACCAGATTCGGTGCTAGAAAAGATAGATTGGCAGCCAGAGGGAGTGAAGGGAAGACACATGTCGGTGTCACTGAAAAGAATTATCCATTTTAATGTGCTTCCGGAGTCCGGTGTTTATCGTGTGTCTTCGAAAAAACACTGCTTCTTCGACAAATCTTGTCATGGCCCAAAATGCACTACATTTTGTGCATTGTGTAACAAGGTATGTAAGCGGAATTTGGGCGTTTATGTCTTGGACGAAACTTGTCGGTTATTGTCTGTATTATAGAAATGTAAATAGGCCCAAAATACCATTCTGCGCGTGGTTCATCAGAGCCAAAATAAGAAAATGAAGAAAACATTTTTCCGTTTAATGTTCGACATTCTTTTATTTTAACCAAAATTGAAATGAAATATTGAATCAAGGAAAAATTGAATGAAATATTGAATCAAGGAAATGGTGTATATTTTTATATTTTGTTGCATATTTCTGATGAACAGTCAATCAAAAAGTGGGGGGACATCTGATATGCTGTCCCCCCCCCCAGTCTAAAAAGTAGGGGGGACATGTGTCCCCCCCCCCGTCCCCCACCCATCGACGCCCTTGATAACGCAACTTGGATGCGAAATTTTCTTAATGAAATGAATAAAATCGATTCATTACAAACCTCCAAGTACACTGGAAACTGTTCCCTTTCCTTCACAATTAAGAACTCTTGCACCATGCAGGAACACTTCCTTAGCAACACCGTATGTTTTTCCACCAATTATACCAGCAACGTGTGTACCATGACCCTGACAATCATTGCCCTATGTATTGATAAAGATGAAAAATTGAATTGCAACAGAATTGAACATGACAAAACACTGAGGGAATCAGATGAAGGGTTTGGACAGTTTGGCTTGTATACTACCTTTTCATGAAAGTAGTCATACACAATGTTTGCTCTCCCTTGGAACTCCTCGTGTGACGTCAGAAGACCAGTGTCCAATACATAAACATGTACCCCATCTCCCGTTCCTGCAACAAACAATACGCTCATTCACATAAAATAACTAAAACCATTACAAAGGTTGAAAAAGGCACGATCCTGTTGACAGTCTTATTAACAGGTATAACAGTTTATGGGCAATTTTAAAAACGTGTTATTTCTCCTTTGAAAATTTGTTGTTATATCTTGTTTAATATCGTATCATGAAGGGTTCTTGTTTTATCATTTGCACTTACTGTACAATTTTAACACAAATGGTTCAATAGGGTTTGTTTAATTCCATTGTGTTCAATTGTAAAAGGCACAATTCAGAATTATTCGTTCATCATTCATAGCGGCAAAAAAGAGCATTCACATTCAAGTTGCCGTTTCGGTCATTCAATTTTGTCAACGTCTATTGCAAGGTGTTGAGAAAGTTTTCGACGATGATCAATTGATCAAGGTCAGTTTTACGTGTTAATCAAACACAAAGGGTAACGTTAGCTATGTTGAGATAGCATAAGTGTTACCTATAGTCTCCTTTCTATCTTCACATGAAAGCCCCAACTAGTATATTCAATCACTTTAAGCGTTAATTACCTTCTACATCAAAAACACCATCGAGGGGTAGTTCCCGCTGGTCAATACGGTCTAAACCCCATTCAACACGAAGATTATTCTGAGCAGCATCTAGAAACATGTAAACTTCTTGGTCCCTCTCGACGAAATCAACTAGGGGGTTTGCTCTGATCTAAAGAACCATTCAAAATTAAATGGGAAAAATTTAACAGATAGGGGGAAAGGTTAGTTATCAATGTCGGAATTTACTATGTCACTTTTGGGAATTAAAATATCATACTGTATTATCTGCAATGCATTTCCAATATTCTCCATGCACTGCATGTCAACTAATACAAGTGGACAAATAAAATACTGCATTGTATTCATTAAAAATAGCTAATCTAAATAGCAACATGACAACTAAAACACGCATACACACTGGAAATATTAACTCCACTGATGAAAAGGGAAAGAAGAAAAAAACGTACATAAATAAATGAATAAGCCCATAAATTAGGAAAAGAAGAAGAAATCGTCAACGTCCTTACCGTGTCCAATGCAACCTGGTCCAATTCGGCAACAAACGCCCCTATTGAGTCTTCAAATGTATCATGTACTCTCCAAACTACACTAGAACGTTTCGTCATAATTTGTTCCATGGCTTGTACAGTTTCGTGAACATTGCTGTTTTCCTACATTTAACAACAAAATCGTACTATCATGAATGACATGTTTTAAGCGGGCTGTATCAAGAAAACACCGGGAAGGAACTATCGGTCTATGGTTTAACGACAAGCCTGGGCTAGTGAAAAAGGTGTGGCAACCAATACATATAATCCAAAGATTCGGCAAGAGCAAAACAATTGTCATATAACCATATATGGACATATATTCAATAGAAAATAAAACCCATTATAACTCACCTTCAGATGGACTAGATACCTGTCTTGAAGATAACCCACTGCTTCACCATAAAGAGGAGCAATGGACACCACCAGTGGATGGAAGATGGAAGTGACTACCACGAAGGTTTGTAACAAAGAAAGTACCGTATTTGCCATGTGAACACGGAAAAGATTCACTCACCATGTCCGTAAAAGTATGCAGTGTCTTACGGCAAATCAAACCGTGTACAATGTCTTATATCAAAGATCAACTTGTTGTGGTATTTTCCCTAATGTTGATTCTACTTGTTTTAGTTCTCAATACAAAGTGACATTGTTACGATGCCATCGCGTTGTTAATGTGGACAGAAAAGTTCTAGTGTTTCTCCACATATCACTTACTGTTATATAAATTCAAGAGTTGACGTGTCATCATGGTCAACATTAAGCTTTGTTCTGCATAGAAAAACACTTTAAATTTGATGTGTGTAAATGGTGCAGCTTTTTCCTACCAGTATTTCTCGTTTTATGGATACTGATCGCTAGACCGTAGCGAGACGTGACACCAGAAGATTTCTTAAGGGCTAAGTGATGCGGGCGTGTGTGAGTGTATAAATGTATGTAAACAAAAAAAAGATTGTAATTATGTGCGTCCCACTGAAAACAAATGAAGCCAAGTTCTAAAAGAGATGGGTAAACGGGGTGTGTTCTGACCATCGATATTGAACTATGTACCAAGATAAACTTAAAGTTTACCCGATATAGTCATTTCCCATCATTCGCAAACAAACCAACCCAAAACCTGAAGCTCCATAGACTGTGCAAGTCTCGCGCTCATTCGAACTTCTGGGACCATAGTGGTCCCAACCATATGGAGTTTTACGTGGGCGAGATTTTGTTTCGTCAATTATTTTAGGTTAACGTAGTTTATGATTATGAAAATTATATATGTTGTTGGGAATGTAATACTTAGTGATACAAATATGAAAGTAAAATCAATTCAACAACATAACGAAGAAAAACCGAGAATTAAACTTGACCTCAGCTTCCGGTTACTGCAAAAAATTAAGAATTTTGTGCTCACCTCCGATAACAAAACTTATGTAAACGCTTGTTTTGGATGCGCGATGATAATTGCCAGATGCTGTAATTGCAATGCCAGGCCTTTTCATTGCAGTCTGTGGTTGTTGAGAGGTCAGTACCTCTATAAACTGTGCCAAGCATTAATTTTACGCCGTTTTGACCTTCGCGAATCCGCGTAAGGGGTTTCTAAAAAGTTAAGAGCAAATAAGCATCCTTGTCCCAGAGTTTTAATTATGTTCTAATAATAAGTAAAACATTATTTGTGTATTTATCATAAAAGCTAAAACTAATTTTATAAAAATTGTACTGAGTATTTTTTTTTCTTCAGATTTTGTCATTGGATATAATTTAAAACACAGATTTGATTTCAGAAAAAAATATGTTCTTCGTTTGACGTGTTTTCCCGTTCCGATACGCGCGAGACTTGCACAGTCTATTGCCAAGTCAGGTTCATTACATTTTACAAACATATCAAATGTGCATGGAATGTGATCATCGGGAGTAAATGTGCATTAAGATTCAAAGTTAGGATTAATCGATAACGTCAGACCAATCGATAATATACCAAATGATAACAAACGTTCTTTTAAAATGACTTCAAACAACGTGATGTGGATATAATTATACATTTATTCATTACTTCACCATTATTATTATAATAACACATATACTATAAATAGTGGAATAATATCATGACAAGGAATCGGCTATCGTATAGTTAAATAAGTCTACATAGCTACATGCAAGGAGGATGAACATCATGCAACATTAACGCTGGACAAGAAACTCATTTTTATAGGTTTTCTTAATGACTGATCCATAATGAAATTTAAGTAATCCATTTTGGACGGGATTTTAGAGACTTTTTATGACGGTCGATCTCTATTTTCTTCCTCCATGCTTCAAAGGGGAATAAAAGGGTAGCGACGTGGTCTTAACCGGCCGTTTAAAACCGGCAGGGTCGTGGCCGTGTGATAAAGGCTCGGCTCGGTCCTTTATCGCACGGCCACGGCCCTGCAAGGTTTTAAACGGCCGGTTAAGACCAAGTCACTACTCTTTTATTCCCATTCATAGATGCCTTTTTTGTTAAAAAGCGTAATATTGTTGGAAAATCTCAACTTTTCTGTTAACTTTCATTTCCTGTCACGTCCTCGAGCCCTGTTTCGTGAAGAATATACATGCCACGCTCAACAGTTGTGCGTACGCGCGCGTCATAACACTAACATGTTTTTAGATTGAATACCAGTATGTGTTGATTGCGTTTCGCGTAAATTAGCGCCTGCGTAAAACCTTGCGCGCCACAGGTGTGTTTAAACCATAGAGTTATATATAAGAACTAGAGGGCGCACTAGCAATACTGCGTGCACAAACGCGCCGGGACCGCAAGGAGACACGAGCGCCATTTTATACAGGGCAAAATTGAGTACGAAGTATACGATGTGCGTATGGAAAATGCACGCATCACGCGCTCGGTGTTCATGTTGTTGTTTTGCGTACAGTAAAGTAATGGTAGTGGTACTTCAAACATGGCCGCACCACCCGCGCGACGAGTCACGTAACTTGGCCAGTGCGCCCTCTAGTTCTTCTATATAACTCTATGGTTTAAACGCTTCTAGCCGTGCATTATCATCCGTTTATAACCGGCCACGTGACACGCTCTCCACCAATCAGAATGGATAAACTCTCCGAGGTATTTATGAATGCAGTTTTAAAAAGCCCGGTCAATAATCAACAGTGATAAACAACCGATTGTTTCAACAGCTGTGTTTGTTTACGAGAAAACAATTCTTCATGTTTGGTGAATTTAGTTATCAAAACGATTAGGATGTTTTCTGAGTGTACATTTTGACAATTAAAAAAACCCTATAAAAAACTTTAAGACAATTCGATTGAAATACCATATAATGCTAACACGTATTAACAAGTACAACTGTTTCACAGTTCAATTAAGTTGAAGATCGGGTAAAACAATCAATTACGTGATAATTACAAATGCTGACCTTTAACGATTTGATTGGGCATTGTTCTGTTGATTTTTTAAAGATAAAGGTTACAGCTAATGTTTTAGATATTGCAAGTAGGATCTCTGAATCCTATGCAATGATCAAAAGACGCGGTTGTCTCGGGTGTGATATCCCCCCCCCCCCCCCCAGTTGCGGCAGAACGTCCCGGGTAGCAGCTGCAAGCCTCGTCCTGGATACATACGGAAACATCATCATGCAAAGCAATGTGCACCACCATTCCTCATGACAAGTCAATGTACTGGACGTTGTGGTCGCCCTTTCTAGCTGGTTCGGCACGCTAGTAAAGTTCAATGCTAAAAGATAAACATACGTTGATCAGTCAATTTTAACATTGTAGAAGCAGCCACAGAATTTTTAAATTTACCTTGAAAAAATGTTTCCTTGCTTCAATTTATTCCAATGTCCAAAAGGATTTGGTCATCAATCACTGAAAAGATTTCGCTTTAAAACGAAATACAATTTTTGTTAAATGGCACAGAAAACCAAGATGTTTATACCGGACACTTAACAAATAAATAACTGCGGACATCAAGTATTGCGCGAGCAACCCGCTTACTAAACGTGGCAGTAAGGATGGGTGTATCATGTTGGTTCCTCATGTTACAAATCGTTTAGAACATTTCAATTATAATTTATTTATATTCAATATTTAGATTTGAAGTTCCTTTAAATATTTACTTGTTGTACATCAACTATTACAATTGATATCATTTCCCCTTTAGCCCGCAGTGTTTGTCAACCGCCAGTCGGTAGGCCTACCCTACTGCTGCGTAGTAAAAGAACAACAAATTTGTGTGGTCCTCCAAATCCTGTCACGTGTACTCACATATCTTGTGTCATCTGCAGCTACATGAACTATTCTACGGGGACCTGCAACCAAAGAAAACATACAGATATTTGATTGAACATAAAAAACAAACAGAAACACGAAGTTGCTTTGACACTGCCCATTGTGGTATGTGGGCATAGGATACAGACAAAGATCTCGTCACAATTTGCGGCTACATCTGTATTTTTGTACAAGCTGTAATTTCTCTCTAGGCCAATGAATAACGATGGTTGCCGAAATGTTCATTTTGAAAACATTATCTGATACGCTAGTTTACGTTGGATTGACCATGTAGGGCTGCTGAGAATGAATAACCGTATACTGTACATTCACATGATGTAAACAGTACAAGACAATCAAGACAGAAACGTCATATCCAACTCCCATCACAAAATTGAAAAACAGAGAGAAACCCATTTTATCATAATAACAGTGCAGTGTATACTCTCTACATCCCAAGGGTCGCTCAAAGGCCCGTTGAGCTAGACAAAGGCTGAACATCTGCATCGTGGGCAATCGATTCAACTTTTCCTTCCCGAGCGTGATGAGCGCCCGGTCAACCGCAGGCCAATCGCCCCAAGATCACCATGCGATAAACGGAAACCGTTATCAACATGTATGGTTCCCCCTTTCCTATATTATAATGGTGGAATCGCGAATCGCTTATCCTTCCTCATTATTATTATCATATAAATATTTGTATACGAAGATCTGGTCTGTGTTGGAAGCTAAGGCCATCTCCCCTAGATAAACTCATGGTCGCCGTGCATTTTTAGGTTTGGACCAACGTTATGGAATGACTTCCCCAGAGACATAACATTTTCCTCAAATGTGAACATGTTTAAGAAGAAACCCCAAACTCATTTGTACGCTCAGGTATTTTCTGTGTATAAAGTTATCATGCGTAGGCCTACTTCTTTGTCAAAGCGCATTTGAACATTACTTTGTATGGACACCGGCGCTACATTAGTTGTTTTATGTTTTGATTGATTGATTTACCTCCCGTATGTGGCTAGGTTTCGTTCGACGAGTCACAACTCATGTAACCATTAAAGGTAGGGTCATCAGTTTATTTTTTTTCAACTTAATCCTGACTTATTGGCAAAATTATCAAGAAGATATAATAAAAGTCACCTGTGAAATTTTCACCTGAATACATTGTCTACTTGTTGAGAAAACAGCAACAAAGCGGTCACGGTATTTTCCCAAGAACGTAGAATTCATCTTAGTTTAGCGAGGTGACAGCGGGTACCAACCGCATCTCTGTCTGCAGCATTCGTGAACGGACACCAACCCTCAGAAATCTGAGAAACATTTCATGCATGAATCGTTTCTTAGATTCAAATGTTTTTATTGCTTTCTAACCAACGGGGGCATTTCAGACTAAATAATTTTGCAGGATGCTTACTATCATTAGCATTTTTATAACAAGTAAGTAAGCTTTTGGATAGAAGTTTTAAAAAAATCTCCACGGTCATTGGCAAAGTATGACCCTGAAGTAAAAATTTCTTAGGAATTTATTTTGAGCTACTTCCAAATCCACTCTGTGTAAGAAAACTAACTGACATCCATATTTGGTTAATTTCATTGAAAAGTGAATTTCTGTACACATTAAAACAATTCCTCTTATCTGGACAACTGAAGGCGTTGTCGCAGTGATGCCATTTCAGGGAGCACTTCTTTTATTTCTGTTGAAAAATGAAATTGTGAACCCCAAAATTTGCTAGGTAAAAGAATTTGTGAGAAGAGTTTGCGCATTGGCTTACGAACAAATGCGTATGTTTACTTACTGCCATAACTGACACACTAACAAATCACTAAAGAAAAGAAAGTTTACGACGGCGAAATATTCTTAATTCCGTCAACGTTTTGTGTATAAACTATTTGCAACATTGAGATTTCTGCTTGAAATGACATCACACTTTTGCTCATGAATATGCATATTTTCATTAGCATAAAATACAAAAAAGCACAAAAATTACCATACAAATGGAAAACAGAAAATTTAAAACAAAGTGAAATAGGACCAAAGGTGCATCTCTAAGGATTGCATTGAAAAAACATTTCATGGACCCTTAAAGACAGCATTTGGCAATAGAAACTTGACCTCTCAAAATTTAAGAGCAAACTGGGCTATCATAAAGAACTAATAGTGACAACAATTATAGCGTGTTTGAACAACTACAGCTTGACAGCTCAGATCCATCATTTGCACCATTATAAAATGGACGCAAAATTTTAAAATAATTAATATGTTTAAATCGATCAATGAAGGTAATGGACATAAACAAAAATGCAGCTTGTCTGACTCTGACTTGAGTATGAAACGCATTAAAGCATTCAACAGGTTGCTGACAGGGTTACCGTGGAAAGCTCTATTTGTTTAATGGTTTATTGTTCCAATGCAGATAAAATCATATAATAAAAAACAAAACACAACATCATTGTGATAACAAAATGACTGACAGAAAGTGGAATGATAAACGAGAGTTCCTCTCAATAGCAAATTACACACATCAGCATTAATTCTCTGTTAAAATCCTAACAATGCAAAATCAACAGACCCCTCGTTCTTTACTTTAGTCAAGGTGACTAATGGTGCAAAATCAGTTTATGGCTGGAGGAACGTGTATTGGTCCCGTGTCTAATCCCCCTTACTCCTCCATACGGGAAATTGGCAATGCATAAATAAAACGAATAATAATACTAAGATGCATTTATTAACTAGTGCCAGCTGCAATTTAAAAAGCTGGTGGTTTTAATAGGGAGGGGCGTTGAGCCATAAGCGATACCTGTTCAGACTGATATCTCACAGATTGTTGAAAAACAACACCCTCGTTTGATCATCACTTCGGAAACATAGTTTTGAAAAATAATTTACTAGATTTGAAACGTTAATACATTGCGGGGAAAAATACAACTAAGGTTTGCGGTGACATCATGCAACAATATCCGTAATGAGCTGTAATCACTCGACGTTTAGATCAGTATGCACAATCGTCTTATGGCCAAAAGTAACCCGAAATAAAGAAGACCAGCGGTAGCAATATGACAATATTATACCCCATGTCCACTTTCCCATGGAATTGCCTGCATGCATTACCTTTTTGTGCTTTAGCAGAAATTTGTTAAGCAATATGTTTTGGGCCAAATTTCATAGAGCTGCTTAAGCAGCAAATATGCTGAACAATTTTCTGAAAAAAAAAATAAGCAGGTATCGGTCACAACTGGTACACGTGACAAAGTGGTATTTTGACTGGTGACCTTAATCTGCTTAGAGTAATTGCATTGTGTTTATCTTTTTTTTAATCAGCTATGTGAAATAGCCTTTCCTTGCAATTGTAGAAAGTGTTTTGCTTTATGGCTGCGAAACATGGACCATTAACAAGAACTCAAAAGTTCCTCGATGTTTGCTACATCAGGTTGCTAAAGTCAGCCCTTTATGTAAGCTGGAAAGACCACATATCCAATGCAGTTTTTTTTTACAGACATCTACCTAAAATCACTGCAAAAATAAGAAAAGGAGACTTAATTTGCTGGACGTTGCCGAAGAGAAGTATACAGATCAAGTGGTATTAGATTTAGTGCTGTGGCAACCAGTACATGAAAAGAAGAGCAGAAGGAAGCCAAAGCAGAGGGAGGCCAAACAATACAAACATCAACCAACTATAATGTAAAGACCCAAGTGACCTGTGAGGACATAAATTATAGGCAACTGCATGCTGGATGGACACAGGAACATTTGGAAAGCCAACAGAAATGTCCGGTGGAAACCGTTGGAATGAACGAATGTGAAATAGAACTTTTCCGTGCATACGTAAAACGACACTGCTGATTGGCAATATATGGGGACATCGCAACCTTATTCCCAGTGGTGTACGATGTCGCAAGCGCCTGTTTCCCCCAGACTGCCTTGATCGATCATATAGCCCTGGAAGTGTGACTTTGAAATATTCAAATATTAATATTCTAATCAATCCCGTGGTTGATTCATTTTGTGTTAGAGACGTACACACAGTGCGCGATCAAATCAGGCATATCATTCAAGTCATAGCTGATCAACCAGCCTCGCTCACAGGAGTGATCGATCTCGTCGCGCCATTTTTTTTCCCAGCACGACCTGCGCGACGCCCATGGAAGCGAGGCTGCACGGGAAATCGCACCTTTTTGTATGGGACTGGGTTGCGTGACACATACGCGTTTTTTCGTCTGCTGCCAACAATGAATGCTTAAAAGGTAATTAGCTTTAATTCATGGAAAAGCCGGGGCTTATCCATACGATTGTTGGCGCGCAAGCTTACGGTTTGTCAGAATCAAGCAGCTCTGGCTGGGGCTATGGCCGTTGGCTATAATGACAATGTTGGAGAAAATGACTTTTCGGCATTCCGGCCAATAGCCACTGCCGAAGCTACCAATTCAGACACGGCCAAATGATGCGTCACAAATTCAATACATTATGTACTCAATGTAAAATATACTAGTATACGCGCACGTACGCACAACCGTTAAGCGTTGCATACATGTAGACAATGACCCCTAGCGAAACGGGGCCTGAGGGGACGCGTACACGTGACAGGAACTGAAAACTTGAAATACAAAACAGAAGAGTTTTACAGGTTTTCCTACGTTATTACGTTAAAAGGGGCATTTATGAATGGGAATAAAAGAATAACGACTCGGTTTTAAACAGCCGTTTAAAATCTTTCAGGGTCGTGGCCTTGCGATAAGCCCACATGCCTATATATTAAATTCAGTTTTGAAATCACTGATCAGTCACTTCTACCTCCATGGTCTCATACACTGTCCACACAGAGACAGCTGGTCCCAAGTCAGCTATAGGCCACCCACACCGAAACGTTGGTGTATTCTCAAGAGAGTTTGTGCATTGCACATTGGACAATCAGCTTATGTTGAAAGATTGCAATAATTTAAGGCAGTCCACAATGAATCATAAGCCTGTAAATGTTTTCAAGATTTTGTTTCGTGTCATTTTAAAGACTGTATATAACATCACATCCTTGCTCTGTTGGCTCTTTGGGACATCACAGTGTGAAGGTCGAAAGGATACTATACCGAAAGAACCGTCCTCGGATAGGTCTTGTGTACGAGTGAGTAGCCCTATTGTATAACTTAAAGGCTCTATCCCTTATAAGCACGGATCCTATATAAGTAACCGGTGAAGTATAGGGAAACGACCCTTTTTCTTTGGTGAAGCTATTTCTACCTCCATGGGTGAAGCATGAGGGAATAGGGGTGAAGCAAGGGTCTGTCTTTGGATTTAGTTTCTCCATGCTCTTGGGGTAACAGGATCCTGTATTGGGGTCTATCATTCGGTACATGCCTTTGCTCCATGATAGTTGGGTCGTCCTTGATCTATGGGTATAACAGAAGGCACAGCATGGATCTTGCTTAAGCATGGACCTTGCAAGTAGATATCCTAATGGTACATGCATCTTTGCTTTGGAACTTATCATACCTCCATAGTAGTACTTATGGTTAGAGAAACCATTGTTTATGCTGAAGTATTGTATTCAAAAATTTAAAATAGCATTTCAAAATGTTCACCAAAACCAGTTTTTATTTGTGAACAAACAAGCCAGTTATAGAAATGTAGTGTGTCGCTGCAGTGCACTCCGTGCAATCGGTAGCTCCTCAAAAATAATTGACGAGTTTCAAGTGCCATCATTTCTTCATTGTGACCAACACCTGGGCGCCTGTACCCCTGTTGAGCATTGCTCTTCTGCGGTTAATCACGTACCAGACCGTGCCACTGCATTAAAACTACGCCAAGAAAACCAAATCACAGTCGGTAAGGTGTGTCAAATGACGTCGCCGTGCGGGGGACCTTCACACAATATACCATAACACCATACTGATATGATTGCCCCATGGTTCAACCCAGTGATAGATGGTCTTAGACTATGAACCCCCACTATACTAAAATGAAGATACAATTGTATGTGACGAACGCAAAGATAGCAATACACAAAATAATGGGAATTTAAGCTGTTGACATGTCAAATATGTATGGTCAAACCCATAAGTATCGTTCCAATAACTGGAAAAGTGGATGGATATTCACTACCGGTCTCGTTTATGACATTAATATAATATACAAATTAAATATAGGTTTCTTGTTCATGAAATTATTTTAATAAACAATCTTTTTGCAAGTTGTGTGACGCAAACTAAGTATTGATAAGTTTTACAATGGTGTGCTCTTAACTTGGCCATTTGAGCCCATCCGTGTCAACATTACTTTGCCCGATAGTATTGCAATACCGAAGGCCTTCTATTGGCGAAGTTGTGACACCACGTTTTGATCAAAATGTTTTTGACAAGTTTAACTATTATTAAGTGATCTTTGGTGATCCCTTACGGTCTGATACAAAAACGATATTTCAGCGAAGAGATATTATAAGAAATATTAAACATCATGTTCTCGTTGATTAATCGCACTATAGTAGTAATAGTTCGAACAAACAATTCGAGTATTTCAAAACAAAGAAGGTAGGCTATATAAACGTCAACCATTTCCAGCGTTCTCCCTTAACAGTGGTCCGCAGGCCAAATGCCAGTTAAAACACCTGAGGACCAGTTGAAATTCTCACCAAGTGGTCCTGCTGGCTAGTTCAGTATTGAAAAGCATCCCTATTTCAATTGAAATATGGACTAGTGAAAAAGGTGACGGACTATAGTGAAATGACAAGCTAACTGGTCCTGCTGGCCAGTCACTGAAAAAGTGAAGGGCAAACCCTGATTTCCCCTCAAAAATTCCCCCACTCCTTCTGTCAGATGAAAACAGAAACAACAGTGCATTGATCAACGATGATACATGCAGGTGGTGCTAATCACTAAACCTTATTCTTCACCCCATCAGTTTGTAGTATACCCTCTGGCCCCCATCAGAATATTTGGAGTGGCCCATTTTGTCACCTTACACCCTATCAATTTAGAATCTGCCATACCTTGGCGTACAATCCGGGAATAAAACCCCACTTGTTTATTTAATTTCTGTCGAGAGGGTCGTTTCAAACCTGTACCGCAGTATCAAATAGTTTTCCCAGAGAGGTTTTTGCTTGGCGACTGATACACGTCTCCAGTGTTCTTGCCCCTAGTACCCCTTGACCCAGACCGACAAATTGGCATCAGTCATCCACTGAACTCCAGGAAGGCATACGATTGTGTTTTTTTTATTGAATTTAAATTGTCCTTTGTTAATATATGTTTGCATTTCGTTTGTCTGCAAAGAAAACTTAATGTTTAATTTCCTTTGAATTTGAACCATTGACCTCACCGTCATGGATACAACGGGCAAGAATCAAAAGTACAACATTTTGGCGAGAGTAAACGGCGAAAACACATGCTATGCTTGAAATTGCAACTGCAAAAATAAACCTCGTAAATGAAACATAGGGCCTATAATATAATAATAGAGTGGTTTTAATCCGGTGGCACTAGCCCCCAAACCGTGCCCCCTCTCCTAATTTGAAGTCTAAACTGCTGAGCAAAATGCTATATCTCATAAGCTTTGTCCCTATAATTTCAATGTTTTTATAACTTTTTTGTCTGTTTCACCAGCAGACAATGTATTAATTATTTGTCATTATCGTTAAATAGTAAATGGCATAACAAGAGCACTGAAAAGTGGCTTATTTAAGAAAAATTAATACAACGGAAACTACAGTTTTAGTCAGCCAGAATTGCCCCACTACAGAAAATATTGTGCACTCCCCTTATGTCCCCTAAAAAAATGTTATCCTATTTAGTGTTCGGTGACCGTTTCTAATCTGGACATAGCTGAACCTTGAAAAGATGTACCGTTAATCAACAATCTAGAACATCTTATTTAAAATCGAAAGTGCATTCCGTACGATCCATGACAGCGTGTTGTTAAGAATCTAACAACAAATCAATCATCTCTTGCTCATGTTGTTTGCCGTGGACGGAAGTGAATGTTTATCCACTGTTTACAGCAAATGGTTTAACAAATACGGCAATAATGTTTATTTCGTGTGCTTTGTTTTCCTTTCTCAAACACCCCAGAACAACAGTGAGTAACACTACAATGGATACTTCTGCCTCGTCTAAACCCAGAAACGCTCGGAATACAACAGAGAGACGATCTTTATCTTCAACAGTTTCCTGTGACCCATTTCCTTTAGAGAGAGGGTTGCGACCCAACGTCACGGTAGTTTTCGCGATGCACCCCACCTTACTTTCGCTACATATTACAAAACCTTGTTCCGCGAATGCTGTTTATTACTCAAGTGCACCACTACAAAAAACTAGTTTACGTCTAAAACAACTGTTATAGTTATCCAAAATGATCTTTGTTGTGTATATATTTTGTGTGCAAGTCACAACAAATCTGAATGATTTCAGATGTCAATATTAGACCTTCTATAGTATCAACAAAAAATAAATAATTATCTTACACAAATTAGTGTCTCTATTGCTCTGTGGTTTAAAGATGTAGCTTAAGCATAAACGAAAATGAGTGATATGAAGCTTTTAAAAGTCTACTAATAAATTAGTTTTATGTTCCTCTTTACAATTGTATGTCAACAAATTTAATTGACTAACATAAACCTCAACTAATTAAAAAAATGTTCCACGGTTAATCAAATGTATCATCATCAGAATAATGTTCGCAATTTATTAATTATATTCAACAAAAGGTTCCTACTCCTAACACTAACAGTCATTCGCAACCTTCAACACATCGGGAAGGACCGAATTGACTGAATTGGTTCAATCATGGAGCACAAAATATCCTCCATGGTTCAATTGAACAAAAACCACGGCAAATAATCAATGTGAAATGAATGCTGAGACAGTTCACTTATGTTCTACACAGACGGCTCCACAACAAAGGTATTTAAGTGCCAAGGTCATTTCCCATGAAATTTATTTGTCCGATGATTAATAATGCTGCAGGTCGCTTGTCACGTCCGTGTTTAACATCTGCTTCTGACTTTATTAGGATCACACAACGAATCCGTTTTATGAAAGAGCAGACAAGGTAATAACTTGGCGGCACATTGCGCTGCAACTACATGTTTCTGATTGAAAACAGTGAAGTGTCAACGTATTTGAAATTGGAAAACACTCCAATTTCAAACCTAGACTTCCTGTAATGCACTGTTGCACATTATATTCTTTTCATTTAAGCCTTATTTACACAATCCCTGCACAGAATAACTTTTATGTGATTAAAACGATTCGCATTTCATTTTAACAAAAGAATGGCCTGTCAAACTATCCTTTCTCTGTGGTCAAACTAAAATACAATAAACTATTTAGCAAAATCATGGCAAAATTCAGTTCAAGAGAATGTTTATCCAACCGCAGCCATTTGATGGATTTCTCTTTAAGTATAACTTTCATGATAGCTGATAATCCCTTGAAAGAAAATACACAAGATGGTGGAAGACTAAAAAGGAATAGAGACTGAAAGCTAATTGAAAGCATGGTGATAAATATAAATACAAATGTTTTAAGCTCAGTATCAGACAACTAATGGACAAAACATACTGTCAATGTCATGGTAAAATGGTTTAGTATTACTATTAGCGGCAGTCACCCTCTCCATGGTCACATAAGAAAATTGTCAAATGACAGCGATCAGTGGTCAACCTGGCTTCTATGGGCTAACTAGTAACTAAGCACCCAAAGGTTATAACATAAAAAGCAAGTCATGAGCAAGCATCTCTACATTTTATCCGAATGGAAAATAAGATCCAAAACCTACCTTTCTCCTTTTCGATCGTCCTTCTGATTGAAGTGTTCTTGTACACATGTCTACACATTCACCAAAAGACATTTGCTGTTGATCCGGCGAATAGTCCATGTCTGCAAGACTCGCCAGTGCTAGGATGTAACTACACGCTATTCTGAGAATAGCCAACTTCGACAGTTTTTGGTTATGTGAGTACGAGGGAACAGCCCTTCGAAGCCCTTCGAAGGCTGCACTGATAGTATGAACGCGATTTCTCTCTCGAGCATTGGCAACAATTCTTCGTGATCTGCTGAGATTTTTATACGAGCGAGAAGTCTTTTTTGAACGAGGTAAACTACCTCGTGAGGTATTACCAGAGTCTGGGGATTGACACACTCTGTGGGGACTCCCCTCTTCTTCGTCTTCGTTCATCAGGAGCTCTGGTGAGTCAGTACAAGTGCCCTGGGATCCATCTGCATCCTCATTGTCACTTTTGGCATCATCACTTGTCATCCCACCATCGCCAAACATGCTTATCATCATCGATTGCTGGGCAAAAGTTTTTGAAATGGTTGGATTGAGGTCAAGGCTGTCTTCACTGGAGTGGCTAGCACGACTGAAATGACCATGTAGGGCCATTATTCCGGGTATCAACTCGTCCACACCACCATCACCACCACCACCACCACCACCCAAGCGGTGATTATCATACCCTACCAGTGTCACTTTATTAGTATCGTAGCAACGTGAATCTTCATCATCATCGGTGTCAGTGGTCAATTCCATTGCTGGTTCACATTGGTCCTCGTGGAGGTGATTTGGTATGTCCATGGGCTCCACCTTGACCAGGTGAGTGGGATTACTTGTACTCAATCGTCTTGGTTCACTCTGCTTGCGTTTGTTTCTCCTAGAGTAGCCAGCAGGAGATATATTGGGGAGGTGAACGCCTTGTTTTGCGTCACTTTGTTCCTCCTCTTGATCCTTCATGAAGAAACACTGTTGAGATGAGGTCAATGGTTCTGCTAGTGCTATACAATAAGTGTCGCCGTCCCCTTGCTGACCTCCTGCATTAGATGCTTGTTGACGCTCGGCATCACGGCGTGCTGAGGCTACCCCAGTCCCAGACATTGCTTCTGATGACTGACTACCCCTTCAATAGTCGGATAGCTTAAAAAAAAGAACAGTTTGTTTCGCAGGAATGCCTAGGTAGTGTCGTTAGTTCAAAATTGCATTACTTCTAATTTATATCGCTGCACAGTCTGCCCTGGCTACGAGTGTGTACATGTATGTGTATATACAGGGTACTGTTACCGGTAATTCACCCAGCCTGGCAACACTCGACACGAGCCAATTCCGAGTCAGACAGCCCAGATGTTTCAGTCCCTGAGAATTCCTAATGTGATGCGTAATATGCGGATGTAATCTCCTACAGATTACCACACAGCGACCCTTGTAGCTGGCAGGTAAAGTGATCGCTCACGTTCATGTAATATTGCCTATTGGTTGCCGTTGCAGTTGTGGACACAACTCGGTAGAGTTTCATCACCCTCCTCCGCTCTGCACAGGCACAGCTGCATTTAGTTTTCAATAATTCACATTAAAACGGCTCTGTGAGGGCCACAGTGTGACTGCCTCAAAAGTATCCTTGTGTACTGTTAGTGTTATCAAGTGAGAAAGGGCATAAAATAAAGGATGATTCCAGCACCGTGCTGCTCAGCTGACAGTGGGCTATATTCATCGGTTGGCTGGCGAGGCCCACCCGTCCATAGATGTCGTTACACCCCGGAGGCCGGCTAATAATAATGTGATCCAGCGTTTCACAAGACGGTTTTGGGGTATTTTTTCTGCCCTTGTCTTTATCACCCACACATACCCTACGCTCTCTCTCTCTCCCTCTAATGTGGCTTGGCCTCGACTCAATTCTCATGTGCGAGCACGACCGCCCAGCCACCAGATGTCAGATGAACGGCCGCGCTGATATTGTGTTTAATGGCAGCGCATAATCCTCGCCTTATTATCGGTGATTGTATCGCCTCAATCTGTCGCTTGCTTTTGACTGTGATTAGCATACGGCCCGTAGCCACCTGTGCGCTGCCTGCCTCGCAATCAACCTCCGTGAAAGCTGCCACGGCCGGGGGGTGCCGTGGCGCTCACAATGCCCCGTCAATATCACACAATATTTGCCGTGTGCCGAGTAAACACAGCTCGCCCCAGGGTTTTTGCTACAATTACTGATATGCTGTCCGCGCTTGCCTTGTGCTCAACCATGGTTCAACTTGGGCTCAACCTCCAATCATCTGTATGTCTACCTCTATGACAGAACCATAGAACAACAAACCCTAATCACGGCTTCAATAATTTTTAAAATTTAACCGTTTCACAAGAACATAACCTTACTCTGTGACAGGAGTTTTTGCTTTACATTGGCAATTTCATTCTCTCAATGAAAGAGCCCTATTTTAATCAAAACTTATTTTTTTTTAAATCTGGTTTTGAATTCAAGTTGGCCGGGTCATCAATATGCGAATCATCTCCGCCGCAGAGACGGCCAGAAATCATAGCATTGATGGAAATTCAAATCAATACCCAGCAGCATCTCCTTTTTCATCAGATCGCCAACCGTTTGGGCACATATCGACTTGCGCTTTAATTATGAGTGTGCGATGCAATGAAGGGCTAGAGTGTGTTAAAGAGACTGAAACATGAATAATAATGTGGAGGTTATTTCGCATGCAGCTTATAACCCCAGTTGAACTTACAACATAAATTCACAAATAGTAGACTTAAAAGCAGAAGGGATAGGATTGTTGAAATTGTTCTCCTCCCCAACCCCCAGTCACACCCTTCTTCCATTGCTCACAACCCTTTCTCTTTCTTTTGTAATTTGTATTTAATTTTGTTTCTTTTTTAAACAACTGGTAGGCCCACTCAACCTCAACAATCACCTTTCACAACCGTAATGTCCACACAAATATGACAATTTTGAATGCATTCTATTTTAATGTTAACTTGAAAAAATTATGTTAACAGACAAGCTAAGGCTAACTTTCAGTCTTAAATTTATTATACAATGTTCAAAGAAGAGCACGTGCATAAAACGGATGAAATAATTATGTTTATCTTTTACAAGTACAGTGAATAATAATTGAAACAACATGCACTATTGCAAGGCACTGTTACAAACGAATTTACAGATGTATTTACATGTGTCATTACACTTGTACAAACTGGACCAGACACACCTTCTTTCCAGAATGATCAAACATCATTATCAGATTTTATCACAATTATCTCATGATGGACTTTGAGATTTTATTCTAGCGAAAATAACCTTTTAGTCCCGATGGATACAACAAGGTAGATAAAATGTTAGAAAGGGGGAGGGGTTAGGGATAGTGTACACCCAGTTAAGGTACCTATAAGCAACTAATCACTTTAAAATATAATCACCCCAATTATAGCATAAGTTGCAATCACAATGGCAAGCTTTCAAGTGAGTCTTATAATAAGCTGGTTGTTACTCACACTTTGTGGATCAGAGTTAAGATTTAAAAACTAACAGTATGCCAACTTAACGTTGTAGTTACTGGTGATCTTTCGGAGCAGGTTAATCCAACACAATTTGGAAAGTGCACAAAAATAACCATGTTCTTCAAAAATTTCAGGTTAATTTCTTATCGAAGACTCCCTTGTGATTTTACCAGTGATTTACTTAAGTTACTTGGGACTTCATAACGCAGTACCATCATAATCTCAGCTATAGAATTTCAGGCAGTAAAAACTTCCAACTTTGGATCAGTGGCGGGTTCAGTGGTGATGGGCACAGCGGACAGGATAACTAAACAAAAATTGAATTACCCATTAAAGGTCACGCCCCTCCTTTCTGGAAATCCAAAAAGTACATAACACTCAAAAATACCGGCATCAAGTTTGGGAGAGTGATTTATTGTGCCCAGGGATCACACACGCAACTCGGCCAATACTTTTTATCAATTTCTGGTTATACGAGGACACCCTAGTACAGAAAAAATATGAATTGATTTGATTTAGGATTTTGAATTTTCCCCAGAAAAGCCACATAAAAATCAATAGTGTACTAGAACTTGGGGGTCAAGACATCATCCAAGTTTTCTTAAGTTGCCAGTTGTTGATAAATACATCTTTGAGTTTCATCTTTGATACAACACCGGGAAAACCCAATCCTAAATCAATACTGAAGTCAGCCCACTCCAACTTTCTAGAGAGGGAATGTGATATCATTGGGATGTGCAAGGAAATACCAGAGTTGCGCCTCATTTTCCTTGCAGGTGTCCGTCTGTGACTTCAATATGAAGTGAGGGCAAAATACACACGCATGAAAATGAAACAAGATCTGTACATTGGAGTTTAACTGACTGCAATACAGCGAGGTGTCATTTCGGAACTACCGTAGGGGTTTGATGATGTATTTCTGACTAGTTTTATATACCAGTACTCTCACTCTCAGTATACGGATTGAATTTTGAAGATAATTGTAGCAAGTTAAGGCCAGAAAGGGCAGATAAAGCTCAATTAAATCATGTAATAACTCCGATTTGTATGCCCATACAGTAGTTATTACCAGCATTATTCCTTCACTAAGGTATGTGTCTAAACATTGCCTTTAACACCACTGTCTCAGCTTCCAGACTTTTGCTTTAGACAATAGTAACATGTAGCCAGAGACAACAGATTCGAATGCACACGAGTCATAGCAGTTGGACAGTCAAGATGGTTAATAGATTTGAATCTAAATCATGCCCGAGTTCCTATTCTGTACCAATACCATTCCTTTACAACGCTGACATCTGTTGAGGACAAAAAAGTGTTTGATTACGATTGTCTATCAATTTTTTTTACAAGGTTAAATAAACAACCATCAAAATATGCATGGCTCAACAGAATAAAGACTATGAACAACTTCTTGAAATCATGTACCGTGGTAGAAGAGTACAATATTTTATATATCCGTTTACTCTTGCACTTTTTCCAAACGTTGTTCTGCCATTTCTTAAAGTATAAAGACAAATCCATGGTTACAATAACCCTAATTAAAAACTATTTCAACCTTATGGTCAATAATTAACAAAAAAGATCCACAGTTAGTTTCATTAACTTACATGCTTGATTAGCAAATAAAATATTGGACACAAATTTGGCACTGTATAAATTAATTACAAAGCTTCCTTGTCTGTATCAGTAAATGCCAAAGTTGTGATGATAAACTATACCAGGACTTATTGGCCCCCTTCTTTAGTCATGAATAAATGCATGTAATAACCAACATGAGTCTTGGCTCATTTTAACTATAGTATCCTGGGAGCCTGATGTTGTCCATCGCATGACAATCCAAATATCGAAAACCCCTAAAGAACAAAGTCTCCAGATGCCGATATTTTTTTGAATCCATGGAAGACAAGTATGAGAACAAGAGCAAATCAATTCACTAGCTGCTGGCTGTGGGTGAGGTAGATAGCTTGAAGCTTGAAGCAATAATGGATCAAATTGCTGGGACTTGTCCTTAAACTCACAGTGATGAGACTATATGTTGTGGCATGTGTTTGTCTATAACGCTCCAGTATAGTAGTTGTTATGTCACAAGATTGTATCATAAAGGAAATATGGATCTACTGCAATGATTATCACCATGATCTCAGAGCTAAAATGTACACTCAACCTTTTTATAGAAGCAATTTATCACAACATAATCAAAAATGGTTACGTCCTTGGACACCAACAACAGCATGCAGCATCACAAAGTAAAACTGCATGCAGCAGCATACAGAATATGAAAACCTTGCTATGACAGTGACAACAATGAGGGGCAACAGAACACAAACAGCATGAATCAGTATCTCTGTGGAATACTGGCATTACATTTTTCAATTAGTTCTGTATATTACATCATGTCAAAGAAAACAACAAGTGTACTTAAAGGGACACACCGGCTTACTGTTTACCTAATTTAGTGATGTGTAATCACAGACAATAATTTTTAGATGGTTGTAAAAAGAAAATCATCAAAATGTCACGTAATTAACGAAAATGTGAAAAAACGCGGTCAAAGGTCAGCGTATACGCTTTTCCAGCCGTTGCAACTGTCAAGTTTACGTGACATTGTTGTAAGTAGACCGGTGCTCTGTGTATATGGTGTGGCATGAGGATCCAGCCTTCATATCCATCAAGCACAAATTCACGCGTAATTAAAAAAACCGACATAAACACAGTCAGATCCACATCAACTTGTATTATGTGGACATCGTGCAGCTATTCGTCGTCGTCCCGCCGCGTGTGTAGCGCAGGTATCACGTAACGTGTCAATAGTTAGGGGATAATAGCTAGGGCTACAGACTAAAACCCTCGTGAAACAAAACGTAATTAATGGTCTGGCTCCCTCCCCCACCACAGGCTCCGAGTTCATGCCCCCGTGGTTTGTCTCTCTGGCCCCACGAGACGCGGCACCGGCTGTACGTTACATGCCCCCAAGGTTTAACCGCCCCCCCCCCCCCCCACGCTGATGCGCCGTAAAACATGCTTTTGTTGCACGGACTCTCTGAATGCGAATCTTACGTTCGATTTTTCATCATTATTTACAACTTGTATCCATAAACTGAATACATAGTCTTTTTTGTCAAAAACTCTTGAACAGTTAAAAAAAAAGTTACTTAAGTTTGGTTCAGTAATTTACTTTTGTACGGCTGGAAGTAAATCTAACTCTGAAAATCACGTGACTTTTCCAGTCACGTGACCTTTTTTTGAAAAATGCTCGAAAACGGCAAAATTTGATGGTTTCTTTTATGAACCATTCTTCTCCATTCCAGGAAGACCCTTGAAATAATGTTTCAGTCTATTTTGTAGCCCAAATAGCCCAACGAAGCGATGTGTCCCTTTAACTTCACATTGGTATTGTACATCTATACTTTTAATTCCTGTAAATTTTTCTCCTTGATCGTACTATACTTTAAAGAATACAAATTAACAATGAACCTTGAAATTGGTAATATACATGTAGGCCTACATGCATATATAATATATTCTACACAACCTCTGACGCGGACACAACTCCGCAAGTTAAACAGGTACGCAATCAAAGGGCTGGATGTGCAAGTCACACCTCCCACCCATCTCACAGTCACTTTGTCCCCACGGATTGCTGAGATTTCCCTGCTCTGGGAGTTGTTTTTTGTATATACATGTAACCCTTTTCAACCAGGCCTTGATGTATTATTTATCCAGCATCATTATTATTCCAACGACTAGAAATGAAAGATGACTCCTGACGTGACACGGGCACGTTGTCACAGTAAGGGGAAAGTTTTCCAGACATTTTACATTTTGACTTTCTGAAGTCAACATTATAACAACAATCTGACTTCCATTAAGCGCTCCTTGCAAGCCCCAGGGGGTTATAGGAGATTGGTACAGGCCATGACAAAATACTACGCTTTTGTCTAACATAGCTTTTTAAGTATCTGGATGTTGTATCTTAACAAATAGACACAACTGCTAACTTTATTTACAATAAAAAAATAAAAATAAAAACAACTTTGTTTTAATTGAAAGTGTACAAAACTGTACTTATAACCAGTTGACACCTCAATGATACATTATTCTTGTTACCCTATTGGTGGTCCATCGCATATCATACTGGTAAAGAATAATGACAAACAATTGGCTGTTCCAATAGGTTTTCCTTTGACGATTACTAAAGACAAAAAGAAGACATTATGTTAAAGGAACATTACGGAATTGGTTTTTGCAAACAAACAGTTGCTGGCAGTGTAAGCACTTTATGTAATCCACCATATACATACATGTAAACTGTAAACCTGTAGAAGTTTGAGATCGATCGACCATCTGGGTCACGAGAAAATGGTGAAAAACCGATTACACATTTGCATGAAATCATATAGATTCAAAAAATGAATAAAACGCTCACTGAGCGATAAACTCCAATCGAAAAATTAGTTTATTCATTTCTCATCAAATATGGCGTTCAGACAGAAATATTTCAAGGGATGTTTTCTACTATCATCATCATTAGACCGTGTAAGTTTTATGTAAATCTGTGATCAAAAAGTATATTTTACAAGTTTTTTTCTTACCAATTCTGTAATGTTCCTTTAACTTCCTGTTTGAAAAGGCTGTACTACATTTATTACAGTGTAAAACGTGTCACATGGGATAGGATTTAGAAGCCAATACATGTACAAACAATTTGAATTTATGTTATATTAAATATGGTTTTAAAAATGTCACATGGGATTGGATCTTGAAGCCAACACAAACATTTTGAATTTATAGACATAAATTAAAATGTTTCAAATTATAATCATGTACATGTGTATGCCTGGTTACGTCACGGTGACCCTAATTTCACAACTGAGTACCTCATTTGGCTGTAGATTAGACCTTATATATTTATTACTTGAACTTCCTGTTTGGACAGGAAAGAAAGGTTAAATAGGGTCATATCTGTAACAGAAACGAACCCTGATCATGGGATTTAAGTATACCGGTCCAGAACATGCACATGGTGCCGAGATTGGCCTCTAGCCAGCTAGCGATCCAAAAACTACTGGCATGTATACTTCCAGAAGAGATTTTTTTCTTTCTTTGTTATTTGACCCTAGCTAAGCTAATTACATGTAGTTAAGAGTCTCAACATGATTGCATCTATAAAACGATAAGCTCATATCCTAAGCATTGATACGAGGATCAGACAATATTCTCTATGCTTGCTATGATTTTTGGAGTAAAACATTTTACTTGCACAAACCTTATGCCTTTTTAAGAAAAAACAATAATAATAACAAATCAATTGTTTTGACCATAGCAATGGCTAAATCTTGACAATAACAATAGCTGTTACAACTAATATATCAGAACAGCTAAAAACACAATGTGATGACTCAAGGCTTCACTGCATAAGACCACTAGGCAATGACATGTTTAGGTCACATGTCCAGTTATTTCTGAACAAAAGTAAACCTTTTAACACTTGCTTTTGCGTATTGTCTGCACATGACTATAAACTGACGCCACACACATGAAAAAAACTCTCAATGGCGGCTTCCCTTTAGTCTGTGAGGATTAATTCTTTTGGAAAGCAAAGCAGCATGCTAATCATGCAGCTTCTACTTCTGACAAACGAAGGAGTACCTTTCTTCACACTACACAGTACATGTACATTATATTACAATTTGGATTGATTGTAAACTCATTAAGAGTCTCCAAGAAAATATAATCTTAGAGAAGACCCCTGTGCTTAACAAGATGTCACATTCTATTCAACAACTGATATCAATAACAGCAGTCATTATTTTATAGCGGATTTTACATTGAAATTTAAAACGGAATTTTTGAGTAAGCCGAACCAATGTTGTAGCAAATATTTCAAATGACAATATCTTCTTGCGGTCATTCTCCTACCCTCTAATAATGGCTTTCTCAATTCACACTCTACTTTAACCAGAGGACAAACCCGGTATGCAATATGAAACACCTGCATGCCTGCTATTGCAGACAATGAAATGAACATAAATTGAGTTTCACACAATCTCTTTGTACAAACATTAAGGGGAGTCAATACTGCAACCATTCCCTTGTTAAGGTTTTTCCAGTATGTATGGTAAGGATGGGTTGTTTTTATACATGTATATTTTTTCGTGGTTTGTCCTTCAGGCAAGTTGTGTATGTGTATGGGTCCTGGACACCTGCATGGCTTTAGGGTTAGAAAGAATGGATAGAATAGAGAGCTACAAGGCACGAGAATGAGAGTGTGGTACAGAAGATGTGAGAAGGAAAAAGGAGTCAGCTCATCAATCAAGAAAAGAGCCATTGCAAAAGCTCAGAATTTCTGTATGAAAAAAAAAACATCATTATTTAGTTTTCTGGTAAAGGGCGTACAAGACAGACTTTTTCTGATATCACTGATTTTGAGGCATCAGTAAAGAATGTTGCTTAAAATGTTTAGGTATTTAGTTTTTTTTCTTCTTTTCTTTATTTCTTGTTTCCCGAATATTCGTATAATTAGATAATTAATTTGTCTTCTTTGTCTGTTCTTTTTTTGCGGGGGAGGGGGGCGGTTGTTGTTTAAAGTAAAGTGCAAAAGACATTAGTCTTCAATGTTTCCTTTCTAACAAGCTATGTGACAGCATTTACATTTGTACATGTACATTTAGTGTTGGCAACACAACTGTTTCCTAGCTGTCATTCTGTGATCACTCTTGTTGGTTGGTGTATTAGTTTATTGTTGGGTTTGAGATAACAAGTAAATAGATAAAAAGACTAATTAAACGGACTTACATGTAGCACAATGAACAACGTGTTCTTGAAGCTTTATGAACAATTACAAATTTTAAAATTGCAGTTTATAATACTTTGTTCCTTATTTAGTTTTTTTGATCTACCAACAACCATCCCTGTGTACACGAATAAAGGCATGCATTGGAGTTGTTATATTCCCCAAGCCAATGAATAAAAAAACTTTGACATTTTTTACAATCATGCTTTAAAAAAATAAATGTACATGTTCTTCATTGCATGATAATCCATGATGAAAAATTTTGAAAACAAAATGTGAATAATGTGTTTGTTTTTAAATTTGATTAGTAAATCTTACATTAATGTAGAACTGAATTTAAAAAAAGATGTACATGTACATGTCATTACAACTTTGCATCTTGGTAACAACTAGTCATGTTAATGTACATGTACATGTTTGTATACGACTAGGATCATGCCTGAAACCCCTATAAAAGCATTACCATCTTCCAGTGATCGCCTGAAAACATGACCACCTACTTTAATTGTAATAAGTGTTCAGCTTGGTTTTACGGTATAGAAAACCAGAGGATTGAAATGAATTTCCCCACGAACAAAAGAAGATAACATATGTATATTTTAAAGGTATTGTACACTTCTGGTAGCAGCTCAAAATCAGTGTCCACATTTTGTGTGATTCAACATATGCATTTTCTGTTTTTTCAAACATCGAGTTTTTTCACGCGTGATAAAAACTATTGTTTTACTCATTTCTCAGAAACGATAACATTTTAGGCAGAAATATTTAAAGGAACCCTTTCTACCATTACTTACTTTAAATCATGTAAGTTATGTGTGAATCTGTGAAAATTTGTGTTTTTCGATCTTACCAATAGTGTACAGGGCCTTTAAGAAAGCAAAGTTGTACATGTACAATCTCTCAACAGGTAAGAGCATGATAAAGAAAACAATGCACGCTACCTTTAATCACTCAGTATAGTCAGAATACTGCCTTGGAGTACGTACTCTTCTTGTCCGGGTTGACATGTACACAGAAGAATGGATTGGAGTTCCTTTACCGTCGCTTTCTCCATCACCTCCTGGTCCTACATCTATCTTAGATGAGGAACAAACATCTACAGAGGACGAGGACTCATGAGGATGCATTGTCTTAATACTTTCATCATCTAAACTGGATGCAGATGATGATGATGATGAGGTATGTGGTTCCATCTTGCTTTCTGCATCAATGGAAACCAGCTCTAAAGTCTTGGTAGCCGTTTTTGTCTGTTGAGAGGTGGCATCAGTGACCTCAGGTGCCTCTGGTCTTGAACATGACAGTTTAACTGTTGCCATGGTACAGCCAGCTTTGGGACATGTGTTTGAGGTTTGCCCGATTGATGTCACCTCAGCAAGTATAATTGGATTAGGAGATTGTTTAGCGCCTGGTTTGCTGACAGAGATCACTTTGGCAACAGGAGCTGGTTTAAAAGCAGAGGGTTGACTCTCTGATTTCTTGATAATATCACAAGGGTCTGACTGGATGACGACAGGTGAAGCTCGACCTGTAAATGGAGATTTTCCAGATCTATCTCCATGTGATGCTCCTCTCCCCACTGGTAGCTTCACCCTTGCAAGCTGGACATGTGGAACATGATGTTTACTATATGCTACCTTGTCAGTTGTTGATTTTACAGAAAGATCAATATTTGCTGCTGTACATGTAGTAGATATGGGTTTACTGCCCAAGGTGGAGAACTGTGAGACTCCTTTTCCAAACATACTAGAGCCTAAAGTTTTTGAAGTACTTTGATTTGCTTGAACTGATATAGCATTGCTAGATGGTAAATGAGCACTCATGAGACTTTTACCAAGTGAGGAAAATGTTGTCTTTGTGAGGTTTCCTGATGCTTGCTTGGCATCTGTCTTGGAACAGGCTATGCTGTCAAGAAGTGGAACTTTTTGAAGACTATGCAGATTTGAAGAGTTCCCTGTTGACCCAAACGAAGAACTGGAAATCTGGTTGAACATTGCTGAAGCAGATACTCGTGCCGTCACCAGCTCTGGCTTGGCTTCATGAGGTCCTGCTACTGGCTTACTAAGTGTTGTCAGTGGTAAGCCAGACATGTTTCCCTTTTCAAGATCTTTCAAAATTTTAGCTTTAGTTACTGTACCCATGGATGTAGAAGAAGTTAATGACACAGTGGTGAGTGGAAAGTCATGAAACTGAAGCTTTTGAATTGCTTGTTCATGTTCTTTATCAATGTTCATCTTCTTGTCAGGTCCAGATGTTGTGGTTGTAGTCATTTTTGGTTTGACTCTTGAAGGTACACCTTGGGCAGCAAAGAGACCTTGCAATGCAACGTCTGGTGAAACTATTTGGCCCAAGGAGATTCCTGGATCCGGATTACCAGAACTGGTTTCCAGTTTCCCTTGAGCAAGACTTTCAAGAGCTTTTAGAGTGGCACGTCCTGAAACATCAGATGATGCAGGTGGAACACTTTTCAAGGCAGCTGACACAAGCTGTGGAATATTGAGGAGACCTGCGATTGAAGCCACTTGCTTTGCATTTGATGGAGCACTGGTTACAGCTTCTGCACTACTTGTAGCTTGGCCATAATTTGAAAGCATTTTGCCAGCAATCGCCATAGCAGCCTGTTGTACAGCTGCCTGAAACTGACTTGTGTTTAAGCCCTGATCTATTGATGTAGCTGTGCCACTACCAGAGAGTGGAGGCTTTGGGGTTGTACTTGTATTAGGAGGGGCTTTCTGTGCTGAGGGCATTCTAGTGGTCTTGTTTTTTGTTGGTGTTGATGAGGCTGTAGATAATCTAGAATTAATTTTATAGCCTTCCAGAGTTGTTGAAGCAGACCGATCAGAGACAGACAGCTTTGTGGAACCTCTTTGGATGTTGAAGTTCAATCCCTGTTGATACAAAGTTTGATAGAGAAATTATCTTTCCCCAGAATTTTCAGATTTTTCATCAGAAGTGAAAATAGTAATAACAACAGCATTGACCATTTAAAAATGAATAAAATCAATCTAGATAAAAGAGACTTAATACAAAAAGTATTTATAAAAGTTTGCTTTATATTTTACCTGGAGAAGTGTGCTCGGCGCCATGTGAGATGAAAGTAGTCCTAACTGTTGTAGCTGAGCAAATGTCATGTTAGTTTTTCCAGTTCCCTCAGCACCAACAGATAAGGCCATGGAGACTGAAGGGCTAACGATGGTTCCAGAAGATGTCACTGTTAGAGGCTGTTAAAAACATACAACCAAAAGATTGAAATTTAAAATAGCTTTATTGACTGATGGGAGTCAGTCTTCCATGTTGCATTAACTGTGTAGTGTGCACATTAACACGCTCACCACATCTTTACATGCAATTATTGACTCCCAAAACTGCAGACCATGAATAGGCATGTGACATGTGACGACATTGAAAAGGGGTCAAAAAAATGTAACAGCATTAGTTAAAGAAGAAAAGTCCTGCTAGATGAATCCAAGTAATTTATCCACAAATATATGGTGTGCACTACATGAATAAAGTGGAATTTATGATTTCACCCGGGTTGATTAATAGTAATAAAGTTAGTTTAATTTTAACACAAATTCAATGTGTGTCATTTTATGGCTCCCTTGCTTGTACCAAACAGAGGAGAAAACCTTGGGTACCCAGCAGGGCCCAAAGACCGTCTGCTGTGCAAGCAAATTTACAACAATTGGTCCCAGCAGAAGAACATAAAAGCAATAAAATACCTTTTTAAAGAAAACGGGTACAACTATTATGTTTTTGTTTTTATGGAATTACTCCAATGACTTGATGTTTTACTCCAACGCAGAAACTGAACTTTCCATCCATACAGACATGCAACTCTATCATTGCAAATTAATAGGAAATGGCAAAGAATTTAAACAAGAAATTAGCTCATCAGTTGCAAAGACGCATGCATATACAATGAGTTTCAACCAATGGCGAAAAAAAAGGATAAAACTTTCACTGTTTTCTTGTAACACAATATTACACATTCATAAATACCCGGGACAGTATTTCCATTCTGATTGGTCGATATAAACAAACGTGTAGCGCAAGCTTACGTGTGTGGCGCTAATTTACGCATAACACAATCAATACAAACATTTTCAATGTAAAATCTATTAGTACGTGCGTGTATGCACAACCGTCGAGCATGGCTCGCAGTTTGACCCTACGCAAAAAGGAGCCTGCGGACATGACAGGAATTAAAAATGTACAAAAATTTGTTTAAATCCATCATTATTACGCTTTTTAACAAAATGGTAATTTATGAATGGGAATAAGAGTAGTGACTCGATCTTGAGCATTTGTTTCAAACCTTGCAGGGTCTTGGCCGAGCAATAAAGGACCTCGCATTTGGCTCGGTCCTTTACCAGTTTTAAACGAATGTTCAAGGTCCTTTACCAGTTTTAAACGAATGTTCAAGACCTCTTCCCACTCTTTTATTCCCTTCTTAATTGCCTCGACCTTTTGCTGGGCACTCTTTTGTAACTTACCATTTCTCCACTGCTAGTAGTAGTGGCTGGAATATTTTTGCTGCTAGTTGCTCCTGTTTTGCTCGATGACTTCTGTAAGAGACCAGAAAGCTGGGGGGATGTTGCAGTCAGTGATGAAGATGGTGTCACTGACAAAGAACTTGACGTAGGCAAATCAGACGCTTCTGCAGGGAGCCCAGAATTTTCACTTGGGGCAGCTCCTTGTTTCTCTTGGTTTGAGTTGGATGGTAAACTTGCCATGGCAACTAAAGAAGACAATTTCATCTGTTTGCGCTTGAGAGAGTTTGGGCTCTTACTTCTTTTGCGCTTGTATGAAGCAGGAATTCCAGCCTTACCTGGAAGAGATGATAAAAGAGAGACATGTAATACTTTTATAACTCTTGAGATGTGGCATGCAAGTTAGTACCTTTCATAGATGTTGATAGTACAATCCACTTTAATGATAAAGTTGGTTTACATCTTTTTACTGATGACTTACAATTTGATCTGTTAATTCTTACCATCTTTAGTTTGGTTTCCTTCCCCTCCTTCATTCCTCAGTATAGAATCTAGCTTGGATTCCCTCTTACTTATAGCCATAGTAGCCATGTATCGAGCATACTGTTCACTGAAACTGGATCCCGGATTGACCTTGGAAGGATTCCCTTGCTTGGAAAGATTCTATAGAAATAGAATACAGTAAAATTAAAAACATTTGAATCCCACCTTGACAGTGTAACTTATTATCTCTTGGCCTATGCTAGACTGTTCAGTCCATCATCTGTGTGTCTGACCTTTTCAAAGGTTGAGGGAAAATTAATTGTGATGAGGCATTACTAAAAAACAAGGCCTCTTTAAAAACAAAACACTTAGCTAAGTAAGGGAGTTAGGGTAGGGTTAGAGAATATGAGGATGCCTTCTTCAGGTTTTACTTCAGGTATTTACCATAGCAAAAGTAATCACGCCATAGCATTAGGTTGAAGATATGCATTTTAAAAGAAAACCGGATAAATGTGACCAAACCAGAAAAAGCAAACAGCAAAACCAATTATTGATGTTAGAGACATCAATTACAAAAAAGAGATTTAATGCATATCTACCTCGCCAGGGGTTGTTGGTAGACTGCTGCGTCTTCCTCGGCCAGCTGGAGGAGTCTTACGTCCTTTCAGCTCTAAGGATAAGTCTCGATGGACTCGTTTCTTGCGATCTTTATCCTTCTCTTTCTTCTTGCGATGGTCAATATCAAATTCTGACCGATCAAAACTTTCAGTAACTGATGTGGTGAGAACAGTGCAAAGGAAGTCACTGATTTCATCCTGAAGGTTAAAAACATATCCTTAATTATATCAATGTAAACACCTTATCCATAACTTCCCATTAAAAAAAAGGAAACTGCCTATGTGAAACAGATGTTAACCTAAATAATTATATTAAACCAGTCCCAGGAAGGCTAGCTTATCAACAAAGTCTGTAAACACCCCCCAGTTTGAAGACCAACACAAGGACAGATTACCTGAATGCATCTATCCACCATACTCTGTGTCACTCCTTCCATCTTCTTCTTCATCTTGGACATCCTAAGATGTTCATCTGCACCTCCAACAACCACCAACCCAGTCTCTGCCCGCATATGTTCCCTCAGATTCTCTATATCATCTTGCGTACAGACACTAGACTCCTGGCCTGTAACAAAGAGGGTGGGGTCTTGCTGTCTAGAAGTGGCTCATCAACTCCCTGCAGAAAAACAAACTCTTATCAATTCTTTTAAAGCTTACCATATTTCACTCCATAAATCCAAAATCTTCCTACACAATGGCTTGAGTTTTACATGTGCAGTATTGCACTCCAAACTTGACTTTCTTAAGAATACGATTAAACCAAAACAAACATCGCGCCAGAACTTTGTGACTTACCCCTCTTGCTCCATTGATACCAGTGACAGGAAAACCAAGACACACAACTGCTGTTACATGCTCAACCAATGAAACCTACAAATTCACCACAATACAAAAAAATGTCAAAATAATTGTACACAAGATGTCTGACTAATACATAAACCATTAACTGGTCAAAAGAATTTTACCAAACAATAATTTAAATGGAAACAATCAAAGGACGGAATACCTATTTTTCTTGAAACTCTTGGCAGAGGAAGATAAACATTGCAAATTAACTTCAACCTTAAAGAATTTTCAAGATAAGTTATAGAAAATATATATCTCATTTTGTTCAACTTTTCATGTATTACAGAACCTGTGAAAATTTAAATAATTTGTCAACTTACATGGCATGCAATAAGTGCTCCAACTGACCAACCTAGTAGGACAATCTGACGGTTTGGAAAGTGACTCTTTAGCTGGTGAAAAAAAGGATTTGTTTGGATTTAAATCTTTGCAGCTTGGAAAATACATGGTTGCATTTTAAAATCTAGCATACATATACTGTGAATTGCATACAAAATAGCTCTACCATCTCTACCATTCAATTTTCTTTTCAACCTTTTAAAGCTCAAAGTATTTATGTAATTTCTATTCCACTGTTTACATTTAACAATTAATCAACAATTTTTTCTTATATTCTACAATAAATCAAAAAGGATGGGGAAAACGTTAATACAGAGTTCAAGAAATAATATACAACAAACTGATTACTTGCCTAAAATTATCATTGAGCAAGATTACAAACAACTATATGCCAATTACATTACAGGCATAAAAATATCTTATTAACACAAATCATAATAACAGTAAAAAATAGCATTCATGACAATTAAATACACACAGAACTAGCAATAGTCTGCAAGTCTCACATGGCCCATTTCATTTGCATCTTAGCTTTGGAACAAGCTCCAATAACACATTTGCCCATCTCCAATTCCTGTTGTCTTCAAAAAATACTTCTGAAGACTCATGTTTTTGAAAGTGACTTTTCTGGTTTTACTTTGCTCTTTGTACAGAGCAGTGCAGTTATACCATCCTCATGTTGGAGTGCTAAATAAATGCCTTTATAATTGTTTCTACATGTATCTAAAAAATATAACTTATTTGATCTTAAAGCAATTTTGAATACTTGATTTTCTGATTGGTCGATCCATGCCAACAACTGTGTAATATCAAACCATACTGCATGGTCGATCTATATCACATCCTGCGTACTGTGCTTATTCTAACTCAATGTATTGCGCTATTTTAAGATGCACGTCAAGTTTGCTTGAAGACAAATTCATTATCACAGGCGCGCTCATGAAATACGGACAAACATAATTCGTTTGCATCCCATATCCAACTTGGCCTTCAGCCTCGATGGATATGGGACACAGAAGCGCTACATTTTTCCACTCTCGCGTGACAACTAATAATAGTAGTATGGATTCCTAATTATTTAGCAATGTATTTCAATGTTTTCCTCATATCAAGTTGAGTTGAAAGTAATTTTAGCAATTTGAGTTATGCATTATTGTTGAAAATGTTATCAATCTTTCTGTGTACATTAGCCATTCTGATGTTGTTAATAATGGACAGGCTTCAGGGCCGAGGTGATATTCATAATAGGTTTGTGCTCCTAGTTTGTGCATAGTTTGGGAGAGGGGATTTGGGCAGCTAAACTTCACTCACTTACCTCCATCACTTTAGTACGTACAGCACCAACCATGTGCTCCAGGCTTTGAGCAACACTGACGCCACTCCCTCCACTCACAGTATGCATAGTCACTGGAATAACCTTACCCAGGTTTGCCAGTTGGGCAGTCCAGAATCGAACACGGCGGGAAGTTGGAGCAGACGGAAAAGATGGACTGTTTGGGGTTATCACAAGGAGAGGAGAACCTGGTAGTTTTTTCTAAATGGGAGAAGAAACAAAATTGATCAGAACAATTGAATTATTTTACATACTTCTGTACTTTTGTTGCACTGAGCTGAACAAAAACAAAATTAATCAGTGTCATGAAACAAGTTAAGACTTGCTAAATGCATGATATGGATTTTAACCACTTCACATCAGATGATATGTATATAAACGCACATTTTGTGTAAACTGCTTTACAGTGGCGTGTTTTACTGCCCAGAAAAAAAACTCAATTTTGTGCAGTCAGTCAGATGGCTGACGTCTATATCCATTTGGCCATTCCATTTTGTAGGGCACAGGCATACACCTACCTTGCTACGCTAAATTTCTCCCATATAAAGAGGGATAGAAGGTACTAGAATTCTTGCTCGTTATCTCCCTCTTTCTATGGGTTATTGTGTAATTACCAATTCCGGACCTCTGTCCTTTTGTTACACAAATGTGGCTAACAAGAATGAACAAACTGCCACCATTGTATATCATTGCTCCAAGGTTCTAGCATACCATGGCAGATTATCGGTCGAAGGCATACGGTCGATGTTTTGCAATTCACGGTGAGCGCAAACTCATATTTTCTCACAAGAGAACAACAAATCTTGGTGCTAATTGTGAAATTCTTTGTTGTTTTCCTTTGTCATGTCAGGGTTTCATTCTCACAATGATATTTTAAAAGGAAAATGATTACTCCGGAAACTAAAAAACAAAATACAGAGCAGAGGCACAATGTTTTATTTGTTTATATTACATCCAAGTGGTTAAAATGATGTACCGGTTTATGTTGATTCAATACACCCACAGCAGGATCCCATGGTCTCTTTAGAAGAAGCATCAAGGCCTCAGAGCTTGCTGCACTACAACGACTTGATGATGTTGACAGACTTATCATTTTATCAATCAAGGCCGGCACCTAAGAATGGAAAGACAATATTTTACTAATCTGATGTGCAACTTAAGTTGTCTGAGAATTCTGTTTTGACATTGTAGGATAGGGAATCATTATAGGAACTGCATCACAACATAAATAAAATTGGTAAACAAACGAATAAACTAGATGTTTACATATAATAGACTCTGCAAGATGGGGGACATACAATGTATGCACTGTTTGTGTATAAGACAAGCACACATTGATGATGGAAAGATTGGCCAACCCAGAACAGACTGGACAACGGCCTTAAAACCGACATGTTGACTTGGCGCTCTACCAACTGAGCTATCTAGGCCTTATGTTCGCAGACTCTCTATTCTATCAATATCTTTGCTTGGGTGCCAGCAGCACCTCTCACCTGCATTTTGTCCAAGGGTGGGGGAATCCATCACTATGGGGTATGTCATGTCGTGCATGGCGTAATGTAAATGTACAATTACATGTACACTTGCAGTCCTTAACCATCTATGAATCCCAACCAAATCCGCATGTAATTGTTACATAAGCATAATGCCATGAACATCAGTTGGGCGAATTCTTTACTTATAAGCTAATCCAGTCAATACCAGTCACCATGCCACACAGCTGTCATTTGTATCTCAAAACGACCCAGCTCATGAGTTTAAAAAACTGCAAGAAAGTCATTGAAATCTTTACAATAATTTTATTGAATATTTTAACCAAATTTGTTTTTAAGCGTGGCAGGATATTTTTAAGGAGTGGCGGCAAAAGTTTTAGCAGAAATGGGGAAAGTTATGGCGCCTTAGTATGCCTAGCGAGCGCACCTGGTGCCAGTCAGAAGCTATCCAACCCGTAACTGTCGTACAACCAGGGATCACACACAAGTTTACGATACAACCTGGGAAGCAGCAGCAGAGGGATCATCTAAAGGGATCTTACTTTTCATTTCAAATGTTATTGTTACAGGTGCAGTTATTGCTACATTAATATCATAACTGCCATCTTTTCACAACTTGTGCACCCTACCTTTGATTTAAGGGTCTGTAAAACATCCAGATAAATGGACAGGAGAGATGAGCTTAAGCTATCTATCAGAACACTGTGCAACCACTGTGTTAACTTGCCATCCTGAAAAAAAAAAACATAAACAAATGATATACTACAATTTTGCGGAATTAAATAATGTTCTTTGTCCCTGGCGCAATGCTGCATTTATTACAATGTCTGCAGTGCTTGTTCTTAAATGCAGAATTCTGAGTGACCTCTCGTTTACTAGGTTGTGTTTGGTGCATCTGTAGGTTCAACTATAGAATCAATCTGGATATCAAGACTAAGATTAACAACGAGTATTGGAAAATCTGAGGCAGACACTGAGACTTGTATTGTTTAAATACATACAGTACAGATTTTTCTCCAATTAATCAATACACTTTTTTACTAACAATTGTTACCTTAAAGCTAAAATTAAAACTCACTTTTAGAACTTTACTTTATTTTCTATTTCAGGAGCAATTAAATGGGCAGCTCTAAAGCACTATGAATATTTTAGTTTTTACCTTTTTATGGTCGCATAGACATCGTAGATACTATTTTATAATTATTTCACACTCAAAATTTGTATTTAGAAACAGAAAATTCAACTCAAAAATGCGTTGCTTCACGCGGCTTTTTCAGCTCTTAGTGAAAAACTGCTTTTGTATGATAATAAAATGCGCATGATCCCTTGACATCATTGGTGGCAAGTACAGTAAAGTTTGACACACATTAACAAGTACTACACATGCGACATAATCATCTTGGGCCTTTGCATTTGAACCTGCAAAGTGGTTTGACACTTTATTTATGGGGAAGTTTAGACGAGATAACTACAAGCTCACATATCTGTGAGGTACAGATCTTGAGACGATCTGCTTTTTCACAGAAAGGTAGGTTCTCGGCTTCCTGCTTTACAAGCAGCGGCCAGGGCAATGGGCTTGACACGCTGAATTAAAACCATGAAAAAACCATTACTGGACCAAATACACCTCGGTGAACTTCAATTTCGTCAAGACTGTCATATTTTTTATCCCCATTTTTCTCTAAGACGCTTGAAGATCCAAAGGAGTCATTTTAAAAAGGCAACATCCTGAAAAACAGTGCTAGTGAAGAACCGTATCGAGCCAAGCTGTGAAATATTGGATTGTCGTTTAAAGAGCCACATTTATGGCCTTGTTGAAAGGAAATCCAGAAGTTCAGGGTGTATTTGGGTTTGCTTTGAGTATTATAGGCAGGTCCAAGTCAACTAGCCACCACTGACGTTTTGAGTCATTTGTCACATGAAATTCTTGAGCTCATGCTTTTAAGATTTTTGCTGAGAGTTTTTGAGAAAAATCAATTTTATCATGTTTTAGTGTGAGGTTAGGAACTTGTAATGTTTTTTCTGTTTTCATCTATTAGAAAAAATAAAATAAAAACTCAATATTTCAGAATGCCTTAAAATTGCCCTTTGACAAAAAATGTTTGACTAACTTACCCAACCAATGGAGGCAAGTGTCCTACGTACTTTCTTAGCACACTTGTCCAGGTGAATTCGTCTTAAGACTGGCTCATTAGGATTCTAAACAATCAATAGTTAAAAAGAAATTAAAAGACACAGTAGTTAAAGTTACAGTGTATGTACTTTGGGTATACGTTTACATGCGCATCGTATCCACACAGTTTTCTCACATGACAAGGAGAGTCCCCTCTTCTTGGCTCATGTTCTACATGTTTAATGAAGGGAAAGTTCACCTCTATGGTACATGAACATCTACCAATTTGACAGTTTGATTTTTCATAAAACACAACCATGGTACACTCCAGTTACCTGCATGTACACCTAAAACTGAAATGCAGATAGATAATATCTTGACTCACAATCATGACAATTTAATTATGATTAGCTGATGTTATATCTTTGAAATCTATGTCCAATTGTACAGAAGGCTAACTAATATCGAGTTCTGCGTAAATGTTTCCCCTGCCCATTTGAACTTAAGATGGCACACCTCGTTACATTCAGTATCCACTTCCCTCATTTGTTGCCGTAAAGGAAGTATGAATCAAAATAAGTTTTGTGTCATTTATGAGCTTTTCCCTTGGTCTGTATTTATCAAGAACTCACAATTTTGATGTATAGAGGGAATTATCACACATCTGTTTGAGTGCTGCATTCTTGACGGTTTACAGACTAAGTAAATTTTGCTTTAAACAATCTCTTTGAATTGTTATAACTTTGCTCAGTGCATCAGCCAGGGGAAACACTCTCAAGAGTGTACTTGATATTAGTTAACCTTACTACATGTGTATTACTGCAAGGTGGCTAAATTAAAATGGTAATTGAATACAACTTTAAAAAGAATGCAGGAATACATCTCAATTAAGTCTATACAAACTACAAAGTTCAAGGAGAAAGTCCATGCTGGTACAATGATAACAGTTTGTTTACCCCCTTTGCAGAAGAATGACAAACCTTTGTGTCTTTGCAAAACTGTTGGAAATGCGTACCCAGTTAAAGCACTTAATATGAGCACTATTTATATGACACAAATTGATGTTTTCTTTTATGGGCACATGTACATGGTGTATGGTTAGTCTTCACAGTGAGAGGTGGTGATGTGAGAAAAATATTAACGAGATGACTGGAATGGGAGAATCTGTACTCACCCCTTCATACGCTAATCGTGCCAATCGGTCTGACTGCAGATGCTTAATAATTTTATCAAACAACTTGCTTTGGTGGCTGGTCCATCCAATTCTAAAATGAAAAACAATAAGAAAAACAATTAACAAAATTTCACTGAAAATAAATAAAACTGGGCAAGCTGTTTATATAATAAATTTTTATAAAAAACCTGAGAGACCTTTCACTTAATCACCGTAATCCAAAAGAGGGGGGAAAAAGACAGTTGACTGAAACATTTTTAAAATAAACAACCGACTGAACTGAACTGTTCCACCACTCAGGCATGAAGTACACAATCTTACACAACAGCATGATGTTTTAGCATGGTCATATGAGACCATGGTAAGGACTTATGGTAAGGAAAGGATTAAACAAACTCAGGATAACTTGTAATTCATACTAAAAAGAAAAATGTCTGCTGACAGTTTTTCCTTGTAATACACAAAACTTCATACCTAGTCAAGTTTTTCTCCCAGTCTTCATCAGAATGTTCCTCAGCTGTGCTGGAACGAGCAAAGTTGACATGTCTCTCACATTCATTCATAACCGAGTGTGCCCTGCCACTGTCATATGGTACAGCGTTAGACTGAAATGGGGTCAACACGTCAACTCGTACATCCGGCTCTCTAAATAGATAATACATAAAATTAATGCACATTGTTCATTGAAGTTCTGCATAATATGGAAGTGTGTTAGATGTGGAAAAGTCTACCACAGTATGAAAAGAAAAGTTCTTAATCCTGAAAAATCGTGCATTGATTACCCGAATAAATTTGACTGGTCCAAAACAAGATTTTGATTGGATAAAAATACTTTTAAAAATCAAAACAAGATTTTGATTGGACAAAAATACTTTTTAGAATCAAAACATGACTTTGATTGGAAAAAAAATCAATCAACAATCATGTTATATCCACCTTATTACATGTAGCAGCTTCATTTCTTACATAGTCAGATAGTACGTAAAAATCAAAACAACGTAGAACTGCTTACATGCATGTTTCAGCAGACCAACATGCTTTGATTGCAACATACACATACATACATGAATAATGTAACAACAATCAATGCATGTTCATTAAACTTACATGACATTCTGCCTGTCTTGTCGTAACCTTAGTGTCCTTGGAACAAATAACATCCTTGCTGGTTTAGCATGGCTTGCATCTGGGTGGGCACTCCAAGACTTAGAGTAGCAATGATCTAAATGAACCAAGTCCAACTCCCTATCCCTGGCAGATAGCTGATACAAGAATGAAGACATAGTGCGAGCTCTCTGACTAGGGTCTGTACCACTATTCGCCATTCTGGCACTGTATGCCATGTCTTTCTTGAAAAACAACCCTTGTGTAATAATTACTGAAACGACAAGAAAAACATTTTTCAAAAACATTAATATTGGTGCTTATAAACGGACAAATAAGAAACACTTCAATCAGCCATCATGGCCATTGTAAATAATACCTTTCTTACAGATTCTCCCTTTAAAGTTAAATGAAACCAAATTATCTGAGTGACCTTTTCCTTCATGTGAACACCTTTAATTCTAACAGATCAGCCACATCAACCATAATTTTTCTTAGTTATTATTAAGGGACCAGGGCCCAACTTTTTATCTGTTTAAATCAAAAAATTATGGCCGCATTGTAAATGCTGCATGGACTACTGAACCGTATCCATGGTGGTATAGGGCCTAACACGAAGGACATCGACTACCAAAAGTGTGCAACCAAGATTACTGTGATGATCATCATCAGGTGAATTTTGTTCAAATTATTTATCAGCAAAGAAGCAAAACTGAACAACAATAAACCTTTTGACCTCATCAATTGTCAATGCACCATACAAAATAATGTAAAGTTTCAGTTGTGAATGAAAAACCCAATGCACTTTTGCATACTAGAGTGTATGGTGTAACATGCACATTTTCAAGTTTTTCTTTAGACAGGCTTGGATATTTTACCGGTGCAATAAAGTCATACAAAACACTGTTTTACCAGTAGATAGTATAGCGCCCTCTTGGACGAATACACAAATAGCTGATGAGGGTTGAGTTCACAAACATGTCACCATGACCCATTGAAGTTTGTCGGCGACAATCCCCAACGACATAATACAATGTTTGTAAACACCCATTGAAAACACATGTACAGAATTTCACCTGTGCATTTAGATATGGTCTAACCCTTACCCACTCCCCCACCCACTCCAACTATTATCCCCTAACCCTGCCCCCCACCACTCCCAAACAAACTTACACTTAATTGCCATATAATTAAAAATGGCTTCCAAAGAGCCATATTGTGACTGTTCCAGCATTCTCCCATTACCAGTTAACATTGGTCAGCTGGCCATAATGCTAGTTAAAAAACACCAGTCAAACTTTACTCTGAGTGATAGATCTAGGATTAGTGAGTAGCTGAGGGAGGTGAACACACTAAAAGCTGACAACAGATAATGCCTGACGACAACAACTTTTAAAATTGCAATGAAAAACCATATGTAAGAACATAAACAAGCCATTTACATGTACATGCATGTAGAAAAGTCATAATTGTCTAAATTAACTTCTATCAGTATCACCGCGGCAGTGAACACGGTGAAGTTAATAACAAGAAGTCCCCTCGATCCACTAAGTGAAAGAAGTAGTTTGCTGTTAAAAACAAATTTGTGGTAAAGAATCTTGTCTTTCTAATTTTGAAAAATATAACATTTTCAACAGATTAAAGGTGATTTCGATTTTTATGACTATTTTTACATAAAAATTAGTGGTTTATTTATGTTCTAATGTGGTTTTTTAGTGCATTTAAAACTTGTTGACAGTTTTCAGTTAATAGGGGCGTGTTGTGGCAACCATGAGTGGAAACAAAGTTCACTGACCGAAACTTTTTTCGAGAGCTTGAAGCAAAAAGGGGTCAGTAACTAAAAACAGTTTATGACAGAGGTAGACTTACATCTCTAGAAAATCCATGTTCTGAAAATTGACAGCCTTTATGTAATTTTCAATCTTAAATAATAAATATTACTAGAACTTAAAGTTTGTACTTTTGTCAACATTATTTAATTGTTGTGAGGTCATGCTTCAGGGTTTCTCATTTTAAAAAGAATTCCATTTACATTTATTGATAGTTTTTAGAATCCGCTATCTTGAAACAAAGCCTAACCGAGCCAATCGGCATGCGCAAAAAGTCGTAGGAAAAACATTTCACAGCAGCGCACGCACATGGCCGGACTTGCAAAAAGTCTACCAAGCTGGTACGCCACGCGCAGCAATGCTGGTCCCGCAACTATGGGTTGGTTTTGTACACCAATCATGCGACTCCAGTGCCATATTTGTTACAACACTGTTTGAATGGGAACAGAATTACGATATATGAATTTATCGCTTTTTAACAATTTTAAATTTGGGGAGCTGATTTTCTTGACCCATGCAACGCTCAATGAGAGATCCGGTTTCAAATGAGAACTCCAGGTGCAGAAACGTAAAAGGCAAAAAGTTTTGTATAGGAATTTGTACATGTAGCTCTATGTATGAATGAGGTTCATGGAGCCGATAGCGGATCGAACCTCATATTTCTAGGAGTAAGGTAGGCGTAGGAACTGTATATCATTCATATTATGAGCCTTGAGTTGAGGTGTTTTTTTACAGGTTAAAGAAATGGGATAGAAAACAAAAGGGGCAAGCCGGAGCCCACATCATGGTAACTCGGTCATGACGGTCGACGGTGCACTATTTACAATGATCTTCATGACGGTGCACTATTTACAATGATTTATCTACTTAGCTAGTGTAGTAGTAGTCTTCTACTTCTACTTCTACTTGAATACTCGGTAGGATCCATAACTAAGTCTGGATGTAATGCCGAGGGACTTCTTGAAGTTCTTCAACCCCCCTTGTCCATATATAAAATATAGCCTATAAGTGTGTATGTACAATGTGCAAGTACAAACTCAGCGCTGCTTACATATGCTTACAGCCAACTACGTGTCCCTAGTAGTAGTTACTACTAATTACTACTAGTACTAAACTAAAGTAGTCTAAAGACATATATATTGAACTCGCTAGCACTGCATGCTGTGATAGTACTAGCACTAGCACTAGATGACTAACTCACCGTAGCTCACCGTAGCGCCGCTTATCTGGTCGAGGCAGGTAGGCGGCTTGAGGGGCTGGTGAGCCAAGCTGGCTCTTTGTTAGCCCCTTTGAAAACATCATACAGTCTCTTAAACATAGAGAGTGTTTTGGCCTGTACTACATGGGCTGGGAGGGTGTTCCAGTGGGTGATAGTTCTATTTGTGAAAAAGTTTTTTCTGATATTTAGATTGCAGTGTTTCTTCCTGATTTTCAGTTGGTGACCTCTAGTTTTGGAATTTGTTACCAACTCGAAAAAGACATTAGCTTGTATGTCTTCGTTCCCAGTCAATATTTTGTACACTTCAATGAGGTCCCCTCTAAGGCGTCTATCTTCAAGGGTGGTAAGGCCGAAGGTCAACAATCTATCCTCGTAATCAGTGTTCTTTAAAGCAGGAACTAGTTTCGTTGCTCTTCGTTGCACACCTTCAATAAGCTTAATATCCTTGACGAGTTGGGGAGACCACGCTTGCACCGCAAATTCTAAGTGGGGTCTTACCAAGGCTAGATAAAGGCACTTAACAACGTCAACTGATCTATGTGAAAAACTTCTCTTGACCATGCCCAGGATTCTATTTGCCCTGTTGACAACTGCTGCACACTGTTTACTGGATTTGAGAGAGGTATGGATAATTACTCCAAGGTCCTTCTCTTCCTCAACTGACTGCAAGACATGACCTCCCAATTGGTAGTTCCGGTGTATGTTTCTGTGTCCAAGGTGCATAACTTTACATTTGTCAATGTTAAATGACATCTGCCAGTCCTGGGACCAACCCTCTAAATTATTGAGATCTCTCTGAAGCTTACTGGCGTCTTCTACAGATTCTACAGTTCTAAATAACTTTGTGTCATCAGCAAATTTAAGGATCGATGAGTCAACTAAGTACTGCATCAATATCATTCACGTAAATCAAGAATAAGACCGGCCCAAGTGAAGTAGAGTACCGACCCTTGTGGGACTCCACTGGTAACTGCTAACCAACTTGATTTTGCACCATTTACCACCACTCGTTGACTTCTATTTGATAACCAGTTTGTTATCCACTGCCAGACAGCTCCATCAATGCCATGAGCCTTCACTTTAGACATCAGCAGGCTTTCCGAGCGTTAACCATGTTGTTAACGTATAATAACGTTAGAAAGTAGTAGAAATAGAATAGACGAACTTTAGAAAAATAAAGCCATGCCCATGCAACACCAAGTGAAGTCCACTACTTTGCACTTGCTAATCACACTTTCTCGGCTACTGCTACCTGACTGGGGACAACTTTTGTAAACAAACAAACAAGCCCTATATTTGTAGGTTTTCTTTTACAATACACAGAAGAAAAAACATTTACCTTGTCACCACACCACGCTTTCCTCCTACGATCCAAAATTAGCACTGAGCACACACAGTACACATATTCATATCATAGAGACGTTCAGTGTCATGTATGCGTACGGACCGGACATACCGTTAGCATGCAGGGTAGCATTATGTCCACCTCGTTCCCCAGTCATGTACGATCCACTGATCTCTATATACTGTTAGTATATAGAGATCAGTGGTACGATCTCGCCGCGCCATTTTCCTTCCCCCAGAATGCCTAGCCTGTTGATATGACGTCACACTTCTTCAAGCGGATAAACCATCCGACTTTCACATACAAAAATGGCGGCGCCCAGCAGTATCAGTGACGTGATGTTATGCAATTTTTAAGTGTACTTTTTTATTCGTCAGTTTCTAAAAATCTGGACGAATTAATTTGTTGGTAAGCCCCATCATGTAATTCCACAAACGTGAGAAATAAGGTGAAGTATGTAAGAGCAATGTACGATGTTAAGAGGGCGATAACACTAACCACAGCCTCTATTTTTCTAAATCTAAGTAAGGCTCCCCGGCCCCTTTGCGATAATCGTAACCCTCCATCCTCCCGACCGTCGGGAGGATAGGATGGAGGTACTCCTAGAATTATGAGGTTCCATGAACCTCATAGAGGTCCATGTACAAACTACAATACAAAACTTTTTTTCATTTACGTTTCTGCACCTGGAGTTCTCATTTGAAATCGGATCTCGCCAAAATTAGGCTCTACGTGTTCCTTGGAATCTCATTGAGCGTTGCATGGGTCAAGAAAATCCACTCAGCAAATTTAAAATTGTTAAAAAGCAATAAATTCTTACCGTCATTCCCAGTCCTCTTCAAACAGTGTGAGTGTTATAACAAATATGGCGCTTGCTGCGCTGGCAAAGGTCTACCGAACAAACTGGTACTCCGCGCGCAGCAACGCTGGTCCCGGCAACTGTAGGTTGGTTTTGTACACACATCATGTGACTCCAGCGCCATATTTGTTATAACACTCACACTGTTTGAAGAGGACTGGGAATGACGGTAAGAATTTATTGCTTTTTAACAATTTTAAATTTGCGGAGTGGATTTTCTTGACCCATGCAACGCTCAATGAGATTCCAAGAAACACGTAGAGCCTAATTTTGGCGAGATCCGATTTCAAATGAGAACTCCAGGTGCAGAAACGTAAATGAAAAAAAGTTTTGTATTGTAGTTTGTACATGGACCTCTATGAGGTTCATGGAACCTCATAATTCTAGGAGTAGGATGGAGGGTTACGATTATCGCAACTACCCGGCCCCGTGATGAGCCTTACACAACTTAAATTAGGGGTCTAACATGTTGGGCCTCTGTAGTGCTATACGTTTTCAAAATGGTCATTGATAAAATGATAGGTGAACATCTAGCAAAACAACTCAAAACAACCGTGAGTGTATTGAGTAGGAAATTTCATTTTTTGTAGATGTTTTTGCATGTAACTCGGCAAAAAGGCCTTACAAAATACAAGCATTATTGTCATGATTGTGACTGATAGTGATTGGACAGCGTGTTGGGAATTGGTGGACTAGGGCTAGGCTACTCCTAGAATTATGAGGTTCCATGAACCTCATAGAGGTCCATGTACAAACTACAATACAAAACTTTTTTTCATTTACGTTTCTGCACCTGGAGTTCTCATTTGAAATCGGATCTCGCCAAAATTAGGCTCTACGTGTTCCTTGGAATCTCATTGAGCGATGCATGGGTCAAGAAAATCCACTCCGCAAATTTAAAATTGTTAAAAAGCAATAAATTCTTACCGTCATTCCCAGTCCTCTTCAAACAGTGTGAGTGCTGCGCTCGCAAAGGTCTACCGAACAAACTGGTACTCCGCGCGCAGCAACGCTGGTCCCGGCAACTGTAGGTTGGTTTTGTACACACATCATGTGACTCCAGCGCCATATTTGTTATAACACTCCGATTTCAAATGAGAACTCCAGGTGCAGAAACGTAAATGAACAAAAGTTTTGTATTGTAGTTTGTACATGGACCTCTATGAGGTTCATGGAACCTCATAATTCTAGGAGTAGGGCTAGGCATGCTAAAATAAATAGTAAACAAGGCGCGACCACCAGATAAGTCATGATAGACTAGGGACTAGGTTAAGGGTAGGGAAGGGACCTGAGGGTGCTTTTTCAAGTTATTGTAAGACTAAGTAAGAGAGTAAGACTAGTCGTAAATTTCAGGATATTCCCGTAAAACCAAATATTAATATTAATAGTACTATCATTATCAACGACACAACCCGTGCCAACAGAAACACGAATGTTACTTATATACCTACTTAGCCTGGTCTTGTTTGATGAAACCTCAGCGTCAGTTTTAAAATACACCTGCAACTTATTGTCACTCATGAGCCCCCACTCTGGAATGTTGCAGCCCTACAACGTCGGCTGCCAGGTTCTCTCTCCAGCCGTACCCCTATATGGAAACTAGCGTGTCTAGAACGGGACACCTTTATCATGCACCTATTTTTTATTTATTTGCAGGTTTGAGGATCAGGCAATATTAACCACAGTTGAAAGTTAGAATGGCAGAGCATCCATTGACTACTTCAGCAAGTCATCCACAACAATCTATACCTGACTTTGTTGAACTGAATGACCTCATCAGTAACAGGGTAACTTGGATAAATATGCAACAAATGATTAATGATATATTGATGTAGGCAATGAATTACTTACTATGTTTAGACTAGAGCATCTAAGTTCCAATGGTTATATTTACTTGGCAAGCAAGCTCAAGGTCAAGACCCCATAGGTCAGTACCTTGTCAATTGCTAGTCACCTATCAATTGTGTCTGACTAATAGTAATATAATAATATAATATAAAAGTAGTTAGTCTCTACATTTTTGTATTGTGATATCTCCTTGTCCAAGACTGAGACCAAGACATCCCATTAAAACCGATTCGTCAGACAAATCTGTACTGTAACAAAACTATCTTCAAAGCTACTTTATTTAATTTGAATGGATTTTCGATGCTGAACCCCTGCTCTCAACATTTGTACTATGTACATATAACAAAGTAAAAAATGAAAAAGACAGTAAATACTACCATGCCATTTTCCAATAACTAGGGTCAATATATTGGGTCACAACACTACTATGTAGGTAGCTAAGCCTTTTCTAGAACTAGAAACGTGTCATAACCACAAGCAGAACAATGCATTCTTTAAATGGATATTATTAAGAAATATTATGACAAAAGGTTAGTTCTTTGAGTTCTAGTGGTCCATGCTGTACGATGGTTAGACTAAGCACAGAGAAAGGAATTCCATGGACTAAGTACCGGCCATTTGCCCTTTCAATTTTGTTCTTGTTTCAAACAAAACCAACATAATAAACTCACAGCCTTTCATGAGTATTGATAAAGACCTGAACTTAGTGTAGTTTTGTTTCCCTCATTGTTCAGTGCATATACTGAAGGGAAATAGTCTCCTGAACACTTTAACAATAGAATTAAAGTATCTGTTTTGATGGTACACAGATTGGAGGGAAGATTCTTTTTGCGACTGATGACTGGTTTGCTGTGGCTGAGAACCTCTTAAATGTAAAGTATTAAGTGTGGATTGCTGTTGGGAAGAACCTACTGTTCTACTGTATCTCATACTTTCATTCATGATCATAACTGAGTAATATGCATGGAACTGAGACCACCAACCAGTGACTCTTTAGATGGATATGAGGACAGCAACCCTGTTTTTCATATCCCTGCTTTGGCCTTTGAGAATGCCCAATTAAAGACAAATTCAGAATCCCACATGCTTTTTGTATTTACCACCACAATTATCTCCAAGTAATCCCATTGACGAACACTGCTTGAGCCAAGTAGTGTGTGTTTACCAGATGATTAACTAAATCTTATTAATCCATTATACTATTGACGGTCAGGTTGGTGTAGTGGGATCTTTCCTCACCGTCCACATCTGGGACCCCCTTTCGAATCCCGTCGGGGTACTATGTGGAGTCCCTGATTGCGTGGGTTTTCCCCAGAATAATTCTCTGGGGCTTTCCTCCTACATCTAAAACTGAAACTTCCTTCTTTGTCTTCTCTCCATGAGGCTTGTAAAGTGATTAAGTTTGCTTCTCTGAGAGTCCTTGGCTTCACAACCAGAATTTATGAATGAAATGAATTGAAATAAACAAGATAAATCTTCTCTTAGTGCTTGTTCAAATAAAAACAGTTTACATGTTGAACTGTGTTGAAAGCTTCTTTCTCATTTTATATTCTGGTTTTGTAAAATAAATTCTGGTCCGGTAAACAATTTGAGCTAGGAGCTCTGTGGTCTCGTGGAATTTTTCCCCAAATTTAAGCTCTGATATTCTAAAGTAATTTCATAAAGATTTAAAACAAATGTTCACATTGAAAGTATCCCACATGTTTTCTTACCATACCCAACCCATGTTCGTAAGTATAAAACCTACATATACTAATTCTGAATAATAATATTGTGTTGTATTTAACAGCCTGAGCCACCACAATGGAAAGAGGGAGAGTTTACAAAGTATGGTAAATGGATGGATGGCTGGGAGTCTAGAAGGAAACGAATCACTGGGCATGATTGGTGTATCATTCAACTTGGCATCTCTGGTTTGATTCATGGAGTTGATGTTGATACCTCCTATTTCACTGGAAATTATGCTCCAAGAATCTCCATCCAGGGGGCATGTCTCGGAGACGGTATAATAACAATGTCTTATGGACACTTTAGGGGTTCATCCTAAGGATAGAATCAAAGTGAAAAAGACCTCAAAACATGAACACAATAAACAACTTCAAATAAACAGAAAAGAGTTATACCCTTTTTCTTTTGTCTAGTAACTGTATAAAGTGAGGCCATGCTATTATACACAGCTCCCCCAAAAACAGTCATGAGCTAACAGTTTGTTATTATTATTTTTTTTTTGCCAAATCCTGGGAATTTCACATCTATTCCAATATGACTTGACATGCCCAGATTCTGACAATGATTTAATTAATTAATTGTTTTAAATTGTTTGCCCAATTTACATTTTCCTTCCTGTAATTGGAATTTAATGTCTTTATATATTTATTTGTTTTGTTTTTAGAGGCTGTTTTTCCCAAGAGAACTGCTACAATGGGAACAGCTGCAAGTGAAAAAGACAAATCAGATTTGGAGAAGATGGAAATTAAAGTAATTAACAACTTGCATTAGGAAAATCAGTTCCAACCCTCAAATTTTGAAAAACATATAACACCTAATAACATGATTACCACTGAAACAAATGCAGGCTTTATGGAAACATACAAGGCCAGCCTAATTTATTTTGGTCCACTAGCATATCACTTGTTCTAAATAAAAAATTTGGGTAGTGTGAGAGATTTTCAATAATGTGTAAATGTTTATTTTAGGAGTGGGAGGAAATTGTAGAGGTAACTCCTCTTCAACCAGGCTATAGAGATAGCTGTCATAACTACTTCACTGTCAACTCTAGCAAGAGATGGACCCATTTATGCCTTAATATGTACCCTGGTAAGAAACTGTCCGTCATCTATTAATATAAGTAACTGCAATTTTGGTGGGCAATAATGCTTTGATAATGTTTGCTTTGCTTTTGTAAACCGCTCATTGTCACATCCATTTTAATTTTTCTCAAACTACTCCAATACTATAAATGGAAGTTTTTATATATTATCAATACAGATGGTGGTATAGCACGACTGAGGGTGTATGGAGAAGCCATGCCTAACTGGTCCAAAGTTTCTCCTCATCAGGTACTTACTGTAAACCTTACTTTCTTAGATAAACCATGCTAGTAGTAATTATTTTGTGATTTACTTCAGTTTCATATTCCTTAAAGGAACATTACAGAATTGGTTTTGCTAACAAAACAGTTGCTGGCAGTGTAAGCACTTTATGTAATCCACCATATACATAAACTGACAAACCTGTAGAAGTTTGAGATCGATCGGCCATCCCGTCACGAGAAAATAGTGAAAAGCCGATTACACATTTGCATGAAATCATATAGATTCAACAAATGAATAAAACGCTCACTGAGCGATAAACTCCAATCGGAAAATAAGTTTTTTCATGGGATGTTTTCTACCATCATCATCATTAGACTGTAAGTTTTATATAAATCTGTGATCAAAACGTATATTTTACAGGTTTTTTCTTACCAATTCTGTAATGTTCCTTTAACCGTGCATGTTTTATTTCTCTTGGTTGATTTCAAGTTGATCAACCTTGTTGCAGTGGAAAATGGAGGGATCTGTCTCGGCTATAGCGACGTCCATTTTGGTCATGCAAGAAATCTTCTCACCTTACCAAAGTCACTCACAATGGCTGATGGCTGGGAGACTGCAAGGAGAGTAAGTAGAATGGATGTTGAAACCAATCGCACTATTTATTTTCAATGTTAATTTTATTTCTGAGGGGGTTGTTATTTGTTTTTGTTTTTTTGTAAAGGTTTATAAAGGGGAGAGGTGTTTTACAAGCTGTATAAAACATGCTGGTATTGTGACCACTGGCCTTTTTTTATTGTTTCTTGCAATTGGTCACATGGTCATGTTACAAAATGCTATTTCTGCCTTTTTCCTTAACTGATTTCAGCAATATTTAGATATAAGCATCCTTGACTTTTTGTCCTATTTGGGGTGTTTGTATATTTGGTCAAAGGTAGTCACCTTATGGTCAGTAGTGGTCATCTTGACTAGCTGGCAGATGCATCAGTGGCTGGAGCCCCACATTGGTTGTTCCTAGATTTTGGCCAGTGGTCACCCATCGTGTGTGTTGTTTTTGTGTGAAGAAAAATAAAAAACCTGTGGAGTTCACTTCAATTCACCTGACGTCGTCATCACAATAATCTTGGTTGTGCCATTTTGGGAGTTAATGTCCATGTGTGTAATACAGTATAGTGCCCACTCTGTGGCCTTTACATGCATACCATTGACTCCCAAAATGGTGAGTGTCACAGACAGTAGCCGCATGTGACGTGGAAGATGCAATGGTTCAATACAAGGATGTTTGTATAATGGTAGACTTCCTTTATATCGTTGTTTAGCTGGACAGACCTGCCATACTTGAAGCAGATGGACATGGAGTTTTGAAAGTACAAGGATGGGAGTGGGCGGTTTTCAGACTGGGTCATATGGGAAGCATAAAAAGGGTAAATATATAAGTTATGAGGATTGGAAGAGTATGTCTGTTTTTTTAAGAGCAAGTAATTTTTTTTAAGAGCAAGTAATGTTTTTTCAAGGCAAATTGTTTTTATTACAGGTCTTTATGTGGTGTATTACCCCAAAATTGTCTCATCAGTTATATGTTTCATCACAAATCAATAGACATTTAGCTTGAGCAAGGTGTGTAGATTTCTTTTTAAACATTGATTGTATTTTTTCTTATCTCATAACTGCACCCTTCTATACAAACTTGTACAGGTGTAGTGATTTTTATAAAAGTTTTACTTGGGTGTTTTATCCAGATTGAAATTGACACAAATCATTTCAAGGGCAACTATCCAGATTCCTGTTCGATAGAGGGTAAGTGAAAGCAGAAATTGTTTAAAGATTAAACTTTGTTTAGCAATAAAAATGTTTGTTTAGCAATAAAAATGTTTCTTTAAAGGCAAAATATACCTTTGGTTTTTTGAACTGTTTGATTGTTTTAAGCCTATATAAATGTAGACATATACAATAAAACTAACCTGTTAAAATTGAGATATTGCCAAATATCTGGAGCAGTTATGTTCATGCAGGAAGAAGAATTCGTAACTAGAATGCACAATCTGAAAAACATTTCATGCAGAAACGTTTCTCAGATTGAAATGTTTTTGAATCCCGTTCTCTTAAACCAAATTCCTTAGAAGGGAATCGTTTCTCAATATGTGACACATTACCAATGGTATACCCTCCCTAAAACTTATAGATTTAAAGTACACTATCTCATAATCCAATGTAGGAAATATTTGCTATATAATTTGTTTTAAGCATTTCAATTCCCATAATATTGTTTTCAATGAACACACACAATCAATCTATGAAGACCCATCAAATTCGGTTGTCAAAAGTGAAACCAACAAAAAATAGTTTATGTTTTGTCAGGGATCATCTTTTTTTGCAGGTGATATTGCGCTTAATTATATTGGGGCATTCAAAATAAACAGCAGTGATTTGGGAGTTCTTCAAATGCCCTTTTATTTCCCTGACTTTGCAGTGTTTCAGAAAGTATGAACGTTAGAATCAGTGAGCTTTCACATTGAGGCAAATCTACATGTTCTTTTGATAATAACAATCATGTACTTGTAGGCTCATTTCCAAGACAACTAAACATTTGTCTTTGTGTTAACTTGTCATGTTACAGGGCTTGAATTTGAAAACAAAATCTCCACAAGACACATGTCTTGTAACTAGGAACTGTCACTGGAACAGAAAACACCCTTGCAAAACTAAATTTGACAGCATGTTGTGATTGTTAACAAAAATAAGTGGAGAGCATTTTCTAAGAATGTGATGTAACAACTCTGAAACTGTTTAAGAACTTGATGTTTGGACTTATGCAAGTACAATTTATATAGTTACGGTTACAGAACTTAATATTTGATGTACAGGATGTATAATGTCAACAGCAAATGAGAAACGGTGCCAGGCTTACAGAAGCGGCAAAACCAGAGGGGATTTCTCAGACTGTATGTGGATGGTCATTTTACCTCCTAGTAAGGTAAGCAGTAAGATTTCAAAGTTGGCATGGTTGAAAAAAGCTGCAACAGTTCCCAGGGGTTTATTGTTGTAGTGACACTTTTTGATGTAAGTTGACTTTTGTATAGAACTTATTCCTATGAGTTAAATTTCTTTTTTTCATCATTGAAATTATAATTTCTTTGTATTCCTCAGCTTTCAGCACATAATCAGCATTTCTACGAATCCACAGTCTTTGACGCTGGTCCTGTAACCCATGTACGTCTCATTATGCGTCCTGATGGTGGCATTAGTCGCATGCGTCTCTGGGGTTACAGGCATACAATCTCTGCCAAAATGTAACATAAGATACTTGAAGTAACGGGTTCTTAAAGATAAACTGCAACTTACATACAGAAAGGGGGGTTCCTGACACCCAGTGCTCACAGAATGGTGACATGTTTTCCCAGAAAAAGAGGTTTTATGTTTTCCATGGGGGGTGGGGATGGTGTTTGCAATCAATCTGTGACTGACAATTATATACATTACAGACATGTTCTAGATTTAACTTTGTTTTTCACTTCAAATTAAATACTTCAACCCCAAATTGAACAGATTAAATATTGGTTTTCAACTTCCATAATTAAGGAACGGTTGTTTTTTAACTTTCCATTAGGATTTTGGCTATCTTTGTTTGGTCATACATGTAGGTGTACCCTAATGTATACATTTCTCACCTAACCAGTTTGTTTGCATGTAACAAATTATGTTTACACTGTTTTTAATAAAAACGATATTCATAATATTCTAATTTGTTAAGAACAAGAAGATATTGCTTGCTTTAAAATGCGTTAGCTATTTCATGTTGTACCTGATTCTAGTCTGAGATTACCAATGTGGTCAGAATAGTAATTTTATTGGTTGTGAATTTCTAAATAACTTTAAAGGTCTTGATAATGTCAATGAGACATGAATTTGTGCAAAAAAGAAATGGTCGTTTGCAACTGCTTATCCCACATGACCTTTGATACTAATGATAAAAGTAGTAAAGGTCTCGCCACTTTCAACTCTGAAACAAGATGTTGAAACAAGCTTTATCCAGGAGCTATACTCTGCAAGGTGCGAAATGTGATGAAAACTGGTACAAACTCACTGTTAGTTTTCTTGAAATGAACACGAAACAGCAGCATTAAAATTCAATTACCAAACTGTTTGAACAGCTTTTTGAAAAAGCATGTTTAGTTTGGCAGGTGTAAGTGACAATGCGTGGGAATACAGTCTGTTTGACAGACGGCTGTTACTTGTCTATTATGTTCAGTATTTCAAGACAATTTAATAAGTAACAGCCAAGTCTTTATTGGGTAAGATTAAATACGAATAAAATTGGTTTTCTCATTTATTGAAATAAATGTATCATTATTACATAATTTATTAGTATTGTTCTTTTTTGCGTCATTTACGATGATTTTTAGGGGGGGGGTTCCTACTCTATTCAAGTTTTTAATTAATGGCATGATCAATGGGTTACTTTATATTATTGACTCGTCATCATTTCTTTTTTTCTGAATAATTTAGTTTTTAAGGACATTTCCTTTCTGTCCGTATTGCTGTTATTTATATTATTATTCGACAGTTTTTAAGTGCCCAAACCAATACATACGCTTAAAGGTTGAAATTTCATTTCAATTAGGAGATCTTTAATACTTCATGCATTGTTATTGAAAACCAACATTATAAAATCTATCTTCTACAGTGACCGGTAAGACAAACATTTCTGGCATATGTGTACAGGCAAGATTTTCTTCCTACTTAAATTTGATTTCAAGTTTTGTTTACCTCAGCAAAATCAGCTGTTATGAAATAGCCTGAAAAATAAAAATCTATACGCGCATATTAATGTACTTAGTAACATCTTATACTTTCTTTCCAAAGGCTAACTTGCCTGTGTCACAACAACCGAATTGTTCTTGCACTTAGCTTGATAAGTATGATACAGAACTGTTGTAGCCGTGTTCAGAAAACTGTACGTGTATATGCTTTATTGCACTTTACTTTCTATACATGTAGATGTTCTCGATACAGTGGTGATTGCCCCAAACCAGATGCTTTTGATATCACAAGAAGAATTCTACATTTGGAATGGTCCTACACTCTACATTCAAGACGGTTCTAAATACAACAAGTTCAACTTTTTAAACACATAACAATACCTTCTTGTGTACATTGTATTTAAGAATAAGCTGGACGGATTGTAAAGGCATTGTCAGATCAGATGATGGTTATGCAAAATGACATACCACCACGTTGTGTTAAATTTACATTAGTCTATGTTACTATTAGGGCCTATACATAAGGCTACACAAAAGTGGATGCATTTGCCTATAAAGCTTACATGGTCATATTTAATATTAATGCGCTACACCTTCTCGGCATATAACAGTAACTATAATTTATGATGACAAAGTGGCATTTGAGTCCTGAAAATGGCTCTCAATAACCAGAGAATGGTCACGCGTACCTCTTGCTTTCCTTAGCTACAGAGGAACCACAATGCCCGGTTTCTCCGTTTACAATTACCATAAAAACACAAAACGTTTGTATAATACTGTACTTTGAAATCATCCATTAGTCTTCCGTATCATCAACATTATTATTCCAATCGCTTAGCAATGGGACTTATTCAGGAAATAAATGTGATCAATCTACCTCAAAAGTGACAGCTCAGTAAATACACAGAGGTGGTGAGTGAATGTTTCAAAGGTGCTCAATTAACACTGGTCGGAACAATAACAAACTGTGGGATCTACCACAATAACCTAGGACTGGAGAAATGCATGCTGCTTCTAAAGTGGGTAGGCCTATGCGTAATTTATTCAGACTAAAGTTTAATCCAATAATTTAGCAATTCATTATAAATTTTGTTTAACAATGTAAAACAATTATTTAACTATTCTCATTTCAACTAGAAAACAGTTGTAGCTTAAATGATCTTCCATATTTGAAAACATAACGATTTTTATTTCTACACTTCATTCGTTAAATCTTAATTGCAGATTATTGAAAATGGGATTGCTAATGATTTCCTTAAGATTACGACGATTTAATCGGTGAAAGTACTTCTGACACTATCAACAGTTTATGTGTTTGTTGAAAACGTTTGTCTGGAAAAATAATGGTTTAAACATTCAAAATAACACTGATAAATCACTAGATTTATATCAGTCAAAGATAAAAATGATTTACACAAACAACTTTTATATTTCACAATAGAATGGATAATATTGCACGATGAATCGACTAAAGGTGTGAATGACTATAGAATGGCATCTCTATTTTACTTCAAGACTTTAAGATTTTTTTGCATAGACTTTTCACACATGAAGACGTTAGACATGGACGAAGTATTACACGTAGATATTGATTAACGAGTTTGGATAAAACGTGATGAATAAGATTAACTGTTATTGCAAATAACAACAATAATATTGAAACACAATTGCGAGATTCTCAGGGAAAGTGGGTTGGGTACATTTCTATCCTCTAGTTTTTGAGAAATACACTATAACCCTAATAATTGTAAACAACTTAGGAACTTTTACTTGGGAAGTTTAGCTTGGTGTAAAAACAATGATAAAGCAACAATTTGTGAATAATAATAGTCTCTTTTCGAGAATGAATTAAAATATAGTCTCGACATTTCAAACATAATACTCTACTCCTCTTTGAGAGAAACTTCATCAAAATGTGCGGTCACGTTATGTGAAGTAAAAGGGTTAAACAAAAATAATGTTCTCCCTGATTTCAGATTGAATCTAATAATTGTTTTAAATTTATTTGTACTAATCCTATACTTTTTCTTTAACACACGATAACCACACGTGTCTTAATGACTGGAATAAGAAACTATAGACCAAATTATTGAACTTAGATTTTCAGAAATTGAGCTTACAAATGCTCATTATTTACAAGTCGTTATCTGGCAAAATGAAATTGATTCACTCTTAAAACATTTATTGAATTTTTTTACAGCATTAATTTTAACATAACACAATGAACATGCAAGTAGTATCTTCTTTCAATTGATTTGTCAACCAATTGAATACAAGAAATTACTTTCAATTAATAAATGACCAACTAAAGTCTAATTCTTGTACGAAGTCATTTCTGTGTTAAATAATGCCACCATCTCGTCGAAACGTCTATTAGCTTTCTGTGTGTAGGTCATGCTGCCAACGACCACATGGAACTAAGTCGACTTTTCAATGGGATAACCCCGTTTGCCAGGCTGATTGGTCATTCCATCTAATAGCACATAAACGGTATGGCATACCGGGTATATTAATTAAGTCCTAATACAAGAGCCTGCAGTTGTTCTTAAGTTCAATATTGGTAAGTTATACATTTTCAGTATAATATGGGGGGAAAAAGTTGATTTGTGAACATTCCTAAACCTAATTTTAGTGGATGTCGTATTTATAACCAAACATGTTCACTATTGTGTTCTCGAAACTGAAAAGTTACGATTATAACACGCAACCCCTGTGCTTTATCATTTTGTTGACGTTTTTAAGCAATGAATATTTAACAATTATATAATCCAAATATTTCTGGGACAATTACTATCGTAAAATTTTTCCAACATCTGAATGCTGTATCGCCCATTTTTACTCTCTCGCTCAGAAGAAAGTCGGTTGTGGTGCATACTCTGACTGTCTTCGACACTTTCTTAAAATATTATTCAATTTTGCCAAAGATCTCAAATAGTTAGTCCATGAAAAATCACTATGTGAACATGTTGGGTAAAATGTACGTATACACAATGTACGATAATACATCGGTGAGTCATTTAACAGCAAACGCTATTAGTATTATGTCCTATTTACAAATGAACGAGATTGTTCGTGTACATTTTATAGCAATGAAATCTCAAATTATTATTTTCGATTTTAGAGGTAGGCCTACCACCGGTGACCAATTAAACAACAATCAAGGCTTTGTCATTGCATGAATAATGTGATATGGTGGTCGATACATAGTAAAAACCAATGTTCAGTTGTATTTGTTATACTGATTTGATAACCAAGTTAATGAAACAATAATATTTACGCTAACCTACGTTCAAAGCTAAATGTTGACTAAGTGCTAGGCGGACTGGCAAAACCGAAACGTTTCATTTCCAGTAGTTATTGTGAGAGAAGAAACTAGGTACGTTAGAATGTTTCAGCACGGCATTCCACTTCTGTCTCCTTGGAGAGTTAGTCTTGTTAGTCTCCATTTTGGCCACATCAGAGACACTGTGATCGGTGCTTCCCAAATCGTCTGGAATGTCAAGATCATCCCCCCATCTCTTTAACTCTTTCTCTGCAGGAAGTTCCCGAGCACCCAGCTTCAAATCTTGACGTCTGACTTTGTTTTCGTACTTTCCTACCATATCATAGTTTGCTGTGACTACCTTGTGAGGGGGGTTGTTTTTCTGCCGGCGCCTTGATTTGGGAACGGTAGAAGTTAGACTGGTCGTCTGTGCCTCCCAATAATTGTTGTGATCCATCCACCCAGCAACGTTGGTCTGCTTCACGACTTTATTAAATACTGGTTTCCCTTCACTGTTAACTTCTTCTGTCGCAATGGCGTCTTTCCATGTGTCAAGTTCTTGTTCCTGTGGAACAACTTTCCCGCCAATTTTCAGCGGGCTTGGGACCTGTTTGGCGCGAAACTTCTCTGGAATCCCAGCATACTGCTTGGACTTGAATACCTCGTCTGTTACAGGTTTAGTTTCCGGTTTGGATGCTGTCTCTTCGACGATCTTTTTAAGTGGCTCTGAGAACTGATCAGTTGGTCCCGATGAGTGAGCAGCGACGACAGGTTGGGAGCGTTTTCCCTTACCTGGTACGTAGAGTGATTTAGGAGGTGGTAAACCATGTGCTCGACCCCCTTCTGCGATCTTCCCCACCCATGAGGGTCTGTACTCTTTGTTTCCATAGACCCGATCCCAAGCCTTATTGAATGACTCATCAGTGACTTCTGTCACCGTGCCCCGAATCTGATCTAGAGTTTTCTCCATAGCTTCAGAGCGCCGGGGTGTGGCGCTGCTGCTCTTTCGGCTTTCTTGTGCTGCTCTGTCTCGCGTCTGTTCCGATGACATGGCGTTACTATAGAATGTTTGTTTCAAAGGTACAAAGGTAGGTCGCAACAGATGGCGTATGAATCAATCACTCTCACCTTAGAATGACGGAAGGGGCGACACGATGTCGGCTAACAGTTCACAAAATTACAAGAGCCTCAACCGTGTAATACCTGGACCGTTTTTCCATTTCTTTATTTTTGAGACGTTTTTTTTTTCTCTCCAGAAAGGAATTGTTACTCTGATCTTCTTCAAGTGGCCACGGGTCTGCGTTGTTTGCTCTCCTCACATTTGCGAACATACTTCAGTTATAGATGAGACCCTATAGTGGATGTTGCCTAGGGAACGTAATGGGGAAAATTAAAGTAACGTGACGTCATAAAGGTCGTGAAAGGGGGTTCTTGATTAGGCAATAGTGAGCCTCATTTAGTATTCCAGATGCAAATGACAACACACCTCGTATTTGATTGCATTTTATTGTAAGATAATTCATGTCAGATATTCAATACGTCAGATATAGATTTGTGTGTAATGTATTCATCGAGATGCTAGACTTTGTATACAGCATCAAATATAAATTTGGTCTGTACATGTGTTTTTTCAGACTATTGATAAGAACACACCTGAAAAATATAGCATCGATTGCCACACTTATGATTCTCGGTGAAAACACGACACAGCAATTTCAAAATGCACATAACCGTTACCTTGGTACCATTTTGACCCAATGCAAACACCCATGTAAGAATTGTTAGCATACGATTCACACTATAGTCCCATAATCTATATAATTCATGCGAAACAAACAGAAAAAGGAAAAAATATCAGGGTATACATTACCATTAAAATTTGCGGGACTTCGTGTACAGCATTATTTTGTTTCCACGTCAGCCATTTTTCAATCAGTGCTATTATAAGCCCACCCTCCTAATGACACTTGGGTAATGATTTACTCGATACTCCCAGCACTCCTCAAATACGTCTGTTTTCCCTTTCCGGACGGGGCACAGTTCTCCCGGTCCCGTTTACCGTTCCCATGGAAACGGACATGCGTATTGAGAACACGATACCTCACATCTTTCCAACGATTAACCCACGGGGAATAATGTATACTCTTCTACAATAATGCCTTTATGTCAACATGATTGGCGCTAGAACATGTTATTTACTATGTAAATCTTGGTTTGGTGAGTTTAATATGTTTTATCCCTTAGCTATGTGTAAGCGCTATAATTATTACATTTTGCTTTTCGAGCATCTTGACTTTCTTATCTCATCTGATGTTGTAGTGGGTAATTTCAAATTGATAACACAGATCAACAGTAACTTGTTTAGATGACTTTTTTCATAGCAAGGACAAATGAAGGGTACTAATTAGTTTTTGATTAAATTGTTTATTGTGTTGTCAATCTCGACACCATTATTAAAGTTTCAATTTTATCATGTGCTTACCGCGGAAGTCTGCGGTAAGCAGAGCGGCATGTTAGAGTCAGTCGGTGGACTGGGGTTGTATGGCATTCGGGCGGCTGAGGTTTTAGTATCCTTGCTCTATGGTTTTAGCTAGAGTACTTGTCTACACAGCCTTGATATCAAGGCTATCGGGGGACTGGGGTTGTATGGCATTCGGGCGGCTGAGGTTTTAGTATCCTTGCTCTATGGTTTTAGCTAGAGTACTTGTCTACACAGCCTTGATATCAAGGCTACATGAAATTGGGCCAAGTATACATTCTGTGGACCTGGCTAGTTCGTTAATGTAACAACTGCTACTGCTAGCACATGTCATTCATAATTATGCTGTGTAATCACTACACACGTGAATAACTCTGAGCTTGAGATTCTGTGATGAGCTGGCTGGTTCATTAATTTAACAACTGCTAACACAAGTTATTCATAATTATTATGCTGTTTAATCACCCCACGCATGATTAACTCTGAGCTTGAGATTCTTCTATGTCTACAGATTATGTTTTAATTAAATAATAAAAAATAATAATGCATTATTTGTCATCAAATATGTCATAAAACTAAACATCGTATAAACAAGTATGAAGTTTGTTTTACTGTGTTATTCCTTCAAACCAGATAATTAAGCGAGCATTTGCGTCCTGAAAATGTATTTTTTTAAAGCTGCGATTAAGTCTTGATTGTTATATTCATTTTTTTCTCCAGCGTCTGGCTTTTGGTACAGATTAATTACGTTTATTTGGATGTGATGTATTCACCTGTGTTAGAATCACAACTTTATGGTATGATCAACTTAGTGCTGGTCATCTCCCCCCGCCCCCCCCCCCCGAAAAGCCGCCAACAACAAAGTGTGGCCAGCAACAAAGTTACTCGCAGCATGGAGATATGAAATTACGCTTATTAATGCGAGGTTCCCACTGTCGTACGATCCGTTCGAACGCCACGATTGGCCATTCGTAGCCGATCGTGGAACTTCTCTGAAATGTCAGGTTTGGATACGAGGTGATGCGAGTCGAAACGTTCTGGTACGATTTGGTGCGATTGGATGCGATATGTGGTCAAGATTGGTCAATTTCAGGTGACACGATCTGTCACGATCTGGTATCCCGTTCAGATACGATCATATCTGATCCGATAAGATTGTCCCGATTGGGTCTCTATTATGTGACACGATCATCACGATCGGGGTCCCCGATTTGGGACGATCGGATACGTGCAGATACCTTCCGATACCTTCCGATACATTCATCACGAACCTATGCGTTTTGTTGCAATAGGATACGATCGTGGTTGCGATGTATTTCACGATGGATCGAGTGATCACGATTTGAGCTACGATTGGACCCCGACGGATTATACAAAAGCCGACTGACCATTGTTTCTTGAACTTCTACACAGAGTGAACACTACAACCCACAACCATCTCAGCAGAGCGTGGTGTTTATTGTCCAAGTTGATCCCGATCACCACGATTTGGAAGCACGATTAGATGTGATCAGTCGCGCTTTGTTATGATCCAATATGATCTGATGCGATGATCACGATTAAAAATTTATCGTGGTGATCGTAGAAAATTTTTGAACCGTCCAAAATTTGTCTACGATTAACACGATTGCCACGACTTTTCTCAAAATCTTATAAGATCTGATTAGATCTGATAAGATCACCACGATTACTCCACGATTAAGACCACGATTTCAATCGTGGCGTGAATCGTTATAGTGGGAACCTAGCATTTAAAACAACAACCAGGAAGCGATCACCAATAAAAAAAAAAGGCATCACAGAAATGTTGCCTTCTGACAGTCAACCCACCCCACATGTTTTTCGACCTGATAAATCAAAGATCGTACAGCGCTGCAAGGCGCAAGATAGCCAACTGGAGATCTGTCTTTTCTTAAAACGTGAAGTACAGCATGGGTGAGTAAGAACATGTTTTGTTACATCATTGATAGCAATGACCATTGTGACCCTATTTTCGATGTGCCATTCGTTGACTTTGTTCTTTAGCATTATCCTCAATGGTTTTGTGCACAAAATCGAGCAGAGGTCTGCCACACATCATCCCTAATTGTGATACAGTCCTCGGTGTCAAGAGTAGACACGCACACAAAAAGAGTAAACATAATTAATACAAAAATCACCCAATATTGTGGTCTCAAATTGAAGGAATTAAACTTGGCGTTTAGATTAGGTCCGAATTCACGAGCAAATTATTTAACGCATTATCCGGAATAACGGAAACATTTTATCGGTCCTGTTGGGGTAAAGGTTAGTCCTCAGAGAAAAGGGAATGGCCACAAGTAAAAACCGTTAAAACCATACTGTTCTGCCCCATCTGCCCCACTGTGCAAAATAAAACAACAATTCTAGCGCCCTCTCGTGATCATTAATTGACAAAAGAGGTCATCTGACGTAACTGCTAAGAGGGGTATACGATTATCGTGCAGTAAAGGTAGAGGTCGGGCTACGTACGTGTAGACAAAATCTTAAATCTACTTTTTTACCGACAGTTAATTGGGGAAAAGTTCCCTTTGTTGTCACTTTCCACCTCTCACTTCCTCCCATTCGTAAAATAACAGTTCTAACCATCATCATTTTCACACATTAGATCGAATTCAACGTGCTGTACACAGGAAATACCCATAGTTGCCTACTGAGCCCACCCAGTTTCAGGGATCCCATTGTCCGGGCAGAAGTCCCCCATTAATGAATGATACTCCCCTTTGCCACAGGGAACTTCCAGGTGTTCCTGCCGTACCAAGACAAGGGATCGTGCCACGTTTTTTCAGCACCATCACTAAGTTCATAAACATGTATCTATATCTTGCAATGTTTGCGGTGTTCAATTTCGAGGTAAAACAAGAACTACACCCGAGAGGTGTTTCTACGGCCACCGATTCACAGTGGGGATGATGAGAGGGGGGGGGGACTCCCCACTTGCCCTGCTTTCTGTTCCGCTTTGGTTACTCCACTAGTTTGTAGACAGTTTGAACGAAGACCGTCGGCGTCTTTTTGGGCATCTATAAATTAGTGCCAACAATCAAACCCATTGAAAGCTTTTCACACACTATTTATTACCAGTTTTTTAAGACCATACACAAGAGGTCAAACAAAAGGAATTGATATTACTTGTATTGGGGCATACATTCGATAAAAAAATCCATTTTAACTTTGATCTTTGAAAAGAAAAACCTGTTTATTAAAGAGGTTTGAGATTCACTCAGGGTAATTTCCAATAAGGCAAGTAAAACAGGCATGGGAAAGGCTCTAACGGAACTTGAATAATAGTATGGGGAGGTCAGACAAGAAGTCTCCCATATACATGTAGTTATAACATTCATGATTGATCAACAAAAACTAATATATCAGTTAAGAAGATGTTAATACAATATATGTTAATATACATTTATTTAATGAATTCATGTAATATTTAAAGAACCAACATGCCGACTGATATAAAATCAAAACAGTCAACACATCAGGAAAATTTGAAGCAGGCTTACACGTTTTTAATACTGTTTTTTGGTGGTGTGGGGGGGGGGAGTGGGGTTGTTGTTGTTTTTTTGCATCAATGGCAATTTCACTGAAAAGGCGTTGTTAATGCCTTTTTTCATCGTTATGTCTGGATTGGTATCTAAAGAATAAACAACTCAGGTGTTGTACGTTTCATTTATTTTGGAAAGGTAGTATTTGGTTCACAACCATGATGACTCATGATCACGACGACCAACATGTGATTACAAGCCTTCTTTAAAAACAATAACATTAAGCTAGTAATAATTGGTTTTGATTTTGTGAGAAAAAAACGTTTCAAATTATCTTTAAGATGTTTAAATGACTTTAAGAAGGGACTTTTATGTTAGTTTAGCCATAAAGAGAGGAACTGTTGGCCCTTTCTTTAAAGTACAATTATTGCATCAATTTGTGCCAGGAAGATCTTGTTGTATATTTTATTTTCCCATCGATGCAAACTGTGATTAATTTGGATAATTAAGCATAAAGATGGGTGTGTCAGTGTACCATAAATACAGCTTTACAAAATGTGATGCATTTTCAAAATTCGTATTATTTTATGTCACGTGAAATTTAGAGACAATTAACATCATAATCGTCATAATCTATGACTTATACAAGTAAACCTTAATTTTCTCTCAGAAAGTTGAAACCCACATCTTTGTTGTTTTACAAGCCAAGCGAGTCTATGGTAGTTTTTCAACTAGAACGTTGCAGTTCTGGTGTGTTTCTGTTAAGTTTTCCATTTCTTAGCAACATGAATGAAGAGATCCTTTCCACACCAACCCTGTCTATTCATCGCCACAGCATTGGTCCATCATAAACCCGGATAAACCCACTCACTTTATACTTTGTTTGCATGTTGGGAAGAGGGGGATACCAGGAACAAAAACGCCTTCGGGTACCATCCTTACAATTACCGAAGGATTATGCTAAACCATGGAGCTATAAACCAACGCGTCTTCCCTCCTTGTATTTACTCGGTGCAATCATGCAGTCTGTGTGTGGTTGCATGATCCTTAGAGACCATTTAGATGTTAGGCTGGAGGTTGCTATGGGTCACTTGGCAACTAGACACTGTTTGAGGTAATTTAACAAACAGTATAATTAAGGACAGCGTGTTTCAGAAAGTGCGTCGCACAGCTTATTGCGACACTTGGAAAGATACATTTCAAGAAGTAACACGTTCTTGTAGTTTTAGTCCCGGAAATTTCTTTTAGAAACTATCGTCGTTCTTCAGAAGATCATCACATTGACGAAGAAAATACAGCTAAAAGTAAGTGTCAAAATAACGGATTTTACTGTTTAGTGTTTACAGGTCAACTAAACTTTTTGTATCAAGAACATTTCAATCATACGTTCGTTTTCTATAAACGAAAACGATTAGGCTTACCTCAAGTTATGAAAACCGTGTACGGTAATGTACCCTTTAGAAATCTATTTTCAAAGTATAAGACTTTCTACTGGTTATTTATGAGGCTAATCATGTCATCTTGATTTTCTGACAAGATTATCAAACTCTACCTGCAAGAAAGATTGGGTGAAAGATTCCCTCTCTCCGATAGAAATATAATTTAACCATCGGAGGTAGGAAAAGTGACTGTCACTGTCATTAAATCGCATGGAAAAAAATCACAACTTCTAACTATAGCCAATCGAAATAATTGATTCCAATCCAACAACGCAAAAGGAAATCATGTTACAGTTGAATTTGGCCAAGATAGTACGAAGGTCGCACATATTGACCGGCGATCGACCAGCACGGATTTATCAAAGAGGATTTACTCAGTGGTCCGCAAGAATTAGGCATGGGCAGTCAGGGGAGTAAGGGGTACATGTTGATCCGCCCAGTTGGCCCTGCGGTAAATTATCGACTTTTTTCCCAGTGCCGTTTGATGATTATTGCTGAAAACTTTTACAGAAAGTAGCCACCAAATAAAGAAGTTTGTTTGAAGATTGCAAAAATGGACGATTTGTTCGGACGAGTTTTATAAATATTTAACTTTAAAAATTAGAATTTCAAACTTTATAAAAATGAGTGAGATTACAAATCTAGTAAAATGAAAGCACATTTAATTGTTGACACTTTAACATTAGCTCCAATATGAAATTTCTGATACTTCTTTTTTGATATGCTTTGATCATGGATCTAACTCCATGCTTTGCGCTTTGATGTACGTCTACATTTTCTTTAGGTCGTTCGGGAACAAAGAGGTCAAACAATCTTACATAACGCCTTAGCAACTGCGCGTAAATGTTGTCTGTCCTAACAGCGGTCGTCAAAACCAATGTAAACACAACTGAGTGGTTGATAGGTCTCTGTATCCCTTGGATACGACCTTCCAAAATGTGACAATTAGAATTAGTGGCTGATCCACAATATGACTGACCATGGCTTATGACGCCCAACTATACTAATTTCATCACTTTTTTAGAATCGAGATTTTTATTTTGAAAAATTAATGCATACTGTTTTTTTTTCGGTTACAAGAATAACAATAGTAATAGTTATGTCCGGTTGAACAATTTTGGAAGTTTGCGTTTTGTAACATTGATTATGATACAATGGAAATATGATATTTTTTTACAAGCTGTTTTATTTACAACTGGAGATGCTCACCTTGGATAGCAAGGCGTTTGTCGACGATCCAGGATGATTCGATTTCTAATCTAAAGATGATTCAATATACTATAATCTAAACAAACTGATAATCAATCAAATTTTAGTTTGAACGTCTTGAGATCATATATTAATTCACAGTTTTTGTTGGTTTGTTTCCCTTTCAGATGGCATCATACCAATTGATCATCATCTCTATTATTGCATTGGTTGCTCTCCCCGTATGTCCGTCAGAAGTTACAGAAGACTCCATGATGGTTGAATCTACCACTCTCGAGGCCGATGACATGGCAACCGAGATTGTCACCGAAATTGTCACCGTCCTAGATGATGATTCCACTACCATGACTACAGGATCATCTGGGGACTCCTCAACCGCTGCCATCCTTGACGGGACAACTGCTGCCGCAACGACAGCATCAAGTGGTTTGACAACCCAAGCATCCGCAAGTGGTACGTAACATTCCGAATAACTTTGGCATAAGCCACCACATGTTAATTGCACTGGTTAAGTCGCTTTCAGTGATTATGTCGGTTACAAAGGTTTATGTAGTTTGCAATTATTTCTTTCGATGACAATGTTTTTTGCTTGATTATTTAATGTTTATTTATTTATTTTACAGATCTTGAAGCATATGGTTTGACCGTCACCGATCCAACGGATCTCACCTTCGATATTGGAGTGGATAACATTGTTACATACTCAATCGATCTCCGTAATGCCGGTGGGACTGACATCTCTGCAGCTGAGTCTGGTAACAACTTTGCTCTGTCCTTCCTGATCAGCAGTCACGTCGACCCAACTGATGTCGATGCTACCAAGATGACCTTTCCGGCTGAGACGTCGAACTCAGTGAACTTGAATGCTGGTATCACCGCAGGCTCCTCCATCACTGTTACTACCGTATCTGCTATGATCAACATCCCAAGCGACGACTGCGAGACATACCAGTACACTTGTGTTCAGGTATCGAAAGATGACACGGCTACTTTCACTGACTCAGTTAGTACCAACAACTACGTGTGCCTTGCATTCGGTGATGTTGCTGAGGGTCTTGCTGGCATCAAAACTTGCTCAGGTGAATACTTTATTGCATGTAATAATTCAATCTTCAGTAATGTTAATGAACAAACAATCTTTTTGATCATTGAAAATCATAACATTCATAACGAATTGTCTGTCCGATTAAGTCAATCTTTACGTCATGTCTTCTTGATAATCACTTGGATACCTGGACTTAACGTTCTCTACTTTTGTGTGTGTGTTTCTTATACAGGTTGTGCAGTACAAGTCAGCATTGCTCTTCTAATGATTGCTTCCGTTGTTTCAAAGCTTCTATCATAAGACATCTCTTTTAAGAACTCATTAAAAACTCACAAAAGACTCTTTATGAGACTAAAAGTTGCCATACAGATTCTGGGCCGAGATGATCGAGTCTGTAACAAAAATTGATGAACTAACTGCATGTCATGTCTTGCTTCTCTGGTGGAATGGGCCCATGTCTTACTGATGAATACTCGCCGACTGAGGACTCACGACAGAAACTCTATAATAACCCTCAGTGCGAATGTTTTTCTAATAGTTGGTTATGACGGGCTGCTCTTTAGAAACACAAGTATCGTTTACGATTGTGGTAACTGATGGCATGTTCCCAGAACACTAACTGCAATTGTACTGCTATTCAATTAATGTACCCTAAACATGAACTAAGTTGGTAAAACCTAAGTTGGTAAGCCTCAATACCCCAATAGTTCTTAAAAACACTAGAACAATATGTGAAGTATAAGCGCAAACACTTGTTTAAAGGCACAGTAGGCCTACACGTTTGGTAATTGGAGCCTACTGATGAAAATTTCACTTCAAAAGATGGTCGCGTTTTTAGATATTACCGAAAAACCGGAGCGAATATTTTTCTCGAAGGAAGAATTTTTCCCAAAGGAAGACACACTCTGAGAAGCGCTTCGACAGAAACGCTTCTCAGATTCAAATTAAATTGATAACCGTAACCGTAGTACATGATACTTCGAAGTTAAAAGTTTCTCAAAATTCATTATACATGTATCTACCCAAGGCTGCTGTACTTCTTACCAAGTAAGTTTTTACTGCCATTAATTTTCAGAGTCATTACCAAACGTGTACTGTGCCTTTAAACAGTGATGTATCCTCAATTATTATAAAACAGATGAACAAACGAAAACGGTACTTCACATACATGTACTTTTACAATTGGTTAATTTTCATTTTAGCCAAAACAAATTGATTCCCTTAGCTTCTGTCTAGTGTCTGTCAATAGCGTTTGTATAAAGTGTAAAAAAAAAATGTAAATACTAAGAATTTTATTGTCTATTTTGAGGTATCTTTGGTGTTTAACTGTTTTAAATTATGGGTGTTTACCAAGTTTTGACGTTTGTCTCTACTTGGAAGGAAATTTAAACTACCTTACATTAGTTTAGTTTAGTCCATAGATGTATATTCGGTGAGAGGTTGCAGTCTAATAAATTCAATCTTTTTATAGTTTTCAAGGTTTCATAGGTTTCAAGCTCAAATAGATGTCGAGTTATATTACACAGGTTTGTTGAATGGACACTTTTTTATTACCTTGTATTTTTTATTTTTTTTATTTTTTTCATTTTCAGTATTTTATCTTTTGATTGATGACATTTATAATGAAGGTCCCAACTTAATGTCAATGATTTCGATTTCGTGACTGAATCCAAAATCTGAAGAATTTTTTTTACAGTGTCAATCATCCTTGATTGGGAAATCTCCCTTACCAAAATTTGGTTTAATTTATTTTGGTATTGTCCTGAAATAAAGTGTTGAATTGAGTTTGATTCATAATTAAATTTAAAGTAAAACAAAAGGTAATAATAAATTTGTTGGTCACATTATGTCGAGTTATTTCTTCCTTTTCTCTTATAAGCATTTGTATAAGCTATTCAATTGTCTCTATTTTCAGCTATCTGTGAACCTAAACAAAACTGTTATACATGTGTACAGTGTATACCGCTGATTCTCTGTCTAGATAAAAAACAAAATGGCCACTAAAACAATGTCCAGCAAAGTATGGTGTACATTGTACACGTATGTGTATCTACAAAAACATCTACAATGTACATGTACATGTATACATGTACAGTACATGTATAAGTGACCAATTGCATGACGTCACACCCTCAAAAAGGAGGCAGATCATTGGACCTCAGCGTACCTGTAGCGTTTCCCGTCAATGCAAGGGGGAGCTATTGAATTATATAGACCACTTACACAACACAGAACGCGCCTCCGAACAATGCGTGTAATTTGGGGTGTTTGTTTTGTGCATGCTTGATTTTGACTTTCAAAATGACACCCAGAATAGGCACATGTGAGTACGCTGCGCGTTGTGCGAGGGGTCTATATAAAAACATTATTGGGAACAAATGGAAACCATGGAACCTCGATGGGACACCCTTATACGTACATGTACACTACATGTATAACCATGGGGGCAGTGTCCAGGCAATGGTCTGAATGCGGGCAGTACCTCGACTGTGGTTTGAATGCAGGCGGCACTATTACCCCGGCCTGAATGCGGGCAGTAGGTGGCCTGAATGCGGGCAGTGTCAGCAATAATGGTAAATTAACAGAGACTGAATGGAGTTGATTCCAAAGAGGGCGCTATCGGACGAAACGTTTACACAATTGACAGTTTGGAGGGGGGGGGGGTCTCCTGCCATCCCTGCGGGCACTGCCCGTGGCCTCTATGCCAGGAATATTATATCAAAAGTTGCGTGTATCAATAAGACCTTATGAAACCTCTGCAACTGTACTTTAAAAATCACTGGTTGCTGTACACAACCTCGACACATTGAAGGTTTCACTGCGAGGACATCCTGCAAAAGCAAATGGATCTATATGACCACACAAGGAGTCCAAAAACTGTGCAAATGTACGTGTGTGACCGATGTACATAGTGTTTCATTTGGGGTAGGGTTGTGCGTTCACGGAATAGTTTCTATCCGTGTACCTCAGTGTAGCCGTTTACAAATGTTCGAGTCTCGAATACCCGGGACTCGTTAAATTACACCACAACAGGTAAAGAAATGATTTGAGAGAGAAAAATTATGACACTACTACTAACTACTCTTACAATCATTTGTAATCATTGAACGATGGGATGGTGCCTGTGGCAGGAGATTCTGACATGCTATTAACTAGGGGGCAGTAGCGGAAGACACTTTTTTGTGTTTCTATCAATAACATAAGAACCTTTCGGTCAAACCCAGTCAAACTCCATAAAATCCTCCATCAGAAAAACCCCATTGAGATATTGTAGTCATCCATGGGGTTGAGTTCATTAACAGGTCACCATGACAGATTGAATTGCCCTAAAATTAAAAGTACCTATAGCCAAACTGTGCGCTGCACTATACCCACACACACAAGCCCCCAATACTCCACTGCCCATCACCAACTCCCTGCCCACTTTCGGGCAGTACCCCGGACTGAATGCGGGCAGTACCCCGGTCTGAATGCGGGCAGTACCCCGGTCTGAATGCGGGCAGTACCCCGGTCTGAATGCGGGCAGTACCCCGGTCTGAATGCGGGCAGTACCCCGGTCTGAATGCGGGCAGTACCCCGGTCTGAATGCGGGCAGTACCCCGGTCTGACTACGAGGTAGAGTTGATTCAAAAGAGGGCGCTATCAGATGAACTTTGTACACAATTCGCCGTATTGGGGAGGAGGCCCGACTCTTTTGCCACCCCTACGGGTACTACCCGTGGCCTCAATGTCCGGAATGCATGTACATGTACATGTAAATATCAAACGTCACGTGTAACAATTAGACCTTAAACCTGTCCATCTGTACTCTTGCAAATCACCGGTTGCTTTACACAACCTCGACACATTCAAGGTTTCACGGAGAGTACATCCTGCAAAATCATTTTAATTATTACTAGAAGTACGTATCAAAGAAAACTGAAAAATAATTTACTATAACTGTTGTGTGCTTGGCAACTCTGCCTTCTATTTCAGCCACAAAATTGCACGCTGGAAACCAAGGAAAGCCATTTAAGGCACCTGCAGCAGGGAAAGGTATTGATCGAATTATCTGATTCATTATTGAACTATTGTTTTGTTCTTGTCTAGTGTATAATGATATAAATATTGAATGGTCAGTTAACAGTCCGCACGCTGCTACAACGTAGGATGTTGACAATGTCACTCTGTGCAATTGCTTCCTTGACCAACAAGGCTATGAAGTATGAAGGTGAATAATCTGGTAAAATGATAACAATCTGTCATAAAATTGAAATACCAGCTCGAGCCATAACGTTTAAACAATTAAGTGTTCGTGTATTAAGAAGGTCAGGCGTTGGTCAGTTTCCGGTAAGGATAGTTTGGAAAAGATATAAATTATTCAGCGACTGCTTTAATAATTCACTTTTTTGTGACGGACAGCAGACGAAACACAGAGAAAGTGCCAACATCACACTTGAACTGGTAAGCTATGTTTTCTTATTACCGTAGACCATAATACAGGGCTATGTAGCGAGAGGAAAGCGGTTGTCGGCGTATGTTTTTTTTTTTTTTTTTTTTTTGTATAGTCTTTGGTTTTTGCTTGGAGAGGAAAGTAGTTGGGTTTGACGTTTGTACTCGTGAAACGAGTGTGAAAGTGTGAAAGTGTTTGACGTTTGTGAAACAAAAATAAAATAAAAAGGGGATCAAAGTTTGATCCACACTTCATTGCGAAAACTAGTATGGTGCATAATATATTCTTGATTATTTTGCTTATTTTTCTTTTACTTGTAATGAAATACAGACTCTTGAAGTAAACGCAAGATGAAGGTTTTCTTAGCGACCATCTTAGCTCTAGCCATGGGAGCGATGACCGTTAGTGGTAAGCTGGAATGACTCAGATCAAGTAATCTGGAATGACTCAGATCAAGTAATCTGGTATGATAATAACTTATTGGTATCATGAACTAACACAACACAAAACAAATAACAGCAAAGTTCTTTGCCAAGATTAAAATCACCTCTAAATCTTTACTCAGTAATGTTGTTTATGTTTGTTTTATTTCAAGGCACATGCAGCGATTGCAGATGCTCCGAATTATCCTGTGTACATGGAAACTGCGTACAATTTGCCGATTTCAGGGACCGATACTGTGCCTGTAATACTTCCTGGGAAGGACCTCGCTGCGATAGAGGGACAAACCAACAAGCACAAGTTAGCGGTTAGAACATTCAATATGTACCTATTGTCTTCTTTTTCTTTGTTTTTAAAAGTACTGTCACAAAACCATGTTGCCAAGATTATGCTCTTTTCCTTTCCCTGAAACTCCGCAAGTCTTGAGATAAGGACAAAAATGGAGTGGGGGTGCGCTTGAGTTAGGTTTTTGGTGTCAGCGTACGGTGTACATTGTACACACCTCCACCTGAACTAGAACACCCTGGACACCCCCAACCTCTCAACCACCCTACCTCACATAAAGGTATTACGATAACCATATATCGAACGACTCTGTATTGTCACAGTGAGACAGTACATTAAACACAATTTTGTCAGAAGTTATTATAGTATTCATTAAGGCTTACGTATATTTTTTTTCTCTTCTGCTTCCCTAGACCCGTGTGCTGTGAATCCATGTTTGAACTCAGGTCATTGTAACAATTATTTTGGTACCTTGTACACGTGTCAATGCACAAACGACTATACAGGAGTCCACTGTGAGAGTGAGTCAAGCATTTTAAGTCTTTCCTTTAGAAATTCTCCTTACTATTTATGCCTTTCCTTTAGAAATTCTTCTTACTATTTATGCCTTTCCTTTAGAAATTCTTCTTGCTATTAATTTATCCTTTCCTTTTGAAAGTCTTCCTACTTTTATGTTATTTCACTGAACAAGCTTGGTTTTTATCAAACTTTGCTTCAATATCGATAGAAGCTGCGTACACGTCTTTCAGTTTAATGACCTGCAGGTTAAAAATCATCACATATTATTCTCATATTGATTGTAATAATCTGGAAGGATCGATTTGATTTGCCCACACAGCACTAACCGATGAGGAACCTTGTAGTCAAAGTCCATGCACGAACCCCCAAAAACCTCGATGCATAAACCTTGAGTCTGGTTTCCTTTGTGTGCCTTAAGATTATGAGGGCGCTACACGTGACAACCGTAAGTATTACTTATGTCACTTTCACTTTTTGATATTGTAAAATAACTACCTTGTTGATTTCTCTGTTAAGAAAAAACCCTATGAAGTTCATGGTATGTGGTTGGTAATGAACGATTTCCAGTCTGAGTTATTTATTTATTTTACTGTTACTATATTTTGTTTACTTCATGCAGTACCAATATTGTCCTGAGAACTATTTCCCTCTGAAACACTATGATATTGACTTCCTCGCTCCCATTATACATTCAGTATTACTTCAAAAGTGAATGTTAGGAGACCCTCAATTTGTTTGATTCTGTTGCTAGTTAGAGTGAAATTGTTGTCTGTAAGATTGTTTTAAAAGGGGGACGTAGAGAATTAAGTAAACAGAGTTAGCACACAATTCTATACACACTCAAAGGTAGGGTCAAGGGTCAACTGACAATAAAGATAAAATAAAATTCACCAGTGAAAGTTTTTTGGAGGTCTTTACCAAAGTATGACCCTACCTTTAAATATTATTTAAAAAGTAAGATAAGTCAGTTTGTACATCAAAGAAAGTTACACAGTATATAATCAACTGTGACCTCTCTTAGGTGCAACTTGATTTTGATTGCATTATTTAACCATCCTGATGTATATTTTTCTTTTTACTCGTCAGGCACAGAGTTGCATTTATAAGCACGCACTTCATGCGCAAGAATGGACTGTTCAAGGTTCTACCATTGTCCTTGTATGAGTGCTACGGTCATACATCGAGCAGGCTTAAATAAATTGTTAAATGATAATTATGGTATTAACCGTTGTATTTTGTTTAATTTACAACTTGAAATAGGTCATGTTATATAGACAAAATACAAGATTTGTGAATATCGAATAAACAAGAATGGCGATCTGCAAGCTTGATAACTTTAAGTCCGTACAAGAACAATCTTCCAGAGAATTTCCGTTTTAGATTGTCAAAACCGATGACTGAAATACCAATAAACCACTGTTACTTATCTCGATGAGCCCAACGACAGTCTTCATTATTTACTCTAGAGGAAACATCTATAAGAGGGACAATTTTACACGAAAACAACTTACCGTTCATAAAACAACTATGTATTTTCTCTTTAAAATGAAATTGTAAACAATAAATCTCACAATTGTATAAAAACTTTGTTTATGGCTTTTGTGCTGTTTGTTGTTGTTATTATTTACTCTTTCTCTCTGTCTTTCTAAGATTGCGTTAAGAGATAATTTAAAAAAATCAAAGACGAAACTAATGAAAACTATACCAGAGCTGAAGGATAAAATGTAGTTTTCTCTAATGAAAGTAGAGTAATATTCATACAAAAATTAACATAATTTTGTTGCGTGAAAAATATTCTGATAATTTTGTTTTTAATTCAACACTCTTGACGTCGAGTGGTTTCAAGGCTTGACCATGGGGCAGCCTCATTAAACCTCTGAAATTTGTTAGGGATACCATATGGCCAATTTATCTAACAACGTAGAGAGGAGACAACATGTGTTTTTCAGATTAGGTTTAGAATGACCATCCACTGCTCTAACACATGTAGATGGAAAAAGTGATCAGCGCTTATTTCACAATAACTATTCAGCAAAACAAATTCCATGTTAATTGTAAGCAAAACATTTGCAGAGAACCAGTCAAATGCGATGTACATGTAATGGTTAGGCTGGTAACCTATCCCAACCAAGCAAGATGTTTGTGTTCATAGCTTCATGGTTTTGAGGCCTTAGCAAATACGTTGCCTTCAATGTAGTTGTTTTGAGTACAGCTAATGAGTTGCAATCTAGAGTAAGACGAGCAAACAGTCTTTGTATCTATCAACTTTAATAACGCACGTAATTGTGGCCGGCAAATGGTACGTATTGTTGCTTATTATAGGCGTTCAATTTAATCAATTATCTCACTTGTCAGTTCTCGTAATGTTCTTTCTAGTAACAAGTTGTCAAAATTAGGTTCTTGTGTATGGTTTGATTCTTATTTACCATGTCAAAAACAATTACTCCTCATGTCCAATCAAACAACAGCCTATGTTTTCTGATGAACAGCTTTGTGAAAGTAGCTCTGATCATTAATTGTTGCAAGTTGTATCGAGTAAGAGTACTGAAGATTGGGGTTTGTGTGATGTAGATTGCACATCATGGTTGGAGAGGGGGGTGGGGGTGTTAAGGTGATTTAAATGGTTGCACCAGGAATAGGTTGGGGAAGGAAATGTACATGGCCGCACCATGGGTTAGGAGGTAAGGTGATGCAGATCGCTGCATCAGGGATGGGGGGGGGGTTAAGGTGATGCAATTGGTTGGGCCAGGATTAAGGGAGGTAAGGTGAAGCAGATGGCTGCATCAGGGATTGGGGGGGGGGGTTAAGGTGATGCAATTGGTTGGGCCATGATTAAGGGAGGTAAGGTGAAGCAGATGGCTGCATCAGGGATTTTTTTTTTTGGGGGGGGGGTTAAGGTGATGCAATTGGTTGGGCCAGGATTAAGGGAGGTAAGGTGATGTAGATGGCTGCATCAGGGATTGGGGGGGGGGGGGTAAGGTGATGCAATTGGTTGGGCCAGGATTAAGGGAGGTAAGATGATGTAGATGGCTGCATCAGGGATTGGGGTGGGGGTTGAGGTGATGTAAATGGTTGGGCCAGGAATAAGGGAGGTAAGATGATGTAGATGGCTACAACCCAAAAAGTGGGGAAGGAAATTTACATGGCCGCACCACGGGTTGGGAGGCAAGGTGATGTAGATCGCTGCATCAGGGTTGGGGGGGGGGGTTAAGGTGATGTAAATTGACGCACCAATATTATTTTAGGGACAACCGAATTTTAAAACAATTTTTAAATCTAAAATTGTTCGTTTCGTTTCTTTATGCAGAAGAGTAATATGATCAACAGTATGAAGCTCGTTTTATGTCTTGTATTGTGGAAGGCTTTTCCAGTACTCACTCAGCTGACTTATAGAGGTAAAGAACAATTTACAATTATAGCTTTGACTAAAGGAGTTCAGGCTGAGGGGGGGGGGGGGGGCATCCTACGCTACATTGATATACAATTTACAATATAGCTTTCGGTAGAGGTTCTTGGAATAATCATGTTTTTGCTGACTCCTTCCGACAGGTTGCAGCACTTGTTTTTGTGTTGACAGTGTACCAGCGGAAAGATGTATTCACGGTAGTGACCATTGCATGTATAAAATAATTCCTTTTCTCCTAAAGACGACTAGAGTATACTGTTCGAAGCGTCGAGAATACATCGGCTCTTTACTATGGGCGGCCAATAGGGCCAAAACTAATACATTTATAAACTAAAGGACAACATAAATATCAAAGGAAAGAGTTGTTAAAATAAAGACAACGTCCAAAATAAGATTAAAAACTCAACAACAATCAAAGAAAATTGTGTTTAAACAAAGAAGAACTCTGAATCAAACTAATCCCAAAACCTGTAATCAATTAAAAACATAATACTAAAGAAAAACAGCAAAAACAATCAAAGAATAATTCCTGTAAAAAAACACACTCAACACCAAACACAAACAGAGACGGATGACTAACAAAATCGAAATAAAGATAAATCCACCGAACTATCGTTAAAAACGAAATCAAACTAACTGATACAAAAAGATTGAGGGCGGATATCTGAAGCTAAAGACAAACTGCAACAACTATCTAATTTTACGGGAAACTAAGGACTGAGTAAAACTCAACGTTGGTGGTGTATGTACAGTTGTGATTGTTACCCGTCCCGTACGCGATTATTTTTTTTTACAATACTCAGTGCGATGGCCTGTGATTGTACACGTCTCATTGTAGATGACTGTCGTCCTTCTTTGAATAAGGATTACTTGGTTTATTTTTATTTATTTTATTTATGTCATCTTTAATGAGGGTAGACTCCAATCAGTGCTCAGCACTGCTTTCCATGGGGGCCCTCAGTACATATTTTATTAAACAAAGATTATAAAAATAAACATATTAAGTAAAACGAAATTATAACACCAAATATATAACAAAAACAAATTAAATCCAATTAAATATACATCGAAATTAACACCAAATGTACCATAAAAGACCTTATTTTATATTACAGATCATTTGAATTTAAAATGTGTTCCTTGACATGCTTTTTGAAACTCAGGATAGTTGGCAAGCTTTTAATGGCAAGTGGAAGCTCATTCCATGACCTGGCTCCAGAGAATTTGAAAGAACGTCTGACAGTTTCAGTTCGTACTGCAGAATGAGAGATGTTGTTACCGGTATTGGATCTGGTATTATAGGAGTGAGTGTTCATTTGAGATTGTATACCATTCGACAAATACTCCGGAGCCAGGCCATGAACGCACTTGTACATAAGGATGTTTTTAAAGTACTCGGCCCGCTGACGAACCTGCATCCAATTTAATTCAGTGTATAAATCATTCACATGTACATCTCTAACCCTGTAGCCTAATGTTAATCTTGCTGCCCGGTTTTGTAGGATCTGAATTCTTTTAACATATTTATCAGCACCTTGAGTCCAGGCTGTGCAACAATAATCAATGTGGGGCAAGATTAGAGCATTATACAATGTATTACGTGTATATTTGTCAACATACCAACTCAACCGTTTCAACACTCCAAGTCTTTGAGAAATTTTGGCAGCAGTTTTGTCAATGTGCGTGTCCCATCTGAGATGTTGGTCAAACCATACACCAAGATATTTAAACTCGGTCACAGTCTCCAGTGTATCATCATTGACTTTAACAACCAGATTGTTAAGATTTTTTATTTTCTGAGATGTGCCAAAAGTCATGACTTTGGTTTTTGAAGCATTGAGAGTTAATTTGTTTTTATTCATCCATTCAGAGACAATTTTCAATTCCTCATTCAAAACACGATTGATGTCCAATTTGTTTTTAGAGCTGTACATTATAGCAGTATCATCCGCATACAAAACTATCTTACTCTTGCTAATATTGTCTGGCAGGTCATTGATAAAAAGAATAAAAAGAAGTGGGCCTAAAATTGAGCCCTGGGGTACACCGACTGTTACTTGTCTGGGATCTGAACAAGTGCCATTAAAAATTGTTATTTGCTCTCTATTGGTGAGATAGTTTGAGAACCATGCCAGCTCTTTGCCATGAATGCCATAGTAGGATAGTTTGCGCAGAAGTTCCTTGTAATTTACCGTATCAAAGGCTTTTTTCAGATCTAAAAAGACGGCACCAGTTATTTCGCCTTTGTCCATATTATTATAAAGATAATCTGTGACATCAGTTATTGTAGTAAGAGTTGAGTGTCGAGGCCTAAAACCAGATTGTGCAGTAGATAAAAGCCCATTTCTTTGCAAATGCTCATAGACCTGGGTGTGGATGGCTCTTTCAAGGATTTTAGAGATCTCTGGTAAGACGGATATAGGTCTATAATTGCCGCAGTTTGTTTTCATACCATCTTTAAAAATAGGTGAGACAACAGCCTTCTTCCATTCAAGTGGGATAACAGTAGTGCGGAGAGTAAGATTAAGCACATGTGTAAGGGGTGTTACGATCTGATAGGCCCCAGCTCTCAATAATCTAGCACTAATGCCGTCAATACCTGTAGCCTTTCCCAATTGAAGGGTAGAAAGCTGTTTAATAACATATTCCTCATCAATTTCACTGAAATTTAGACTTTCATTTGTACAATTCAAAGTTGTGCACACACTCTCATTGTTATCATTGGTAAAAGTTTGAGCCAACTTATTTCCGATTTCTGTAAAAAAGTTGTTGAAAGCATTGGCAACTTCTTTGGGCTCTTTTATATCAATACCATTTACTACAACTGTCTTAACACACTCCCGGACCTTTGTTGGAAGAATAGATTTAATTGTTTTCCACAACTTTTTACCATCATTCTTATTATGCTCAATAGTATCAAAATAATATGACTTCTTAGCTTGTTTGATCGCATTAGTGGTATGGTTCCTTTTGATACGGTATATATCCCAATCTCTAGATTGACCACTCCTCTGAGCAACACGTTTATAAAAGTCACGATCATTAGATAACGACAACATTTCCTGGTTAAACCATGGAGGTGGATTACCCTTAATACGAATTTCTACCTGTGGTGCATGTTGATCTGCAATTTCAATAAACTTGTTTTTAAAAGCTCTCCATGCCATATCAGAGTCATTCATTTGACACACCATGTCCCAATTAACATTACTAAGATCTTGGTTAAACACATCAACGTCAAATTTACGGAAAGACCTTGTTGTAATAGTTTTTGGTTTAGCTCTAGTTTTACGGGCTTTGAAGGCCATGTACACAAGATTATGATCACTAAACCCGACTGAGATGTTGCCTGATGAGAATACTTTACTTTGATTAGATACCATAATCAAATCAATACATGTGGAGCTATTCTCCGTAATACGTGTAGGTGTGTCAATAACATTGTGCCATTGAAATCGTTGACATAATTGGGTAATGACTTTGGCTGACTTGGGTTTAAGCAAATCTAAGTTGAAGTCACCTGTGATGACCATATCATTGTTACCGGCCAGATTTACAACTTGAGATAAGTGGCTTTCCAAAGTAACCATAAAACTTACTTGAGATGAAGGTGGTCTATAAATAGACCCAACAACAATTGGTTTTGTATTTGGCAGATTAACTTCAGTCCATACACTTTCAACATCACTACTTTCATAATCACACTTGTGGGTACTTTCAAGATCTTTAGATACATATATGGCCACACCACCTCCTTTACGATTTCTATCATGTCTGTACACTGTATACCCATCTATGGCAATTTCATCAGAACTAATTTTATTTGAGAGTCTTGTTTCATTTAAACACAAAATTTCTATAGGTTTGTCAGCCAATGCCATTCTTAGCATCTCGATTTTGCAGTTCTCCTTAGCCAGAAGTGACACGATGTTAAGATGTGCAATCCTTAGGCCCTTCAGATTGGATATGGTTTCAAAGCAGTCAGTTGCCTCATCCAGATTCAATCGAGAGTCGGACTGGTTGTTGATTGGGTTTGGGAGGGTAGTTCGTACATTAGATAGCACAACAGACGGCAGACATGGCTGTAAATGGAGTTTCCGGATGTTGATCAGGGCTGACTGATCGATTTGACGGAGACTTAAAGTTTTAAATCGTTGGCGAGGTTGCACAACAGGAATTCTGTTGTGAGAGTTATTCACGGAATTTGTTGCATTTAACGATATATTGCGGCGGCCTGCTCTTTTGCCCCTAAATTGAAGAATTCCATTCAATTTAAGTATATTAAGTTTCTCATGTTGAATCACACTTCGAGCAGATCTGCGAATTGTAAAAAGTTGATGACGAGAATATTTGATTGACTCGCTCGTATGTAGGTTGTTCATTTCACCATTTCCATCCGGGTAGATAATGTTGCTAACTGGACCAGGGTTTAAAGAGACATCCATAGATACAGTTATGTCCAGAGGCGGGTCGTGTCCAGGGATTAAAAAACAGGTCTGCCCATGTTTCGACCATTTTGTCAATGCAAGTTTTGTTGAGTGGAATCCAGTAGGACACAAATTCACTGTTATTGAGCAAGTCTGAAACATGCCACATGGATTAACAAAATGTTTTGAGAGCACATCATTACATCCAATACCAGTCTGTAATGTGTAATTCCTTGCCTGTATCAAATGGTGACATGATGAGAACACCAGTAGACCAGTAAGAATTCGTAGAGCAGCCATTTTGAATTGTGGTGCAGTTCAATTTATATCAGCAGGATCGAGGTGGTTAATCCACAAACAGCAATCCAACAGTCAATCATACATGGTATCGAGATCAAAGTAAAGACACATACCCAAACAAATGCACAAATGCACGGTCAAAGAGAGAAAATCTCAAAACGGTACTGCTTATGATAGCACCTCAGTCAATATCCACGATGGAGGCTGCAGCAATGGAGTGTCATCATAAATCCATAAAATGATTGAAATCCACGGTAGCACATCAAAATCCAAAAAAATACACGCTCCAAAGGAATAACATCAAAACAGATACCAACTGGTAAAAAGATTAACATTGGATGGCTTAAAACAGAAGAGAATAAAATGGATTTTGACCAAAATTCACAGAGCCATTTTAAAAGGTGTGGCAGCTGGACAACAGCGCCCTCTATTTCTTTATGATCCAAAACTGAAGCCAATAAATTGAATGTAGTTATTAAGGCCGATTTCCTCCAAATTCACTATTCCCCCAATAATCATACATGTCAACAAGTGGCCCATACTCCGTCATTTCAAGGCCTACTCTCATTTCTCAGCAAACACACCACACACATAGTCTTAGGCAATGACCTCGAGGCCCCCCAGTACTGACCATTACCCCATCCGACCGTCTAGGAAATGATATGTCACTGATCTTATTATTCTCTTTGACATCATTTCTAAATCTAGACATACCCCCTAAAGAAACACTTGACATCTTCTAAAGCATCCTTCAAGATTATTCTTGTCCTGACTGTCCTGATTTTTGATTGATTGTTTATGATCTAATTAATTATTTGCCAATAGAATAATAACAAAGACCCTATTTAGTTATTGAATACTACTAATAATAAAGCGATCACAGCCAGTATCACTTTCAAGTCGTGTTGGACAAGGCAGCAATCAGCCAAAATGGGCTTGGATATTTTGTATCATCTTCAAACTGTTTCGGTTTGATTTAACTTTTCGAAATTTACAGCAACAGAGACCTAAACCTGAGGTAAACCAACAGACAAATAAATTAACTTTTGACTCAACTCAGACGCGTACATTCTGCCGCTAGACTGTGCAGCAAACTGGCCTTGCGAAAAGTGATGTGTGATGAGCGATTCTGTGCAGCTGCTATTTGATACAATGTAATGAAGCTTATGGTTACGGACCCCAGCCAATGGGAGCGAGGTATGCAATTTTTTGCCTTTGGGGAAAAAACAATTCAGCTTGCCCGCGGCTAAAATTGATTCAAGTCCCGTTCTCGTGTGAGAGGTCCCTAAGCATATCCCGCCAACTAGCAAACAACCCGTATAGCAGTGCGCGCTCGCCGTCAAAATGTGGTCCCGAGAATGCGGAACAGGTTGGGGAATGCAGAGCATCACAAAACAATAGTTTTCTGGGGATGGCACGGGATTGGGACTTGAGTCAAGTCTAGCCCGCGGCTAGCGCCGTGTACCACCAGTTCGTGTATAGTATGCTTTCCTTAATAGTTGACCTAAATTAAATGGCACGAACTGATGTAACGATTGAGATGCACAGCTGATAGCAAAAGAGCATGGGGAGAGCTAAGACTAGTAAGAGCGCATAGTCTGCTGTGCACGTGTAGAACGCCACCAACGTTGAGTTTTACTCAGTCCTTAGTTTCCCGTAAAATTAGATAGTTGCTTTGGTCATTGATAGTTGTTGCAGTTTGTCTTTATCTTCAGATAGCCGCCCTCAATCTTTTTGTATCAGTTAGTTTGATTTCGTTTTTAACGATAGTTCGGTGGATTTATCTTTATTTCGATTTTGTTAGTCAATTGTCTCTGTTTGTGTTTGGTGTTGTGTGTGTTTTTTTACAGGAATTATTCTTTGATTGTTTTTGCTGTTTTTCTTTAGTATTATGTTTTTAATTGATTACAGGTTTTGGGATAAGTTTGATTCAGAGTTCTTCTTTGTTTAAACACAATTTTCTTTGATTGTTGTTAAGTTTTTAATCTTATTTTGGACTTTGTCTTTATTTTAACAACTCTTTTCTTTGATTTTTATGTTGTCCTTTAGTTGATAAATGTATTAGTTTTGGCCCTTTTGGCCGCCCATACTTTTCAGAGCCAACACTCCCACAAAAGAAAATTAATGCATGGTTATACCCGCAAGTTTAATATTTATTTATAGTTACTTCTTATATAAATATAATTGATCAGTGAAATAATGCGTTAAAGTATCCATAGACACAATTCTAAATCTATGGAACATTGAACCGTTGATGGGAATTTGTTTCTTCTTTTCTATGAGTTGGCAAATTTTGGTAGAGGCCTCTTGGAATAATGTAGCTTGTTTTTGCTGACTCTTTCCGTTGACAGGTTGCGGCACTTGTTCTTGTGTTGACAGCGTACCAGCGGAAAGATGTATTCACGGTAGCTGTTATGAATACCGTGGAACACCCTACTGCCGGTGCTATTTTGGGTACAGAGGAAACCGCTGTCAATTTGTAGTTGAAGGTTACCAGGTTGGCGGTAAGGACAATTATAATAGGGTTTTTCCCGTCGGGGAAATGTAGTTTCCTTTCACTTATCAAAAGGGAAACACTGAAGAGTCAATTGTTTTTAATACAATGCAATAAAAGTCTGTATGCTCAAACAAGCAATAATCATGAGATTTACACTCGCAAAGAAACCATTAATGCTAGGTTCCTGACTATCACGATTCGCGGCACGATCGAAATCGTGGAGTAATCGTGGTGATCCTATCAGATATTATCAGATCCTGAGGTCAGACGCGGCAATCGTGTTCATCGTAGGAAAGTTTTGGACGGTTAAAAAAAGATATACGATCAACACGATTAATTGTCAATCGTGATCATCGCATCAGATCGTAAATTGTAACAAAGCGCGACATATCGAATCCAAATCGTGGTGATCGGGATCAACCTTGGACAAGACAAACACCACGTTGTCATCATCCTCAACTCCTGCCATCATAAATGGTTGTGGGTTGTAGTGTTCACTCTGAAGAAGTTCAAGAAAATGGTCATGTCGGCCTGTATATATATATATAAATCCATCAGGATCCAATCGTAGCTCAAATCGTGATCACTCTCGATCCTCATCGTGAAAGACATCACGACCACAATCGTATCCTATCGCAACAGAACGCATCGGTTCGTGATGAAATTGTAGGGCCTACCCGATCGCCCCAAAATGGGGATCCCGATCGTAATGACTGTGTCACGTCGAGACCCAAACGTGGACTCAATTGGGACAATCCTGTCGGAACGTATAATGATCGTATCTGAACAGGAGACCAGATCGTGACAGATCGTGTCACATGAAATTGACCAATCTTGACCATATCGCATCCAACCGCACCAAACTGTACCAGAAAGTATCGACTCGCATCACCTCGTATCAAAACCTGACATTTCAGAGAAGTTCCACGATTAGCTATACGATTGGCCAATCGTGGCGTTCGTAACGGATCGCACGCCAGTGGGAACCTAGCTTTATACCCAGGACGTCAGTACAGTGCAACGGATACTGACATCCTACCAGGGCTAGCATAGTTCCACGAGGGCACCATTTTTGCTCATAACGTTTAACGGGAGGCCGATCCCTGCCAACGATTCCTAAAAAATACTATCTAGTTTTAGGATTGTTTATTTTTGTTCCTATAGGCAGGGGTCTACTGTTACCAAGGCAACTGTTAATTTTTTTTTACATTAAAACCTTTATTAACTGAACTACAACAGATTTCAAATTTATTTTATATAAAGTGATTATAAAATACCAGGTGAAAATTCTCGAGTGCATTTTTTAAATTCAAAATGGCTGCCGAAAATGGCGGTCATTATTTTGGTTAGTCTGTTTGTGATTTTGAGTCGCAAATATGATTGACTTTTCTACCAAGCTGATCATTTTGAACATTACTTTTTTAATCTTTATGTCAAGTATGAACACAAATAATATTGTTTTGACAATGCCGGCGGCCATACAGGATTCAAGTCTCTGAAATTAGTTTTAAATAGTAGACTCAACTTTGTTCTCAGAATGGGAAAGTAAGTAATTTCGAAAAATACATTACTAAACATTGGCAAAATGTATTTTTCGCATCAACTAGATTTGGGTTTACGAAACATTTTTTGGAATGTTTGAAAAAATCGTATATGAACTTCAGAAAATTCAGTGGGGGGCACTTTATGCACTGCCCCGCCACCCTCTACCAAGTCAAAATGAAAAGGCCTGGTATTGATGAAAAAATAGTTTAACACAGTGTCAAAGCCCTAACTGTGTGAATGTTCAACACTAACATTCAGGAAGTTGCAAGAAAAATAGTTTAACACAGTGTCAAAGCCCTAACTGTGTGAATGTTTAACACTAACATTCAGGAAGTTGCAAGAAAAATAGTTTAACACAGTGTCAAAGCCCTAACTGTGTGAATGTTCAACACTAACATTCAGGCAGTTGTTTGAAAAAAGAGTTTGACACAGTGTCAAAGCCCTAACTGTGTGAATGTTCAACACTAACATTCAGACTGTTGCTAGAAAAAGAGTTTCACACAGTGTGTGACAGTCATCTTAAAAAGAACGTAAAGAAACGTTTGTCCATTCCTTAAAAAAACGTAAAGAAACTTTGTCCATTCCTTAAAAAGAACGTAAAGAAACGTTTGTCCAGTCCTTTAAAAGAACGTAAAGAAACGTTTGTCCATTCCTTAAAAAGAACGTAAAGAAACGTTTGTCCATTCCTTAAAAAGAACGTAAAGAAACGTTTGCCATTCCTTAAAAAGAACGTAAAGAAACGTTTGTCCATTCCTTATAAAAAGAACCTAAAGAAACGTTTGTCCATTCCTTAAAAAGAACGTAAAGAAACGTTTGTCCATTCCTTAAAAAGAACGTAAAGAAACGTTTGTCCATTCCTAAAAAGAACGTAAAGAAACGTTTGTCCATTCCTTAAAAAGAACGTAAAGAAACGTTTGTCCATTCCTAACTCCACATTGTTATTTCAGATCCATGTATACCCAACCCTTGTTTGAACTCGGGATACTGTCAAGAATATAAAGATTCCTACCTGTGTACGTGTGTGACTGGTTTTACTGGAATTGATTGCCAAGGTAAGAGTAATAACTTATTACAATCATTTCCTTATCCTGCATACTTGACTATGCTAAATAAAAAATCTTGACCGAAATAATACCTGTTGTGACTGAAAGGTCAGAACAGATTGAACATAAAAATCTCGATAAAAACAATAGCTGTTCCGTCGGAACAGCTAATAAAAAGGAAAAAAGAAAAAAACAAACTCAAAAGCTAGTGGAGATGAGCATGATCACGGAAACATCAAGTTTATAAAATGAAATGGCCGCATTGACTGAGGAAACACAAAAGGAAGATACGTCTAAGTAAAGTAAATCCATGAGTAACTATCATTACTGGCAACAGTGAGGAAATAATAATTAGTGTGAAGACTTGTACTTCATTCGACCTGTTGATGGACACATCCTGATGATAAGAATGTTTGAGAAAATGGACACAAATAAGTTACCTATCATATTTAAAATGAAAAAGAGTACCGATAATTCAAAATACTGATGGCTCATTTCAATAATTTAAAAAATATTTTAAAAAATTAAATAAAAGATGACAGGAACAAACAATCGTCTTATAACCTAAAGTAAGTTCTGTAGTAAATTTCAACACACGATGTATTTTATTATACTTTTACAGATACCACAACTGCGAGTCCATGTGATGGCGTTTATTGCAAGAATGGAAAGAAGTGTGTAGTGTTACAGCTTGGCTACATTTGTCTGTGATCGAATTGAGCTAAGATACACAGAGCTTACTCAGCAGACAAAACATAATAATGAAGTTGATTCTTTGCTGACAAAATAACCAGAAGATTTTGTTTTAGTTTTTTTGTTTTTTTGTGTTGTTGTTTTAATACAGTTCCCAAGTCAAGGTTCCGATAAAACACTTGTTCAATTCCTACAATACAATGGACTTTAACTTTATCTTTTCACAAGTACTAAAACATGTGTTCATCTAATCCTCACTTTGAGGTAAAAGGGGATATTTAGTTTTCCGTGTTTCTGATTTGGGGGGGGGGGACACACACATTTCCTCTAATAAAATGGAGGAAATTGTTTATCAGTCCGACAGAACTGTAATACAATTGTTTAGTTCCATACATTTAATACTCCAGATTAAACTATTATAGACTGTGGTTCTCTGATTGATGTATTTTCAAGATCCTCCGATCGTTGACGTGCATCTCACAATAACATTGTGTTATGTCCCATTATACAATAATATGTCAATAATCAACACTAATAATTATTCTGCAAAGTATAGAATTAAATATTGTTTCCGAAAAAAAATCCAGTATTCTACAACTTTGATATTTTGATATGTCACGGTTGGTCCCGGCCCCCGACATTCCTTAAAAAATTCAACTAGTTTCAACTACACGCTGAGAATTCACGGATATCCGGCGGTATTTGAAGGCCAGACTAGGTTTCCCATTATAAACATCGGTAATGTGTGGTAATTCAAAGCTATAAAAGAACAAGCAAATAACAGGCAGTCGTAGATTCGAAAGTAGTTTGAATTGAAGTTTTTCCAGGCAGCCGAACTTTGTCGTTGCCCCTACTTTCAGTCCATAAGCAACAATTTCAACACTAGTCACCATGAATGCTGTCACCTTGTTTGTACTTATTTGTATGGGACTACTATGTAGCTTGGACCAAAATCAAATAAATGCAGGTATGTATACAATTTCTTATATCTCACAATGCAACAGTTTGTTTGTCCTACTATACCCAAGACACTTTAGTCCATAACAAAAAACGCTACGATGAGTTAACTAGTATTATCCTGATGAACATTTTTTTTTATTATCAATTATAAATTAATAATGCGTCAAAGTATCGTAGAGCAACCGTAAACATCCCTACTGGTACATGTACATGTTAGGATTAACTCACTGGAATCTAATGCAAAACACGGTCGAATATAATCGTCTTTGGCTAAAATAAATGATTGCCATTTTATGTTTGGTGTCTTTGATACACAGAATATACATCTTGTGATGGTGTTGTATGCGATCATGATGGGTATTGCGTAGCAATTCCATCTAGTAACCCCGTGAAGTACCATTGTCAATGTGTGGGCATTTACCATGGACCAAACTGTCGGCTTTCTTATAACACAAGTGCTACATAATGTAAGTTTCTTCTACTCTTAGAATAAACTACTTATAACAGGGTGAAGCTATAATTTTAGACATCAAAATGGCAACAGAAAAATAATGTATGAGCACACGTTGTCAATTTTTTTTTTTTTTTTTAATAATAATACCATTAATAAATACATTGTCAGTGTTGTATCATGACGTGTACCTGTATTGATCATAGCAGCCATCCTGACAAAATCACATAAAACCCAGTTACAAATCCCATGGCATCTTGCGGTCAATTTGAATTATTCGTTATAACATCATTAAAACCCTGCGATGGCCTACAGGTCTGCAACCAGTAGACCCAAAACAGAATTCCTTAATTAGTTGTTAAGTTTTTTTTCAAAAACAAGTTAAACCCTTTAAGTTCTATCCTCAGGTAGGCCCGATTGACAAGGCCTATGAAACCTTAGGCAGGATGCAACCCATGGATCCCAAATCCCCAGTTATAAAACACTTTCTATATAGTGGTGTACAACAAATGTTGCGATTTCTCAGTGGAAAAAAAAAACATAATAAATCACAAAAGAAATTGATTTCTTTTTTTATATTATTATTGTTTATTTTTTGCCAAACTATCTCTACAAAGTCTGGAAAGGTTATTAGGTTTTCAACATTGTAAATTGAGACAACGTTTTCCCAGCGTGCAGCACGCTGCTGTAGCCTATAGGTAACCGAACAATAATGGTCTCGCAGGGATTGATTTACTAGTAGACGTGTAGACCTATGGTCAATCTGTGGAGATCAATCTTGAATGCCTGCCATTATTGGCGACAATCAAAATGCAACACAGCAATTAGCATTCCCCAAAACGTTCTAGCATTATATGAACATTATTTTCAAAAGAAAACATGGAAATAATTTGAAAAAGCTACAATGCAAGCAAACGGGGTGGACCGGGAGACAATGATATTTCCTCTTACCATAATTGATGACCCCAAGATCTTGCTTCGGTAACTGTACAGATCCACAGATAAAACACACCCAACACATCGTTCCATTTCTGTTAACTCCGCGGGCAGTTTTCTCATTGAGGAGTTCCAACATTTAAACAGCTACTGTGAAGTCCAATGTTGTTGTCAAGTTCATCATCAGAAACACAACTTTCGAATCCCTCAGTTTATACCCGCAATTTACGATGCTACACCAAAGTAAACAGACGTTCCTTCAAGGAAGTAGGCTATGCCTACAAGCAGCATTTGAAAATGGAGAACAAAAAATGCCTAATATGCGCCGTAATTCACAGCCTTTCATTTGACTTGGCATTCAGTCTAAAGTATGCTTGCATGGACTTCTCCATACAACAATCTTCCACGCTGTTGTTTGACGATATAGGACCACTGTTGGAATGTCCAGCTACAGTTATGTAATACTCATGGCAATTGTTCGCAAGACTAACTGACCTGCTTCCTTAGAAGGGGTTAAGGGGCGGGGGGGGGGGTGTACCTTCAGTGATTTAAAACTCACACCGGCATTTCCAAGCACTGAAAGCACAATTTTGCCTCAATCCGTGCATCATCCGTTCTCGATAAATAACAAGACCGTGTCTGTCATAGCGCCCTCTGTTGTCGAACCACACACATCATTATTTTTTCACTGCACGACACATAACAGATGCGTCAACGACCCACCACCCCACACTAGAGCCGCCGTACATTGAGAGAGTTGCGACAACTTGCGATAGAGGCCATCTTCGGTCAACAAAAAACAACAACCAGTGCATGGGCGAATACAGGGTGCCAGACTAGACTGCACATTGGACCGAAAATGGCGTCCAGCAACCACGTGACCAATGAAATCTAGTCCCTCTCTAAATACACAGCTCTGCCTCACACCTACCCTGCATTTTTGAGAATATCAGTAGTGTGTAGTTTCCCCCGTATTGCTACAATTTCAGCGTTTCAAATAAAGTAACAATATGCTTTACTTTTCCCTACAGTCACTGTTTCTTGAGGTGGTTTGCCGCGCAATACTGTGAGGTGAAGACGTTCGCTGTTTCGAAGCTTCTGGAGAAGAACACTTCATTCATCATGAACAAATATATATCATGTAAAATGTATGGAAAAAATGTGTATGAAAAATTAATATACTGTATAGGTCTACATGTAATTTTGTAAGTTTTCATGGCTAGAAATAGACATTTTGTTGCCAAAGATTTTCTCGCATCTCCTACCTGCTTCATGTAACCAAAATAATAGACGTAAGAGAGGGCGCAACTCAATTTTTCAGGAATTGCAATGCATAGTGTCAACATTAGTTTTTCCATTATGAGAAGTGCATGCAATAGTTTTGGGGTATTTTCCTATCAGTGTTTGTAACGTTGATTGTTGTTGAAGTTATCGAACTGATATATAATTAAATGTATGTAATAAATTTAAATAATAATTGTGATAATTATCAGAATACTAAGAGCGAATCAACGCAACTATGTTCTGTTTGCAGTATGTTACTATTCTTTGAGATAATAATTTCGTTTTAATAAAGAAATTTCCGTTACGATTTACACTAATAATACATTTTTAGTACAAACCAGTTGATTGTCTTCACATTACGAAAAATATTTAAGTGGTTATTATAAAAAAGCTTGAATGCCGTTAGATCACTTAAAACAAACACCAAAAAACCTCGACTTACAAACAAACAAACAAACGAAATTTATGTTGAATATAATTATAGACCTTATGCATTGACGTCATCACGCCACCATCTTAGTGGTAAAACTATGATGAAACAATGGAAACGCACATCTTTGTGCGCATGGTGCATGTACAAGATGGGCCAATGACCTCTAACCGAGGGCGCCCTATAACATAGACCCCCTTGCATATGACGTCATGAGCCCAAAATAGTCCCCTCACTGAGGTCAATGAAGAGCTATCATTGGGTGACAGTCGTGCGCAGCGCGTACACGTATGTGTGTTTCCATTGTTTTACATCAACATGTGCAGCCAATGCAATAGACGGTGCAAGTCTCGCGCGTATTTGAACTTCCGGGACCATTATGGTCCCAACCTTATGGAGTCTTACGTTGGCGAGATTTTGTTTCGTCAATTATTTTAGTTTAACGTAGTTTATGACCATGAAAATTACATACGTTGTTGGAAATGTAATACTTATTAACAAAACATATAAAAGTAAAATCAATTCAACAATATAACGAAGAAAAACCGAGAAATAAACTTGACCTCAGTTTCCGATTACTCGCAAAAAATTAAGAATTTGTGCCCACCTCCGATCACGAAACTTATTAAACGCTTGTTTTGGTCGCGCTGGGTGAAAATCCTTTTTATTGGTCGTTGAGGCGTCAGCTTCCTCTTTAAACTGCGCCACGCGTTAATTTTACGCCCTCTCGACCGTCGCGCGTCCGCGTATAAACCAGCTTTTAGTAGTTTCACATTCGGGCGTAGATCATAGAGCTATATATTGACTAGAGCGCTAACTTGCTCTGAGTTTAGAAGCCACCCTGGCGCAGACATGTTTGATGTGTTGCGTGACTACGGAACGATTTTAATTTTAAGAGAGCACACATGGCCGCGAAAATTTTGCATTCGGCGTGCGCGCTTACGTACGCGCCATATTTAATCTAACGATCATTGCTCTTGTAAACAGGTGATTTTAGTGATGTCTTAAAAAAATATGTAGTAGGTGATTCTCTGATGTTGTTACTTACGTCTTAGGAAAAATGCTGAGTCGAACTAAAGCCTTGTTTGGGAGGATTCAATGCTTCAAGATGTCAAGGGGAAAAAAACGAAATCTGCTTCAAGGACACACAATATGCCGGCAAGAATGACGAACTCAAAACAAAAAAAAAACCGTATACGCGCAAACACACATGTTAAACATGACGCACATGACGCTCGCAGTTTGTACGCTCATTAGCAGATTGTGCGTTCTCATTGCTGTATATTTGGTTCGATGACGCATAGAAAAGAACAAACGCTTTATCATGCAAATAGCCGTACAATTGCCGTACAAAATTTCAAGCTTTTGTATTGGTTTGTACATAAACATGGATGCGCCCACACGGCTTCAAAACCTTAGTGCGTGTATAACGGGGTGTTAGCGCTCTAGTCAATATTATATATAGCTCTATGGCGTAGATTTACAAAAAAGGGTTTCAAAAAATTTAAGATCAAATAAACATCCTTGTCCCAGAGTTTTAATTTTCTTTACATAATATATAACTAATTTGTTTTTAAAAGCTAAAACTAATTTTTAAAAATTGTAACGAGTATTTTTGTTGTTCAGATTTGTCATTAAAAATAATTTAAAGCAAAGATTTGATTTCATTCAAAATAAAGTTCTTCGTTTGTCGTGTTTTCTCGTTCCGGTGCGCGCGAGACTTGCACAGTCTATAGGGGTCTATTGTGTTTTGCATCAATTTCAGCCAATTGTTGGCTATTATAAGTTCCTCTTAGTAAACTTGCACTCCTTTTTAGGGGCCTTAGTTGATTGACAGAAGGTGTACACGGTTACCAGTTAGGCCTACCTATTAAGATTATAAATGCTGATGAATCTTCATGTGTCTTGTTAGATTACCTGACTGAGAAAACCTTAAAAGGCACATGCTACATTGATAAGGTTTCTCCCCACTATGTATTCTTAGATGTTTAGTCAGTGTAGAACTGTCTGCAAATGCTTTTTTACAGTATGCACACCTATAGGGTCGCTCTCCAGAGTGTGTTCGCATATGAGTGGTAACAGATGAACTCTGAAATAACAATAAACATAAAAACAATTACTTGAAAACTGTGAGTTTAAAAAGAAATGTTTATTGATGTATTAGTAAGCGTGCTCTTTTAGGAATATTGTATACATAGTTATACCTGTGAAAACTGGCGGTGACACACAATACATTGAAATGGTTTTTCACCGCTATGTGTTCGCATATGAGCTGTTAGGTTTGCTGTTTGAGAGAACGCCTTGTTGCATGTCGGACATCGGTATGGTTTCTCTCCAGAATGGGTACGGAGATGGGTCTTCAGGGTACTTGGCCGGGCGTACGATTTGCCACAAATACTGCATAGATTAGTCCCAGCTGGAGCGCAATTGAAAAAGAAAAAGGAAAGTGACAGTTTATTTACTTCTTTATTTTCATCATTTATTCGCTGGCAGTATATAACACTTCAATTAAGTAAATGACAGGGGCTTAGAAAAATATAAATTCTTTAAGATTGAAACAAGAATTCACTAAAAGGAATACCAAACACCTGTACAGAGCTGCACTACCAATCGATTATGGGATGGTGGGTTGCGATGTAGAAGAATAAAGGATACAGTGGGATAGAGTCACGTAAAGTAACATGGGATAAGGCTGAAATTATACCAGTGCTTTATTTTTGTGCAAAGCGAGCTCATTCGAAAGCTTCTGTAAAACACACACCTTTGTTGCGATAAGTTACAGGTGACTTGGTTGGTTTAGTTGGTCGCACACCGTTTCCTTGTGGAAGACTCGTTGGATTTAGTCCAGGTCCAACGCTTCCTGCACCTGCACTGGACACCACGCCCAAGCCGTCCGGCTTACTACCGGTACTTGCAGAAACCAATTTGCTGTAGAAATACACCGGTGCTGATGTCGGCCACCGGTAGCGCATCAAAGCATCGCTATCAGCGGTACCTAGAGTCGGTGGCCCAGGGGCGTATGTAGAAAAGCTTAGGTTAGAACAGGGTCTAATCGTCACAGCAGTAGCTTGGGTTGGTGACCGAGGACAAGATGCGTTAAGATCCGATGGGTAGATAGGGTGTGATTTTGGACAGAGAATATCACCACATGCTGCACAAGGTGAAGCTGACATCTGTTCAAAATTCAGACATAAAACGAAATATGGAATCAAATTATGGAACATATCATGCTTCCATTCAAAACCAACAGTCATCTTCAAACCTTCAATTTTGAGTTTTTGAGCAGCGATCATGAAGTTCTTGATACAAAGTTTATAGAAAAGGAAGGAAGCATATTTTCAAACCACCCCGAAAAGTAGTCCACAGTACCGTGGTATCATTGATGCAATTGAGGCTTTAGAACACAATACAAATTGAAATTAAGCAATTTCAATCACTATTATCTGATAGATAGACTAGCAAATCGGCCTTCAAGTTAAAGAGCGGCTCTAAGATGCTCTGAAATATATATTTATGTTTTTTTTCCAACAGATGGAGTCCACAAAAAATATGAAAAATTGTTATGAGTCCCTTACCTCACAATAAAACAGGGTAAAAATTTATTTTCTCCGAAACACTCCCGGTCAAAAATCTGAAAAACGCGAAGTCAAACCACGTGACAAAGGACTCGTGACGTCATCGGTGGTTAGTTGATTTGGACTTGCCTATATTATGTAGTCTATGTACGGATCTAACGCAAATACACACCCAAACTTTACCACTTACAATCAACACGGCCGTGAATGTGACTCTTTGAAACAAGCAACAACAAAAAACAGCAAACCAATTTTGAACGGATTTGTGATTTGGGGATTTTATTTATTTTCTTAAAATAAGAGGCAAGGTGATTCCGCAGCTCGGCTTAATTTTAGTACATCGATCTACACGTCAATTACCTTGTACAACCGTAACATACATTGTACATGTACAGTGCATACACATGACAATGCACTATACAGTGCTAAGCCTGTTCCAGTTACACGGTTACCCGACCGATCTTCCGGATACACGTTTACATTTTTACGGTTCGTAAGGTTTTTAAGGTGCCGCGAAACGCTGACCACACAAAGTTTCAAGTTTACAGGCTCGTGGTCTTTGTTATCTTGTTACTTTGCATGCAACACTTTCAGAACAACACGATATAGCACGATGATAAACGCCCTCTAATGGTGATAGCATATAAAACCAGTTACAAACGCATTAACCAAAGACTTATCATTTCTGCGCATGTTACGAAAGTTACGAAAACTACACGACGTGTGGGCTTCGTTTAAAAAAATTACATAATTGAGGATACCCTGGATGGACAGAAAGATTATTTTACTGTATAATGTAAGACTTGTTTTTTCTCCGTTTTAGTTTCAAAGAAAGGAGACGTTTATGTTTGTGTGTTAAATGCTGACCGTGTGTTTCTAGACATCGATGACGTCAAGGGGTCAACGCATATCATTATCATAGCTAAACAGATTTTGACTTTCGGCTGAATAAGGTGCGCAGAGAGGTGCATTTTTGACTTGAATTATTTTCTGCAAAATACAAATTTTAAGTTACAAAATTGTATACTCGTCCATAAAAAGATTACAATTGAAATATTAAGAGCATTTTAGAGCGGCTCTTTCAAGATTAATTCCAGATTGTCCACACAGTTGTCCAATATAGCATACCGTACAACCACCGTTTTCTCTTCCTCTATGCATCTCATCCACCGTAGATGACGTCCCAGAAGCACATGTATAATGATCTCTTGTTGGCGCCCCATAGCTTCCTAAACAACCGGGAGAATTCAGCTGGTGATGGAATGTCGGATACCCTGCCTGTGTAGTATATTGCCATTCACCAGTACATGGACTTCTATGTGAATGTGAAGACACTGTAGCATCCGTCTCGGATGAGCTGTTGTAATGTGATACTGTTGCACCAGTTGGCAGCCATTTTGTTGGGCTTCTTGGAACTGTAACCATAATGCATAATATGACGAACCAATTGATTTACAAACTCATATTTACATGGACTGAATAGAGTACCTGTCAATGAGCGACATTTACGTAAACTGCTTTATAAAGGTTCACTCAATGGCAAACACTTTTATTGTGTTATGTACTTGAATTAGAAAGTTACTAAGAGTGAATGGTGGACAGACTCATCGAATGAATTTAAGAGATCAAAATAAAAATCAGATGTTGTAAAATGGACACAATAACGATTTCAGCCATTTTTGGACCAACCTGACTGTGTGAATGCAGAGCCGTGTATCGAAGCAGGAGTCGGCCGATGGAGAGTCTGTGAAGATGTAATGCCACTGGATTGAGACAAGTTAGAACCCAGTACAGCTGATGACTTACTGGTAGGCAGGTTGGGGCGAGACAATCCAAATAAATGCTGACTGGTGTTATTGAAGTATTCATTACAGCTTGGGGTATCCTCTTTTCTAAAAGATATATTACTGTTGGAGAGACAGAAAAGTGTACTAATGTTAGAATTAAATATTACTGTTGGAGAGACAGGAAAGAGTACTAATGTTAGAATTCAATATTACTGTTGGATAGAAAGGAGCGAGTACTAATGTTAGAATTCAATATTCCTGTTGGAGAGACAGAAAAGAGTACTTATGTTATAGTTCAATATTGCTGTTGGAGAGACAGGAAAGAGTACTAATGTTAGAATTCAATATTACTGTTGGAGAGACAGGAAAGAGTACTTATGTTATAGTTCAATATTACTGTTGGAGAGACAGGAAAGAGTACTTATGTTATAGTTCAATATTCCTGTTGGAGAGACAGAAAAGAGTACTTATGTTATAGTTCAATATTGCTGTTGGAGAGACAGGAAAGAGTACTAATGTTAGAATTCAATATTGCTGTTGGAGAGACAGGAAAGAGTACTTATGTTATAGTTCAATATTACTGTTGGAGAGACAGGAAAGAGTACTAATGTTATAGTTCAATATTGCTGTTGGAGAGACAGGAAAGAGTACTAATGTTAGAATTCAATATTGCTGTTGGAGAGACAGGAAAGAGTACTTATGTTATAGTTCAATATTACTGTTGGAGAGACAGGAAAGAGTACTAATGTTATAGTTCAATATTACTGTTGGAGAGACAGGAAAGAGTACTAATGTTATAGTTCAATATTACTGTTGGAGAGACAGGAAAGAGTACTAATGTTAGAATTCAATATTGCTGTTGGAGAGACAGGAAAGAGTACTAATGTTAGAATTCAATATTGCTGTTGGAGAGACAGGAAAGAGTACTAATGTTATAGTTCATATTACTGTTGAGAGACAGGAAAGAGTACTAATGTTAGAATTCATATGCTGTTGGAGAGACAGGAAAGAGTACTAATGTTAGAATTCAATATTGCTGTTGGAGAGACAGGAACGAGTTCTAATATTATTGGATACTAATATGCTACTAATACTATTGGAGAAACCGGAGAGAGTTCTAACTCATAGTTCAAAGCATAACGCCGACAGGTCGGCCCATAGTGATGGTGTATTGTGAAATACAAGCCACATTTGCGAACAACTACAAAGTACAAACTTGTCACAATAATTTCAGTAGACCTTTTGTTGTTGTTGTTAATTTGAAGAAAACAAACCATAATTGTTCATATATTTTATTATTGTTTTATCAAGCTTTTAATTTATGTTATTGTACTAATTATTTCTCTCCCTAAATATCCAGACAGAATAAGGGCCAAATTTTGGTATCATTTTATTACTCTTATTATAAAAATTCTTTTAATGATAGACAAGCACTTCTTGATTAGGATTACTGCAGCACATGCTGTAATTTTCACAGTAGTACCTTATTTGTATGCGATACAATATTCTTAAGGATAGCAATCAGAATGTATGCCCCGAGGCAAACCAGCAGTGAAGCGCGCCTCCATCCACTCTCCCGCCATAATCTCCAAACAATTATGTTGCCAGACGGTTATGGCTCATTGTTTCCAAATCACAGCTATCAATCCTCTAAGTAAAAGCCCTGCAGGTAAGAGTATGGGTTCTATTGGGCACACTATAGGAGATGTGAGAGCCCACACAATTGGAACAACTTCTTACAAGACGGTTTTGTTTAGGGATAAACAGCGAGATGCTGTCTTGAAAAAGTCTTAGGATAAAAAAACACGGATCGCAACAATGCCCTACCCATCTTGGACCGCTGGCTTGGGAATTAGCTGCTGCGAGTAATGGAGCTTAACAAGCCAGTCTTTTCGCAAGTTGGAAAAACAGTCGTGCGGAGGGCTTCCTTGTAAAGATAAGGGTATTGATGATAGTTGGGAAGCCAGAGAGAGTGAGGGATTTAGACACTAATCACCCTATGGGTATATGTTGATATCTACCATGTTTGCTTCCACACTCAATACCGCGGTGCTGTCTTCTTAACTTGGGAGATCTATGATGGGATTTGTAGAGGCTAAGAATGAATATTTTAACGCTCCGTGAACCATATGGACAAATTGATGTGTGACTATCAACTAATTTATTGGAAAGCTAAACTTGTTTAGTTGTTGTCTCTAGCCAAACATTGTTGCTAAGAGTGGTCTGTTGGAGGGACTCGAGAGTAATCGAAACATTTACAAACATCTGTATCCCCGAACACTATTTAATTTGCAAAGTCTCATCTCAAATGATACATAGCTTAACTGTAACAAATAGTAAATCACATGACAGGAGCACTGAAAAAGGGCTTGTTAAAGAGAAGTGCAAATTGGACCAAAGTGCCCCTCCCCAAGAAAATGATGCAACACCTTCACCCCCCCCTACTTTCGGCGATGGGGATAAAACAAAGGGAAATTCCTACCCGGCTGCAATTTTTATGGCAAGTTAGCTTTCTTACTCCGTTCATCATCTTAGGTTTAAGTTGGATAAACTAAAATGGGAACAACAATTTAATGACGGAAACAGTACTTGATAAGCGTTTGACGAAGTTCGGATTTGAATGAAATTATGGAATTTGCGGTTCTGGATTGTACTGGTGAATTGTCCCACATAGATGATTAAACTACATCAAAACTAGTGATATAGTATTCCTTTCTTGGCGAAGGTATCTTTTAGTGATACTTTTAATAAGTAGGCTGTATTGTGGCACACATGTTAGCAGTATAAATAGGTTTGTCATAATACTCATTTTGTTTCGCTTAAAATCAAAAACTGCTTTCGTTCAGAAAAATAAAATTAGCTAAGGGTGTAACAATTTCAATAATAACTTCATGGTCAGTCAGATTTTGAAGCATGTCCATCGCGTGTTAACAGTTTCATGACTATTTCGTGTTATATCCCCAACATAATGGTTTTAGTCTGTATTACTGAGGTTTCCGAAATTATGGTTATCTCTGTTTAAATTGTGTTTAAGTATATAAAAGTGTTACAATATCTTTCTGTCGGCATTTTCACAAAAATATTACATTTTGGTTGCTGTGTTCTTTTCATACGGTCACAAATGTGCCTGACAAACTTTTAAAGAAAAATCAGAATAATTTTAATAATATAAAAAGTGTCCCCTTGTTGCAATGAGTTGTACTTGAGATTTTTAATCAACAGAGTTGTATAATAACAACACCTGAGAAAAAGAAAATAATATAGCAACAAAGAGTTATTAATATGGCGCTTTACAATACTAAACCAAGATCAACATATCAATCATCTGCCTGAGTTTATTTCCCCTTGTCAATGAGAAATCCCTTGGTGAAAAGAAATTTTCACAAGTTGTAAAAATATTCTAAAAACACTAGGGTGTTTACGTCTCATTGGGTTAGGAAAAGAAACGATTTTACGCTTGGTAACCGATGTTTATGATGGCCGTTTATACATCGGACCAAGGTACGACAAATGGTAATTCAGCAATTGAAGCTGTTTAAATGGGTTTTTTAATTCTTTAGTTGAGATTTTCAACAGCATAAGTAACTAATTAATGCATGTTATTTACACTATGAAAATGTTCTTCTCGAAAATGGAGTAAATTCCCCTTTTTCACTTTGTTTTCACGGAGTTCTTTTCTAACTAGCCATCACAGAGCCTGCGTGGTTCACGTTGTTTGATCTGTGCTGTACTGCTGAAAACGTTATTCACCAATTATAGAGTTCTGTGGCTTGGACGAAGAGCATTCCCGGAGATTATGGTGAAAGTCATGGAGGCCAGTAAATGGTCTGGAGACTCTCTTTTCAAGGTGATTTAAGGGAATTCCAATTCCCTTAAAGCATGGTAAAAGAGAAATAATTCCTTGAATTTCAGCCTGCACTTCACTGAGATTTCACGGTGGTTTTACAGCAAAGATTTTCATAGTGAAGAGCAAACCACTGGTCTATAGATGAGAGATGGTCAACGAAGCCCTATGACAGCCCGGGGTCAGACTGGATGGTCACGCCGGGGTTTCATCCCTTGTAAGCTTAAGGCATTAGATAATTGCAACCAGCAAAACCCAACAAGTTCATCATTAAATCGCGTTATGTCTGTACGAACTAACCCAGTATGTCGTCATAGTGTTAAGCAGAAACCTAACATTATGATGGAGAAAGTTTCTGTTTATCTTTTATAGCAAACAAATAAATACTCACCTGACAGAAATTAGAGAAAACAAAGAATCTATCGCTGGAACAAATTTTAGTTTTATGTTGCCTAGCCTTTGTTTGGTTATTTTCTGTTTTTATATTATCATTATTTAGTTCCAATATTATTATTTTATTATCATTATTGGGGTTTTTTCCCCACAAAGATGTTAACGTTGGGTTAACCACAGTTTTGGAAAGGGAATAACGTCTTTCGGAAACTATTGTGTGAAGTCAAACAAAAAGAAGAATATGCTTTGTCGGATTTCATAAAAAAAACAATGGATAACTTCAGGTGACTTTGTTGGAACATAGTCCTATAGGCTAGTGATTATAGTTTAGTCAACTCACTTTACGGGTTGTGAAAACGATGTATACGAAAACGAAGGAGCCGTACTTGACCGGGCATCTGGATCCGTTGCTACCGGTACAGATACCGGGCCATTCAGTACTGGGCGCCGCTCGTCCACACTGGCTGTCCATGACCTATAAACATTATCAATTCCACTGCGCACTGGTTCAACGGGACTAGAGAAAAAACAACTATCCATCTTTAAGACTTAACAGGAACATAAACTTGTCCTTCTGAAGATCTCTCTGAAATGTCTGTAAGACCGACAGCGTGCTCAACTATCTAGTGTATGTGCATAAAGCGTCCCCCAAACCCCTTCATCAATTCACTCTTTTCTTTATGAAGTCCCGCTGTATTTTAAAAAGTGTGATTTGTAAAGAAGATCCCGTTATGTGTACTCTACCATCGCTACCATCACTACCACGCGGCACCCTGGGTTCTTCCTCCCCCTTGGCATAAATGCCCCTGTAGTCTTTCAAAATCTCGGCCTTTCTCATCAAGCTGAGGATTAAAGCGTAAAAGAGCAACAAGCCAACGTAGTTACAAACGAGATGTTAGTTTAGCTTCGTTGAATAAGAATACTTGCAACTGCTCGGTGCTTGTACGACCTCAGGGGAGGTTTAGGACTGGGTAGGGTTGTAAAGTAGGACGAGCTAAGGGTAGCATTAGTGTCTCTGTTGCGAAAACACACCTCTTTCTCAGGCTTTGTCATTCTTAGGACATTTCATAAACGAAGACCCTGAGCCCGTGAGCATGTGTTGATTGTTTGGAGTTAACCGCGCTCATCTTAATGCTGGTATCTTACCTTGAAATACCGTATCTATTCAAGGCGTTTTCATTATGAAGTAAAGCTGGTAGCTTGTAATCCCTTCACAGACTTCCAAATAAACATGCAATCTTAAAGAAGGACGAGTGCTCAGTCATTATTGTATAATAAAAGAGAAATGTACATGTATAAGAGATGAAGTGTTGATGACACGGGAGGATGGTTGTTCTTTGTGTGTTCAAAACAAAAAATAAGAACAGCTTGAGTTTGGGCAGCCGTTATCCTTCACAGCTATTTCTATTTGCATGTATGTAGTCCAGCTAATTCATTTGATGGCTTACTTAGATTGATTTCTAACCGAAAGAAAACAACAGTTTAATAACGATATTTCTTTGAACAAATCACAATGTAAAAAATCATCAAAACTTTTACTCATCAAAACTTCAAGTATAAATGCAGAGAATCTACAATACAAAATATCTCAAGAAGATCTGTATTTCAACATGTTATACATTTTCCAATAAGGCCAGTAAGAAAAGAAAACCAGAAAACCAACGCGCATCTTAGCTATTGTTTTAAAGCACACTGAGTTTTAGCCAAGTCATGGATACAATGACTTAGCAGAAACCTTTTCATACGTCGACTGGTTTTAAAAACAGGTGTTACTTTTTATTTTGAATTGTGGTGATATGTAGCTCATGAGACCTACTAACGTAAAAGCAGACTTTGACCTTATTAAACAATGACTGAAATTCCACAGTTTTGTGTGTATAAAGCGATCGATAGTTCAATCATTATTCTCAGATCAAAACAATTCATTTTACAAACTAGTCTGTAGTATGTCTGGTTTGTTCTACATTGTTGGCAGAGTGATTAGATAAAAAATATATTACTATAGATACAGACAGAAATGTTCTTATTATTGTTAATAATTATAGTAGCAAGTTCAAATAAGTTAAATTTGTATTATTCATGACGTCGATTTGTCTATTTCGTTTATGCACTATTTTGTTTATGTTCTATTTTGTTTATGCACTATGTTGTTATAACTGATTTATTAATGAGTTGGCCATTGTTTCTTTAATCAAATTATAGCGCCGATTTGAAATGAAAATGATAGAAAAAAAGAGCAGCTGCAGACATTTTTGTAATCGATTGACTAATTTCACTCGGAGAACGACTTATCACATCCAATATGTACACTGAAATATTTCCATAACTATTACAAATATTATTATGTATTCCGGCAGTTAAAACACCGTATCACCCATTCATAGCGTAATATTAATGTTTTTGTTCTGTAGAATGGAAAATCGATTAAAATAAATAAATATATTTTGACTATACATTTTTCACAACAAAAACAAATCAAATAAATAACCTAGCGTAATAAAATCGTCAGCGAATTTGGTATTCAGAAATTAATTAGTAGAATAGCCGACTCCGTGTAGCTTCATAGACATGATTAATTAACACCGTTTTAATGGTCGCTTTAAAATTCAGCTAGCAGGAAAATTCAACTGGAATGGATATATCAGATTTAATGGTCGCTTTAGAATTCAGCTTGCAGGAGAATTCAACTAGCGTGGATGAAAATTGTCAAACTTTTATATTCATTCCGTACAAGAACCTTTTGATGTTACCGAAGAACTAGTATTTTAACCAACACATTTTACCAGTACTGCCATACGGCGCTAAAACGTCATCAACTACAAAACAATCAGAGTAAAAGTTGAGGAAATGTACGGAGCCCCTAAAGAGACAAGTAAAAAGATAATATCTCGTTCCCTGGAAATGGTGATTCGTTCCCACAAAATAATTTGTTCCATTCCCTAGGAAATACTTACCGTTTCCACGAAATATTATTTTATTCCCTCGTGATACCATTTCGGGGAATTAAATAACATTTTGAGGGAACGAAATAATATTATTTTTTATTTTACCTTTCCATTCAGGGGCTCCGTAGAAATGAACTGGGCGCGCCACGTAGCGGAAAAGAAAAGATAATGAATGGACACATAAGGTAATGGCTTGGAAACCAAGTGCTCAGCTAAGAGGCAGATAGAAACGAAGATGGATGGATGAAATCAAGTAATTCGGGGGCATTGCATAGACGCGAGTAGCCCATAGTATAGAAGATTGGAAATGCATTGAATACGTTTTTATCAAGTTTAATGACACAGCTAGATAGAAGAATAACCAAGAAACAATTATTATTATGTGACTGCATGTACGCCACGTCTCCATAAAATAATACATGTAGAGAGCCGAGTATTGAACCGATGACCCATTTTGTTTGTCCAGCTGTGATTCAATAACCCACAGAGGGCGGGCTTTAGTTGTCGAACACGGACCATTAGCACTAAAACACGCTTGCGCAATGTGACGGACATTATTGAAGCACGCAGAGATGGCCAGGTGTTACCATTGTGCTATCTACTGACGATGTAGTAAAGTGTATCCATTCTCTGGGATGTAGAACTTTAACTACAAACACTAAAGACTCTTCGTTTTTGCCTTAGTACCACAGGATAATACAGGATAATAGAAGACATGTCTGTCAACACTGGCTTTTTTGTTGGATACACTATGGAAAGGATTTGATTAATCGGAATGTTGCAAGTTACTGTTAACTGCAAAATTGTGTTCTGAAAAGAAAACAAATTACAAAAAAGTGAGATTCCATTCGCTGATGTTATTTGAAGTTGAACGTCTTACAGAAACTACTAAGGAGAAACCTCTGTTAGTGAAATCATGACAACGGACATTGAAAGGACCTCAACATAGCAACGAGTAAATCAACTGAGCTTCCACCATCTTTTATCAGAGGAAATGATTGGGTGCCAGACAAGTTATCCGGTTTATTTATTTTGAGAAAGCTGCTCATTTTGAATAACTTAAAAAGTGAAACACAATGCCTAACGGTTTGCAGACTTCACTTCGAGCTTTGGTTTGGATTGTCCCGTTGCTGTTTAACACTAAAGGTAAAAAAGAACCTTCAACTATCCGACATTCCTATTACAAATGAAACGCATGTAGAATCATGTAATAGCCAATCCATTCTTTGATGTATCAGGTCTTTATAAGGGCAACTCTCGCCGAGTTTCTTGGCAAGGTGTATGATATCAGATTGTTTAAATGCTTCCACTGCCGCATACCACAAAATGTCAGCATACACTTGTGTTTAGTTTTCTATACTGTTAGTATTTGTTTGTTGGGGGTTGGGGTATTTGTTTGTTTTTATTGGAGTGTTTGTTTGTTTGTTTGTTTGTTTGTTTGTTTGTTTGTTTGTTTGTTGTCTGTCTGTCTGTCTGTCTGTCTGTCTGTCTGTCTGTCTGTCTGTCTGTCTGTCTGTCTGTCTGTCTGTCTGTCTGTCTGTCTGTCTGTCTGTCTGTCTGTCTGTCTGTCTGTCTGTCTGTCTGTCTGTCTGTCTGTCTGTCTGTCTGTCTGTCTGTCTGTCTGTCTGTTGTTTGTTTGTTTGTTTGTTTGTTTGTTTGTTTGTTTGTTGGGTGTGTTTGTTTGTTTGTTTGTTTGTTTGTTTGTTTGTTTGTTTGTTTGTTTATTTGTTTGTTTATTTGTTTGTTTGTGTTTTTAGGTTTTTTCCGTTTTAATTATAATTTATATGTGTTTTTTTTATATATCAATAATGTTAATTTCAATCAAAGAATTTTATGAAAAAGAATAAAACCTAAAACTTATGGTGAGAAAAAAACAAATATATGATCAGCAAATCTGTTAAAACTATACTAATTATAATGTTCCTCCAAGTACATGTTTAATATCTCAGGCAATGATTAGATGAACCGCTACCAAATACGTCTGTAAAGGTCAACGTAACTGGGGTAAATTGACATTGTCTTTCCAATGTATACATCTGTCGTGAAGTGCATTGACTTCAAAGTAATCTTCTTTCCCACTCTCAATTGTATCTTCTTTTTCGTTTTTCGCATTTGAAAGATCAGCCGTCATTTGATTCCACTTGATCAACTTTATTGACCTATATTTCCGTATGACCGCTCTGCGGCAGAAGCCATCTGAATAATTCGTTTATTAAACTGCCTTTAGTAGTCAACCGATTCTTAAAATAGACAAGTGCCAATTGGTGTCCTACGGTAGCTTTGTGCTCATTTTTATGTTGAACTGTAAAACAACTAATCAAACTGTCGGATTGTCTCGTCGATTACCCTATAGACATATTAGTTTGATCTTGTGGAAACTAATATTTTACCAATAATTCTAATATCTTACCATTATTATACCTCGACCCCTTAATATTCTGCGAAAAAAATACTCGTAATAACTATGGTATTTTTTATTTATTGATTTATTTAGACAGGGTAGCCTTATCAGTTTTACAACTGCTATCCCTAAGGGCCCTGTGTACAAATAGTAAAAAGTAAAATAGTAAAATAGTAAAATACAGAGCAATAAGAAAAGCCATGAATCAAAACAAAAAACTCAGTGTAAAACAAAATCAAAAACTTACAAGGTTAGACGAAAATTACAGACATAAAAAAATGGTATTGTTATTAGTAAATGCAAGATGTTTTATTGAAACTGTTAACATGGAACATTCAAACTGAATATTATATTATAAAGCACTGAGTACGGTAGGTTTGTGGGTTACAACCATTTGAAGTAAATCTTTTTCGGGAGAAGTGTTGGTTTGAATTGAACTGCGGTTGGGATATAGCAAAGCTTCGACGTTTCCAACGACATTTTTTGTGCATGCTTGTCTTCAGGAGAACTTAATGCAGAACAATTGCTTTTGCTCATTTATCGGATCTAATTCGCTGATTATTGAGTAGGCCTATTGTTTGTAGCTTTGCATGGTGTAAACAAATAGGAAGGAACTATAAATAAATAGTAAACTTGCGCGTACAACCATGTGTAAATCTCTTTTGTGAGAGTGTTGGCTCTGAAAAGAGCCGGTGTGGTCTCGACGTTTCGAACAGTATACTCTGCTCGTCTTCGGGAGTTTCTCTTGCTGATTATTTATTACATAAGAAGACTTCTGTTACATAACAGCACTTACCTTCCCTTTTCGATGAGTAATTGCCTAGATGAGTAGTCTGTGAACTAAAATCCGAATTATTTTACCGTCAAACCAATAAGTATGATGGTAACTTGATACAACCTAAACGGTTGCTATAAAATTACTGCATGTCAATTTCCATGTCTAGATCGCAATTTCAGCGTCCCAATTCCAAGCTCGGGAAATCTTATGAATTCCTCTTTATTCTCAAAGCACCGTTTCGTCCATGTAAACGGATATAAAACACAAGATACCTTCAGCAAAAAAAGTACGGACTAAGAAATGGAAATGAGTTGAGAGTTATTCAGTGTTACACGCCTCGATTTACGACTAGACACAGATACGGTCAGGAAGTTAGACTGCAGAACGCACCATCGGCAATCTTGATTAAATGCAAGATTGCGATGTTCATTTTTAACAACCCAAGGGCTGATTTTCATCAGTCGATACATCTTTTTTAAATTCATCAATTGTTCAACTTCATTTATTTTAATAGTGCGTATGTTTTATTATCAAGTGCCTCGAAGTAATTAACTAGGGGGGTTAAATGTTTAATCTATGGGAATTTTCAAGTTGCATATGTTTATGCAAAACAGCAAAGTTGTGACGAGTTCATACACATCTTTTAAAGGAACTTTACATGTTGTTTCTAAATGATGTAACATTTAAGATGAAAACAAGTCTAGGTTGTACCATTGCATTGTATAAATGAGCTCCTACAGATAAAAAACATAATATCAAACTTAAAGTGATTACTAAAGATGCACAGCCCTTTAAAATAAATGCAGGTGAGTGTGGGTGGTCCTTGTCTCTGCCCGCAGGAAATGATAATGATAGTGTAAGATATAAAACCAATTTTTTTTCTTCACGTCATTTTCTTGCCTTTAATTACACGCTGAAGTAGCATCTTAAGTGACATCTTTACCATAGAAATAACAGAAAATGAGATTGAGTATAGATGACAGTAAAACTAAAGAAATAAAAGTTAATTATTTAAAGAAAATGAGGTAAAATTAAAACTATACCAAAATAAGTATGGGTTATTAAATTTAGAGAAAATCTCGCGTACTTATGAAGTAGGCCTAACAAACAAAGATGGGTTATGTTAATTTATACACAATTTGGAACTGAACAATGTTTTACTTGATTACAGTTTGTGTTCAAACTACAACGGCTTACTGAACAGTGATTGAGTTTAAAACAATTATAAGCATAACTTTTAGTATTTAAAAAACTAACGTGTGTTGCAATATAGACAGGCTGGTGTGGTAGTTATAGGTTAGATTTACTTAATTAAGGGTAATTTTACATCATAACCTCATTTTCTTTAAATTGAATTGAACAGAACGATGCAACTACGACCTGATGACGCAAGCAGAATTGTAGGCTTTGATTGGATATCATCATAAAATTAGTTTACCATATTGTCAAATTACCCACGGTAGGTAACTTGATATTGAACAATCCTCAGGGTGAAAAATCAGTTTTAAAGTAAATAAAAAAAACATGAAGTTTCCGTCCTGTTAAATGGAAGGTTGCAATTTTCTCAATGATAATAGTATTTCGGTACAGCAGGAAGATAAGCTTAACAGACTTTCCATATGGTACTGAGATCAATCTCTGACATTCTTAACATCATGCAGCCAACCAAAATCCACAAAGGAAATGTTAGCACTGTTCTCTCGATTGTGAAAGAGAGCACAGGTAAAGTTTCAATATTTTGAAAGAAAAAGAGTAGTTTTGTTTTTTGAATCTAAAACAACGGATAATATTTCAGGAAATACGATGATAAAATCAACAAGGCAATATGAATTTGTTTCAAAGCGTTTGTTTTTAATTATCAAAAGAAACAGTAACTTCTTTGCTTTAGATTTTGTCAGCGTCTTGTTCTGGCGTGGCTTATATTAATTCATTTTGAAGATTGATTTTGTTTTATGAAAGCAGTATATAGTTACTCGTTGTGGAACTTTCATCAACAAAAGCACTTTATAGATGTTCATTATCACAACACATCTTTTGTATTCCCTCAAATTAAACACATAATTTAGAAATAACAAATGTAGCTCACAGATTTGTATCTGTCTGATAATAAGTAGATTTTATTTTATTTTTTTCGTATTCTTTCACAAGACCGTGAGCATTATTCAAGCTATAAAATAAGTTTCCACTGCATTTGATAATGTAACAAACAATTTTGTAAACTATTTGTTTTACTGTAAACCGGTACTTTAACTCAGATATTGATGATATTCAAGAAAACAGTTAGTGTTGAGTATCCATTCTTACCGTTTATAATATCATAATACATTGTAGAAAAGCGAGCTTAGAATAGCCCCCTACTTAAAATATGAAATCATAATATTCTCCATTGTTTGGATATCTCCATCAATAGACTACAGGCATCCAACAAAAAAAAACTCACGTATCGGTACAAATTAGACCAGAGGTTCAAAAGCGTGCACGGATATATTCTTGCTGTGAGACCTATAGGACACTTTCCTATGAACCGATTGCATTCTTGATGATATTGAAGTAGGGATATGTACACTATTTTGACATCCCGTCTTATAGGCCGCTGCTATTTAATAAGATCCAAATTTGGGTGTCGCTGTTTCACATGTCGGAATTGGAGGAAAGCTATTAAATAACTTCCATTGCTATGTTCCTCTGTCCTTATCAAATGGAGACACAAGAGGAGGCCATGAGCTCACGACCAGGTGTACACAAACCATTGGGATACTATCGAATTATTATATCAATTCATATAGGTATATCGTAGCTTTAGGGGACTCTTCCTACATAGATAGGAAACCCAAGGGAGATTGCCTATAGTCGCCAATCAAAACACTGGTGATATTTGCTTTGAATAGAAAAAAGCATAATAATTTTGTTAGTGAAATATGCTTCATTATGCGAGTCGTGGTTGGGACCAAGCATTAAATCCCATATGTCTGCGATAGCATTATAAAAATATCCTATAAAATTCAAGAATGATTCGGTTTTAAAAAGAACCTAATAGAAAAGAGGAACTATAGGTATAACGAGTCCTTGATATTTGAACTGATGTAATAATTGCATCCGGAATAAATAATATAACTTTGGGTTTACACAAGGTGTGATAAGCGTGTGTGATAAGTCCTACGGAATAGACCAACCCCAAAATACTTCCTTGATAAACCTCCAAATCTCCTAAATTCCTCTGCTTAAAGCCAAAAGTCTGCTTCATAAATTCACTAATCATTAGAAAGCTTAACATGTCATTCAATATTTGAGGGTATAAGTATTTAAGACCAACATACAATGTGTTTTTATGATGACTTTCAAGCTATCAATGGGTCCGCAATACACACGCCATCTCAATCACAGTGTATGTATTTTACCTTGAAGGTAATTTGCATCAAACGTAAAACGGTGGCACCCTTTGAGTTTCTAATTTAATGACAACTTTTTAAAACTATGAAATGACTTTGTAAAATGTATTTTAACAGTTATCAAATATTTGTTTATAAAACACACCGTCTCCTGCACGCACCTTTAACACCATGAGGTTATCTTGGTCGTAAGTTCGTACAGCACATAATTGCCAGTTAAAAGCCTAATATAAAAATACTTCAAATTCTAGCTAGGGTTAAACAATTATGATTACCCTCAGAACAGCAACCTTATTGGTTATATTTACAGAATATTGTGTTGACATAATGGTACGTTTGGTGGGTAAAAACGTGCACCCCAAAGCATGTCATTCTCCAGCAAGTTTCCTCAAACAAAATGGGCAATTACAATTGGAGAATTTCTTTTTAGAACAGTCTGTGACAATAATATGCCCAAGGGTTCAGTTATTTTATCTTCTTTATATTTTACTCATCTCAGTGAAGTTCTTTTCTTTGGGCCTATGGGTTCCAGTGTTATTCTTGGTGGATATACCAGACATTCAATACATAAATTAATGCGTATTACCGTTGTCTATACTCCTGCTCACGTTGTTGAACTTCTTCATTTACACTTCTCCAGACCTATTACCTTCTCAGCTTATAGTTCTCAATCCAAACACGTAGTAGTTTCACCAAGTCAAACAAATCAGACCCATTTCGAGTATTAAAATCGATAACCTGTCGACACCCAGGCTAGCACGATTCCCTCCTTGATTACCAATTATACAGAATGTATTACAATTAGTGAAGAATTAGTCAAATGAGAATCAAGGAATCGTGTCTCCTGAGGGTTGTGTTGTATTATGCCTTAAGGCTTGTATAATCTTAAATCAGAACATTGTCTCACCCGAGGCGTCATGTGCGAAGTTGGGTGTAATGATGTGCATACATGCCTGTAGTTAAAATACAGTACTATTCTGTGTTTGTTACGGTACCTCAAAGTAACATCCATTAATTAAAAGGGGTAACATTTGAAATGATGAAGTTCTTTTTCAATGTTTCGCAGGTTAAATCGTTATGACTGTTTAAAGAGTCTTCCAATTTTTCAATATGAGCTGTTTCATACGATCTATTTAGAAAGTTGAATTTGGTAACTGTTAGAGGATGGAATCATAAGATAATGCAATATTATGTTTAGTCCTGTTACTGGCAAAGTGCATTATGATATTATCGGCAATGATGGCACATTCACTTACGGCAGTTTACATTCCTACGGTCCAAATGAAGGGCCATTATGGTACCCAAAAAAAGTTTAAAACTTATGCCATGTGCACTGTTTACAGCTTTAAATCAAGGTTTAAAAAGTATTGACGAAACTTGATCTACAGAATTCACTCTTAGAACAAAGGCGAGGAACTTAACGACAAAAACGATAATATGTATTATCTCAAAAACTGACACTATTATGTATTATGTACACAGAACACAAGAGTACATGCAACCAAGTGAATCGTTGTTTTATAACCGTTCTCATCAAATGTGCTTTGATATAATGTGTTTTAAATTTTGTGGACGTTGTGCGTAGCGTCTAGGTCAGATTACAATAACTGTATAGGCCTAATCCCAAAAGAATCGAAATCAGTCAATGAAAGTTATTTATAATAATGATAGACAAAACAATAACTCATGAAGGATAATGTGTGATCTAACCAGTTACTCCATAGACCCCCCCCCATGTATCTCCTCTTCTCTGTTAACCTTTCATAGACCTTGTGGTCATAACGATTATTTCCAATCCTCATCCTTTATTTCCTGAGCCTCAGTGAGTGTAATCAAATACGCATTCATTGAATTCCAAGTAGATGTTCAACGTTACATTACCGAATATAATTAACAAAATGCTCAGTTTAATGAAATCTCGGCGTATCAAGAATCAATAACATATGTCCGCTAGTTTTAGCATCCACTTCATTTGGACTGCGGTTTAATTTACTTGTAATTTAAGTATAGCCAAGTGGGTATATGGCATTCTATTGCCACATGACATTTGTATGTGATATTTGTAAAGGCTCTCGCATTGTGATAGAGGACAAATTAACTGAGCGGTCACTATGTTAGGGCAGATTGTGATCACATTGAATAGTGTCGGCAACGAGCATGTTTCGAAATCAAATTGATGCTATTCCTTTCTCGATAAAATTACAAATGAAAAGGAAAGTTGAATCTTATAGCCTAGAGCATTAACCGTACAAGCCATCTTGTTTAAATCACATTTTATTGTAAATAATCATCTTGTGTACATATTGACATACTAAATTAATGGTTCACGTCTTTTTCTCTCTCACAAATGAGCCCCCGTTATGGTTTGAATGGTTTTGTTTGTTTTAAGAAAACTGTTTATTGAGAATTGTTAGATGGATAAATTTAAACAGTTGTGTCATTAAAGACTATCACTCTATAAAGAAAAAGGGTTAGTTTTCTCCTTTTGAAACAATACATTACTTTATAATGTCGATTTTGAACATACACTATTTTTTTAAATTTTACGAGGACATTAATCGTTACAGAGTTTAGTTTACAAAGCTACGCATAAAACGTTTTATTAGACCACGGTCTCATTTCTTTTGTCACTCAACTTCCAGAGAGAAAAATGTTCATTAGAAAATATTTTATTTTTGACATTTTATACAAAAGACTTTCCGAATATGTACGCATAGTGAGTTACTCCATTAGTATTAAACCTGTATTGACTTCAAACTCAGTGGAGCAAGACGTATCGTATATGTGCCGTTATTGGCAGGAATAGTCGAGTCGATGACACGTAACAATTAAATGATAAGCCTGCTTATATGCCACTCAAAGTACGATTGATAAACACACTTTATTTGGATTGAGGCATTGTTAATGTGATAAAATCAGTTTAGTTTGTTATGAAGAAGAGGGAACTACAGACAAGACGTGTTTTCAACCATGTATTATACTAGACTATATGATTTGATTTCAATGTGTGCGTTTCATAACGATGAAAGGGTCAAGGTGATGTAGTTCACTTCGTGTTTCTGTTTCACAGAATTCGGCGATGGAGTAAAAAACAGCTTAATGCACTAATCTTATTCTTTGATACAACTTCACTTTATGAGTTGTTTTAATTCATAGGTCCTACACTCTGTGATCGCACCAGAATTGTATTGTTTGTTCAATTGTTTCAACGAAAACATTAAATTATAACTTGTTAAGAGTCTTCAAATTGAACAGCCGTCGTACTTCTACATTGGGGCCAATGCAAACTAGATTAATAATCGCTTATTGAATCATCTGCGGGCAGAGCCACATCATAGGGGCATCTGCTATTGTCAACTTCAGTCACGTTCATGTACAACAATTAATTGATGGTAGGTAATGATTGTATTGTTCTTTAGCCTTCTACAGTTAATACCTTTGTGTGAAACAATTATTCTGACCTTGGAATCATTCGCACAAAGGTTTGAGGACTTCGTGTTAAACTCCTGTTCATAGATGCGGGATATTTCATTCTGGCAAACGATGTTAGTGAGATTTAAACTATCGTCAAATATGAAAAACAAAAGTCCTATAACTGTTTGTATTTCGTGATAAAGTTCAGCAATAACGTTGAAAAGCACGAAAATGTGCAGAGCAGGATACTATTAAGTAGGAAAAGGCAAAACATTATGAAAAGCTTGTTAGTATGAGAGCAAAATAGTATGAATATTAGCAATATTATGGGAAAAGATATTATGTGGAACAGCAAGTTAGTAAGAAAAGCAAGATATTAGGGAAGCCAAGAAGGTATGGGAACCAAAATAGTATATGGAAATATATTGCAAACAATATTCAGGGAAAAGCGAGATAGTTTAAAAAGCAAGACAGCATGGCAAACCAAGATAGTTAGGACAAAGATAAAAACCAGGGTAGTATAGAAATCAAAATACTATGAAAAGTTAAGATAGTATGAAAAGTATAGTTTTTATCAGCAAGATAGTATGGTCAGGAACAAAGGATGGAAAGCAAGAAAGTCTGGATAGATATTCAGAACTACATCAGAAAATGGTTGCATTTAAATTTTTCAAAATCAAGATCAAAAGTGTCTTTTGTTCTCTTTTGTTTTTAATGCTGTCGATCTTCCCTTCGTTTACACAATAGTATTTACCGTTTCTTACACAGATATCAGATGGGATAATATATTATTTTTTGAAATTTGTCCTGTAGTGTTTACTCTTTATCTTTGGATTGTGGAGCATACAAATGGCACTGAAATTACCATTACATTCATTTTTAAGCAAGCCCAACTGTAATGATTTGTGGTGAAACATAAGCTGAATTGAACATCATAAAACGCCAATACAAAAACGTAAAACGAGAGAAGAAGTCTTAAGACAAGTGCCAATTCACGTCATCAATACAGTACGAAAGGCCGTGTTGTAATATAACGGTACGGTAATAAGGAACCGACGGACTCTCGTATGATGTGTGCTTCACAAGAGTAGGCCTACTTCAGAATATTGAGCGTCGCTACTTTATGCATCTAGATATCTATGATTAAAAGGAAAATGTTGATCAGAACATTCATTCATTTCAAAACTAAACCCTGAATGGACTAAACTGTAATTCATAGCAAATAATTAAACGTTTGATTCGATTGACTGTTTCCCCATACATTTTAACTAATCAATACAATCAATATTTGTAACAATAAGGCTTTAATTTCATGTTTCATTTTTTATGTTCACGACAAAATGAATTATCAAACAGTTTTCCCTCATAAAAGCTCAAATTTGGATAGTAAAATTAATTGTCCTGTGGTCCCTCATAAAATATCAAATTTAGATAGTAAAATATTTATTGTACTGTGGTAAAAAAGTAGCTATAGCCCTGTTGATTAGCATTTTGTTTAATTCAAACGATCTGAATTAGACAGGATTTTCAAGGCACTTGCTTTTATCAATGAATAATCACGACCTTAAATGCATAAACAGCGCACAACCGTCAAGTAGAAGACCCATTTAATACACGACAAGTCGAACTATAAGGACGGCAAATAAAAAGGATGGAGCTGTTTTATTGATATTTAAATACTCACTCTACAGCTGGATTCTGAATGATTTATGAATCAGTGCCAAGCAGTTAGATCCAGCAGCCAGGCATAACTTTATTTCATTTATCGGTAAATGTATAAACCCAATAACAATACAGCAGCTGGTGATATTGTGGGGTTATTTTGGGGATATCACTTAGACTAGATACAACTAACGCAATTCGTTGTTCTCTGCATTGAAAATAATATGAAAAGATCCAAACGTATATAGGAACACTGGAATTTCTTTATACCAAGAGCTGGTTATTTAAAGATGTTTAAAAAACCGAGTATTTTTGGCATATGATTGAATAGAGTCACAATGGTTTAATCTCGTGTCTTGAGTTATTTTGTTTTATAGCACATTTAACTTCTTCTTATTTTTCTGTATACTAAATATTGCGCTCTACATATGTTATAGCTTAAATTATTAACCACACGAAATCTTATTCGGTTTTGGTGGAGAGACTGTTATTATAAAACCCTTGAAATTAGAGGCAGAGTGTGTTCATTAAAATAATCTAGCTTGTGAAAATACATTTTGTTAATTGTTTCTACCTCTTAACTTAACTTATAAACTTTTTGATCAAGCTTTTAAGGAAGATACAGATCATGGTTACGTGAGTAATTGGCTTTTGTATTACGTTAAAACTCGTGCCTCGTGTTTACTTTTTGTTTTATCGTATTAAAGTATAACCAGTAGTTATAGTGTTTTCCTTTTTGCAAAGTAACACGAAATTATATAGTTTATACAAAGATCAAATAAAGGCTTACACTATTTTTTCCGACAATGTACAGGTTCTAGAAGGCAATATTCTAGTAATATTAGTACCAATTTTAGTTCAAGAAAGCTTTGGATTTTTTCATTGATTCGATTGTGTTTCTTATAACAAAGACCTTTATTACTCCGCTACTAAACCTGTAGAATGAAGAGTAGGCTTGGTAACAAATATCTCACTATTTCCGTGCAACTGCTAGCGGTAGGTGATTATTATTATATCCAGTCAACATGTGAAATTGGAACTCATCATGTGGTGTGACCAATAACACATTAAGGTGTCTACAGCTTGTTATTCACAGAAACAGGTTATGGCCCAGTAATGCCCATCCTATCCGGTGCCTAGAAACTAAGATGCGTGCACTAAATTGAAAATGGTTCTGTAAAAAGGAACTAAATATTTCTTTAAAACGAAATAGACAATAAAATATGGAGTCAAAAAAGGTATCGTTTTAACACAAAATAGCAACTCTTATAATTATGCTGACTTGCTTGTGGTTGCGACTGTTAAAGGAATATTACAGAATTGTTTTTTGCTAACAAAACAGTTGCTGGAAGTGTAAGCACTTTATGTAATCCACCATATACATCAACTGACAAACCTGTAGAAGTTTGAGATCGATCGGCCATCTGGGTCACGAGAAAATAGTGAAAACCGATTACACATTTGCATGAAATCATATAGATTCAACAAACAAATAAAACGCTCACTGAGCGATAAACTTCAATCGGAAAATTAGTTTATTCATTTCTCATCAAATATGGCATTTCAGACAGAAATATTTCAAGGGATGTTTTCTACTATCATCATCATTAGACCGTGTAAGTTTTATGTAAATCTGTGATCAAAAAGTATATTGTTCTTACCAATTCTCTAATGTTCCTTTAAGGTGGATACATTGTTGACAATGAAATTAAATTTAAAATTAAGGAAACTTTGCATCTGGATTCAAATAAGATAAGAATAAAATTAATTAAGATTACCAAATATAAAGCTATTTGAACAAATGTTGTCTAATTTATTATTTTGGTTCTGCATCGGAATCAAAGTACACACAAAATTGTAAAAAGACACACACAAAATAAAAAAACCCAATAACAACAACAACTAACAAAAACCCGAGAGAGATGGGCATCATCAGCACGCTTTAGGACCGGTCTATATTAGGCTTTACCCTTGTGCTGTTTGACCCCCTCAAGCGTCTCTCGTCACTGGGCAGCGTGACTTCAAAATTAAATTATAATCAAGCTTCCTCATGGCGGATTTTCGTAAGTCAAGAAACCATCAAAATTCGTTTCTTGTTTTCTTAGTATGATGAACACAGCGTGATTCTTCAACTGAAATTTGATCATATCAGACCAGTACTGTAACTTGATAATCTGATTGCACTCTACAGTTTCACAGAAATTGATGCGCAGTCATCTTTTTACTTAAAATTTGAACATGTTTTTTTGTTAATGTGGACATAGTTAATAGTATTCGGGTTTGTGTGTATTTTTTGTAAACTTCAATTGTATGATACAATCAACGTATAGGCTTAAGTTTGTTCATAAATTGAATACAGCTTTAAATTAAGATATTACAATTATTGCGTTCATCTGAGATAAGCTATATAGATTAAGTCTTTACACCTGTCAAGTGATGTTCAGATTCACGGTGCCATGTTCAAGGCCATTGTTGCAGAATAGACATTGCACTCAGTGGGGGAGGAAAAATATTGCAACGGCCAAGGTTAGCGTTATTTTAATGGCATACCTTCCATCTGGTCGCCCCCCACTCTGACAACCCTGGCCAGGATCATGTCTGGACATCGGTCATACATGATATCGTCTGTTCCTTGCTCTATGGTTTGAGTTATACTCTAGGCTCACACTACGTTTGTTACGACCTTTTCTACAAATAAAATGTATGCCCTACAGTTGGGTTTGGTTTTGAACTTCCAAGTATGGTAAATGCAACTCCACTGGCTAACGTTGGTACATACTATTATGACCATAGAACAACCATTTCATGAAAACAGGGCTTTCTAAAGTGTTTCCTTATCTTCAGATACGTTTCTTCAGATATGGAGTAGTTGCTTTGTGTATGATATGTTACCTGTCCTGGCATTGCTTCGTAGTAGTTGGATTTTTGAATATGTTTTATGGAGCAGTTAGATTTGTGTATATGTTATCTGTCCCAGTATTGCTATGGAATAGTTGGATTTGTGTATATGTTATCTGTCCTGGCATTGCTATGGAATAGTTGGATTTGTTTTTGCTACCTGTCCCGCATTGGTATGGAATAGTTGGATTTGTGTATTGTTATCTGTCCTGGCATTGCTATGGAATAGTTGGATTTGTGTATATGTTACCTGTCCTGGCATTGCTATGGAATAGTTGGATTTGGGTATATGTTACCTGTCCTGGCATTGCTATGGAATAGTTGGATTTGTGTATATGTTACCTGTCCTGGCATTGCTATGGAATAGTTGGATTTGTGTATATGTTACCTGTCCTGGCATTGCTATGGAATAGTTGGATTTGTGTATATGTTACCTGTCCTGGCATTGCTATGGAATAGTTGGATTTGTGTATATGTTACCTGTCCTGGCATTGCTATGGAATAGTTGGATTTGTGTATATGTTACCTGTCCTGGCATTGCTATGGAATAGTTGGGTTTGTGTATATGTTACCTGTCCTGGCATTGCTATGGAATAGTTGGATTTGTGTATATGTTACCTGTCCTGGCATTGCTATGGAATAGTTGGATTTGTGTATATGTTACCTGTCCTGGCATTGCTATGGAATAGTTGGATTTGTGTATATGTTACCTGTCCTGGCATTGCTATGGAATAGTTGGGTTTGTGTATATGTTACCTGTCCTGGCATTGCTATGGAATAGTTGGATTTGTGTATATGTTACCTGTCCCAGCATTGCTATGGAATAGTTGGATTTGTGTATTCATGTTACCTTTCCTGGCCTTGGTGTGATGGAGTAGTTGGATTTGTGCAAGTGCCGCGTCAGTGGATAGCGGAAGCATTAGTCATCACATTTAATCAATACACAAAAATGACACTGACAATGAAACCTGTCTGAAACTTTCAATCAATTATTCTATATAGAAAATGTATTACTTACATCAAGCATACAATTTTACCAAATCTAATAGTTTTAAATTCACTGTTGGATTTTTGTGTGCTATTGTTATTCGTTTTTTCTCTCACAGTTTTAGTTTAAATTGTTCATAACTATTTTACATTGTATATTATGCTAGTGCCATTTTTTTTTCCTATTACTATTTGGTTTTGTTAATATGCACCCTCGGTAGCAAACAGCAGATAATTGTATAATAATTAATGTTCCAGCCAAAGAAAACGCACATTAATCACTTGACATCTGTTTCTAATTTCTATTCAGGTTTGTTTGCATCTGAGCCCCATAGGCGTCTACGAAGTGACTTATTCCACAACAATACTGAATATGACAATTCAGTTCGCCCAGTCATCAATGATAGCGTCCCAACAGTGGTGCAGATGCAGTTCTTTGTTGCACAGGTGTTAGATGTGGTAAGTGTAGGATGAACACAGAGGGCGGTATAATTTTATGCTTTACTCCCATTCGAATACGAAGAAAATAACTACGTACACAAATGTACACAGATATCTTGCTTAAGTACACAAGTGTCTTGCTTAAGTACAAACGTGTCTTGCTTTAGGACATAGTTATCTTACCTAAGGACACAAGTATCTTGCTTTATGGACACAAGTTTCAAGATCGAGACTTGTACCCACACTCATAATATCAGAAAAGTCAGCTTGAGCCTGGTGCTCTTGACCGCCCGGCCACGACACGCCACAAAAGTTGTATTTATTCCGAAGAAGTAGTATTCTGCTTGAAACCAAATATTAAGAGTAACAACAAACTAAACTACATTCAAGGCACATGTATGGGCACTTGTCAAGAGACTCTAATGCTGAATAATGATGTAATATTTTGGTTTACAGATAGGCTTCTTTGAGATAAAGCTATATGCATGACATTGAGAAAGCTTTCACAGCCGTTGCCGACTTGTATCCTTGTCGATATGCCTGGATGAATACCGAGATAGTTGAGTTGTGACATATGAATTTGTTCTAGTCATGACAACTACTGATAATAATTGTTTTATTTCAAGGTGAAGCCAATTCTCTTCTCATATTTCTTAATTTACAGGATGAACGCCTGGAAACATTCAAAATCAACGCATGGCTGACCATGGTGAGACTATTGCATTGAAACCCTTGTTATTGTTTGTTAAAGCATCTGGCTCGATTCATGCATACTTGCAATCATTGTAATAATCTAATGTGGTGTTGATATATAATAATATTACTTACATCCCTGATAAATGTATTCTCTAAAAAGCATAGAAGATACCAGTCAAACAAAGAAACATTAATCTCTGCCAACCATATTACATCAAAGGAAGAAAGATGTTGTGCTCTTCCTTTAAACATATGGATTTCTTCGTCGTCAGCTGGCTACCATGATCGGATTTAGTCCAGTTAATCGAACCTTCGGGTTTATCACCAATCAAATCCTGAATGCTCCCTACTCGTGTTTCAGATATTTACAGACTGCATCTTACATTTCTTAAAGGTCATAATCTAAGTCTGCCTCGAATAATCCCACCCGACCGAACATTCAGATTCTGAGCAAACAAGGCCATATGCTTTTTGTTTAACACAAGACGTTGGCTGAATATATTCAATCGGAGACTTGAAGGGAAGTGGTACGCCAATGTTTGATTAGAATCATTGACTTTAATAACCAATAAAGAAAGAGAAAATGGCAAAGGGCTCTCACATGATAATTGTTCATGGAAGCGTGATGTCTGACTATTGCCGAGGGGTTTGATATTTACGTTGCTATTGAATATTAACTTTGGATGTCATACCTTTACGAAGTCAATTACAATATGTTTCTCAAGGTCATAATAAATACTCTCCCTCCCGCCCCAAGCCATTAAAAATGTACGATACATCATAGCAAACTAAATCAACTAATACGTGATTCGCAATTCAATTTAGAAAGCTTACTTAAGATTGCAAAACTAACAAAAGAAATACATTGTGTTCCACTGATCATTTTAATCTTTAACTATTTTCGATATTTTGAAATAATGTGCTTCTCATTAATAGAGATGGATTGATGAGTACCTTGTCTGGGAACCCAAGGACTACAATGGACTTGAAAACTTCAAGATCTCAAAAGAACACCTGTGGATGCCAGACCTGTGGTTATACAATAAGTAAGAGTGTGCATTTAATTAAGTTTCAAAACAGTTTACTTTTCAAGAAATTGTTTCTGAATTCATACCTGCTACCGAGGCTCACAGGTGTACATTGATTAAAACCTCATTCCCCTAATTCGACATTGGGTGACTTAAATTAGGAAAATATTGAGCCATTCGATGCGTCACAGATAATTAACATTATTTGTTTAAGGTCACCTAGTTTTACTCCTTTTACCTCTTATCACATCAATAAAACAAAAACATTACTCGATTATTCTCACATACGAAATCACGATACCAGAATAACATTAGAATTTACTCAATTTGGATGGCGTGTTATTTTCCTAATGCTAACTGTAAATTGTGTTGTGATTTGTTACCATGCAGTGCTGGCAGTCGTTACGAGGACTATGCCAAAAACTCTATATGTAGCGTGTATTTTGATGGCAAAGTAGTCTGGCAATCTCCATCAATCATTAAGACACATTGCACCATGGACGTCACAAGATTCCCATTCGACAGACAGAAATGCAAAGTGACATTTGGCCCGTGGCAACATGGTGCCAACGAGATCGTCCTCGAAGGAACCGGTGAGAGATATGATTAAAGTTTTAATTCTAAAAAACATTACTATTGCAGCTTTTAATGAAAGCTGATTGAGAAGAAAAGCCTTTTATGGCACTGGTCATGTTTCAATTCAATCTAACAGTCGAAAAACAAGTATTCGGGGAAAAGACAAAGACAGAAGTATTAATATTATTTAGACAAAAACATTTTTCTAAACCCAGTATTGATACATTCATTTATGCAAAATATTTTGATAATGGCAGTCATAATTGTGATTTATTTTGTCAATGTTCAGGTTCCGCTGAGATGTACCTCCGTAGTTCCGGCGAGTGGCAAATTAGGGATTTCCAAGCCAAAAACGACAAGCAGCCGTACCAGATATATCCAGATGATCCGCTGGTAAACTTCACCTACGTAGAATATTCCATCGAGCTGTCGCGGATACCAACTTATTTTGTTTTCTATCTCATTATGCCATGTGTTTTGATAGCAAGCATCACATTACTGAGTTTCTTTCTTCCAGCTGAGTCTGGAGAGAAAGTTAGCCTCGGTATCACGGTCTTATTGTCTTTGACGGTGTTTCTACTCCTTGTGGCGGAGTTACTACCACCATCTGGAGCGGTGCCTATCATTGGTAAGAGGGAACTAGGTGAAGGGACATTATTGGTTTGATTAACATGCTATGTTGGACTTAAAAGTGAAAAACAAATCAAATTGATTTGACGTGTGCTGAAATGAAGGGAGTCCGAACTTTCAATTCGATAGTTTGCAGACATGTTATGAAGTTTACGTTAAAACATTTATGAATTGTTTCTACTCTATGGAATGTCTCGCTGAATGGAAATCATTTGCACAGAGAAATTTAATTCATTGAATGACTCAAATTAATGCACACCTTTTTTGTATTGCAGCCATTTACTACGCCTCCACTATGGTCATGGTGTCATTGTCACTGGCAATGTCTGTCGTGGTTCTTAATCTCCACCATAGAGGACCATCTACGCAGCCAGTTCCCCCGTGGCTTCGTAAGATCATGATGGGTCGGATGGTAAGAATCATCCTTATGAGAAAAATAACTGCATTCGACAAGAGAGAGAATGTTATCAGGGATACCCAGAATAATAACGGATGTGTCGGTAGAAGAAGAAAACGAATCCATAAGAAATTATTTTCCACTGTGGAAATGCAGGATACTTTTGAGAACGATCACGTGGTAAGCAACAGCATGATCAACCTTGACGGTAACAGTTCGTCATCCGGGAACGAAGGTGAGATTAGAAATCGAACTATGAATGCCCACAAGAGGGCGTTCACTCAGCCTTCTACGTCGGAGGGGCAGTCGTTCCGGTTACAGGAACTGACAATGTTACAACAAATACTGGATGAGTTTAAATGTATCCGGAGTAACTTTGATGACAAGGAGGAGGATGGCATCATGCAAGGAGAATGGAAGCAAGTTGCTATGTTGGTTGACAGAGTATTTATGGTGCTGTATGTGTTTGGAATGCTATCCACACTAATCATAATCATTGGTCATATTACATGAAGTTACCTTGTTTTAAGATGGATCTTGCATTGTTTGTAGCTGGCAAAAGTCTTCCAAACTCAAAATGCTGTGGATTTGAAGACGTGTTCAGTATTCGTCGGCGAAATTCCAACTTTTGAAATAACTAATCATTTACAGGTAAACACACAAAGTATATGCGAATTTACTTATTGTGTGCTTTGATTTTGTTTATGAAGTGGGAAGACGACATTGAAGTTCAAGGGAAATTATGCATCCTTTCAAAATTGTTTGAAAATAAAAATTATTGTATAAAAGGATGATCAAATATAAACTCCTGTTCACTAATAATTACATGGAAATATATTGCATCTTATTCTTTGCCACTGAGGCACGTTACGGTTGAAGGAGGTCGTTTCGTTTTATCATCTGTTCAAAGTGACAGCAAGAGGCCCTCCATTCAGCCTTTTAAATTTCTTTGTGATAGGGTGATCAAAATGTCGGCACTAACTGCAATTTTGTGAAAAACTGAATCTCAAAATGGATGTCGATATAATGTTTTCGAAACAGCAAATGAAACAAAGTTTGTGCTGTGCAGTTTTATAGTTTATTGTTTTCACTGACCTTTCCTGTATAAGTATTTATTAATATTACAGATCTGATATCAATATAACTATGTAACCAATCTATTTATTCAATACATGTACAATACATTGAGGCCTGACTTACATAGATGTACTGAATTTAATCCTTATTTATAACAATAATAATAATGTCATGACCGCAGACGTTTTTACTGAAAAGTAAGTTTGCTTAAAGGAACTTACAGAATTGGTTTTTGCTAACAAAACAGTTGCTGGTAATGTAAGCACTTTATGTAATCCACCATATACATAAACTGACAAACCTGTAGAAGTTTGAGATCGATCGGCCATCTGGGTCAATAGTGAAAAACCGATTACACATTTGCATGAAATCATAGAGATTCAACAAATGAATAAAACGCTCATTGAGCGATAAACTCCAATCGGAAAATTAGTTTATTCATTTCTCATCAAATATGGCAATTCAGACAGAAATATTTCAAGGGATGTTTTTTACTATCATCATCATTAGACCGTGTAAGTTTTATGTAAATCTGTGATCAAAAGTATATTTTACAAGTTTTTTTTTACCAATTATGTTATGTTCCTTTAACGGAGATGTATCTTTGCGTTCGAAAATGATGAATAAAAAAATCGTTGTTGTTTTTGTTTAACGATTTAGAGATAAACAATTTCACTGAAGGCAATTCATTTTATTTGGGGTACAATTAATAATAATAACAATCATAATAATAACATTTATAAAGCGCTTTTTACAAAAGTTGATACAAAGCGCTTAAGCACAGATACAAAACTACACATTTTACAACAATAAAGAGACCAACTACAGAAAGTGAATACTTGTGAACATAATTCAAGATAATATTAACATAATTTAGGATATAGGTGGGTTTTAAGTTGAGTTTTAAAAGTACTGAGGGTGTTAACTGATGGCGAACAAAGTTAGGGAGACGATTCCAGCATTTCGGTTCAGTTTGTAGTGCCCGATCATAAAGTTGTAAATAGTGCTCTTCTCCATCTAATTGTTAGTTTATTTTACTTTTTGAAAACGACAGCGGGTATATTAACGCGCGTTTTTATTTGCAGTGTGATTTACGCCTTCGTTTTTAAGATGTTGAAATTCCTAATTTAAATATTTTGAAAGTGTGGTTTCAGCCATTACATTGATAAGTTTTAGAAGATCAACTTATCAAACGGTTATTAAAATTGTATGAAGTTACATAAGTTTGTTTTGTTATTGGAAATTTGAAATCGGCTGGCACGATATTCCAAACCGTCTTTTAAATAGTTTATTTATTTATTTTTTATCTTGGCCTTTACATTTATTGCGTTATTCAATGTTATCCATTTGGAATATTGACGACACACTGCCTGTTTACGTTATGAAGACAAACACATCTATGACGAATGATTTTCAATAGAGGGCAGTATTGAATACATCGCTTTAAAACAAAGCGAACATGCTCTTTTCGGCATGAAGAGACAATGTTTACCTACACACGTTATAGCAATGCATGATATTCAATACCACATTACAACGAGCAGTTTGACTGTATAGCAATTATGTTGTTCGATAATAGTACAATGACATAATTGTTTTTTGTAGTGGATTAAACGTTTTAGATGAAACTTCAATAAAGGAATATTTTCATTTTCAAATGTTGTGTTTTGCGTTCTTTTTTATTTATTAAATAACACTCATATGTTCTGTACTATAAAATAGACATAGACACCACCCCCACCCCACATGTTACCAACGGTTCAACTGATGAAGTTAGCCGACTGCTTTGACAAATTCAGAAAACAAGTAAACAGGTAATAATGCGAACAAAGTTATCAACCTTCATCTCAAAATATTATGCCATGTGCACACTTAATTTTGTATTTGTTTCTATATATAGTGTAAAGACAGAATACAATTACTGTGCTACGATTCAATTGTGGAAACAATGTGGAAACAATTAAGGGCTAATTTAGGAGTTGCACGCAGCCCTCCTTATTCGTTTGTTTCTTCCAGATAATAAATGAGATAAAAAAACAGGGATAAAAAAAAACTCTGCTAAACTTTACTTCAAAGGATAAACCAGAAAGGCTAACAATACATGCACCAAAGAGCATGTAAATTCCCCGGGGCCCTTCATTGCGGCAGGCCCCGGACCCAATGTTCTCGTAAGCTTCATGGTGCGTGTTTGTACAGCTCTCCATAGACAGCAAAACAGGAGAATGAAAACAACAACAGAAACAACAAATAGTTAAAAGTCTTATTCCTCAAATTGACCGTGTATAAAAGGCTCCGTGTTAGGCTTTCTCGAAGCGTGCTGGGCTTGCACGCTTCCTTTTTTTTCGCCAGTTTTTTTTTAAGAAAAAAAGGAAACTACCCTCCTGCTGGACACATAATGACAAATAACTTAAGAGAGCATCAGCTCATACAACAGTCTTTTGGGTGGACCACGGTGCACACTCGAACGTTCCTCTTAGATTACATGTTCCTATTAAAGAGAGGCAATAAGGAGAATATCACAAAACTTTCAACTACTTTTTAACAACCTAGGATGGCTTATAGAGAATTGTAATTTTAATCAAAAAAAGATGCTGTTTTCTTTAAACAGCTGATGATGTGGAGCAGACCCTAGTCACAACGCTTGCCGACAGGTTCGCTGTAGTTAGGTACACCCCTTTACTTGACCTTGAATATGCCTTGACAATAAACAAAAAGGATAAGGCATTCTTTATTTCACACTGGTAATGTAACAACATTTTAAACAGGCCTCCACCCTACCCCGTCACTTTTTAACAAGTATTACACCAATGCGAACACAATCTGTCAGCTTGGATGGATTTCTTTCTACTTTAAATGACAATTCTACAAACAATTATTATGATACTCTACCAATGACAAGACCTGTTTGAATTGTTTCAGAATCCACACCCTTCTAAGTTGACAGAGTAAAGTAACATCGTGAATCGTGTCAGTTGAAAATCTCTATTAACTGATGGAAAAGCTGATGGCAAACAGGCAAACAGGCAAAAAACTAGTCGAAAACAGGTCGAAACTTACCATCAGAGAAAAAGTGAGCACAAGTAAACACAATGTAATATTACCTTAACACTCTTCTGCAGGAAATAGATAAAGGAAACTAACACACGTCAACTAATTATTTTTCTTGGACGATAAAGATTGGCAAAATGCTGTAGCCTAATCACAATGAGGTCCTTAATAAATAAACATCAGAAGCAAATGTATGTCATTACGTATCTCTTCAAAATACATCCTGAACTGTTTGGATTGTTATTATTTATTTATGCAGTCCCTATAATTGACTATCACTTTAGATTGATACGATTCCTTGGGAGATTTTATTGCTCTATCAATAAAAATAATCAGTGTCGCTTTGATTTCTTCAGTGACACCTTCATGATATTATCAATCAAAAATGCTTTCTACAGTTTGCAGTTAGATACTGAAGCGCTTTAACTTTATTGGTAACCCAAGACATGCTTCATTTTTACCGTGTGAAAGGGTGTATAGTTTTTCATGGGGATCCGCATTAAGGGGTGTTGGGACAAGGTTCTGACTCAGAAGACTTTCTTCACCAAGTGGGTCGAGGTTCCAGATTTTGAATTGATATACTCCAACCAACCAAACAGCGTGTTGCTTTTTTCATACATGCATTGTGCAAATTTTTATTCTTGTTTTACCTCACTAATTTGGGTAAATTCAAAATACTAGAATGTAAAATGGTTCTTTGAATTTCGTTACAAATTATCGCAAAATACCGTTCGTATTAACAATATTACTATTATTATTGTTATTATTATTATTATTATAAATTTAATGTCCGTATCATAATATTACAGAGTTTGGTTCCCATTGGCACATAATAATAGAAAATTAAACTTTGTATTGAAACTTTTGTTCTTATTTTTTATAGTCTTCCTTACCTATTAAGGCTAAAGTGCTTGTAGTGTTTAAATGCTGGTTATAATCGTTTAAAATATTTTGCAATACATAGAAAGCAGTATTTGTAACGTGGGTATTAACGCAGTTAGATCCCCGTTAAGTTCATTCATTCAAAAAAGGTCATTAAGAATATAATAACAAATATGGGAACAAGGTTACAGTTTCAAAGCAGAACTCGATGACCACGATACAAATACACGTATTACAAATGTACTCTTTTCTTTTTTGTGAGCCCCGTATAGGCCTAACTCTATCCAGCATCATCTAAACAATGTAACCATGTGCATACTTTTCATTTCACGATGTACTGAAGAAACAAACAATATAATTAAGTTTATCTGCCAAACCTAATACACAAGTATTTTGCAATCAGTTAATAATTAGAATGTGTCTTGAGAAATATTTTCTCAGCTTGAACTAAAGTCAAGAGTCTGTTTTCATGGTCAATATCAGATAATTAGTTTACAAAGAAGAAAATACACCAAAGGCAATACATGTTCTTTTACCAAGCTTTGTTTCCCCCTCTCTCACTTGTTTCATGGGTGGGGTTGGGTTGGACGCTCTTCATTCAAAGTGTTCATCCGCAGCCCCTCCTTACGGCTTTCTTGTTGATTTGAGGGTGCGATCACACCAGCTTCATTATACAACTATGTATTGACCTACTGAAGGCTATACGCGTGAAATAAAGAAAGTTTTAAGAGAACTGTTCGCATTCCTCTTAAACTGGAATAGATTGCACATTTTTATAAACTTTTATGATAAATAGTGAAATGGTTTCATATTTAACTTTTTTTTTTTAGAGAGTCAACGGTAAGCAATTGAACAGAAACTATGATGTTCATATCATTACGTCATCGTAGGGGGCGCTATACCCGCTAATGTGCGTAGACTTTGCTCCCCGCACTTGTTAATTGCATCGATCCCTTCCTTTCTTCACATAAAGCAGAATCAATAAACAAACTGTGGGTGACATCAATGACCCTTGTAACATCTGTTGCTGAAAGAGATATTACTCATTTATCCCATTGAACCAGGGCTACTAGAAATAAGAAAATCAAAACAAACCATGTTTAATCTTATAAATAAGTATCAGGTTCAAGTGATACTACACACAAATGTTTTGTAAATTTCCTTATTTTAAATCACAGTTTATGTACCCGTTTATAGGTATTAAAATTAGATCGGGCTATTTAGTATAACTAACATTCCACATTGATAATACCAAAAAGTCACAACAATTTAATTATCTAGTACGTTTCATACCAAATCCCTTTCTGGAGCAAAGCAGAATGTCATTGCTCAAAGACTTAACATTCAGTTTATCGCCAATTATTATTGTGGAACTAAACAGAGGTTTATGTTTATGGCAGCCCCTAACGTCACGTGACGAACTTATTGAAGCTCCACCCCCTGTAGCAATAAATGGGCTTACCTTCCTACTTGATTCATCACGCATATAGAATACTAAATACAAGAGTTAAAATAGTATGATCAAACTATCATACCATCAAACGGTTTAGGCTGCAAGCTTCACAATCGGGAATCTTGGACGAAAACTGTCATGTCTTCTTCAGTTGTTTTTGAACATTTTCTACCTTGAGCAAACATTAAAAGTCGACCACTACGTTTTATCGCGTGTTGAGGGTCGTCGCTTGCTTAGCGGTAGTGTTGGATGATACCCGTATGGAGCGCTGACAATAGAACCAAGCTAGGAAAATCTGTCTCATCAATTCGGTCGGTATAAACGCCACAGGAATTTCTACGTCTAGACGGAGCGAGGAAAAGGAAAGATTTGGAGTCGTTCTACGAGGCAAGATTTATGTAGTAGGAGAGCAGTGTGCGTGTTGTGAGGGCACATAGATTTCTCTATCTTGTGTCGGAGGCAAGAAGAGAAAGAACAGGTATGAATTGGTCATTGAAGAACAGGGTTTGGTGGGAAATTTTATCAGTGTGTCTGGTAATCATATGTACAGGTAAGAACAAATAGTTGTTAACAATACTGACCTAGTATTTAATTCATAGAGCATGCTTTATTCACATAATGTACATTAAAATTTGGTTACAATTGATACGGGAAGTTTTGGTCCTTAGTAAAATTTCGGTACTCGTAAAATTTGCTCTCTTTTTGTTGGGGGTGGGGTTGAACACACGGTTATTTCTTAATTACGATAAAGTTTTGCATATTACCTGGTTATTCCGGTAGTAACCTTCATCGTAACAATTTTATGGTATTGCTAAGCATAGAACATTTATTTTTACATGTTATTTGCCACAACCAGCAAAAACATGCAGTAAATCATCGGTAATAAATGGGAGGGGTATTTCAATATGAACAATTTCTGATGGGGGATTCTGTTTGAACTTTCCCATCCACGGATCACCACGTTCACGCGGCAATTAATTGACAACAATGTTCCCTTGTGGTACATCAACGGGGAAGCTTGAAAAAAGAGATGCAGTGTCAGTCCATGCTGGTAAGAAACCCTTTTCAGTCACTCATCGTTAAGAAACATATTGTCTGGAATCTACGGTGAATAATTGGCTTTTCACTGTCATGTCTAAGTACATTGGCTTACATTGGTGTGTGTGTGTGTGTCTTGTTGTGCAGATGTTTTGACTGCAAGCAATAAATAATACGCATTACTTTTTTAAATTAAAAACAATTCCCCGCTTAGCCAAAAGAAATCTACAAACGTGACGTCAAATAATTTATTTTTGGCCAAAATTCTTTTAGAAGTGAATTAGCGAATCTCCAAAGCAACAGTGCGCAACTAAGCTGAGTCGCAGCAGTTTGCAGACTTTCAATTAAAGATTCCGTTTATTAGGACACAAATTATTCAAGCCAAATTTAGCTATTGGGAAGTCAATCGTAAATACAGAAGGTCTTTCTTTTAATGGATTACTTTGGATTTCACCAGAGAGAGCTACGCAGAAAATACCGGGTAGAATGAATGATAAATAAATGAAGACTTTAATCATGTTATTCGTACTAAAAGGGTTTTCTTGTTTTCTTTTCTTTTCTCTTCATGTAATTGTTTTTACCGAGTGAACCTCATTAGAAATGAGATGGAAATGTCTTGTCCATGAACATGTGTGTCCATTTAAATTATGAATGCAACTAATGACCCCGACTGGTCTGATTGCACGATTCATACTGTTACCGTTACAGATTAATTCTATGCAAGAAATTTAACCTCTCAGCTGGCATTTCTTGTTAATGGAATGTTTTACTCTGTTTATAAAATCACTGATTGTTTTGTTGTGTAGCTGATGTATGTGATCTGTACAATGAAATGTTAATGTCATAATTAGGACCAAATTAATTTAGAATTGATGGACTGCTCAGCCTGTCAACTAAATTGCTATAAGTGTGTGTTGTTTGTTGTTTGTGTTTGTTTTGTTTTGTTTTGTGTTTTTTCCCTTCAAAACATGCACTTTAAAGTAAATTCATATTTTCAATATCAAAGGGCACGAGCTTTGTGTTTCTAGTTCTGGATTGTTTTGCAGTTCTAGATTAATGCGATAGTTCAGATAGTACATCGATAGTCTTGTGAATGTTTCTCATACAATAGTTGAAAGATGAAAGATGTTGTCATGCTTGTGATCAAGTCAATCTGTGTACGAGTTTTTCACCTGTGGTCAATTCGATCTACATTTGAAGGAAACGAGAAACATCGAGATAAATTAATCCATTCGTCGAATTATCATTTTAACTACATTAGGAAACAAAATCACAACATACTCTGCTTTTCATGTTATGTAATGTTTGTCACGATACATTCAACAAAAACAACCTTCACAGATCAACAGGGTTTGTTAGCTGGTAGCCAACAACATTTGATTACCCTCCTTTAATGAGTCGAAGCCCCATAAAGCAAATAGAGTAGATTAGCATACAACGCTTTCAACCCTTGCAAATGTGTGGAAACCCGAATCGTTGAAACTGATTTCTTTTTCCCTTCTTCGACAACTGAAATAATTTAATTCAGGCAGGGTACTCAAGAGTAGCGATTAAATTTGGACGTTTGGTTTTACCATGGGGATGAAGCTGTATTTGGTTGACTGCGATTAGGGACCAAGTCGGTTATGAATTCTTTTGGTTGACTGCGATTAGGGACCAAGTCGTTTATGAATTCTTTTGAGCCATCTATAGCATTGGTTTTCCACTCACTTTAAAGACTGTCCGTCGATTTTGATGATGCAGTTATTGGGGCACAGCTTCCTAGTTCTAAGGTCGTGTTTGGGGGATATATCTATTCTTCCGTGAGGTGAAAGTACTTCGAAGCGAATTATTTGCGTCGTGAACTGCACGCAAACTTAACCTTTCAGCAAAAACATCACATCGTTTAAAATGCTATTACAAATATAGTTTACCTTAAGACAGTAATAAATGCACAATATATTGAAACATCAAATATAGAAAATACTTATTTATATACCTGTATGACTTGACGAACAATCTGACTAAGTTTGTAATGTAGGCTAATAGGGAAATGTAATGGATGAAGGCATGAAAGGAGTTTAGGTGTAGAGGGGAACGGCGAGGAAGTGAGAAATGAGAGGGCATAAATTGCCATGTTATAGGACAGATGAACGCAGTGTAAAGTAAATACGAAGTGGAGGGAAAGCTTGCGGCTTTCAGCTAAAATGGGTATATGAAAATGGGACGAAGCTGGTAAAGGCAAAACGCTCTAGCAGACACACCAAGCATTGATTAATTAACTGTAATTTCCGATATTTTGCTGGACAGGTTTAAAATGCAATGTTTAGAAATAGTTTGTCTTCAAAGCAATTGACTTGGTGAAAATTAGCAGAAAACTCAAACTGCCAACACACTCTGGTACATGCATAAGGGCACAACAGTGTATTTCAAACTCAAAATATATAAAATATACAAACAAACAATTAAATCCCACATTAATTCAAAGGTAAAAACTACTATAGGTACAAACATTGTATAGGTTAAAAAGCAAATCCAAAAATTAACAAACAAAGCAACAGTTCAGTTTGAACAGCCTGAGCAAGCTGTTTCCAATACACTCATGGTCGTTCATAGATCATTGTACTTTGAATCATGGTTCCAGTTGTATGAACACATACATAAAGTGCATATGCAATTATGGGAAGTAAACTTCTGTGCGGCAAAGCCGGTAGGCCTTCTACACTGCAATAAAATTTACCGTATTGTAAATATTGAAAAAGTTGTTTATTATTTTTTTATTCGATTGTTTTTGTTATCATGACAAATATTGAAGTGAAACCATCAAAATGCAAACAATGCAAACGTTGAGTAATTAAATTGCGTTCAGTCATGGGACATTTGCCATCGTCCATAAATGAACTCTAATGAAGACCTTAGTCAGTCTTTTGCTTGACTTTATTTTAAAACTTATTCTGCTGTGTGATGTTAGAAACAGTTTATATTACATTTCACGAATGTTTCAAATGGAGAACTTTGGACTCTGATTGGAAAGTGATGAATTATTTATTTCTGTGTCAAAATGCTGATTAGAACCACGCGTTAAAATCAAGATCATTCGAGTTTCAAGAAATGAATTTAAGATTATTTGCACCTGTCGTATCTTGACAAAAATGCCAGCCATTATTCAGTATCAAATACTTTTACGAGACTGGTGTTCTTTCGATCTGCGAGTGTGGAGTCCGGGGCTAGCTATGTTTGTGCTTTAGACAGAGCTGCCCTTTTTTCAATATTCAACGAGAGAGCATGAAATTCGTCACCCGTACACAGTAGAGAGCCACCTGCGTCTAGATCAGTTTGCAACCTGAATCGCACCGACTTAACACCGCACCATTTAAATATCTTATGAACGGACGGTGCTGATGTGGCGGGCTAATTATCGACGATAAAGCCATTGATAACCTAAGCGGTTAGATATCGCTCCTTGATCACTACCTATTTATTAAGTAAGCGGTAGTTTTCTCTTACTTTCAGTTGGATCTGAACAACCTTTCCTATTCATGAACAAATAAGACTCTAAATGTCAACCTTATATTCCGATAGACTTCAAATGAATGTTTGCTGCGACGAACTTGCCGTATGTTGAGATTTGAGTCAGGAAGGGACCTGATAGGCTGGTGGTTATAACAAATGCATTACTTTCACCGTTCAAGCGTGGCGATGTGTGCTTTATTTCGGAAGATTAAAATTACTATATCTACCAACCGAATCGTTGAGTACGTAACTTTATTAGATACGACTCAAATGAGATCAACATATGCCATTTCTCAACACTATCGTTTGCAACTTTAACACTGAATGTCAAATTTTGTGGCAGCATATACTTTCCAATTATTTATTTATTACAGTTATTTTGCAAATTTTTTGTTCAAACTTTTTGCTTATGATTATATTGTAGAAAGGTGTTTTATGACTCAGTGCACCATAAAGAAAATTATATTACAAACACCAAAATAATCGTGGAAAATGTCAACAAATATTATTGGTGTGTTTAATAATATCATACTATCCCATGGGAGATGAAGGTCATATTTTGATTTATTTTTACTCTACATCGTATCCTTTGAGAGCTAGCAAATCAATTATTCAGATATACCGGTATAAAGTGATTATTTTTGATGAATTCTAAAACTATTTGCCAAACTACTGTCGTAAACTTAGTTTGACTTCACAAGGACTTTGTCGCACGTGATGTGTGCTAGACGAGTGTGTACACAGTATCTTTCATGGATAAGAAGGTCATATTAATGGTTATATTGATATAGTGGATTAGAAAGTTACTATTAATAATGGGGGAAATATGATTACAAATTCAATAAAACAGCAAACATTATAAAACCAGAAATGTGTATGACAACGTAAACAACTGGCTTATTTAATACTCAAATGAAATGCAATTTATGGTGTATACAAATTGGCTTCATAACTTAATTGATGAAATTATATTATTAAAGTGCCTGTGACCCATGTCGAAAAACATTATTCATTTATCACGTGACTATAGAAAAACGTTGGACTGTGGGTAATTATTGATCCCCATGTCACGTTGACCCCCAAATGACCCCTCGCAAACATTTCTTCCCTTTTTGTCGAGTCGTAACAATGTTGTATTTCATATTTGTTGTAAGAGCCTTTTTTAGCCTTTTTAAGAATAAGTGTAGCCTATGTTCCAGATGAATTATTTAGTTTGCCGATCCCTGATATTAACAACACACTCTGGGTTCATCTGTGTCCCCGGAGCACTTGCATAATTTCTACAAGTAATTAATAAACAATCGGTTAGCCTACGTGATCATATTTTGTAATTTTGATGGTCAATAAATTGCAAAGGGTCTATATCACTGGCACGTACCTACATACGAGAAAGGTTGACGACGGATTGCCGCCTTTATTTAGGGGATACGGTGGGATGTATTTATTACGGAAACGGTAAAAACCAGTGATATTCAGTTATTCAAAGTCTTAGTCAACAAAGAGTAGTGAGTGAAACCCACGAACCCTGACCCACTCTCCCGCGCCTTTAACTTGACTCTGTATACCCCCAATGTATTATTAGTACTTATGATATAAATAATGAATAGAATTGAATTTAAATTAATTGAGTTGAAGTGAATTGATTGTTTTCAGGATGCATTATGTTGACATCTTTCACATATTGTCCGTGATTTTATAAGTCCCTAAAACTCCCTAACATTTAGCAACTGAACGCTGATGTTGCTATTTTGGCTTTTTGTTGTTGTTTTTATTTGTAGAAGATACATCTCATTCAAATCATCACAAACTATTTATCTATTTCATTAAAAATCTAGCAGCGCTAGCGACAATAACAGGACGGTGAATAGGAAATTAGAAGAAATGTACAGTTTTAGATACGAGAGGAAACCCCAAATGTGGGAAAACCCACGCAATCAGGTAGGGATTGCTAACACAATCCACATGCAAGGCTCCAGGTCTGAGGTGGGATACGAACCGAGGTCCACAGAAGTGAAAGGCAGGGAAATAAACCACTGAGTGAACCTGGTGCTTCACTAAAACAATATAAAGTATGATGTCCCAATATCAGTTATAGAATACATCGCTGTGCAAAGCTTATTGGGAATAATGAGCCAGGGTACGCTACATTTAACGTGTAAAGAAATGAAAGAAATCTTGGGAAATAAGCTACAACTGTTGTGATTATGTAGTGCTCCATATGTGGCTTGTACAACATGATGTCATATCAGTTAACGTTAAACATTCTAGAACTAATGAGGCAATTTAAGTCAAAGTTTGTTAATATCAATGTGTTTGATGGTGGCATGTCTTTACGTGCAATTCATTTCAATTGTCAGATCAAAAGTCTGTACAATTATTAAATTATCACTAAAAATCACTCACAATCCTAAAATCGGACCATAAAAGAATTAAATATTGACATTGATTTCAAGATACGGTGTGACAACACGACCGAACGAGTTATGTTTACTCAGTACGAATGGCAAATAAGTTCACTACTGTTTGACCTTTCCTAGCAGGAGCTATGGATTTTCTTCGCTCGTTTTGTTTAGAATTAAACTACAAATTAATCGTTTGTGAGTTGAACAAGTCACTCATTGGCAGCTGTGGTGACAAATGCTTTAAAGTATATAGCTGGTTTTTAAAATGCATTTACTGGTGCTTGTTTGAAACTCAAGATGATTATTTTGTCTCCCAAACATAATAAGATCTTGCATATTCATGAAGTCTCCAGACTGTATCTCAATGATATCAGGGCATCATTCCAACATTAGAATATCGGATTGAGCCAGAGGATGATGTCACTAGAACAGCTGTCTTATTAGACCCTTCTTATCCCTATATCGACGCCGTCTACTGGACGCCTTATACCCCGTAACAAAGGCAGAGTCGTCTTGGTGTATCCTATATACAGCACCTGACTCAATGTGGTGCACCCTTACACACCAATCTCGTTTCGTGTTCAAATGTTGCTCAAGGGAGCTCATTACTGCTTGTGTAAAACTCTAGCCAAGGTTAAAGACCACTTGCAGAAACTCTACTGAGTTAATTATGACATACATGAATGAGTTTATACCTCTTAGTTTCTCTAGTGGGAAATGAATATTAGCTCTTTGGACATGTCAGTAATAATCTGTTTTTTATACTCTAGACAACATTACAACTTTCTAGAGATATTACAAAATTCAATCGATACACATTTTGATATCATATTAAAATATAACTTGTCTTTAAACATCAGCAGATAGCTCGATATTACATGACAAACCTATACACATCCCTCGGGGTAGACCTGCACATATGCGACTAAGAGGAACAGTGAGGATTAAATTGTAATTAATTAAATTCAAGACTTAAAAACCAACAGCATTGCAAAATTGAACTCTGCATTTAAATTGGAGAAAATGCAGCCGAGTTTCTTCCCTACTTTTCGCCTCTGTGGTGCCCCGGTTCGAATCCCGGACCGGAGCCTTGAATGTGGATTTGGTTTTCAGTCTCTACTTGATTGCGTGGGTGTTCCATATGGGGTTTTCCTCCAACAAGACCCATACCTGAGATTTAACAACCCTTCTGGTTTCAGGATAGGTGCTTTGTGGATCCCTCACTTTCATTATCAAAAGATATCACATTATTAATAATGTCTGTTCGTAAATATAATGTGGTTTGGTGGGTTGTTTTCTTCAAGATAAAATTAAGCGATTGGTGTGTAAGTACCCGTTGGCGAAGCCGAAGTGTTTAAATCGAAACCACTTCCCTAGCACAGTGCACTGTAAAACACCTGACAGGATTAAAGATTGTATGCAACGGTGGATTCCAATTGCAATTAATTAAATCTGCAGACATAGTGCCAGAGTAACACTTTCCTGAGTTGCCGTTTTGAGTTAACATTTGCTATATCAGAGTGCGAATTATCACAAGTATATCTAACTGATTCATTTAGTGCCGGCAATTTCTATGTTTCACAATATCTCTAGGCGCCGCAGGTTCAGATGTCAGTTTCTGAATTCAAAGAATACCCTTTGATCGACGGGTAACAATGTTGGGATAAGGTCGAGAATCAGAAAAATGATAAGATTGTCAATATTTGGTTTGGCGAGGCATTTGCCCAAAATCCATACTGGTGAATATTTACACAAAACACACACGAGCACATGTTTGGCGGACAGGTTTCGAGTCCCAGTGTATAACCATAAGGTATAACCCACAAAAACAAAATACACAAAATGGCGGTGAATGTTGGTTACGTCTAGTCTTGATGGTTGAAACTTAGTATCTGTCGCGAACCGACCTGGAAGCACCTTAGTATCTGTTGCGAACCGACCTGGAATCACCTCATTTTAAAGGAGACTTAACACCGTTGTCATGAACTGCTCTTTTCATGACCAATTGCAGCACCAGACGTCTTTTTTTCATCTATACTTGCCACGAAATTGCTGACTGAGACAAGTAAAATGAAACACTATATAGTCGCCAACGGGGGTGCATTCGAGATTGTAATAATCTGTGCTAATCCATGATTGCTCGACCTTTTAGACAGTCACGAATAATCACAATTTTTACTGAAAAATATATAAATTACACATAATCCAAACGCAACAGTTTAACAAATGTTTGCCTGATTTCAATTTATATCAGGTAAATTGATGCTGCATGCTCAGAAATTCACAATGAAGTGGAACTAAAACCATAAAGCGACTACAAAGTATGTTTTGTTGAACAGGCATTTCTTCTAATTTGTATGTCTTCATTGTCGTATAGATATGTGTAAACAGATAAGTGTGTTGTATTTAGTCCATTATGGGTATGGGGTAAGAAATGGTTTTTAATCATACAGCATTACCACAATCATAATTGACAAGCAAGCAGGCAAACTCACACCACTATAAAATAGAAAGGGAAATGTAAATTCAAGTTATTTTGTGTCGCTATAGGAACAACAAGACTAAAGCAATCCAGTTCAATGTGGATCAAGAAGGTCGGGTCCATGTTTACGTGTAATGAATAAATTAATTTCCGTAAGGTTTAATGCGTATATTTATGGCTATTGCATGACATAAATTGATTGCTGGGCGGACATGGTTGAGTAATTAGTTGTGTTCCTGCATACAGCATCAACGCATCCACCTAAAATATATGGTTCGGAACATGATCATTTAACGCAGACCTCTGGTCCGAATTTATCTATTGGCAAAAACATGCTAGACTAAAATCTCCAGGGTTTGTTTATTGGATCTCGTGTGTTCTAGACTTGAATCCACTTGTACTCAGACTGTAAGCAGTTTGGCATCCGACGCAAAAGGCAAAAATGTAATTAAATGATTATGACGAGGCCGATGACATTTACGAGTTTACAAACAGCAGATACTTTATACACCTAATAGAGAATAAGTAATACAACCAAGAAAAGAACAAGAACAATAGTTCCATAAGATTGTCCGGCAATCTCCATCACATTGGAAACAAAAGAAAACCACTCTTCTGCAAGAGTCATTATGTTCATGTTTATATAACTTTTACAGTGGGATGCACTAATCAAACATTATTGGTCAAATAATACAGGTTGACATTTTAAGCAGTCTTCAAAATGTAGTGTTTGGATCATTTGATGAAGCTTCTGTTATTACTGTTACCACAATGGCCAACGGCATGCTGTCAGATGCAAACATCATCCTACACCATTACCGACAGAGGCAAGGAGTCACCTTACCTCAATATGTTTTGGGACAGATTTCTTTATTGCTTTGAGCTTCGCAATGTTTTCTTTCCTTTAGAAAGATTGCTTTGCTACATTACTTGTTCGGTCAATTTCAAAAATTCGCCGTATGTATTTTTTAAACATTAGCCGCACCAACCAAATTTACTACGGAAAGTAATATGTAGTCTAACACATGTATTACACCGGACGTACCTGGAAGCAACTGGAGTGAATTCAGCACAGACATATATTGATCATACTTTGAAAACATTTGACATCGCTCTTTTTCGGTCGTGATTAAAAACTGTTTTACGTATGTGCATGTTGATTGTTCTCATTAATGTAAAGACACTTCAGTTAACCATGATGACCTTTAATGTAACCCCGTACTGATAGGCAGTGTACAGCTTGGAAAATTAGGTCTTCAATGAAAATGCAATGTTTTTACTTTCTTTGTCTAGACGAATTATAAAACAACAGTAATCAGAATAATAAAACAAATCTTAAAGGGGTGAAGGGTATTTTGTCATGTATATGTGTCGGTTTACTGTTGATTGACATTTAGAGATGACTTGATGAACATCAACATGATAGGATTACAGTCAAACGTGCTGCTATCGACAAATTGGTGTCAAACTAAATAGTGATTGAGGAAACGCCATCTCAACATTTTCTTATTACGGCAACAGATTTCGTGCTGTGTGGGTTCCGTCACACTGGAAATTCGAAAATCGTGTTGATTAGTTGATGCCAATCTGTCACAACACATTACCTTGATCAATGTTGAATGTTGATGAGGTTACGACGATTTGATTCCTCTTTGTGACAGCGACAGATGCTACCAAGGCCATTGCGCATTAAAGTACATTCATTATTTCCTTTTTTATTTTTAAATCGCAAGAAGAGGATTGCAAGTTGACTAGTTCTGTACCGACAGGCATAAGCTGTAAACAGACACAAGTAGGTTTTTGTGGTGCTTATTTTTTATTAAAAATAAACATTAATAATATCAAGTGTATTTGTATTGTACCTACACCTTTAAGAGAATGCCTAAAGGCGCTCAAACGAAACCAAAATAATAAATTCTTCCATTGTATTGGTTCTAGTTTGAATCAAGAATTAGAAGCTCGTTGTTGTTGTTGTTCCTGCTGGTGTTGTTGTTCTTTCTTCTCTGTTCAATCTTGTTTTGTTCATTTTTTTCCTTACATCTTTATTACAATGGTAATTTGGAAAAGACATTTAGATATTAACTTTAACTGCGTGACATCACTTCTTCAGTTGACCGCCATTTCCACAGTACTAATAACTTTTTCACAACTAGAATTTAGTCTATAGTCTTAGTATGGAGGCGCTGAGGTAAAGTCATGCATGTTAAAGACAATTTGCTAAAACATGGTGTTTGTTATTAAACAACCGTACTCCACTCAACCGCTCCTCGAGTGTCTTGTCAATAACAGCACAGTCAACAAAACAAACATGACATCGTTTTAACAGTTGGATATAAATGTGTAAACGGTAATATTGTTCGCTGCTCCTTCCAAACCCTCTGCACCCTCCCCTCCCCCGCCGTCCACTCCCACACACTTGTGGGGAAATGATCCAGAGGACACCGCTATAGTGGTTGACTGCAACCTTTGTAGCTCTTAGGTATAACCTCTCACTTGCACTTTCAGGATAAGATGGTCAGGGTTGGGTATTGTTAGGCGCAGTTTAATTAGTTTATCATGAAGAAGAGGAATTCAACACTCAATGCAGACCTGGGGCAGTTCAGTCCCGATTGATTCATCTAATTCTATACAAACTGGGCATACGACTTGCCAATATCATTATGGCTCCTCTGCACAAATCAAAGTTTGCCCTCTATTTTTTTTAGTTGCAACTGTGTCTTTATTCAATTCTACAACGGATATACTTTTTGATGTATGAGGTGTCTGTTGCAAGAAAAAAAAACTTGTAACGGGAAATATTGTCAGAACAGTGTTTAGTGGAATCTCTTTTTGGAAACAAATTGCACTCTCCTTTTTATTTTAGTATAAATTTAGATTTTCCAACGCATCCAGAAACATAATTACTTTATTAACCGCAAAATTAACCGACAGGATAGTGAATATGAAATTGTACATTATAGAGGAAAGTACTAGATTGGAAAGCTAACGTGTGTTAACACCTGACCCTGTTGACGGGGATGTTTAAAGAGTCAAACGTGCAGCCAAGTACCTTTTCTCCATGCAAGCAAATACCTTTCCTTCATGCAGCCAAGTACCCTCCTTCATGCAGCCAAGTACCCTCCTTCATGCAGCCAAGTACCCTCCTTCATGCAGCCAAGTACCTTTTCTTCATGCAGCCAAGTACCTTTTCTTCTATGCAGCCAAGTACCCTCCTTCGTACCTTTCCTTCATGCAGCCAAGTACCTTTCCTTCATGCAGCCAAGTACCTTTCCTCCATGCGACCAAGTGACTTTCCCCCGTGCAGAAAAGTACTTTTCCTGAAAGCAGCCAAATTGTACCTTTCCTCCTTGCGACGAAGTACCTCTCCTTCATGCAGCCGAGTACCGTTTCTTCTATAAAAACGAGTGCTTTTCCTCCGTTCAAACGTCTGTCTGTCCTCCATGCAACCTTTAGTACCTTTCTGCTTTATAACCAAGAACCATTCCTCCATTCAACCAAGTTTATTTCCTCCGTGCAAACATGCACCTTTAAGTTAGAAGTTTGTCCTTTAAAAAAATCTCCACACCCTCTCAATGTTTTGACTGATGTAGCAATTAGTTATCTTTACATATGACTGTATAATACAATGCGTACTGAATAATTTACACCTATTCAGGTCTGACTGTATGCGTCATCTAGTGCATGGTGAAAACCAGTAAATGTTGAGTTAATTACATTATTTAAACATTCAACTGTGCACACGCTACAAGAAAATACAAACTTCTGCACTGGTTCTTACGTTTAAATTACGATTTTACACCAGCACATTTCTAACAACATTACAAAAGAGTTTTTACAAAACCTTTACAAAAAACCTACTTTTATTATTCCAAACGAATGCTCAGAATAAAAGTGTAAACACCAAACATGATTCTGATACTGATACGGTGTTCCTTGTTAGTTTTAACCACGTCGGCAATTCCTTCCGTACAAGAACTAGCTGTAAAGAAAACACTTCCGAGTAACACCAATCTGCGGAAAGGGCAACGGTCATTTTGGAGACAAATTTCTAAATCGAACGAAATTCAGAATGCAAGAAGGCCCTGCGGTTTTAGGCAAGGAGCAATTTTCGTTGGCGATTTAATATTCTTGTTTCCGACACCCGATCCCCCGCCTGAGGCTCAAGTGAGAAAATCGCACTTTGCCTTACCGGGGCCATCAGCGCAGCAACCCGGGACTGGGCTTGTCGAGAGCCCTCAACACAACTATCGCTCCCACCTTGAAAACTGGCTCGTAATACTTACGAGAATATCAACTACTGAAACGGTACTCGTTAAAAGAACTTACCCCAGTAAATAACAGGAAAGTAATGTTAATGGCCGGATACGATCATCTATACAGAATAATAATTGTGGGTTTAAGAGACATACAGAGACTACATTTTGGGCGTGGCTATATTTAGAGTTAAAAGACTTCATAAAGGAAGTTCTATTTTTAGTGCCTTATGCGAATGTTTTGCGTTCTTCATTTCAAATGATAAAGAAAAGTCCAATGGTGCGACCGAGATGAAATGCCAATGCGTTTCTAACAGGTAGAAATGACAATAAGCATTTGAATAAGGTACGTCCCCTGATAGCAATTTCATCAGGAGTTATCATATTTTTCCATCGTCTCTCATCGAAATGCCAGTGAGAGAAATTCAAAACTGCAATAAAACCCAACTGACATGTATCTATTGCTCGTTAGGGTCGAACTGCAACTCAGTATCGGCGAAGCAGAAGGACGTTTGGCGTCATTCAATCGGGTTGCATCCCCTCAAAATGAGTTCCAAACCTGGCAATACCGCCCTTTAATGTCCCGCAAGACTTCACCGATACACTCCCATGCATAATGGCATCTAATAACAGGACTGATCTCCAAAACCTTGCAATTTCTTTGTTTTTTTCCTTTCGAGTAATGTTCGTGTTATGATAAATTTTGCCCTGATAAAACAATATTGGTTTCGTCAAGTTCATCCCCCGAAATGGGCGTTTCCCCTGAATGTATTTAAAGTTTTCAGCTCTTATTTTACTCTATAAAAGGAAATTTTCTGGGTGATAATAGAGTTTGTAAAATTGGCCTCTGAACACAGACATGAAAATGTGCGCTTCTTACTAATGAATGTGCAAACAACTCGGTCACCAGAGAGTTTTAGAATATTTGTTTTATCTCGATTGGAGGATAAACAATTGTTTCTATCAATTCGAGGCTATATACATTTTTCACATGATTGTGTAGTTCTGCTAATTCTTTGAGTTTTTCTAATAAGAGCGTATTGCTGTATATACAATTCTAAATCTAAACAATATTTAAGTGAATCCATTTCTTTATTGTTTATTATCTTTGCAGGTAGACAAATTATGGCTACCGAGGAGCATACCAGATTATTCCAGACATTATTTCACGCCAACTACAGCCATCTTGTTAGACCAGTCAAATCGCAAACCACTGTCACTAAAGTTGAGATGTTATTATTCTTAGCTCAAGTTATTCAACTGGTAAGTCAAGGTTTTTTTATATTGTGAATTCGTTTGCATTTGTTTCATTATGAATCTAACAGGAAACCCACATGATGGAGTGGTCTGACAGGAGGCGTTGGATCACTGACCATATCGGGCATGCATAGACGGTTCAGGATGTAAATGTGTTAATCTAGAACCCAATGTTCATTGACCTATTGAAGACAATGAAATTATACTAATGCTGAACCAGTGGTTAGTTTCCATCAAACCTTACTCGGATTCACAAACGGCACCCCTAGAAGCCTCTCCATTTATTGTTGTATGCTGTAACAGTTGATACATTCAAAGTTTAACAACATTGTGTAATACATGCATAGTTTAACCCTAGTAATTGTTGAATGTTTTTGGTTTGGGTGGTAAATTGTTTTTCTCAATCGTCCCTTGGGCGGCTTTTATCATCCATTTGTCCATAATGTATAACATACCGTGACCATTTCAAGCCACTCACAGAGAAACGACCCAGTATACGACCCAGTTCTAACTGCTTACAGCCGGTTGTTTTATAGAGTACATCAAATAATTTCCAAGTAACAGACAATCGTCGATGCACACCGTGTATCGTTGTACAGACTAGCTGACTGAGTGATAGATGAACAGATGGTATGTAAGCCAAGTTGACAAGAAAAACACCATTTGTACAAGCGCTTATATTAATCTGCACGCCACTATGGTGAATGTAGTATCTTCGTTCTCAGCTTACGGGCAAAAGGTAACAACGGCAAGTTTTTTCAGCGGTGGGTGTGAATGGAATTTTGTAGAAACGCTTTAGAATAACATAGAGCTGGAAAAACATGTAATAAACGAAAATGTGTCACCTGTACACGACAATTTGCAAATCGCCCCCCTGCCTTAATTTACATACCGTCAGACATAGGTCTCTTAGTCTTCCATAAGTCTAGGATGTTGTCAAATTAACTCGAATATATATTTCTTGAATGATGCTGACATTTTAGTTCAAATTGAAAACTTGGCTGATTTCCTTCGTTGTTTGAATATTCAATTTGTTTTCTTGCTAAATAATATACTGGGTATCGATTAGTTTCGCAGCTTTTATGTTGAGAGTTTCTTTAATTATATGAATAAATGTTGATTTGATCTTATGTTGACTTGATATCCGCACTTTTCATCTGTCTGCAGTTGGTTGAGTGAGCTTAATTTGACTCGAGATATTCTGCTCAAATCCTGTTAAACTTAACCCTCCCGGGTCTTTCATAACCTAAAAAGCATGTCTCGAATCAGTTTTTGTAGGTCAGGATTTTTCATTTTCCAATTTAGAATAGAGTGTTAAAATTACCAAAAGCGATTCTTGCGCACAAATTACGCCAACTTCTTTACTAAGCAAGCACAAAGATATAAAAAGATAACATGTTATGTGTCTTCGAGTGGCGTGACCAAAAACCCTAGAATAAACGACTGCACTTGCACTATTAATTATACTTTAGCAGAAATAGATGCAATTTGAATGTCCTTTTTATAAGTATACAGTGTACGGTAGCATATGACTGTTGTTAATTAATGTCTATGCTTGTAAGATGACTATGTTGAAACCTTTAAGGTTTGTCTTTATTTATCTGTTATTGTGTATGCATTTACGGTCATGTATAGAAAATGCACATCCTAAAAGTGTAGCTTGCCTTTACTTTTCAAAGATAACACACAAGACCGATTTACCTGCCGAAAGGTATGACAGGATTGAGGTTATATGCCTCCACTAATGAATACGTATTGAGTGAAGACAGTGATTGATTTAAAGCAATCCATTTGAGAAGCTTTATACCCCGTGGATTAAATTCTTACGTACATCGGGCAATGGCTTGGACATACTTACCTTTGCTTTCAATACAATCCTACAATTTCATAATACCAATTCGAATAATAGTCACCTCTATAGGTTCAAATAATATCATACTGCTTTCTCGTATTGGGGCTAGAGACTGACATTTCAGCTTCAATTTATTATTTTAATATTTCAACTATAAAATCAGATGTGATCATGATGGACGGAGACTTGAGTTTGACGATAGTACTATCTATCAGTGTTTGGTCGTGTATGCTCTTACCTTAATCTGTTATACAACCAATAAACTACCCCGGTTGTGCACAGGTCTATTTGGATTTATTACACCGACGAAAACGTAAGCAATTTCATATTGATGGGAACTTAAATTCCACCAGAAGTTACTTAGAGAAAGGTTTGAGTTTTTTTAATACGTGACTTTTTCGCATCAGGAAATACACTATTCAAAAGCCGAAAAGTCTAAAATACAACAGGGACATCAACGTAACCCATTTGTCAATGTATCTTAAAAATCTAAATCTTAAAAATGTCTACATAAATGAGATTATATCTGTTTACTTCAAATCCAATCAAATACAAAATGCACCAATTAAATGTTATTAATTTGTTATGACAAAGACAGCCACAGAAAAGAAGAACAAGAGTCAAACATGTAAATCCAAAGTCCATCGAACATGCATCTCTCTTATATGCTGGTACTTCGTATTAACATATGTTATTTTTTGGTTGAAAGTGTCACATTCACCTCTTAAATCCACAATTAGGTCAGATTTACAAGTGACTATAACCTACTGGACAAGTGCACCTTGCGATTCTCATTATTCCCAAATGTTGAAGAGACAGGATGGAAGCAGATTGCAGACTGCAGATTTAATTGGATTCCATCGTTTCGTTTCGTTTATTTATCCATCTGTCATACAAAAACAATAGTCTGATGCGGTGTCTTGTACAATGTTACGTATGACGATACCAAACATGACTAACATACCTTCATTAATAAGAGCTGGTATAATGTGACAATATGATGAAACTTATGTCACATGTAACACAGCTGGCTTGTGTTGTTCAGTTAATTACAATCTGCGTTACAGATCAAAACCGAAATCACTGACGAAGTCAACAGCCCCTTATTAAATACCTCAACAATCGTCAAGGTTTACCTCCTCAAATTGACACCTAAAAAGCCCCTATGCTCTGTGTACAGGAGCGTCATCATGATTGATTCATATACTTTATTGTATCTAAAGAAATGCGGTCAAAGGGAGTTTCCTATTTGTCTAATGAAGTAGCTGTCTATTACTAATTATTGGCTAATTTATGTCTCAAGGCTATTCTTTGATCAAAGTTTGGTTTAAACCGAAACATTGTCTAGATATTTTCCTTTCCATCCGCGACAAGCCTGTTTTTTGTTTGTTTTTTCGTTAACTTGTGTCTGTGAAGTTCAACTTGTCGAGTCAATGGACCTCAGTTCGTGATGTTTTCTCATATAGAATGTTAAATAATGTTAAACTGTGACAGGTTTTGTTTCTCTTTAAAAATGACGAAGGCTCAAGGAGCTCGAAATCAGGGAGTTTATAGAGTTGAATATAATGAATTTAAAAAAATGCTTGGATGCAAATACACACAAAATGTATGGGTTAGTTGTAACTGATTAAGTCTACGAGTATAAACAATATATCAGTTATTTTAGATTGGTGGGATGCCGGTTACTCTAAATACATTTATTTTGACAATTTCATAATTATGTTGATCTTTTACCAAGCTCACTAATACAAGCCACAACAAACCATCATCCATAATCGACTAACATATTAAACTTAATGTCCATATTTCTTTATTATAATGAAGATTTGTGATCTGCTACGGCTCAGAACTAATTTGACTTTATAAACTAAGATGAATCTATAACTTATCCGTCAACGTGTTAGTATTAATCCTGTCCTTTCCAGAAGATTATCTAGTAATCCCACCAGAAGTCATTTCATAGCACTCCTTAAAATCACCTGCTGCGGTAAAGGTAAACGGAAGTAAAGGAGGAATTCTGGTTTCTAAACTCCAGATACTTCATGATCTCTAAGCAGATGATGAAGGTTTACACTTGGCAGGGACGTCTACTGAACGAAGCATGACTAGGCTTAGTGTCTATCAATAATATAGTCAACTGACTCAGACAGATAAACCTCTGTGTTGGTAACCTTTCAATATTCCATAAATTTCTTTGTAAAGTATAAATAGTATTTGCATACACATTTATGTTTCTAGTTTATCGCAGATTTTACATTAGGGGTTACATAATTATTATTATTTATTGTTATGTGGAAAATGCAAAAATAACATTTGTTTATAGTGCTCTATCTAACTGGCGTCTCAAAGCGCTTATTATTATTTGTTAAGACATGAATATGGTGCTCCGAAGCCGAAGTATGGTACATATTCATGGTTCTGACCCACATAGAAAGGACGTTTCTGAAAATATTCGAAATCCTGGACACAAAATCTGTTTAAAGAAGTGATGAGGAATAAACCCGATTAGACGCCTGATTCACGGTCAAATTTGTCTCAGGAGAATGTTTCAGTCGTGCCTTCTACCTTGACAGCCCAAGACTCTTCAATATGCTGACTGTACAAACCACTCTCAGCCTAGACAACGATTGACACTTGTTTTATACGTTGTTATCTTTGGCTGAGAAGAGCTTCTTCCTGGACACAAATTAAAGAAACAACTTCAGCTGGCTTTCATCCCGGTCAAAACACTCAGCAATCAGACGTGATTAAAGTGAACTAATTCACCTATGACAGCTTGAAGAGGGTAACGTACGTGAGGTTAAATACAAGTTCTCGTACTCGGGCAAATCGGTATCCCAAGTAAGGCTATCACATTTCACTATAGAATTGGTAATAATGACAACTAAGCCGTCAACACTACATACTTATATTGATTTCTATCAGTACTAAACAATACACTGGATTTTTACCCTTGCTCTTGAAAACACAATTTTAACATCCGTGTATCTGTGTGGCCTTAAAGCTTTAATTCGTTGGCATTTGTTATTCACTATCAACATAGTAACACGAACTATTTCGTGAAATAACAATGTTATTTGGTCTGTGACGTTACGCCTTGGGGATAAGATTTAATAGTCAAATCATCATTGAGAGGAAAACGAGTATTGTAGAAATACACCTTGGCTTAATGTTCATCTCCATTTGCCCGAAGACAATTTATTTACTATGTTTAAATTCAGAGGGAGAAAGTTGAGTGCATTTCAACTAAAAGGCCAGAATATTGCATTAGTTTCTCCTCGACATTGTTTGTAAGTTACTTCCACTCCTGCTGAGACACTCTATTTTCTAAATTTACATTTTTTGAAGCATGGCACAAGAAACCGGTAGTAATCAATCTTGGGTTGATATTTCTAAGAAGACTAGTTTTTACTATAGGCTGATTGCAGATGTTAACACAGGAGTAGTTACAAACATGACGTTGTTTCCCAACGTAATTCTCTAAATGATTGATTGTACAGAAACAACAGCAACGTTCTGAAAGTTTGAATATATTTGAGTGTAATCAGGGAGATTTTACATTTCCTTCAGGAGGATAGGAGACAACTCGACCAATGTAGTAGACAGATCACCTTAGTCTCGCCTTGAATAATTTGATACAAACTGGGTCATTCACTATAAATGCCATCGGAATATTAAACCATACTTCTTAGTGCTGATGCCCCACGAAGCATGCATCTTCAACATGTATGACTCTTTCTTCGTTTGTGACTTATAGACTGTCTAATTCGATTACAAACTGCTATCAAGGTGCTGGCTATCGACTTACTGCATAAAATGCTTCTGCGTTGGAATAATTGAACTGTCAATACAAAGTTGTCATTTTGTATTTCTATACGAAATAGAATGAGTGCCCAAAAATGCTTAGTCTAGGTCCGTGGAGCCTCCGGAGCTTTTAATGATTTTCAGCAGGTCCTCATTAGTATTCCCGACGGATGGTGAATCGACTTTTTCTTCATTTTCAAATTCTTGGAGAGAGGTTTTATCCTCGATATTATCGCAGATATCCAGAGATTATTGTTGTATTACTCTTCTCAAAGATGAGATGAAATCAAACACACTGAGACATTAAGACAGATTTGCATAGCGGGTTGTTTCCATAAAATATGCATAATGGGACAAAGGGGTTTGACTTTGTATTCGGAGGAACAGGTGAATGTAGATGATGCAATCAATCACCTACACAAGGTATCATCATTTCCTCATTATAGATCAAGTGCTAAACATACACAATCCAAAGATGGTTCACACGGTAAGAGCCACACACCCGGAGATTAATATTTCCGCGTTTTTGAACATCTGCTAATGACCTGTGGCTATGGCACGACAGCTTACATTATATTCCGGAGGAATCAACCTTCATTACCTCCCTCAATGAAAATATTGGATTTTTTTCTTCATTCTTGGTTTTTAATATTGGATTTCTCATTCTTTAGCTTTTTTCAATCAGTGGCTGCGGTATTTTAAATATAAGATTGTGTTTTGTATGCTAGATGCACATAGTGAGACGTGTAACTGCAAACAGGAATAGGATTATTCAAGTTCTTTTCATGTCAACCAAATAAGAACAAACGGTCCCCTTGGCTACTGGTTCTGTAATACGTTTACAGTCACATCATTTCTTTATTAAACTGATGAATTCATGTATTTCGGTGTCCCAACGTATGTTTATTTCATACTTTATTGATACATTCAAATTGGATTGTTGCAATCATTAATATGGATTTGTTTTACTTTATATTCTGCAACATGGCTATTCAATTCAAATTAATCTTCCATTTTGTCTTTACGTATATTTCATCACCTTGCAATTTGTTGTCAGAAAAGGAAACAAATAAAATAGACCCACCAACAGCTCGGTTTTGATTTCTAACATTCCAAGACGACCAATCTGTCCGAATACAAAATGCCACGAATTGCAAATGAACGCTCAAGATTCTGCAGCATCAAATGAAGGCTACAGCCATGTATAAGAAATGTATTAGTCTATGGCGTTAATTTATTCACATCGGAGAGATCAAGTATAAACATAGGCCTATAATCAATGTTTTGCGCATTGCAGAGAATAACAAAGTACTTAAGTCTGTATAGGTTGCACTCCTGTGCAAGATATGTCTTGGTCAGGTGTTAAAACAGTCTATGGCGTTAATTGATGCAAACTGAAGAGATCAAGTTTTAGCATATAATCAATTTTTGCATACTGCAGAAAATAACAAGCACGTAAGTCCAGCACCTCAGCACTTTTGTAAACTGTTGTATGATGCCTTATTTTTTGTCAATGCCCTGACCACAAAGTGTAAATAAAACTCCCTCCCTTGCAAAATTACCATAATGTTTGTGTTAGTTTTGTCAATGATCAAACTATTTCTAAATTGATTGAGTGACTTAAAATGTATGCCTAGATTTGGTTGGTAATCCATATAAACAATCTAATATTCCATTCCTGACACGCAACGTGACATCTTCCTGAATTTGGGAGCTTACGTTAATTAAATAGTTTGCGCAATAGGGGCCAAAATGTCAGACAGACAGTTTGACATTAAGAATATGGGGGTGGTGTAATACACACTTTAGGAAATATTCCAACAAGATCGTGTTTTTGAATGTTTTACAGTGTTGAACTTGGTTTATTTTATTGTTTTGTGTACAATGTTTGAATGTGTATGACAACTACAACGAGATGGAAACATCTTTCTTTTTCATTCTCTATTTTCAACAGCAAGATAAACTGGTTGACTAAGGCTGTTTCTAGAGGATAATGTGCTACTGACAAGAACACCTTTTGTTTACATGGCTTCCCTTGTCCAATTAAGGTCGTCGTGTTTGTAAAAAATAAGTTTTAAAAAGTACACATAACTTTCGACAGCGTAAAGCAAAAATGTTTGACCATATACATTGACTCTTTCCATCTATTTATAACGATAGAGACGACATACGAGGCAAGAAATGTAATTATTCCCATGGTAACGGAAAGAAACTAAAATAGATTGGAGTCATTGGACACATAACATTTACTGTGACCGTATGTCACATCTACAAAGTTACAACAAAAATGTCAAATTATGTAAGAATACTCAAAGAAACTAACAAGTTTCCTGATTAGAAAACAATTAGAGTACCTGATCAAAACACGCCATAAAAGCTTTTCAAACTTAAAGGGTATGTCAGTTAAAATTGTTCCCAGGTCCGATGATGGATGGACAAGCAAACCTTAAACCTAGCTTTACCTTCCCACATCCATATACATTTGGTTCCATTCGAGTGTTAGATTTTTATGTTAAACACTGTTTATTTATATCACGTATAAAAGGTCAACCCGTGTATTCCCTGTAGAATTGTCCCAAATGGCGAATTCATTCAGAAGTACCGTGTAATAATGGTAAAGTGGATGGTTATATGTGGGTCTATAATAACCTCATTCATAATTAAAGAGTGTAACTGGGTAACATAATCGAAACAGAATACATTAATGTATCATATGTGGAACTGACGCATGACTCTATTAGTAATGATATCTGATACATCGGGGGAATTATCTCACCTGTTTCCATTATTAATCATTTGTGATTTTGTTTTTCAGGATGAGCGGAAACAGACATTGAAAACAAATACCTGGCTGACTTTGGTAAGTTTAGTGTGACTTTAAATTTCCTTTTAACAACAAATCAATGCAACAAAACGATGTTGAACTAAACCATTCTGACGGTAACATCAACATCACATAGAACCATGTTTAGGCTAAACTTGACATTTGGAATTATTCTAAGGTTAGACCAGTATGCATGAACATTGGTATTCCTTCCAGGAAATTTAACTCTTTTAAAACCAAAATTAAATTTGACATTCTAAACTTAATTCAGAAAGCGACACTTGCCTGAAATATGACCAGATGGGTAGGAAGGGCATACGTCAATAAACCATCAGGTTCAGATTTAACTCCGTGGGATAATAATTTAGAGATAATAATCATGTCAGCATTATGCGCGCCAAGATTCAACGCCATTATCCCTTTTGCTGTAAGGTTTCTACCTTACCCTTTTTGTTTTGGCGGGGAAAAGAGTGGGCCTAGTGGGGCAACACCTGCCCCCCTCAGTCTTCAATTCAGGATGAAAAGGGGGCAAGATTTAACCAGGTTGAAGGAGTTCAGTAATATACTGACAATTGTTGCGCAGGAGCATTTTGCTCAGAGGGTTTAAGGAACCCGACGACAGATGATAGCCTTCGCTCAATATTTATTAAGTTTTTCTCGTCATATCCTAAAGTTGCTTTAGCGAATATGATTGCACAACATTTGGAAAATTGTCTTGAAACCTTAGCTAGCTTTCAAGTGTAATTGCTTCCAAAAATATACGCATTTCAGTCGGTTATTTGACATGGTTGGCCCCCTTCTTTTTTTGTCTCTAAGAATAGTAATTTTGGTCAGTTGCTTAAACAGTCAAAAGCAATATCTCTCTACTGTTATAGAAAAACATATTGATTTCACCTGTTTGGATTTAAAGTAACAAGTCGAGGCTACAGTTATCAAGCAGGCAGAGGCAGAAGCTAACAACAAATCGAACAGATAACAGCCGTCTAGTGGGCTCAAGTTGAGACTACAGTTATCGAGAGAGATAGAGGGGGCACAAACTAGCAACAAATCCAACATACAACAGCCGTCTAGTGAACCGTCGTCTTTATAATCATGCAGCTGTTTCAACATTGTCTGCGGAATACCTATGGCACTTATTACCAAGTTTCAAAGCATTATACACCGGTCGTTAAGCCTTTGGCGCTCTTTTCAAAGACTCGATGAACGCACGCGTGATATGTGGAGCGAGAGACGAGCATGGGCGTGCTGAACTGCTTTTCAAAAACATACACTTCAACTGTTGGAAATTACATTAGTGTCAAATTTATAAAAACAATTAGAAATCCGCGTTTCAGACATCACTGAACATTGACTTTTTATCTTGGGTGTTAAGGGCGTGATCTCTATCAGCGGTTAAGTAAATAAAGTTCAAAATAATTAAATAACAATGTTTAAGAATCATATAAAGAAAGGTTGTACAATTGCAAGTCACATTGGGAAATACTTCTCTTTAAAAAAAGTTGATGATTGAAATGCATTCATTAAAATCTCTCTTTATACGATAATCGTTTTTAAGTTGTCATTTAAAAACTAAAAAATTACCCTTTGCGATGAAAACTTCTGTAGAGCTACAGATGTTGTAGTTTTATGGCGTTTATTTTCGTTTGATAATTAATTATCACTGAAAGTTACACAATGTTAACGTTTTACGTTAGGTGCCCTTCAACGAAGCAATAACTTCAAGGAGTTACTCTAAAATCTTCAGTCTAGTATACTTGTGAATATAATGAAGCCCACAGTTGGGTAAACCATTATTTACATTCGCTCGCTAAGGCAGAGTGAAATTGCCTTGATGAACTTTTGCACTTTTCTTGGAACCGACGAAAATGCCGCAGTTTATACTTTAAAGTACATGCATAGTATTCTTTATTAGATCGTGAGTAAAGTACTAACCCACATGTCACATGTTTTCTTGTGAAATGCACTTGGCTTAAAGGAATGGGAAACATTTCACAAATTATGTTTTAGGACTCGATGTAGTCGGAATTCTTTCTTCCTATACTCAACAATGTTGTACACATTTGTATTATTGTTCCATTGGGGAAAATGGCAGAAAGAACTATTACATCTTAAACCACAAAAAAGGAGAGACCTCCTGCATTTTCAATATAAATTCACTTCATTGTATACATGTGTTACACATTCCTTCACCCGAGGTTTCGTTATTTGTATTCCATATGTTTATCATTTGATTGCTCTTTTGTTTTTGCAGATGTGGCATGATGAGTATCTTAAGTGGGATCCTAAGGATTATAACAACCTTAAGAACATCAAAGTTCCTTCTGAGAACATATGGATGCCTGACCTCACGCTTTATAACAAGTATAACGCTTTTATTTTCTTGCTGTATTTCTGAACGTAAACTATATGCCAGTTTTGTCACATTTGACGCATATTGAAAGCTCGCATATCATTATAATAATTGAGGTACAACTTTTCTGTATTTCCCCTAATTTTTGTTAAAAAGTTGTTGGTCCCTTGAAGTTGCTTAGGCAGTGACACTTTAATGAGCAGAGCTCTTGAAGTTTAACACTTTGGTAGGACATACCTAGAATCCGAAGGCTGTAAATTGCTTCGTGCTTGTCAATATCTGATCATCGGATGTTTGGTCACGTTTGGAATATAATGGAAGAATATGAGGATACAAGTTTATATGAATATAGAGGCACTCATACTTCACTGCAAATGGCAATTATGAAGTAAACAATATTCCTTTAGAGAATTCAGCTTATAGTACAGGCATTATGTTTCAGTAAAACAAGAACGTGTGTCCTTCTTTTCGGATATGCAACTTATGCGTCATTAGCATGGGCTGTATGGTTTGATTTAAAGTCTCATTATGTCTTAGACCTTTGAAGCTTGTGATATTTTATCAAACTGTAGCTTTAGTGACAGTGCACAAACAAATATTGCAAGTAATAACAACTGACGTAAGCAAATATTGACAACAATTTTAAAGACGTACCACGCTGCAAATTGATTTGTAAAAATTATGAGGACTGTGCTGTCTCACTCATAATGTATTCTCTTTTGGAATGATGAGTTTGACTCTTTGAACAGGGTGAATTTCAATTGTTTTTAGCCTGTCGTCTTTCCAATAAATCTGTTCACACGAGTAAAGGAAACTTCAGGTGCCTCTTTAACCATTTCCCTTTTGTAAGAGTTTTACCCTTTATCAAGAACTAAGCGTCGATACTTGTGAGATATTAGTATGCGTTTCATCGTTACTAATATACAGGGTATCTTGCCAGTTGCGTCAACCACTGTTTAAGACGTGACAACTCGATGTTGATGTAGAGAATAAACTACTAATTATATTCATGTACGAGTCAATGCCCTGATTATATCAGTGCACGTTGTTGTATCAGTTCACTCACGGTTATTTGGGTTATGAAGGTGAAAACCGTGAGTTAGAGATAACGCCTCGGACTTAGTTTGGAATATACAATGACATACATAATTACAATGACTTTGAAGAGATTTTTATTTTATAACCAAACTATAGTACCTGCCGCCAGAAGTCTCGAAAGTTATTAAGTTTGCATGTAGTTGTTTCCCCACGGATGCGCCAATCTCCAATCTAAATAGATATGCTGTTATACCTAATTAGCATTATTCTTTTGATATAGCAGGTCTGGTTTTACAACTTTTAAGACAAGGAGAATACTTTTGAAGTTGTTTTGAAACGATGTTATGTATAGAAACGCGTCTAGTTAGAACTTAGCGATCGTAATCGCTTGTTTGTATTTATATGAATAATTCATCAGTGATTTTAGGATTTATCTGAAACTTCACAAATAACTATTACAGACATTATACCGAAAAGTGTCAATTAGCTAAACGCACTGCCTTTATTTATCTACTACCATTGTCTTTTATAGTAGCAGGTTGCTTTGTATTTTGATCTACATATTTTGTTGCAACCATCTTTCCTAGGTGTCTAAGAGAAACGATAGAAAACAAACCTATCGCTGTTTGATGACTAGTTAGTCTACTTTCAGGAGGGTATAACATACCTTACCTCTTTCAGAAAATGGGATTCATTGTTTTGTCCTCAGGTAAAGATAGCGAAGATTTAAACCATCATTCAGGGACGACAATTATTGTTTGCTTACGGGGACGATTTCAGAACTAACAATAGATTCCAAATAATATGATGACCATAAAACATTTCTGAATAATCAGTTGTGATGGGGAAAACTGCTATAGTATTAACAAGTGCGTGCCGTTGGGGTGCTATCAGATTTAGGAATAATGTAATATTATTATCATTCAACGGTCAAATGCACTTCTAGACCAGTTTAAAGTTTCCCTGCAAACCGTTAAAGAGTGCAAATGCATTTGTTGGCACGCATATGTTCTCCTCTTACATTCAACGAACAGATGCTCTGCTCATTATTTATTATAACCAAAATGAGACGGACAAAATAAAAACAATTATAGTTTGTATTAATTGTGATAGAAACGACAATACTTTAAATGAAAAAAGCTTAATTTAAGTTATTTAGTTCTCAATTACATTGATAAAAGAGTGAATTAAACGTACTATAAGAAATCATAAGATTGGTCACGAGCAATTACCCAACAAACTTATTAATTCCGACTCTAATTGGGTACGTTATTTGATCCATTTGCTCTCCTTGAAATTCAAATGAGAAAAACGCTTCCATACCGGAATCTTCATAATGAGGTTGACGTCAGATTTCTTTAGAGGTTTTTCTGCTTAATTGGGCACCTGTATCGTCGTTGATTGCCACCGAGGTACAATTACATTGTATCAATTGTCAACAGAAGCCAGAATGCAGTTACTTCGCTTCACGAATGTATAATAGATTAATGTCACAATAACATACGACAGGAAGCATGTTGTCGGTGGTATGTGTATGTGTCAATGAATACACATTGTTTGATCATAATAATTGGTAGGGCAGTACATCATCGGTGTCAATATTTTTTAACATACATTCCAACAATTAAGAAAGAAACTAATCCAAAAAGTTAATTTGTGTATGTTTCATTAAAATAATTTGCTCATGTGTAGTCATCAAATTATACGTTTTCTAGTTCATTTCCTATGATATTAAAAGAAATGGATTGCATAAACTGCAGCTAAAAGCAGTAATGTTAATTTTCATGTACATTTCGCGTTTATGTTAAATTCGTATAATATTTAACATTGTACACTGTTAACTTTTTTGAGACATCACCACCTCGGGTATTAAGCACAGTTACTATAATCAATGACACCATGGCAAGTTGAATCAGATATAAGAATTTCATTAAGGACATACACCTGGACAGATATCAACATCTGAAGTTAAATCAATACAAGATTTTCTTTTAACGGTCATTTTTTAAGCATTTGTTCTTTTCCAATGACTTGCTTTTTTTTAGGAGTCAGGAAGTATCTCATTCCATTTGCATGAACAAACATGTAAAGAGCGGTCTTTAATTCAAAGCGAGGCATTGTTGACACATATAGGCTGGTTCCTGTGACGTGTAGTCTCGCGTCACGATGATTGTTGGAAGGTCTGTTAGGTTCCGGTGGGGAGTGTTTTGTACCATTAGTGTATGGATGTCTGTCATGCGGCTATTAGAAGCTTGAATTCCGATTTGTTGGCTCTCGGGATTCTAAATAGACGCCTTCATAAATTACCGCATTACCCGACTCTATTGGTAGACAAGTATTGCTTGAATTACTTTAATAATGACTTGTTTGTATATGGGTTTAGTCAGTCTTTGACCTAATGAGGAGAGCGTCAAATTAACGTTGAAATATAAAAATGTTAGAAGAGAGTGACAAAATGTGCAGCTATGAATAATGAGTGCGGCTCTTTCAAACGTTTCTGCGTCTGGCCGAATATATCTACCTCGGATATGAAGCGTGTTATTATAGGGATATCATTGTTCAACTAGCACCTGTAGTTAACGTTTTCAATCCATGTCTGCAGGTGAAACGAACGGATTTGATTGCCACTCGGATTATGATAATTGCTCCTAGTACATGGACAAGTACGCTCAAACGCCAAGTTAATATTGAAACTGATATGAGATGCTGTCCATGAAATCATCGAATAGCGTAGGTTTCTCAAGACTTGAGAGGCAGCTGAGAGCTTGTTAAGGGCGGCAGTGGGTGGCCGGCTGCTATAAGACGAAAAAAACTTTAAATTCTTGCTTTTCGCTTGACCAATCAATCAATGAGTGTCACTTCAATGACAATAAGGGAGTCTGGAGGCAAGCGTTCGACAATCATGGCTCCTTTTAAATTCAAATTGATTATAACTGTTAATGGTATCAATTTCTGAGATCAACCAAAATCAAGCCAGAGTAATATAATTATGACATTTTGTGAATAATTGCGTTTTTCTTGTTTCTTGGCAGTGCCGACAAATACGCCAACTTTCTGAAGGGGCAGATAGCTGTCATCAATTACAATGGGTCGGTCCTTTGGGGTTGCCCCCAAATCTTCACCACCTATTGTAAAATTGACATCACCACATTTCCCTTTGATAAGCAAACGTGTACACTTAAGTTTGGTTTATGGCAGCATGATGCAACAGAAGTTATTGTCGTCGGTGCTGGTAAGTTGACAAATTCTAGCAAGTATCTTTTTCTCCCCACAAATATATTAATTTATCATGGAATATTTTTAGGGAAACAATTCAAAGAACATATCGCATGCAAAAACATCGAAAGTAGCAATGTTTAGGTATGCATGGTCATCCATAAGTAGACACATTACCCCATTTCTTTTAACATTACGAGTTCTATATATGAGGTGTCTACCTTCCATCTATAACTGCAAGGCCTTCTCGTTATCCCACCATGCTATTACAAACAATTATTTGCAATAATCATTTAATCATAAATTATAATGAGCAGGCAAACGTGACTTCACGTTACTATGATAACAAGTTGTATGTTACTTCTACTGTGTTTTCAATCAATCTTTTGCAATAACGTCACTGTAGCGATTGACTATCAGGAGCAGTCTGTTTAATACTCAAGTTATTGTAAAATTGGAACTAAATACCAAATAAAGGTCATGGTTTTAGCTAAGAGAGGTTGATATTCAAATGATTCATCTTCAACCAATGAGGAGCGGGATCGAATATGGTGTTTCGCAGGAACTGCCTCTAATTTGCATAATTTATGTACATATTTATGTGGCTTCTGAGTGTGCAAAGTAAGTGAAATGGCCAAAACCTGGTTTTCTTTTCCTAATGGACTCATCGTGGCGCTTAAGATACCCCTAGTTTGTCTGCACTCTGCACGTGCCTGAATACATTGCACTATAAATAGTTGCTCTTTTTGTTAAGGGAAAATGAAATAGCTGCTCAGTTTACTTCCTTAGCCCCGTAGTAACGCTGCACGTCTCAACTAAGAAGATCCTGAGTGTAGTAGAGTACATGTATGTGTCTTGCGAGATCCCTTATTCGATGACGTTCACCTCACGCGTGACCTTAGATGTGGTCTTCCTGATCTTTTCGATGTTTTGTCCCTCTTATTTCGTGTTTTAATTTGTATCACTTGAAGACTTTAGCTAATTATCAAAACATTCAGAAGAAAATTGCTTCAATCTTTCTCCTCTTTTTAAAATTTAAACAGGAAACTAAACATGGAAATACACGCGGATCGTTTGAAAGCTTCGATTCTCGATAAAATTTTTTACAAAAACATTTTTTGTGCTTACTTGAGTTTGTTTACTTTAAAAACATCACTTTTCATGGAGAATGTTTAAGTAATGTGTAATATTATGTCGGTTCGCCCATTCAGATAAAGATGACAACACCACTACATCTGAAGGCGGTAAGCCCCTATATCGTAACACAGATTTTTACCATTCCAATTGCCAATCGCTTTATCTCCCACTTTCTTGTCCTGTTGTCCGGAACACCTTTTAAGCATTGTTTCATTCCTGCTCATTACCCACTGCTGCTTGTCATCCCCTATACCCCTTTCTCCAAATCCAACATACACCTTTACCAACTTCTTTTACAAATTCTCCTACATGCTTCGGTACTTTGTCCATTGTTATGGCATTTATGTTCACGTTTTGTCATCACTGGCTTTCACGGATTCAAAACTCATTGATTTTCATAGTTTTTTCCATCCTCGGTAAAGGTATTGGTTGGTGGTACATTTGGGGTTTTTGTTTTGCTTTAACACAAACAAAAATCGCTTTCAGTCAATTGATTATTTACATCGGTCCAATTCTTGTTTTCAAAGTTATTACTAACGTTTAAAACCAAGTTTACTCAATCCAATTTATATATGTTAAATTTCAATTTTAAATTCAGCCTTTCTCTTTTCCAGATTTTCAGTTACGAGTGCTGGTGTTTCTTTTTTATTCCATAGATTAACTTTCGGTTGTACAGTAGTTCTCTTCTTAAAACTGTTTGTTTTCATGTTTGTATCTATAACTTGGTAGTTCATCTGAAACACATAGACAATTTAATATATTGGAGACACTAAAGCATCAGCATACATCTTAATGTCACTTGTACCAGATTTATGATACACCCTAATAGCATTTGCACCATAAATTGGACATCCGTAGGTCATTAGTCATTCATTAGCACATTTTATTCAAGTAACAAGACACAGAGAATCCATCAAACGGCTATAAAACGCATCATGACTATCTTTTCCATCCTTGCTGCGCATTTTTAACGAGAAATCAGTTAATAAAATGCAGGCTTTTGAACTTTATTCATGTCACGCTTTCATACATACTTTTCAGAGAGAAAAATAGGAATAAGCACAACATAAGCTTCAATTTAAATGCTGAGCTTAAGCACTTTGCTGTGTGGTTGTAATAGTATTATGTGTGTTCCTCCTTTGCATGCAAAGTAAGGAAGAAAGTTGACCCTGGTTACAGGATTATCGTAATATGAGAGACTGTGATTTAAACCCTTTTGGGAAAAGAAACTCCCTTGTGGTCCCGCCCTCCCCCCGAAAAAAGGTGTTTAATGTCAGTGAAGCCAAATAACGTCACAAGCAGTTATGTCATTAATAAAGTAATTGGTTTAAAATTTACATGCTGGTTAAACACATTTAAAAAGCCAAAAGATTGTATCTATATACGGTCTTAACAATGCCGCATGTTGTTTTATAGAGTCGAATGTTTGATGCAAATTGACTATAATGTATAACTAACTTCAACAATTTTTAACAACAATTGTTTGGTTACGGTTACGGTTATGCATTTATTGAATTCCTTTTTTTCTCTTGGTGTTTTGTAGCCTATACAGGATATGTATTATTTTCTTGGTGTACCTAAGCAAGCAGACAATTAAGGTCTCGGAATGCTTAGCCTGGCTTTTATCAACTTGTCTGACCATGAAACAGGATGAAACACACATGTAAAATGAAGATTGACAGCTGAGAATTTGAGCCCATTCGTTTAATTCGAAGAATGCTTACTTCAAAAACATCCATTCCAACCTTTGTCTGAAACCATTTACATATGTATCAAATTCAACGTAGCTTGTTATCAAATAGTTTCGGTGACTATTATTCCTTATTCCAATTATGTTTCAACTAAACGTGGCTTATTATCAATAGGTTTTCCCTAATTATATTCTCATCGAATCGAAAAATCAGATAAAAACCCAAATGCTTTATTAATAAGATTTTTGCATGGTTTGAACTTTGTTACGATACGCAAGAATGATTTTTATAATAAGCAACCTGTCATTTTCAAAAGAAAGCATTTATTTATCATTAATGTCATGCGGTTTGGGTATTGCAACAATTAAAACAAATTATTAATTCCCATCACTTAAAAAAGAAGCATGTTAAATTAAATCTACGAGACATCCTTTTCAAATAACATTTCCTGCGAGAGTAAATGCAACCCAAGTGAAAATGTGCCAACGCATGTGCCTATTTGTGCAAACACTCACTAATGTAGCAGTGCAACCACGATGTCTGGAGGCAACACCATTCTAATGAAATTCAGTTGTTGAAATTAAATGTCAATTTACCTAAGCATATCATTCTTGAAGCACAAAGGATTAGCTTCAGGCAATCCGCGATTATCAAAATGGCGCATAAAATAAACCTTTTTCAGACTGGAATTACGTTTGGCTTTCTATTATGTCTCATTCAGTACACTATAATTATAGTTAATCCCTAGCCCTACGATCGTTCAATATGACATCTTCATTCAAAGCCTACAGGTGTATGCTGGGGAGGGGGTTGCGTTTCAGTTATCACATGAGTTTCATGCATTGCATAATTTCATTTATGCTTGCCCTCATTTAAAAAAAAAAAATGAAAATCTGAAGGGCACGGCAGTTTTTTGTTCACATTGTCAGCACGCATGTTCAAGGAAACCCCATGAGGCAGTTGTCAAGATATTCTGCAATTGAAATTTATGTTAAATAAAATTAACCATAACTTGCTCCTTATTGACAAGTTGGCTTATATTTCTCAACACGTTCATGAAAACAAAGGAAACTATGTTCATTTGAATCAAGGGAGAAACGTTTGTGCTTTTTTTTCGTTCTGTTTTTTTTTTTTTTTTTTTTTCATTTTTATGCAGTACCTAAAGCTTGCCGACATAGTAATGCTAAGAAATATCCTAGCTGTACAAACCTACTGCAGGTTTTGGTTATTAATTCCAAATTACACATTTTGAGATACCAGTACAAACCTTATTTTAATTACACATTCCCCATTTTAATTACAAAAGTGCATTTATTTTCAGTTTAAAAGTGGATTTGATTAGCAGTTAATGCATCGCTATTTTAATTAAATATGTAATATAATTAAAATACCGATGCATTACTGCTAATCAAAACCACTTACAAACTGCAACTAAGCAGGTATAACAACAGCATGTTTTTCTCAATTTACAGCTGTCACGCTTACGTTGAACAAAAATAATTAATATATTGATTCGTTTATTTTATTTATTTATTATTATTAATTTCCTGTACTTCGCTAAGTGATTTTAACTTTTGATTGTTTATCAGTAAAAACTGTGTGAGTCCTCGTTTCATAGTCAAGAACTTCTATCATCAGTGCATAGTATTTGAAGTGTCAAGATGTTGAATATAGAACAGAAAAAAACACATTTTATGTTCTCCAACCAATCGACAGTCATGATATTACAGATTATATCTGCAGCTTTCATGGTACCAATCCATACTCTAGTATGAAATTTGACGAATAGTGAAATCGGGATTACTTTATTTATGTGTCTTGATTCCATTTTAAGCATTTCAATGAGTAAGTACTGTGTAATGATAACCGTATCGATATGTGACGTCACATCATCTGATAAATCTCTCATCTACAACGTGTTTATCCATTTCGTCTTGTTTTTCTTGGTAATACCGTGTAGGAAAAGAATGTTGCATTTATGAACAGCTCGTTTTCAAAATGAACACATATCCCAAGGGGCCTATGTGATTCTATCTACCTGCTTCACACAAGCCTCATGTGGGCGTTAAGTAATCCAATAATGTACCATAACTCAATTATCTTAAGAATGAAATTACAAAGCATACTTGTAAGGTTTTTTATTGCTTTTTTGTCTTTATTTGTCTGCCAAAACCATTCACGCAGCTCGACAAATTCCTGGATGAAAAAACAAACTTTGAATACATTGTACCAGTAGAACTGTACACGTTAGATGCTGCCTCCGCGCGGAATTTAGAACTGTTTGGTTATTGTTACAGCGGTAGATATTGCAGCCTGCTTGATATTAAGAATAAATGCATGTAAATCACATAGCTTTGAGAATGTATCCTCCCCCATAAGGAGTGGCTTTATTTCTTCACAATGTGTCGCTTTTCAGCCTAATCCCTTTCCAATAATAAGTTAATATGATCCTAACCCAGGCATGGCATGGCACCCCATTACCTATTAATCTCAGTTATGGTATTTTGGGGGTGAAAACACAATTTATTTGTTTTTCAAATTAAACTGTGAAAGAAACAGAAAATTTAATTTCGTAAAAATGTTTCCAGTTGATAAAATGCTCATCATTTTTCAAGTACATTTTGTTTCAAAACAATTTTTAATGCCATTGTCAATACCTTGCAGTAACCATCAGTTGACGCATTGAACACGTTTTGTATTCAAAGAAATTGATGAAAGTAAAACTCACAGATGCTAGAAATTTATTTGAAGGATGACCTCAGCAGTTTTCCTATTAGTTTTGTTATAACCCCATTTGGCCGCTTCAAACAATACTACAATTCTAACATTATGAACAAGATTGGTGAAGTTTGATGCAAGCCACGTGCACAGATACTAACTTTAACATTTTCACTGTGTTTACGATTGTTTATCAGGAGGAGATGAGACTATTTTTAATAGTGATGGACAGTGGGATATGATCGAGGTAACAGTACACAGTAACGAAAAAGAGTACCCCGACGACCCTGGAAAAGTATACACCGACGTTGTGTATGAGGTGGGTTCACTGGCTAGGGTTCTGCGTCAACTTGTCACATAATCTTCAACATTCTGCAGTTTTATCATCAAGTTATAAGTTCAATGGACAAGTTTTACTTCTTGGTTTATATCGATTTAATGATTGGTAAATCGTGTTAAAGTTTTTGGAATCGTGATCCTAGCAGATTAACCACGTTGGATATAACGATCATCCATATTCTAGCAGTTGAGTATAGCCTACTAGAATTTGTGGGGTGTGTGAAAATCAAATTATGCGAGTTATGGACGTTTGTTTAATATTTCCTTATGGACAGCATCGGTCCCCCTTGCCCTTCTTAGTACAGAATATTCAAGTTGGTGATTTCATATGATATTGCAGCAGTATATCGCTGTGAAATGATGGCCTCCCAGTGCCATACCTATTAGTTTACAAGTATATCTCCCTCCATTTCAACATTACATCAGAAAAACGCCATAGGTGGGACTTATTTTTTTCCTTTATTAGTCTAAGTCGTCTACATCTGTGTAATTGAATGCAAGCAGAAGGCAATGCAGCTCGTTTAACTTGCCGTACAGGTAACTCCTAAGTCGTTCCAGCACGCTCTGAATTATTTAGACTAAGTGGGCCAACAGTTACCTTCATTTAAAAATGCCTCCAATACATTTAATATAGCGGTAGGCCTCGACGACAGGTAGATTTGCATTATGACGAAATATTAGATGTGCTTGGGGAATTACAAAACAGGAACAGCTTGGTCACAGTGAATATTAACTACCGGTATTTCTGAAATAAAAAACTCGGGGCCTTGTCACCATTACTCATTCTTCAACACAACTTAATTTCCTCTTAGTAAGTCAAAAGGCAACTTTGAATTTCATCATTTGACTTCAGGTGAAGAATAAAAGCCCATTAAAAATACAAGAGAGATCATTGACAACAATATGTGCTCTACGTGATGTAGCCTTCCATAGTAGAGTTTGTATGATTTGATACAAGTCACGTTTACCACGAGGCGCAAAGAATTCGGACCTCCTGTTTGAGGTCTTTCAAATGAATTCGCTGCACACAGAGGACTGCCTGATACTACTGTCCAATTGGTTTCTGTAGCCTCTAGATAAATTGAACTTCTACGCTGGTATTTGTTTCCATAGCCAGAGGTCTATTTTATAGTGAACGTCTTTACTTGGGATGTAAAGATAACTGCTCCCAAAGGATTTTAAGAGAAAGATAATTCACTGATCGTTTTTATGTTGAAGAATCAATGCGTCGAAGTTGATACCGACAATCACGTTTTCCTAAGGGGTTCTTAGAGGACAATAACTCCCCAATGACACCAGCAGTATATACCAACAGGCTTGCCGGATACCTTTTGACATTTGTAAGCCATGACAAACACTAAGTGACACCAGTGAAATGAACTGTTTAATCAGAATATAGTTTATAAAGCCAGCGGACATGATGATATTAAGCATGTCTGTTCTTGTTAAGTTTGTATCTGCAGCAAATAAAAAACAAACATAATTTTACCTCACGTTGATTGTAGGAAAGAGTCTGGTGTCGTTTTTTAGATAATTATTACTAGTATTATTTTCAGATGATGGTTAATTCGTACATCATTACTCTATTTCACACTATAGACTACTTGGACATCGCTGTCCAATAAAACCAAAGATGTACAAATCTCGCGTGTTCGAAACGATGGGCCCCATTCAAGTAGCCCACGCGATATTGTTTCTTACACATAAAGCAATAAATACCAGGGAAAACGCAATACTTTACGCGCGCGAGACTTCGCTAGACTTTTACTAATAATGTTGAACTCTTTCAGGTTTTATTTCAGAGGCGCCCACTCTACTATCTATTCAATCTGCTGATCCCTTGCATGTTCTTGTCGTTGGTGTCGCTGTTGACGTTCTTTCTACCACCCGAGTCAGGAGAGAAAGTAAGTCTTGGTGTAACGGTGTTGCTGTCACTCACCGTATTCCTACTGCTGGTAGCGGAGACTATGCCACCCACAAGTACAGTTCCCGTCATAGGTGAGATTGTGTGCATGTCCTTATACCATATCATGATTCTCTTATGAAGATTAGAGGAAAATGACAGTGGGTGCGTTCGATTAGCTTCCCTGGGTCGACCTAGGTCTCCCCCGGTGCGTTCGATTAGCTTCCCTGGGTCGACCTAGGTCTCCCCCGGTGCGTTCGATTAGCTTCCCTGGGTCGACCTAGGTCTCCCCCGGTGCGTTCAAATAGCTTTGACGCCATTCTCGGGGCTCACCCGGGTCAGCCCCATAAAAGTGCTCCGCTTGTGGAGCGGGTCACTTGGGGGCTGACCGAGGTGCGTGACGTCACGACGAAAAACTTTCTCAATGGCCACCATTTTGTTTTTAATCCAACGGGGCACTTTCAGGAAGTTGACACACATTTTCACCTTTTAAACAACGACTTTGTGAGCAGAACTATTTTTTATTCGAAGATGGGTAATATTGTATCAACGTGGGATTGTAAAATAATTTAACGTTGCAGTTTTACCTTGATAATAATTATTTTACGATCTTTTCGTGAATCCATGGACGTAATGCACAAAATGAAAGTAGTTCCGAGTCAGCTGTCCCAAGATGCATTGGTGTGAGTGCTGGGGGTAGTTGGCGTTCGATTAGGTCAAGTAAGGGGATCACCGGGATAAGCACACCGGAGTTGACCTTGGTAATCAAATCGAACGCACCCATTGTTGCGGCTCACCCGAGCCAGACCCAAGTGCCCTGCCTGTGGAGAGGGTCACTTGGGGCTGACCCAGGTGCATGACGTCACGACGAAAACATTCTCAATGACCACCATTTTGTTTGTAATTCATTGAGAAACTTTCAGGGGAGTTTGAGACACATTTTCACCCCTTAAACGGCGACTTTGTGAACATTAGTATTTTTTTATTCGAAGACGCGTACGTTTGTATCAACGAAGGCATGTAAAATAATTTAACGTTGCAGCTTTTCCTTTCAGAAAAATTATTTTACGATTTGTTCGTGTATCCAAGAAAATTTTCGGACGTATTGTACACAATGAAAGCAGTTCCGGTCGGCTGTCCCAAGATGCATTGGTGTGAATGCTGGGGGAAGTTGGCGTTTGATTAGCTCATGTCAGGGGCTCACCGGGATGAGCACACCGGGGTCGACCCGGGGAAGCTAATTTTACACACCCGTTAAGACTGGTGATGCATGGAAAGTTTTGTTCTATGACGAACATACAAGTCAAACATTTTCTTCGTGTTTGTTTTTTCCAGGCCAATACTTTGCCTGCACAATGGTTCTGATCTCAATCTCCATTGGGATGTCTGTAACAGTTCTCAATATGCACCACCGAGGCCCAGACTGCAAACCTGTTCCTCCATGGATCAAGAGGTACATACTGAATGGTATTGGACGTGTTCTACTTCCTTCAGAGAGCAGTCGCTCTAAACGACGTCCAACCATCGGGGACAAGCTCGCACAGGAGCTAAGGTCATGGGAGACAAAGAGTTTAATGGCTGAGGTTACCGGTAACTCCTCCAGATCAAGGGTTGTATCTAATGGATGTAACGCGCCAAACCAAGGCGACGAATCGGAACAAAACAGGCCAAATGCTGGTGAAGCCGGTAATGCGAGGGACTCTCTTCATAGGAATCGCGCCCTCTATCTGGCGTTGCTACGGGAAATGCAAAAGATTACATTCAGTATCGAGGTAGAGATGAATTCGAGAAGGGTGCAGACAGAGTGGAAGAGAGTAGCCATCGTCTTGGATAGGTTCTTCTTTCTTATGTGCTTGATTGGATCAGCCACAACCTTCCTCGTGTTTTTCGTGCAAGTCTAACATTGTGATTGTCATTAACTCCACACAAGACAAGAACACATCAAACGACCGATATTTTCAATTCGGGCTCTGGTCACAATTTTCAGGTGGCTGTATGAGTGGTTATAGTTTACCTCAAATTTAAAAAGACAAATCATTAATTTATGACTGAAGAATTGCTTTAGATTTTACTTCAAGTGTAGGTGAGGATAATCTTCGAGCATGTTTCTGGGGAATAAAAACGACAGTACTTCTGCAATATTCTTCAACTGTTGTATGGACAAAGTTAAACATGGCTTGGCAGACAAAGAATGATACGTCACAGACATAAATGTTACACGGTTGATCCAGTCAATTTAGTCAGTTTGGTCTTTCAAGAATATTGATGAATGATGATGCGCCATTGTTAAGTTTTTTACAAAGGCAATTATAAGTCATTATAAACAAATAATATAACAATTAAAAGAAATTTTATTTCAAACTGTTCACTATTAGCGTACAACGATTTATTTACAAACCGGAAAACACCTTTACACGTGATTGTCATGCAATATGCCCATTGATGTATTGTAGTCTGTAACAATCGAAAAACATGTATATTGTACAAAGACTTTTTTCTCTTTCTAAAAAAATAATAATACAAAAATGAGCAAAAAATTAATAAATTTGCAAACGTCAAAAAATATAAATCTTAAGAAAGTTTAGCTTAAAATTTATGAAAATTGAGTAGAGAATTATATAGGTCGTAAGACCATTTCATTTATCTTGGAATGCCAGCATTATCCCGCAATAATGGGAGGGGTTTGAAGTGATGAAAAAAGAACGAATACCTCTTCACTCTTATCCTCTAATAAATTAACCTTTTGACTCTAAATCAGAAAACAAAATGGTATGGTCATCCAACAACCACTAATACGCTGTCGGTGTATAAACCCCCACCACCCCACTCCAGCCCCTCCCCACTCCAACCCCTCCCTACACATACATATCCACACACACTGAGAACAGAGAGAAAACTGATGTAAACGTGTATAGGCCTACGTCAAGAATATAACTTTCACATAATGAGGATTATGCGGCATGGAATTGAATAAGTACAAAATGCGATTGTAGATAAATATTATCAATAGGCCTAAAGACCAGTAAACGTTGTAGTTATATAGTAGTTTAGGAACAAATATTAACACGATGAATTTTAAGGATTGTTTACTTGTTTATATTAACTAACCACTACTTTGTTTTATTTGCTTTATTGAGTATGATGTGATAATATGAAGCGTTTGATTAACATCACAGGGCTGGCCCATTTACGTTAACTTTTGCATTTTTCAATTAAATAGCAGCTTATATGACGCCTTGATAAGTCCAATGCTTTTTGCTTGTACAAATAACATGTACAATAATATTAACATATCATTTTGAAAATTGTGATTGGTGTGTTTTCATGGGTATAACAAGTGCGCCCTCTTTGACGTGTTGTATTATTTCCAAGCTTTCCTATATATAAATAATATGATTCATTTTTGTTGGTGTTTTATTAATAAATAAAAGGTTGAATGGACTGTTTTATTGAATTGTTTTAATGGGCTTTCAATTACTGGGAAAGTTTTGCCAAAGATAAGTAACAAACTATTGTAAATAAAGTATTTGATTCTATAATTCATTAATTTGGCAATTAGTTTTATAGAATGTGCCACCCCACGTCAAAAAGGCACTTCCCGTGAAAGTGAATTGGAAGTGAAGAAACCCGAAGCATCAGTCTTGATATCAAGGTGACGTGATAATTTAAACATTCTATATGTTAAGAAGTGTTTACCGAAGAGGGCATCACCCAATTTGGGTGTTGTTCGAAAGCTCTAGACTTAGACACATCGATCGAGTCCTTGCATAATGACATCATAAGCTGAAACAACGCCCTCACTGATGTCAAAGGAAGAGAGTTGTGCGTGGCGCATACACGCGTACACTTGGCGATGACTGAGTTTTTGCAGTATTTGCCTTGGCTTTAGCATGGAGCGTAAGATGCGATGATGTAACCTTAAAGTCTGACTGAGGATACTTTAGTTTACTGGTTGTAATTTGTATCCAATATAAAATATTATAAATCATGTTTAACAACTAATATTGGCAATTAATTGCCTTCTGATTACACCACTCACATCAGGAATTATTATATTTTAACCCTAATACTTAAGTTCTAAAAAGCCACCATCGATGTTATCTGAAGTAAAGATAAAAAAAGTCACTTGTTTGAATAATTTCCGTATATCTCTTGAAAACAAAAACATTTGCAGGCTGACTGGGGAAATACAAGATTGCTTGTGTTTGCAAAACTATTAAGTTTAGATCACAAGCAAAATACTAATTGAATCAAGGGTATCTTATACGGATCAGTGAAATAATAAATAAATTGTTTTCACTTACGAACGCATTTAAAAAAATGTTTTGTATGAAACCACTTTAATTAAGTGAATCAGTTTGTCTTGATTGAGTGTTTTCAGCAGTTAACAAAACAAATACGATAATAAATTATCAAAATTTTTCTTCCATACTGGTTTGTGGTACATTATAAGATCTATGTGAAAATGACTTTGAGTTTTGCTTAAAAAGGATATGAAAGAGCGCCCTCTGCTAGATGTACTGCGTTGTATTCCAACGGCTTCATGTACTCAAACAAATTCAGCTATAATACAGCACTAACATGCTTCAATGTGCACCAGATTATGACCAATCATATCAGAGGACCCTGCCAAGGGTTCTGTACCTCTTTCTTTCAAATAAAAGAGTTATAAACTCTTTGACATGTGATCTTGGGATGTTTTGCTGTCGTCTAACAATTGATATGATTGGGGGTTAATTAATGATTGATCAAACAGGATGGGTATGTATTTGCCAATAATAAGATTTATTCAATGACAGATTGACAGATGATGGGTTTGGTGCCGAAAATGTGTACATATTACATAATACAGATGATTTATATAGCAATGTTATTGTAAGTGTGCAGAAGGCAACTAAATGAGGGTAACTCGTCCTGAATTGAAGAGTATAAAAATTGTGAATGTGATTGACAATGGTTAACGATTGATTCTTGTGATTTTGATTTTGATTAATCGGTATTCAATTTGGAGGAAGTGGTCCTATGAACGAAGGTCGTTGATGGTGTTCATTGACAGCATTGGTGACCTAATGAAACTGAAGGACAGTATGGCGATTAAATAATAATGTAATGATACAGTTGGTAAGATTATGTTAAGATGGTGGAAAATTTTAAGTGGTGGTGGTGGTGGTGATGGTGATGGTGATTGTAGTGGTGGTGTTTGTTGGGTGATGGTGTTAGTTTTGGCGGTAGTGGTGCTAGTGTTGGCGCTGATCGGGCAGTGGTGGTGGTGTAAGGGTGTTGGTGGTGTGATGGTGGTGGTCGGGTGATGGTGTTGGTTTTGGAGGTAGTGATGCTGGTGTTGGCGCTGATCGGGCGGTGGTGGTGGTGTAAAGGTTGTGGTTCTAGTATTGGTGATGCTAGTGCTGGCACTATTAAATCGGGCGGTGGTGGTGGTGGTTCTAATAATTGGTGGTGGTCAGGTGATGATGTTGGTTTTGGAGGTAGTGATGCTGGTGTTAGCGTTGGTTGGGCGGTGGTGGTGGTGGTGAAATGGTGATGGTGGTGTATTGGTGGTGGTCGGGTGATTTGGAGGTAATGATGCTGGTGCTAGGCGCTGGTCGGGCGGTGGTAGAGGTGTAATGGTGGTGGTCGGGTGATGGTATTGGTTTAGGCGGTAGTGGTGCTGGTGCAGGCGCTGGTGCTGGTCGGGCGGTGGCGGTGGTAGAGTTGTAATGGTGGTGGTCGGGTGATGGTATTGGTTTAGGCGGTAGTGGTGCTGGTGCAGGCGCTGGTGCTGGTCGGGCGGTGGCGGTGGTAGAGGTGTAATGGTGGTGGTAGGGTGATGGTGGTGGTTTTGGCGGTAGTGGTGCTGATGCTGATGCTGATGCTTGCGCTGTTCGGGTGGTGCTGTTGCTTGTAGTGGTAGTAGTGGCGGTGGTGATGCTGGTATAGTGATGGTAATCACCCCTACAATACTTTTTGGTGAAGATAAGGTTTATGTTGTATAGAACAATGATGCTCATGTGTTCTCAAAAGTATTGTTGTAACAAGAGAGAAATGATGACAGTTCCAAAGATTAGTCATCAAACGGCAAATAAAGCTAGTGGGAGTTTCTATGATGAAAGTTGTGTCAAATACCATGTGAAAGATTTTTGGATTAGTTTGGACGATACTTGTGTTGGTGATATGATTGATGGAAATGAAGATTCACTATTGACATGGTAACGAAAGCAGTATTGCGTATTGACTGTGTTTTGGTTTGCTTTGATTTGTTTATCTTTATTTTACCATGTTAAATTGATATGTCGATTTTTGTAACAGTCGAACCATTCCATATATTCACGATGTTTTAAAAACTGACAACCATTCAAACACAACCTTATTGCCCTTATGAACAACTTGCTCAAATTAAACCAACTCAGAAATGTCATTAAATATTTGTGATGTCACTTTAATAAAGAGCACAACTCGTAACAACAACTCGGTAATGTTCATGCCAAAACAAAGAGGTATCTTTTCCCCACTTTCTTCTTGTATAACTTTTTATAACAACCTGAATTTAATTAACAAAGTTTATTGATAAATCCTTGTCGTTTTGCTTTATATTGATTAACGAAGATATTTAAATTTCGGTAAGAATGACTGACGTTCAATACTGACATTTGATTATAAATAAAAACGAAAATTACATTATGCACATCATCTGTAACACATAATATGTAATTATGTCAATTGCAATGATTACGTTTACAAAATCTAAAGTGTGATACTATAAGGGGATCAAAATCCTCACATGGCATTGTCATTATTTTTATTTATTTGGATTAGGCATTCTGTTAGAAAACAGTTTTGTTTTAATTCCATAATCCCGAAAAGCTCTAATCTGCAATTCTGTGTTGTTTGCTAATGAGGAAATAAAGCAAAACTCAAGATTACATCCTAGGTGCATCACTATTTACCTGAAACACTTGTTGAGAGGAACACAATATATGCGCCAGTATCAAGAAACACTACTTTGTTATCATCCCTTTGAATAACTATGTGAAGTTGTTTGATTTAAGAATGATTAAGTTTCTGTACATTGATACTTATACTAATTTTGACATTAAATATTGCCATTTTTTCCCAGTTTGATATCATAGCAGAGATGACGCTAGTACAGTTTTTTCCTTGATAAAATTCGAGCTCATTTAAAAAATAGAAGCCAATCATTTAATACGTAGGCCTATATAATATTTATTTCATTCATAATTAAAACCATTTATTAGTATCATTATAGCGTTGTTATTTTTACAGCAAATCATTAATTGTATTTTTGTGAGTTTCCTACAGAATTGGGTTCTCTTGTAGCTATTAAATTGCTCTACTATTTCATACGTTAAGACCATTTTTATTAATCTTAAAGTACACTCAACAGACAAATCGTCAAGTAATTGTAAAAGGTTGATATTAGAACAATCATTTGCATAACGTTCACGTTTCAGGAGATTGTGCGATTGTTGTACTGAAACATAAGGAAATAAAATATATAAAGTAACAATATACAATTTACATTGTCAACGAGACGGACTAGTTTTTATTTTTATTATTCTGTAAGTAAAATACCCAAACAGACAACTTTGCTACTGCATTGTTATGTGTTGTTTTAAAACAGATCAAAAAAGGGTCCACATTTTACTGAATATGCTATCATTAAATAAACAATCATGATTTTATTATTATTTCTGGTACAGTTTCATTGTGTAGTGTTTTGCGTTGACTGCACCGTGCTGCAGTCACTTCTCCATTCAAATAATTGAACTAGACTAGTTCTAGAAAAGGTATGTCTTGATCCTTTTTAGCTATATCAATGCAATGCATCGAGGACTATGGGTATAGGTGTGATGGGTTTCAGACTCAACGATCATAATCTGTTGTGCGCATGCCCAGAGCGACAAATACAAGACCTGTATCTTCGCAACAAGAGACCTGGCTAACTTGACTGAGACTGCCTCAGAGACATTGGTCAACAGTTTAACAACATGCTGGTGTCGTGAGAGTGCGTGCCTTGGTCAGAGAGACATGCTATTTACCATGTACACAAATCTGGAAAACTAATTGCTTTAGAAAGGGGGCAAGGTTGACAGTGATCTACCAAAAATGAGCTGATGAATTCCTTATTCTGGTTTAACTGTAGGCTTATTTAGATATTAAAAAGTGAAAATACTGCACAACGGTGTTATCCAAGGACGAAATCACATTAATAGCAGCAACTATTTCGATGTTGAACGCAAGCCTTTTAAGAGTATAGCCTATAAGTAGAAGTAGCGTTGCCAAATTACAGTGGATCACTTTTGCATTTCTGTCTCATTAGAAACAACACAAATCTTACAGTTCAAAACGGTTGTGTTATTGTCTACTAAAGTCAGAGGCCAGTTTACTCAACAAGCTGTCAGTTCAATAAAAGAATACTTCGAACTTATTAATTGCATTTAGAAACTTCCAATTTGTTCAGTTTTGATAAAAGGTAAAATCTTAAATGACTCGTATTTTGCTATTTACCTAAAAAGCGGCTTAAAATATCGAGCTGAAACTAGTACATAAAAGAAGCATTCGAATAAAAGACGAATTGAGCATGTTATGTTGATATATTCTTTGAACACGTGTTATTATATCATGCAAAAGTAAAACTGCTGAATTTTGCAATATTTCACAGGTTAGTAAGAAATAATTAATGTTTTGACTTTTGAATCAATTCATGCACCAAACACATCGTCTATTGCACAATGTAATACTTAATAATCAATATTTGTAATCATGTAAATTTGCCTAATAGGAAAACAACACATGTCCAGTAAACAATTATTATGAGCAATAGGGGGCGCTGTACATTACCTGCAAAAATACACTTTTGACATGAAACTACCGTGTGTTACAATAATCTAACTATTGCTTTATTTTTATTGGTATTTGACATTAACATTTTACCACTTTCAACACTCAAGGAAGAACTCATGGTTATTAATAAAAAATAACTGTTTTACAGTTTTAATTTCTACATAATTTAGCCCAATTTGGTTTATGTTGAACAATTAAATGGGAACCTGTATCATGATGCAAAACCAACAATAAATTGAAATATTAAAATTCCCTCAAACTATTCATTTTGCAAACTTCCTTTTTAAAATATTTGTAGTAATGACAGCTTTTTGTACTCACAAACTGCAAGTAAAATGGTTATTATACTTTGTAAGTTAATAATAATTCCTTTAAAGAGCCAATACATGTATTTAAGAACAAAATAATTTTGAAAAACACAAAAAGAAACCTACAAAATTTATCATACCATAAAATTAAAAAAACAATGTTGACCTAGCTCATGTCATTGCTTGCATGCGAATCATCACTGGTAAAACGAGCAATACAACAGACAAAATGTTCCCAAGTAAGTAAAGAATGAGAAAGGTTCTATCCAGAACACGTGAGACTAAAACCCATTCTCTGTAATTTCGTTTCTGCTCGGCCGTCAACTGTTTCTCACCCTGTTTCATGTTGGTCAAAGTCTCGTTCATTTTCTTCAGTTCTCGCGTGAGAGCTTCAAACTGTTCCCCGTGTCTCTTGGAGTTGTCGCTGTCGTTGCCATGGTGCGAGTTAGGGACGTAATCCATGTAGAAGTTTACCCCGTGTGTTTTTGAATGTTCCTTGCTCGGGACGGTAGTAAACTTCGTTCCACCTCCGGACTTTGTCAGCACTTTATGATTATGACTCTTGTGCTTGAAGGTTTTCCGTCGAATATCACGGATTTCTTCAGAAGAGATGCGTACAATTGGAGCAAAAACACCAAGGACAATAGTTCGTATGTATCTGGGAACTGGCTCCCCGGTTAGTGCATGGGTAAAGATAGCAACCACTGAGACATTGAGAACCAACGAGAGGGATACCAGAAGCATTGTTGCCGCAAAATATTGACCTGTGAGAAACAAAGCAGCAAGTATAGTTTGTTATCAATGTAAAAACTAAGTTCTATTGATTTTTATCATGGGTATGATTTTAAAGTCATTGGCAAATTTTGAAGTGTAATTTGTAAGCCATTATTTACCAAATACTACTCATCCTGTTTGTGCTTGGAGGTTTCACGTGTTTACTATACACTAACCTTCAACCAATTAGTTAGTTAGTTAGTTAGTTAGAAAATCAAAAACATGTATCCAATTGATCCACTCAGAACTAGTTTAAAGTTTAAGAAAAGTACATCAAAATGAGAACCAGTGTTAACCATCAATTCAGACACAAAACATCAAGTGTGATGGAAGAAGCAAAATCATTTTAACGTGTGACCTTATCTATTGATTAGAATAAAGAAATCATAAAATCCCCCAAAGTCCAATAGTTCTTGGTCACTTACCGATTACTGGTACTTGATTAGTCGGTGGAATAGACTCAGCAACAATCATCAAAAACACTGTCATCGACAGTAGGAACGTAACCCCAAGATTGACCTTTCCCTGTGACGTAGGAGGCAGCAGAAAAGCGAGCGCCGCCATGAGGCAAATCAAACACGATGGCATCATAAGATTAAATACGTAGAACTCTGAACGTCTCGAGAACTTGATCGTGAACGTGGTATCTGTAAAGGGTACACCGGGATCGTCTGGGTAGTATTCCATATTATTTTTGGAACTAATGCCTGTCATGTCCCATTCACCATTACTGTTGAACACTGACTGATCACCTGATAAGAGAATGAAATCAGAAAAATGTAAGTAAACAATGTATGAAATAACAAAGAAGTTGATATTATACGTTATTGACTTTGAACTGTTCACAAGAAATGAATGCACTGCATGTTAGTACACATCAGTGAGTTCACTGTTTGTATAAAATACGAGTCCCCTAACTTATTAACATATCACATCAGTAGTATAACCTCACAACCCACCATCTACTTATTTGCCTTTAAGCACATTGAGAGTTAAAGGCATCTGAATGATCAAAACGTAACTAAGCTGTGAATTTATTCCAAACCCGACAAACACTCCCCCCCCCCTCCCCATTCGTTAAATGCCGGGTCACTAAGGACCCCCAAAGACTAAGGCCGTGTCTAAATTAGCTGCTGCGGCTACAGCTCTATCTTGATCGCCACATTAACATGTATTAAAGTGTTGGAAGCCCATAGCAACATTCTTAGCAACAGCAGCAGGGCTAATTCGAAAACGGACTCATTCATATTTACTAGACTGAGTTTGCGCCCTCTGTCGACAAACTATACTGTGAAAATAACGTGTAACACGATATTATATTTAATTATGACTATACCTGTTCCGTTCATAACAATCTCTTTGCCATTGTGTTGCCATGGACCAAATTTCATATCACACCGTTGATGGTCGAATGGGAAGTAGCGGACATCGAGCAGGCAGTAGCCTTTGAAGTTGACCGGGGCTGCCCACATAATTTTCCCAGTTGAGAAGATCTTGACCACTGGTCCAACAAGAAAGTTTCTCGTTTGCAGCTCGGCACTATTTGAAGGGGGAAAAACGTTGTGATAAATTTATTTGTATCCCATTGATTAACTAATTCCTTTAATCTTCATTTTCCTCGTGGATCTACAATTTTATAAATTATTCGGGTTTTTTTGGAAATTTATACTGGGAAAAGTGTTTACAAGAAGCAGCCTCCTTGTAAGGGTCACTGCCTCTGTCGTAAATCAGTTGACATTCCCAACCCTTGTTTGCAATCGATCATCCCCACGTCGCCCATCGTGTTCATCAACCTCGTCTGCCACAAGCAGTCGACAAAGATCCCGTCTCCATTCTGAAGGACCACACTAAAATGCCCTTAAGGATGAACCAGGCATTAACAATTGACCCGTCGATTTCTTGTGTGGGGTCTGCTCCCTCTGAAAACCAGCCATGGATAGACATTGAGTCACGGACCCTTGACCAACGTATTATCAGTTGATAGAAAAAGACATCATAATAAAAGGACACGATTGTTCATGGTTATTCATCGAATGGTCCCTGTCAATCCATATATGGAAATCAGTGGTCATGTGGATTAAATAACTCAAAGGTAGATGCTCACTTTTTATCATGCACTAACACATCGATGATTGGATACTAACGCACACATTTTGTATTGGCAAGTCTATCATCGTCATTAATTACCTATTTCAGAATCCAATTTATTAAATATCTTTTTATTAATTTTGAGACAGTAAGTTCGGAAACAATAGATTAAGGACAAGTGTTAAGTGACATTGCTGTCAATAGGTATGTCAATGTTGCAGACCAGGTACTTAAAAGTTCAAATTTTCCGACTTTTGTATTAATAAAAAAGGCCTATTCATAATCAGTATTTTGTAGTGTTGTTAAATCATATGACTTTTTGTGTATTTTTGTTCTTATTAATTGTTTGTAAAATCTAGAGTGGTTATAAGAGCATGTGCCCTTGACTCAAACATTCAAAACTACAACATTGTGTTTTAAGAAATCTAAGTGTATACATCGAGAATGTTATACTACAAATTGGAATGACAGATGTCTTGCCCAGCATGTTGCAAGTCAAGTTAATACACTGTGAAGCATCGTAACTACTATTCCCTCAAAGTGCAAACAAGGCGACCAATTAAACTCAACATGGGAATGTCAAGTTTTGGGATCGAGCCAGTATCGATACCAACAACTCGGTTTTATTTTCACCACTGCTGTTTTTAACGGGATGAGACGTTAATCCTGTAATGGAAGATCAGTCTTATAGTTGTTTCCATGATCCGTAATAAGTCGGCCTATGGGGTTAGTCACTATTAGTATAGATCTAGAGATAAAAGATTATGGCAGTTTTATATGATTAAATGTCTTGAAGGGAGACCATAATTTAATTTTAGATGCCCCGTGCATTAAGAATGTAGACCTTATATTTCCTGTCTCTGTGTCATACCGTCAGAAGTAAATGTGTTCTTCGGCAAAGTAAACTATTTATGATACCTCTGCATATTTAGTTGTCATTCAACAAACACATCCCTAGAGAAAGTATGCCTCCGAAACAAAGCAGTGTGTACATCTGACATCCATATCTTCCCCCATCAAATACCTACAAGTCCCTGGTCTCAGTTAGATTCACATGCGATTACAATTAGAGGAGATCATATATCCGTGGAAGTCTTGTTATAACGTTACTCTTGTTTAGGAAAACTAACAAACTATTAAAATTACTGCCCTGCCGTATATGTACATATCTCGATTTAGTTTGTGCATCATTTAATAGCGTTCATGACAAGTGCATTTGGGTTAATTAAGTTCACGCGTTCAAATTTAAAAGGAATGTTAAATGGGGAGGAGAGTTGGGTGTTTATTGTGGTAAAACAATATTAAAAATATTTTCCCAAATCATTAGGGGCATTCTAACTCAGTCATTTTACACGAAGAACTACGGTCCAAATAATTTAGTAAATCGTTTGAACTTTTGTTAAAGTCATAGAATACATATACAGACAGCGTCTTCACTTTACGTGTGAGCATTGTATACTAATGTATACCCCAGTCACGTGTTAATACGGGTGAGTATAAATCAATTTCCATTAGTCAAGTTGCCAAACTCAGTTGTGCTACAACATGTAAGCACATTAAGCACTCCCCCCCTATCTGCAAACAGATGCACATCTAGCTTCTAAAAGTTCAACTTATCTCAATCATTCTTGAGCCGAATACAAAGCGTATGCGGCCCTTAAATGTAGCCCAAACCTAAAAGTAGCCCAAATTGTACTTAAATGTAGCCCGACCTTATTGTAGCTCCAAACTTTTACCTCAATATAGCCCTGACTTAAGTGTAGCTCTAAACTTTTACATCAATGTAGCCCTGACTTAATTGTAGCTCCATACGTGCACCTAAATGTAGCCCTGACTTAATTGTAGCTCCATACTTGCACTTAAATGTAGCCCTGACTTAATTGTAGTTCCAGACTTGCACCTAAATGTAGCCCTGACTTAATTGTAGTTCCATACTTGCACCTAAATGTAGCCCTGACTTAATTGTAGTTCCAGACTTGCACCTAAATGTAGCCCTGACTTAATTGTAGTTCCAAACTTTTACCTTAATGTAGCCCACGCTTCTAGTCTAGCATTTGGCAATCTTTTGAAATGCCGACCCTGATCTTTTTGAAGTTATTTTGAGGTAGAGTGGAATTGTTCTGGAACAACATGCTTTAAAAACGTACACACTTATATTTAATTGTTCTTAGCCACAAACATGAGCATATTTACAGGTTTTATTTTCATTAAAGAAACTGTCTGTTTGATGTTCAGTCTAAAATTTATTCTAAACTTTACTGAGGATAAGCAGATCGCAAAGTTATTCATCACCCCCCCCCCACCACCACCACCACCACCACCACCACCACCACCACACCACCACCACCACCACCACCACCACCACCACCACCACCACCACCACCACCACCACCACCACCACCACCACCACCACCACCCCTGGATTATGCAGTTTCAGGGCTTCCGGTGTCAAACATAATTTCAAAGGCTGTGTGCTCGCTCCCCACCTGCATTATTCGTCTAAGAAATTATTGTAAGTTATTTTGTATAATTATAACTCGATGATGACGATCGACGAACTAATTAGGCTTAAAGTATTGTCCTTAAATGGTAAAATAAGGTTGACATTTCAATCTTTTTTTCAGTAAGCATGGTAAACACTGCATTATGTCTTCTTGCCATGTTTAAAGTACTATACCTCATTCACTCATACCGTTTGTATACTTATTGTTGTCATTGTGACCGTGTTTTCCTAGGTATATCATATTGTTGGCAATGAACCATGTAATAAAGGGAAAATAAATAACTTGTGTTGAAGAACTATGTCATAGAGTTTCCTTTTGTGCGTTCCGTCTGTATGCACTGTCAATTTTAGACGGCGCAAAGAAGTTGCTTTTCATGTTGCTTCTCGTTCTTTACAATATATTAGAAGCGATAATAATAGTCTGGGCCCAATTTTATAAACATAACCAACAAAATGCAATGAAGTTTACATTATTGAGACTGGTGCCCCACTCATTTTTATGGCTTTGCGAAGAAATTTGCTAAGCCGTATTATGAACAGAATATAAAAATTGGGCCCTTGATGGGTTCGGGTATGAATTGCTTCGGTATATAAACCAAGAAATATTATCACCTCTAATTGTAAAAAAAATCCTATAAAATCACGCTTTGGGGAGCCGACCCGGTTTGTTTCCCAACAAACACCCCAATCTCTTAATCATATTACGCATGTACTGAAAGAACCGAGTCGCACAACTAGGACAGACTTCCTTACATCTAGGAACTAAGGGATTATTAAATTGGTTGCATCTAATCCAATACTTTAATGTCAATTCATTGACTTCCCCCAAAAAGTATATTACTGATATTAACAAGCAACACAAATCTATATTGATTTTAATGTTCTGACATGACGGCCCAAAGGTCTTTCAATTAAGCAATATGCTGTTATTGTCATGTACAACAAGCCTACAAAACAGAAAGACCACGTACTGTGTTGACTCTATCACAGGGCCAGCTTCTTGTGAAATCGACGATGGCCATTGGGTTTTTCATATAGTGTACGAACGATTTCAACGATAGCTATAGAATAAATATTCTTTATGAAGAGTTGTTTGACTCGTTTCCAACCCATAAAGTATGAATTTAAAACTCGGCTCAATCTAAACTTGTTCAAATGTTTGTAATGCACACTAAAACCTCCAGCCTTTTGCACAGTCCCACCGGCAAAGCGCTGTGGGTTTAATGTAACCCCATGGCCACATTAAAACACCCGTAAGTGTCGTCCACTGAAGAAAGAAAAGTACTAGCAAGCAGGTTCATTGCCAACAATTAAAGGCCTAATTCCCAGGAAATCACAGTGCATACTTACCCCCAAAATTTTTGAAATGTCAACATCACTAAACCATTCCTTTAAAGAAAATACTTTCAGCCTAATTAGTTCGTAAGTCGTAGACATCAAGTAATAATTATACAGACTAATATCATAATTTCACAGATGAATAATGCAGGTAGGGAGCCTACACATTTCGTTGAATGACATTTAGAAGTTGGGGGTTCAAGTTTTGGGTTACATTTAGGTACACTTTCGGGGCTACAATAGGACAGGGCAACATTTAGGTACAGGTTTGCATTGAAAGGCCACACAGCCGTGTTTTTGTTTGTTTTGTTTTTTCGGGGTTGTTTTTACTAGAAAGAGTAAATTCAAATAGTTCATCTCCAGCATATCAACACAATTGAACTCGATATCTACAATGTCTATGGTTTCCAGCAAAAAAAGTAAAAAATCCCATGTTGATTTACTTTAATTTGCTCACTTGGTTTTAGATAAGATTTATTCATGTTACACCATGGGTTTGAAGTCTTCAAAACATTCATATTATTGTCAGTGGCCATGGTAGGTAGGGGCGGGGAGCCAGGGTGGCTTGGGGTGGGGAGCAGGGGCGGGAGCCTCTTGCTCAGAACCATCACCCCCCCCCCATGCTTATCCAAAATTTTGATCAAAGAAATTCACGAATGATTATTATTAATTGTTTGATTATTGATATTTTTTTCAAACAAATGTTGCGGTTAATCCCACCACATTTCTTTAAAATCTTATGCGAAGTCCAATTAAGTACGAGCCCAGCCTAAATTTACAAATAACAAGTTAGTTTTTAAACCCCCAGCAGTGTTGCTGATTTTAAGATCTTTAATCTGAACGTGTGTCGTTTTAATTTTAGGGTAAGTAATGTACTGAATTTAAAGACGCACAGTCAATTTTAAAGAATGTCAGATTTCATTATCTCTTTCAGAGCTCCGTAAAATAGGTCGAAAATAATATATTGAATATATACCAACTTTACATTTTACTATTTCCTATATTTACAATCAAACTAGCAATGTAAGTGTTTGGAAGCATTAACATACATCCGCATTTACAGACAAATTGTGTACAATTTGCATGCACAACCTCATTTTATGCACTTCCTTTCGTTTTAGGTTGATTATTCGGAATGCCGTCAATACATCAACTGGGAACAGATTTGAATGAAATACAATCATATTGAAATAACTAGGCTGTACCGACAAACACAGTCACTGACAGTGTTTGTCGGTACAGCCTACGCAATAGCCCGTGAAGTTCTCATCTCCATGGAGTTGGAGGCTTGAGATTATTTTGCCAAGTCAAAGTTTGCCACGTGAAACATTAATGCCAAGTCAAAATCACCGGATTTGGCTTTAGCTCAAGCTGGATCTGCAGCTGAAGTAATATCCAAAGACGCTTTGAACACGGTATTGGTTTGTTTGTTATAACCATGCAGGGACAAAAATATGTGGACTTGCCTTCAAGTACAAGATATGACTTTGCAATATGATTGGAGGTAAACACCGTTGGTGGTCATTTCAATATAACTCCTGTAGCGAGAGTAATATTGGGACTTAGTAATTCAAGCATCAAGTCAATTATATCCAACACCTCAACTGTTTCCAGGCTGGTGGCTACCTGAAGCGAGACGCCACTGAAGGGAAACACCCGTCTTTTAAAAAAAGAAGGGGGCTCATGTTACCGTCATCAATGAACTTATACCATTTTACACAAGTTCTCACGATCCAATGAGAAATAGTGACGCTTCAAACACACACAGTGGGCATTATTGCACATGCTTGCCTGCATTTGCCTTTGGCAGCAGCTGCATCGCTGTCGTCCGGCATGCTGGGTATATTAATGCAAAAACGGTTAGTCTAGATTTCAACGGTCTTCTTCTTTCGTAGGCTGCAAACGGGGTGTGGATTTAAATGTTGAGCTTTGTTTTGAGCAGCCAATCATGTGTGGGAACATTAACATTAGAAAAAAACCTTTGGCTCCATTGGGTGGTGGATGGACCATGGACAAAGCACTCCCTGGGTGATGATATTTGCTGTTTGTTCTTCTCAAGATCGCAGGCTGTTTAGCTTCGCCCATGGATGCAGAGGAAGGTCTGAGCCAGGAGGGCACTTCGACGGTTTGGAGATGAAGCTCTTCAGGGGCGATGGTGACTGGTGCTACTGCTATGAGACAATTTGTTGGTAGTCTATTGGGCATGTGATATAAGTATCATGGTGCGTGCTGGGCCTGTGGGAGCAGTAACTTTGCCCCCGATGAGAATGGATGCTTTTATTTCAGTCAGTGTTGTCTAAGTCCTTCAGTGTGACTTGTTAGTGGAGCAGGTAGTCTGGGTAAAAAATACTCCACAGGGGTTTGCTGCATGCAGCCAGTATTGACATGAAGCGTGTAATTAAGGATCTCAGGTCCATGTGTTGGTAGACCACAGGTGCCCAGTATTCAACTGGAGCGTAGACCAGGGCCTGGGCAAAGGAGTGTATGCGTGGAGACGCTGGCTCCATCCCCATGCTGTGCCTTAATTGCAGCGACGTATTAGTGCTCCACATACTGTGACCTTGATGCGCAGGCCTTCATTAGTGTCTTTGGTAGTCAACGGACCTGACTAGATTCACAGCAAGGTATGTTGGGTGGACTGGAAAGCCAGTCGTGTGCCGTTGACCTGGATGTCCAGCTCTTTGACCTCTCTATAATGTTCAGGTTGACTGCTGCTGAGACGTTTTCCCCTCACTGAGTTTCAGGCGTCAGTTTATCAGGTAGGCTGACAAGGTGTCCACGTCTGAGGCCAAAGGTTCTCTTGATTACTTCTCAATGCTTGACGGCCAGAATAGCCAGGTCATCGGCGTAGCCATACGTCTTTGGTCTACTCTCCAAACGTTAAGCTGTTCATACTTTTTTCTTATTCTTGACAGAGAGAGGTTTTTGGCTAGTCTTCGTTTCATCTTGACTTTATCGCTATGTTTATATTTAATATTTTTTCATTTGAAAGGACATTAGTATTTATTAGTCGTTGCCTATTTGGAGAGCTATGCTTCAGAGTTTTGTTCTCAAAATAGTTTCTATTTTCTACATTTTGGGAGGTAAAGTCAACCTCTTTCCAACCGCCCACACTGGCGGTTAGGAAACAACGAGTTCTTGGGTAAAGTTGTTATTTTTGTTCACTTGCTTATAAACGAGTACGAAGTAAAATACGGACAAAATATTGACTTGAGGGTCTCGAGCTGCCAAAGGCTAAGACCTTTGGCCCGCCAATAATTATGTCATGAACAGATACAACTCAAACAGCTGGTGCGTCTGAAAGCGCACAGGGAGTTAGTTCAGTTTATTGCTCCATGGTTCAGGAAGCAAAGTCATGTGCCATGCACAGAACCTTAAACAGCTTAATGCTCTTAGTGAGTGCTTTAGTGACATTTCGACAGAACTTCTCCAAACGAAGCGACCATGGAATTCGCCAAGCATCTTTTATACATATCTCTCGATAATCAAGTTGGAAGGCATTTACAAATTATTGATATCAAACTGTTTACTTGAATTTTAAGTTGGGAGGGCGAGTTTTGTCTCTGCACGGAAAATCGTTAGTATTCGATCGCTCAGGATGGTACGACTTGTTTTGACAGCGCTTGTCAAGTTCATTGACCTTGTAAGAATCTAGAGGTTTTTATTTGGCTTGATTAAGGAACACAAATTGTGTTTTTATGATAAATGTCAAGGACTCGAATCCTGACAACTATTGATAACAAATAATGACTGACAACTGGTTTTCTTAAGATTTCTCTGTATCTATGGATGAGGGGAGAGCGGATGTGTTTAAAGATTTTTAAGAAAGAGAGCAAATGGCTACCTCTTTGTGAATAATTTAAGCACAGTTTAAAATGCTTATTGAAATAGACTTGCCAAACTCAAAATGTGATTTCGTTTGATATTACAGGATTGTAAATGATAAGTATGGCATCAACTTTTTCTTTGAAAAAAACAACACAACAAACAACTTTTATTAATGCACTTACTCCGCTATGCAAATAGGAAAGAATTAAAGTATCTCGGTAACACCAAAGAGGCAGTAATGCGGGCAGGTAATACTCATATCAGTACAAGACCCGTTTGACCGTTAGTAGAATAAAGATGCTTACGGACGGAAAGCTTTTCGACTTTGCACATGCGTATTATTATGTTCTATCAAGGACTTGCTGCATTATCAGTAAAAAATGTTTCCACCATCATGAGCGTCGATGGGTGGGGACAGGGGGCACATGCCCCCCCCTTCTTAGACTGGGAGGGGGTCATCAGATGTCTCCCCCCCCCCACTCCCACACACACACACGCACACACACACTTTTTGATTGACTGTTCATTAGAAGTATGCAACAAAATAGAAACATATACACTGTTTTCTAAATTTATTTTTACAATTTTTGTTCCAATAATAAAATAATGATAGAGTGAAGACGGGTTTTTCATCTCTTTTTGATGGACCACGTGAAAAATGGTATTTTCAGCCAATTTCCGTTGAAGTCAATGGACGGAAAGTTTTGTCCCTTGGGTCATCTTATGCCATTCACATTTTTTTTCTGCCAAAATTATACTGCTATGATATCTCACTAGTTGTTATATTTGCAACAAAATCATAAGCATTTGAAACCAATGTGCCGATTTGTTCGGGATAAATATATTTCACATTGTTCCAGCATTCAAGTGTTTTTCTCTTTTTCAGGGGATTGCCGGACAAGTGTAAAGATATTACTACACTGAATTTGAACAAGGCCGGATAGTATTTTTTTACCAACAATGTTCTTAATGAATATGCATGAAACCAGATTATGTTCTTTCACATACTTTAAGTCCGCTATGTGCCGGCAATATATAGGCCTGCAATCCTACCCTTACCAAATTGTCAGGTCAATTCTGTATATTGTTGAGAAACAAGTTTAAAAACGAGGTTTGTCTATGTCTTTGTGTACAAAACCTTGCGTTGGCAGTGTCCCACCAATGGCGGCGCGGCCAGTAGCACTTGCACGCTTGGATCGGTCTATAGGCCTAAGTGATTATTATGTGACACCACTTTCACAAAACAAAGGATTGTCGGTAGGGTCTGGGTTTTTGCTGCCGATGCATGGAATTTGTTTGCCCAGTGATGGAAAGAAGGTAGCACCATCCAGGAATATTCTCTTCAATAACGTCCGCAGTATTATTACTTACTCTTGCCGACGATGTACAGCGTACACTCAGCTCAGAAGTGCCTTAAAAGTGTGTTCGTTTCGCTGTTTTAGGCAAACGGAGGCTTGATTGTTCATCCGAAAAACGCCAAATGCTCAGAGCTACCGGACCACGGGCTTTGCCCCCTGGACCCCCACAGGGGCCGTAAGGCGGGTCCCTAGACCCAATCAGTTACTTTGAGCCCCCGGACATAATCATGGGTGAGCTGTCAGTGGGTGCATGTAATTTCAAAGACTTGAACTCGCCCGTCCCACTCACTTTTCAGGAGCGATCGATACCCTTGCCCACCATAAGCGTTAAATGTGATTAGAAGGATTCTTAGCAACGAAACGTTTCTTAAAGAATGTTCGTTGTTGGATGGATTGTTCTCAGCCAATTTGGGCTTTGACATCTTTGTCTAAGCAAGGTTTTGAAGTGATTGCTACCCTAACTACGATTATTCGTTAATAATTGTTGTTACCATAGGATGAGAACTGTGATTGTGGCTGATAAAAGTACAATGACCCAACAGCATATAACATTGGTTTTACTCGTTGCCATAACGATGAGCATGTTGAAATGATATCAAACATATCAATTGCAGCAAAGACCGTGTGGATGTACTTTATGACTTAAAAACAATCCACTCATTTGCACTTGAAGACAAATCATTCCAGATGAAAGCAAATCCTGACAGACTCCTCGGTAATAATTAATTCAACACCATAAACTTCAACGACAACACTTTTGATTAAGTAAACACATGGTTGACAACCGCTCGAAAAAATTGCATATGGTAGATAAACATTGACAAATAACAGTAAACAATATTAGTGTTGTTTGTTACTGACGGTCCAAATCATTTGACAATTTAACCTAAAGTTTTAGTATTTGCTGCTGCTTTTGTGAATGCTTGTTTTAAAATAAAATAGTAAATACCTGTTTGTGAAATAGTTCCGACAAGAACACTGGTTTAAAAGAAAATGACAAAAACGAAGGCTCTCACTTGTTATAAAAGTAGATGTCAGGAAGCCATATTTGTTGTGAAGGGACTTTGAACATATAGACTCCACCATAGTCGTCAGGGTCCCAAGTCAAATAATCATCCGTCCAAACCTGTTTGGAGAAGAGAACCGATCTTTATAGAACACTTCTTTTAATTGTAGACTACAGACTTCATTATTAACACATTTAACTTAGATTTAAGCTGCACTGTTAACCATTTCTATCCATTATGAAATAATCTTAAATTTGAAATGTTTAAATAAAGTTTCTTAAATTTGTTCATCATTTAGTACACTTTCTCGTGTATTTTTGTGAGTGCCAGAGCATCATGACATTGTCATGGGTTTATCGGTTGTTACTATTCTAAGTGTTTGTGACGTTTTGGGAGAACAATCGTCCCTACTGTATGATGTTGAACTATTCCTGCCAACTTCTCTGGCAATATTCAACCCTGACCTTATGATATTGTCGATTTTACTGACAAAGTACTAAGAGCGTCAATATTGGCAGAGTGAGATATTTCCCTGCATTTCGGAAATCGCATCAATTCAACTATACATTAGCCAGGGACAGTAGCAGGGATTCCTACAGTAAGGATTAGCATTCTAATATTTCTGTCTGGAGGAGTTTTGTCGTATATCAAATCATTGACTCAGCAGGGGAAGAGAAATTGTTTATCGTTACTTACCAATGTCAACCATATGGAACTACTTAGAGTCTGTTCTCTTTCATTCTGTAGACGAAAGTAACAACATATTTGTTAGACAAGATTGCAGTTAAGATGTTGTATGTAATGACCTAAAACTAGATAACAAGTTGAAGACACAGTACCACATTTAACACTCTTGATTTCTCTGTTTTCATTTTCGAGAAATACTGACGCCTTTCTGGGTCAATGCCTGTGTAATGTCATATTAAAACAGATACTACTTCTATTGGCGTAGACTATCTTAAAGGAACATTACAGAATTGGTAAGAAAAAAAACTTGTAAAATATACTTTTTGATCACAGTTTTACATAAAACTTACACAGTCTAATGATGATGATAGAAGAAAACATCGCTTGAAATATTTCTGTCTGAAATGCCATATTTGATGAGAAATGAATAAACTAATTTTCCGATTGGAGTTCATCGCTCAGTGAGCGTTTTATTCATTTGTTGAATCTATATCATTTCATGCAAATGTGTAATCGGTTTTTCACTATTTTCTCGTGACCCAGATGGCCGATCGATCTCAAACTTCTACAGGTTTGTCAGTTTATGTATATGGTGGATTACATAAAGTGCTTACACTGCCAGCAACTGTTTTGTTAGCAAAAAACAATTCTGTAATGTTCGTTTAACTTGTATAGCTAGGCATTTCGAATTAGAATTGTATTCCGAAAACCACTTCTTTTTTATAAATAGACTTTGTATTGACTTTTTAATTTCATAACTGCAGACCCAAAATATTCACCGCTAAAAAAATATCACCAACGAATGATACAGGAAGTAACAGCATTTACCGTTAATAAAAGTTGTACTCTTTTGTGTGGTTCACATTATGCATCTTCCGCTAGACTTGCCCGTCCCCAGGATTAACCCTTGGCGACAGGGGTTTTTGTTTACTGACATTTCAGGTTTTTTACTGCCACTTTCACTACGCGGTTTATCTCCACTAAAGCTTACCCGCTTACGCCCATTAAACTTAGAAACCTTTTCAACATTCAGTTTTACAATTTAAATTTAGATAATGATTGAGTCAGGCAATGCCAACTGAGATGGCGATCACGTGTGCTACTTCCCATTTGAACAATTTACATTCATTTACCGAAGGTTTGCTGATGCATTTATTCAACCGTGGCTATTTTACAAATGTCTAAATGTGAACGTATGGGCGAACTCGGGCGAGAATGTTAAGTATATGAATAATTGTACTGAAGGTTTCTTGGGCATGCACCATGCAGCTCTGAGGAAAGCATTTTGGTGATTTGTTTCAACCAACATTGCATACATTTCTTCTTTTTTTCAGCTAACGAAAATTGAGGATATTTATAACATTAAAGTTTGAACAACAATACTTCTGCTTTGTCGTTGGAGTTTGTGTTTGATTGTTTGTTTATTGGGAAGTTATAAACCATTTGTTTCTGATAATATGTAACTAAATAGGAAGAAAAAATCAAGTGACAAAAAATATTTTTTAAATGGGGCAGTTGCGTTATGTCTTCATGCATCCAAACTAGCATAAAGCCATGCAAAAAAAATGTTTAAATAATGATATGGGGGTTCAGTCTACTCTGATTCAAATAGATAGCAACGCTGAACAACAGACAAAAAGACAAAGCCAGTTGAACAGACTGACACCAAGAGAAGATTGACACTAGAGGGTAGTCACTTCTTCTGAAAGAGAAATCACTCAACACTTGAGACCTAACGACTCGTATTAAGTTTCAATCAACGCCAAAGAGCTCCAATTTCAAATGACACTGGCTATGCCATTACCATTGTGATATCTTGACATTCTATATTAGCTTGTGGACGGTCCAGATTGTCTCGTTATCATCGTTTCATTTTTTCCATACCATCCAAATCCTCCTTTACTCTGATGTGGATTAGGATAGAAACCCATCGATCTGGGTGTTTGAAATTACAGTCCTATGACCCTATGCTAACCCAACGTGATCGATAGAGTTGATGATGAACATTATGTTGACGTCTACAATAATTATATCCGGTCGGGATTCGAGACAATATGATGAACCAACTAAGAATTGCTACGATGCAGTTGCATTTAGGCGATGACTGAGCACTGAACCGTTAATTTTAGGCGAGTTGAATTCTCTCCGCTAAACATGGCATATGCTCATGCTCATCATCATCTTGCACACGTTAATCTGTTCCACCGACAAAATTTTTATAAACAAATTAACGGAGGGATATTCCAAACCTTACATTTCATTGTTAAGTTCCCTAATGTATAATTTATGTTACGTTATCTCAACACTTTTTCCTGCCAACCCTGAAAGCTGACAATATTTAATGGCTTTTAGAAAATCTCGCGAGCAATTTTATTTGATTTTTCTTACTTTATTCCGGCCATGAAATCTAATCAAGTTATAGTAGAAGAGTGTGAAAACGTTTTCTTGTTTATGTGACGAAGCTAACAAATTGTCCTTAATGGTTATCTTCACCTACAATCCGTTCGTGTATAGTATTATAATGTTCGTAAAATGTAAACAAAAAACCTTTAACAAAATAATTTGCATGAAAAAGAAGCTGATGATGATACCAATTTCCTGTACAGCATGAGTCGTGGATGGATCGTCTTCTTCGGAAAGGAGGAACCTATCCTTGCACGCAATCGAAAGTTTGTCAAATGGATGGATGATAATTCAGGGAGAGCTTTTATGTAAGTTGCCCTTAACGTCTGACCTTTAAATAACTCTAAGAACTGACGACATTGCCAAATTGTGAGTTGAAATCACCCGAGGTGTTCCTCTCAATTAGTGCAATGATTATTATCCATGTAGGCATGCCTGGTTACCCTTTATAGTTATTGGCATAAAACACAAACTGCTGATGCGGAAAACATGTGCATTCATTGTATCTTGGAGGCGTACTTGGAAGATTTGTGAAGCATGTAGTCGCAAATATGAAGGTTGAGCAAACTTTCAGGGATGAAGTAAAGAGGAATTCCATGAGGAATATTAAATACAGATTAAGATGGGACCCATTCCCATGGTGATTCGCCTGCCAAACCTTTCGATGAGTATATTAACTGATGAAGCATTTTACTTTAAAGCGGAACAATATAATTTCGAGTGTTAAATTATACCTATTCTTTAAAAAATGTCCCCTTATTTAAACTTGAGATGATCAGATTTAGTGGGGTATCCACATCGTAAGAGAAGATAATTTAAAGTGGCGATCTATTAAAATACATTCCCCTATAGGGTTTCTCAAAGTCAAGTCAAACAGACTTGTTGTTGTGCTCACTAAACTTACCATATCAAGTACATGCGCAAAGAAGAAATTGAACTCAATGGTAATTGGCATGGATGCATTCTTGACCGGTCGAACTAATTTGTTGTATTCACCAAACAAAGTATTGATCAAATTGGATACATTCTGATCAGCCGCAGACACTGAAAGACAAAAGAATTATCATTTAATATATTAATATTCAACTTGCGACTGATATATTTATGACCAAATGCAAACTTGACTATGCAGCCAAACATCATACAGTCGTCTCACTTGGCGTTGTCCCGACGTGGTAACGCCACCCCGACGTCGCTACAACGTTGACAACGGGGTGTTCTTTTACATGTGACTCCATCATTAGCAATTCAATTTTAAAAAGAAGGGAGAAAATTTGCTATCATCAAGCAAAACGGATTGATTGAAAAACATGTTTAAAATAGGCCTATCTAGATTAAAAGGGCTTCAAAACTATAAATCGTGTACTATGCCTAATCTTTATTACTAACTTATCAAGGACAATAATCAGTCTGCAGTCTACAAAAAACGGTCTTCTTCAACTTTCAATATTCCTCAAATTAAAAAAATCTAATAAATTGTATAATGTTCAAAAAATAAGAATTTTTGCACAGATGCCTGCTATATTGTTTTACCAAAATTCTGCAAAGAAAAACGGAAAATAATATGTGAAGACCAATTGCTTATTTGCGGCCATGACATTTAACGTGATGAATGTGCGTGAGGTTCAATCCATGGTTACCATATTGCTACCTCTTCAATAGCATCAGCAGGAACTTCACACCATACGTGGTTTCGCAGTCTGAGCTTATCTTCTAATCATCAATGTTTAATAAGTGGCATGCGGGTGTTTAAGTATAATTTCCAGCTGTTAATGTTCTATCATGTTATATTGTAATTGCAGATAAAAATATCAAATTTTGTTAGATATAATATGAGCAGCATGGGACTGCACGTGTCTGCAAAAATGATGCCAATTACGTAGATACCAAGAAATGACACTGTGCGCCACGATGGTGTGACAGGTGGAGAGCAATGAGCTCCCATCCATTTTATCATCATGTAAGGTTCAAGCTTCAAAGTGCATGTCGGATATAAAAAAAAGTACAACATTGGGTACAAGCTGGACAAAACTTCAAGGCTATTATAGTCCATGACATGAGCAATGATCCTTAAAAGAACAATTTCTTGAAGAACTTCAATTTTAATTTGGGGAAAGTTTAACTGCATGTTTTCGTTCACATATTAACGAGTATGTGTACCAATAATGTAATGAAGACATAAAATCCATGACATATTTTCATTACTACAATATTCTCAATGAAATTTAGTTGTTGGCAAATTTCTAAAACGTAATATTCTGTCAAACTTTAATGTCATAAATCTTCAAGCTTTTCTGGGACATGTGAGCGGTAGGTATTAATGTGTGTCTAATTGAAAACTAGGTCGATAGAAAACAGCGACCAAGGAGAGACCGTTTTTTATTTTAATTTGCATTATCGAATCAGGTAACCGGATTTAACGACATTAAAGATGGCACGTTCGATTTCTTATCATAACATTTAATATTGTTTATAAAGATATAAATTTAATCCCTTGAGAAGGTTTGAGTTCAACCTCACTTCACGTGGATGTTTTTACAGGAATACTTCCTACGTCACTCAATGCTAGAATCATTATGTGCACACACCAAGAGAAATTGGCGTGGGCAAAATGCAATTGATTCATCACCATTCATTGTACAAGTACAGTTTCGATTAGGTCGCCTGCTGAATTTAATTTGTTCAAATAATTTGCAATACTCTCGTGATGTCGTTCGTTTTCTGATCAACGAGCTCATTTATTGTGTAGGCATTAAAACCCTGTCGCATATTGTTTTAAAAGCTTTTTTACAAGGAATACTTTAAAATAAATGTACTGTTTGTATCGATAATTAATTGACTAAGGTCCAATTTCTTTGCTCTACCTCCCGCGCCATTTTACGCTTTACGATGCCCTGGAATACTCATTATTATGTTGGACGTAAGCGCAGAATTCCGTGGGATACCAGAGCCATGATAATGGGCCTAGGGGCCGATTTCACAAAGCGCTAAGATTCGTCTTAAAATGAGTTGTCAGTACCATCATAGTGATTTGTATTGTGACATCACACTTTGCTTAGCAATTAAGAGTGATTCGCGGTTAAAAACCAATCTTATCTCTTTGTAAAATCAAGCCAAGATCTTGTTTGAAAAGTTGCATTAGTTAAATTAAATGCATCTCTTATTGAATAACCGTTTACCAAACAGGCTGCCTTTCAAAAACAAAAATTTGCATCCTTTTTCTGTGAAAAAAAACCCAGAAATAAATATATGACTTCCTGTTTTTCATATAGTAGGCGATACTCTAACTGAATTATTTCTTTAATGGCATCATACCATGCACAGACACAGCTCGGCCAATGAAGTTATTTCATAAAGCGGAGATTTAGGGTTGATAAATCGTTGTTAAACTATTTTTCTCTTGATCTAATTTCATTAACTTGCACTGTAATCTTTGCCTTCTACATTTGACTTTAAAATACAAATGAATTGTAATAATGATTGCCATACTGCCTCTGCCTCCCTCGTACCCCCCCCCTTCTTCTTATTCTTTCTTTCTGTTTGTGTCTGTGTTTAGAGAGGTTTTTTTACTGCTTTGTCAAGCAGGGTTTGCCATTATTACGCATAATGATGTATTGGTACTTGCAGAATACTAAGGCATTAAGATGTCATTGTCGTCCACAAGTGTTTCAGATTCCCGAATGGGAATGATTGATATATGTTAGAGTGACCATCAAAAGCAAATGACAACAAACTCGATCAGGTGAAAGAGCATTGCTTATCTATTCTCCTGCCGCAATCTCAAGTAAACGAAATAAGAAAATAAGAACTTTAAACAAAAAACAAATTTCGGATAAATTTCTATTACAACGAAGCAGCTGCAGAAGAATAATGCATTCATGCTGGCGGGATGATATAAGTATTGTACCCATTAATTAATTAACAGAAATGCGTAAACAAAAGAGTTAATCAATATACTGTCCGTTATTTAGAAGGACGACGGAGGTGTTTGGATAGGCATGGTTGACCATACAAGTGGCGTCAGTATGAGGAACGGCTCAGGGGGGAGGGGCGTCTTGTATAGACATCACTATTTTATTTATAAACAATTTTTTTAAGTTGCTCATTGCTTATGTTGCAAAAGGTCGGTCGACATTCTGGCACTCACCAATCTCAAATTTACATAACATATAATACTTCCATTTTAAAGTTATAACGCACGAACTAATTTTGATACATCACTCCGTCCCTCGTTAAATGTGAAATGAATACACAAAATAAAATACTTCAGTAGCCCCAGGTTCTATACTTATGGCTACCAGCATGTTTTTACAGCTACTTTTGTAATTAAAAACTAATTTTTGTCAATGATAGAAATATCTTAAGGAGAGAAGAAGAGACATTTTCGAATATCAAAATAATTTTCTCGTTTGATTCACCGCGTTGGTAACTTAAGGGTTACAGTCCAATTAATAACACTGTCTGGAATCAAAATGATTTAAGCCAGTGGGGTGGAAGAAACCGCTTAAATGGATTGCAACTTTGATAACATTTTGCGGTTGAAAGCTCTCTAAAGTATAGAGACTAAATGAAGATGGAGCTCTTAATCTTCCTTATAGAATCATAGTCCGTAAGGACCTTGTGTGCCCCCATTGGCCCATCACTGCCGCGCGCCAAACGTATTGATTACAATTTAATTAAGTGAGAAATCTACAAGCACGTGTTTGTTTAACCAGAAAATGGTTCTTCCTTTTAGAGGTGAATCGGAAACACGATATATCAGTATAGAAACACTTGAGGTTCGCAACTTTCAATCAATGTTGCGACCCTCCCACAACCTAATGAAAACACACTTTAATTAGTTGCCGATAGATGATTTGCATCAGTCAGTGATACGGTAAAATTAAATTGTCTTCTTTCTTTTTAATTATATTATTTTATTCTGTAAAATGAGTCAGTAAATTTTGAAAAGCCTAATTGGCCTAGTCTACTTAAAATGCAATATTTTACTCTATTAATATTGATCAATTTATTTTCAGTATAAAGATAATCAGTAAAAACAAATAGGTTGAGGAATTCTTTCATTTTATAAGTATAAAACAAAAATGCTGAAAAAACAATGGGAATAGACTTATTTTCGATATGAGTTACAAACTACAGGTCAAACTACACAACAAATTTGTGTCCACGGCCCATATTCCGTCTGCAATTATGATAAAAATAATTGGATCACATCATGAAATATTGAATAATTTGATTCAAAAACCAGGAATCGCAGATGGGACAGTTGTATTAGCTTCCGTGTGTTGACTTCACATCCTATCCATCACACTCGACAAGTTGCAAATTAAGAAAGCCAGAAGAACAGCATGACTAATCATTTATTTATTGTCATGATATATCTACAGAAAATGTGTAACCACTCCATAATACAGATCCTATGACTGAGACATTTCACTCATGGAGCTGGTGACAGCAACCTGTCTGGTTAACTACAAGTACCAGATGACTTTACACGTAGTAGAAGGTTTCCTTGAGAGAGATGTGTTCATATTGCCACTGTAGCGATACTTAAACTGTTTTTTCTTTAGATAGTCTGGATGTGTGAAGACAAAATGAGGCCTGCTAGGTTTAAAGAGAATGCATTATACCTTTCGCTTTCATCATTAGCAGGATCATATGCCTTCCTGCTTCCATCTATCTTTGCAACGGTCAAATCAACTACGCAAATACAAGACAGAGTGACTCACATTTAAAAAACAAAGAGGCTGTGCTGGGTTGTGAAGACATATGAAAGGAGGAGTGGTACATAATACTGTTCAGCATATTGGATAGTAAAAACTTGGCAGGGCACAAGCCACACCAACGCAAGAATACATATCATTTCAGTTTAACAGACACGATTTATACGAAATATGAGACTGGTATATCCGAACAATGAGTAGGGTTTCTAGTTACAATTTGTCCAAAGTCATACATAGCATGAAAGATATAGCAGAACGTGGGTAAACATAAATTTCTCAACGAAGTATCCCATGGTGGATGCACTATCAGTCATTTCAATTTCTACCATTTGCCCTTTCTCAAGATTCAACATTCTATTTAACTCAAACTGCCAACGTGTCTTGCCCTTAGACCAATACCTAGCACAGGGCCTCCGGACGGCACAACACCGTCTTAGACATGATGGCCTCTTATTAGATGCTATCTTTCATTGATATTTTTTCCTCATCTTTAATCTCAAGGATCAACATCTCCTAAAGTATCTCCGTAACCCTCGAGGTGTGATTCTCAATTCTAGAGAGGCAGAGAAAGATGTTGCCTGTATCATTTGCTGACCACGTACCCTCTCAATTGAGTTATACAGTACATCTTACCGTGTTTAAGTGGGTTCAGAAATTAAAGGCACGTCACGATGTTACAAGGCCCCAAATTATTCACAAATTACCCAACACAGTTGATCAGATTGTCCATTTTCTCATTAACTGTTGGAAAAAGTGCATAGACCCCAAATGGGAGAAAATCATTCATAGTTTGTTACTGTGCCCTTTCCCCGTTGCCCACTTGCTCATTTTCCCTTTCTGCTCGGAATACAGGGGCTCGTTAAAATCTTTGACAAACCTGCAACCAAAACGCGAAGATGGATTTTATATCATGGAAATCAAGAAGACCACGAACTTCGTCACTCCTAATAATCAATCCATTAACTCAACATCCCAGGGAGTGTTAAAGATGGATGGACCTCCGTAAATGTGGAACTGGCCACGGGGTTTCCACTATTCAGACCCCGACCAACTTGATGATTGGAAAAGCATCCATATTTTCATTTCCCATCTCGTAATTGAGGTTTTGAGGGTCAGCCGGTGAGCGGTGCCACGAGGGGGATGTAAAAGATGAATAGACATACAAAAGCGTGATCGGTCCAACTGGATTAAGGTTAGGAGGAACAGTGAAGATAGCTGGATAAAAGAGTTTTGGTCTGCAGTTCCTTAGGGGGTCAGTTGCATTGGACTCTGTACATACTCTTCAATGGTATTCGAATTTATGTCAAATGCAAACATAAAGGGTCTCATGTCCTTGTTCAACATACGCCTGTTGATTATTGATAAAGACAGGCAGGCACTGCACTTGTTCTTGTACAAAGTGATACCTTCCAATTGATTAAAGACCCCCCCCCCCTCACGTTTCATTTGGACCATTAATACTGACAACTATTCTCCAGTCTAAGTGTAGGGATATTTAAATCTTTCTTGAATGTGTCGGTAATATGCACCTATGACCTATGTCAGGAACAAAGCCAGACTATACACACATATAATTTGATTAGTTTGGGGAGTGCCTCGATCGATGGAAATACAGAAGAACAATTAGAGGTGGCTGAACTCCAAGCAAAGTGAAAACGCCTCTTGATATCAAGGTAATTAATTTCGCAACTGTAAGATGTTTGCGAATTAAAGCCAAGAATTCTCTTGAGGGTTGCACCCCTTACAGCCATTTGACTAATAACGGAACAGCCGTCAAGCACTATACGGCTGGTTTACAGCCAGTACTGGAAACACTTCTAACCACATATTGGGTTTAATAAACGCTGCTTGAAAGTAAATATTGCTTTGCTATGGATCGTGCGAAATTCGAGTTTCAAATTCTAAAAGAATCTAGGGCAATTAAGTTTGATTTGTTTTGATTCTGGGCATTTTATTTTTTAATTTGTTGAATTGCAGAAACTGAGCTGATGCAGCTCAAAATATTCCATGACAAGGGAGTCGATTTAAAAACGAGTTTAATCTTATAACAGAATTTAGCCTATATAGTTGAAACGGGGAGTCGACAGTTGGAATTGAAACATGAATAAAAGTAACCAAGAAAAAGTCACCCGTAATGACCAAATGAACTCAATAGTAGTCCTAGGGGTAGGTTGCATTGAATGTTGTTACAGCATCAACCCCACGGTGATGCATTATTTAATTGTTACATTTTGAATATGAATTGTATTTTTCGTAGAAAATCTAGTGTTCCACATATTGTATAACTTTGACAATAAATGATTTGATTCAATATTCTAGCATGAGAGATGACAAATGTTATTAGGTTACCAGAGTACCGGCAAAAGCATCTCAATAATTGAGTGTTCCCTGCCGGGAAGTAAACGGATACACATACCGCCGCTGCAGGCTGACAAATTTACGCTTAAACAAAACTCTATACCACACGCGAAATGACAACATCGCGTGTTTTCCTGGTTTGAGGGTATCGATTTACTTAATTTAATTTTCGTGTATTCACCTTAAAAAATGGTTTTAAAAAAGTCGTTATATGAGACTATCATTATTAACTGATATGTGCGATTCAATGTACACATACACTATCAACTGGGTTGCATTTCACCAATTGACGATTGAAAACTTGTCAGAAGAGTATCATCAAGGTTAAATATTATGATACCTTTTAAAGCAAGGTCTTTAATCAAGGTAACAGGCATAATTCCACTTGCTTAATGGAATTAAACTATCAGTATATAATTATCTGCATAGAATAACCTCAGCAGTGTCCGGACCATGATGAACACATGTCAATGTGAATAGAAATGCATCTTTGCAAATTAAAGGTCATGGCAAATCAGAAAGAAGCAATCGATAGCAAATCCCTAAAAAGAGTTGTAACGATTTGATGATATGAGGACGAGAGTGCTGTAGCAGCTGGTTTGAGACTGTACACTTATTGTATGGCGTCTCGATCTCCGTGAGCCAACTGTGCATCATACGGTATGCTAAGAATAATTAAAATAAACATTATTATTGTTTCAAAACATGAACAACATGAACAATCCAGATCCTTTACTTATAATATACTTGTCTATTCGTAATCTTATGATTACACAAATTTAGTTTCGGTCAGCTCTGCCCATGTGTCTTATTCCTTGTTTGTTCTGCAAATATTCACGATTTAACACAAAATACTGGGATTGAAATGGAAGAAACCTGTTTGATCAAATCGTCTCAAACACGAAGTAGCCTACTAAACTCATGAAAACAACAAGTGGACCATTCTCCAGATATTTTTTGTGATTGAACATGTCAATTTGTTTTAGCAAACTGGCAATTACAGATTGGGGATGATATGAAAGACATCGTTCTCTTTGTTTGTTTGTACATGCATTAACATGTTAAAGTTAAATTGTGTGAGAGTTCAGGGGTAGACACGTTGCCTTGTGCGCCCCTCTATGATTTGCTTGGCTTGTCAACCACCGCATGTGACGTAAATCACGAAAAAGGAAGGCGCCCTCTGGCAAAATATCAAAATCTAATAATATGGTGACCATAGTTTGTATGGTCCCTGAAATGTCAAGGCCCTCAAAATTACGCTCAAACGCTTAGTGCACAACATTCTAATGTACTCCTTCTCTCTCTCTCTCTCTCTCTCCCAATCTCCCACTCTTCAAGCCCTTTTTGCCTTGGTGCCGTAAAACTATACCCTGCACCAATGGTTGAATTAAGTGATTACTTCACGCCATTGCGTTGAGTGCAAAAACGTCAAAGTTTCGCACCATGTCATTAAGGGGGCATCTGAGTGCATCCCGACGACAGTTTCCGATTCAGGCATGACCAGGAAAATGGGTCGCATAATGCTTGCCGCAATCACGGCCGGCCCCTCGAAAGACAAGAAAGGACTGGGGGTAGAAGAGCTTGCACTTAACTGCTAGGAGCTATGTGACTTAAGCTTGGATATCCGGCTATAATTACAGAGGCCATTAAGTGATCGAAACTAAAATAACATCCATAAAAACAAATACATACTATTGGAAGTTATTGAACCATACCGATAGGGGATAAAAGTGTCTTAATTGTTCTATGAGGTCATTGTTCTCTATTATGACACAACAAAAGGCGCTCGAGGAAGAAATCAAATATTCCCTCCTGGAGCATGAAGCTCGTGCGGTGCCCCCAGGCTAATAACTCAATACGTTATTTCACTGTAACTATGACTTCTTTATTTCTTTTGAAATGAACATTTCAAAGTCTCCTTCTTCTTTTTCTTCTTCTTATCTTTTTCCTTGATCTGACCTTAATTTTATTCAAAACTAGCCAATCTACCCCTCTTACAGACCTAAATTCCTATTGCTTACGCTGTACCCATAATCATCGTGACCTTCCAGTTACTTGTCCGTATTTGGGGGTTTTTTTTAGGGGAGGGGGCTCCCTGGTAAATATTCCTTGATCAGCAGCTGGGAATGGCGTTACTTACAAGCTGTATTCAATAATAACCGCTCTTGTGGCTTGATTTTCAAACCATGCGAACAAGGTTGGAGTCGTACACTTTTGCTAACACAATCAGTATACATCACGGGCATACTTTATTGGAATTGTCCAAATTATAATTATAATAAATTATTTAAAAACACGGCAAAAGCCTCCTAGACCTAATACCGATGCACATTTATCACATTATAGTCACATTGAGAGTAAGGTACTCAAACGAAGGTTTTGATTTCATTTGCATTTTACTCGATTTGAATACATTTGTTGGACTGTATAGAATAAGCAAAATATAGATCAGTGCATCAGCAGAGAAGTTACATTTTGAGGCCACGAAGGGGACACAGCATTTGCTTCTTGTGTACGCCTACTCTTGGCTGTTTTATTTTCAAACCTGATACAAAATTTACCAATCAAGTATCTTGCCTATCAGCATGCTTGAATATATCTACCAAATCCATATGGTTTCAAGTTTCGATTTGGACCAGCTGCAGTATGATTGAGCCTCGCTCTGAACGATTCAGATTATTCTTGTTTTCATCCACGACTAAATCACCAACCACGGGAAAAAAATTGTGATGATGTCAATATGTCATCATAATTTATTCCAACAGACAAGTATATTTTCTCGTTTACAGTAGTAAATATACACAGTGTGTTTGTTTGTTGGTGTGTTTATTATTGTTTATTTTTGTATATATATAAACTTTCATGAGGACTCTGTCTATTGGAAAATGGGTGCATCGTAAAACTTGATTTGACCTTGGAGCACCTCTTTAACATGCGGCTAAGAGTATTATATATGTTTATGGTTTGGATGAAGACACATGTGACAAGAGACAGCATTAAGGACGGGCGCAAGGAGCACACGACAGAAGATGAGGCAAAGGATACAGGAAACTGAGAATAAATTGCGTCAAATGGAACTATAAATTAAAAGAAGTGGACTATTTGCGAAAATAATCAGTTCATCCCTGAATTTTTATGATATTGAATCAATGCGGCAGTGAATTTGACCTTTTTGGCTGACGCAGATATTCCTCTTCTGAATGTACAGATCCATTTGTTTTTAATTTCTTATGTCATCATATTTTTAATTTCGCTCTGAAAGAGTATGAACTAAAATTCTACACCGTTTTAACGTTAGGTTGGAGACTTTGTTTTTACCCCATTTTCATGAGGACTCTTTCTACTAGAAAATGAGTGCATCATAAAACTTGATTTGACCTTGGAGTCCCGTCGGGCGCGAAAGGGTTAACATGCGGCGAAGAGTAACCAAGCTTAAAATAATTTGTTTAAACTGGCAAAGTCTGATAAAATATACCGGTATCTCAAGTTTAGAAATTACGACAAACGAGTAGCAAAGATTGTATATGTAATTCAAAGGCCAAACTTGGCATAATATTTGGAGAGAAAAGACGCGCACATAAAATGTGCTTTAGTCTAAGCTTATAGAACTTGCAAAGCATCAGCGTGTGTTCATCAAATAACCATAGCTTTGTTAATCTTGTGAATAGTTGACACTGTAGGTATCAAACTTAAACACAATTGCGTTACCACCATATTGAAATTATAGACCTACGTGGTTTCGGTACAATGCAATGCAAACTATTGATATCATACTACAAAGAACTATATGTATGTACATAAAACTACGACATAAGATACCGCTTTATACAACAATCACGCAGTCTTTCATTTTACTGGTCACTAATAATAATAGGATATACGTCTCTTCGATACGTGTGATCGATTCATGTCTGACGTCTCTGTGTAGAATTATAAGGTGATATTTGGCCTTGGACCAGTTACGTTATGAAACTATCGTGTATTATATCAAATATTTTCCTACCGCGGGTATGTAAAGACCTTCTATATTTAATGGCAAAACCCCTTCTTTTTTTTACAATGACAATACAACAAATTAAATCTGAAAAATGTGTTGACACAACGTTCGAAATGGCTAATGGTTCAAGAAGCTTTTATCAAACAAATTTTCGTGAAATGCTGATTATAAAATTAACCAAGATGTTGGTTGTATACATTATACATAGAAATTTGCTGAAGTCTGCTATGGTGTCTTGATTTAACTAGAGCATAAGTGGTGTGCCGTATGCAGAAAGACATCTAGACTTAATGCATGAAGGTTGCCTGTTTACCTTGTATTGATTACTTTATCAGAATCGCATAACAAGAAGATCCATTTTAATGTTTTTGTAACCATTTCACATAGAACTGTTTATTCAAATGTCGTTTCGTCATTAATCATTTCCACTATTTAATAGTTGTCCATGTCGGCTCCCGGCCTCCGTTATCACGTCAACAACATGTCTATAAGATTTAGACACTGACAATCGTGTGGCGTATAAAACGTGCATGCCCCCTGGGCTGCAAACAAACTGTACCAGCAACGTAATCAAACAGTGATTAAGGATTTAAATTACTTCAAATTGCATCGGTAAATCGCAAACAAATATCTTTTACTAATTTAGAAAGTCACTTTTGCTTTAACTGGAGAAGACAATTCTATACACGTTAGGTCTACCTCCAAGCACGTGTCACTTTGTACTGAACGTTGTCTATACATGTCAAATCAAACAGGTTTTCCAAATTATAAGAAGACGTTCTTGTTAGTTTCTTATTTGATCACACTTTGGCATGACTAAAGTAATTTAACTCATGGCTCCATTCTTCTGAATAATATGTTCATGTTCACAAACCGACCGTAACGATCAGGATGTTGGCTCAGAATGCTGTCGCCTCCTTCACATTTACATTGATCTTCCCGAGTTGTAACTCTTAGACAATTAGTTGGCGCCGAAATGTACAAACTCAGACTTTTTCTATCGATATGCTATATTCAAACACCGAGTCTTGACCATGGTTGTCTACTGCACGAAATAGCTAAACATTTACAATGAGGTTGTGGAGACTCTAAATTGTAAAACAGTTCCTCAAAAAAAAATAAACCAACACACGCAACATAACGTCACATGCTCCGATATTATCTCCTTTTTTAATTAACTTAAGATTACAAGGAAGACCTTTGTTATCTCATGAAAAAAAATTGATTTTAATTTTGAAACGTTGATGTTACCAGTGTCTGGCAAGACTCACACTTGTTTTAATTAAAATTTAGAAGTAAGTTAACATGGCCAACTGTTGGATTCACAGGATGTGTCTTCCTTAGTTTACATACAACTTGTAATACTATAATGTGAGTGAGGTAATCATATTCAATGACATAACAAGTAAGTGTTGTTGCTTTTATTTATACATTATCAGGACCAGAATGATTGACTTGCTTCCAATAGATGGAAGACAGATTTTAAGAGGGTGTTAAAAAACAAAATATTTACATTCTATGTATGAATCTAGATAAGGTACAACGCTTATGAGGTCAAATATGCTATCTCTCCTCGTTTCACATATAACATTTTAATTTTGGGCAAAACTGTTGCTACTGGTTAATGCCTATATAGGCATATACTATATTATTAAAATCAAATAATGGTGCAATAGAAGTGAGACATCCAACAAGGGTTGTATTTCCTTTTCAGATAAAACTTCCTGGTGTAGTTAAGAATTTTAAGAAATGCAAACGATCGCATTCAAGAGTATACGGGTTAAAACATACAAACACTGAGCCACCAACAACAGCTATAGTACGTACAGGGCAGTCCACTAATCCAATAAAGGATAAATACATGAGTAGCGTTGGAAATTCAGTCAACTTCAGTTCGTAAACGTCTATACTCATAAATAACCAAATGTCTATAGTTTGACCATCATTCCCATCCAGCCCGTAAACAATGTATTCTAGATTCCGGCATGATAAAGCTGTGGCTACATGCGAGTATCACATGCAACAACGGACAAGTAGTCCTGACAATGCATTCATTTAAAACCTTGTATTGATAGGTCAAATTATCACCACTTTATCAATCCCCCGAGGAATACAATTTGCTTTCTGATGTGTGAGTAGGAACATTTTAACGCCTTAGTTCGCTAAAAGCGAGGGTTTTTATCATAATTGGCACGTTTGCATTGCTAGCAAAACAATATTATCAAAGCATGTCAGGGTAGAACAGTTACCCAAATAAAACATGAGAGCATGTCAAGAAATGATGATTAGACAAAACTTGTACTGAACTCTGCTACAGGAAAAAAAAGTTACTCTCGCACCCCCCCCCCTCCACCTTTCTCGCCCCTCTGTCTCCCCCTCCCCCTCTTTCGCTCTCTCTCTCTTTGTCTCTGAATCACTACATATACAAGAAGATGATACGCTCACGGATCGGTGTCTGAACAGCAGAGTTCTAATTAATAATGCATACATTTATAGACATTCTGCTGATGCTTGACACATCCTTTCAGAACTAATACCGGTACAAGCAGATTTAATGTCAGTACAACTAAGGACGTTTCAATGCGTTTTCCGGCAGGTGGCGTTTTCAAATACGACAATAACTGTTTACTGTTTGTGATTTTTATATCGGTTGGATTTTTTTGTTAATGTATATCAACTGATGACGATAATCCTCATCGCATTTAGCTGTATTTGTCAAAAATATTGGTTATCAAACTGGTGGTAAACTGATGCCAGGATAACAAAACAAAGCAAAGTGTTAAATTAATGGGTTATTTGGGTACGAGTACTCCTCTCGCAAGGTTTTCAATTCCAAAGCAATATACAAGTTAAACTAAGAAGCACATTTTGTATCTATGTGCAAACTTGTTCTTCAAAGTTATCAAGGTGTACTATTAATTATTTAGCCTTCCATCATCACACTTGGTTGTCACAACCTAAGGTTAACATTCAGCCAAAAGTAATCTACTCCCTCGTGTGAACCTAATTTCATTTGAATGTTATACTTCTAAATGAATATTCTCAGCATGAGGCTTGATTTTACTGATCACAATTCAATCTACGTTCGAGACTCTCTACCTAAAAGCTTTAATTGACGCTAACAATGTCTGCCTCGAGAGTCATTTTACGCAGAGTTAGATAATAATAAAACGAGTAATATAATTAAAATTTTAAAATCTATCGACCAGCAGGTGTTAACAACCGTGTGTGTCATTCAATTTAACTAACATGTACAAACTACAAATGAAAGCATAACAGCATGCTACCACTTTGTATTGTCAATAGAATCGCAATACACGAAATACAGATTGTTTTAACGTAATTGCTTATGACAAGTTGTATAACGGTAGAACGTCACGAACCTTGATCCACGTGAAAAAGCAGAAGAAGCTGTAAACACAGCAATGCTGGGCTTAGTGTTGGTGTCATGGCGGCATGATCACAAGAAGAGATGTGGGCACACAAAAAACCTCCCACCCAAGCACTTTCCCACAAAAGCCCGACAAAAACTCTGGATCGTCTGCTTATCTGCACACTCGAGTTTTCTGCACGCGGGCCTTGGAGAGTTCGGTGGCGAATGTCACAACAACCCGGTTTGCCGGTAGTTGCCGCCAGAAGTATCAAGCACGTGACACATACCTGAAATCCATGGAGTCTTGCTCCACTGGCTACCGGCTGGCTGCTATTCCAGAATTAAAAAGGCACACGTCCGTATGGAGAATTATACATGAACATAGCTATGCTGTAATTCAAATATTGCATTAGTTGGTGATGTTCTAAACCAAGACCCCTCTTCGATTCAAGCTCTGTTAAATCGCTTGGGAGCGTACATTAGGATGTCAAATTCAATTGAGCAGTACGAGGCAAGACATACGTTGAATCAGCAATTAATGCATTCAGTTACCATCGTGCAACATCAATTGCATGACCTTCAAAACAAAATACTGATAATTGCTTTCCCAGCCAGAAGTACTTTTTGTTCCCTTTAAACCATAGAGCCCCAAATAGACCAATTATCCACTGTTTCAATATTCTATCAAACCAACAAACAATCACTGTCTCAAAAATACTGTTTATTAACTTATGGTGCTATGTTATCCGACCCCTCCATCTTAAATAGATACAAAATATTAAAAGATTTGTATTTTTCAAGTACATTTTAAGCTCCGTCTGCAACATTTCGTACCAGTTGTTACTTTCAGTTTCTATCGGTCAAACTTCAATTAGTCGTTTCTTCACGTTGATCACCTGCCAATTAGTACGGCTGAACTTGAATGTACTTTGTGGTGTGTATAATTTGATACTATCGGAACGGCATGACTCATCATAGAGTAAAGACGCCAAGAGTTGTGTTCCAAAGTCACGTTCTTCTGGTCCGTGTGTCTTTTTTATAAAGTGAGGAAATATAGACCTGCTCCTCTACAAAATTAACCAAAATGAGACGGAAAAACTCTCCCCTTTAAAGGGTGTGTAAAAAAATTGGTAAGATTGAAAATACAAATGTTCACAGATTTGCACATAACTTACATAGTATAAAGATGGTCATGGTGGAAACATCCCTTGAAATAGTTTTGCTTGAAATGCTATAGTTTTTAGGAAATGAGTAAAACAATTAGTCTTTATCAAGTCGATAAAATCCATTGATTGAAAACGGTGAAAACATAAAAGAAGGTTTTCTCGTAACTGCGATGACCGATTGAGCTAAAACTTTCACATGTTTGTTATTTTATGTATATGTTGGGTCACATACAGTGCAGATACTGATCTTTGACAATTATCATTGTTATAGGCCTACATGTGATTTAATTGACAGAAGCCAAATTTCATGGTTAGATTTACGTTAAAGTTAAGTTGTGGTCTCAATTGTATTTGGAATGAAAAATCTGTTGACCTTCGGAATGATCGCTGAAATGTATGTTTCCTGTTGTAAAATTCTTCATATAATTTGTGCACAGACAGACATTTGTAGCTTAAGAAGATTATTAAAAGAATTCCTCGAGACGTCGTGATCTACATGCTTCAGTTACTCAAGTTAAATTCTGGCTCTTATCTCCTCCTAGTTCAACAGTTTATCAAAGTAAGGAGTCTAACTGATGTATTAGTGGTATATGGCTGAGATGTGATAACTTGTCAGGTGGAAATATCTATCCAAATCCCAGAAACAATTAATTTATATAATCCAAGTAAGGGTTTGGATGAAAGAGAAAGTGGACTCTTTTGATTAAGAAAATGTGTTCATTCAAATCCTCTTAGGTGACTGCCAAGACAGACGTAATGTTATTACTAACCATGTGGAAAATGAATCATGGTGTATGATAACGTTTAATGCTTAGCAAACAAATTAAACAAATTAACAGTTACAACATTGGTCATTAAAAATTGCTTTTAAGTAACCGGTAAATGAAGATAGTTCTTCTTTCTAAGTTCAATGTTCCAAATACAATATGACTTTCAACTCTTATAATCACCATCTATAAGTATAATACTGGTATCATTTAATTGCACGTGGGACAATAAGGTTTACATGGCACGATGCCTCTAATTAATCGAAAATTTCTCTTGAAATGATTGGTATACTCTGGGTCTAAAGGGAAGGTAATATTATTCTAATTCATTATTCATTTTCTTGATTCTGATGATAAGCCATACCTGCCCTTTAAGCTGATTGAAAATCCTCCTCCAATTACCTTTTTCAATGATCTAATGCTGCAGCAGGCCTATTAGGAATGTCTGGGCATTCTGTAAATGGGTGTTCGCATCATTTGCGGTTTCTTATGACCAGTCAAGGATGAAATACAAATTTATAACTATTATGCCAACACTTACATTAAAAGAAAAAATACAATCGACTTTATTTTATTCCGTGGTAATAATTTTCAGTCCCATCTTCATCTATCGTTATACAAAAGACAGGCTAACGATGTAATAAAACAAACAGCTTTTCACGGGCACAATTAAAAATAATGCTGAAATCAAAGTATGTACATTTTCTAATTATATTTGGTAATTCCATTTTTCGCAAATGTGAATCTCTTCCTGTGTCTTTAAAGTTACGTTGTGAAATTTTTTGAAACTGTCGTATTATTGGTGTTTCTCTATTTCAACCTTCTTGCTTCTCAGTGTATATCGAAACAGTGACGTACTTTCGTACTGAGAACGTCATGTTACACGGCACTCCCACAAGTAGTCTGATCCTTGCATCAGAGGCAGTTGAGTCTAAAACCCCGACGTCTTAAGACTACTGGCTTTCAATGTAATACTCGCAACGCATTATAGTGAATGTCTTGGGACGGTCGCAGCGCGGTTTGTAATTAGGCAATACATGACTGCACCTTACAATCTGACTATAGGGCATATACTGCAGTCTAATTGTATTTGCAATTTCAGAATTACTGTTCGATTAGTCTGGCTGTTTTAGTTTAAATAAAAATTGGCATTTAAGAATGAGATTACACGTAATTGCAAGGCCAACAACCCAACAAGAGGCCTGCTTGGGTGGAATAGTGCCCGGAAATCGAAGCAAAGAGACGCTAAAAATAACATTCCGGTAAAACCAGCAGAGTTTCTTTGGCGCCTCATGATTGAAAAAGAGGACACAAAATCGAACTGATTTTGTCCTTACCGGAAACGAATTCACCACCACAAAATAATCTATTTTCAACCGCGTGAAATAAGTTTGGCCCCTCAACATGAACCCTACGGAGACATTAATAAATCAGTTCTGGGATTTTTTTCCCTGTTGTGCCTTACGTTGCTTCTTTCCTCCTCCTCTTGTCTGTTTAAAGAAGAAAAGAAGGAAATAATCTTGCTCAGGGCTGTCTCATCAAAATTATAGGTAATCAATGGAAACGCCCCGCAGGATTTTTGCGCGCTCTTAGTTGTTACAGACCGGGTGAGGTTGACACGATCTGTGGGGAGCTAAGGCAACAACTCAGTCAAGCAGTAATGATAAGACTACGGCGTCATCCTTAGAAGATTCCTCAAGCAAGGAGGAAGGTTGTTTTGGGGGATCCTAGGCATAGTGTTATCACTGAATATGTGAGATTCTTTATATAGAAGAGTATTTAGGCGTGATGTGATGTAACATTAACACAAACGTGACTCTTCTTTCAGCTAACATAACCACTACCAAGGCGAGACACCTTCTTCAAACACTTCAACCTGGCACCACAACTAACCAGTCGTAGACATGTTTGTTTTTAACACTGAATAAATGCACATTTTACACGCGATCGTCTTGAAATAACGTAGTTTTAAAGCCAAATATAGACGCTGCATTTCATTTCTTTTGTAGACCAAACTTGTGCCAGAAGTTTCGTCGACAAAGACAAAGTTGAGGGTTAAGAACTGGCCAAGTAAGTATCTTGACTATTGTAAGATGAGATTTGGAAATGGTGCCAGACTAGCACGTCCTAAAAAATGCATTCTGCAGGTATTAAAAGTGGTGTGTACGTATCTTTGTTTGGAGAATACAAAGCATTTACAAGAATATCCAACAAACAAAAACAAAAACAGTTCTCAGTTTTTGTCTAAACTGTTTTTGTCTAATGAGGTTTAATTTTGCGATCGTCTTAACCTTTATATTCATGCATCCAAAATGGAGAAATAGTGATGATAAATATTTGTTAAAACATTGAGTTGTTGTTTCAATATCGCTGCAACGAACGAATCTCATGTGAGTCAAGAATGGAATCTTTCGGATCGAGTGAGAAGGAATTGCTTTCAAGAAACGTAAGATAATGGTATCAATGACTAAATTGAGCCACTGAGAGTCTGTAAATCCCTTTTTTCGACATGGCTGATCTTTTGGAAATCGTAAAATCACAAGATTGCATTTGAAAACGTTCTCTCATGGATTTACATTTTGATAACCACTGAGTTCGCCTAAGAAAATTCATAAATCTTCAATCTATTCATTTTAGTCGAAGCCTTACAAAGTTCTAACTCCGAGGTTTAGTTCTAGTAATCCAAACTACTCTTTGATTCATTTTTTGCAACCATATACCGGTATTTTGCTGTTTATATTGTGATTTGTACTTATTTGATAACATTTTGTTCCCCCCCCCCAAAAAAAAAAAAAAAAAAAAACAGAAATTACAACAAAAATTAGTATACCGCACTCTCGAAACCTCATATTGGCTATCAAGTTCCTATTTTGTTTTTATATTTATTTTTGTATCCAAAATATTTCATGCCTCATGTAATAATTATCATATGTGTAGATAAACGCGCAGAGATTGTCATAAGAACCCTGTTTGAATTTGTGGATTGAAGTTTAAAAAATATATATATTATAAATATGTATTTAATGTGCTGCTTTATTCCACATAATTTCCTTTCTAAATTGGCCACTGTTTGCGTAACAGGCAATTTAATGTCTGCATTGTTTACTGTATCTCATTTAATGGACACATTTGTTTACACATGTCACACGCCATACTAGAAAGTGCGTTTGTTTTTCTACATCTATTGCCTTGCTGAGAGACTAATTGGATTGGCTAGTAGAAAGAGGGCGCAAATCCTCATGGCGCGATGACGCATGAACTATATAATTATTTGGTTGACGGATCGAATCTGTTATCCAACGTGACGTCTTTTAACATACAACTAACAGCAGTTTAACTTTTCTTCGAATAATACATGACATTGGTGTTTTAAGAACAGATTAAATGACTATTTTTTAAGCTTAGCTCAATAGTAAATACAATTTTGTCATAAGCTTGAAAGTAAAATCCATAAAATACAATAATAACATCTTATTTAAAAATATATATATATATATATATACATATTTTTTTTTTTTTTTTTAATTGTTTGTTATGCCGAATATAGGCAGGTGAGTGATGGAGGATCGCTAAATTTGTAAACTAAATTCTAACGTGCGTGTTATATGTTGCTTAACAAATCATGTTCACGAGCTAAGCACTAGGTAAACTCGTGATAGAATGTCGTCAGTACAACGGCTCCTCAAAATGTCGGCTATGGTTTGCTTTTCTCTTAAAATGGTGAACTAACAATACCATCCATACCATAATATTGACAATTTAGAATATCGGCTCTGATTTGCTTTTCTCTTAAAATAATGAACTAACAACACCATCCATAATATTGACAATTTAAAATGTCGGCTCTGGTTTGCTTTTCTCTTATAATAATAAACTAACACCACCGTCCATTTAAAAAAAAGGGCCCTTTCAAGTTTTATTCGATGGGTTATTGAGAAGGGCACCTGTAACAATACCGTTGCTTATTGTTTTCAGTGTACTAAACAAAATAATAATAAATATTGGTTTGCGAAATTCATCATCGGCTTCTTTTACGTTCTACCGTGAAATTTGACCTCAGAAACTGATAATCCACTCTGCCTCGTATTATCTTCGCCAAAATCTTGCCTCATGATTCAATAGAATATCAATCTTTTTGAGGTCAACAGCCAAATGTTAAAATGATTTATGTTCAAACTTAAATTAAAAATCCTCTTTTAAATTACTTCACCATGTATCAAATTAACAAGCCGTACACCATGCAGTGAAACACGGGCAATGTCCCGTCTTCATGAAATCAAAAATTGAATGTGCCATGGAAGAGATGCGGGATACTTAAAGGTATAATGTCTATAGACAATATTCATTTTTGACAACATGGCCCGTCCTTCAGACTTACGTCGGTATACTACATTACCAAAGTCAACAACAATGTCATTGTAAAGGAAATAATATATCATCTCAAATGCACCGATGTAATAAATATGACAAAATGTATTGATTCTGTTGTGTGTCTTCTCATTACAGAACCCGATGCATTCAGTATAATGAGTGGCCCAGTCCGGAAATACATAATATCTTCAAGTTTACAACAAAATAGAGTACCTTTAACTTGAGTGTAGTAGACTATACGGATTATTAATAACAAAACTCGTATGAGGGGAATTATCGTCAATTTTATTCTCATTTCATTTCCCGAGCCACAGGACATTTCAAAATAAATAATTTAAAGCATGCACTTGTAGCAATGAAATGCCAAGTTTCCCACTGTTTCGATATTCAATTACGTAATGCCCAACTGCTTCAGATGACTCAAGTGTATTGTTTCTTAAATGTCGACTTCTGTCTTCTATTTACTTCTTATAATAATTATGGACACTTCTCTTCCTAGGGAATAAAGCCATGTGGAATTCTGTCCTCCTTAGAATTCTAATTTTGAAATATATGGCCAATGCCTTTTCCAAGAAATGACCATTAAACAGTTTACAGAATTCATAACAGCTAATAAGTCGTTTTCTTATTCCAAAAATTGTGATCACCGAATATAATATTTTCATAGTTTGGGAGCAACTATAGAATGAAGGTCCATTTATGATATGTATTCTCATTTGTTGAAGGTTAAAGATACTTAACATTCAAACTGCATGCTTTTAAACTCAATTTCAACGTTCCAGGGGTACAGATTATTGTCTTTTAGAGTTAAGTCCGCAAGGATTCCCATGGGGAAAGTCAGCATAATTCTTCTGCTCCGATTCACGATAATATCACTCTAAAATAACACCCTGGCATTCATCCACCTAAGGTAAATTGAAAAGAGCTTTAGTTTAAATTGGGAATATTGTAAAATTAAAATCAGATTTCTGATCAATTAGAATCTATTTCCTGTAATAGAATTATATATTTTTTCAGTTGTAGCTGTTCGATTTCATTTTACGAACGATTGGAGACTTCTATATAAAATATTTGGTGACGGGGTTTGGGTTAAGCTGATATTTTATAATCTCCTTTAACCAAAGTCGTTTTAAAAATGAAGCAAGACATTACCCAAATTGGTCTAAATATCATCAAATTCACAAATTATTGCCTGCGGGGAAAACAAATTCCCAAGTATAGAAACAAATTAAAATGAAGATTCGTTATAACTCACTAGGGAAACTTTTGGTCGGATCCAGACAAGAATCTTATTATTTTACAAACAAAACAAACAACTCTCCCTGTCTTCTATTACCGGAACACGGTGAAATGAAATATTTTCGCCGATTTGTTTCGAGACATATCCCTTGATTCTGATATATCAGATTCGTTTGATCGTGCGCCTGGCTGCTGGAAAGCCCTGTGGGTGCGGCCGCTTTTTCGTCTTTCTAGAAAAAGTACAGTCCAAATGACATGACGCGAGATAACATCAAGAGTATGGATCGATTGGAAAGTAATGAGCGTCAGAACAAGCTGACCGATGCAACTGATAAAACACGGTTACCATATTGCAGTCAGGCCTATATACTTCCAACTCAAAAATGCCTTAGAGAAATCACTGGACTGGTCATTACGAGGGGGAAAAGCACCTCGTTCCTTCTTTCGTTTGATTAAAGGCTTCCTTCATTTTGGTATTGGTTATAGTCGTGCCGAGAGATGTTTCCATTTTAACAGCTGTTACATGAGAGTAATTTGTATTGGATTTCACTCTAGTTTCAAATTTCATGCATAACTAGAGCAGTTTATTCGGGTACCGGCAGAAAAAAATACATAAAACTGTTAGATAACGTTTTTTGTACATTATTACTTTTTTCATCAAAATGGTAGATTTTTTTAATATTATTATTGTTGTTGTTGTTATTTACTGAATACGCTTTGAGCATTTCCTAAATTATATACACTTATTAATAAATACATAACAAATATAACACTTTTTCGAAATTTTCCAATTTGTGTTTGTTTAAAGTTAAACGTTTGTCCCATGATTTCGAAAACAATTTTGATTCTTCTTCAACGGGCTACCAATAGTTCGAGTACTATTGCCGAAATAAGTTATAACGTAGCCAACCAGATTTGTTCAAACTCAGATCGATTTGAATCTTTGTAGTTAAAAACTTTATAGTTCTATATGCATTGCAAATAACGAATCAAGAAATAAAGAAATATGTACACATTGACAGCGCAACGCAACGAAACTAGTCGGACAATTTAAATCATTACTTTTTAAATAAATTTTCCAGATAACAGACCTTGACATCTCGGTAATTGTTTGGTTTTTTTTACATGATGTCATGAATGCTCATATTCGAAGAGTGTTTAAACCGATAGTATCAAACTGAGGACACATTTTAGCAATTTGGGGGATCCTGAGTCCACTTATGACGTGCTTGTCATGATAAAGAGCAATAGCTTAACCATCTGCAATATTCTATCTGTGTAAGAAAACAACAGGAAATTGAAATAAAAAGCTCTGAATACTTGAAAGCTCTTATAAATTTTGCGAGAATTTGTGGGGAGGCTTTTAGCCAACCCTCGGTGCTTTGGTTTGTTGTTTTTTTTCTACATATTTTTTCTATATATGCAAAGGATGATAGATTAAAGACTGATGTTAAGCTTGAGAGATCACAATGAATCAACGAATAGACAAGAAGGAGGAGAAAATCAGGTCAGCCCCATTCCCTCCATTTTGTTAAGCACGTCACCTTTTAGATACATAGACATGTAGGCAATAAAGACGACCCCCACCACCCCGTTACAAAAATATGGGGTAGAACATAGCAACATGTTAACAGCAAATTGCAAAATAGTGCACATATAATTAGCCACATTTCATGCATTTTAGAGAAGGAAAACACATCCAATCTGCACTCATGCTATGCCTGTCTTCAACGGTTTTATTTTGTTTTGTTTCGTTAACCTGGGACTGTGCTTTCACACCCTTCCAACAAACGAAAAAAAAAGTCATTATGTTTTCTTTAACCTTCAAGAAGCTCTCCGTAATTTGCTGAAGCATTCACATAAAGATATTGTGACATTGACGTGATTGTACTATAGTATTTACACACTGGAGAGTTGCGAAAACGCTAGCTGATAAGCAATGATGCGTGGAAATGAACTTTGTTATTGCATGCGAAAATTACTCTTAGGGGTTCGGCCCAGAGGGAGATTAAAAATAATCACTGTTTATTACAATCTAACCATTTCCAGTGATTTAATTCTGCGCTCTGTGTTAATTCCATGGCAACATAATAAGACTCCATGTAATTTATGTGTTGTAAGAAACTTTCAAAGCATCATTTCAAACGTATATCCGATTGTAGGTCTCAACAAAGGGGGAAATTCATGATAAAAGAGGGTGCACGTGCAATGAAAAGAGAAGACCTTTGGGAAATCAAAGTGATCAATTCAAAGTTATACATGACAGTGTTTCATTCTTGTAAAGTCAAATGTGGCTTTGAACAGATTTAAAGCGTAGATTTATTATCTGTCCGTGACCTTTCCATCATTTATAGAAGTGGAAAGGTTATGTCAAAAGACGAATTGACACAATGAAGAAAATGCCCATTTATAGTAAAGGCATCTCTCTTTTAGAGCTTGAAATAAAATGAAAAGTAACCAAACGAGTTACAATTCCCCTTACTTGGGGCTAGAGCGCACACACACACACACTGTTACTTAGGTAATAAACCACTATAGGGAAACTGACTGGGTAAAATAACTAATGCTGGGTTGAACAAAGACAAAATTACTAGAGCAGGACTTGAACCTGCGACCTCCGGATTAATGTGTCGGCGCTCTACCAACTGAGCTATCTAGCCCTAAAATTGGCGGTCTCCGTATTTTTATAATATCTTTGTTCAATTTGTCTTTGTCCAATCCAACATTATTGTACATTGTTCTATTGAGTAAGTTATGATGCGTTATTGTTGTATGAATTTATAGGCTTGACATTGTTACATTTGTGAGGGATCCAGCCGTATGGCATTAAATACTCGTGAAGAGGCCTCCACTTTGTCATAAAACAAGTGTATTATAATTCCTATTGTTTGGTCTTCAGTGACAGTCAAGTAATCAATACCTCTTGACTAAACCATTATAATGAACAATTACCTGAGCAGTACAAAGGGTTCTTAAAAGGAAATGCATCACAGTGTGCTCGGTGGAAATAAAATGTTGATGTGAAACAGGGGTGGCTTTTCAATAATTAACCATGACATGGGATGTCTGGGTAAATCAGATAGGGATATAATTCACTCCTCGTGTAAAACTTGGTCTAGTTGACATATCTGTTTATTTGAAGAGCTTCACAGATGACAAAGAATGATCTTAAAGCCAATGACCGCAATGGGGTTGATAGAAGTAATCATGTGATACGCAGACAAAAATGACGTCTTCATATAATCATCCTTGGACATGAAAGTGTTGAAATAAGAGGCCACTGACCGCAACAAAATGTGATGAACTTCTCAAAAGGCAACACAAATGTGTGTAAGCCAACTCTTGGAACAGCATTACAGTCTCCCACTTGTCTTATACATGTGTCCCATGCTGTTAAATCTAGGACATTAAAAACAACTTTGGAAGAAACCTAACATAACAGATTCCAACTTGGAGTAGAGTCATGTAGTTAGAGAGCAATGAAGTACTTTGCCTTCATCTTTAAGTCCATCATCTCAGCTCTGTTTTATCATTCCCAATAGAGACTTACGGTGAACAAGAGATTTAAAAGAAAGTGTCATGAGTCCCTAGCTAATATGTATATGTTGGGTTATCTAAACAATAAAGACTTATTGATAAAGACAGTGGTAAAAATCCGTTAATATGTTATCAATAACATGACAGGGATTAGTTTATCTTAGAGATTGGGTTCTGCTTGGAAAAGCTATATCCCAGATTGCATCTGCCTGCATAAGAGCCACTTGGTAAACCGTGTAATGACGGCCAAGTATGACACTTGAAACAGCCTTGAGTTTATCTCAAGTGTGTAGACAATCGCACAGTCCCGTCGTCAGTTGGACTAATTTGATAAATTAAGAAGACAAAATCTCTAACAAACACAGATTTTCCCGGGATGATGCTATCATGCTTAGATGAAGGGGAAATTGTGGCTGATATAACTGCACAAAGATGGTACCGACTTGCCGTAGGATACCGGAGGCAAAGAATGGAGAATAGTGATATATGGTTTTGGTGACGCACATACAAAGGAGATACACGCAAATAACACTCCTACATTAAAAAAGGGGATCAATATTCAAAACGGTCTTGGGCCTTAGCCTTGTTGTGTGGACCTCGGAGAGCAGTGTTGATAGGGGGCTGGGAGGAAACTGTGCTGATCTAATGGATTGTGTTAATGCACACAGCTGGGAAAAACAAACATGAGATTCAATAACGAAGCCGTGACGATAATAAGAAAAACACCCCGTACGCATCATGTGAAAACACACTCACCTTGCAGAAGACATCCCACTAGTACAGCATAGTTCCACAAGTGTTTCATGTTGCCAGGATGTTGTTGGTGAGTTTGTCAGTTCCGACTGAGAGAGGATTCTCCGAGGAGGACAGCCCTGATAACGAGTGGGGTGTTATAGTCAGCAGGTTGCTTGCTACTGCTGCTTCTGGTCCGCGGGTGATGATGACGGTGGTGCCCAAGAGGAAGGAACGAGAAAATGCCGTGTTACCGAACTCGCTCAACTATTTCCCCCCGTCGCTTAGGGCTCATTGCACGTCCTATAATGATGATGAGGGTGATGGCTAACCGTCCACGTCTGCACAATACCACAATCTTCACAGATTGAACATCGTTACAGCCTTGGGATACACGAGCCAATTAAATACGCTTGACTGACACAATAGCATTGGTTTGGTCTATACTACTGATGATGGCGTCTTCATTTGATATCTTGAACATGTCTACAACTTCCCTCCTCTATGTATTTTAAAATCTCAATCTCAGCATCACTTTGAAGAAGCGTTAACTCTCCGTGAAGAGCAGATACCCAATACTGCAACCAAACTTCATCCACTCCTGTGGTTTTCAAGGGTCACGTGTGTGGTGAACTCTTCCTATAACGCGCGTTTTCTATCTTAAATGCAGCTGAAACCGCTTGATTGACATGTGTGTGTCCTCCACGGAGTGTTCTTGGGTGGGTATCTTCGATGGACTGACATATCGGAAGGAAGGGTTTAAATAACTAGCATCATTGTATTTATCTATTTTGTTTTATTTAACCAGGGTAGCCCCATTAGTTTACAATGAACCGTTCTCCCTCGGGGCTGGAAACATAATATAAAAAATACACAGGAATAAAACACAAAAAGCAGCTCCAAATAATTGGGCCTAAGACTAACCGTATTTACTGAGTGTATTATCGAGGGCCTAAGACTAACCGTATTTACTGAGTGTATTATCGAGGGCCTAAGACTAACCGTATTTACTGAGTGTATTATCGAGGGCCTAAGACTAACCGTATTTACTGAGTGTATTATCGAGGGCCTAAGACTAACCGTATTTACTGAGTGTATTATCGAGGGCCTAAGACTAACCGTATTTACTGAGTGTATTATCGAGGGCCTAAGACTAACCGTATTTACTGAGTGTATTATCGGGGGCCTAAGACTAACCGTATTTACTGAGTGTATTATCGAGGGCCTAAGACTAACCGTATTTACTGAGTGTATTATCGAGGGCCTAAGACTAACCGTATTTACTGAGTGTATTATCGAGGGCCTAAGACTAACCGTATTTACTGAGTGTATTATCGGGGGCCTAAGACTAACCGTATTTACTGAGTGTATTATCGAGGGCCTAAGACTAACCGTATTTACTGAGTGTATTATCGAGGGCCTAAGACTAACCGTATTTACTGAGTGTATTATCGAGGGCCTAAGACTAACCGTATTTACTGAGTGTATTATCGGGGGCCTAAGACTAACCGTATTTACTGAGTGTATTATCGGGGGCCTAAGACTAACCGTATTTACTGAGTGTATTATCGAGGGCCTAAGACTAACCGTATTTACTGAGTGTATTATCGAGGGCCTAAGACTAACCGTATTTACTGAGTGTATTATCGGGGGCCTAAGACTAACCGTATTTACTGAGTGTATTATCGGGGGCCTAAGACTAACCGTATTTACTGAGTGTATTATCGAGGGCCTAAGACTAACCGTATTTACTGAGTGTATTATCGAGGGCCTAAGACTAACCGTATTTACTGAGTGTATTATCGGGGGCCTAAGACTAACCGTATTTACTGAGTGTATTATCGAGGGCCTAAGACTAACCGTATTTACTGAGTGTATTATCGGGGGCCTAAGACTAACCGTATTTACTGAGTGTATTATCGAGGGCCTAAGACTAACCGTATTTACTGAGTGTATTATCGAGGGCCTAAGACTAACCGTATTTACTGAGTGTATTATCGGGGCCTAAGACTAACCGTATTTACTGAGTGTATTATCGAGGGCCTAAGACTAACCGTATTTACTGAGTGTATTATCGAGGGCCTAAGACTAACCGTATTTACTGAGTGTATTATCGAGGGCCTAAGACTAACCGTATTTACTGAGTGTATTATCGGGGCCTAAGACTAACCGTATTTACTGAGTGTATTATCGAGGGCCTAAGACTAACCGTATTTACTGAGTGTATTATCGGGGCCTAAGACTAACCGTATTTACTGAGTGTATTATCGAGGGCCTAAGACTAACCGTATTTACTGAGTGTATTATCGGGGGCCTAAGACTAACCGTATTTACTGAGTGTATTATCGAGGGCCTAAGACTAACCGTATTTACTGAGTGTATTATCGAGGGCCTAAGACTAACCGTATTTACTGAGTGTATTATCGGGGCCTAAGACTAACCGTATTTACTGAGTGTATTATCGAGGGCCTAAGACTAACCGTATTTACTGAGTGTATTATCGAGGGCCTAAGACTAACCGTATTTACTGAGTGTATTATCGGGGGCCTAAGACTAACCGTATTTACTGAGTGTATTATCGGGGCCTAAGACTAACCGTATTTACTGAGTGTATTATCGAGGGCCTAAGACTAACCGTATTTACTGAGTGTATTATCGAGGGCAAATTTCCAGTTCAGCTCGCAAGTATGACAGACAACTAAGAACGTTTTATCTCTTAACAATAGTCCTAAATGCTGACTTATCAACCATTTTTTACATTACTAAAGTATTGCATGCACAATTTAAAAAGCTTTTCACTGTCAAAATTTACGACAAATATTGATTACATATTGTCTTATGAAAATTTTATTTTAAAAAGAAAGCCTTTTTTATAACAAAGCCATCAATTACTTTTAATAATAGGTTTTGACCACGGGTATTAAAACTAGGATGTAGCATTCGCAATGAATAATTCCGGACTCGAAAAATTATTTTTATTTATTAAATGTATGCTGATGATTCAACGGAGATAGTACACGTTAATCATAGAGATGTACACCTAAAAGCTCACGAGTGGCCAAACACGTCGTTGTTTAATGACCCAATGGTACAAAGATTAATATTTGATTTCATAGTTTCCTGCAAAGAATCGAAGCTGATCTTTAACCTTTTTAGAAATTCATTTCAAATTCACAGTTATGTCTTCGCGTAGCATTAATTACAATCAATCAAACAAACAGCTTGTATACAACACATGAGTATGACAAAAATTCCTAGATACCAGCTGCGTGGCAGCATCATGTGTATCAATAAAGATACATTCAAACAGCTCGTCCTCCTTCCATTTGGTCAATGAGCCAGCACAAATGTTCATAAATAAATATATGAACAAAATATGAAACAAGTTAATTTTATTTGTATTGACATCCGACACCATTTTCTATAAAGAATTCTTCGGAGTCTGCTGTGGTTCACTAATTTCCATTTTCAAAATCAACCATTTGTCCAGATTGAAGTCCAATCCTGAGTAAGACAGTCTAGAGGTTCAAATCGGGAAAGGTTTGACTTTGTTTTTTGTGAGTGTGTGTGGTTATGGATATTCTGAATTAAGCTGACAAATTGGCGTGGGTAAGAAGTAGAATATTGTCACGCGTAGAGGATTGAATCAAAAGGAATGTCTTGGGATACAAGAGCATGAACTTCATCTAGTCTGACTGCCCAAGGACACCTCTGAAGAGAGATCAAGTCTACATTGATCCGCTCATCTGTCTTTAAGCTCCACTAAGTTGTCTTCAAAGTTTACATGGGTCTGTAATAAGTTCTTTTAGCATCAGAGTATACAATTCCTAATCACTTACAAGGTATGACGTCACTTCCTGCTGACACTTCAAAGATTGTCTGGGCTTGTTATTCTCCCCCCCCCCCTCCAACCTATCCCCCTCCCCCAGAGAAATTTTGAAATATGTGTTTTTTTGCTTGGTCACCTGTCTAACTGAGATTGGAAACCTGCAGTGTCTGTAGCGTGACCTTATCGTGCTCCCATTGATGCGGAATGCGGCCACGGTTAGTTTAAAGGCTCTGCGCGCACACACACATATGGGAGAATGTGTTTCAATGCAACCAAGTGTTAGGCTAGAAACAAAAGATTATCCATGTATGGAATCCATTTAATCCAATCCATACAACGTTCATCTCATCAAAATGCACCGTTTTAAAGGGAATGTAAGTTTCATTGACACGTATTCATTTGGATTACATGCAGGTTATCTATATACAAAATGTGTCGCGGGAATACAAAACTCTTCCTTGCTGATTACTTAGTTATACCTCCTAGCAAAATTTAAACTATAGGTGACAACCCAACTAAGTGCATCATGTAATTATCAATGTCGTACGTATCCTTGAATTCCTTGAATACAAGTTCAGGCAACCCAATTGGGAAATATGCCTGATTGTAGAGGATACCGTACCGATAATGGTATTCACTGAATTAAAGTGTTAGTCCCCTCGGTCTAGACAGCTGTTCATAAAATTTCATTTGGTATTCATTATTCAAATCCGCAGAATTTCAAACTACACGATTTACATTTTGTAATTATCTCAGACATAATTACAATTTGTCATCATAAAAAACATCTACATGGTAATTTGGAAGATGTTGTCTTAAAATCATGTTTCGAACAAATCATTTTAAAAGTAAGCCTGCATATGTGCATTGAAGCTAACACTGCATGTACAATTAAGTATATCTCTGTTTTTGTGGGTTTTTTGTTGGCTTTAGGGGGTTCCACATTCAATAATTATTTTTCGCAAATTTTTTTTCGGAGGTTTTGATGAACAGTAGAGGACTGTTTGAGTATCTTCCCTTGTACAAAACCATTTAAGAATTACTATAAGGTGTGGCAAATGTAAAAAATGTTTTGTAATTTCTTGATTTTAACATGTTATTCAATAAATAGGTAGGCCTATACCACATACGTTAAACAAAACTCTTGTAGGGTGTTCCGTCAACATTTGCCAAATTCAATAGAGAAATGTTTGTTCGCGGTCTTTCATTTGATTTAAAATTTCTCCTTCAATGTAACATTTTTTAGATGATGAAAAGAACGAGCAGATCAAAACTGACTGTGCAAACCAGGCATTTCAAAAACTGGATTGAGGCTGAAACTCCTATTGTGTGACTCTATAAAGGCTGTGTTTGTATTTCAGTCTATATTCTCCAATGTTCTTTGTTGTTCTTCTCCTCCAGGAATCTTCTTCATTGATGTTCTATCAAATAAATCCATTCTGAAGAATGGGCCCTAGATAAACCTCTTACTGACGAATTAACACCGAAGATACGTACTTCTTTTCTTTTTACCATCGAAAGGCAATTCTCTGGAGAAGACATGTCAGTAAAAGAAGACAGCGTGACATTGATTAAAAAAAATCCCAATCATTTTTTTGAAGTGAATTTCAAGAACTCCTGCCACAAAGCTTCGTGTCCATAATTTTTTTGTTAAATATAAATATATTGAAGGTTGCATGTTAAATCAGGGTTTTGCATCTTAAGATTTGTAAGAACATTTATCCTGAAGGTTTTAGGTTAAATCAGGGTTTGCATCTTAAAAGTGGTAAGAACATTGTTCTTGATGGTTGTAGGTTAAATCAGGGTTTGCATCATAAGATTAGTAAAAATATTTATCTTGATGGTTGTAGGTTAAATCGAGGTTTTCATCTTAAGATTGGTATAAAAACATTTATCTTAGAAAGGTTGTAGGTTAAATCAGGGTTTTGCATCTTAAGATTGGTAAGAACATTTATCTTGAAGGTTATAGGTTAAATCAGGGTTTTGCATCTTAAGATTGGTAAGAACATTTGTTTTGAAGGTTGCGGGTATAATTAGGGTTTTGTATCTTAAGATTGGTAAGAACATTTATCTTGAATGTTATAGGTTAAATCAGGGTTTTGCATCTTAAGATTGGTAAGAACATTTGTTTTGAAGGTTGCGGGTATAATTAGGGTTTTGTATCTTAAGATTGGTAAGAACATTTATCTTGAAGGTTGTAGGTTTAATCAGGGTTTGCATCATAAGATTGGTAAGAACGTTTGGAGAATTAGAGAAACCATGGTTGCCTCTCAGGAGACATAGCTTCATTTGATATGGTCACGGAGACTTAAATATACGGTCGTCATTTTGAGCTCATGACACACTGTCACTAATGGTTTGGATGTAATTGTGAAATAGCTAACTGGACTACTAAAAAGCAAAGATGGTAAAACTAATACTACATAACTAAAAGATGTTGCTTAGTGTACACTTGTAAATCTAAACACTCGTTTTTCAAATGTGTTGGTTTTATATGAACATGTGGTAAGGAACAACTTTAATATTCCTGAAAACAAAAATATTTAAATAAATGTGCACACCATCTTAGCTCTGAAAATTTCCAAACAATATTGCATTCCAACCGACCAAAAAACAACTCCGGGTTTTCTGCTTTCATAAAAGAGTTCGGCTGATTCAGATTTGGGTGATTCTAAACCAGATCAACCTAAAGATAAAAAACTAATAATTAAAACAAAATAATGAAATTAATCATTCATTGGAAGCTATAATATCTCATGGCGCCGCTGCAGTCTTGAAGAAGAAGTCAACAGAACTCAATTTGATTATAAAGAAATTACGTCTACTCATAAAATATAACTGAACTTGAAATTACAATCTCGATTCAACTGGCAATGACTGTATGACAACGTGTACGGTCTTGTACTAAGAATGTGGGTTTCCGTTAGGGCAATGGTTTGTTAATCGGTAACATCTATAATTATACTCCATGGTAGATGAAGCACGGCTCTGGTTTCAAGGGCAAGTGTTATTGTAATCTTTCATAATTAATTGCACGACGCTGCGTCAACACGAAGCTACAACATTCGGGATGTTAATGAATGAGTGGTTACACAAATATGAATTAATTTACCAAACTTGAATCAAGCATCGTCCCAAAAATTGTATTTAAATCTATCCACCGACCAAATTGAAATTTTATCCTCACTAGGATTTTTTTAAACTGAGATATCGCCTAACATCACGGGGCCGGATGGCATGGATATTATCCACTAGGAGCCTTGACAACACCAGAGCTTGGGTCCGGTGAACTAGAGCACTCGGCCACGTCACGCCACAAATAAAAGAAATATGAGTATCTTAACTCAACTGGGAATTGTTTTTAGGCAAATTGACATTTTCCTGTAGCCAAAGCGTCATACACAAGCCTGATGCTCCGTTTTTGAAAGGGCGAGACCACCAATGCATTTTCTCCTTGTAAAGGGCACCACTATGAGAAAATTATATTGTAACCTTTTAAGGGGCACCAAGGCAACGCCCAGGGGCAATGACCAGGGGCAATGACATGGGGAAATTGCCTCCGTTGCCTCCGTGAAGCATCATACCTGCATACATCACAAGAATTAGGTCCAATGATTATTTCTTCTACACAGTAAGACTGATATGAAACGTCAGCTTTGCAGAGTATAAAGTGGCATTACGAAACATTTTACCTTCTTGGTGTAAAGTGGCGAGGAAGATTAACGTTTTACATGCGTTCGTAAAATGATTGTGACACAAAGCCTTTCTGGAGCAAGGCTTGTGAGTGTCACATAAATCATGAAGATGGATGGATAAAGATAAGCCGTTACAGATGGAAGAAGGAACAATAATAGGCTTGTAACTCCCGAGTCCGTTTGGACAAAACCCTTACCTTGCCAAGTACAAATCTGACCCTGGTTCACCCCAACCCCTTCTTCATAAAACAATTCTTGAAAACTGAAAATACATAATTATTTTGAGACAGGAAAGAAAAGATACTAATGACCTAAATCAATCAAACATAATAAGACAAAGCTCATTTAAAAGAGACGCTTAGTTTGACATAACGTAAACCTTAATACAGTTATGAATCAACAAAATAATATACGGATTTTGAATTCTAGTATATTTTCCCCATGGCAGTCTGTAGAGCCAATAAAGCTTGTTCCTATTAAAAAAAGATAATTTACCTCCACGGAGATGTTCAGCTGAACGAACTTGATTGGAAATATCCCGTTACTCATCACTGTTTCTATTGTGAAAAAATCAACCAACCATGCAAACACACTGTGGTATGGATTATGTAGGGACATCGTGGGGCCATTTTGCATACGATGGGGAAAAACAATTAACTATTATTACAAGTCATTGAAGTAAACGACTTAGTAGAAAGTGCAAATGCGGTGCATAACAGTAATAAATCTCCGATAACATTCAGGCAAATCACATGAATTCAGATCGTTCTGTTTTTACTTTTCTGTTATACTTTGTACATTAATCTCGGGTAAATGTTAAATATTATGTTTTATCGTGGTATTTCTCGATGGTTTCACAGTGTACGTATCAAATGGACAAACAGGTCACCTAAGGTAAATAATTGTGACATTGTCTTTACAATTATGCATACATTTATCAGTGAAAAGAACAACTTTCGACTTTCTGTCTGTTTTACTATGTCAATATCAATGTCCCCAAATTAAAACATCATTAGTGATTTATGCCCCGTGAGGGTATCTGTGTAAGTACATTCACTCACCACTCAGGTAAAATGGTTTAGCCTTTAGGGTTGCACCATGGCTTTGTCGGGCTTGGGCTCTGACTTCACGCACATCGGTCATATTGTGAAGTCATGTGAATCCTACATCATATTTCAAAGATGTAAAAGGGTCCACGGCTTCCTTTAGTCTAGGTTTTCGGAAATGATTCGCGGATGCGGTTATACTTTGATTTATGAATTCGCCAAAACAAATCAAAATTCATTGTACGAGTAGTCCAGACTGCAGCATTCCATCACATTAGCCGTCTTGTTTACTTCCCATGCGCGCCCATTCCTATCAAGGGTGCTTAGTGTATTCATGCGCACAGTGTTCTGAGTAACCACTGTAGAAACATCGTCATCTTCTCGCATGATAAATCTTTGTTATCAGAAATCAATAAGGCCCAGTAACCTCGCCGGTGTTGATCAAGCTTTTAATACAGTCTACCCTGGGCAAAAAACATTGCTTCCATTTTACGCTCTGGGTCCTAGAATATCGCTTCGTTTCTCTTCGATTGTGTTATTGTAGCGAAAAGAACTATATAGGCATGCACAGTGAATTATTTACTATCTAGACAACACAAACAGGGCCACGTTCTGTCTTACTGTAACAAAAATAAATCGATTGAATAGTAACCTAAATTTTCATCGATAGAACTCTAAATATAACTCCACGCTTTACCCAATGGTTTGGACAAGTCAAGCACCACTCATTGCGGTATTTCTGTCTTAAAGATAAGGGGCAAATTGGTCAGGTTTTGACACAAGCGGAAGAAGTCAATCAACTGTTTAGCCTTGATTAAGACTCAGCATCTTATTAATCCATACTGAGCGCTTATGTCAAAAATCTCCCTCGTTATGGATGAAAGGCTATGTACAATTACTGAGGTTTTCATCTTGATGCACAATTTGTTAAATGTTAAGGAAACAAACAAAAGCTAACACTTTCCAATATTAATGAGGCAGATAGGGGAAAAGTTTTTGGGGAATTATGCCTTTGATGATACAAATGGAATTTCACATACATTCAGAGTATGTCATGAGAAAGATATTTGGCTATAAGGCCATTGCAGGTTTGTCCTTTTAAAACAACAAGCTATTTTCAATTTGTTGTTAAAAAAAAAAGTATTTACTTTTATGTTAATTTATTTCATGCTCATGAAGTTGTTTTGTGCTTGTTTATTTATTTTTTCTATTTATTTTATTATTTCATCTATTTTATCTATTTTATCAACTTTATATATTTTGTTTTAGTAATTTTAGTTATTTTATTTGTGTCATTATTTTTATTTATTTTATATATTTATGTATTTGTTTATTGTGATAAATAATAGTTCAGATTTTGCATACTCACATGTGTTATAGCTGTAAATTCCATATACAGCTTATGTGCCTTACATAAAGACGGTTCAAAATGCACACGTCTATTTCGGTACCCGTTGCTACAAACCAAGTTTTAACACAACTGGCCAATCTACACAGCACAGACGCCTGAGGCAGAAACACGTCCGGCGTAGTTCTCCATCACAAAAACATATTTAGTCCATTTTCCAAGTTCTCAATCCTTCACATTTTATCTCTGCGGCTAGTTCGATTATGGTCACCCTGCACTTTACAAAATATCATAATAAAAAAGTTTGTGAATTATCCAGTGCTAACGGGAACAACCATGCATGTACAATCGTAATCTCAGAAAGTGCACTAATGTAATTTTGACGCCCTTGGCGCTCCATAGAACATCAACAAGACGATGACAATGTGGCCATTATGACGGACTATAGCAGGCAGGCCATGCCGATAGACAGTGATAATGTTCTGGGTTTAATTGAATTGGGATTTTGTTCTAAATATGGCTCCGTGCTGAATTTACTTTGAGATCTCAGTTTAGGTATAAATACAAGTTGGGAAAATATTTTACCCTCTTTCTTGGAAGACATTTTATAAACGCATTTTCTTTCATTTCTTCAGTTTTATTCCATTTTAGTTGGCATAGTTACATCCTGATTTTGTTATTTTTTTTAGTTTCCATTAAGTTGCCTGATACACTCCCACTAATATCCCTGGAAATGTAGTAAGAAAAACCAACCGAGTCACTAATTGTATGACCTTAATCTAACCTTGGTGGTAAAGTCTTCAATCCCATACCCAAATCCCTACACAATCCCCAGTCCACCACCCCCACCCCAACACCCTGCGTTTCTTGATTTATATCCTTATTCAAAGCAGCCGTTAAACTTCTTCCTGGAAGCACACTTGAGAAGAAACGTGCGGGTACAACCATGTACCCATAATGGTTGTACCTTGTACCTGCAAGTTTACCAGTTGTAGTTGCTTCTTATTTTTCCACACCAAGCAAAGCTTCAAACATCACAATATGCTAAACCATACTGATAACAACTAAACATAGAAGCTGTTCATTTCAGCCACATCACGAAGTCAATTAACCGTCTCAATACAAACCACGCCTGGGTTGGGGTTTTTTTCGCGAAGAACCGAATGTTGATATCAGATCAGTGCATGACCTTATATAGCTTCCATGTTTCAATTATAGACGTGGCTATTGTACGTAGACCTGGAAGAAATCCTCACCAGCCTTCCAAAGGCTCTGCCAACAAACCGCCTTTAATGCTGTCCATCACTCCCATACACCCCTTTAAGAATAACATTCCCAGTAGAATAAGAAGAAGAAGAAGAAGAAAAAGAAGAAGAGACCATGCCCCCTCAGGAAGATCGGAGTCAAATTATACAAGAGCCCAAAGGGACAGGCAATATCGGAAAGACTGATCTCCCCTCTTAAGAAACCTTCTCCAGCAAATAAGAAAGAGCAGATTGTCAATTCGTCCTCACTACATCAACGCGTGTCTTCTTCAAGGCGTTCCAATACAAATCAAGTTATTCTCGCACTGCTACGTCCGCTATAATACTTGTCGGCTTGGGAATATGGAGCCTTCATAATGATACTTACCCTTTGGATAATTTTGTTTCATCTGCCTTTGTTGTTGTGTATCTAATCTGTTCAGACAATGTAAAGCTTTATTCATGAAGAGGGTGATTTCTATCCCCGAGATAATGCTCTTTGCATTATTGGTGAATATCACGGGATCAGTTTTAAGTGTGATAGATTGTTAACATTATTGGCCTTCGCAAAGTAAGTTTTTCATTAAAATTTTAGGATTTTCTAATAATTATCGACGTTTTGCCATAATTGAAGAGATGCTTCTAGTAGACCGACGGCTGAGATATCACGAAAGCATTAACAGAGAAATCGGAAGTATCCAGTAATTAGTAAAACGTTCAGTGCATACGAGATAATGTATAACAGGCGCTTTAAAAAGTGCTACAGAATTGATCAGAATGTTTAACATCTAAAATCAAAATTCACTTGGCGAGACTATGTGGATATTGTCAGACGTTAGTTCTATTGTGCATGTCTTGCATTCAAGCGATTCAATAATGTATACAAAGAAGCACCCTTTTGCTAATACATGTACTATCTCTGTATCCAATTTGTATAAATTAGTGTGCTTCATCAAACAATTGGTGCTAGTCTAAAATGCATGTTCGGTACATTTCGGAAGTTTCACTGTCGACTTTTAGCTCAATGTGATGGCAAATCACCAATCGGAAGACGTTTTTTTTGTAGAAAGTCTTTCTTTTTTTTCTTTTCTTTTTTCACTCATTGAAATTAGAGGGCAATGACATCATGATGACGCAAATTTGTTGTTTGAACACATACTTCTCAGCTAATAACTTGTTGTATGACAATTATTTGCATGATTACACACGATGTTTTACTTAAAATCATCATCAAAGAGGCGTCTAGAGACTAGACTCTACATTACATGACGTAATGCCTACAGCATCTTGACACGACAGACTAATTCCCATATCCTTTCAATGACACGATACGGCAGTTTGTTTAGCTGTTTGTGAACGTTCACAATGAGATTTAAAGTAATTAAATTGACGCTGTTCCAAAATGAAGTCAAGAAAAACTGCCCGTTGCGTCTAGAAGTGAACTGGTTGCATAATGGCGTCTTACTGCTAAGGGGTAAATTCAATTTCACACTAATGAGTTTAGGGCAACGACGTCAACAAGCAGTACATGGGCCAGCATCCTACAACGTACACTATTATGAAGCTTAATGTATTTTCAATTTTAAACAGCCTCTAGCTAAAAGAGGTCGGTGATGGACACACCAAAATATGCATCCCATAGAAAATTTAACGGGTTAGGAAAACAGACAAGAAATTGTTGTGCATGCTTCTTCCGTCTTCAGCGTTTACGACAGATCATGAATAAAGACAAGTTTGACCAAAATACTCAAAATGGTCAGGTACAAACCATGGTCTTGGAGTGATCAGCCATCAAGATATTTAACTCTTGAACATTTCAAAAATCCAATCGGTCCAAACTTAATATTCCTTATTATGTTAATAAAAGGACCAATAATATTTAGTGATTTATGTTTTGTTGAAGACTATATGCATCAGAAGATAAAGCCATATTTGCGGACATGATGTCATTTTGAACTATGTCAACATGTCAGAAGGCAACCTTCTCACAAAGATCGATGTCTTCGTTTGCAATATTAATCGTGTTATTGGGTTATCGTGGTGCTCATATTAAAACCAAACATGTTTCGAATAACCACCATGGTCACAAGTATTTGACTTTAATCAATATCCTTATTCCCATGGAATGACATCTCCGAGAACTATTAAATAAGAGTCAAAGTGGCGTTAATTGTCCCAAATGAGGTACCAGTAATTAGCATATGGTTTACAATGTAGCTCTTGGAATCGTTCTAATGTGTTACTGATAAATAACAAGAAGAATTCTTTCTATTAGAAGGAACTTGCCATCTCGTACAGTTCGACCTCAAGTGTATACCTGCACATTGTATAAGCACTTTCAAACGTCGAGCAACTTGACTGAAATTTTCTATTACGAGCTAATCAATATAGCTGACCGTAGAAATGTCGAATCAAAGCGTGTATTCACGCGAGAAGAGACAATTATAGAGATCGCTATCACAAATTCCTGACGTCAGTGACGTCATCACTGACGTAACGTCACGAAGGTGAGAAAGCTCAAATGACAAACCAACATTTGCTGCCACTGTAGCCTCGAACGATTCCCCCATTGATAGATGCGCTGGAAAATCGCATAAACATGTCACTCTTCAAGTGGCTCCGTGTCAACGGGAGTATAGAGACCATTCCACGTTTTCCCGCGTAAAAAGGTAATCCAATAAGTTATCGTCTGCAGCGGGAATTCATTTGACGACCACAGTTCCTAACGCATTTTCTACACTGTCGAATGATTCCATTTCGAGTCACCATGCGTTAAATATAGCTTTACGTGTATATACAATTTTTAACACAGTGGATATCAACTTATCACTAAATGTAATCGAGCTTCTACATTACAGCGAAGCAAATTAAAATGGATTTTCAAACAGAGCCAAAATGTATGCGGAAATATTATTGATTGGAAGAGAGGGTTCACGAAAATACATTTTTATGAATTTAAAATATTTCAATGGCCAGATCTGTACTGCGATATTTGAGTGCTAGGTGTTTACAGAGTTTATACAAATGTTTACACAGTTCTTTTGCCCACTCTGATGTTAAAACAATAAAATTGTCAAATTAATTTGGCGACACCAGGGCTTATTTACGCAATGATTGCTCTGTTGTTGCAATGAAGGAGATCGACTTCTAAATTAAATTCCATCGAAATTAAATTTCTTCCAAATTTAATTCAATAATGTTTACACAAGAAGGCCTCCCATTGGATAACGTATTTGGCCTCTTTTATCCACCGAAAACGAAAGTAGGCTAACTTTCCATAGAAAGGGGTTAATCTAAGATTTTGATTACAACTTGAATATCAGGCAGATTTCACCTCACAGTATTTGACTTCGGGGATGACCAAAAATAATGAGTACAGGGCTGGTTACGCGAGTGTGGCATTGAGGCTATGGGTACCATGTTTGGATAACGTAGGCGTACAGATAGGCCTACAAGATTTCTTGACTTTCATCATCTAAAAATACGGACTGAAAACAATTGATTGTCCAGGCAACTTACTTAGTGAGAAGCATTGCAGTTGTTGATATTTTAAGAAGGGTTACTTTGGACGTGATATAATTTTTCACCCCAAAACATTTGAATCTGAGAAACGATTCATGCATGAATCGTTTCTTAGATTTCTGTGGGTTGGTGTCTGTTCGCGAATGCTGTGGGGGAAGATGCGGTTGGTACCCGCTCTCACCTTACTAAAAAAAATGTGGATGGACTCAACGTTCTTGTGAAAATACCGTGAATTTGTTGTTGCTGTTTTCTCAGTAAGTAGACGCTGTATTCAGCTGAACTTTTCACATTCGACTTTTATTGTATATTTTTTTATATTTTTGTCTATAAATAAGCATTACTTTGACAAAAAACAATCGATGAACCTTCCTTGAAATTGTAAGTATGAGCAAAAGTCTCAACCCTCTTAAATTTCATCTGGACCATGTCTGACCAACGTGCTTAACTTGATTTTTGTTCACAAGTTAAACAAGGAATGACATGCGTAGACTTGCAATATCTGACGCAGTCAGTGAAACAGTCAATAATAGAGACTGGAATGTTTTAAAGTGTCTTTCTTTTCTTGGCATTCTGTATATTTCATGCGTCACCTTGGACAACGCTTTAAGCTAGACCGGATCGACCGCCCGCTGACATGAAATGCTTACAGCGTATTCCATGCTTCACGCGTTGAAATTTATTCTTCTACTTGTGGTTCAACATTTCGGAAGTGTTGAACGGAACTAGGGGAGTGCCGTCAATGCGTTGAAATGCTTGTTATCGAGCTTTACAACCAGTATGTATTTTTTCGCGTTCAAGAAATGTGTCCGGGTGTGCCGACAAGTGTGTGCGTTAGTTGAAGTTGTGTTTTAAGAGACATTGGGCTAAAGTTCTGTTGATACGACTCGGTTTTTTTTTTTTTTTTTTTTTTTTTTTTTTTTTTTTTTTTTTAAGAGGCTGAGTGATGCGCATTATAACTAGGCTACTGTATATATTTATTTAATTTTATGTATTTGTTGTTTTAAATGTATTCAATGACAAAATTAGCAACAGCTGGGTCGTAACATAACAATATAGGCCTAAAGTATAATTTAAAAATAAACCCTTGGACCAAAGAGTTAAATATTCCAAAATATAGAAGGTCTCGATAATAGCAATCGAATACAACATAATGCATGGGTAAAGAAATCTGGGGAAAATTAATTTACAAAATAAAGGCAGATAAATTAAAATTAAAACAAAGTTATTTCAGGCTTTGACGAGTTTCGGATTGATTGATGTGTACATCTGTCTGTGTTGCATTTAACTAAGTTTCAACCAGACATATTACGTAAGATCTCGAATTTGTATTCTATTTGGAAAGCGGAAGCAACTGTCTTTGGCGGTTTTATTTCAAAAGTTTAGGTCCCAAAAATTGTGAAGCCAATGATTTATTCGTTTAGCCAAAGATGGTTATTGTTTGATCAAATCAAAAGCTTTACTGTAGGTTGTATTTCTGTCCAATATAATTTGAACAGTTATTTTTATTTACATGTTATTTTATTTCTTTTGACTGGCTGTAGGCCTATGCCAGTTTTCCTTTAATGGCTGTATGCCAGACTGGTGAGGCATACTCTAATATGGGCCTTATAGGATTTGTAAAAAGTAACCATATTATGGATGGAAACACCTGATTTGCTGACGACATAACTTCAATTGCTTTATAGAATTCTAAATAACCTAAAATGGTCGTTTTCACACTGCGTGGATTTATTTCACCTTACATGTTTGCTCATGCAAAAGAGAACTTAATCGTATAGCTCCGAAGCCTAAGGGAAGGGCCTACCTGTAAACTCATGAGCTCACTAGGCAGATAGCCCAACCACTTAAACGAATCTTCCTTGGTGACGTTATTGCGATTTAAATAAGTTTGGCCCTTAAACGAACTTGAATAAAGCGATGGTGAACTCGGCAAATACTTAAAGAATCTTTCACCGAAATTGACTACAAAGCGTCTTTCTTCAAACAACTGTGCAATAACCATCCAATTTAGAAGGGGGTCAGGCCTTGTACTAATTTGCACAATAAGACAATATTGATATTGCCGGCGGCCATTTTAGCCTTTAATCACGGCAGAGGAGTCATCTTGGTAACCGCCAGTGTTCAGTAAACAACGTAAACCAACCGAAGGTGCTCTGGGACCCAGACGAGGTAAAGCACTTTGTGACGTCCCTTGGAGAATTACGCGGGATTATATTTTGGCGAATCTTGTTGTGATTATCATGTTGAGAGGCTTCGCGGAGAACGGGAAAGGCTCCGGCAAAATGATTGCCTTGCTGTTTTCTAGATGAAAACATTATCGAGTGAAAAACACATATTCAATTTAGCCAACTAAATAAAGTAAGATTCCTCGAGAGTCTTTTAAAATTCAATGATGGGAACAAGTGTGCTTTAGTGCGATATCAAAGGTAAATAAGAAAATAGGACCTGTACCGTGAAATGTCCAGGGTATTTCGAATTAGTTCTGGGTCAAGTTTTGGGAGAATGGCTCACAATTTAATAATCAAAAATGTTGTGAAGACTTCTTAGGCATTATGACTATTCTCACTGACCGTGCAACTTGTAAGGGAAACGAAATGGCGAGCATGCGCAGCACTTTATTTGCCACTAGCTTTCTCCATTGTACGTTGAAGCAAGTCACAGCTAGAATAGAAACTAAAACTCGAGCGTGAGACTCAAAATGAGTGTTATCATTGATTTTTTTTTTTTAGCGTGTTGAATACTAAAGTTAACTGTTCCTTGAACAAAACAAAAAACCTCAATGGTGCCTTCGAAAATCGAAGCCCAATGCCCGTGTGATTTTGAATCAATTGAAATGTCCGGTTTCTTTCTCTGGTACAACTAACTTCATATCAACAGCCTGAACCGGTACAAAGAGGTCATTTCGATACTGAACTCATGCCCACCATCGGTTCATTTTCCAAATCCCTTCGGACATAATTTGTTGAAACCTCACTCCAATAGACTTCATCTTTTATGTTTACTTTCAATTACATACCAACCATGACGGAGGAGCAGGGGTTCGCAAATATAAATGATACTTTGGGGCAAAGGCTCGCAAATGATACTTTCGGGCAGGGGCTCGCAAATGATACTTTCGGGCCAGCAAGAAAATTGGCAATTTGGTAATTCTGTACTTTTTACGTATCCTCTTCCATATAGCCCACGGGTCGATTAAAATAAGTCAGTGCACGTTTTCACACACATCACAGATTCTATAAACTAATTCAATGTTGCCGTCGCAGTTAGAAAATTAGTATAGCGCCCTCTTTTGACAATACTGAACGAGTGGATCAGTCAACAAAAAAGATGTCGTCAAACCTGACAAACGTGACTTCCGTCGCGGAATTTGACAAGCTTGTGGAGGCAGTAGGGAGGTAATTACACGTTTGTCTTTCATAAATTTCAGGAAGATTTAAAAACCATTTTAAATAGTGCATGTTGATTCAGTTTTTCGTGAATCGGTAAACTTGTCTAAATATTTATGAATAACAAAAACTGAAAAGTTGTCTAGTCTGGATTCCGACCAGTTATTTAACAATGATTCAGCAATTAGGGAGTCAGCAACCATACTCATGTTTTGCTCTTCTTTCCAACCATGGAAAAACCTTTCCCCGTCCTTTTTTACTTATAAATTCATAATATTGTTAAAACATACTTTTGTCTGTTTTAAAATGAGTTTTATATTTTTTCGTTAATTATTGGCTATTGTGTTGGGCTTTTAAACGGAAAGATTTCAGATTTTTCAGTTCAGTTTTAATTAGTTCACGATTATTTTAATTCTGTTTTATTTTGTCAAAAACCCTTTTAAATGAAGACGAGCTCAGTCAGTGTGTTTTTTGTGTACTCAACTCTGGATGGAGCAGTTTGTAAGAATTTAGCCCAATCAGTGAGTGGGAGAAGAAAGAATAATCCTAGTTTTTACAGGTTGACCTGTCTTGTGTCTTTGAGAGTTGGAATAACATGTCCACAATATTATATAATTTATAACATTTTAACGTTTAAATATTAGTGCTGATTGTATTGTTTTCCTATCCTAATTAGTAATCTTCTAGTTGTGCACTTCTGGGCAGATTGGGCTCCACAATGTGATTCTATGAATGAAATCATGGCCGAGGTGGCCAAGCAGTTCCCTAACACCCACTTTGCAAAGGTAAGATGATGGGAGTGATCTACAGTAACAGAAAAAGGGTTGGAGTCATGAAAAAAAAACTCAGGTTTCTCATACCATTCTGGGAACACTTTCATCCAGAACTTTTGCATACACATGTAGCAAATAGCAATATATTTTGACTTAACAGATCTTGTTCACACTAAATGTTCATATTGAGTAGTATTATATCGATAATTTTGGAGGAGCAACTAACACAATTTACATGGTATTTTGCTATGCTATACAAGGGAAACGTTCACTACCATTTATTACCTGCAACAGAAAAAGGATTGGAGTCACAGAAAAAGCTCAGGGGTCGATTTCACAAAACTCTTCCTAACTTAGGACTAGTCCTAGGCAATGCTAAGAGATAGGACTAGTCCTAAGTTAGGACCAGTACTTAGGACTAATCCTATCTCTTAGCATTGCCTAGGACTAGTCCTAAGTTAGGAAGAGTTTTGTGAAATCGACCCCTGGTCCCAATAAGTTCTACTGAATAATGTGAATACTTGCACTTTACACTTCGTCTCAATTTGAAGCAGTGTCTCATTATGGTCTCATACCCAACAAAAAATGAGCATAACTGTTTTGACTGAATGTTTTCTCTTTTGAGTTGCAACTGCCAATTAGCCCACTTTTTGTGATTACTTTATGTATCTGCCATTTTATTCTAAAATTTATTTTTTAGGTTGAGGCTGAAGTAGTTCCAGACATTTCTTTGAAATATGACATCTCATCAGTTCCAACATTTGTTTTTCTGAAGGTAAAATACTTAATCAGTAACCCTAACGGGTTACCACATACAGAAATTACATACTTTGAACCCTAAACACAGTACATTGAGATCCCCAACTACATAGTTATTTACATGTAGCTGAGTAAAAGAGCACCAAGATCTGTTTAGATGGAGATGTTCTACTGCAAGTCTTTAAATAACGTATTGAAAAAGGAGTTTTTCTTCAAGTACAAATGTTATTTTGTATTACAATCTTGCAAGACAACTTTGACAGATTTTCAAATTGTACATTTTGTACACAGAACAAACAGCGTGTTGATACATTACATGGTGCCAATGGACCCGAGTTCAGTAAAAAAGTTGAGCTCTATTCCAAAGCCTCATCAAGTCCAGCCCCACCTCCTCCAGCTTCACAAAAGAAGACGACAGAATCTCAAGACACATCAAAAGAAGCTCCATCAAAAGAGGTATTTAACAAGTTTGGAAGAGTTGAATACCAGGTTGTATTCATGGAAATGTTCTTATTTGAGTACAATAACTCTCTGTTAAATAACATGTACACAATAATTTAAAGGTCTTACTGTGTATGCCCAAACCATCGTCAATTATTGAAGTATTCTAGTCATGCCAGTGGAACTTTAACAAACTGGTATGACATTCTTCCCATTGGTCTGATTTCTGAAGACAAAAATTATAATAATCTGAAAAATTGTGATTAAATAGCCTGAAATGTCTATGAAAGCCTACACCATGTGTACATGTAGGTTAGCCCTTGTACTGGATACAATATCATGCCTAAACAAAGAGCATTTGTATTGACCATGAATTAAAGATACTTGACAATGGGAAAATAATGAAATCCAATTCACAGCATATAAATCTGTTTTTCCCAGTATACTGTGGTTTTTAAAAATCAGTCACTTCATAAGGCCTTACATTGTATGTCCCTGACCATTGACATGGTGTCCCTTAAACCATTTCCCTTGCCGAGGCGCCCTTTTCCAAGGAAAATGTCTTGTCTTTTATGACCTGAAATCTACTTTTGTTTGCTTCACAGATTCTTGTATTTTTTTCATTCTTTCCATCAGGATTTGAATGCCAGACTGAAGAAGTTGATAAACTCCGCCCCCTGCATGCTATTTATGAAGGGTAACCCTGATGAACCACGCTGTGGCTTCAGTCGGACAACAGTTGGAATCTTGAATGATAAGAACATTGACTACAAGACATTTGACATCTTGGGAGACAATGAAGTTAGACAAGGTATGGAATATTATGAAGATGTATTGTACATTGTACTTGATTTTCAACACCCCTATTTATCACTCCAGCTTCTAATTTGTCATCACAATGGATTTTTCCTCTCCAGAGCCTAAAGATGTATACCTTTTTGCACATTAGAACCGACTGTAACGAACAGTAAAAAGAAAGGTATCTTAAAACTTATCTTACAAGTTGGCAAGCTAACCTGTCAGACTGCCCACCCCCCCCCCTCCTTAGCTTCCTCTTCGTCATTTAATTCATATCACATCATCATTTTGTAACTTTTTGTTGTATTATTATCTCATTCATATTTCATTTTGTGTTCGTTAAGGGCTGAAGACATATTCTAATTGGCCAACATTTCCACAACTCTACTTAAATGGCGAGTTAGTTGGGGGACTTGATATCATCAAAGAAATGAATGAGAACGGTGATCTGGACGGGGATTTCCCCAAAAAGGTAAACCAAACACCAAAATATATTAAGCTGTATCAAAAGTTCTTTTTCACTTTACGTATTGTTAAACGTATGTCATGTCAAATCTTTTTATTTTAGGCTGTTTTTAAAACCACATCAGAACGAGTAGTTTGCAACATCTGTGGAGATTTATATATTTTTTGAAATGGCATAATGAACAAAATGTTCTTATTATAGGTTTGTATAGCTAGGGGAAAACAATTTAATGTTTTGAGTTTTATTTTGAAGTTTCATTTTAAGGTCTTTTGTTGTATTATTTCAGCAGGATTTGAATGCCAAACTGAAGAAGTTGATAAACTCCGCCCCCTGCATGCTATTTATGAAGGGTAACCCTGTGAACCACGCTGTGGCTTCAGTCGGACAACAGTTGGAATCTTGAATGATAAGAACATTGACTACAAGACATTTGACATCTTGGGAGACAATGAAGTTAGACAAGGTATGTTTTTACCTTAGAATTTGTTCTGTGGGGATTTTACCATTACAAAATTTAGCTTTCATATTTATGTCAATAATTATTTCACAAAACGCATATCTTAAAGTAATAATTTTGTTTTTGTGAACAGGATTGAAGACGTATTCTAATTGGCCAACATACCCACAATTATATCTGAATGGTGACTTAGTTGGAGGACTGGACATCATTAAGGAAATGTTAGAGAATGGAGATCTAGACGACGGATTCCCAACCAAGAGCTGAGTAATCAAGATCCACCATCAAACAGTACCATACGAGATACAAAATCCAGCGGCTTGAACAATTCAACAACTGTACTCACTATTGAATAGAATGTTTCCATTCCTGTGAACATTTGGTTGCGAGTTTTGATTTCTAATTAAGTGACTGTGGACTGTTCACCAAGAGGAGAGTATAAATGGTAAAGGGCAACATGTTATCAAAACTAAGTCAATGTTTTACTGGTTTAAGAAGTTACAATTGTACATTGACAAAAGAAAAAAATCCACCTGGTCAACCGAGGCCATCCGACAAGATATGAAACTTCCTCATGTCAATAATAACAACCTCAGACAGTATAGTCACTCCCTCATGTTTTTTGTAGTATTTCAGGTGTAGTTGGGTGTGACTTCTAGGAGAAAGGCTGTGACAAGGCAAAGCATTGTAGTATAACGTCATTTCAAGTCATTCTCATGTATGCTGGAAGTTGGGTTTTATAATTGGCTTTCAGTCATTTCATCATATTATATCAGCTCTACAGAAAAAGAAGGGGGACTTTAAAAAAAAACTGCCTTACTAGCCCATTAAACTATTTCTTAGACAGGAAGTGTGTAATATGAATTGCCTTCCAAAAGCTTGTTACAACAAGCTAGAATTTCTTCCTACTTTAATCCGATTTCCAATTTTTGTTGCACTCAAAAAATCAACAAAACTAAAATTAAATGGTCTGGAAATTTTATAAAACCCCATACCATATAAACATGTAGGTCCTCCTTTGTACTCAATATAATTGTCCTACATTTTTACTAGAGCAAAATATCACGCCTGTTGCAAGGAGGTAGTAAATAATAAAGTAGGTACAATGTACATATACATGTACCTGTACATGTATACGTTCTATAAGTGCAGTAAAATAAAGCAATTTCTGTTAGCCTCGATTAAACCTGATATACATGTACTTCTAAAATGACAATAGGAAACATTTCTTTTAAAAGTTAACTCAGATTTGTTATTTTATTTAGTTCAGATAACAATGTCAACGTGATACTTAAAGCTGTAATAAACACATCATGAGTACATCTTTGTATTCAGATTACATCAGTTTGATAAATCCACGTTTTGGCTGGTTGATCATTACCATTAGTTGGCAGTTTTTTACAAGCCCATTTTGGACTTTCCTTGCACACATAGATGGGTTGAATCAATGTCAGGACATTGTCAGTAATTTGTTTTTGCATTTACATCGGGCTTGGAATTTCATCTTTTAGAGGGCAAGGCCATTTTCATTATCCAAAGGAATCTTCCACCTTCCAAAGTCTATGGGAAACATTTTGGGGGAAGGGGCAACATGGCAAAGACCAGGGCAACAGGCTAGGGCAACAGAGGCCATGGCCTCCGTAGCCCCTGTGTAATTCCAGGCTTGGTACATGGCACGGCTATACAAATTTAAGCAGCATTGCCAATACCAGGGCAACAGACAGACAGAGACCAGGGCAACAGGCTAGGGCAACAGAGTCCATGGCCTCCAAGTAATTCCAGGCTTGGTACATGGAACAGTGGTACAAATTTAAGCACCAAGGCAAAGACCGGGGCAACAGAGACCAGGGCCTCTGTAGCCTCTGTTTAATTCCTGGCTCGGTACATGTACATGGAACAGCGGTACAAATTTAAGTCGTGTTGCCAAATTGCTTTCAACAGAACAGTTACTGTACTTCAGGTTGATATTTATGTAACACACAAGAGCTTACACAAGATTTAGAAGTGCACCTGTCTGTAATCGTCAAGTGGCATGTGACACAGTGATCCATTACTAATTGGGTCTATGTTGTAAAAGATTGTCCAAGGGAGACAGCTTTGAAATCTGTCATGCCTTGTAAATGACCTTGATGCCTCTGCCTCTGTCATGTCTGTGTTGTCCAGTGTGGACATTATTGCACTTTTGTCAGATCAGTTCACATAAAACCATTAAATTGACATACATAATACTACATAATTCTCACAGTTTGTCAAAAATGTATCTAGTTATTGGATAATATACATCGTAAAGAAACAGGTAAAAGTTACTCTTAATTTTGTATTCATTTTTTTTAAAGACACTGATTTGGTTACAACAAAAATGTAAACATTTACAAACATGTGCTGGAATGAATAGCATTGAAATGTTAAGGCATGAGTGGCAAGTGATTCAATGAGAAAAGATGTACCCCCATGCACATTGGTACTCCAAACTTCAAACTATGCATGGTGGGATCAAATAAAGATAAATAGAATGCAACATTCTCCAGCAGACTACCAGAGCTTACTGGTCCATAGACTGGTTGAAAGGTGGGGTACAATTTGGCTCTTCTCAGAGCTACCACTTCTCAAAAAATCATATTAACATGGTGTTGTTAACATTATTATCTACATCTTCATGTACTCGAGCTCTTTCCAATTCGTTTGTTGTTTAAGTCAAGTCATTAATATTGGAAGAAAATCTAGTGAGTAAAAAACTTTATGCAATATGTTTACAACAATACATGCGAGAATAAAATAAAGTTCCGAACTTAATTATCTCCATAATTTGCAGTATTGTTTGAATTACTCTTTATTGTGTAAACTGTACACGTCCTTACACACACAAACCTTTGAAACGAGGACATGCCATGCAGTTTATAGGGGTGTCCTTTGCAGCTGTGTTGTTGGTGTTTAGGGTGTATAAAAACCTATTTTTACATGCAAGTGCCGCCAGATAAAACATATTTCATAAGGGTTACTGAACACTGTGCACAAACAATTTTTGACCCACACAACTTTTCAATTAGTCAGCAATTTAGACAGAGAGAAATAAGTTAAAAGATGTTTTTAGACTTTGCACTGTGTCAATTAATTTGTTGTTAGACAATTGCATCACCGTTTTAATGAGTGTTCCCCAACACGGTAAAGTGAAATTTCTGTGCCTTTTTTCTTCAAGGTTTCAGGGTACAAAACTAATAATTTCTATTTTCACAATGAATGAATGTAAGGAAGAATTTGAAATGAAGTTGCCCTCAAAATTTGTCATAACATTTTTATAGTTATTTATTAAATTGTTCATTTATTTAATTTCATGTATTATGGGGGATTATTATCAAAGTGATAAAACTTATCAAACTTGAACTGTAAAAACACTTCACTGAACAAAATGGCCTACTTACAATGTACATCATGTACGACATAACATACAGTGTGTACATGCTGATCTTAAATCTAACATTATGTTAAAACTATTAACTGGAAAGAAAACGGCATATTGGCAATTTGTACATGTACATTTGTACTTAACATGTATTGGTGTCAATTTCATGTGATTATACAGACTGTCACATGACTTGATCATATAGACAGGACGTGTTTGAATGATAGACCACATGAATGTCATAAACCAATATTATTGACTCCACATCCAACAGCTCAAAGAAAGCAGTATCTACATGTACTTGCTTTGTCCATTGCTCGTTGCAGTGAACCTTGACCTCCTACATGTGTGTACCTGGTTGCCACTGGATTGGACCAGCTGCAATAATTGTTTTCATCATGAGTCAGGTGATACAAAGTTTATTGCACTATCTTATCAAGATGCATGTACAATGTAAAACCACAATGTACATTGTAGTCCTTTTCGAAACAAAAGCAATTCAACTACTGTAGAAGTACACAACCATACACCATACATGTACAGCAAGGAAGATTTCATGCACTAGACATTCACCTAAATTTATAAAAAATATATTCTTTCTTTTGCAAAGATATCACTGTCCAGTGTCCATTGATGGGTTTATTTATAAAGTCTCTATTTCAGAGTTTTAAATAACAATTTCAAAACTTAGCTTTTATACTACACTGTACCTGTGCATTTTTGTACACGTATTACACTGTACTTGGTGCTAAGCAATTACAAACATTGTTAAAAAACATCCTTTCCTTCAACAGAACATAAACATAGACACACAAAGGTCACTGAAGCCAAGGCCTCTGTTGGCAACAGAGGCCTTGGCCTCAGTGACCTTTGTATATCATTCCAGGCCTGAACTTTACATCTTGTAATTGTTCATTTATAAATTTCTTAGATGTACATGCATTTTGTATTTACAAATAGATTGGTGGTTGGTAGAATGAAAAATATCGACATTACTCATATGCATTGTTTGTACTCTACGAAGTAACTGGAAACAGCCAGGCACACTAGGCCTATCATTTCTTAAAGTTTGACAAATCCTTGGAATTTGAAGCCTTGATTGATACCAAATGAATGCTTGATGTACAATGTAATATACAATAAATGTTTACCACTGCACAGCAACCAAATACTAGTGCCTAAAAGTTGTACGCACTAGAATTTTGTTGCTGAAGAAACAGGAATATTTTCTGCGCCAGGAGTGTCACTACGTGACAGACATGGTGCATTACAAGTCTCCACTTTTACTATTATTATTATTACAAAAATAATGAAGACTTGTAATACGCCATGTCTGTCACATAGTGACACTCCTGGTGCCAAAAAATGTCCGCTGTTACACCAGCAAATCTATTAAATGGAAAGTAGCATGTATCACAAAGCTAATGAACTGCTAGGGCCTACTTCCATTTTGAAATGTCACCACAGTAACTCGGTCAAACTGTCTAACTGAAGCTCCATCTCATTATCCAAGATCTTCATTTAATCCCTGTGGTGCATCCCTTCTATTGTCATTATTCTGTTCAGAAGATGTTCCATTCTTTCCGGGTAGAATGCTGTTATGACACAGGGGGCATTTATCTTGAACATAAAGCCACCTGCGCAGGCAAACGTTATGAAAAAAGTGCCGGCATGGGGTTACCTTTGCAAACTTCATCTCTTCAAAGCATATTGCGCAAACATCTTGAAGAGCAGAGAGTTCAAGCTTGGATGCAGAAGGAAGTGAATTGATCTTGTGAGCTGCTTCCCTGCGACCAAGGAAACTCTGCCATCCTGCCTGAGCCCGCTGCCAGACATTGAAGTAACAGTGAACAAGAATAACAACACCTCCAAGAATGTTATAGTCAGCATGAAATGATTCCATTCCACCATAGAAGAGAACCGATAATGCCAAGCCAAATTCTAAAACATGGCACAAAGCATGAATGCTGTACACAATGTCGTCCAGGCTTTCCCATGGTTCTGAGCGTCGGTGATCAGCCATAAAGAGAAAGTAGATCATTAATGACCCTAGGGTCTGAATTGCAGTCAGGAGACAACTTGAAACAATTATCATTAGCCAGAGATCAGCTTCAAATACACTGAATAATGTCACACTCAGGTACAGAGGGGTCACCATCAGTCCAACACACATGCTTATTGCTCTGAAATGGTTAAAGACGTTGCGACTGTTTGATGCAGCGAGGGCAAGGAGCACAGGATCCAATATTTCATAAACAGATTGAATCGTTGATGAGAGGACAATGAACATCACAACACTCAATAGAAGAATCTTCTCAAGCTTCTTGAGTTGAAGAAGCTCAGTCTCCATGGCTAGCAGCATTAGCGTAATACCTTCTGTCCATCCACGATGAAGAAAACTCTGTCCTCCTATTTCACTGAATCCTTTTAAGTAGATCTTGCAGATAACGAGTAGAAGGAATGCTGAGTAAGACACTGTGTAGCACAGCCCGATTAAACTCCATGGACTTTCACAGCAATCAGCTATAGATGCAAAAATCACAAGTATCCAACGCTCCTGAAAAACATGAGAATCTTTTTTGGAGTAATACACATACAAGCGATGAGCAAACAGTGTGAGCCAGAAGATAAGGTAAATCATTGGCACAAAGAATCGGTTGTAAATGGCAAAGATGACGCTGACAATACCATAAAGTTCTACATACTCTTGGAGAGTCTTGTAGCCTATCAATGCCAAGCGGTATGGAACAAGAATGTGGCTCAATGTAAAAACAGTTACCCCTGCCAGCGTGACGATTTGGGCTGCTGTATGTACCATCTCCTGCACATCTAATGGCAAACTGCAAAGTTTGGCTACCACAGGCAGTAGGTATGCAGAGAATACCCAAACATGTTTTGTACCAACTAACCATGCACACAATAAGCTAATAGCAGACTGTATTAAGAAGATGGTGATCACAGATGATTGAGAGTTCAGTGCATTGATGATCTGAACAGACATGAAGTGGTTGGAGAGTAGATGAGAAGCCAGTAGCATCATTCCAATGAGGATGAACTTGTACATCTTGATCAACATTCTTAAGGGAAGAGCATGAAGGAGGAAGGCCACAAAATAACCTGTAACAAAATCAGAAAAAGATGTTGCGTATAACAATTATCAGTGAGCTTTTTTTGCAATGCAATCCATTATAATTAATACAGCCAAACCAAGAACAACATAAAGCTGTTTCAAGGATCTGGATACCGCCATCTTAAATCTCTCAGGGGCAATTTAATGGTATACACAACAAACAGCCTCCACTGGCAGCACTGACTGAGCTCAAATTTTCCATACAATTGCCCCCCCCCCCCCCGAGGTCCAAGATGGCGGTATCCATGAAACTGCTTACAGTGAAGGACCGAGGGTTATGATGTCGATGATAACAACTACTCCATTCAATTGAACTAATTAGTGCCAACTCTAACAAAAACAAAACATTTGAACACTGCTACTACTGGTGGTGATAGGTAATGCACCCAAAAGAATACAAAAACATTCATGATAACTGATAAAAGAAAATAATCATTAATGTCTTAATCTGGTATGTAAAAGTAATTTAAAAAGTTCCATATTTAATTAGTGTCATACCTAAATACTGAGTTCCTAACGTCACCATGTGTGGTTCTAAGCCCCAGTCATTTGCGAAGGTTTCTGCCACAGTGTCCTTCGTGGCCGTCGACGTGATGAATCTTGTCCTCGCATGGTAAATAGCCTCCAATATAAACACACTGGGTAAGCGCAAAACCACGTTGGAAAATCGCAAAATGTTTTTTTCTTGATCGCTGTACTCCATGTTTACATCCAACCAGCTACTTCTACTACTACTTGCAGTTTGAAGTTAGTTCGTGTCAATCGTGTGGCTTGTTTGACAATACTCGTTACACAATGCTGAATCAAAGCTTCTGATCTTCAGAGGTGCTATCTAGCCAGAACTTGTCACGTACGACGCGAGTCTACCTCAGACGTCTGTACTCCATGTTTGTTTACTAACCGGGCTGGAATGAGTTCGTTGACCTTTGCGATGCGCCTAGCGCAAATCAATGTGATGTTTTGTAGCCAATCAGATGTGTCGTTTCATACTTGCAATGCGTGATTATGAGGCATAGCGATGACTCAGCACTTCGTCCTTTGCTTTTTATCAATATTATACGGTAAATTACACATGTTTTGAAACCAGATTCGATTGAAAGTCTCTTTATGGATTTATAAGAATAAATTGACTGAGAATTTATAAGAATTTCAGCGGTGATTTAATTACAGTTTATCGTGGCCCTTTGGTGACACACAAGGAAGAAGTATCTTCCTTTTTCATCCGTTCATTTACTGAGTTTTTCAATTTACCTATGAAATATTTACTACTGATTGCTTATAATGAAAACACGCACTGCTAAGCTTGTTTTCAGTGGAATTCTCAATTTTGTATCATAAAATTTACTTTCATTTTTTTAATGCCACAAGTAATGCCACAAGGCTTCCATACCCCTCATAAGCCATCCTTTCCTCGCCATCATGCGCCCTCCGCAGATTTGTCAAGGGTCTTTCGCGGCTTTTCTTTTTATTGCAGTAGGCTTTCTTTCTTTGTTTCCGAGGGACTCACTGACATAATTATCTGCATTAAATGGTGGCCACTTGCAGCTGTCGTCAGGCAAAAAAAAAAATATAATTTTAAGTTGTCGCTCTGAAACTTTCTATTTTGGTAAACAATCGTTCAAAATTGCGGCTCAGAAGTCGGAGGAAACAAATATAGAGAAAAAACAAAACAGATTTATGATCATCATGGGCCTCGTTACTCGGACACTTTGAATGAATTAGTCATTCTGTTATTTATAATTGTCTATCTATAGGCAACTTGAAATACACGCCTACCACTGATTAGTCTAGGCCTGCACAATCTATTATACCTTGAATCTGGCCTGAAGTGTGTGCCTCCCATCAAGCTGTTTTTATTATGTCATCGACGGATCCTGACCTCGGAAAACCTCAGACAGGTGAATAAAGAAAGAGACAAATAAAATCAGAAATGATTGGGCCTTTAAGAACTTTGAATTAATTAGTCATTCCGTTTGATAATGATTTTGTATTATATAATCTTGAAATGCATGCAATATAGGCCCTACCTTGAATCTGGCGAAGTGTGCTATCTCCCATCAAGTTCTTCTTATTTTGTCATCGATGGATCCGCGGGCTGCTCATAGTAACCAGTTAGACTTTACGTCATCAATAACTTTATCAATAACGTTTCTTTTTATATGAACGTCGAACCGAAGCGACGCGTCGCGATGTTTCACAATTCCCCTATTGAAGTTCATGCTTTGGCATGGATTGTTCGGCTTTCATGTAAACTTATCTGGCAATGCGCAGATTCCGGGTAAAGTTCGACACCCCCCCCCCCTTAAAAAATTGTCATAATAAGCAAATAAATAAATAGATAAATACAATTATGTAAAAAACAATAGGCCTACATACAAAAATGAAGACCCTAAAAAAATCAGACATTTCCCTCTCCTCGGAGTACTTACAACAGACTTAATCATTATCACTTACTGTGATAAGTACTGGGCAGAAGCGACAAACAATGTACGAAGATGCATGAATCTTCGGTTGAGTAAAAACAAAGAAGCGGGCTAATACAGTTGTGTATACTAATACAGACAGTTACAGGCATGCATGATTTAATCCACGTATCTATTACTTTTTTTGCCATAATTTATTATATGGTCAACACATGTCGAGAAGGGGATGGGTCACCCTCACTGGGTCGAAGAAGGGCTTGAGGAGTTTTGGTCGCGTGAAAAATTCTCATCTTTACTCCTTCGATTTTCAATCACAGGTCTGTGCCCCATTTCATAGATCTGCTTAAGCACAAAAAGTAGTTAAACACACCAAAATTATGCTTACCAAAATAAGGTTACCAGCCAAATTAACATGTCAGATGTACAATTTGTGACTGGTATTCTGCTCATTTCTGCCTAGTAGAAAAACTGTTAAGCAGCATTTTCTGCTTAAAAGCAGCTTTATCTTGAAATTGGGCCATAGGCCTATAGCATGTGGTGTCTTTTTGTGTTCTCAAACCCAAAATTGATTATAGATCCTGTGACGATATGCAGGACTCCTGCAGAGTTTCTATATTTTGTACAGATTTCCTATATCGCTATGGTCCAATTTTCCACTTGGAATGAAGTGGGAAAACAGTTGATAATGCGCTCCAAGCACATTACACACGTTTAGGTCTCACAACTAAGTTTATTTAATCTTTACAATTTGTGTAATTTGTTGTCATACAAAGAATAATTGCAAACAAACAAAAATGTATGAATAGAGCGATGCCTATAAATAGCGTTTGCATTTCGGCAACGACACGATAGGGCCTACAATATTCAAATCCAAAACTAAAACCAAGAGCCCATATAAAGCCATGCGATAACAGAAAGGAAGAAACAAGTCAACACCATACTATATATTGCACACTTTGGCCATATACCTTTCTACTTATTTACTAAATTACATTTAAGTGTGTTTGGTGTTGAGTTTTGCCTTTGCACCACATTGCATTTATCGTCAGAAAAAATTTCCTCAGACATGACTGTTCCATGATAATAATGTCTTAGTGTGAAACTTTTTTCCTTTATCCTTTGGTAAACATGGTGATCAGTTAAAAGCAGTTCATTTCCATTGCCTTCCGTGTTGTAAAGTTTGTTTTGTTATTGATGTGGAATTTAACTGCTATGCGTCCATTCAAGAGCAACCCCGGTGGTTGTTATGGAAATCACACTGTCTGCGTTCAGTACATTCTTCAGGTATAAACTTTCCAGCTTTGTCCGGTTTGAAAGTAACAGGTGCAATTACATAATAGCTTGAGTATGATTTAAACTGACAGGCATCCATAGGCAGGAAGCCATTTTTGTTTTACACAATCACATTGGCATCACATGAAATTGAACTGGACGTGTAGTTTTAAAGCCAAAGTTGCACCAGCTCAGTAAGACTGACTGAGTGTTACATTTTCAAAATGATGTCCCCAATTACTGGAGGCCACTAACGGTATAGTCCACTAGGTAGTCCAGTCTACTTATAAATTACATATCACATGTACTTTCAATTCTTTGTTTCTGTGAATTATACACAAAATCCAAGCTCTCCTAGATTACAGCCTTTCTCTCTTAGTCTATTTTAAGAAACATCATTGAGGTTTTGGTGTTTTGATTTTTTTTAAGGACTGAAAACATGTTTAATTAATAGAATTGTGAGGTCGTTTAATAACATTCACCAATTGTCCGCGAAAGAATAAATCATAAGCTTATCGCATTTCAAGTAATGCGTTATTTAAACGGTTTTTAACTTACCACCTCCAGGGTAAATATTGACCTACCCTTGTCTTGATAAACTCTTCGCCAGATTTCGATCATTAGACAACAACCAGCACAAAATAGTATCCAAGAACGGTGGTGAGTCTGTCACAGTGTCAGTGTCACTAACTCGGGGTGATCGCCGGGCTCCTTTCAGTGGTAACTTACGTCCAATGCTTCTATATTGTTGTGGCGGGTACTTGGCGTTGGAAGGGTTCGGCACCGCGGCACCAGGGTCCAAAAACTGCATTTATCTTTCCAAATTTTAGAATTGTTCTTGTCATTCCCAAAACTCAAATGAGTTTAACTTTGGTCTATACACATTACAGTTACCACTAGTTCAGTCTAGGCAGAATTCACGGCAAAATGGGTGAAAGTTACCATAAATTAACTGTCCAGAGTTGCAAGAGTCATTAAGGCTTCGTCCATCCACACACTGTCCATCCAGCCAGAAGCACGAATAAATACAATTAATTTGAATGTAGACCCCAGACCGCAAAAAGTGACACACCAAATTTGGTGGCTTGCATGCCTCCGCCAACGCACTCTCCCCTTATTTCTACGCGACAATATTTTACGGTGAAAATAATGCAAGAATGACACGTTTTCGGGGTAATAAGCAGTACATTTGTATTCCAAAAGAAATCTACAAAAAAAAATCATGAAAATTACATTTAAATAAAGTTGTTTACACCTCACTGGCGAACTACTTTCTTGCACCGCTGGGCGCCCGAATTTCAGTGGGCCCTGCTGTGCAAAGTGACTCAATGTTGTCCGTGAAATTGGGTGAGCAATTGGTCGAAAGTTTTAGTTACAAAGTAAACAGAGAAACAAAACAAAACATTCTCTTACAACCATTTAAACTAAAACAATTATGTGAATTTAAAACAATTTATTTTAAAGTTTCATGCAAATCTTTCTCTAGCAGGAGTGCGGCAGCTTAGCAGGTGACGAGGAGGCACAGAATATCCAAAAACATGGAAACTTTTTATAATTATTTATTATTAAATTTAAGTGGTAATATTTTTTTTTTTTACCTATGAATGAGGATCACAAAACAGTTTTCCAACCTGCCGTCAGCAAATTTACTGCGGGGAAAAAAAAAATAACGGTGCCACTGGTTAAAAATTACCCGCTGTGATATATATGAACTTTTTATTAGTTTTTTTACAGAGGGGGGTTGTGTAATGCAAAATGCCAAACAAGCTGTATTTGGGTTTGGGTGTTTTTTTTTAAATCTTATTTCATAATTTGTTTATTCTTTTTTAACTGACATGACAAGTATAACATGTAATTGGTTTTCTCCTTGCACAAGATGGACAACATTTAATCATGTAAACACCACCATGGGGGAACTATAATACAAGCATTGAGCTCATGCAGTGCTGCTTTTCTGTTGTCCGTGGGAGGAATTACAGGGCGTCCATTAAGTCATTTTTTAGCCACGATTCCAATGGATTTATATTTGATTACTGTTTGTTTGTCACGCATCCCAATCAAGGTTGAAAAAGAGGCTATTGTCGAAAAGTAACTGTTATCTTTTTCAAAGTATCGTTACATCCTTCAAAATGCAAAGAACAAGGCTAGGAACCAGATTTGTCTGGCTCCTCGTATACCATCAATACTATTCCAATACAGTCAATGCATTACTTATTACTGGAACTGACTGGTCAGTGTGAGAGAGAAAAGGATCGGAACACTGTGACTGACTGTGTCGTGTTTAGAGTGCATCAAATCGCAATCGTTGCATGGGATTTGATGTCCATGGGATGTTTGTGGGCTCCCAAGTCCTCGTCCTACTGCTACTGCCAGTGCCACACGTCCTTCATACTCACACTGACAGCCAATGAGGTAGGATTTTGTTACTAAATGTGACGATTTAACAATGATCAGTAACAAGTAAGAAAATTTAAAATGACAGATATAAATTAATTTAAATATAACTAAAAATATTTTGTGGTTTTGACATCTCTAAATCATCATTCATACTCATCATATCCATACATGTCAATATGGAGGAAAGAATTTATATTTTGTTTTCTTTTCTATCACAGGGTTTCACAGAGAACGGGGTTCTGGTGAATTTGCGTCCAACCCGTTTCATCTGCAGTTCATGCACATGATACACATACCCACGGTTAAAGTATGACCAGTATGAAGATATTCTTCAATCAACACAAATTCAAATAATGCTTCAGCTTTGGTGTTCTGTCCAGCAATATCCATACGACAAAATGATGTTCAATATGAGCAAGAAAGTACAAGCAGTTTTGAGTGTTGTGCTTCGAGTGCCGTCCTTGTTCATCATTGATGCAGTTGTTAACTTACGAGTAGACACAGGCCAGTTTATGATAGATTATCCAGTATGGTCAGGAATTCTGTCAGTGATGGGTAAGAATAATTTCTAACCTTGTTACTTCTTGAGGTATTGACTATTTTTTTGACATTCTTTTTTTCTAAATATTGCCACCACATAATTAACCCAAAACCTACCCCATATTTGTTTATGTTCAAAGGAGTTGACGCTCAGTCAAATCAATACTAGACGTGCAAGTCTCACATATTCAAACATAACACACAATACTTGCTTGGTCTACTCTTTGCATTAAACCTAAGGTTAGAATGTTTGGGTAAATATGTCACGGTGCTGTTTAAGGGCAGGATATACTTCTGGTAGTTGTCAAAGACTATCCTCACTTGGTGAGTGTATGCATAAATTAACACACATGTGAAAATCTTGGCTCAACTGTTCATCAAAGTTAAAAGAAAATAAAACAATTAAAAACACCCATGTTGAATAGAATTGTGTGCTTTCAAATGCCTGAGAAAGGCTTCATGCCTGAAGCCTTTTCAGATTCAAATATTTTAGTGAGAAATTACCTCTTTCTCAGAAACTGCATTAATTTGATACCTATGAAAAGCTCTCTTTTTTACAATTACTAAGTGTGTAAATTACTAAATCTGGTTGATCTCTTTGTTTTTTCCTTTTTCATCTAGTTGTCACCATTGCAGCCACAATGTTCTGTCTCTCAACAAGAACACTTCTCAAAATCTACACCACTCTGGTTTGCATCGGGACCTTAGGTAGCACACTGTGGTGGAACAATGTCATGATGGAGAAAGTCAATCGAGATAAGTGCCCTTCAAACTGGGATCTCCTCCTTAAAGAAGAATCTAGCTGTGAAGAATCTTCAAAAGTTACACCAGTCCAAATGTTACTCAGTGGTGACTTTGTCTTGTATGCATTAGTACAGATGGCCTATGCTTTTACCTACGTAGCATGTATTACACTTCTGCCGGAAAGATTCACGCTAAATATTTGGCTTGTGGTATGTGCCTATTTCATTTCCCCGATGATCATACGACTTGGAATGACATACTTCAGCAGTGACAACCCATCCTTTAACACACTTGTTGCCGTAAATGCCATCTCAGTTTTAGTCCCAGCATTGGAGGTGGCCACAATTTTTGTGTCTAACATTATATGGAGCATCTGGAATGTACCAATGTGGTACAGAACCTATCGGTTTATGCTACAAAACTTTGGATTCAATACAGTTCTGGAGAATGCTTGGGTACAGTTCCAAGTTCCAAATGTACTCAGAACATTTTGGTTAATTCGTTTCACGGTGCACGTCATACAAGTTATCCCACCCTTTAGATCGAATGCAGTACTGCCTGTATTAATGAGTAGCAACGTTATAACAAATGGAAGTCAACTTTCAGACAATTCTGAATCTAATTTGGCATGGAATACCTTTCTAGAAGTGACCACCCATGGCTGCGATTCAACCCTTGCTGTCTTAGGCCTCACAGCAGTTGTGTCATTTCTCTCGTACTACCTTGGTAAATGGGCAGATAAATTTATGGGTGGGGATTCTGATGAGGTGGCTCACATTGGCACCGTCACGGCAATACTGTTTTTCATTTTGTCACTTCAGACTGGACTACCTGGATTGGAGCCAACAAAACGTTTTGTCCGTCTTTTCCGCAATTTTATACTGCTCAGTACTGCCATGTTACATTTCATTCATAATATGCTAAGTCAAGTCATGATGACTTTAAGCACATCTCACACCGCATCTATTTGGAAACATCTGAGAGCTCTTAGTATGTCTGCCATCCTCATCCTTCTTCCACTCAGTGTCATTAGCTATCTATGGACATCCCTAACCATGGGAACTTGGTTACTAGCGGTAACTGCGTTCTGCATGGAACTCATTATCAAAGTGACTGTCACTCTTATCATTTACACTTTGTTTCTTATTGATACTTACAGTGACAAGTTCTGGGAAAATTTAGATGATTATGTGTATTACATTAAAGCCACTGGCAGCACAATCGAATTCTTGTTTGGTATTTTTCTCTTTGGCAATGGGGTGTGGATCTTGATCTTTGAATCGGGCGGAGTAATTCGTGCCATCATGATCGTTATCCATGCCTACTTCAACATATTTCAGCTTGGGAAAAATGGCTGGAAGAAATTTCAGAATCGTCGCATGGCAGTGCAAAAGATAGACAATCTTCCTATTGCTACAGAGTATCAGCTAAGGGAGCACAATGATGTATGTGCCATTTGCTATCAAGATCTCATCACTGCTAGAATCACACCGTGTGAACACCTGTTTCATGCACTATGCCTTCGCAAATGGTTATATGTTCAAGATACATGCCCATTATGCCACAAGGAGATCATGCAGAATATAAAATCCGACCAGGAAGGAGATAATGAGGAAGTAAATGATATACTCCACCAAGATTAACTGATAGTTACATGTATATTTAAATTAAAGAAGTAATTTGAGAAAAAGTCTCATAAATTAAGTTTCAAATTGTCATGCACATGTACATGTACATTTACGTAATCAATTCCAAGCCGCGGAAGTGATAGTGTAATTTTTTTATGCAAAGCAGTAAAGAGGTCTGCAAATTTTCTTTCTCCCCAAAATCGCTCAAATTGGCACTAAACATAAGGAAAAATTCACTAAATCTACTTGCTGTATATTTTCGATGTCAAGCTGCTAGTCAGCTTGCCAGCCATTTATCTGCAAACAGAATTATCCTCCTGAGCTGATTGTAATGCCAACCACAATAATTGAATTCTGTGCTAAGGTTTTTAAAACTTCCCTGCGTAATTTCCGAAAACATGTACATGTACATGAACAAAGAATTTGGCAATTCATTTTATGAGCCATGTGCATGTACATACATAGTTTTAAATCAATCAATCAATCAATGAATCAAAACTTTCTTTCCACTCAATTAATCAATAACACATACAGGGATATATTAAGAATAAAGGGTGATTAAGTCGAGGGGTCTCCAAAAAGCAGGGCTTGTAAAGTAGAGACCTGCTAAAAGGGTTAAATTGTTTACAGAAAAAAACTTGTACCACACTAAATTAATATGAAATCCTATTGCTCTAGGATAAAGTAAAGACTTGACATACAATGTAAAATGTACCTGTGTGTAATTTATGCTGAATCTTGTCAAAGTTGAAAAGAATAATATTTGGTCCTTGAAAAAAAGTAGGAACATTTTATCAAGTACAGTACAAGGGCTGATCTACTGTACACATGGTGTAGGCTTAAAAAAAAACCTTTTCAGGCCTTTTTATTAAAACAATGTTTGATTTTTTGAAGGCAAACAAATCAGAAAAGAGAATAAAGTAGGAAAATGAAAATAAAAGTGATCATTGCAACATGTCTGTGTACAAAATAGTCAATTAAAACTTTGTTACAGGTGTATCAGTTACAGGTGAATGTTGTTGTTTTTTTGAGAAATTGCCACTCACAAGACTAGCAGACCAGAGGTCTGCTGTGATTGTTAATCAGGGCCAGATAGTTATTAATATTATTCAAGGTTTTAAATCTGGTGGCAGTTTTATTGGAATACCTTTTGTCCTTTATACTACTATTAGTAATTACATGTTCTTTATACTTTAAGTGCTTGATATTGAAAGAGTTGGCTTTTAATGTATTTATTGAAAGATCTGCTATTGAGAAACTTGTCTATTTGAGTATAACAAGGAGCACTAAATGGTTACAGCCATCATCTTTGTAATGTTCCGTGAGCAGTAATACTGTGGTAAACGTACATAGTTCATGTACATTTGCAACTGTGAAGAACACTCTTGTTTTACATGGATAACGGCCTTTCACACAATGTTAATCAGTTTGATAGGAGCTACATTGTACTACTCAGTTTGGTATTTACATAAATTGGTCTTTTTTCACGATCAAAACTGAGGGAAAAAATGTAACTGTCGTCTGGTTGTAAATGTTTTGTGTTTACTGTTCACTGTACATACATGCCTGGGTCTAGATTTTATCTTCACAGAGATTCTTAGAAATGTTTGTGTGAACAATTTGTGTCTTATTAACTCAAGGCTTGCAATGTTTCCAATTACATGTATCTAATATTTATTTTTTAAAAGAAGAATTTAATTGACTTGTAAAAATGTATTTAATTTTATTTTGTGGGTTGATTTGGCATTACGGAAACAATGTACTAAAAAAAGCATTATTTGATAAAGAAAATGTTGTGAGCTTAGTGAAGAATGATATTATTCATGTTTTACAGCTACATTGTACATTGTAATCCGTATTATTAAGGCACTGAAAGTTATTTACATTTAAGTACAAATAAAGCATATGAAAATCATAGTTTCAAATCTTGTCTGTGTTTCTCAAAGTAAAGAAATTCATGTACAACTATTTATATGAAGTGTTTTAGCCAGAATGAGTGTGTCAAAACTTGCAATGAATTTACACAAGTTGCCCACTAACAAAGGCCAGACACATTAGGGCACTCACATTCAAAAAATTGGGTGTTCAAAAGACATCCAGACACCCATCTGACTGAAGCCATATGGAAAAAAATAAATAAACACTTGTGTATTGTATTGTAACATACTAACCTTGTTAAGGTTCTCACCATAGACTATTTTAAAAAGCTAAATATATTTAACTTGTTCATTATTCATATAAAATTTCATGTAAATAAATCAAGCGGATTTCATAAATCCTTTATGCCTAATAAATTTATGTGAAGATCTTCGTATTCTAAACAAGTCAGCATATTTGTTTATTTACAAACAAAAGGTTGAAAAAACACACAAAACATAAAAATGACAGGTGCCAAGAAAACAACAACAAAAAAGCACTTCTTACAGATGTGATCACATCTTGCATGCCTGGAGGCAACCCAAGCCTCCCCTCTTCATTGATTATTGTAAATTGCCCTCAAAATATTATTTAAATAGGGAGACCGACAACATTAGGGCTACATACATTTGTAGCTCAGTTGGTAGAGTGCCCGCACATTAATCCAGATGTTGCAGTTTCAAGTCCCGCTCTATTCAATTTTTCTTTGTTCAAACCCAAATTATTTAAAATTTATCCAGTCAGATTCCCTTGTGGTTTGTTACTTGATAAAATAATTTGTAATACTTTAATCGACCCTCTAAATACTTTGTACCAATGGGGTTGATATTTGGTACAGTTTTACACATGTATAAAACTAAAGGTGAACAATGCTCAGCCTTTCTAAAAAATACCTCCTGGCAACAAAATATTCATCTGAACATCTGAATTCTTAATGTAGTTTCATAAAAACCAAACCAAACCACAAACTACTGCTACATGTAAATTACATGTTATTATTTACTCCTGTGCTCAATGAATCTCTGTAAAAAAACTAAAAAAACAAATGGTAGTAAAAACAAAATATCTGTATCCTACAGGTCTGGACCTTTTAAAATAATTCTACATTGTCTTTTTATGTTACCTTAAAGGCAGTCATGAGAATTACTTATTCCTTACAAGGCTTGTTTTGCTTAATATGTGTGCATGGATTATTGTGGCCCAGTAGTCTACTTTACCAGACTCGAGTACTAGATTGTTGGCAGCAGCGCGCGGGTTTGAGTCCCGATCTTCACACTTGTATTCTTAAAGGAACGTTACAGAATTGGTTTTTGCTAACAAAACAGTTGCTGGCAGTGTAAGCACTTTACGTAATCCACCATATACATAAACTGACAAACCTGTAGAAGTTTGAGATCGATCGGCCATCTGGTTCACAAGAAAATAGTGAAAAACCGATTACACATTTGCATGTAATCATATAGGTTCAACAAATGAATAAAACGCTCACTGAGCGATAAACTCCAATCAGACAATTAGTTTATTCATTTCTCATCAAATATGGCATTTCAGACAGAAATATTTCAAGGGATGTCTTCTACTATCATCATCATTAGACCGTGTAAGTTTTATGTAAATCTGTGATAAAAAAGTTTATTTTACAAGTTTTTTTCTTACCAATTCTGTAATGATCCTTTAAGCGAGGCACAATGCATGTAAAAGAACTCAGAACACTCATGTGAAAAAAGGGTGCTTGCCTCAGTGTTTTTGGTGTGGTTTGGCAGCAAGTTGCACCACCATGCTTCCCTAATGGGCGCTTTAGTTGTTCACATGGTAATTCATTCAAGTTTAGGAAAAGAAGAGGAAATCAGCTGAGAAGTTGCATATCTGTTATTTGGAAAATTAAACAGATCTCTCCTGGTGTCTAATTGAAACTGACTGCATTGATCCAACAAATGTGCAATAAATTTACAGTATAATATTATTGATGAAACCAGAGCTAAAGTATTTCTTTTTCAATGGATGCCTTTTGCTTCCAGTTCATCTCTGACTCTCTGAAGGTAACTTGGATCTGGGTAGCCATGCCTGAATAGAAAACAAAAACAAGAAATACAAAATCTGAGTCTAGACATTTCTTTCGGAAATCAGTCTTATGAGGGATATCTCCTTTAACAAAATGTTTCAATTAAGGGGTACTTTTCATAATTTTTTTCTTGTAGTGGTGAGTAGTTTTAACTATCGGCTGGTCCAGTTTTTGGTTTAATATTTTATGGTCATCTTTTGATGCTGTTTGGTTAGTTCCTCTTATTATAATTATATCCTAATTCTGCTTTCCTGCCACAAATAAACCTTACTGCCTTCAGCATGTTTATACTTAGTAGATTTATGAAACTGGCTCGTCATGAACTTCAACATAATCACTGATCCTCCGTCTCGTCTTGTCTTATGGTGTACATCATTCCAAACGATGACATTTTCCTCCCCTGTGGTAACAGATTGGCCGATGGTGAAGAGAAGACGAGAATCAAAAGCTCTTTGTAGCAGCTTCAAGACCTTTTCACCTTCCCTGCTGTTAGGTAAATAAGCTTGGCGATCTGTGCCTCTATAGGCCGCCCCAGGATGAGGATGGTCCTCCTGTTTGTAATGAAGTACATGTAGTATATTTAATCCGACGTTGTTTTTTTCATAAAATGCTGCCACTGATTACCTCACTCTTTTTGTCATTTTGATCAAGCAGATTAAAGTTGATACTAGTGACATACATTGTACATTTGTACTACATGTACATTTGTACATGTGAATTGGTCAAGTTTTGTTTGTGTTTTTAAAACACATGTTAGAATTAATAGCTCGTAAACAAGTGCTCAAACTGGTGGACAAGTTCAACAAAGCGTTTCACAAATATGACCAATGACACATAAACAGACAAGACTACATGTACTAAAATCTTTTTTGTATCGCTTGTGTCTTTTTTTTACTTATGTGTACTCACAGTTTGATAGCCATTTGGAAACGAGTAGTTGATGATGATAGTTCCACAACCAGGGTGTCCTGGCAGATCTATTGCAACAACAGCATGTGTCATGGTTCCATCTGGCTGATCACCGCTTTGTGTGCCGTAACTCTCACCACAGATCGGACATACAGGCTTGAACTGCATAATTGGATTAAACAGTTTGTCTCAGGTTATGCAGATTTTTGTTTTTAATTGGTATTCTCAAACTTCCTTATAAAGAAGATGATCAGAGCCTACTTATCAAAATACGGTATGTGAATTGTTACACATCCGGTTCTTTCCAGCACTATACCAACTTATAGTAAATTATTTCCACTGTTTCCACAGACTTTACTTAAATGTATGCCCACAGTGAGCAAAGTAACAAGCACATAACTATTTATAAAAAAATTATTCTCAACATGTTTGGTATCATAGTAGTTGTTCTTTGTAAAAAGCTATTTAATATGACTTCATGGGGGAAAACACAATTAAGATAATTAATGAGCATTACCTTAAATGCCTTGTCAATGCACTCAGCACAGAATGTATGCTTGCACTTGTTGAGTTCTTTGGGATTATGAGCTTTCTCCATGCAAATAACACAGGTAACCGGATTGGGTTGCAACACAGAACTCTTCCCAAAGACATCTAAATCTTTGTCTCTATTAGTCTGCTTCCTTGAGTTTCCTGCACTCCTTGTCAAATCTTTGTTTCCGATGTTTCCTTTTCCACTCAGATGATGTGGTCTTGTCACCGGACCTTTTGATTCATGTAGGTGTCTTATCACCTCATCATGAGGAGCATCTTCAGTAACAAATTCCTGAGAGAATGCCGAGCCTGTGCGTCCAGATGTCTTGAAATCATTTCTTCTGCCACTTGATGAATAACTCTGAGAAACATCAACAGATTGGCTAAGCCCGAGCATTGGTTTTTTACGTGAGGTGGATGAATCTGGAATGCCCGACTTGATGCGATAACTTTTCTTACCGTCAAGGTGATTTGGCTGTGTTCCAACAAAGATAGACTCTCTCAACTTGGGCTGTTTCTTTTCTCCGTGACCATTAGCTAGTGTATGAGTCTGTTCCAAACAGTCACTGCAAACATCAAGTTTTTTCTTAATACAATTATAACATATGGAATTGTTACAGCTTCTACAACTCATCATCAACAAGAAGTCAGTGGAACAGGTACATAAATCACACTTTTTTTTCTTCTTAATTTTCAGCTTGGAGCATTCTTTACACGTTCCGATATCCAACCTAGCTGATTTGCATAACTCACAAATAAAATGTTCACAAGATTTCCGCTTGAAAAGGTTCTTAAATGATGAGCAGACAAAACATTTGTCTCCAGAGACAGTCCTATCCAGGCTTTGGCTGCGCCTGGTTTTAGGACAATGTCTGTCTCTTGTAGTCACCACTGGTTCAGTCAAAATACGATTAATCTCATATTGAGTTTTTCTTGACAGCTCTGAGGAGGGAGGAGCTTTAGAATGAGCCTCTAACAGATTGTTAATCTTATCCTCTTTTCTTCTAGATTGTGATGAAGATTTTGATGTTGTTCTGCTGCTACTCCGTGACCTCTGTCCTGTGTCTCCTAATTTATTGTGTGTCGTGGCCTTTTGGGGGAAGGAGCTACGGGTACCAGTTGTCATTACATCGTTTGTTTCCGACGACCAACAACTACTCCTGTGGTCTTTAACATCATCTCTTGCCAAGTATGGAAGAGATGTACTCCTGGTCATGACTGGGCGACTGACACTAATATTTGGGTCAAGTATGTCCTCATCAGATGAATCAACATGTCTTACTGCTGACCTTGAAGATCTTGCAGATCTTCTTCTTGGCTCACGCTCTCTTCTACTCCTTCTTAAACTTTCATTACCCACATCAAGATGATCATCTCTGACTGCGCTATGGCTATGGGTAACAGAATCAGGCTGTGATAAGAAACCTGGACTTGTAATCCTCTCCTCAATCCCAAGATTGTTCTCAGCTCCACTTCTTTTTTTACACAACCTATGAATCATGGCATCTTGAGCCTCTTGAATGGTTGAATAATCCAAGTCCACAACATGAACCTGTTGTAGGATTTTAATCGACTGTCGATTATCATTATATTCACGCAGAGCCTCACAGAGTTCTTCAAGGCAGATTTCTAAAGGAACCCCAAATATTCCTGTAAACAAAAAGAAGTTTGTGTTGTTATTCTTTCTACAATAAATATTGATTACCTTTGGGTAATAAAATGTATGGAAATCCACCCAACTTGCAAAAGGCAACGAAAATTGTTTTGCTCGTACACATGCAAAACATCATTCACATTAATTCTAGATTATCTATAAATTACCAATGCATTTCAAACTGGAGATTACAAAACTAGTAAGATTGTTAATTTTTTGCAACATTTTTGTTTCACTATACACAACAGTGACTCCACTAACCTGAGCTAATGAGAGGCATGGCCAAAGATGTGACTTGCAACTTTTGATCAGCTATTCTCAAACAATTCACAATGGTAGACCTCAGCGTCTGACGACAATCTTGCTTGTTTGAATAATCCTGCCATCGTGGCCCCACAGCATGGAGAATGAATCTGCACGGCAATCTCCCAGCACCAGTGGGCTTGACCTCTGAAGGGTACAGCAGGCCATGGCGGGCGATAAGCATGTTGCAGTCCGCTTGAACATTTGAACCAGCTGCATGACATATTGTAGCAGCAACACCACCAACATTATTCAGTCTTTCATTTGCTGCACTTACAATGGCATCCACTTCAATCCTAGTAATATCATCTGTATAGACTTGAATACAGATACCTGATACTGACAGCTGTATAAGCAATCGGCTATCAGAGTATTTGTAATGATTTTCTTGATTTTTGGTATGATCTCTCTTACCACCGCTGTGGAGCAAAATATCATCAGGACCAGTGGACGAGACAGTAATATTGTTATTAGTTCCATGTTGTAACAATGATTTAGGCTTGTCAGTTTCTTCACTGGGTTTGTACTCATCATGAGGCATTGTTAAAGAAGCTTTGCGATTTGATTCTTCAGTCACAGCGTTATGTCTGGTAGTTTGATCAAACATTTCAACTCCAGTCCTTCCATTTGCCTCAGCAACAGTTTGTCTTTGATTTGCTACACCTGTCAGGCTATCAGGTGTTGTGGATCCAAATCTCAGATGATTAAGACGACTCATCATTTCATCATTGCTCAGACTCTCCATAGAGACATCAAGATCCATGTGCGGTATTACCTCTACCAAAGATTTGGCACTTTGACGTAAACGATTCAAGATAAAATCTCTTGCAGTTTCTACATTATGCAACCCCTGACCAAAGATAAGAACTCTAGACTGCACAACACTAAAATAAACATCACTGAATGAGTGCTCAGCCCCTTGGAGAGTTTCTTTCAAAACCTCTCGAGACAAATCCTCAAAATCTGCCAAGTTTAAGACACGATGCACAAGCCCTGAAAACACCTCCGAGTAAAAGTTCAAGAAAGTTTCTTTGCCTTTTTGAATGCTTTGATCAGAGACTGCTCCATTTGCTTCCACCCTAATGAAGTAGACATCGCTGTCTAGGTCTCCCTCAACAGAAAACGTTATGTTGTAGTTTTGTTCAATATCACAAAGAATGTTTTGTTTCTTCATTTGGATGTAGCCATAGACACCAGGGTCAACTGGAATCGTATTAGTCATACTGACTGTTTCTACTGGCAATACTTCTGGCTCAGAGAACAATTTAGCAGCTGTTTTTTCTTTTGACCTAACAGCTTTAGGTGACCGAAGAGCAATTTGCCCTGCATCTAAGGCAGGGGCTGTTGTTGCTGGAACAATTGGCATCTTATTCTTCACACTTGCCTCTTTAGGTGGACCACACGTTCTGTCTAATCCTAACCCACCAGATTGTTGCACATCATAGCCATTAAGAGGTAATGGCTTGGCACCAATTTCAGGCTCAGCAGGCGATACTGGTAAATCATGCTCCATCCATGCAAATGAATCTACTTGCTGTTGATGTGTGCCTGCCTGAGGTGGAGCAATGTTCATCACTGCCTGCTCAACAGAATCAAGGTCAACCCTTCTTCCTGTAAAGCGATCCTCTACCCGACCATCAGCATCCTCAACACCCTGTGGCCTAATCATTGGTTCTCTGTCTACAGGTGACAAATTATTACTTCCTCTGATAACAGAATGGCGAGTATCATGTCCGTCTACCTCAGTTTGATGATGTGGCCTGGGTGTGCGTTCTTGAAGTACTGATTGTTCATAATCCAACCTTCTGGAAACAGAATCTTCTGCATCAGTTTCACCGACACCCCTAGAGACCTTTGTTTGGGTCTGGCCTTTCTGCTTCTGTATCACATCCTCTATCCAGTGTTTTGCAATTCGAACTTCACTTTTAGACGATCCATATATAAGAACCTTTTTGTTTGACACAGTCTGTACTAAAACAGAAGTGTATAAATCATGGATTGAATCCACAGTTTTATCAAGAGATTTTGGATCAATGGTTGTATCTTCAAAAATGATAACTCTGTGTTCTAGGGCAGAAAAAACAGTACTGTATAAATCTACAAATCTGTCATGTGCTGTAGTGATGTCGGATATTTCACTCAGGCGTCTAACCTTAAGCATGGCACTTTCAACATCGTCGTCATTAATGTCTTTGGTTGTCTGAATTGAAAACTTGACACTGTATGTCTCTTCAATTTCTCGAATGGAGTCACTCTGCTTCAGTAAGATGTAGCTGAAGACACCAGGATCAACAGGGATGGATCCAAGGCTTTCTTTAGGTTCTTCACTCTCTTCATCAACATCATTCCTCTCACTGACTGTTGAAGTTGCTGGGAGAGGTGCAAGGTAATCTACCTCCAGTTCTTTTCTATGTGGTGGAAATTCTTCATCATGTCTATGTGTCAGTACACCTTCACTCACATCAAGCGGTTCTCTTTGTCTTAGCATTGTTTCATCTTCCTTATGCCTTTTCAATGTCGATGAATCTTCACTTCTTTTTGAGTTGCCTTTCATTTCTTTGGATTTGTTAAGCTCTTGGAAACTACTGCTTATTGAAGTTTGAGGAACCTTGACATACTGCATATAATCAGTACTAGGAACACTTTCCAAATCCTGGTCTCTTGTGTCAACAGATCGTGGAGGGCGAGTTGGTGTTCTAACTCCAGCTGAATTTTCTCCATCTTTTCTATCATTTTCAACTGATGGTGAGGTTTGTGTCTTTGAGTCATCATCTATCTTTTCTCCTGGGGTAACTCCTCTGACTGATAAATTTGATGAAATCTCTGCCAATTGATTTCTGATGTCACAGTTTTGAGCTGAAGAATCAAAGGACAAGTCAGGATCTTCATGATGTGCGATGACTTCAGATGAAGTTGCATCTTTTTGTCTTTCTCCACCTTGGACAAATTCACTTGCGAGATGAGGTGCAGCATCAACATTAAGATGTTCCTGCTCAAAATGATTGCCGATGCTTGGCTGCACAGACTCACCTTCAAATCTACAAGCAACTTTTGCCATATGCTTCCCCTTTTAGCTTTGCTTCTATCCTTCTTGCCTCTTCTGGAATCATTATTGCCAGTAAGACCTTTTCTCTCCAAGACGCCATCAGAATCAGTGACTTCAGTGTGTGTGTTTACTTCCATTTGAATACCGTTTTTGGCACATCTGTGAATTCCTTTTTCTTCAACAGAACTACTTAAGCTAGTTGCCCGCTCTTTCTCTTGTCTCTTTTCATTTTCATGTTCTTCTCTTTGCAACAAATCTTTATGAGAGTTTGAATGTTTGCGAGAGGAAGCTCCTTTTTGATTACTTTCAGCTTTAAGGTTATGGTTTTGGTCCATGAACTCTGACCTCTTCTTTTCATCCACTATCCACTCCTGCATGAACTTCCTGGCATTCTGCATCTGATACCAGTTACCTGTCAGCATGAAGAGCTCATGAGATACACTAATCTGAGAACTGTGCATCCACCTGTCTCGTTCCTTCTCATCTAATTGATGACATTCCACACCACAGTTTTTTCCCATAAGACAAGTGAAGTCAAGCGACGTGAAGGGGAAGAGTTGTGAGACATCTGGGTTGACCACTGCACTCATTGAGCTAAAAACCTGTATAGATGAAAAATCAAAAATGCTACTGAAACCTAACCTCTCATCACTGCAGTGTTAACCCTAACGAGCTCAATAATATGTTGTACCGTTCATTAAAAGAAAAACTCTTCTTCATAAGAACTTGAGGTCATGAACCATTTTTAAAGCCATTTTGTCATTTAACTTATTATGAAAAGAATTGTACATGTCATTTGTTATTTTACCACATTCCATAACCCTTGAACAGAATACTTCCGCAAAAAAACACCCTATTTCACAAAGAAACATTGTGCATAACAGTTTATACACTATTTCTCTATTTCTTTAAGTCAGACTAAACATGTATAATAAGATTCAGACACAATATTCTTGAAAATTACAGCGCTTCAAACTAAGCAATTTCTTGCAATGACATGAATGATGTTATTATTTTACACAAGTTTGTAAATCACGGTCTATTTGTTATACAGTGGCATATAATTCTTTTTGAGACTCATTGCAAAGCACACTATCTATTCTAGGATTGACTTACATAAGAGAGAAATGGTTGAGTGGTTAAGGGCTCTCCTTCATACACCAACCTCTTCCTCAGAATAGAAACCATCGCTAGCAATAAACAAATAACAATACAATTTTTAACCAATCAAAAATCATAGCATGCAAAACTACGCACATACTTACTTCAAATTCTTATTCCTTCAAGAGGTAAAACTTCAAATCCTATCTCAGTCATAATACGTTCCTTTGGAAAAGGGTCAGTATTTCTTTATAGCTTATGAAACTTTCTAATAATGAAGAAAGCCACACACAGAAAAAAAACAATATTTTAAAAGTGTTTCAAACGAGTTGCGACAGTTCTTTGATTTTCTAAATCAAACATTGCATGGGTTTATTTACTTATCAACTTCATTGGTTATTAAAACAAAAACATTAAAACATTTTGTTTTAAAGTCTCCTGATAAATCAGTCAAAATTACAAATTTTCACACACCTTTTTCATCTTGAAATGTCACCAATGCTAAACCTGGTGTAGATGAATTTACTGGAAACATTACCTCGACAAGATGGCTGCCATCATGGTTACATGATTCCAGCTCTTCAAGAAAATAATACAAGAATAACAAAGAATTAAAATGTTAAAGAAAAACAAACTACACTTTACTTCATGAGGCAATTTACAGCCAACCAGTACCAGGCAATTTCCAATAAAAAAACACACAGTCACATTTCAATGTTCACATAATAATCATCAGTATTTCAGTAAGACACCGAACAATGTGTTTCTTTTAAAATAACAGTTGGTTGCCCCTACATGTAGGTTGCTTGTAAAGATTGCCTAGTGATTGGTTGCCCCTAGGTTGCTTGTAAAGATTGCCTAGTGATTGGTTGCCCCTAGGTTGCTTGTAAAGATTGCCTAGTGACAAGGCCCTGAAGTTACTTGCCCCAAGGTTGCTAGTAAAGATTGCCTAGTGACAAGGCCCTGAAGTTGGTTGCCCCTAGGTTGCTTGTAAAGATTGCCTAGTGACAAGGCCCTGAAGTTGGTTGCCCCTAGGTTGCTTGTAAAGATTGCCTAGTGATTGGTTGCCCCTAGGTTGCTTGTAAAGATTGCCTAGTGATTGGTTGCCCCTAGGTTGCTTGTAAAGATTGCCTAGTGACAAGGCCCTGAAGTTACTTGCCCCAAGGTTGCTAGTAAAGATTGCCTAGTGACAAGGCCCTGAAGTTGGTTGCCCCTAGGTTGCTTGTAAAGATTGCCTAGTGACAAGGCCCTGAAGTTACTTGCCCCAAGGTTGCTAGTAAAGATTGCCTAGTGACAAGGCCCTGAAGTTGGTTGCCCCTAGGTTGCTTGTAAAGATTGCCTAGTGACAAGGCCCTGAAGTTACTTGCCCCAAGGTTGCTTGTAAAGATTGCCTAATGACAAGGCCCTGAAGTTGGTCGCCCCTAGGTTGCTTGTAAAGATTGCCTAATGACAAGGCCCTGAAGTTTTGAAAACAAACCAGGGTGCACCATGATACTGACATACCTTGTAGAAGAAATGATTCCAAAGCTGATGATGAAATAGATGGAGGTAAATTTGAGATAAAGATGCAGCGCCGCTTAGCAAAATCGGCCATAACTGATGCAAGATTCCTTCAACTTGTACTCTATCAATAGGCGACCTTGATTGTGTCTAATCTATTGAGAAAAGAGAAAATGGTTGAAGAATAATCCAATAATAAATTCCAGTATTGGCAACAACAAACATGTTCTAACGTGTTCAAGAAATCTTTGTCAAGACTGAACTGTGTTTAAAAAAAAGGAAGCAAAGTTCAAGTGCATTAAAAAGGTCTGTGGTTAAAGGTAAATGTAATGTCTTATTGATCATCGTATTTTGATGTACCTGTATTTTTAATGTCCTTTTTAATGTATTCTAAAGACGTTTTCTAATGGATTATTTTTGTCATGTAAAGCGCATTGAGATTATTAGTCGGTGTATTGCGCTATATTTAAAAAATAAAATTTTATTACATTGTTATTATTAAGACTACATTAGTATTCAATAATTACTTACCAGATAATGAGTCAAAGTCAGATTGGAGATCAAAGGCTAGGTAAAGTTATCACATATTAAACGTCAGGTTTCATATTAACGCCAGATTCTGAAACAAGAATATAAATGTGTTGCCAAGTTATGACTATGTTAAAAACCTTCTATGAACATAACAACACTTTTAAAACCACATCAAAAGAAATCATGCACAGTGTAGTCTCTTTAACACTGCATGGGTTGAACAAAAACATATTCCCCACTTGAGAGAATGCATCAATGTTTACTTGAGTAAACAACGACACATACAATTTAATTTACGAGACCTTTGGTTTAGTGACAATTCAAAGCCACCTCAAACCAATAAGGTGAAAGGTCATCCAGACTCACAGAAATGTAAACAATATTTATATCTATGGTCGTTCACAATAGCAATATGACCCCATATAAATGGGGCAGGGTTTTTTGTTTACACTCTGAAAAAAAGGCAATATCAAATATTTACTAACGCATCAGGCAAAAAGATTTGATGTGGCTGTTGCTATAGTGTTCAGAGTCAACTAAACTTGCAAGGAGAATGGAACCTTATTGGCAAAAATTCAAATTGCTGAATTTCAATCATTTTGGAGTTTGTGATTTCTTAAAGATTCAAATCAAAGCTTTGACACTTGTTCAAGTGGGTTTTTTTGCCAATCAATAAATTGCTCACTTTAACAATCAACAGTTTTGACGGTCTGACCTACCTTCATGGTCTGACCATGGTCTGATCATCATGACCATGATAAAAAAGATGAAGTTTTGGTTGAACCCTTGTTCTAACTTGTCTATAAACAGTTTATAGTTTAACAGCATTGATGACTGTTGCTGTGACTGAAAGGTGTACGGATTGAACATTTTTCAATGGTCATCGTGTTGTCCAGATTCCCTGGCCTTCGTCAAGAGCAAACTCTGGCCTCCATAAACATTTGTTTCTTTTTAACAAATTACATCATACACTGTCAATAATCCTAGAAGTACAACAGAGGTTCGTTCCCGCATTGTCTCCTCGACCCTCATACTCATAGTTCTAGGACTGGAGTACACTGTCATCATAGATTGTAGGCCTATTAAATCATAGTATCATTTCAAAACCAATGACCTCAGGGGTCAGGCTCAGTCACTCCTGACACAGCTAGAGTCAGACCTGAATTTTTGATAATTTCATCTTCATCTTCATTGATTTTAAAGTCAGCAAAATATCTTTCAATGCATCTCACTCACTATCTAATTTTTTAATTACACTTAACCATGTCAACTAAGTAATCGTAATACTACACTGGCAAAACAACGATGTATTTTTTACTGATTCAGTGATTGATTAAACTAAAAATAAATGTTAAATTTAGCCTGTGTTACCAGACCCAACAGCACGCTTTTAAACAATGGGACAATGTCACATGTGTCCAGTGATATAGTTAATATGGCATGTTGTGGTGTACTGTAGTGTATGGACAGTGAAGCTGATTTCTTACCATGCTTTGATTCAAACTTAAAGGGGAGGGATTTACCCAGTTTTTTAATGGATGTTGGCCTTTACAGTATAATGTTAATTTAGTTTGAAAGTAGCATTTGTCGGATACGGACATTTTTTCCAAATATTTGATCATTTTTACCCAGAAAGCTTCAAATGTCTTCAAAAACATTTTTATCTTGTTTTTCTACCTCGTAACTCGTATTCGTACTCGTAGTAGGGGAGTACCAAGTAGACTAGTACTAGTAGTAGTACTATAGTAGGAGCGAGCAGCCGTTAAAATAATCTGTCCGAAAATTGGACACCATTGTTGGCATTGCATTTGCACATTTGCAATATTCACGTGATTTGTCCCAAATAAAGACATCGTAACATGCTGCAATCAGAATAATAGCATCTTAACTGTTCCCCCCTTTTTCAAAGAACAAATTACAAACCTTAAATCGTCAAAACTCCGGATGAGACTGTCCAACAACGAGCAAAAACGTAATCAGGCAAGATTGCAACTCTTTCTTGGGCTTTGGGATTCCCCTTTATGGATCTTCAAAACGAGCAGCTGATGCTGCATTCATGTCAATGCATTACCAACAGCACAAAGTACGCGTTAAAATATGAAACGTTCCTCCATAAACAGTGGCAAGCGTCAGTCTATAAATACATTTAGCCTCAGAAAAAGACTATACAAAGCGGGCTCGAAACACAAGGCCGTGAACAATTGTTTGCATTTATGTGCCAAAGGTAATTTTGTTTGGTAAGCAGTCTGCGATAGCTAATTCTATTGTTAGGCAAAATATGTTTGGCGTCCCCCCCGCCTCTCTTTAAAAGAGCCCCTCCTTTTTTACTTTTTTTAAGGATCATCTTTTACGATCTCTGACGCAAACAATAAATTCTAAACTACATAACATCGTATGTTGTGACTGAAGCACACCGAAAATGTGTCAGGCGGCCAATGACAACAACAAAAAAACCGCCTCCTCCTTGTATTCAAAAAAGGCAGGACGCTAATCATGTTTGTTTGTTTGTTTGTTTGTTTGTTTGTTTGTTTGTTGTTTTTTGTTTGTTTGTTTGTGGTTTTTGGGGGGTGCCTTATAAATACATTTCGAGAGTTCAAGATGTATATTAATATGGACAGATGAAACATGCAATTCGTATTTTCATGGATGAGCATTGTAACTCATGGAAGACAACAACCTTTCTTCACTGAAAATACATTGTAAAAGAAAATATGCTAACTATTGTGCTAGTTCTCGCTAGATATCTCTAATCTAAACAACAATTACCAAAGTGATTTTATGGTGGCATGAAACACAACACGAAGGGCAATCTAAAATAAATTTATAATTTAAAACGCATCGACTTCATAATAACATCCTCTCAAGTCAAATATGTATTTATTTTGTAACAAGAAATATGTAAATCACTTACAATCATGACTTTAATTGCACATAAATTATTTCTTAGAAACATTAATACTAGGACCCCAAGTTGGGGGTGGGGGGGGGGGTTGGCTGAGACAATCCTGGACAATCACAAATCGGAAGTAAAATCAGTCCAAATATTTTGTTGACTCACACCCATAAGAAATGACAAATGAATTCGAGTACTTTTTGTGGATTAATCTAAACAAACACAAAAAGTGTTGCTTTTAAAATGAAAAAGGGAACGTTTAACAAATCTGAAAAAGAATACCAATAAATAAACAACTGATCTTTACTTTTACAATATAAAGGTTCTTTTATGAAAGACTTTTTGGTCTCAGAAAAAAATTAATACTTTTACAAAATATAGTTTTCCTTTTTTTATATATTTTTAGATGAACAACTACAAAATAATCTAACAACTTTATCTTGGAGCAATACTTTTGCAGTGCTCTTCTCACTGCGCTTAGTGATGACCAAAAGGCAAATCCTTTCATTCTTAAAGGCAAACAAAAATGGGAACTGTTTTATTTAACATAATATTGTTCCATCATTTCCTGTGAAAAAACAACAATAAGTATTAACTTAAAAATATATGAAACATGCCCATTAGCATTATCTTTGGCTTCGAACAAAAGGTTATAAAAAAAAATTGCATATACAAAAATAAAAATATACTGTATACCTGACAGTAATTATGCTAACTTTTCTCATAAAACAAACTTGTTGATATAGTTGAAACTCCGAGTATAAATGTGTGGAAGATTGTAAAACCTTAAAATAGTATACTTATAAAATACAAATCTTTTGCATAATATACTACAAAAATACCTAATGTGCAAACAAACAAACATTTTATGACTGCTTTCTTAAAAAATTTCCTTCCAACCTACAAAATTTTACTTAGAATCTATGAAAATTACAACAAGATATAATGATTCTTGAGTTTAGTTTGTTCCTTCATGTACTTTGGAAGTTTTCCTTCTCAATTTTTGAAAGAAACTACAACTAATTTTTACTGACACCTGTTTTCAACACATTTCAGATTGAATTCCACTTATATCTGACCTTAACATCTTGAAGTCAGTTCGGCTTTATATAAATGTCTCCCTTTAAAATACCTTCTACGTGTACTATGACTTTAATTACAAGAAAATCTAATAAAACTCTCAAATAGAACTGGCTCTTTTAAAAGCTTGATCTTTCTCAAGCATGAAAACAAATCCTGAAATGCATAACCTTTAATATCAAAGTTTAAAACCAAACTAGTTTGGGGTTGATTTTCTATTTTGGAGGTAAACAACCTACATCACTCCTTCCCCTAGACAATCAGACTAAAGCAGATTATGGAGTAACTATATTTTGAAAATATTTAGTTTGAACACATGACTTTTTCATGTTTCAGCAAATTTTTAAAGGTCACAGTCTGCTTCCAAAGTGTTGCATATCACTGGTTTCTGAAACACTTCATATCAATATAAGAAACTACTGACTTGGGCAAGTCAGAGTAAAAGTATACCAATAGGGAACTTATTTTAATACTTAAAGTTCCTACTTCCAACATGAACAGGGCATAATTGCTTTGACCCTTCCTGAGTGGAGTTGATTATAATAGTGTCTGCTTAAATGTAGACTATCCTGAGGTTTATGAACTTTTCATTGCACTGAAGCATGCTGGTAATCATACACAGAGCTATTGAAATGTCTCATGGGAATAAATGGCACAAGATGAGGGTTACCAGCTACATTGTAAACAGGTCTTTCAATCAGCCCTCGTGTGTCAGCCGTAATCAATGGTTGCCGAAAGTACAATCTTTGTGAATGATTGGTCTCTGAATCAGCAAGCGGGCCACTTTGAGAGATGCGGGTTGAGGGCTGATTATCATCTGATCTAGGTTTTGGGGATCGTGCAACACAAATCTTATGCCAACCACCCTGTGATGAATCCTGCTTGTCTTCAATATTGGTTGATTGTGACCCTTGGGGGCTACTTTCAGACTTTTCCAAAGTGGGCAAGTATTGCATTTCCATCATAGAAGGCAAAGATGAAAGCTTGCATTTATGCCCATTTGACCTTTTTGAAGGGTCATTAATGATACAACCTGATATGACATAATCCATCTGTTTCTCTTGAATATTAGTAATATACTTATAGTGAGACAAGAGTTCATCCTTGGTCTTCATTGCTGACTCCACTTCCTTAAGACGTTCATCAATCCCCTGAAGATTCTTACAGTGGATGTTATTCATGGAGTACAGCTTGCCAGTAAACTCACTTTGGTTGTAGGTCAGTTTGTCTTGAAACTCTTTTTGTAGGTTCTGATAAAGATTGTGCAAGTTTTTGTACACCTGTGTGTAATTTCAAATAACAGGTAGGTCATTATTAATAGTAAACTATTTGTAGCATTTAGCAAGTAGGGATTGAATTTGGTGGGAAATCCACAAGATCACAGGGCTTGTAGCTGAAAACCTTTACTGGACCAGAGTATTTATTACAAGACCAGAATCAAAATAAGAAAACATTTTCCACACAATTTAATATGTAAACTGTCTATATTTGAATAAGCCCGAAGAGAAGATCTATTTCATTTTTCTTGTGCACAAATACAAGTATTATTATTTAATATAAAATAAATTGACAATCCACTAATTTCTTCCAAGTTTGTTTAACTAAAAACAAGGATATCTTTTCTCTCCCTTCTCTTACAAACTATTAAGAAAATTTTACACATTAACCATTGTAAAACATAAACTAACCTGCTGTGATTGGTCAACAGAGTGATGCTTCAGCAACACCTCATTGTGCTGCACATGATGTAACAGAAAGTTCTGCTGTTTTTTCATCTGGTGTAGCTCCTGTTGTACATGCTGAGCCAGGTGCACTTGATCAGAATTCTGTCAAGAATTAAGGTGAAGGATACACATGAAGGGTACAGATTTCACTTTTTTGTTTAAGTTTAGAGCTCAGTTTTTCCCCCATCAAATAGCTTGACTTAAAATCAAATATTTTGACAATTATTTCAACTCCTGCAAAAAACCTTTGCACAATGTTCTATCTTGTTGTTGTAAAATGTTGTTGTTCAAAGTGATCTTACTTACCTCTGGTTGCTGGTATCTGGTCTCCCTTTTGTTATCTTGAGGAGTTGGTTGCACATGCAGAAAAGGACAGGAAGGACGGTAACAACTTCCAGTCTTGAGGAATCTGTGGCATGGATTATTATGCTCATTGTCCTACCGAAAAAGTTGACAAACACAAACAAAAATGTTATTTTATGAAATCAGGACTGCTGTTATTGAAGATTTTATTGAAAACACTGAATCTGGATAATGAAATCATCTTGATGTTAGTTCATTTTACTCATGACAGTCCCTTGCACACACTCTGAACTTGCTCATTGTACCCTGCTTGGCCACACCATGGTTATTAAATAATAATTGAAATTCTGCAGACAATTATAATAGTAGGTTGTTATGGCACTACCTTCATTCAATTACCTGGTAATATTTGGGGCGGGGTCCAAGTCGGCTGTGCACAGAATTTGAGGGAAATCTCCTGTGGCACAGACATTGGGGGAAAATAAACATTCAGTAACAACTTAAAGTAACAAGAAGTCATTTAAAAAATTGATTCAGGAGTTGATGAGGACTCAGGATCTCCTGACCCAAAAGAAATGATAAAATGAAAGAGTATCATCAAACTTACATACCTTTCAGAATGGCTTTTGAATGATTCTGTGTGACATCTCTTTGGTCTTAGCGTATCATTGGTGTTTACTGGCGAGTCTGGTGCTTTTCTTTTAGCACTCCTCAAGCCACACTCAAGGTGCCAATCCCTGCAGAGGAAAGTATGATTACTTTACAGCATCTATGAGTTTGCCCTTAACATTTTTAGTGAATGGCCAGCAGGACCAGTTAGCTTGTCATTTCACTAGTCCACTAACTTTTTCATAGTCCATATTTCAAATGAAATAGAGATGCTTTTCAACAATTAACTGGCCAGCCGAACCACTTGGAGTGAATTTTGACTGGTCCTAAGGTGTATTAACTAGCATTTGATAGGCGGACCTGTGTTATGGGAGAACACTAATTGCTTCTCTCCATTCAGGATTATAAAGAGCTGATTAAAAAGGGATTAGCATCACTTCAATTTGTCAGTGATAATGTTACTTGGGCTTAACATCACTGATGAGAACTTAATTCATATGTTCAAGCATATCCTTGAATCCTTGATTCCGAGCACCAAATGTTAACTCTGATAAAAACTTATCGATGCTGCTGCTTTACTGTTTGTTACAAAAGACCCACCTCTTCTCTTCCTCCTCAAGATCCAAATGATCAATGTCATTGTCATCACACATGATTGACAGGATATCATCGTCCACATCTTGATCCATTTTGTCTGTTCGATCATCAATCCTTGCTAATAAACATACACACATTAGTAGTCTTTGTAATATCGTGGTCATTCAGTGATATCAACATGTAGCATAATGTCTGTTGAGAATTAAGCCCTATGGAAACTTGCCAATCTCATGCTTTAAAACATAGGCCTACCCCTTTATTAAAACATACCCCTTGTTGAACATGTTGTAATGTTCAACAACTGTAAAATGGACAGGCTCTCCCGTTTGCAATGTTTTGATAAATGTTTGTAAGAATAAGATCAGACAAAGACCAAACCTTGATTTGTTTCTGGGTCATTTTCCACATCAACCTGTCCAGCCTCGTCACTCGCAGTGGTTGCAACATTGGCATCAGTATTGAGATGGTTGGAATCTACCGTCATATCTTCACAATTTCCTACTTCGTCCAGCACCAAAACCTCTCCAGAATGACCTTCCGACTGACGATCTTCGACTTCCTCTGATGAAGTGACGAGGCCGGTCGGGGGCGGTGAAGCGCCACCAAGCCCGAGCAAGTTTACCCAGGATTTGTCGCTGTTGCTTTGGGAATTCGAACCATCAACACCATCGCGATCATTTCCACATGTGTCAGTGTCAGGGCGACTAGAATTAGAAGTTGTATCAGGTTGTGTATTTTCATATGAACTGTCAGGTTGTGAAAGTGCATCTGAGGTGAATGGTCTTATCACCTGTACCTTTCTTGCATCAGCCATGTTCTTGAGATTGTCACAGTACTTCGCAGAGTAACTAGTTATTTCGTGAAATATTTTACTTTTAGGGTTATGTTTATGAGTCTAAAGAGGCCTGGCCACAGAGGTGAACCCGCGCGCTCCTGCTGGGCATGTTCCGTTTTATTTTTTAGCATGTGGCCTGTGAATAGCGCCCTCAATTTAGTTTTTCCAAAATAATTATTGAGTTTAACCCGTCAGTTCGTCAGCAGCAGTCTGTCTTCCAAATATAACTATTACAATTATCACCAACTAATAGTTTCATGCGTTTGGCAGATTTTTTCTCGTCATCTATATTTCCCCCCAAATCAAGAGCCAAAGTAATTAATAAAAGTTTGTGAGGGCAGAACTTTTTTTTCTTCTTGTTAGCACCCCCCTAAGGAAACCCCAAGACCTCAATATAATAATACCCTTTTAAGGCACTGGACACGTTTGGTAATTACTCAAAACAAATATTAGCATAAAAAACTTACTTGGTAACGAGCAACGGAGAGCTGTTGATAGTATAAAACATTGTGGGAAACGACTCCCTCTGAAGTGTCATAGTTTTTGAGAAAGAGGCAATTTCTCACTTAATTAAGAGATTTCTGGCCAGAAGTCTTTTATTATGCACCTAAAAGCACACAAATTAATGTGCAACGAGGGTGTTTTTCTTTCATTATTTTTTTGCAACTGCGATGACCAATTGAGTCAAAATTTTCACAGATTTGTTATTTTATGCATATGATGGGATACACCAAGTGAGAATACTGGTTTTTGACAATTACCAAAGGTGTACAGTGCCTTTAAGAAGAAAAAATGGATCTCCTTTACCTACATTGGAAAATGAAAACCTAGAAAATAAATTCCAACACATAAATTTGTTACAAAACTTTTATTTGAGAAAGAAATGCTCTTTTTATATTACAAAAACAGTAGCAGATTCATAATTCATTCTTAATTTGTATCACATAAAGGAGGAATTTAGCTGTTTTGAAAACCTTAAAATGGAATATTAGTCAGTAGTTCCAGACTACAATTGGGTAGCCTTCTCATTCAAGATTGTTTAACAATCATCAGGGAGACAGTGGTTTCCCTTCTCTCAATCGAGTTTGAATAAATAATGGCCAATAGCCAGTCCAATAGTAACAAATATCTTGAAATGTTAATCAAGAAGTAAAGAGATAGCCTTCTAGGGATCATTGAATACTTCAGTGTCAAGTGTCTCACAACAATTACAATAATTTGGTTTAACACTTTGCAGTAACATCATTTGGTAAGTCGTAAGATAATGGTAGTTTTGTTAAAATCAGCCCTTGGAATCCAAGCTAACAACTTGATGTTCAAGCAAACTTGAATCCTTGATTCTGATTGGACAATCCATAGCAAAAAGAGTGTGATAAAAACCTTTATTACATGGCGGCTTTGGCCCATATCAAACCCTGTTCTATAACGCGCAGCTCTACTCCACATATTGTACACCCATATCAAACCCTGTTCTATAACGTGCAGCTCTACTCCACATATTGTACCCCCATATCAAACCCTGTTCTATAACGTGCAGCTCTACTCCACATATTGTACCCCCATATCAAACCCTGTTCTATAACGCGCAGCTCTACTCCACATATTGCACCATTTTAATATACTCATCACGTTTGCTTAAAGATAAATTTGCTATCATACACGCACTCGTGGAATATTGAAAAATACAGCAGGTCTGCGTCCTATAACCAATGAGGCTTAAATGGGACACAGAAGCACTATACATTTCCATATTTCATTCACGCTTGTATGATAACTAATAATAGCTTCAATGGATGTAAATAATTTATGTTTTGAGCAAAACGGACTCTTTTATGGTGTAACATTAAATATTCTAATAGAAAGATACACAGTACGCAAGAAATGATTACAAATGCACCTTGACAACTTGTGATGCATCAAAACTTCTGTGACAATTAGAGCATTTCCTGGTTTTCTTGCTTTCAGGTAACAAAAGGCAACTTCTACATACCATGTGTGCACATGGTAACTTATACATGTTCAGTCGCCCGTTGACATGGTAACCTTCTTTGGTTGCTATAGTATTACCACAAGCAGAGCAGGACCAGCTGTTGGTGACATGTTGATCTGAAGAAATAAAATGGTAATGTTAGAAACTCTTGCATTGGAATTTAATGTTTCTAAATGAATACAAATTCTGCCATTCTAAAGAAGTATCTTCATTCATCATTTAGAACATTAGAATACTGGAACCTTCATTCATCATTTAGAACATTAGATTGCTGGCAGTGGCACCTTCAATCATCATTTAGAACACTAGAATACTGGAACCTTCATTCGTCATTTAGAACATTAGATTGCTGGCAGTGGCACCTTCAATCATTTAGAACATTAGAATGCTGGAACCTTCATTCATCATTTAGAACATTAGAATGCTGGAACCTTCATTCATCATTTAGAACATTAGATTGTTGGCAGTGGCACCTTCAATCATCATTTAGAACACTAGAATACTGGAACCTTCATTCATCATTAAGAACATTAGATTGCTGGCAGTGGCACCTTCAATCATTTAGAACATTAGAATGCTGGAACCTTCATTCATCATTTAGAACATTAGAATGATGGAACCTTCAATCACCATTTAGAACATTAGAATGCTGGAACCTTCATTCATCATTTAGAACATTAGATTGCTGGCAGTGGCACCTTCAATCACCATTTAGAACATTAGAATGCTGGAACCTTCATTCCTCATTTAGAACATTAGATTGCTGGCAGTGGCAACCTTCAATCATCATTTAGAACATTAGAATGCTGGAACCTTCATTCATCATTTAGAACATTAGATTGCTGGCAGTGGCACATTCAATCATCATTTAGAACATTAGATTGCTGGCAGTGGCACATTCAATCATCATTTAGAACATTAGAATGCTGGAACCTTCAAACATCATTTAGAACAATAGATTGTTGGCACTTTCATTTATCATTTAGGACATTGGTTGCCAAATTCAAACTTTACTTTGACTTGAGTATCTCTTTATAACTAGCTTTAAACAAAAATTCCAGAGGATGCTTGAACAATCCAAAGTAATTTCAACTTAAACCTTGAACCCTGACTGATTAATAGCATAATACCTGTTTTCCAATACTGCATTGTTGATTTGTCTTTTTGCTGAATGAGGGTACTGAAGATAATGCCTGTTCCAAAGCTATATCAAGACTCTGAGATAACATGTCTTCATGACAGGTTGTGGCCACTGTGAAAAAAGAAAAAAACTTCAAATTAAAAAAAATCAACAAGAAAACATCCACGGGCTTCTAGCTTGAAGCAGAAATGTACCTTTACTTTGATTATCTAGTTTGGGAAGATAATTCACACCCTAATCAGATTATCACAATTCTGAGAAACAATGTACCATATCTAAAAACTTTCTGAAATATTTCAATTGGGCATTGCAATGTATAAGAACACCTGTTTGTCCTTATTTTAATTAGAGGTCATATAATATTATAGAACTTCTGACTATCATCTTAAAGGTTTTAGAAGGAATAATTGGTACTTGATCACAAAATTTTCAATTCTGATTAGAAAAGGTGAACCAAGCAAACCACAATTAACCAAAGTTATGCCAAACATGTCCTTTCTCCGTACCTTGGGTCGATGATGAACTTGATGGTCTGGTATGAGAAACATTCACAGAAACTTCTTCCTCATTCTTTGTGTTGGTATTGAACCTTCTCTTGGTCATAGAATGACGGCCAGATTGAACAGGAAACTTCCTCTTTGATGTTGCACTAGAAATTCTGCTTCCTGGATATAAAGGTGTTTTACCTGAGGTACTGACGTTATTAATGTTGCTTTCATTAAGGTTTGGTGCCCTTAAAGTTTTCACACTATCATCTTCTTCGATGAGTGAAATGCATTCACTTCTTGGATGACTCACAAGAGATGCTGCAGTAGGTATTACTTGCTTTGTGGCTTTATTACTCAATCTACCCACATCTCTAGCTTCAAGTGAAACATTGTTCCCGCCTTTCAGTATGTATTGATCAATCCTTTCTTTCAGTTTCACATTAGGAAGAGGTTTACTGTTCTGGGAGAAAGGTATCCCGGTAAATGGATCATTAGGAGGGCGCCCCCACACTGCCTCTGCTTCGCTGTGTTTAGTCAAGGTTTCACTGTTAATGGTGTGACCTGATGGTAACAAAACTGGAAGTATCAACATATCAATTGTAATGGGATCAATAAACTCTTCAGGGCAATCTTGTTCATCAACAGAATTTTTGATTTTCTTAGCTTCATGTTCAAAAGTTTCCTTGGATTTACATGTAGCTTCAGCTTTTTTTGTAACACGTTGATGTTTCACCTTGTTTTTTAGTGGATTTTGACAATTTGCCACTTGCAAAACCCAATGAATGGTTTGCTTGGAGCAGTGTCTGGAAGGCTGTCCCAAAACTTGAACACTTTTTATAGCCACAGATCCAGTGATGACACGATTGATGCGCAGTGTCAAATGACTCACATTAGTCAAAGCACCAAACTGAGAATTGCGTAGCAACCTCTTGACTTCCCCTGGTCTTGAAGGAGAAGAAGGAGATTCATCTGGTTCCAGATTACCTGTAATCTGAGGATACATTGCTTGGTAACTGTGATTTACAAAACAGAAACTTGTTGTGTTTCTGTCTGTGGAGAAAGCTCTACCAACACTTGCAAAAACAGCACCATCCTTTTCTGACTGCATATCACTTTGGTTTCTTAAATATGGCTTTTCATGACGATCCGTAAGTTCTTTTTCTTGCGGAGGAATTGTATGACTACTTCCTCTTTGATTGATCATAGGTACAGAGGCTGTAAACAAATCTACCCCTCCAGACATTTGACTACCTACTTTGGGATCAATAATAATCTTCTGAATCCATATGTTGAATCGAAACACGAGATTGATGTCAACAGGGGGTTTGATAAAGCTCTCTGCGACAAAACCTTTGGGCTGACCCCACATTGTCTTGGCCTTGCCGAGTAAATTTTCAACTTCGTATCCATCTGCACTCACAGAGCTTGTCGTGACCATTGTGCCAAATTCATGACTGCAGAAGTTCGTGGCCATGTTCACTCAGAAGTTTGAAGAATTATATATGACTGGCTTTCATCATAATACCCTCATCTCCTCTGCTGCGTGCATGCTTGCTGTTTAGTGCACTGTGTTAGACAAGAAGAGATGAAGAGTTGTAAAATTATTAATTATTGCTGACACTAAAGTACTGCTAGTGCTTGAGCTGGGACATGTTTGGTTTGTCAAGAGAAAAATGTGTATCTTTTAAAAAGTTATAATAATATTAATAAATTATAAATTATACAGGCAGCATTCAATACATCTGGGTTCCAGCTATTTTTTCCCGAACCTCTGTTTGAATTGTTTCAATTGCAATTGAAAGCAAAAATAGTCGGGTAGCTCCATGGCCATGGTCATACCTACTCCTAGAATTATGAGGTTCCATGAACCTCATAGAGGTCCATGTACAAACTACAATACAAAACTTTTTTTCATTTACGTTTCTGCACCTGGAGTTCTCATTTGAAATCGGATCTCGCCAAAATTAGGCTCTACGTGTTCCTTGGAATCTCATTGAGCGTTGCATGGGTCAAGAAAATCCACTCCGCAAATTTAAAATTGTTAAAAAGCAATAAATTCTTACCGTCATTCCCAGTCCTCTTCAAACAGTGTGAGTGTTATAACAAATATGGCGCTTGCTGCGCTCGCAAAGGTCTACCGAACAAACTGGTACTCCGCGCGCAGCAACGCTGGTCCCGGCAACTGTAGGTTGGTTTTGTACACACATCATGTGACTCCAGCGCCATATTTGTTATAACACTCACACTGTTTGAAGAGGACTGGGAATGACGGTAAGAATTTATTGCTTTTTAACAATTTTAAATTTGCGGAGTGGATTTTCTTGACCCATGCAACGCTCAATGAGATTCCAAGGAACACGTAGAGCCTAATTTTGGCGAGATCCGATTTCAAATGAGAACTCCAGGTGCAGAAACGTAAATGAAAAAAAGTTTTGTATTGTAGTTTGTACATGGACCTCTATGAGGTTCATGGAACCTCATAATTCTAGGAGTAGGTCATACCCATGGTTGTTGTGCACTCACCGGTGGATAATCTGAGCGATCTAACTTCTTGCCAAGATATTTTTGAAATACTTTGTTTTGCAATTTTGTTCAAAATAACTCATTAGAAATGAACACTGAATACAAATAAATGTTTATCCTTACATTTTGATGTAGTGGTTTCGTGTAGATCATCGTCATTTCGTACTGCTTTAACATTTTTCTGAGCTAATTTTGGTCGATCACTGCAACTTGTCAGTGCTAGACTCCATATTTTGTTTATACCGCCCTCTCCAGTTCAGTGTTGTCAATTTAATAGCCCAACCAATCAAATCACTTGTTTGATGTTTCCATGGGGTTAATGTCAGAGCGTTTCACTTGTCATTGCTGCGATGTTTAGAGCGTGTTTTGTCATATTTTGCAGTGGTTAAAGACTGAATTCTATCCGCTTATCTGACAAGGTTTGATAATATATATATTCAAGTTTAAACTAATATTATTTATAAGGTTATTTGTCGATTATCATCATATAATAAACTACAGAGTAACGTTCGTTCGTTAGTGAATAGTGTGGGCTGATTCTGTTGTTTAGTTTTGTGGTCCAGTAAACGGACAACAGTTAACGATCCCGTGTTTCCTAGTCCTAGCCCGGATGGCCTACTCACTCTTGTCAGTCTTGAGACTTGAGTCTTGCTTATGCTAACACTAACATTAAACTATTATAAATACATGCATGTTTTGCATACATCAATTGATAATGAAATACAGATCAGTGCTGGCAGTTTAGAGTAGGCAAATACATTTTTTACTAAATTTAAAGAGGCGCCAAAAAGAGCTTTGAGTTTGAATGATGGTAATTCCAATTGACATTAGTCAGCTTTTTGTATAAACTTTGTTGAGTAAATAATTGCCTTTTGGAAGTGTCAATGTGCTTGAGGAAACATGCTGACCAGGAATCAGGAAAGTTTGTCGACTATGTCGCTACATTTGCAAACTAATATATTTTGGCATCATCATCTATGATTAAGATTTAAATTGTAAATATAATTTGTTTTATTTATTTATTTTTCTCAACAGGTTTTAGATATACACAAAAGCCACACACCATGTCTCGGGCTCAGGCAGAAAGTGTGATTAAAAACATCATCAGAGAAATAGCCCAGGAATGTGCCAGCAAAGGTCAAGCCGTCTCAGAGACCCTGGTAGCCTTCATGGTGAAAGCTGTTGTATTGGATCCTGCTAATGAGTTCAATGTTGACAGGACACTAACTAAAGATGATGTCCAAAAGCTAATCAAGGTCTGGTCATATAATAGGAAACTAACAAATCAACAGGAGATAGATCTTTCCTTAAAAAGGATGACGGTTCAGAGACGCATTCAAATTGGGGGTGGGGTGAAAAGCTGGAAGTCTTTTGAAAAGCTGGGCAGGTCTTTGGAACATTACATCCTCCCCAGTGCTTTGCAGATTCTAAAGCAAATGCTTTCTACAAGGTTGTCACTATTGTTTTTAAATATACTCATTTACTTTTTTAAAACGGCAATTCATTATTTTTGTTAAAGCTGAAAAGTATCAAAAAGTAAGTAAAAGTGTGTGCTTAATTTGTATACATTAATGTTTCTTTCAATAGATCTGTGTGGATCATTTGTTGGACACAAGATCACCAGCTCTAGATACGGTCAAAATGCAGGTTTATTTTGATATGAACTACACCAGCAGAGGCAAGTAGAAGCTAGGACTGTATACAGGCCATGAAGTTATTTTGTGTTTCAAGAAAAAGATTTCCAATAATATTGGACTTATTGAACAAAATACTGGGTTCAGAATACCTTATATGTTTCTATTTTATTTACACTGTAGCTGATTTCTTGGATGAACACAGGCGTGTTTTGGAGCAACGTCTTACACCAGTCATTCGTGAGATTACGGATAGCCGAGCCCGCACCAGGGAGGAACTTGAAAGTCTGTACAGGAAAATTGTGTCTGCTGTCCTGCTCCGTTCTGGTCTTGGCTCACCCACAGATATTGCTGTTGTTCGGGAGGCAACAGGTACTCATTACACCCACATGTACCATATATACTCCCCCATCGGATTTACAAAGTCTCCCAAGTTTAGGGAATTTGTTATGCTGTAATACAAAATTAGAAAATCCCAATAAATTTTCTGTGAACATTTGTTTTGTTCAACACTATTTAACAAAATTCTGTGAACTATGTATAGAGGTACCTTTTAACCTTATAACTAGTTATTCTTTTGTTCAACACTATTACGATTTTTCTGTGAACTATAGAGGAACATTTTAACTTTAGTTTTGATTCCTTTTGAATTGGAATGAATTTTTGAAACTAAATGAATGTTTTTCTTATTTATTTGTAGCCGCCCTACAGAGTGTGTTCCCACAGACAGAGCTTGGTACCTTTATGTCGCTAGTCAAGCGTGACAAAGAGAGACAACTTGTTGAATTGACACAGATCGTCACTGGTATCCGTCTCTTTAATAAAGAATGTGGGAAAGGAGGAGAAGGCATTGATGATTGTGAGTTGGTTACCGACTTTATGTACATTTTCTTGCATCCAAATATTTTTATTCAGAAAAAAACTTTAAAGAGCTTTGATTTCCATGGAGCTTTACTGAACCACTTGACTTTTCTTCCATTGTGAATCTTATAGCACATTGTAATAGAAAGATTCTCTCAGGAATTGATGAATTGTTTTGTCTTATTTCAGTGCCTGCCATTTTGAATGAGGCAGTTCCAGCCACTACTCAGAATGTAGATACAGCCATTCAGCGATCTTGTGATGTTGCCTTCAAGTATACAGGTAACAGTGATCCATTGACCATCTCCCTATACACATGTACTATTTCAGTAACTGCTAATCAAGTAGTAGTCAGTAATTGGTTTGCAGTCTACTTAAATTTAGAGATAAACAGTAAATTTTTTGGGAGGGGAATTATCTCTTTAACAAAAGAATTCAGGCTTCTTCTTTTTTTAAGTGAAATTAGTTATTCTTCGGGTTGTATTTCAAGCTTGATAATAACTACAAGTTTATCTTCCCTTTCCTTTTTACTTGTTCCTTGTCCAGCTTTGATTGAGAGGATTATGGCAGGGGAAGTAACAGAAGGACCATCCGTCAGAGCACTCAAAGAATCTCTTATAAACATTCGACAACATGAGTCATTTCTTAGGATCATCCTTGTAAGTTTCCTTCATCTTTTGGGATATTTGAGTCATAAATTGTCACAATATTTCACAGCTTGTGTCAGCTGCCTTGAAAAGTGTTCCACCTGCATCATCTGATGTTTCAGGACGTGCCACTCTAAAAGCTCTTGAAAGTCTTGCTCAAGGGAAACTGGAAACCAGTTCTGGTAATCCGAATCCAGGAATCTCCTTGGGCCAAATGGTTTCTCTTTTATTTTGATTCTTTTAGATTGACGTGCATTGCAAGATCTTTTAATAATCTCACTTTTGTTTTGGTTCTTTTAGAATGATGTGATAAGCTGTGCTCAACAGGTAGAGATGTTAGAAGCTCAGCTTGGATCCAGACTTGAACAGCTACAGGCTACTGTACAATCTAAAACTGCTGTCCCTACAGCACAAGTCTATGTAAGTCTACTAGTCTCCCAATACAATAGTGACTGGAGTTACATTATTATACTATTGTCATCTAAAGATGTCATCTATTCAATCATTGTTCTATCAACATTAGCTGATCCTTGACCAGTGTAATTGAATTGTTACCAGGTATTGTACGCCTTATAAAGGCTCTGTCATGAGAAACTTTGGGATAAAAAATAAATGTTGGTGTAATTCATTTTGTAAAGTCTGTATTTCATGATAACATTTTCAGCCTCAGTTCATCAATCTGGCTCATATCTGGAGTGGCTTTCAAGATGAGATGGTGCTACTGAGTGTACTGAGTAACATTCTAGCCAGCTTAGACCCTTTCACCAAGGTATGTTATTAAAACCAACCAGGATCAAAAAAGTTCACGTATACAAGCCACTGGTATTAAAGTTGATGCAGATTTGAAAGCAACTCTTTTTTTAAACATTCCAAAGGCTTTGTATAGTTTTATACCAGCAAGAAAGTGCATCAACTCTGCTCACAGAAACTCCACCCTGAGAAACAACCTTTATCATTTGATGGCCATGCAATCAACTAGTACCTTACTTTTTGTTTTTAAAGTGTTAATTAGTGTAAGTATTCATCCTGATTTTGTTTGTGTTGATGATTACTCCTTAGGGACATAAGGATGTATTTACAGCAGAGATGATGTCTCCATTCCTGGAAGGATTACATGTCAGATCAGATGAGGAGAGAATCAGAGAGGTTGGAGGAATATTGATATTTATATATTATATATTATATTATATTATATAGCTCAGTCGGTAGAGCGCCGGCATGTCGCAGGTTCAAATCCCGCTCCAGTCAGTTAGTCTTTGTTCGACCCCAATATTATTTCAGATTTACCCAGTCAGTTTCCCTTGTGGTTTATTACTTCTTTGAACTTGTAATGTCAGATTGGAATGTTCAAGTTGTACAAATACTTCTCCATCTGAAACAAAAACACATCCATGATGTAACACCCTGCTTACCATCATTCATCAGACTACAGGTAATGATCACCGTGTACAGCCTTCAGATTTTAAGCGAGTGGAGTGGTTATTCCCAGAAACCACCAAGAACTTTGAGAGACTTCCTCTTCAATATCGGGTAAGCCACACTGTTGCTCTATTATCTCAGCAAGTCTTAAGATTGACCTTAGACAAGTTTGTAAATTTTCAAAGAACCCTTGAGCCCTAACCTTTAATAAAATCTAATAATCAGATTGGTATTATACTGCTATCTTATAGTAACCCAATCCATATTCTACTTGATGTTCAGGGTTACTGTGGCTGGGCATTGGTCCGTTTTGATCGTTTGCTGTTACCTGGTAATCCAGATATTGGAGTTTTACGTTATAATGATCGCTACTATGTCTTCTCATCAAAAGAAGCAGCTTATGAGTTTGCCAGTGATCCTAATGGGTGAGTCTCTCATCAAGATTAAGACTCTAAGACTTAAGACCCTTCCCTTTCTTAATCCTCGTAAATCCCATGCTGAGATTGGCCAAAGTTTGATTGATACAAGTCTGCAAAATCAGACTAATCATGTGTATCATGGATAAGAGGATGAAGAGTCAAATGCATTAAGCTTCGCTGTGAAGTACTCAATCCATCAAAACCATGCATAAGAAGGGTATGGATTGATGAGGATTTAGAAGGTTAACTACAGAGTTGAGCAGGGCTGTTTGGAAGTGAAAATAATAAGTGTACTTTGATAGCTACTGAAGTTGTGTATCTGTTTATTTTCAGGTATATCCAACATGTAGCAGAATGTGCTAAGATATCTCCTGAACTGATTCAATTGCTGGAACTACATGCCCAGTTTGCTACCATTACACCCTACACTCAGGTCAGTTCAATTACAGACAGTAAACTCAGTAACTTAAAAAGCTCAGATGGTAATGAGCTTTTCACAGTGCCTAACAAAGCCAGGACAAAAATGCCATATTTCATTATTTTTGTTTGTTCAATTTTGACATTGTTAAGAAGTTCAATCAGCCTCAAGAGTATCATCGGCCTAATAAATAGGTGTAAATCACCTTGACAAAGATTCCAAAGAAATGCATGTGATTACCACTTCATGTCTGAGTCCCCTGTTACAACTGTCCAAAAGAAACTTGTTTCCTTATGTTGTCCACAAAGTAACCTCCTTGACCTTTGACCTCTATACAGGGCAAGGATCAGGGTCAGATGATAGAGAAACCAATCACTAAATGTGATATGGGAGTGCAGACTGAAGTGCACCCTATTGAGTCTAACATCGTTAAGTCGTATGAGTGGAATGAATGGGAGCTTAGAAGAAAAGCCATCAAACTGGTAAGTAAGAGAGGTGTTACAGTCTAGATTTGGGAAAGATGAAAAAAATAATTTAAATTCACATTTCTAAATTTTCATGAAATATAGGTGACAAAGTTGTAGACAGCAGTATTAATCAATAGAGTAATACAGTGAAATCATTGTGGATGACAGGCAAAACTAATGTGTTATTATATTGAATATTCAGTATGAGGGTATACTGATAAAATGCTCACACAAAAAGGAGTTGAAGAATGTACTTCAATTTCCAACCCAAGCATTGCTAATCAAATTGATTCTACCTCTATTTTCTTCAGACCAACTTGCGTAATAAGGTGACCCACTCCATGCAGACTAACTTGAGTAATCTCAGACGAGACAACGTCACTCAAGTCTACCTGCCCAAGTAAGTACCTAAACTAATACCCAATGGATGGGTTGACTTTTCATTCTGAAAGACACGACCGTTCTTGTTTATTTATCTGTGAAAATCCTCAAACTTGAAGCTCAAAGTGAAAGATTTATAAAGATTTCATGGGTTATTTTATAATCGACTTATGTTTTTGTGTCTTTTTTTCAGGGATACTGCAAGTCAAACGAAGACAGATGGTTTCAGCAATGTTCCTAAGCCCCAGACATTCCTGGCTGGACTGAGGGGTGGTCAGACTCAAACCACAGTGATGACCAAAGTAGATCTTACACTGGATGTAGACCAAACATAGACAAGTTGTGCAAAGGAAAAGTGAAAAAAAGTTGGAGTTTATTCTCACAAGTATAAAAGTCTACATTGTTTGAGACTTTAAGACACCTGACCAAAACTAATTTCCCTTTCCAAACATCTTGGCAGTCAACTCATAATGAGTTGGGTTGTTGATGGCTGGTTTGTGATGTAATGTTTAGAATGCTAATTTGCACTCTTTAACTCTGATTTACACCTTGCTGAACATGAACTGACAGGAAACTCTCTTACTAAAGCTGTCTTATCCCCTGTATTCAACAATAGTAATATCCATCATCATCCAAAAAAGGGCCGGACTATTTCCCCTTCTTGCCTTGGATTGGTTGTGTTGATTTAAATGAGGGCAACTTGAGGTTAAAATAAATCTAGATTAGAGAAATGGTTAAAGGGCGTTTCCAAGCTCAGTGACAAATATTTTACATTGTAAAAACCAATTGACTGTATATAATTATTTCCTCAAGTATTCAAAAAGTGTTGGCAAATGCACACAGATAATAAAAATCAATTTTCCAAAAGGAAATGTTGCGGTAATATTTCTGGTAAAGTGCATTGTCATATCAACAGATATTATAAAAATTTAGATGCATGTGAGTCCTTTGTCGCAGAATATAATCCTGGACTATTCCATTTCACTTGGCAAAGCCAGATTTCACAGAGTGTTTATATTGTGTGACAATGCACTAACAAAAATGCATTCAATTTTTGTTTGATTTAAGTCACACAAAGATCCTTGTCACTTGAACTATCTTCATAGAACACAAAATAGACACGGAAACTTGTCTATCCCACACTCAAAACTTGAACAACATGGACAACTCTATGTAGACACAACCTTGTTCCTCGTGACATATCCATGCCTCATTTGGACAAATGGGCAGGGAAAGATTATTTTGGAAATAAAGCTGTGGAGCATTCTATAACTATCCATATAGGACGATATTAAATATAGGGATGACATGTTAAATGTGTTCCACCAATCAAATAACAAGGATATGTGCATGGGGTAAAACAAACAAAATTTGTATTCTGTCACTTATAAACAATTAAAACCAGTTTGATTTTAACAAACACTATTTGTTTGTGTAAACATTTAGTTTTTTAAATGTTCTTATTAATTATACCTTTATTTGAATGCAATTGAAGTTCTCAAAACTCATTATTATATGCAGAAAAGTGTAAAGATGCTTTATAGAACCTAATGTCGATTTCACAGAGAGCTAAGATTGCTCTTGACTGTGTATCAATCTTAATTGCTAAGCAAAGTGTGATGTCACAATACAAATCACTATGGCAATTCTACAAACACATCTTAACATTAAGTTAGTGCCTTGTAAAATCCAGCCGAGCCCCTTTAGCTGGAAGTCCCTCAAGGATGTGGCGCTAAACACTTTGAGTAATAGCTAAGCTCCAAGCCTGGAATTACACGGAGGCCATGACCTCTGTTGACCCTGGTCTTGACCTTGGTGCCCTTTCAAAATTTTCCCATAGAGTTTAAGATTTTCCAGTGGAAGTGCCCTTTGCAAAATAAAAATGGCCTTGCCCTCTAAAAGATGAATGTCCAGACCTGAAGCTTCATCAAATCTCTCTCCTTGTCTTCTTCTTAGGTGCCTCCTTCTCTTTCTCCTTTAACTTGGCAGATCTTGCAAATTGCTGATGGAATTCAGTTAAGGAAAGTAAGCAAATGATATATACATGAGCTTCTTTTAGGTCGAGTTAGCCATGAGGTAATAATACTCGACTTCAAAATGTTTGATGAATTAAATGCCTGAGCAACAGACCCTATGATTCGTTTAATCATCTTCTGATTTGAAACGTAAATAAATGTAACTTTCAACAAAACAGGGCCCAATTTCATGGTTCTGCTTACCATAAGCAAAGAATCAGCGCTTACGGAAGCAGAGAATTGCGTGCTTACGTCAAGCGTATTTCAAAGGTTCTTCGCTTACACAGCTAGCACAGAAATTTGGTGCTTACCTGTAAGCAAAGAATTGTGATCTAGCAAAGCATTTGGCAGTAAGCAGAGCCATGAAATTGGCCCCGGAAAAAACTTCTCAAATCCATTTGAACATTCTGATATAGTAGATATTCATTATACCTAATAAGATCGGTACAATCTCCTGCCCAAACAGCCCTTGCCACAATATTCCACAGGAGACTGTGGAGACTAAGTCCACAGGACACAAGCCATGGGGTTTCCTGATAATACCAGCAGTACAAACCACAATAAACCCATGCATCAATGCTAGCCTGGAAGATATGATACTTTGTGGAAGTCTGTGGTACCAATGTACAGGAAGGTTATTTAACAACAAGAAAAAACAAGTTTGAAGGTACAAGTTTTCAAAGCATGCAGTTGCAAAGGATACCACCACGATGGGCTTTCCTTGTAGAATGTAACCATTGGTGTCCTTCAAAGCTTTCTCAGCAGCAAATTCACTTGGTAGACCAACAAAGGCTTGACCTTTCATACGACCTTGGGTCATCAGCTGTATAGTAAACCTAAATAAAGAACCATCAAGAAAAGAATACATTGACAATTGTACCAGCTCAAAAAAAGCTGCAGGTGAAAGAATCAAAAGTCAACAGTTTCATAAATACAAAAAATTTTCTGTTATTGACCCCTTGCACGATGTGACCCCCAAAATGGTGGAAATGGTAGACGCGCATTTTGCAGAGGTGCATTTCGCGTCTGCAAGGGGTTAATTGGAAGAAAAACTGGATGTATGGTTAGAGAGAAGAGTGTGTTTAAGAACACATTGATGTTTTTCTTACATGTCCTTGTCAATTGGCGATGTCCAGTCCACATAACGACCATAGATATACTTCAAGTCCTGAACAGAAAAAACAGACACACAAATTATATACCATCTCAAAAAATAATTTCTTGAGGAATGAAACATATTTAACATTTCACAATGACTTGAAGCCATAGTAAATTTAAGTACATGTACACTAGTACACAACATTCACATACAAAACTTCATATTTCTTGCTGTTGTGTTTGAAATTAAAGCAGCAAATAAAGTTCCCTAGAGTGAGTAGGTTTTTAGACTTACTTTGTCCTCAACTGTTTTAGCAAGGTTTTTGAGGTACAACCTTGTGGTAGGTTCTCCCATCTCATAGCGCTTAAATACTGGATGCCTTTTTATCTCTGAAAAAAAAGAAACGTATATATGTACTGTTACTCAAAATCACCAGTAATCTCTGCCTCAGAAACAATCTCAAGTTATAACATAAGGTTATATCATAAGCTTGTGTGTGATCCCTGGCTATACGGCAATTACAGGTTGAATGGCTTCTGAACGGCAACCCCAAACAAAGTTATTTACAAAATAAGGAGTCCGCCAACATTAGGGCTAGATAGCCAAGTTGGTAAAGTGTCTGTACGTTAATCCAGAGGTCGCAGGTTCAAGTCCAGCTCTAGTCAATTTTTCTTTGTTCAACCCAAACATTTTCAGAAACAATCTGCAATATGTCTGGTTTGAAAATAATAAAAATAAGTTAGTTTTCTTTTGAGCGGATCCAGATTACTTTAATTTTAAGATACATACCGTGTGATGGGAGTCTATTTCTAAGCTCCTTTCTGGAAATGAACTCAGTCAATTCCTCCTCTATATCTTCATCTTCATCTTCTGCTTCATATAAACCTTTCTTGGAAGAAGCTTCTTCTTTCTCAGTCACTGGATGCTCAAATGTTCCAAAACCTGAGACTTGTTTGGAGGACTCTGAAGTGTCAGCCACTGATGAATCATAGATTTCATCAAGCGCTGATTGATCTGCAAAGAAAGCAAAGAAAGGAAGTAATATATATAAGTGTAAGATAGATGCAAGTATACATTATATTTGAACAGTGAAGATTCACCACACTGTTTCTACTCCATAAAGTATACCCCAAAAAGAAAACTCTTTTTTAACCTTTTACAGCTTGTGTTTGGCCGTCCACACCCCCTCCGATGTTCTCTGTTAACTTGAATTCAATTCTCTTGCTCACTGACATTAGTGGTTGTTCAAATACATTGACTGCCTTAGTGGATTGAGATGATTGAGGGCCAACCTGTGGGTTCTTAGGGGGTGCAATGGGCTGCAGTTTATGTCTTTTGGGTTGGTGTAATGACTTTGTCTTCAATGGTCTTTTAAGGGATGCTCTCACTTCTTCCGTTCTGAAAAATAATGCCAATTAGAAATAATAAATTAACAACTTATAAATTATGTATAATTTACGTATAAATAATGTATGAAGACTGACGAGGTGAAGAAACTGCAAAAATTCTCACTTTTCTCTTTCTTCTGGATCACTCTCGATTTCTGACTCCTCGTCGCTTGAACTAGATACTTCCATAGCCATGACTGACTGGTTACCATCAGTAGAGGGCTGCTGTACAGTATCCTCTGCCTGACAGAATATAATGAATACAACTCAAATGAATTACAAATTCAAAACTGGGAATATTGTGACCTGATCTTACCTGTAAAATTGCCATCCAATTGTATCCTGTCATTTTGATAAATAATCTACAGATCAAGAAGTGTATGTTTTGTACAACAATCTATTCACTTGGTCTTTACATGGAATTTAACAATATCAAAGTATTCAAAATCATTTAAAAGCTTAAAAGAAAGAACATATGGTATATTAAAATGAACGATGAAGACTCACCAGGGGAGGAGTGGGTGTGACTGGACCAAATGGGGCTGGTAGACTCATCTTATTCATCAAGTGAAGTACTTGGGTGTAAAACTTTGGAGCTGATGCCAAGGTATTAATGATATTTGTTAAGATGCTTACAGTCGGGGCAGGGTAGTGATAACGAAGTGTTGGATTCAAAGAAACATCAAATCTGAGCATAACAAAATAAATCACAACAATGCTTAAGAGTGAAGAAAAACTTGATCTGTTTCAAGAAGGAAGCCTCAAATGTGAACTGTAGACCGCAAGCCTGAGGAAACCTATAAACAAGGGTGCTTGTATGTGAACCAGAAACACTGGGGTTAACTCCTACTTTTCAATAAATGTTCTGGGTTCTTTTACGATCACTACCAACCCTAGTACACAGGGCCTATGACTTAATGTCCCATCCAAAGGAAAAGTAATTATGGTAAAGCACCTTGCTCAAGGATACAAGTGCCATGACCAGGACTTAAACCCACATTCTGCTGATCAGAAACACCAGAGCTTGAGTCCGATGCTCTAACCGCTTCAGGCCAAGACATGCCACAAAGTCTTGTTTTTCTTCACAGGTTACATAAAGGGATGACAACTTAATCTTTTCTTACATCCCATAGTGTTGCGAAGGAAGGAAGATACTCTGTTTTACTCCTAGGAGTAAACTGACCTTGTAATATTTCACTGGCTTGACAATTCAAATTGTTTGAATTTCAATAACAACATTTCCATTGGTAGTCCAGACTGTATACAGTTAATGTTGTTGAATTAATTCTTATGGGTTCAGGAAGGCTTCCAGTGATAATGTCTGCAAAGTGTCTGATCTATTGTCTGAGTCTTGATTGATTCTTTCACTTACCCATGATTAGATGATAACCCCATTAGCCTTTGATGTAGGCCCTTCATCCCTGATTGGAGTATTGTTGTCTCACGTTCTCCTTTGTCGCTTTTTTTCATACCGTCTCCATCTGTTCTAGAAATAGTCTCTTCCTTACATCTGAAGATATGAAGAGAGACAAAAACATGCAGTGCTATAAATGGTTCAGGATTGTGAATACTGATATCAAGTTAAAACAGTAAATGCTCAAGATGGAAATTCTGACCTCCAAAATGGTGTCATTGAAAATTGTTTGTTGGCTTTATATTCAACACCATTTGCAGTGAATTGATTTACCTGTCCTCAGTGTCTGCAGCAAGCTCAGTCTCAGGAATACTGCAGGTACTTTTGGCATATTCCACCACAAGTGTATGACCCAAGACTTTCAATTGATGCAATCTGGAAAGGGCCTAGAAAATGAAAAAAAAATATTAATCAAACATTAAGTCAATCTAATATGAACCTGAGAAAAAATAACTTTTATTACCAACTGCTATCGTTGTATTGCTCATATGTTTTAAGGACAATTCTTAAAGAGTATTGAGTCTCTGGCAGGCTCCTTCCCAACTTCAACCTGAATTATTTGGACAATTTTAAATTTTTCACAACAAACTGCTGCCTCAACTAATTATTAATTATACCAAAACATCCATTGTATTAACTTCAGTGTATTTACTTACCTGTGCTGCAGATCTGTGGTCTTTGAATGAGGCAAAAGCTGTATGTTTCTAGACAAAACAAATTTGAAAGATTTACTCACAATTTTACCTAAAAAGTTCAGTTGTAATTATTTAATTTTCTTACAAACAAACAAACTCATCTGACATCAGATTCTTGCAATGAAAAAAAAAAAATAATAAATAAATAATAATCAAAGACACAACAACGAGGATGTCATTTGTTTTCAAAGCAAATAGTAATAATTCAACCCATATCTTGCAAAATGTGGTTTAATATAATTTGTTTTTGTTAAAAAGTCCTAAAAATATGATTTGAAAATCATCACTTTTCTCATGCAGCTATACAAATGGTGTGGCTTTACACCTACATCTAATTTTGTTTCCCAATGATTTTCCAGGCAACTTATGAAAACGATATAATATTCAAAAAGAAAATTATGGTTTTTACTTCTTTAAGCCTTACTTATAAAGTAAGTTTAAAACATAAACTGGGGCTAGGGCCTAGGCTGGGCGACAGTCAGTTCTGTAGAGTTCAATGTTTGTGTACTGTAGCCTTATTTTCTGTTCTTGATGTTATTGCATACTTGTATTTGTAAGTGTAACTGATGAACAGATTTACAAAATGTCCTTCTTCAACTCTTATTTAACTCCTATGAAGAAGGATTAGCCTATACAATAATAATTTAACAAATCCTACTGCAGCTGTATCCCAGCTGTAGTTAGACCCAGTAACTGGGGCGCTGTACTCCTTTTTCAAAATTTTGACATTATCTGTCGTACTAGCGCCCCAGCGAAACCTACCAAAAATATGGGGAAGTGCAATATTTTCATAAAAAATCAGAGATGTCACACCAAAAATGCCCCAGAATGACGGAAATACCCAACGAATTCCCTTCAAAACTGCCAACTGGCCTCTCCATATGTTTAAGATGTAACACCAGGCATGAAATTGTACTCACGGAAATTTGTCCGGCTAAAAAAGGATGATTTTTGAGACATTCCCGGTTTCCGTTGATCATGTTCAGCCATCGTTTTCATGGCACTGCGGGGGTCCTACTAAAAGCCGACAACACGCCGACAACAAGTCCAGAGTGCCGACAACACGCCGACAACAAGTTTCAGATACCTTAAAACCAGCAAATAAACCAAGGATTTATTAGAAATATGTGTACTATGTAATATTAACAAATATGTGATGGCATAACTTCACGAAAAGTCCGAATTTTTAACCAGAAAAAAACACGAAAATACACGGAGTGTGGTCGGACGCCATCTTGGCCTAAAAACCGTGTTTCGACCATTCCATTATGATACAGGTAAAATGTATTTAGCGCTTACAAAACAACAGAGGGCGGGCGTCATCCCACGGCTTATTATTGCTATTGGCATAATAATTACTAGGCCATCACTACACCCCCGGATGTGTTACCCCCGTATCATAATGGAAAGGTCGAAACACGGTTTTTAGGCCAAGTTGGCGTCCGACCGCACTCCGTGTATTTTCGTGTTTTTTCTGGTTAAAAATTCGGACTTTTCGTGAAGTTATGCCATCACATATTTGTTAATATTACATAGTACACATATTTCTAATAAATCCTTGGTTTATTTGCTGGTTTTAAGGTATCTGAAACTTGTTGTCGGCGTGTTGTCGGCACTCTGGACTTGTTGTCGGCGTGTTGTCGGCTTTTAGTAGGACCCCCGCAGTGCCATGAAAACGATGGCTGAACATGATCAACGGAAACCGGGAATGTCTCAAAAATCATCCTTTTTTAGCCGGACAAATTTCCGTGAGTACAATTTCATGCCTGGTGTTACATCTTAAACATATGGAGAGGCCAGTTGGCAGTTTTGAAGGGAATTCGTTGGGTATTTCCGTCATTCTGGGGCATTTTTGGTGTGACATCTCTGATTTTTTATGAAAATATTGCACTTCCCCATATTTTTGGTAGGTTTCGCTGGGGCGCTAGTACGACAGATAATGTCAAAATTTTGAAAAAGGAGTACAGCGCCCCAGTTACTGGGTCTAAGCTGTAGTGTACACAGTGTACTGCTGCAACATGTGTCCGGAAACTAGGCCAGCAAAATTAAACTCACCATCCTCCCGTAATTGGACAAGACTCTGGCATGTTCAGCTCCAAAATACTTTAAAAAGTCTTGTTTCTCCACAGAATTCATAGAACTTGGAAGATGACGAATTATAAGAGTGTGCTGTGGCGAACCACGGCCAGAAATGTCCCCTTCTTTACTGGGCGCAGCCATGTTGAAAACAAAAGTCTATGCCCAAACAAGACCACAAGGTGGCGCTGTTTTGATTGCACGCGTGTGCACCAAACTAAACTCTCATAGCAACCAATGCTATATTCAAAAATGCTCTTAAAAATACTTAAAAGTCTCTCAGCCTCTTGAAAACAATCAATAATATCGGAAAGCTAAACTTCAGACTTCTTTAACATTTTTGGCAGGTCAGTCGTTTGGAGCTTTTGCTAATTACTTAGAAAGTAGCACCCTCGAAAATGTGCTTTTTCCCAAACCAACTTGCTACCAGTTTTCATGAAGCATTCCTCCCTATCCCTAACCCATTTTTCATGAGTTCATTATAGTTCACAAAACAAAGATTATGTTTTTTAGTGTGTACTTTTAGAAAAAATACTTGTTATTAAGCTCAATAAACTATGGTTTCTACAGCAAGCTGTCGCCAAAATAACAATAACAACTTGCATCTTCCCTTCTTTTCAGTTTTAGTTTTTTAAAGGTTTCTTTTCGAGTTTATTTCAAAGACGTTTTCAACGTTCTCCACAAAGAATTGTTCTTATTTTAATCGTCAAACACCACTTCAAACTCAAGACGTCGTGAATCGAAGCCACGTGCATTGATGAGCAGTGATCATGATGCACGTTGATGACGAGGAAGGACAAGACGCGCGCCTTGTAGATAGAGCGTTCTTATGAACTGGACGGACAAGATCCTTTGTGACGTATGCAAACTACATGCCAACGTTTTGTTTGCACAACTTTGCGTTTTAGTTTAACTTAGTTTGATATTGTTTACATCTTCATCAGTAGCCGAACAACACAACTTTCGTTTCGTTTCCGAGAAACTGTTGAAACAAAGTGAGCAAAATGACGGTTACACAGAAGTAAGTATAGGCGGGTGCATCATTAAATAATTCCATATTACCGGCATTGCAAACAAAATCTGATAAGTTCGGGAAATATTAAGCGGTTCTCATCGGTAGTTCATCAGATCTGCTGGCTATTGCTCTATGTTCTGCTTTGAACAAAACAAGAACAACAAACAAACAAACAAACACCATGTAGTGATCTTATAATACTGTCATTTCGAATAACTTGGTTCCATAAGTTTCTTTTTCTTGTTTGCTGTTTTCTTTTACAGCCGACAGCTTCGGACTTTAAACAAAGATATCGTCAACATCCGTACTCGCCAAATTCAGGCACAGCTGAAGCAATCTGAATATCAAGAGGTAAACATAAATGCTTAAAAGTAATTATTCATGATAGATTGAACAACATTTTATAAAAGAAAAATGTATCCTTTGCATGACCTACTGAGGTCCATTGTGCCCCTTTTTGTGGAGTTGACATACATTATTGTTACCAATTAATTGTATTAAAACTCTATATGTATTTCGATTGGTGTGACCTACAATAGGAGTATGTAGCATGGCCATGGCAGCCACGGCGGGAGAGTATGAGACCAACGGTCAAGAAAACAGCCCTGACCAGCCGTCCCAAACTCAAGACGACGAACCAATGCACGTTTGTGTCTCACAAGGTGGGAGCTTGTTCTCAAAGATAATGTTTTCTTAAGCCTCAAACATAAGAACTTTCAAAATTGTAAGAACTTTTAATGTCAGAACTTTTAAATTATGAAGAAACACTTCGTCTCTTTACTAGACAACTCAGCGTCCGAAAGCATCATGCAACAAAAAGGGTTACCGATCTCCATCCACCAAAATGCTAACAGAAACTACATATGACACAGACTTCAAGAAGAAAACTGCCAGCCGCCCGGCACCGTTTAAGCCTAAGGAAATGGAGGTAGCTTCCCCCGAGCCATTCATTAGTAAGACTGTGTATGAGAAGACGTACACGACTTGGACTCCAGAGGAATTGAACAATTCTAAAGTCAAAGTCAAAGTTCCTGAAGATAATCTGAAGACAAGTAATCCTGGAAAAAAGTTTCAGGCCACCACAACTGTCAAGGTAATTGTTGATTTCTGTTTTCGTCCACTATTTTTATTCGGAATGTTGTTTTGTTCTAGATTTTCTTATTAATTAATTTCCACTTTACATCAATAACTTCTGAGCAGTTTAGATAAGTCCTACAAAATAGTTTCTCAGTGTCACAAAAAGGGTTCCACAAATTGTGTACTTCCAGGACGACTACAAACACCATGGCAACGCATCACCGGCTAAGTCAACGAAACCTGTCGAGAAGCCTTTGATTTCCATCGTACCTTTCGCAGATGAAACGACCCAACGGGCGGATTTTACTCCAAAGTCAACCCCAGTAGTGAAGGCCTTCAAGCCCAAGGAAGACTACAAATTTAACAGTATTCCTTTTGATGACCTCACAATATTTCGCCGTGATTTTCCAGCCCATATGGGGGTGAAGAAAGAGCAAAGTTACAAGCCGAAGAATGTTTACTGCCCGAGCGGTAAGTCTACTAGCAGTTGCATCTAGATATAATGCCTAAACTTAAAAGTATTTTGCTTCAGTAATGTTCGGCTCAGCCAGTCGTTCCGAGGGATCGATCACTAACACCATAACAGCGCTTGATATGCAGTTATGTTGGTTCATTTTACTCCTCAGCCTCTGAATTTGACGATCGAACTACTCAACGGATGGCGTACCAGGCATGGCCCCTCCCTAAACGGGAACACCTGCCGTGGGCAGACCGTCCAGGATACAAGCCAAACAGGGCCAAACTTCAACTAGTCACTTCATATCAGGTGGGTTCGGTGTTCAGGCGTCATTTTCATTTATTTCTGAAGGCGAGTCAATCAATCTAGGCTATTTTATTTATCATACTCAAAAATTGATTAACTTTCAATCGTATCCATTCCAATATCAGAGTGACTTCGAGGACCCTAGTTACATTATTCCTAATGCTCTGAAAGAGTGCCGTGCTACACCCTACAAGTACGCCAATAACCTCGGGGCCGGTGAGGCTGGACCATTCGATGATCGAACCGAGTATCGATCCACATTCATAGCATGGGATGGTGTCAAACGACCAGCATCCTATAAGGTACTCCCTAACTAGATTACTTAAAATTTCAATGATTCCAACAAGTCAAAATGATTATTTCAAAATCACCAAAATACGCATTCAAAAGAGGACACTAATACAAAACTGATGTCTCTTTTCTTGACAGATAATTGAGAAGTTCCAGTACCCTAAGACACCGTTTAGTGGGGAGTCTACATTCACTAGTCACTTCAAGGGGGTGCGAGCCCCTCCAGCTAAGTCATGCCGTCCAGAGCGCCGTCCCCACTCATCAGCTGGCCCTCTCAGTTTCGACACCACATACCGTGCAAACTTCGATGTTAGAGGTCGTCCTATGAGCTGCCCGGCCCCGCGGCAGACCCCCGACGAAGGGGAAAATGATGAAGGCGAAGGGGATGAGCCAAGTGTGAAACAGGGGGCCGAGGTTGATGTGGAAGAGGTGGTCAATGAGGAAGACAACAAAACCAAACCATAGTTTGAACTACATGTATAGGGTTGTACAAAAATTGTATATAAGCAATTTATGTTTTAAAAAAACATATAAACATACTTACTATAATGTACAAGCAAAAGAACAGATGAAAAGTTAGATCTCACAAAATGTGAAAAACTAGTCAGAAATAATAATTTTGAGTGCCTTTTGTATAATGAACCTATGTGGACAGTATGTGATTCCAACTGAACAAGTATTTAGTAAAAAACAACTGTAAGAACAATGTGTAATCAATCAGGATGATAATGTAGTTCAATCCAATATGGATGTTTTCAATTGGTACAATCTGGGCATATTTGTTTGGACACTAAACAAAATTAATGGGAAACACAATTTAAACTATCGCAGATGGACATTTTGAAAATCATAAATTAACCATGAGACGAATTCATTGTAATATCTGTGGCAAATAAATTATGTAATTATTTTGAAAATAAAAATACAAACATGAAACAATAAAAGTTAAAAGCAATTTATAGTTTATCTTTATTTGCATCATATGTCAGTCTGTATCAATTACTTGTTGTCAGACTATCAATTACTTGATGTCATTAAGTATTTAGAATGGGAAGATAAAACATTGGTTTTAAGAAGACAACATGATTTCAAACATCCAGAAACATCATAAAAGTAACATGAGCATGTCAGCAAGTAATGTTTTCTGGGAATATTATGCACTTACAAATGTTGCTTTGCAGACAATGGTTTTAAATTTAGCACATTCAGCACATCTTTTAGCTTGTTGTTGGAGCTCTTTCAAAAACCAATGCTGTATATTCACATTCACTAAGATTCCACTGGCTATGATCAAAATCTCTTCACATTAAGGCAATAACAATTTGTGATTGGATTTACAACCAAATCAAGATCCTTATATATGTTCAAGTCTTTTAATTTGTGTAAAAACTTCTTTTCTTGCTTCTTTTTTAAACAAGTTTTTAATAGGCAACATAAAAATGCAGCATATTCTTTAGAAAATGCAAGGTTTCAATTTACTTTTTTCGTGTACGCTTTATCTTAAAATGGGTTAAAAACTAGCCTTCAATAGATGAGTAAATATATGCAACCAATACAAACAAAGAAAATAGTCTGAAGGAAAAAAACAAGTTAACAAACCAAAACAAATCAAAACCAGCTGATTTAAAAAAATAATAATAATAATTGAATGCAGATGGAGTTTTTCAAACCTTTTCAAAATATGTAATGTGGAAAAACCAACAAATTGATCATTAAATGTGTTTGATAATCGTTGGCATACCACTACACTGTGATGTGCTTAAGCTAAGCATCATGATCCAAGTGCAATTGCTTAGAGCTGTTAAGCAGAAAACACCGCTTAACAAATTTCTTCTTCAGCGAAGTGAGCAGGATACCAGTCACAGATTGTACATGTGACATGGTAGTTTGGCTGGTAGCCTTATTCTGGTAAGCACACTTTTGTTTTGCTGAGCTACTTTTGGTGCTTAAGCAGCTCTATGAAATTGGGCCCATAGTTTAACGGCATGAATTCCAGAATTTTATGTTTACGTCTATGGACCATGAGTAAAACAAATCCACAAAAAGCAAAGCCATTAAATATGGCAAACATCAAATAAACAATGTCTCACTTTATGGGGGCAGGATTAAATTATTATGATCTGAATCCAAAATTGAGCTCACTATGCATCTTAAACCCCTCCCTGCTTTGTACTTGATAACTTATCAATGTCAGTATGATCGGACTTTACCCTTGAGTGCTAATCAACCAAAGAACCACAGAAACAGTTTAAAATAGTAGTATTATAATCAGAAATTAGACTCTCTCAATAAGGGCTGATAATTCCCCACACCTCCTTATAAGAATGAACTTACTGCTACTTATTTAGGAATAAGACGTCTTGAAGGCTCAGAGGCAGTTGGAGGAGGAGGTGGCCCCTTCTTGTACAACTCTCTGATATAAGTAATAATCATTTCAAGACGTTCCTCAGGCACACAATCCAAGACAAGGTATCGTTTGTCTTTCTCAAGAACTTTCTCAATGTCCCGAAGATGCTGATCGGATTCTTGGAGGAGCTTCTTCGATCTAGAATTGGATATGAAACACAACTTATTACCAGCTGCAGATACTTCCAACATGCGAGGCCACAGCAGTGATTTTATAAAACAGGTTTCTCATTTTCAAAAGTGACCTGTGACATAATTATTAGGAACAGAGCCGGTAGAAATATTTGATAACCATGGCCCAGATTCATGGCGCTGCGATTTCCGATCTTAAAGTGCCCTGAAAAGCAAATACTTCTATGAGCTCAGTTCCGCCATAAGCAGTGGCATAAAATTGGGCCCACATCTGCAAGTTTTTATATGGCAGAACCCCAGGTAGACAAAAATGGTCAAAAGCCAGACCCCAGACTTACCTAGTGATAATCCTAGTTTCAGTCAATAGAGCTCGGAAATCCCCCACACTTACTTGTATATGATAATCCTAGTTTCAGAACCTTACATTACTTGTAAGTGATAATCCTAGTTTCAGTCAATAGAGCTTGGAAAGCCAGACCCCACACTTTTCTTGTATGTGATAATCCTAGTTTCAGACCCCCACACTTACTTGTATGTGATAATCCTAGTTTCAGTCAAAAGAGCTCGGAAATCGGTCTTGGCACCGAGGTATTTCTCTTTGATGTACTCACTGAACTCTCTTTCTCTTTTCCTATCACTAGAGGAATACTTGACATATCGAGGGTCATCCTTAATGAGGCGTCGAACCTCTTTCCAGGTTGACGTCAGGGTAACCTAGGAAAAAGTGGCACGTAATAGAACAACAATTATAAGAAACATTTTCAATAAAGTAGTTTTTGTTATAAAAAATGACAACATTGTTTTGGGTTTGGAACTCACCCCTTTAGTCTCGTCCAACAATTCATCAAACTTTTCCTTCTTCCTGTAGACAAGAGAAGAGGTGTGACTAGTGAAGAGCCTCTCTCGATCTTCTTTGTCAAGAAGTGAGGCCAACTCCCAACGATGGTCACGTTTTAGCTGCTTTCTTGCATCACGCCAAGTGCTCTCCGAGTCTCGCACCTTGAGAAAAAAATCAAACGACAGTGAACCAAGAATTTGCATCTCATAAACAAGATATGCTTTCATGCATCAAGCACTTATACACTTTGACAATGTTATCTGAATATTACTGATTGACCGTGCTGAGAATGATTGAGGGACATACCAGGTCTGTAAGTAGCGCTTTGAAGTGCTGGACAGCTTCCTCTTTCTTGAACTGTCCTCTCTCTCTGTCTAATTCTTTCTGTTGTTCTGTACGAGTTCTATGTACCTCCTTTTCTCTTTCTCTAAGGCTGGTCTCTACTCTCTTCTGTCTCTCTGCGTCTACATTCACTACCTGAGATATACAATAAGGAAGAAGACAAAAATGGGTTGAAGGAAGGATTGATTCTAGTTCTTATTTTGATTAATACTACATGTACATCTTACATTGTCTTTAAGTAACCATTTTGCTTTATGGTTACTGGATTGGTATTGGAGAGCTTTTTGTAGATGAAAAAAACAAAACACAGCAATGTCACAGCAATGTCAAAATTTTACTAATATTTTGTTGAAGTGACTCACATCATGGAATATAATTATGTTTGCAATCTCCACAAGAAAGGAAGAATGCTTGACTTACATCAGCCTTCTTATTGATGTATTCCTTGAAGAGTTCTTCTCGTTGGGAGCTATGATGTATGGCTTTATAGCGAGAGTCATGATGGATACTATCCTTGACCTTTGACCAGCGAGACTTACTGTCAAGATTCTTCAGTTCATCCAGCAATGCAAAGAACTCTGTCTTAAGCTGAGAAAACAGAATTAAGATGACAAAGGAAAAGAAAAAGAAACAGGGAGAAAATTAATAAATGTCTAATGAGAATTTAAATTTTCAATTTCAATATAGTCACTGACACAACAGTAATTCTAATTCATGTTGTAAAATTTCAATCATAAATGCAATAATACTTTGGGTTTTATAAAGTAACACAATTTTAATCACAAAAGATTTCATCTTTAATGGAGGCATAAAGTCTAGTTTCTTTGACGTAGATGTCAAGTATTCAGATTAGTCATAATCTGGTACTGAACAATAAAATGATACATGATATCAACCAATCACACAACAAATCTAGTACAATTATTCAATCCAGTGTATTTTTTAACAACAATAATATAAATAAAATCAACTGTCCAAGTTTATTGTATGTCATCATTTTTCTGTTATTGTCCCCAAAGAAGCCGTCATAATTCCAAAAATGAAATTTAAACTACATTAACAGAAAGCAGAAACTATTATAAGAAAATATATTTTACAAAGGGGGAAATAATATCAACAGAAATCATTATAATATCATTAATGGTATTAAGTCATTCAATTGAAGCAAATATTCTTCTCATAAATCAATATTTTTGTTTCAGAATTTTTCCAATTTACAGTTTGTTTGATCCTTACTTCAAAATGACCAAATATTTTCTAGCTCTTCAATCCAAAAATGTCCAACTTATTTGATTATATTTTAAGTACTCATTTTATATCAAGTCTAAATTTTCTAGTGTAGTTGATTTAGTTTTAGTTTGAAGATAAACCTAATGCCTCGTCATACCAGTAGGATCACACTCGTTATCTATTCAACTTGCTTCTCACTTGAAGACAGACATCGATGTGGTTACCTTGGTAACCATCACTATGGAAACCAGACTAATCTTGTAGTTGCTGAAAACACAAGACTCTGGATGATCCTTTTGCTTGAAGCTTTGTTCCATTTTTTAAAAAGGTTGTAATGAAGAGGATCCTTCTCCAATACAATTTCCTCTAAGTTGTAAAAAAGCTTCCATCAAATCTGTTCCCCCTATACTGTCTTAACCACACCCTTTTTGTCTGATTTTGATGAATTCAATCCTGAGTGAAATCAATCAGGGTTGCAATGTTTTGGTGCTGAGTCTTAGAATATTTTATGAGCAAACTCCAAACCCAAATATGAAAGGAGCTACGCTCCAAGGATCTTCCAGAATCTTGCAATTTAAAAATCTAACCATTAGCACTCTCATAATACAAAAAAGAACAGTCAGTACCGGCTTTAAGCATCAAATGTGCAGCATTGGACGATAACCAGAGGGAGCCTTAAACGCCCAGAATGCATTGCAATCATTCTCTCTCCCATAATGCACCTGGCTAGAGCTTTCCACTCGGAGGACTGTGTGGGTGGCAAAGCACTTTAATGTGTTTGGATAAAATACAAATGTGGAATTTAGTCAAAACATCAGTGGGTTAGACATGTTCAAACACATTTTCAGTGGATTTTTTTATCCACATTAACTTTGAAATTAACATTGTTTTTGAAATGATATTTAAAAAAATGAATCAACAAGTTTGTGTTTGCACATGTTTATAAACATATTACTTGGTCGCCACGGTATCAAAATACACATAAAATTAAATTCCGTTAAATTAATAATTAGCATCAATAATAAATTGTGAGATAACAGAGAAACAAAATACCATTCAGAAACGTTTTTAAAAACATTGGCATCTTCCAATAAATCATTTCAATTAAATTTAAATAGAATGGCAATTTGTTTCTGCTAAACACATTTTGGCTGGGAAAAAAATGTTAAAATTATTGAAACCCATTTGACAATCTGTAAATAAAAATATTCTGTTACAATGACTTATCAAAGAGCAAATTGAACATTATTGAACTTAATAATAATTCCTGTAAAACAAATGAAGATTAAACAATGGCAAGTCCATTTTGAATCAATAAAACATCAACTTTTAGTACTCCTTAAGCAGGCCTGATGCTGCATTTTTTATGGGGCAAGGGTACCAAGGCGTTTTGTCTTCGTAAGGGCAGCTCTATGAGGAAATTTTATATTTCTATTGGAACATTTCAAGGGGCACCAAGGAAATGACAAGAGGCAACGGAGACAATTGCCTCTATTGCCTCCATGAAGTATCAGGCCTGCTTTAGAATCAAAAATTAAACAGAGAAATATTAGATCAAGGCAAACATATGTGGACAAACATGCCCATAGATATAGACCCTATGCACACGATGTCAATGTCATCACCTATTTGTAATTTGGGTTGTAATTTGGTCTTTATCAAGAATAGCAATCCATAACAATGGCAATAATGGTCATCCAGCTGGAACCACTAAGAAATGACATGCTAAAATGACAACCAAAATGAGTGTGACATCCTAGAAAGTAGGTCTATAGGTAAAGTAACTGCAAGAGAAATACGGTTAACAATGAAGTCAGCCGTGACAAAATAGTTGACAAAAAGCAATCAATTAAAGTAATTGTCAAGACTTATTAAACCAATTGACCTGAAGAATCAAATGGCAAAACTAACTGCAAGAGAAAAAACATATTCACACATAGTGGTGGTTAACCATTGAAGTTAATCCAATATCAGTCTGTCAATTATAAGAATATAACTTATCTTTCTTATTTGGCAAATTATGATGTGGAAAAAACAACTCTGAAGATTGTTTGTGAGTCAGGAGAACATATTTATGCAATTTATAAAATTCATATTATGTGAATGAAAAATACTCCACTTCACTCATTCAGTGAAATGACTCATTGCTTTAGGAATTCACAATCAACTTAAAATCTCTGAAAGTAAAACATTGTTAATCACATCTGAACGAAAAGATACAAATTATCAGAATGTAATAAAGAAAGTTATCTTCCATCCTGTAAATAAGTCATATTAATACAATTTTAAAAATCTATGTTTTCATTTCTCAAATATTTTATGGCACACTTTAATCAAGGGTTATGTTTTATATCTGGGGTTTAAAAAACTTACTTATAACAGTGACAACTATAGCACACTGACAAAATAATTTATTTGCAATTTTTTCTTGAACATTTTGAATTCTATCATATTTGTACACAAATAGTAGTCTTAGCACAAATTTAAATTAACACATTTTGTGCAAACCACCCCAAAACAATTTGTTTTAAATATATTTTAAAAACAGTGATACCACTAAAGCATTCACTTGAACTGTCTTGCCACCAGGGTAATTTTTGAAGTTAAAGGATTTTGTAGATTTATTAATGTGAGACCAGCTCCCAATTTCATGGCACTTCTTACCGTGGAATTCTGCGCCTACCCATAGATTACATGTTTTACAGAGCATCGTTAGCGCAGAACCCCATGGTATGCAGAGCCAAGAAGTTGGACCCAGTAGAGCATTCACAGCACAATACATGCACATACAATGAGACAGAAAACCCTCAGACATTTGAATGTTACCTTCTCTGCTTTTAAGGAGCTCTCTCCTTGGCTGCTTTACGGAGTTGTTGAATAAATTCATTGAAGAGATTTTCTCTTTCCCGCATCTTCTCTATACTTTGAAGCGTGTATCCTTACCATTCTTCTGAGAAAACTCACTGAAGGAACTCCTGATAACATCAATAAGAAACACAAAATGAGTTAACGGAATACTCTAAGATTATAGCAACAATTCAAAGACTGTTTATCCTAAATGAACATCATAACTTACTTGGGTCCAAGTTTGGATTCCTGCATCAGAAGTTTGAAGTCTTCTTTGCTCTGTTTGAGTTTTCCAGCCCTTTCCTTACGCTCCTCTTCAGCCCTATTCTTAACGAAATTCTCAAACACCTGTTTCCGTTCTTTAGGGTTGAGGAGAAGGTAACGATGGTCAAAGACAATCTTGTGAAGTTCTTTCTCCCAAGTTGAGAAGGCCGACACCTATTCAAATATAATAAGTCAGTAAGAAGAATATCAAGCTTCACAATGTTTGAACTGAGAGTCTCAATGAAATGAAGAGTAACTAATCTAGATGTTACTAACCCCTTTCTCAAGCAACATGTCCATGAATTGTTTCATCCTAATCTCCAACGGGGTGACAGCCCTCTCTCTTGCTGCTTTGATTTCTGCTTCCAACGCTGCCTCCTTCAGTGGATCAGACGGCTCAGGGGAAGACTCCGAGGTGGACTTCTTCTTCTTCTTGGTCTTGGGTTGTTGCTCATCTGGTAGAGTATCATCAGCTCGCTTCTTGGCAGCTAAGATGGTAAACAAACAAACAAGAACTTGTTATTTATTTCATAACTACTACATGCATAAGCCTTTTCAATGAGGTACAGTCAAATGAACTGATCACTGTAGTCTAGTTATCAGATTCTGGTAGATTCATGGATTTTAGTAAAGAAAAGCAAAGAGGATATGTTTAAAGAGCTCTTATAGGTACGCCGTGTAATGAAGTGTACACAGTGACCATGTTACTAACAACTAATAAAGATCTTATTCAAAACCTGACATCTTACAGATTTAAGAAGCATCATGTATGTTTTGTCTTTACCTGTAGTTTCTTCTTGTTTTCCTTTTTCTTGTCCTGGTGGAGGTTCCAAAATCATCCTATCGACATCAGCCCTATTATAAAGGTCATCAGGTCGTTCCCATAGCGACATTCTTGTGGATGGATTGAAGAAAAACACCTTGCTGTCTCCTGTCCACACAAGACACCTATTGAAGGATTTAATGATTGATAATTACCAAAACTAACAAATGTGAAATAATCATTGCAACGGCTTCTAAGATTATTAAAAAAACTAAAGAATCTCTAGCATTATCAGGAGAGTTCATGAACTGAAATTTAATTTTGATTGGTGTGTCGTGGCTGAGTGGTCTTACATGTATGCATCGTACTCAATTTCTGATGGCTGAATCATCGGAGTGTGGGTTTGATTCCCGGTCATGACATTTGTGTTCTAGTCTTGCAAAGACTTAACCATAATTGCTTCTCTTAAGCAAGGTGTATAAATGGGAACCTGAGAGGGATGAGACAGTATTAAGTTGGATTAACCCCTTAGCACTAATTTCAGCAGCTTGGAGTTGTATGTTCCCAAGAAAGTTGAGAACATAGGAGGAATGGTCTAAAAGAATGCCTGTTGAACAGGATAATAATGTTATAAAGCGCCTTGATCTAGCTGCAAGGATGGACCAGAATTATTATTAATATCTTTGCGATGAAATTAAAAGACACCTTTTGCTGATGTCAAACTTACCATGGTGTACCTGGGATGGGCTTGGTAGCAATGGGCTTGGATTTATCAATTGGTTCTTCAACTATCTGTTTGTCTTCTATGACCATCTTCTCCTCCTTCAATAAGATCACAATTTATCAATCAATTCTTTTTACTTCTGAAATATCATTATATTTTTAAGAGGAAATGTGATGAGGTATTAACCAGTTAGCGCCAGGGATCTTCAATTTTTTCCTTTCCGCCCTGATGGGATTATTTTTCTCGGAATTGCTGGAATCTTTTTACTTTGAGAGTAACGCTGGCACAAGTAACCATGATTTATCAAAGCCAAGGGAACAAAGATTCTAATTGAACAAGCAGGATTTTTTCTTTCTGTTTTAAAAAGATACCTATTCATGCTAAGTGACAATCAAAACCTTAACCGTGAAAAACGGCCGCCAAATGGGTCCACAGCTGGAACCAAGGCTGCAATCTCGGTCCACTCGCACTTACCTTCGTTGAGCCAAACTTCAATGATTCATACAATGGTGGAAGCCTCCTAATGCCACATAATTCCTTTCTTGCAACAACGAGACTAAGGTCTGGAAATGGGGATTACACAATAACCCCTGCACAAAATACAAAATGCACTTCACCCAGCATGCATCTGGGAAAAATTGGCATGCTAGTGCGTCATCTGGCGGCTACTGGTTAAGTACATTCTCTTTCATTGAATACGATATGATAAAGACTTGGTAATCACCTTCTGGACTTCTTTCTCTTTGTCATCTACTGTTTCCTCCTCTTCTTCCATCTTAATCTCATCTTCTTTCTTCTCTTCCTCCTCCTTGGGGAGCTCTTTGTCTCCATCTATCTTGATGGGTTCCTTTTCCTTAACTGAATTCCAGACAAAGAAGAATCTCATGAGTGTAATCAATACATCACCAGCTTCTCATTAAAAAAACACAATAATTTGCTTAAAAGTCATTTTCCAAACAGCCTTGATGACACATCTTTTTAATGAACATTTCACTTAATTTCCATATAGATTTTTGATTACTGTTCAATCTGCTGCTGTTTTTATGCAGCACCTGTTCTTGCATTGCACCATTGGAAGACATCCAAGAAGGAACTTCGTTATTAGAACAAGCGCATGAGCACTTTTGTGGATACCAGCGCTGTAGAAGACGTTGTTATTATTATTAAGTCAATAATTACTTCAAAAGTGGGAACAAAAATATGAAGCATTTCTACTAACCAGGCTCTTTCTTGGCTTCCTCTGCCTCCCCTAGCTCCTTAGGTTTCTCCCAAGTAGACTCCATGGTCCTTGTATTATAGAAATATGGCCGTCCATCTGCTGTTTTATACTCAGTCCATATACTCTTAGAAGCTGTTGCAGCAGCTGCTGGTCCTCCTCCTGGTACTTGCTGGAATGGTGGCCTAAACATTGGTGGACCAACATTGTTTCCTGGGGGAAGGAGTCCGCCTGGCATACCTGTAAAAACATATGGCATAATAACATGAAGAAACTGAGAGTGAAAAGATGGAATCAGAAGATGGTTTCACAAAGCGGAAGAGATTTGATGTGTATGAGGCAGTTTTGATTGGCCGTCAGTATGTCAGTTTCACTTCTGCCATCTCAATGATTTCCCCAGTCCCACTTTCCACTCCTCTAAAGCCATAAGCCGTAGCTGCTCTAGGTCCAATAACTGGATAGATTGATTCATGTGCTTTATGAAAAAGAAAGATACCAACCTGGTATGGGCATCATAGGAGGCATTCCAGGCATTGCCCCAGGCATCCTCATACGAGCCATATGAGCTTGAAATAGATGGAATGGTGGAGGAGGCATTCCTGCTGGTCCAGGTCCTTGACCACTTAGCATGGGTGGTACACCAGTGAAAGGCATCAATGGTGGTGGATGTTGTTGCTGCTGCTGCTGTTGTTGTGATGGTGTTGCTGCTGCTGCTGGTGCTGTTGTTGATGTGCTGAGTGTCGTGGCAGTAGGTGTGACCTGTGTTGTAATAGCTGGTGTACTTTGGGCTGTAACAGTTAAAAATTACAATGGATAGAAAAGAACAGAGAACGTAAAGGCTGTTTTTACAAATGATTCTGGATTTAATTTTTGACCCGGTGCTTTTCCTAAATGCCAACAACAATCCTCCATAATAAACCAAATAATGGTTACTACTTTACTTCTAAAGTTGATTTAGTAGTCGACTTTCTGTCATTTTCTTAGTTTAAAAAGCAATTACTTTACAATTTGTGCCCCAAAACTTAAAGTATAGCTTTAATCCTAAAGACTGAGCTACTGTCAATATTTTTGGTTCCTTTTAGTATTTCCTTTCCCGTTGATTTTTTTGTTTTTCTTCTTTGATATCATTAAGGTAGCTAGTCTGTGTTTATTATTTTAATTCCGATGATGCAAGGCCAAAATGGAAACCAATTCGTACTGATTTGGCGTCCAATGGATAAATAAAGGAAATAAATACATAAACAAACTAAAGAAATAAAAGGTAAATACTCACCCTGTGTGGTTTCAACAGATGATACTGATGCTGTCTTAGCTGCTGTTGCTACAGCAGCTGCTGCTGCTGCAGCTGCTGCAGCAAGTGGATTTCCAGGATTATTCCCAGATGCTGCCGTGGTCTGGGCTGTCTCTACATTGGTCACTGAGGCTGCTCCTGCTGCAGTTGCTGCTGCTGTACTTGTTGTGATACCTGCTGCAGCAGCTAGTGCCTGTAGCTCTGTCTGTTTGATAATTTTAACATTCTCCGGCTTTGTCCATACAGACTCACGTTTCTTGGCATGATAATAATATGTCTAAAAACAAACAAATATAAACAAGAACGTCATAATCTGTTTACTTTTCTATCAGTGGAAATAGTAAAACCCCAAATTGTCTCAGTAAAAACAACTTGTATGAAAATATATCAATAAACTAATATTATACAATTGGACAATTTGAGAAGACGTTGGTATCAGACACATCTTACCTTTCCTTCAGGAGTAACATGCTCAACCCAGAAGTCCTGATTAGGATCTAGAGCAGTTACAGCAGCAGGTGAAACAGCAGGTGGTGTCTGTTGATTACCTGCTATTGGTTGCTGCTGTAGGTTACCAAGATGGGGAGGTGGCATTCCAAAGGGAGGTGGCAATAGTGGTGGCCTCTGAATAATAAAAAGCAACAAGTTTTATTTTATCTAGTTGAACCAATGGCATAACCTATCTTACATATATGTCAGCTTCCATACAAAAAACAGACACCTAATATTACAGCATCATTCACATTTTAATACAATGTAGAAGAAAACAAAGAAATCTCTGTGCATGGTAATGGTTACTTACATTCATGAAAGGAGGCATTCCCATCAAGCCTTGAGGTGGCGGCCCTCGGGGCATGTTTTGATCAAACGGAGGGGGACGAAACATCCTGTCTGAGGGAGGTCGGCCAAAGAAAGGCCTCTGTGGCATGTTACCATGGCCACCACCTCCTCTCATATGTTGGCCGGGAGGACCTGGAAACCTGGGAGGGAAATTACGGAACCTTGGACCAGGGCCAGGTACTGGAAACCCTCTAAAAGAGAACAAATTGATGAACAATAAATGATTAATGACACAACACTATAGAGTACAGTCAACACTAGCCCCTGTGTTGTCACCTCCATGCATTGCCACTGATGTCCTATGAGTGGTGGGTACGGTATCAAGGCAAGCTACTCTACAAATCATAATTAAAATGTGAACAAGAGTTACAAGAGTTGTTTTACTCCACCTGATGTTGGAGGCTGAAAGTCTGTTCGTATACTCCTGGTACTACTACTGAATATCTTTTAAATATCTGGATTCTATTTCATTGAAAAATATAATTAAAATAAAACATAAACTTGATTTGTGTCGGAAATATATGCCTTATCCTCAACACAGACACGGTACAAAGTACAAAGTATGCTATTTTGCTACACTGTCCAACTCCAAGGGAGTATTCCATATTTATGACAAACTAAACTTTAAAAATAAGGATCTTAATATCAAAGCAGAATATTTACCTTTGCCTGTTATTTTCTTGAGATAAATCTCTATTCGATACTTCATTTTTTAAAGACGATTGATGCTGAGATGTTGAATTAGAGTCATTTTCCGTTAGATTGTCATGTTCCATTGCCTCCTCTTCAGCCATGTTGATGAAAACGTGATCTCGTCATCTCTAACTCCAGCCACGTGAGGGCGGGCTTGTTAAAAGCACGGTCGCCATATCACATCACAGACAGCCACATGTTTAACAACTGAATACTTCTACCCGATGATTAAATGGTAAGAAAACAATAAATATGTAAGGGATTCGATACCAGGACATTCTGAAGTGTACATCCCTTCAACCTGAAAAGGATTTGCGAAAAATTGTTAATCTAGTGTTATGTTGTGAAGTGTCTCTTGTGAACATTCGCACTTGTGACTTTGTCAGTTGAGTTTGTGTGTGCGATGGATGATGGTTGGAGAGGTAGAATTCTCCATGGTGTGTACTGTGTGTGTGTATGTGCATGCAGCAGCTGCAATGATTGTGTGGTGACCAAGGAGGCAGCATGGCACTGGAGTCCGTAGTCAAACTCAAATTTGTATAGAATTCTCATTTACTCTTTTCTTAGATTAGAACAAGCACAAGGACCAACACAGATAATGGGCAAGTCTAAGAAAAACAAGAGGAACTTATCCGACAAAGTGCAACGTGGCAAAAATGTACAAGAGGTTAAGAATAATCCATTTGAAATTCGTCTGAATCGTCAGAAGCATCATATCCTTGGGAAGAAGATCAGCAAACATGATAAAGGTCTACCAGGAGTCTCAAGGTCAAAAGCCAACCAAAAGGTCAGTCATCTTGAACGAGGTGATTCTTCTATTACTTACAGGTGTAGGAGTAAATAATCAATAACTTCAGTCTGTCCTTCAATGATAGGCCTATACGTTAGTTGTCATTGTTTCATGAATTGTCTTCTTCGTTCGTGCTTTCCAAGTCCTGTGGAAAAAAGGTAACATGAATAGGAAATAAACCTGCAACCATCTACATTTCAGAACTATGGCTTACCTCATCATCATGACAACATTAACATGAAGTACAGGATCAACCCAATTCACCTGATGTCATCGCCGTAATAATCTTAGTTGCCCCAATTAAATTTCGGAGTAAATGTCCCTGTACTAAGACAGTGTGAAATTTAGGCCACGCAACATTTTCATGCTTACCATAATTTGTACTGGCATTTTGACTCCTAAAATGGTGAGCTTTGCAGACAGTAGCAATGTGTGAAGATGTTGCAAGAGGTCATCAGGAAGGTGTTGTATGATTTGTGATTCAAACAGTTCACTGTATTTCAGCTGTAATCATTTTCTGCTTCTATTTTTTCAGCGAAAGGACACACTCCTTAAGGAATATCAACAAAGAAACAAAACTAATAAATTTATTGATAAACGATTTGGAGAGAATGACCCAACACTCAGCGTTGAAGAAAAGATGATGCAGAGGTTTGCATTTGAGAGACAGGTAAGATGTTCAAAATCTATTCAAATTACAGAGATGCAACTTTTCGGATTTAATTTAGAAATCCAGCTTTTTAAAACATTTTACGAAGAAATTCAGATTTTTTCCTTTATTTTAGACCCTCAAAAATAATTTTTGAGATTTGTTTTCTGAAATGTGTGATTAAATTTTGACATTGTTTGGCAGAGAGGACATGAAAGAGAGTCCGCCTATCAACTCAATGAGGATGAAGACTTGACACATTATGGCCAGTCACTTGCTGATATAGAGAAATTTGAAGATACAGAACTCATGAGTGATGACGAGGAGGAAGATGGAAAGTTGGGAGGTATTGCTGCTTAAGATTAATTTCCTCACATATTTAAATCAGAATCTTTTTTGCACAATTTGATAGAATCAATACTCCATAACGAACCCAACCCTAGTTATGATAGAGAGACTCAATTTCATCAGAGCCTTCAGTTTTGAAATATCATAAACCAATTTGAAATTTCTTACTCAGAACTAAATTTCTTTTAAAGAAGATTTATTATCATTCCCCAACTTTAACATTATCTTAAATGTTTTGTTTGACTACAGCCAAGTATGTTGCAGATGAACACTTTGGAGGATTCTTATTGAAGAAGAAGACAGATGATAAGAAAGAAGAGGTAGGACCAAGATGGAAGGTTGTTTGGAAAGGATGTTTTTTTCAAATCAAATATTTTTACTTTAGGGATGTTCATGGTACAAACGTTAAATATCGTCATCGTTTTGTAAAATCAAAATTAAAATAAAGGAATATATTTTTTAACCTGCAGAAATATTTGCACACATTTTACAATGTTGACTTTTATTATTAGTGATTAATAAAATATTTTCTTTTGATATTTTTCGGTTTATTATAATTTTGTTTATCTTCAGGATTCTAAACCAAAGTCTCGTCAGGAAATTCTAGATGAAGTCATCGCAAATTCCAAGAAAAGCAAGGTAATTATAAAAGGCGGGGAAAAACGATGATGTATGGAAATAAGAATATTGTCATTGTGCTTCCTGTTTGTTAGCGAGTTTCTTACAAAATGTGTCTGTTAGCTTATCATGCCCTCAATGGCTTAGCCCATGGCTACATTTCTTGCCTCATTCCTTCTCCCTCCGTCACTCGTCTTGGTCTACAATCATCGAGAGCCCCTAAACTTTTTGAGTCCTGTTCCAAAAGAAGTTAGGGGAGGGAGTTATGGGGCATTTGCTACAGCTGCTCCTCATTTGTGGAATTTAAAGTACTTTTAAATCTTGACTCAAAATGCATTTTATGTCTCTAGCCTTTTCTTGCTCAATGTAATTGTATTTCATTGTCCTTTTCCATGTATGTATTTGTATGTTTTTGTACAGGTTTTTGTGTTGTATTCTTGTAGTCACCTTGAACACATTCAGGCTGGATTTGTGCGCATTATAAGTTTTTGTTATTATTATTATTATATTGTAAACAAGTGACTATGATAACTCATGAATTAAACAAACTTTCAATGAAAAGCTGGCACTAGAATGAGAAATTTGTTTTCAAATAGAAGCTTCAAAAATGTTATTGTTTTTTTTGTTTTTATAATTCATGAATTGATGTATCAATCCAGAAGGTGTAGAGTATGAAATATTATGTAGTCAGTGTTTATTGTTTTCTCAAAACCAGATGGAAACCTGATCTAAGCAATTAATAGAACTCCTTATGAATTATTTTTTAGTCTATTTTTTTTATTATGTTTTTGTAATTGATGTGATTTTTTAAAATTGAGCTTACAAGTTTGCTGTATTCCTTTCCAATCCGCTGACTGTTTTCAATTTAGTATGAACGTCAACATCAGAAAGAAGATATGCTGAATCTGACAGAGAAACTGGATGAAGACTGGAGGACTCTGGCTAGTCTCATTGGTGGAACTAATGTATGTACATGAAAAGTAGTCCGAATCAATGATTTCTCTGTACATGAAGACATGATAACAGATATTGTCCCTGTCTTATATAAATACAGATGCAAAGTAAATATCAAATAACCTGCTTTGCTCTGTTTATATTGCCTTATTTTGACGACCTGTCGCCTTTTATAACCTTTTTTTCAAACAAAATGCGGAGAAGTCAAAGTCTGGCGTAGACTTGAAAATACTTAGTAGTGTGGTGGTGGGATGAAATGATAATTTCTCAGTTATAAACAACAATTAAATTAGCCTGAAATTTAGTTGCAAATAAACTGTTATACTGTAATTCTTGCTCTTCTGTAAGAAATTGATATTCTGAGGACAACAACTTACACAAGACTTGAGACTATTGGGAAGGAAAAGATTATTGACCCTCCTTTTCAAACAGACAAAGTTTCAGAGTATAAGATTAAGAAAAAGACTCGATTAAAAATGGTTGCTTAAATTTGGAGTCATCTGAAAGTTGGGTTGATAAATTGGTGAGGGAATTATTTATTTCAGCGTGATAAATCAACCCCAGAGATCGACCTAAAGCAGATGATTACGACATTGCTGTTCGAGAACTGATGTTTGACATGAAAGCAAAGGTATGTCTGATATTAAGTCTCAACATGAATGTATTCTTGATTGTCACTCACCAGTGAAGACATTTTAGGAAAGACTAACAAACTTTCCCTCTACCATTACTTCCTCCACACAGGACTGGATAAACTTCCAGGTTTTAAAATTGAAATGAAGAATACACTTTTGAAAAATTATTAAAGACTTTAGAAAATCTGCTTTTCTACATTAAAAATAACCACTGCATTGGTGTTGGGTCTTACAAAAATATCTTTCTTTATCCCTGATGCAGTTATTGCAACTATGAAGAATAACCACTTTCTGTATTTGTTGAGTTTAACTCGAGTCTTTCTCCTGAAGACGAGCAGAGTATACTGTTCGAAACGTCGAGACCACACCAGCTCTTTTTAGAGCCACACTGGCTTTTTTCAGAGCCAACACTCTCACAAAAGAGATTTACACATGGTTGTACCCGCAATTTTACTATTTATTGATAGTTCCTTCCTATTTTTCCACACCATGCAAAGCTTCAAACAATACTCAACCTTAAGATAGTACCCCAGAGGTCAAGATAGTTCCCGGGGTCACGACTTTAGATAAAGGTCAAGATCTACAAGTGATCTCAAGTGTTAATATATTTGTACATTGTTTAGGCAACAGATAGGTTGAAGACACCCGAGGAGATTGCCAAAGAGGAGAAAGAAAGACTGGATAAGCTTGAACAAGATAGACGACAAAGGATGCTTGGAATTACACAAGAAGATCAAGAAGAGGCAACAAGAAAGTTTACTCATCAATCAGCTGATGATCTTAATGATGGGTAATGTATAAACATTCATTAATTGCAATCGTAGGAATCCCACAATCTTATTTGTGTGTTTTGGGGAGAATTGTGTGTAACTATAGATGTTCCTCTTTATTAGCATTTTGTAACCATTCAAAATTCTCAAATTTTTAATAGAGAAATTCTCAAGAAATTCTTGAACTTCTCCTAGAACCATCCTTCAAAAGGATCAAATTCAGTTCCTGCCATTGTTATGGATTGAGAAGATGGGATAAATTAAATTTAGTATTTATCTTTGCTTTATTGTCCAGGTATGCCTTAAATATCAGCAATAAAGTGCCAATAAGCTACAAGGATGGCAAGCTAAATCAATCCAACAAACTTGGTGTCAAGTCAGGTATGTCAACATTTTACTCCTATCTATTACTATTAAGACATGTACAAGAAGGCAACCTTTATTAATGGCTATCTAATTGATTGATTTGTGGCTATTAACTTGCCCATGATAAAGAAAACCGAACGTCAAAATAAGACTGCATGTTTATTACATGGCTCACAAACCATGCAGATAAATTAATTGAGTGCTAAATGTTTACAATTGATATTTATTTTGTTAGAGCCCGGCACTGATTATCCGGAGGACACAGGTTTAAGTCCCGCTCTAGTCAATTTTTCTTTGTTCTAACCCAAATTACTTTTGCCTTGCATCAATTTTCACACGCTACAGATGAAGAGATTGAGGAAGAAGATGAAGATGAATATGAAGAGAAGGAAGAAGAAGAAGAGGAGGAAGAAGAAGAAGAGGGAGGAAGGAGAGATGAGGATGAGGATAATCATTCTGATTTAGAATCAGACAGCTCTGAAAGTGAGGAAGAATCATCAAGAAATGAAAAGAGCCCTGCAAGGATACCATTCATGGAAAAAGAAGTAAGTACTCCTCAAAATATTCCCTTGAAATGAGATGGAAATTCGTAATTTTGTTTCTAAATGAAATGTGAGCTTAGGAGAAACTTGAATAAGTGTTATATGCAAAAATTGTTGTTAAAATATCTCTGAATATTTGATTTGTTTTTTGTAACAGACCAGAGAAGCACTCAAGAGAAATGCCAAAGCAGAGCTCCCTTACACCTTCAAAGGTTTGTCATTCTAAAGTTTAAAATATTTCACTTACAAAGCAAAGGAGCTCATTTTATTATCACCAATTCCAACAATAACTTTTGAACATGATCTTTGCTTGTATTTCACACAAATAACAAAATTAAAATGGTTGAATTTTGATCAGACTGTGTTATCTCTACATTCTAATTTGGTAATGAACCAAGAAAAAGAGGTTGTTGGTTAAAATCCTGCGCCAGTCAATTTTTCTTTGTTCAACCCCAAATTATTTTAAAATTACCCTTCAGTTTTCCTTGTGGTTTATTACTTGATATCTGTACATTGTATAACAGCACCAGAGAACCATGGGGAGTTTTTTAACATGATGGGTGGTCAGTCGGACAGTAATCAACTCTTAATCATTGGAAGAATACGAACTTGTCATCATCCAAGCTTAGCTGAAGGAAATAAAGACAAACTTGATACTCTCTTGACGATATTAATGCGGTACTTTGGTGATGTCTTAAGTCAGAAGACAGCAAGGATAGAATTCCTGGATGGACTCACAAAGTAAGATTAAAGACTATCATAAAAACTTGACTTAAATGTAGTCTGTAGGTCATTCTTGTACCTTCAGATAGTTAGGTAATAAGCAGGAATTGTTTTCTTTATTTTGAGCAGAGTGCTTCCTCCATGCTTTTCATTGTTTGTATCTCTAATATTAACTTGTTGACTTGGTTAATTAAGTGTAACTTAATTAATTCGTTACATTAATTCATTGATCAGAGAATGGTGATTGTGGTTTTTTTAAAGTTTATTTTTGTATCGTTTTTATTAGACCGGTGTATACTATTTACAAATTTCATTGTTAATCGCTCTACATATGAAATTATAACATTAAGGATGTGTGTGAAGAAACATAAAGGCTCTGTTCTTGAGAAATCAACATTAGAAATTATTGATTGTGATTCTCTCACCGTTATGTGAGATTTATAACAAAGTTTGTCAGAGCACACTGTTAGAAAAGTAAAGTACAAATTATCAAACCTCTTGTTTTTCTAAAATCCACAAATACTTTCAAGAAGAGGTAATAAATCTTTAATATAAATCTTACTTTTTACCGATACTAACTTTCTTTGTTGCATTTTAGGCACATCTATGAACTTGCTCAGCAATCATCACTCCATGCTGGGTTGAGTATGCAAGCTTTAATTATGGAGCATTATGAGAGATTCAATGAAGTAACTAATGCAAGAGGTAGAGGTTTCTTCCCAGAAGTTCAGACAGTAAGTACTAAGATGAGAAATTATCAACTGATATTGCCGATTAAACATGCTTGGTAAAGCCGTCACTGCGATAGTACAATGACATGCTCACCAATAATGTGTACATAAGTCAACTTTACTAATTTTGCATCACAAACAGTTTTAAAATAATGCACAATGCTCACATGACTGTTGTACCATTACAGTAATGTTGCCAAAAAGTACCACAATCAAGCATCTTCTCTGGCCGTCGGATAAGTTTATCGTCTTGAGCTTAATAAGATCCCAGACATCAAATTGTTTTTAAGATCATTATTGACAATCTGGCTTCAAATTAATTTATTAACAGCTGATGTACTTCCAGTTGGTGAGTTTACTTTTTTCAACATCTGATTTTCGACATGGTGTCGTGACCCCAACGATGCTTTTTATGGGTCAGATCTTGACGCAGTGTCCCGTGCGCTCAGGCAAAGATGTGGCCTCTAGTCTGTTTATCTGCAGTGTGTTCCTGAAGGTAAGTCTCTGAGTATCTTACATTAATTATCATCTTTATCTAGTGACATTACAAGCATTTATAGCAGTGATTACTTCAAGATTAAGAAAAGTTATGTTTAAATTTTGAAATGTCTTTCTTTTGCTGATCTCCAACTTGAATATCCCAGTGTTGTATCTTTTGGGATACTTGGCCTATCCAATATTCTGCTGCATCCCACTAGAATAATCTTCCTTCAAGCATAATTGCAGCGTACTCTACTAACAAATTCATGAGAACTGTTAAAGTTTAGAATGTTTATATCTGCAAACAAACATTTTGTATTTGTGATTTTGTAAAGCCCCTTGAGTGTCTTTTTAGGGGGATTTTGGCACTATTTAAAACATTTATTATTAATATTATATCAAACCCTAAAGTTTCGATAACCAACATTAAGAAACTTCTGTTGACATTTGTTTTCCCCAGTATGTCAGATTATCCAAGAGGTTTGTACCAGAAGTAATCAACTATTTACAAGGAATTTTGTTCCTTGCATCCAAGAAGGAGGAAGGTGTACTCGATGATGTTATCCCACCATTCAAGCCTATTGGTCGCAATATTAACATGTTGAGATTACAGTCAACAAGCAGTAAGGTCACAAGGTATTTACTAAAATGTTAATAATTAGAAAATGTGTTGATGTCAGAAATTTATGTTGGGAGTATTAGAAGTATCTCAAATCAGAATACCCCCTCTTAAAGTGCTTTAATATTTGGCAGTTTTGCCTCGTTTGTAAATAAACTTGTACACTTTGAGACAGTCTATGTCTTGAGAAATGCTGAATCCCAAATGCCAGTTGGGAGAATATTTTTGCTATTTTTTAAGAACTTGATTCTACCCTTTTCGAAGAGTAATTTGTCTAAAATGTCTATAACCAGTCACTCATCAGTATTAAATGTTTATAACAATTTGTGTAGAAACATCAAGATCCAGCCTGTCCGTATTCTTGAAGTTCTATCACAAGCAGACCGTCAGGAACTGGACACAGATGAGTTCAGATGTTGGTGTCTTGCTACCAGCCTAAGTCTTCTGTCACAGTTTCTAGAGTTTTATAAAGAATTAGCAAGTGCTAAAGAGATTTTTTCACCAGTGAGGGCATGGTTGGACAGTGGACGTATACCTTTCCAAAGATACCCTGAGCAGATCCAGGTATGGAGACAACAATAATATAAAAACTTTCTCTCTATCAGTTGCTCAGTTCTCAGTACAGCCTGAGGTTGTTTTTATTGACTGTTGCTTAAATATTAGGAGGGAACCAGCCACAAACCGTATTTATACACTATGATTATGGTATTCTGGCTGGTAATCAGTTTTCTCAATTTGTCAACAAAACTTACTAATAATAAATATAAATTTCTACTATCCTAATGTACTTCTTACTGTAAGCAGCAACTTTGTTTATACCAAATTGGCTCAATCTTAGGCCATGTCCTTATTGCCGGCTACAGCTATAGCTACATCATGCATTAAGTATTGGACATCCTTAGCAACACCCTTAGCAACAGTCGTAGCTATAGCCGCCAATTCAGATGTGGCCCTAATATTGCCTGGCTCATGTCAACTTTTTATTTAATAATTATTGAGATATCTTTTGAAATAAGTATGAATTTTGACCTTAGGAGCTGCATGAATCTCTGAGTGCGGAGCTGAAGTTGCTGAATGAGAAACCCAAGAAATGTCTACAGCGTGAGAAGAAGAAACCTTACTCTCTTCACATGTTTGAGCCCATGATTGAGGAAGAGTGAGTTATGCAAGATGATAATCTAAGATGATAAACCAAGATGGATAGTTTGTATGGATGTAGAAGGAAGGATTCGTTCATGAATTGTTGATCTAAACATCCATCTCAATTTTAGATTACTTATTTTTTTTGTCTTGTTCTTTGTCTTGGTCTTAAAGTCAGCATGATGATAATATTGGTATTTTATATGGTTCTGGCAGGATTTGTAGATCTCAAGACCAATCTCAGGCCATGTCTGTATTGGAGACTGTAGCTTAATCATCACAAAAGTTGGGCATAGGATGCCAATAGCAACAGCCTTACAGTATGTGCAGCTGTAGCCACCATTTCGGACACGTCATTAATCTTGTATTAACAACTCTTTGTCTTGGTCTGTGGCTAGTCTGTAACAGATAAGACTCTATAATCTGTTTTCGTCTCAAGTATTAAACTTTGAAAGTGTTTCTGCAGCACTAGCTTTGGCTCCAGCAATGATAAGATTGATTATTTTAACATGACTGATGAAGCCAATAGCCATAACCACAGTCACAATCAGTTTTTTTTTTTGGGGGGGGGGTGCCTTAACCAGAAGCCAGGATACCAATCAGTTTGTATTGATTTCTTGATACAGCTATGATCCAATCCGTAAGAAGAGAAGGAATGAAGGTAGTGAGAAGAATGAAAAGCAGAGACTTTTACATAACTACAAACGAGAACTGAAGGGTGCCATGAGAGAAATCAGGAAAGATACTCAGTTCATAGCAAGGGAGAAGTTGAAAGAACAGATTGAAAGGTAAACTTTGAGTTAATAATGGGTCATTCATACATTGTACTCTGTTACATAGCATTTGGGTAGAAAACCTTTACTTGATTAGAATCATTTGTTTACTGTATATCAACAGGATGATTTGTTTGGTAAGAAGCTGTATACATTGGGATGTGGAACTCCTTGACTATCACAAATTCTTAAACATTCAATAGAGGGTTTATTTAACATAATAACCTCAACTCTTGCAGCTCTAGATTAATAAATCTTAGGTGGAGTGAAGCCATTACTGGGTGTTATTCAAGAACACAAACACAATGAGCAGACAAATCTATGTTTGAACTACTTATAGAACTGTCAGCTAACTTATTGTTAATCTATTGTTATTTTCCAATGTTGATTTCCTATTGCCTATAAGTAATTATATTCTACATCTCACACATACTTTATTATGACAAAGTGCATTTCTTTCTCAGTTTTTCATGTCGGTGCCATTGTTATTACTCAGTTCTTATTTAAATATTTGCATATTAATTAACACATTTATTTGCAACTAGTAATTAATGTAACTGAGGCTAAATGGCTGAAGTTTTGTTCTTTATTCTTGTGCTTTAGCCTTTTTCCTGTCAGAATAACTGAGAACATTTATTGGAGTTATTAATTGTGTATCCACAGTTTGATTTAAAAATCTGTAATATTTTGTTGCAGATATTAAGAATGATTGATTTATTCTGTTGATCTTTGTTTAATTTATTGATATCTTTTACAAGCCAGTGTAACTGTGAAAACTTTACATTTATTGGAGTTATTGATTGTGTACCAATTGTTTAATTCGAAAATCTGAAATACTTTGTTGCAAATTAAGATTGATTGAATTTTTTGTTGATCACTGTTCAATTTATTTTACCTGCCATTATATCTTGGAGTTATTGATAATGTGTTTTAGTGCTGGATTGGAAATCTGTTAATAATTTGTTACAGATTTTAACAGATTGATTGATTTATTTATTTTTGTGATCACTGTTGAAGTTATTGATGTGTATTAAGTGCTGGATTCAGAAATCTGTTAATAATTTGTTACAGATTTTAACAGATTGATTGATTGATTTATTTTTGTGATCACTGTTGAAGTTATTGATATCTTTTTCATCTGCTCGCTGCTCTCATCTTCTTGTTGCATTTATTAATTTCTTATTCATCTTTTACAGAGATGAGGAGAGAAAAGAAAAAGTCAAGAGGATACATCAACTGTTAGCTGGGCAGGAAGGCGACTACCAAGCAACCAAGCGAGGGCGCATCAACTTAAAGTAACAGCAATTGTGTTTTGGGCCATCATAATCAGTGGCGTAAACTGTTGCCCCCCCCCCCCCAGTGAAATCAAAAAATTGCACAAGAAGATGGTTGGATACATTAAAAAGGCCCCCCCCCCCAATTATGTATTTGCCCCTGCTGCCCAACCCCCTAATCAGAGTTTCTGGTTATACCATTATGCCATGGAACATTATCCCCCATTGAGTGGTTGTAATGGCATAAACTTCAATATAGCATGTCCAATATGTGGCAGAGGGTGTCCTCCCACATGTCCCCATACTCTAACACACTCTTTTCTCTTGTACATTAGTACCCCCCCCCCCCCCCCCCCGGTCCTAAAATCCTCTAAAGAATTCCTGAGATCCCCAGAACATACTGAAGACACAATGGGAGGGGAACAGTACACCATGCCACATATGGAGCGGAACATAATGACCATTATGTCTTTAGATAATATAAATTCATTTTCATTAATAATTGAAAGAAAAATGTATAGACAATTTGTCTATTTCATTGCTATAAACAGAGAACATGTACATAACAAACATTTTGCAGTGTATGATGCAACCATTCATAAAATACCCAGAGTTTAAACCACTGTATGTATAGCTTTTATGTTGCTATATATAGGTGCCTTTTTAAGGGGTATGTCAGTGGTGGTAAATTTCTGTATAGTGAGTTACAATCCAAAAGCATCACAGTGAAACTGCCTTGGTTGAATAAAAGAGTTTCAAAAAGAGCAAATTTCATGACAAAATATGCCCTAGATGTGTAATTCAGAATATATGCAGATTCATTACACAATAAAGTGTGCCACAGTGAGCTGGATTTAATTTAAATGTGCTTTTAATAGTAATGTTTACAGAGGTGTTTTACATTAGTTATATAATGGAGTAACATCATGCCTAACTGCCAGCGTTTCGCCTAGATCACGTTGCCACAGCCCTAGTTGTAGCCACAGCCCTAGTCACACTGAGTGACCAGTCACTGTTGCAGGACCACAGCTCACGAGGCGGCCTAATCCCTAGTCACCAACTGACGCAGCCCGTTGCAGACTTGCAGTACCAGCCTAGACAACTGACGGCCAGCCATGGTTGCAGTAACCACAGCCCTAGTCACCAACTGACGGCCAGCCATGGTTGCAGTAACCACAGCCCTAGTCACTAACTGACAGGCCAGCCACGGTTGCAGACTTGCAGTAACCACAGCCCTAGTCACCAACTGACGGGCCAGCCGCGGTTGTAGTAACCACAGCTGAGGATACAGTTGACGAAGGGTTGACTCTGTTAGTTTGGCCGACTGTTGAAGGGAGTTGTTCCAGTCCATCACCCGAATGTCCTTAACGAAACGAGCAGCGTAGAGCTTGGGCAAGTAGACGCAGACCAACGTCAGGTAGGCGTTGAGAATCAGCGCCATACACAGAGTCGCCACCTTCTGTGTGACTGACACAGTCGTAGTGTAGACGGGTACAGCAGCCAGGCACAACACCAGCGTAGAGTAGACGCTGACGGCAATGAACTTAGACTCGTTGTAGTTACTGGGTACCTTGCGGGTCTTGAAGGCGTAGAAGCAGCAGGCTAAGATGAGGACGAGGTTGTAGACGCATGAGGCAATGAAGCCGTTTCCAAACTGACAGTAAATCTCCACATATTTCTCGTGTGGTACTGGGGTGAGATACTCTGGTTTGGATGGTCCCACAATCACGGAAATGATAACGAGGACAATCTGAAATCAATGAATTTTGTATACTAAATATCATATTTGATGCCCAATTCTTTGCAATAATTTACCTTTGTTAGATTTGGCCGCTCTTTTCTTTTTACTAACTGGGGTTGGACTGATATGCATTTATTTGGGCTCAGAATATGTTCTTGTAGCTACCTTGTAGCTGCCCTGTCGTGGCAAGAGGGCTAGGTGCCCACTGCCAAACAGTTAACGATCTAAAGCAATGCATTGATAACAACCGTATCAGATCGCAGCAATTCAATTTCAATTCTATTCTTTTTTATTATATTGTCCATAAAATTGAAGTTTGTGTTGTCGAGCATACTCAAAACATCAAAAATACATAAAATATCGAACAATACAATAAATAAGAAAGACAATTTGAAAAATACTGAGTGTACGATGTGCGTATCATCGTTTACATTTTACTCATTGTTAAAGGAACATTGCAGAATTGGTTTTTGCTAACAAAACAGTTGCTGGCAGTGTAAGCACTTTATGTAATCCACCATATACATAAACTGACAAACCCGTAGAAGTTTGAGATCGATCGGCCATCTGGGTCACGAGAAAATAGTGAAAAACCGACTACACATTTTGCATGAAACCATATAGATTCAACAAATGAATAAAACGCTCACTAAGCGATAATCTCCAATCGGAAAATTAGTTTATTCATTTCTCATCAAATATGGCATTTCAGACAAAAATATTTCAAGGGATGTTTTCTACTATCATCATCATTAGACCGTGTAAGTTTTATGTAAATCTGTGATCCAAAAGTATAATTTAGTTTTTTCTTACCAATTCTGTAATGTTCCTTTAAGGAAAGGGTTAAATTCGAAAGATGGTGATGTATCGACTACTATTTTTTCATATATCGTTTACTGTGTTTCAATATTAATAATTATGTTGAGGTTTCTCATTTGACCTTTTCACATCACTAATTACTTGAAGTGTTTCCTCTTATTTATTAGTAAAGTAAAACTCTAATGAATGTCTATAATCTGTGTATTAACAAACTGCAGCAAAATTGAGTCGTCGTACAAGCAGATTGCTCGGTTATGCTCCCTGAGGCAATTTGTGATTTAGTGTCGTCCGATATTGACTTGGCAATGAGGCAATGTTTTGATTTAGTGTCGTCCTATATTGACTTGGCAATCAGGTAACGTTTGACTTGTAAAGAACCGTCTCCTACCCAATACTACTTGATGAACCAAAATAGATGTCCAAGTCAAGCTTTGCTAATATGAGATGTTGTTTTGGCAATAATGTTGTCATCGTGTTCAACATCTAGTGGAGGACTTTATGCTGCCTGGGTGGGCGTGGTTGAATCTGATTTCCAAAGCGTCCATAACGTTAACCTCGAGACTGATTAAACAATAGATCGGTGGTAGTGTAAAGATAATAATATCACGGGCCGACTGTGTGCATGCAAAATTCAATCTAAACAATGCTCACTTTCAGTGTTTGCTGGGGAGGGGGGTGGGGGGGGCAAAGAAAAACCCACCCTCAAAAGTCCGCAGGTAACATTAATTCTCTCTGTGGTTTGATGTTCCTTCCTTACCTAGCCTTCATTATTTTGTTTTGGTTCTTTTGCAATATCATAATCAAAGACAACCATTACGGCCTAGTTTAAAAAACAGCTCAGCACAAATGGACATTACCCGTTACCAAGCATAATTTACGGGTATAGGTTTGGAGGCACAGCATGGTGAGGTATCGCAAACTGAATATGCGTATATTACTATAATTTACGTGTTTTTAGGAATCGGTAATGGATGACTGTTTATTGATTGAATATTACATAACTGAACTTCAAATTTATGAAATAATCTGAAACTAATTTTCTTACCTGAACTGAAATAAGTATGGCTGCCAGTATCAGCTGGTCCTTTGGCCTGACGAAGCTTGGTCGCTTTGTGGATTTCTTACTCGACTCAAAGATCCTGCAGATTCGATTTACCTTGAGGAGTGTAGGAGCATAGGTCAGTGTGACACAGAGGGAGATGATAGCCTCAGATGTACCACATGAGGACACAGTTGGTAGAGGGAGGTACACAAAGAGAATGAAGAAAGCTAACATTGTACCAAAGATTGATATGAAACTGAGTTCTCTACTGGTAGCTTTAATAAGTGGATGGTTACGATACACTGCCATCCCAAAGAAGCAAAGAAGAGAATTACAAACACCGACTACACTCAGGATTAGAGTGACCAGTACAATGGGATCATGGACAGAAAATGTCGAGGCATCTATCATCTTACAATGTTTGAAAGTTTCGTCTGGCCAAAAACGCTCCTCGCATGAGAAACAGGTTCCGTCTTTTACAATGGCATTATTGGCACATTTTTGGCACCCCCAACAACATTTCTTTTCAAGTGGGACACTTATATGTCCGAGCTTACAATCCTCTGTGCAGAGAGATAAAGGAGGTCTTCCTACTCCGTCCGGCCAGTGAATTTCTTTCTCATTGACGTTAAATTGAGAGTTGGTACCACGTGAATCCCAGTGGCCGACTTGGTAGTAACCACCATTTCGGAAGCTTTCCACTCTATAAATCCCTTCTGGATCTCCATTTTTATCAAACTGAAAGAGGCCATCAATCCCTTGGAATGTCACATTGAGAAGATATGGCAAAAACTCCTCCCCGCTGATGCCATGAAAGAGTTGACAGGTTGAAGAAGAAAACGGCTCCACACATTATCATGCATCATGTCATCCAGGGCATGAGCGAATGCATAAACAGCCTGATAAACTGCGCTAGAACGGTTTGTTGTGACTATGCGGCAATCACTCCACTCGGCACATCCCATCTCATTCATCCAAAACTCTTTATACTCAGAAAACCATGGATTGTCATCACTTGTTGCTAACATGTCATTAAAGTACTTTTCAAAAGCAGGAACCCGATGGGAATCCAATGCAAAGAATAAGTTCCCCGAAGTGAAATCCTGTAACCCGTACTCATCAAAGTAAACAAAAGAATCACTACCAATAAGTGTCAGTCTATCATCTGGTTTAAGTCGATGAAACTCTAACAAGATTCTGAACATACCCTGAAAACCCCCAAACATGACGTACACCTTAGCCTTCTCAGAATCCAGAATCTTCGACACGGCCTCTGAGATGTCTGACTCTGTGGCGTGTTTCCTTACCGCAATTGAAAAAGCTATACAGATTCCGTTCTCATCTGCAAGATTTAACAATTCCTGTGTGCCTCGGATACCATATGTATCAATCGTAAACATTACACCAACATACAACCATTTGAATCGAAGTAACGTATCGACGATGGCCCTTGCTTGCAGCTTATCTGGAGGAGCAGTACGTAAAAAATACGGAAATCTAGTTTTATCACTTAATTCATCGCTGGTTGCAAATCCTGAAATCATTGGGATATCATAAAGGTTTGTAACTTTTGCTGATACAATACTGGTTGTACTTTTACTCGTACCAACAATACCAATGAGATTACTACGTGATGTGTTACCATTTGCAGCTGCGTGTATACCAGATGGAACATGTTCAGCAAGTAGAGAAATAGCAGACCACAAAGATGCATCTTCCATGTAACATGAGTCACGGATGTCAAACCCTAGAGTAATATTAGGAAGTAAGTCCTTGTTGTTGATTTCTTTCACGGTGTAAACCATCATCTCCACCCTTTCTAAGATGTGATTTCTCAGCCCTGATTGACAGGTGTCGTCTGTATGCAGGGGAAAAATTCCCCCGATGAGGAAGTCTCCCGGCGCGGTGTATTTGACCAAAACGCCCGATGGAACGGCACTCATTCCCGCATCGAGCAACGACCAGCCAACGGCAAGCAAAATGCAAACAAACCCCATCTCTGCAAACAAGGTTTTTTCCAATACATGTACAAGTATAGTGCGACATTTGGCTGTAAATGTTTTCCATCAATCGACATGCCATTTTATAAGCCATCCAATTCGTTGCTGCAAGATCATCACAATGACGTCATACACAGAAAGAGCCAACAGGAGACCACCATTGCTTATTGTTATGCAATTATGCACGTATAAAAATAATAATATTATAATAATAGCAAAAAAACACGTTAATTTCCCACCAAAACCTTCATTTTCCCTAGAGAAGACAGATTATAGAATTCGTTGAATACGGAATTCAAAGATTGAGTAGCAATGCGGAAACTTCAAGGGGCTTACGCCTGTAAAAAGCATTGCGTTACTGTCTTCGGAACAATAAATTTGGCAAATCTCGGCAAAGCTTGTAAGGTCTAGAAATGAAGAATGATCTTCCTAAGGAAATCCGCATCAAACATCTTCAAAAGCTATTGTGCTGAACTTCAAATTTGGGTTTTTAATTTCAGGGACGAGAGCATAGATATTTAATTCCCAGCTTAACTTGTTTATTAAAGACACAATTTTCGTCCTTCCTTTTGTTCTACATTGATATAAACGATGTCCTTTGTTGAGATGGGATTGTTGAAGTCCCAGTTTCTGTGGGTTTTCAGTCAAGTGTAAAGTGATTTTTTAGAAAAATATTCCCCGAGGTTGAATTGAGGGTATATAACTTAATTATTTTGTGTTCAATTTGTAAGAGGAAACAAGGCTCTTCCTTGATGTACAGTCCGTGAGTGGCATGTTGTTGTAATAAGAGAATCAATTCCGCGACCATTCTGATGGGTTTGTATTTCTGTTTTAAAAAACTATTTAAAGCTTTGTTTGACACTGACAATGAAACGGTACATCCCTGATCCTCTATACAATACAACGAATTCACCTGTATGATATTGTCAAATAGAGACACAGAAAAATTAAGCCACAGCCTCGTTTCCTGTTATGAGTATTATATGGTGAACTGTTTTAAAGCATTTGTGTCTGCTCCTCGTATTTTATTATTTTTTTGCCTGCAAACCTTTGTTTTACTTCGGCAAGTTAAGACAGTACACTTATATAAGCAATAAGAATCTTCTGAGCCAATATAATGATATGAATAGATAAAAAGACAGAATGATATGCCTGTATTGTGCATTTTGCTCTTGCAATTATTACACCCCATATTTACTCGCATCTTCTCATAACGATTCGATTCTTTGGTCCTCGCGTGTGGAATAGTCTTTTTTCTTAAGTATTATTTCAAACTTAGCCTTCTATCCCAATTATACGCTTCTAAGCTTCCTCTCTTAAGTAATTGATTTTCATATTCGCTTCTTAATCCTTCTTACTTGTTTATCGCTTTTGCTTGAACCGTTTATTGTTTTTGTTTTTTGCTTTGTTTACTCCTTATTTACATGTAACTATTGTTTTTACTTATATAATTAATAAGCCACAAGGGAAACTGACTGGTTTCTTATAGGGAGACCGACAACATAGGGCTATAGATAGCTCAGTATAGCGCCGGCACGTTAATCCGGAGGGCGTTGGTTCAAATCCCGCTCTAGTCATTTTGTTTTCAAGTATGGACATTAGTAGACAAGCTGTATGAATGGTACCTTATAACAGTCTTTAGGTCAATACATGAACATATCCTTGTAAATTTCGAGTTTCGTTAAATGAAAAATCTAGCATGCTTTTGTAAAAATTTGTGAACAACTTTTTTATGATAATAAACCATTGATTCTTCACTATAGGTTATTTTATCTTTGCACAAAAAACATAAGAAAATTCATCGTGTAAAATGGCCTATATACATGTACCTCTTTACGCAATGTATATTTACATAGGACTTTGTTGTCTCTGACTTTGCAAACCTAGGTCTGAAGATGATTTGTTCGACTTTGTTGCTTAGTTATTGTAATGTGAAGTCGTCTAGACGTGTTCCTTCACGCACGAGGTGCTTACCTATAAATGAGCCATCTTCAGCCAAGAATCATAAGACAAAGAAATGTATTGGCTTAATGGGAATTTCAAAATGATGAATGTTTTGGAGTCAACGCTGGGAAACGAATCAAGCCATGAAATTGTTTGCATTACCTGTTCTCTAGAAGTCGTCTTTTGGCCAAGCATAACATTTTATATTCATACAAACTGTTTCCAAGGTAACTTTACCTGGAAATGAATAGATTCAAAACCAATCTCGAAGACTTTAAAATAAAACTGCACACAAAAATCATCACCAGATGCAGAAATTAAGATTATAATTAAATATCAAAAACATTGTGCCAATGAAACCTTAACATTCTGTTGAAAAGGTTTTTAATGATTGATTTTATGTAGCATTTCTAAAAAGAAATATTTTTATTTAACTCCCTATAAATACTCAGTGATGGCTTAACAGAAGTATTCCTTTTTGTTGCTTATCAAAAATGAAGGATAGGCTACCAGTTATTTGGGAAGATTATTTTGATGCAGAAAAAGTAGATATTTTGTGACTCACGAAAACCCAGCTCATGTTTTCCATGGTCACATTATTTACCAACAGACTTCATCTTTCATGCTGAATAGAATGCTTGGTGGATAAAAGACGACCTTTTAGCTCGAGTTCTGAAACCAGTCAAATTAATTTGAAGCTCGACGCAATTTATTTCCGCAGCACTCACCCACTCACTCAATCATCCATAGAGACAGCTTTGGTCCGTCGCGCTGACTACCCGCATCTAACATCATGGTTCATGCAGGCGCTCTCTACTTCACTTGGTCGATTCATTGATCCAAGGATTCCTTGGGTATCCTCTAAGTATGGTAGCCCATGACGGGACAGCCGGGAGCTGGGGGTTGACAGGTTGAGCTTTCCATGCAGGAGTTGATAGCAATGTCAAGTACCCTCTTGGTTGGGGCGCTGTTAAACGTGACAACAACAACCACAACAGCAGCCGAACGAAATTGTGTTGAAGATTTGTTTTTCTCCTAACGAATTTGACAGGTGATTGTTTTTCTTCAAAACAAAACAAAACAGCAACAACAACAATTCACAACATGTTCGTACGTGACTAATGGACGTGAGATAACGTCGGGATCCTGACAACAAGTAATTTATAGTATTTAATTAACTACCACTGTTTCTTGAAATACCTTAAATGAAAGCATAATAACTTTCTCAAACATAAAAATAGATACTTAGAATTTAATCTACTTGAATTTTCGAGTTAAATCAGCCAGAAATCAGAGCTAGCATCTGTAAGACAAGTGTACACTGATGTTATAATTACACGCTGTGTTGAATCAGTCAATACAGTTGTCGGTTAATTTCACTGAGATTTGAGACCGTTGACTCTTCGCAGTATCATAGTGCACGTTGTGTGCTTAGGGAAGAACCAACTTCCGGTAACGTGACTAGGCCAAAATAGGTGCGATCATTTCTTGCCATTACATGGTACCGACTGTTAGATATAGATTCTCTGTAGCTAGCTGTCCGCTCACAGTCGTTGTCTTTGACGTAATGAGTTAGCACGGATTTCTTCTTCGTTTGTTGATATCCCATCTTTATAATTATTTGAATGTGAATTATTAGTTGCTCTTTTGCTCATAACATGATGTTTTGTGGTGGTATCCTACTCTTTATCAGTCTCACCCTACAAGTTTCCAGCTCCTCAGCCAAATGGGTCAATTATACCAAGGATGGTGATATCATTCTCGGTGGAATGGTGCCGCTCGAACATGAGCCAACTTGTGTAGGAGAGATTGGAGTATACTCCATTCAGATTGTTGAAACCATCGTATTCTCTATTAATGAAGTGAACCAGCGGCCAGACCTACTACCAAATATAACTCTAGGTTTCGATATCAGAGATAGTTGTAACGATGAAGACATATCATTGTCGTTAGCTCTTTCTCTTATGTGTCACTACTCAGCTGCCGACACAATCTTCGAGATCCCCAGCTGCAACTCAAGACCCTCACTCACCGGTCAACTCCTCGGTATTGTAGGTACATCCCAGAGCGCTACGAGCATGATCGCAGCCAAAGCTAGCAATCTTTACGGCATCCCAATGGTATCATACTCCGCTACGAGTGAAGAATTAGGTGATAAGAACCGTTTCCCGTTCTTCTTACGAACTGTACCATCAGACAAGTTTCAAGCCAAGGCCATCATTGACATTTTGACCCGTTTTCAGTGGGTTTATGTTGGTGTAATATACTCATTGGATACTTACGGTATATTGGGAACACAAGAGATCTTGGCATTGGCTGAGAAAACTGATGTTTGTATCGCCTTTTCGGTATCGATTCAAGATCATGCCACGCCTTTAAATATTAAAGCAGTTGCTAAGAAGATCGCAGCATTCCCAAAGGTCAAAGTTTTAGTGATTTTTGGTGGATTTGAAGGAATTTCCTTGGCTTTGCAGGAGTTTCATTTGGCTAATCCTAAGGAGAGGCGTACCCTGATTTGCAGCGATGCTTTCGAAACATCAACCCTTAAAAATGACCTTGCAAATATGGCTCAAGGGAGTCTGAAAATACGGCTTAATAATTACGAAATCCCGGGAATTAAGTCTCATTTCAGTCAATTGACAAACCAGAGTCAAGTTTATAGTCCGTGGTTTCTCGCCTATTTGGAATCCTGGTTGAAGAATAACAACTGCTCAGATATCACAGCTTGCCCAATTTTCTTCTCAGGATCGAATATGCCGATTTACTTGTCTGTTTATGCGTTTGCTCATGCGTTTGACAACATGCTGAGATCAAAATGTCCCAAAATGACAAAGGAGTGTCTCACCATAGTTCGTAATATCACTGGTAAGGACGTCACACCTTATCTCTTTAATGTCACGTTTAATGGACCAACTGGTAACTTTCATTTCAATCGAAATGGTGACTCAGAAGGAGCCTACATAATTAAGACTCTAACGGTAGAATCAACCGGAATCAGATGGGATGACATTGGTTATTGGGACACCCAAAACCTTGACAAACCACTCTCAATAAATGAATCGGCAATTACATGGCCAGGGAGTGAACCTCGGCCACCGATTTCAGTGTGCAGCGATGAATGTCCACCGGGTCATCTTACGATTCCAACAGAGGAGAAATGTTGCTGGGATTGTAATAAATGTAACCCGTATGAGTTTGTGGACGGTGACAGCTGCTCCCCTTGTCCAGAACTTCTCTGGCCGACTTCTAATTTTACATCATGTGAGACTATTCCAGCAACTATGATCAATGTACAAGGTGCAATCATTATTGCTCTTATAGCTCTGTGTCTAACCGGTGTCCTTCTTGCGTGTCTCAGCATTACTGGCTTGATCTTTTATCGTAAACATCCTTTAATAAAAGCTACCGGTCGTGCTCTAAGTATTGTTGCCATCTGCGGCACCGTCTTAGCCTTTTTGACTACCTTTGCGTTCCTCATCTACCCATCAACTGCATCCTGCTCAGGATGTGCAATTATGATTGCTATGTGCTTCACGATGACGTATGCTCCCACCTTCCTCAAGGTGAACCGAATCCATCGGATCTTCAAAGCAGCCAAGAAGTCGACCAGACCACCTCATATGATCCGCCCAAAGGATCAAATCATTATGGCTGCCGTGCTCATGATGATTCAGGTAAATACAGCAAATATTGTTTATATAGACCCCTTGCATATGACGTCATAAGCCCAAAACAGTCCCCTTACTGAGGTCAATGAAGAGCTATCATTGGCTGAGAGTCGTGCGCAGCGCATACGTTTCCATTGTTTGATATTAAAGATGGCGGCCAATGCAAGGGGTCTAACAATATGGAGGTTTCAATCCATGACCAACTGTATTTTGAACTGTTTATCTGTGGCTAGCAGAGTGATGTGGAAGATTCTTAAGTCTTAGAAAAATGTTGATTTTACTGGTGGAGTGAAATTGACAAAGCGAGACACTAAAACACAAGTTTGGGGTGAAGGGGCATTTAGTCATACTAAGGCCTTTATTTATGTCTTGTCACAGGTTGTGATCGTGATTGTTTCAGCTATGGCTGGAGAATTAAGCAAACCACAGCGACTCATGCCTGAAAAACTAAACAAGTACGTCGAGATTTACTGTCAGTTTGGAAACGGTTTCTTTGCCTCGTGCGTGTACAACCTCGTCCTCATCTTAGCCTGCTGCTTCTACGCCTTCAAGACCCGCAAGGTACCCAGTAACTACAACGAGTCTAAGTTCATTGCAGTCAGCGTCTACTCTACGCTGGTGTTGTGCCTGGCTTCTCTACCCGTCTACACCACGGCTATGTCAGTCACACAGAAGGTGGCGACGCTGTGTATGGCGCTGATTCTCAACGCCTACCTGACGTTGGTCTGCGTCTACCTTCCCAAGCTCTACGCTGCGCGATTCGTTAAGAATATTGACGTACTTAAGTGCAGTAGTATGATAACTAGAGAGTCTTTTTTTAAGATTCGTGGTTTACCTGGCTCTATGGAAACTAAGAACATTCCATCGGTGGTAATTTAAGATATTCATTTTTGTTCAGAGAAATGAAAATACATAAAATAGTTCTGAATTAAAAATTGTGTGACATTGCTTGGAAAGCAAACATTTATTGAGTAGTGCATGTATCATTATAAAGACGATTGTTTAATAATCATTTCGTATAAGAAAAGTAAACAAACAAACAAACAAATACAATTTGTTTAAAATTTCACAGTTGTACGTGACAAACACCACTACAACGATTAATACTTAAGAAAACTGGAGCTGCTCAAATCTTATACTGGTAAAAAGTTGTCTATAATAGTTCTGTGAGGGCGCTATCGTAGCTTGACATTCTGAACTCGACTATCGGCTACATCAATGAACTGCGGTAATTTTTTCCACATCAACGTGCGGTTTGCTATGTAGATTAATCATCTAAAATAATACATTTTCATGAGTCTTGAACTGATGTATCATTATATACACAACTGATATTATTACTATCTTTGACCATATTAAAACCCTCGGAGAAGCAACGTGGTGAAAAAATTCTCCACATATTCCAAATATGGTCATAATTTTTTTTTGCAATGGGCCAAAAAAGCCACGATTTTTTGTATTCGACACCCCTCGCATACACCACAAGCCTGTAGACTCCCATTGACCAGGCTATAACCACTGCCGAGTAAGAATTATTGAATGACAGCAGTCCCAAGGGACAGCTATGCCCTTGGGAATTGTAACTTGATATCTTAGTGAGCCAACTCCTTGTGCCATTATCTCTTTGTGTCAACCCTGTGTCGCCCAGAGCTAAAACAGGTCGTAAATAACACACACTGCTGGCCCAGACAAAAGCCCTGTGGAGATTAAAATTGCTTTGGGCTTGCAGGAGGGGGTCATTGACCTAAAAAACTGGGTGGTGAAAAAATTCTCCACCTGGATCCACCGCGTTTTACAGAAGGGCCCGCTGCTCCGAGGGTTAATCATTACAGATAGCTTAGCACGATAGTAATCATCATCATTTACCTTGAGTGCTGAGTCTTTAAAGCGATGCACTGCAACAAGCAGCAGTAGTGAACTCTCATCGGCTTGTGTTTTGGGGAAAATACATCAAAATACAACTGAAAATTTAGTCATTGTTACGCATTAGTTAATTATTCAATGGCAGTTGTTGGTATGATCCCTACACATAGTTGATAATTAGCTCTTCAACAGAAACCTCTTTTGTAACCAACGAGGTAATTGTTTTACATCATGATGAAACTGACAAAAAGCCTTCAAAAACTATTGTGCTCATTTTCACCTAAACAACAAAAATCAACATAAAAATGACCGGTAACTACGAGCTTTTAAAGGGACATAGGTGAGAGAAAAGAATTCGGTAAAAAAAAAAACCTTCGTTCGAACAGAAATGATCTTCCTTCCAGATTGTTTTCGTTCGAACGAAGATTTCTCCCGATTTTTGTTTTCACCTATGTTCCTATAAAAGCTCCGTATGTAGCCGTTAATACGAGGTAGGCCATTATTATTGTACCCTAGGTCGTTATTACTTTTGAACTTGAAATAATCAGTTAAACGATGATAATATTCAAACTCTTGGGTATTTTTCGAACCATGACTTGCAAAATTCAACAGCCTCGGGCGATGAGAAAACGGCGTCACCCTGACCGTATTAACGAGGCAAATTTTTCACTTGTATCCAGAATGTTGAAGCTTGGTTTTGTCCAATAACATTAAAACTCTGACAGTTTGATGTGAGACTCTGTGAGCTAAGGTTTTTATAAACTAAATAAACTAACTAGTGTTCCATGTATACATGACAATTTTGTATTTCTAAAATTACTAGTACTGTAAACAATACTTCAACTTTTCCCAGGTCTGAAAATCTCATTCACCAAAGCAAGTTAATGAGTTGTTTGTATATGTAATTACGGTGTGTTTGATACTATATGCCTCCTGATTGGAAAGTGAGCCTTTCTTTACCTTTTGATTGGTTGAGGTCAGATCATGTTGTAAACAGGCACCATTTTACTGACCAATAACATTGCGGGTTTGTTGTTGATGGACCTTGGCCTCGGCCCGGTCAGTCGGTCAATACCAGATGCAGTGAAGACACCCTACTTTAATATGTTAGTTAGGTTCGGTTTAATGTTTCACTATATTTTTTTGTCAGATTTAGACTGTCTTACTTCTAGTTGATTATTAACATTATACACCAAGGTAAATTGATGTTAATTGTCCAACTTGTCTCAATGTAATTTGATGTTAATTGTCCAACTGGCCTCGTTGGCTTTTTTAGGACTACTTCACGCACGAACACAAGGCAATTCATCTTGACGCTATACAATCAATCAAAATAAGTTATCTGCTGTCATCATATTTAACATCCTTCATGGACGATTGCAAATTGACAACTCAGTCATAAAACGACCTGGATGGGTGGAGTTTGCAAACCTGTCGTGTCTAAAGTTAATTCCCGAGAAGAATATACGTGTGTGTTGCTATAGAAACCGATGCCTGTAGTAGGAAGCTTCAGCCTCGTCGGTGCCAAGACTTATCATGACTAAGCCCCCCCCCCCATAAGAAAAAGGGGGGATCAGAAGAAGAAAAAATAAGAACGCAAGCACATGTTAGTTTTATTTTAAACAATTTTTAAAAATTATATAAACAAGATCTCCGTGCAGATTTACTTGGAACCGCTGTGTACGTTTCATAAGCCATCAGCCCATCAGCGGCACCAATACCTTCTGTAACACAGAGATATATTATTATATGCCTTATTCCAAAGTGTCTGGAAAAACTAATAAGAGATTGATGTTGAAATACCATTTGTTTGCCAAACTATGAGATCAATCTGACCGTTCTCTGGAAGACGACAGCTTGAGGATATGAAGAGAGAATGTAAACTTCCTCAGTACAACGCCTGCTTGCTTTATGACATCTTGCCTAACAAGCATGTAACTTTGTTAATTAGATTTTATTAAATTGCAAAGAATCCAGCAAAATTAGTCTCTGTTTACTTTTTATGTTTTGCTCTACACACATTCTTAAAATGTGGTCGCACATCCAACACATGGCTAAGCAACAAAAGCAAATGCGTTTAATTTTCTCCATTCTTCGTACCTCACCGCAACTGAGATTCATTAAAAAACAATTAATAAATAAAACAAGACCATCTCCTTCATTCTGATTGATTTTTGTTGTTTGTTGGTGCAATCCAATTTGGCTGAAAACTATTTTCGATATATTTTCATGGTTTATTTTGATTTGCTCACTCATCATAATTATTTAACCTTCAATGTCTGACAAAACCATGGACAATGTATTCAAATGTATTAAATCCCTGCATTGAGGGCCGTTGTCAGCACATACTGACAGTATTGTTTACATTTCCATTGTCTTAACCACATCGTACACGCTGCTCAGCTCACTATGCCATGATATCCTAAGATTGACCATGCCCTACGTACTAGAAGGGTCTCAATCAACAGGGGTCACTGATTTGGTTAGAAGGGGGCAGGACAATACTCTATAAGGGGACAAGTGTAAAAAGCTTATTTGACGCTATTATTTACAAACAATTCATTAAAATTAAATATTTATCCACTATTTTTTTTTTTTTTACAAACAAAAATCACTTTGCACCACATAATTATATACAAATAATTGTTTGAAAGCTTTATAATTTTACACACCTTTTCATTATTAAAAAATAGTATCGACGGGAAATCTGTAAATAATTAGTTTTGCACCACGCTGTTATATAATTGTTTGAAAGTTTCATTATGTATATATATATATATATGTATCATTGTATGGATCATCATAATTATATATAAATAATGTCGACATACAAATTTTATTTGTAAATAAAGAATTTTGCACCACACATTTACATATTAATAATGGAATTGATTCTTTTTACAACTAAGTTAACGAGGCTAGGGAATACTAAATAATGACTGCAATTAATTAAGCAAACATGCAAACCTCAATTAAATTAGGCAATATGAACATGTTAAAATCACCCTCAGATAAAACAAAATGGTTGAAAAAAGCAAAACGAACCCTTTCAACCAGTGAAAAAGCTTGGAAGCATGGGTTGACAACGGACTACAGGGGCGTTGCAACTAAACGTGTCCCTCGCTGAATGGTCTTAACATTTTAGTCACTGGACCGCCCAGCCGCCCAAAGTGATACACCGTAACATGCGGTAGGAGGTTTGTGTTAGGAGAGGGGGTAAAGTAACATCATAATAAAACTAAATAGTCATTGGTACGCGTTGGTCGAGACAATGTCAATCGTTTATATAAATCATTTTTTTATTTTCACCCTTCACAGTTGGAAGTTGAAAATGTAAACATTTTAACGCTAATGATGATTAATTCTGTAGCTCTTACCAAACCACGGTCATTTTTTACGAAATATGTGTCTTTCATCATGATATTACTGTCAAAACCTAATGGTTGGCAATTAATCAGTATGAGCAGTTGACGCCAGGTAACAGCCTTAAAAACTATTGTGTTCATTTTAACCTTATGAAAAAAATCCTCCATGAAATTTAGCTGTAACCATTACCAGGTGGCCCTCATTGTTCCCTTGGGACTTATCCCCTCCGAAATTGAAATCTTAATCAATGACAATAATAACGAAAAGGACGCATATTGTACGTAAATAACAAGCATTGTGTATCTTTTTATAATATTTTTAAACCACGATTCTAGTAATTTACTTAAAGAGTCTTGAAAACTAAACATTTTTTCAGCAAACTCGGGCGGTTCAGGGACTAAGTTGTCCTTGTGGTGTTACATACAGGCACTGATACATTATACATTATTATCTCAATTAGTGTGTTCCGAACTTTGCAGATTCCAGATACATTATTCTCTCAATTGGTGTGTTCCGAACTTTGCAGATCCCAGATACATTATTATCTCAATTAGTGTGTTCCGAACTTTGCAGATCCCAGATACATTATTATCTCAATTAGTGTGTTCCGAACTTTACAGATTCCAGATACATTATTATCTCAATTGGTGTGTTCCGAACTTTGCAGATCCCAGATACATTATTATCTCAATTAGTGTGTTCCGAACTTTGCGGATTCCAGATACATTATTATCTCAATTAGTGTGTTCCGAACTTTGCAGATCCCAGATACATTATTATCTCAATTAGTGTGTTCCGAACTTTGCAGATCCTAAATACATTATTACCTCAATAAGTGTGTTCCGAACTTTGCAGATCCCATACATTATTACCTCAATAAGTGTGTTCCGAACTTTGAAGATCCGAGATAAATTATTACCTCAATTAAATTCAGAGTCTAATTTGATCGTAAAGTGTTGCAAGATAATATCCGGAAGTAATTCATGCATTCATCAGATACAACAACTCCATCCCTGGGAATTAATAACTCGGCCTTGGCCTCAATTCAACGCTAAGATTCAATTTAATTGTTGGTTTTATCTCTTTTCTTTGTTTCATTTTTTTATTTTTATAATTTTGTTTCCGGAAGTGGAGGAATATTGTTTGTTTGATTTTTGGTTTTCTTGTGTATGTATGTTTTGTTTATGTTTTTAATCAAATTTTTGTTGCGTTTTAATGGTAAGATCTGATGTGTAAAATGTGGGTGTTTGGCGTTCAGACATGCCGTTCTCGTCTGAATACATGATTTCATATTAACTTCCCCCAAAGGACCTTGTCTGTGACAAACACAATTTCTTCTCCGTTTCATTTTCATACTCATTCATGATGAATTCCCACATACTTCATATTAAAGTATGATCATAACCTTGAGTATTGAATCCGTGAGCTTGGTATTCACCTGGGAGTAAATTCAGTTTCACAATGGGGGTGTACGTTAAAAATAACTGTCTGACTTATAATAATTGGGTCGATTTTATAATGGGGTTCAGAAAATGAAATGCGTTGCTAATTTGAGGAGACTTCTATTTGCAATCTACACTCATATAGAACATGTTCACTTTATAATTCAAGGTTTATACTTCAAGGCATTATTGAGTTAAACCTTCCGGCGTTTACTATTATTTTACCAACCTTCTGACGGCATATAGGTTGTCTTGCGTTATACGTTCTGAGGCTTTTTTGGTGGGACCAGATTATGATAATTCTTGTGGGTACACCATGTATAATTCTCTTTTTAGAAGATGTCTTGGTTCTGGAAAGAGCCGATGGGTTATTTTCAACATTTCCACCATGCAGTTTGCTCTGGACGTCGTCTTTTGTTATTTTGTCACAAACAAGTAATTTAACTTGTACGTTACTTTTATTTCAAATGAGCGGACTGATACGTGGAAGTATTTATAAATACTTCAGTTTACGTAAAAGTACTGGACATGGACTTTCCGGTACTCATTGTAGAATGTCTTTCAACACAAATTTTGATTTAAATAAAAAGTGTTCAATTTGTGATATGCCCTCGCAAAGATCTAATTTAGTCTATCAAATCGGATGAACAGTCTAACAGCCACCTCAAACAATTGCTACGAACCACGTGACCAAGCTGCATAATTCCGTAAATAATTGTTTTTAAATGTCACTAAGCCTACCATAGAAATTCGAGAGCTTTTCAACCGATACAATAGCGTAGGGTTTCGTTTATAGTTTCTTTATTGAATTTATAATTTAATATCTAACTAGAAATTGGAAGATCAAAGGACAATTGATCAGATAATTTTCAAACGGTCTAACTTTCACATCATAGATGTGTTACGAACCACGTGATCAAGATGCACAACTCCGTAAATAATTGTAAAATGTCATTGAGTTTCCTTACAAATTCGAAGAGCTTTTCAACCGATCGTCGCTATTGTATCGGTTGAAAAGCTCTATAGCGTAGAATTTCGTTTGTAGTTTCTTTATTGAATTTGTGATTTAATATCTAACTAGAAATTGGAAAATCAAAGAACAATTGTTTAATTTGTTTGACTGAAAGTATAATAAAGAAACTGATTTAATTGAAGACAAATATGTGCACAGTGTATATACAGCTTTTTATAAACTAGCTTTTTAGAAACTACATAAGATGGACGATTCATAATGATAATGGAAAATAGATTGTACCTGCAGTGCACACACCTACGCCGATAAAGTAGTGCGGCATTAACATATCCAATAATAAGCCGCCTTTTAGTTGCTTGATTTCTACCTGTTCAAGTAATATCTAGTAACATATATAGTATGTTGCTCGGCCCATCGCTATTCATTTTATAATATACCCAGGAAAGACCTCAACAATCAGCCACGCAAAGCAAATCCGAAGTGATGTTTCACCGCTTCGCTCTATCTACCCGTCAGGTTTGATAATTACAACCATTATACAGAAGTGAGCAGAACGACACACTACTCTCAAGATGGTTTCCTGGTTTATTCCAAGCGTCTTTTTTCTTTTTACTTCATCGATGAGCTTTTCTCCGATTCTCGGGTCTCTTCCACCGGAGGCTGAAGTCAGTTATTTTAAATCCGGTGACTTTGTCATTGGAGGTTTGTTTTCGATGCATTTCTCATTTGATGGTTTATTATGCAACTATGGGTTGTTAAACGACGCTGTACAACGATCAGAAATTATGACTTTTGCCATTGAACAAATCAACAATCGTACCGACTTGCTGCCAAATATCACTTTAGGTTTCGATATCCGTGATTATTGTGGACACGAGTCGATTGTAGCGTCTGTAGCTCTTTCCCTGGCCGGTATAATTGGGACGGATGACGGTACACCTGAGTCTCAGCGACACGGTCAACTTCTCGGTATAATTGGCGCAGGGGGTAGTGCTACAAGCGTGGCGACGGCACTCGTTACAACTGTACATACAATTCCAACCATCGGATACCGTGGATCCACTATCGAATTAAGCGACCATGACAGGTTCCCGTACTTTCTGCGTACCAATCCACCTGCAAATCTACAAGCAAGAGCAATTGTTGATATCCTCGTGCGATTCAAATGGTTCTACGTTGGACTAATATACTCCCTCAACAGCTATGGCATACATGGAGCCCAAGAAATCCAGAATTTAGCCGAAGAGAATGGAATCTGTGTGGCGTATGCAGAGGCGATTCGCGAATCAGCAACCGAAAGCGAAAATCAAGAAATCGTGGATAAGATTCTGAGATTCAATCAGGCATCCGTGATTGTCTTCTTCTGTAATTCCGTTATCGGAAGGGAAATTTTACCGACTTTGAAACGCACGGTTCCCGATCATCCTGGAATCACAATAATATCCAGTGATGGCTTTGCATCGTCGGACTCGCTTGTTGAGTGGGGTGTAGCGCACTTCACAGAGGGAAGTCTCTTGATAGAGAATTACCACAAAGAGGTGCCTGGGTTTCAAGACTATTATCGTTTGACCCAATTTGGCGGCACACCTCTTAATCCGTGGGTTAATTTGGTTTTAAAACAATGTAGACAGGACAACACATGTTCGAATGTGACAAGGGGAAACTATCACCACGTTGTGGACGCCGTGTATGCATTTGCTACTGCCCTTCATGAAATTCTGCGGGAAGATTGCGGGGGAATTGTTGACTGTCTCTTAAACGGTACCGTCACTGGGAGAAAGGTCATTTCGCATCTTAGAGATATCACATTTGAAGGGGTAGATGGTTTGTTTCAGTTTGATGCCAATGGAGACCCTGTTGGTAAGTATAGAGTACGGAGTCTGCAACAAGACATGGACAGCTCATATGACGGTGTTGAGCTTGGTGTTTGGGACTCACGAGGTGCGGTGGAAGACCGTTTAGATATTCAAATAGACGGTTTGAGATGGTCTTACGGAGCAGAGAAACTACCAAGGTCAATCTGTCGGGATGAATGCCGTCCGGGATATAAAGTTATTCCTCTGGAAGACAAATGTTGCTACGGTTGTCAAAGATGTCCGGAAAATGCCATAGTGACTAACAACACAGAGTGCGTTGAGTGTGATGCGTTTCACTGGCCGACTTTGAACTTTACAGTTTGTAAAATGATGATTCCATCTCCCGTTGACTGGCAGAATGTTGTAATTATCATTGTGCTTGTTTTGTCTTCGTTTGGGGTCATTCTGTCCTCCATTGCTGCTTCAGGCATACTCTACTATCGTCACCATCCTCTGATTAAGGCAACTAGTCGGGAACTAAGCTGCGTTAACATCATTGGTCTTTTTGTAGCATTCCTGTCTGTTTTCCTGATTTTGAGCTATCCTAGCACTGTCTCCTGCCATATGTCAGATACAGCTATCGCTCTGTCCCTCAACCTTACGTACGCTCCAACTTGCCTCAAGGTAAACCGTATCTACAGGATCTTCACATCCGCCAAGAAGTCCAATAGAAGACCAAAGTTTGTCGGGCAACGTGCGCAGCTCAGTATCGTTTCCATCTTCACTCTATTTCAAGTAAGTACATTACTTTTTTCTTTCAAAATGGGAATTCTTGTATACCTATCTCCCCAAAGAATCTTTTTAACGCAAGTTTCACGGTCTCTGTCTCATACAAGCGTCATTTCTGAAGTATTCGAAAAGAAATTAGCACTTGTTTATTTTCATATCATTATTATTATTATCATCATGAATGAAATGTACTAATTTACTGATCTCTATTTACTCCTACAACGAGACAGTATAGACAGAACTTCAGCCAAAATCCTCATTTACTTGAAAAACGACCTAAGTCATTAGAACGCAAATCAACGTTATAACGCGTTAATCTTTCACACTTACTATACAGACATTTCAAATCAACAAAGAATGTGAGGTTTTATGAATAGTTTGATATCATGTGAATGATTATATTCTGGTGCAACCTCGTCCCCAGGGTGTGTCGAGCAGTACCAGGTTGACCGCTCTCTCACCCTGGTATTGGATCGTTTTTGGATACGTATGCAAATTAGAATAGTCTGTCTGCTTTTCGAAATTCACATCTTCGTCATGGTCTCGTGGTCCGGTACCAGATTTAATAGCCTGTTTGTACATTGGTTGCCGGCCGGCTGTTTTGACAAAGGTTAACATTTGGTTTTGTCCAATCAGGGTCCAAGTAAGGAGTTTCCTTCCAAGGGTTTACTATTGTAAACATGGTTGGAAATAAAGTAAACCATGAGGACGAGGTTGATTTCTGGTGTGATTTAAACCTTGTAAAGTACCCGAGCGAGTGCCACCAAATGAAAAACAAAAACCCGGCCCTTATCGTGTATCGTACACGATAATTGCCATTTTTATAGAGGGAAGGGTGAAATCATGTAGCCATGTACAAGCAAGTCATGAGACAAGACAACGAAAACATTGTGATTGAAAAGAAAATGCATCACAGAAAGTATTTTTTTAAGGACAAGCAAAGATACAATTATAAAACCGAAACGCACTCAAAATGTTCAAAAGCTTCAAATGTTGTCAGTTTAAAAACTTCTCTTTGTGTCGAGTGAGAAAAAAGTATTATAAGACGAGCTTCAAGAAAATGTTTTAAGCGTACAAAAAAACCTTTCGAACATGAAAGTTTGATAATTCCTACACACAGATGACTTGTGCCATAAGGTACAGTCACGGTTAAGTGTGACCTACTTTGTGTCGAGTGAGAAAAAAAATGTTATAAGACGAGCTTCAAGAAAACGTTTGAAGCGTAAAAAACAACAACTTTCGGACTTGAAAGTGTTATAATTTCTACCCACAAAAGACTAGTGCCATAGAATAAGGTACAGTCACGGTTAAGTGGGACCTACAATTGTAAAACCGAAACGTACTCAAAATGTTCAAAAGCTTAAAATTCTGTCAGTTTAAAAGCTTCTCGTTGTGTCGAGTGAGAAAAAAGTATCATAAGACGAGCTTCAAGAAAACGTTTGAAGCGTAAAAAACAACAACTTTCGGACTTGAAAGTGTTATAATTTCTACCCACAAAAGACTAGTGCCATAGAATAAGGTACAGTCACGGTTAAGTGGGACCTACAATTGTAAAACCGAAACGTACTCAAAATGTTCAAAAGCTTAAAATTCTGTCAGTTTAAAAGCTTCTCGTTGTGTCGAGTGAGAAAAAAGTATTATCAGACGAGCTTCAAGAAAACGTTTGAAGCGTAAAAAACAACAACTTTCGGACTTGAAAGTGTTATAATTTCTACCCACAAAACACTATAGTGCCACAGAATAAGGTACAGTCACGGTTAAGTGGGACCTACAATTATGAAACCGAAACGTACTCAAAATGTTCAAAAGCTTAAAATTCTGTCAGTTTAAAAGCTTCTCGTTGTGTCGAGTGAGAAAAAGTATTATAAGACGAGCTTCAAGAAAACGTTTAAGCCTATAAAACACAACAACTTTCGGACTTGAAAGTGTTATAATTTCTACCTACAATAGACTATAGTGCCATAGAATAAGGAATACGTTTCGGTTAAGTGGGACCTACAATTATAAAACCGAAACGTATTCAAAATGTTCAAAAGCTTAAAATGTTGTCAGTATAAAAGCTTCTCTTTGTGTCGAGTGAGAAAAAAGTATTATAAGAAGAGCTTCAGGAAAACGTTTGAAGCGTAAAAAACAACAACTTTCGGACTTGAAAGTGTTATAATTTCTACCCACAGAAGACTTGTGCCATAGAATAAGGTACAGTCACGGTTAAGTGGGACCTACAATTGTAAAACCGAAACGTATTCAAAATGTTCAAAAGCTTAAAATGCTGTCAGTATAAAAGCTTCTCGTTGTGTCGAGTGAGAAAAAAGTATTATAAGACGAGCTTCAAGAAAACGTTTGAAGCGTAAAAACAACAACTTTCGGACTTGAAAGTGTTATAATTTCTACTCACAGAAGACTTGTGCCATAGAATAAGGTATAGTCACGGTTAAGTGGGACCTACAATACTAAAACCGAAACGTACTCAAAATGTTCAAAAGCTTAAAATGTTGTCAGTTTAAAAGCTTCTCTTTGTGTCGAGTGAGAAAAAAGTATTATAAGACGAGCTTCAGGAAAACGTTTGAAGCGTACAAAAAACACTTTCGAACTTGAAAGTGTTATAATTTCTACCCACAGATGACTTGTGCCATAGAATAAGGTACGGTCACGGTTAAGTGTGACCTACATGTACATCTAATGAATAAATAATCTTTATAATTTGTGTTTTTCCTTAAACCGCTTTTTGTACTTTTTGTTATGTTTACGGTAAGAACACATTCAATTTGGCCTGCGGGCTACGATTTGTGTTTGTCATAATCGTTTTTCTAGGCCGACTTGTTGACAACAATACTGTTGTTTATGTTTGCATTTTTCTTTACAACCCCCTTTTTAGCGCTCTTGTATTCGGCTATTTTTTATAAGACAATCTTACGTTGAGGTAAAAACAAACTGCGTGTTATGAGAACAATAGTTTTAAAAACATGGAAAATACTACATGAAACGATTATAAAAGTTTCATTTTGGTAATTATAAATCTCAAAAGTTCAAATTTCAAGTTGGGCACCGACCCGGGGGGTGTGGGCATTGACATCAATTGAGAGGCCCCCTTAGTGACACAACGGAAAACAATCAATTTGTCTATATTATCAATATTTTCCAATGTCTTTCCATATTTCTGTTCATTTTGCGAGTCATGTTTGTCAACTTCTCTAATTCACATAAACACACGTGCTTGGCCTATCTATGGGATTGTGAATTTCATAAAATGAGCATTGTAAATTACCCTTTTACAAAAACAAAATATAAAACTGAACGACACAGAATTTTATTTTTTGGTTTGTTGGTAGAGTAAATTCATGGTAAACCTCTCTGGTTTGACAACAAGTTCATAATATACGTGTATATTTCCGTATTCCCAGCTATTAATCAGCATCGTGTCTGTCATCTTCGCGCCATCTTTGCCGAAGTTGTACCAACCCTCCAAGTTTGAAAATTACTTGGAGATATTCTGCAATTTTGGGAACGGTTTCGTTGCCTCGTGCCTCTACAACCTCGTCCTCATCTTGGCCTGCTGCTTCTACGCCTTCAAGACCCGCAAGGTACCCAGTAACTACAACGAGTCTAAGTTCATTGCAGTCAGCGTCTACTCTACGCTGGTGTTGTGCCTGGCTGCTGTACCCGTCTACTTCACGGCTGTGGGAGTCATACAGAAGGTGGCGAGTCTGTGTATGGCGCTGATTCTCAACGCCTACCTGACGTTGGTCTGCGTCTACTTGCCCAAGCTCTACGCGGTACGTTTCGTAGATGACTTAGATATATCTACCTGGCGTGGAGCAACAGCAGCTAAGGTGGGAGCAGCTTCAGTCAGTCGACCTGATCATTCAAGCAGGGTTCACCCCTTCCCTGTGACAGCAGGCTTCCCTGTTACTATCGAGTCAGACAATATCGGCAACTTGTAAATATACTTACAAGTCACAACATTGGATACTCTTGAACTACATCGGACACTTATAAAACATTTTATTGAATAAATTTGTTTTTTTTGCTTCAATAATAAACATGTGGTTTTTGAAGCATTGCATGCATGGTGAGGTGGTGTCAATCTACATTTGGTTTGCGGTAACAGTATATCTACTTTGCTGTGTAGTTTATGTTATTTAGAGAACTTGTCTTGCTAGCTATTTATTCTACTATTTTATAGATTTGTAATATCGTTGCTTAACCTTTTAGCCACTGGACAGCCCAGCCGCCCAAAAAAGTGATCCACAGTAACATGCGGTAAGAGGAAACGCTCACCAGTTTGTGTTAGGAGAGGGGGAAAGTAACATCATAATAAAACTAGATAGTCATTGGTACGCCTTGGTGTCAAGACAATGGCAATGGTTTATAAAGACAATTTCTTTTTATTTTCGCCCTTCACAGTTGAACTGTAAATATTTTAACGCTAAGTGATGATGAAATTCTGTAGCTCTTACCTCAACACCACGCTCACTTTTAGCAAACAATTAAATTTCTTTTATCATGATGATAATGTCAAAAACTAATGCCTTAGCAAATATTTAGTATGAGCAATCGATGCCAGGTAACAGCCTCCTAAACTATTTTGTTCATTTCAACCTTATAAATAATAACCTACATAAAAATTAGCGGTAGCCGTTAATGGGAGGCACTTATTGTTCCATTGGGATATATCACCTCCAAAATGTTGTCTTGTGGTGTCTGCACGGTTGAATGTCAATTTTTGTTTGCGTAGATCGTGACTCACATTTCCATAATTTACCGCACCATGGGATAAACAACAGGGTTCTTCAGTGAGGGTTTAATAGTATCAGCATTATAGGCAATAAGCGTTCAAACTTTTCCTTTAAAAATGGGCTTTCTGAAATAGATAGTTCCCAGTAGACGCCATCTTTACGGGCAAATTGCATTTTGGCTTGCAGGTGCGTCAAACGCTCAACTTATTAACGCAGCCGCGTTGTTCACTGACCAATCCTGCAATGGGTTTCGTGAAATGCGCGCGTGTTGCACGCCGTTCTCACACGAAACGCACGACTGTTTGTTCTAAACTGCCCGTAAAGATGGCCGACTTACGTCATACTGCAACCTATCTATATAGTGTTTGTTTCATACATTACACATAGGGTCATACTATGCGAGGCTCCGCGTGACGTACAAATTAAAATAACAACCACTGCAAATTTTCATATGTTGTTTTATTCACTGTATGTGTACATGTGCGAATTGAATGCGAATCTCTGCGCGAAATGAATGCAAGGTCAGGCATGTATCTATATCTGGGCGTTAAAGGTGTAAACATCATGGATACTTATTTTGCGTCTTTACAGCATATCACACGAAGCGCCCTCCTGTGACTTATACATTGTACACATGTGCACAGCCACAATCATGGGTACACTTTTTGTTAATAAGACACCAAATGAACAACACATAAATATTGAGTAACTCATTGCAGATCTTGTATTCGACAAACTCAAGTACTTTCTACTCTTCATTCACACAGCGCTGGTTAATCAATTTACAAACAACATTGAAATAACCATTACATCACTGGTTTTCAAACTGTTGTTCATAACATGGACAAAAAAAAATGTGTACCCATGATTGTAGCTGTGCACACATACAATCGTCCAGCACCTTCTTGTCAACTATAATAATTTGTCAACATACAATCGCCTTTTCGCTTTGTGACTAAATGTATCTGTGTAATTGAATGCCAATGCGTTGTATGTGATTAAACACACAAATCTACACAAAATATCCATTGATCTCCATCATAGTTTATGTATTTCTCTTTAAATGTTAGCTTCCTAGATCCATGCAGGTCATGTTGTCAAATCAACAAACCAAGAAACATCACTTCTCAATATCAGTCAGAAGTTTTTATGTTGTAAATTTATTTTCTATTTTCAACCAATTAAAATGATTAATTTTTAACACAGCAACTTCAAACATTAACACTATATGGGCTTGATAATGTATCATCACATAATAAGACATTAGAGGAGAACAGTTACTTTGATTACCGGTGTATTGAGCAAGATGGACCCCTTGAATATTCAATCTAGAATGCTGGATATTTCTTCATGAACCAGTAAACCGACTGCAAACATCAAGCTATCCATTATTGAAATAAGTTATTCATCATTCGAGTAGGCGTTTACAAAGAATTGTGCAGTATGTAATCTGATAATGGCTGATCTATGTAATAATTCATCGTTTTTGCAGAGTCAATGTTGACTTCCTTATTCTACTGTTGATAGTCACATCACCTTAGCTTATTATAAACTTTGCAAAGCACTTGACTAACAAATGGCTGCACAAGCCATGTAGCTCTTTCTCACCCAATATATTTCTGGTTTTGTAGTTTTCTGACAAGTTAGTAGTAAGAACATTTTTGGTGAACATGCACAGCAAACTCAACAATTGCTCTTAGGCATGCACTCTTTTCAAACAATAACTTATTCTATTTGTAAACCATAAACAAAAAGAAAGAATAAACTTCCACACATATGGATACCATCATCGATGCAAGAAATGTAACTATGATGGATGACTAGAATTCTCGATGACTAAACCCAATAAAACAGTAATCAATGTGAAGTCAATCAAGTAGAACATTCAAAGATTTTTCCATCCCAAGAAATAAACACAAATTACTGTAAATTACATATGAAGTTATCCAAACTAATTCAGTCAGGAAATGATTGTGGATGTGTGTGTGTGTGATGTCAAACTGGTGATTATCCTGACGTAATGTGCTCCTCTGGTGGTAAGCAATGATGACTGACTCCCCCATCTTACAATACTTGAAGGTTCAACTCATTCTTGTCATCTCTATGCAAATATTGAGTCACTAGCTGGAGCTTCTGAAGGTAAGAGAGGAATACAAATAAAATGTCATCAACCAATGTCGTTGGTTTGATTCAAATCTATGATAACCCTAGGCATGCAGAGAATCCAACAATAATAGCGACACCACAACAAGAACTTTGTCAATTCAAAGAATGAGAGGTCATCGCCAGAGTGCTACTTTACAAATACGCTAAGGACAGGAACAATTTTGCTTATCTCAAGCAGGTTTCTAGCCCTAATACATGTTTTTTTTTACCGTTTGTGAATGGTTTCCTGCAAACTTCTGCTTTAAAAATAATTTGTTAAGCCATAATTGTTTAATATTTTAATTATTTGTTCAGCAATTCTTGTGCTCTTACCCTTAGCTATGGCTGCTCTCTTGGCCTCTGCTTCTTTTCGTTGTTCTTTCAACTTCAGTAATTCAGCTTCATTCTTTGTGTGACTCTCTAATTGGAAATAGGAAAGAAATAATGCATAATGTAGGAAGGTTTACAACTTACAAAGGATTTCATACATGTAGCATAATTCTACACAATGGAGATGGGATAGATCAAATCAGTAATAAAGAGTAGATCCGTCTTTAGAATTCAATCTCCACACTCAATGCCCCTACCCTCTGTCCCCTTCTTATGTGTCGGTACAAACAACAAATTGATCTACAGTGAAAGGTTTGATTTCAAAACTGGAGTCTTATTGAGGATCTTACAGACATTGAGGGATACAGAGTCATGGCATGATGTTGTGAATGAGGTCTGGGTTGTGACCACTAGATGATGATGGTCATGTGTAATAAAGAACGATCCTTGCAGGCTTGTAAACAGAATGTGTGTTTTCATGTATTATGAAAGCATGAGTATCATTTTATGCTGAACTTTCATTTAAATTCTGCAAGGATTCGGAAGAAAGACTTACTGTTTCTACTTGAGCCATATGCTATTCCAACAAGCAATGCGGAATATCTTGAAAACTGCAAAAAGAAAAACAAAACGTAAACCATACAACTTACAATTACAAGATTAAAAAAAAATGTAGAAGTCTGAATCTGATAATAAAACAGTTTTCTTGAAAGTTTGTTCCCAGTTTCCAAATCTTCCACGAATGACACTACTCCTAGAAAAAGAGTTACGACGTCCGTTTATAGCTGAACGAACCTCATAATAGAATGACACCATCTGAGCTGAGCAAGTGGCAAGTAAGGGGTTTTGATTTTTGAAGGGATGGGTTTTATTTTACTTTTCTATTTGTAATTGGAAACTTTTGTATCTGTCTATCTGATTGATATTTTCATTTATAAGTTAAATTTTTGTATTTATTAGTTCAACAACAAATTTTGATTTTGTTTGTATTTTACTTTAATATTTCTTAATTTTTTTGCTTTTTATTATTAATTTTTTTTACCCAAATAAATAAGTTTTGGGTCTTCGAGTAAAAAAAACGGTGGTGACCGAGACAAGACATCTTGTTTTTTTTTTCTTGCCTTTTTACTTTATAGTTTAAATTAAAAAAACACTTCTTATAACACTCGCTTTGATTAGAATTTATTAACAAAACTGGAGTGCGAGACAAGACTAGCAGTAGCAGTAGCACTAAAAGCACGACACCACCAGCTGACCAGTAACAACCGGTCACGTCGTGCTGTGTCTCCAGTGTACTCCGTCTACGAATGCTGCCCGCCCAGCGTTGCGACAGACTGCCTTCTTTTCCAACGTTAAGGTACAAAATTAAGATCTTTAAAATAAAGACCGACGCAAAGTAAACACAACATCTGATAGTAAAGGGGTTTGGGAACAAAATACATATCCAAACCACTCGAAATAATAATAAATAAGACTTTATTCGTGGCTTTTACCTTGATCAGGGGCGAAACTGCTACTGGTAGGGGAGCCATCTTGGATAACAGTTAGCTGGTAAATGTAATTTTGCCACAGAGTCCTATACGCTTTTGTGTAAATCTGTCCAAAGTACCAGTCAATTAGTTGGGCACTTTTCATTTCGACTATTAAATATCACTACATTGAAAAGGGAACCATCCTAGCTTTCTATCAACTATCGGTCAACATGGGTCACCATGCTATCCTACAGCTAATTTAAAATCTACATTTTCAAAATTATTCTGGAGAAGATAAACTGATAATTTTTTTTTAAATGGCGCTCAAATTTACGACAGCTAGCACTAGCAGCTAGCTACATTATTACAAAATTAACCTTGTTCCCATCGGTGTGTTAAAAGCTATTCTCATGAAGTTTGGCCCTGTGACTAATAGACACGGGATCGATCGAATAAAACGAAATCGTTAGTAGAGCGCCTTGCACGCTTACACCGCGTGATCATGATTCGAACTCGATCTCACGCGCCGTTCCAATGATGGCATTTCATCATCGATCGGGGTCACCAGCAGTGCATGCAGTAGCACCTCAGAGCAGCAGCGGAGGTCACCCCCAAAAAACTCCACAAAAGAAGAAATATTGGGACGGATACGATGTGAAATCTTTATCTTTATTGTGAAACGGCTTGTTCATTCAATGAATGATTTTCTGTCAGTCCCTAGAGAGATGGAATGTATGCATGACACCCGTCAATAACTCGTCTCCACCAAGTCCGTTGTAAATAACTACACCGAAAACACCGAAAAACACGACCACAACCACCTACCACCATGGAGCAGTTATTGTTTGTCATACTCGGCCTTTTTTTGACACCATTCTCGTGTCTAGTTATGTTGATTGTTCTACCGGGATGTTTCGGTATTTCTCTAGGAATCCGTCATTGGTACATCAGCTTTCTTCTGCGAATGTTTGAGCTTGGCAATCAGATTGGACAAAAGCCAAATTCAGAACTTATTGATCTTGGAGATGAGGTAAGACTGACCACTGACTGAGTGAGGAGAATTTTACGATTTAATTTTTTGTTGTTAATGCATGATGATATACTGTCAAGATTTGACTCGACGAATGATTGTTGTGACTAAAAACCGGGATGACTCGTACTAGAAAGTACTGGAAACAATAGAAAAGTATCGGAAAACACACAGGCATGACAGGCAAAACTTCCCAAGCCAAACCGCACAAAAAGGTTCAATCCAGACGATAGCGGATCAAACTTCATAGTTCTAGGAGTACCCTGACCCTACTCCTAGAATTATGAGGTTCCATGAACCTCATAGAGGTCCATGTACAAACTACAATACAAAACTTTTTTTCATTTACGTTTCTGCACCTGGAGTTCTCATTTGAAATCGGATCTCGCCAAAATTAGGCTCTACGTGTTCCTTGGAATCTCATTGAGCGTTGCATGGGTCAAGAAAATCCACTCCGCAAATTTAAAATTGTTAAAAAGCAATAAATTCTTACCGTCATTCCCAGTCCTCTTCAAACAGTGTGAGTGTTATAACAAATATGGCGCTGGAGTCACATGATGTGTGTACAAAACCAACCTACAGTTGCCGGGACCAGCGTTGCTGCGCGCGGAGTACCAGTTTGTTCGGTAGACCTTTGCGAGCGCAGCAAGCGCCATATTTGTTATAACACTCACACTGTTTGAAGAGGACTGGGAATGACGGTAAGAATTTATTGCTTTTTAACAATTTTAAATTTGCGGAGTGGATTTTCTTGACCCATGCAACGCTCAATGAGATTCCAAGGAACACGTAGAGCCTAATTTTGGCGAGATCCGATTTCAAATGAGAATTCCAGGTGCAGAAACGTAAATGAAAAAAAGTTTTGTATTGTAGTTTGTACATGGACCTCTATGAGGTTCATGGAACCTCATAATTCTAGGAGTACCCTGACCCCTCCCCCATCAGATTGAAAGAATGCAAAAATGAACATGATGAAGGGTTTGATACAAATGATTAAATTCACCCCACTAAATTGAATGTCTTTGCCCCAGCTTGGCTATATATTTTAGTATTTTAGAATTGATTTATTCATTATCCAAGGGCCATTCCTTACCTACATGACCTAGTAATAGTATAGTACCACTAGGTCTACATGTAGAACAGACGTAGCTTATGGAGGATTCTACCGACTTGCTTAGGCCATTCAAGTTTTGCATGGCACGAGACTTCTAATCTCTTTACATAGTTAACTAAAATGCATTGTTTTCCAGAATCAGGTCATGATGAGCTTTGATACTAGCAATACACTACTGTGGTTGGTGTTCAGCTTTATGCTTTACAATGTTGGTTTCGCTAGCAGATACTAGCTTAAATTGATACACTGTATGTGCGTTAACGCATACTGGTGGTAAGCCAGTCCAACTCCAACATCTCTTGTCAAAATAAAAAAGTTTTAAAAATACGCACAAAAAAAACAGTTGGTTTCAAAGTTCCCTGTTCATCAATACTTGTTTAGGGTCATTTATTAGCTAGTTCACAAAGCCGATCTTTAAATTGCATGTTATATAATTATAATACACCCCCACGTGACCAGCCTTTGACTATCCATGCAGAGTGCATAAACTCTCCTATCATTGTTATAAATATTGATCAACAATAACATTACAAGGAGTCAAGATATTAATGTTAAATATTGAAATTAATGACGTTGATAAAGAAAAGAGATTGATAATTCTTCTAAGAAAAATAATATTTGTGTTTCATTTTAGTTCCTCATAATTTACTGGTGAGGGCTCAAGGTGAGGGGTACAAAGAAAACATAGAAAAGCTATAAGTTTGAAAAAAGTGTGCTAGGCCCTTGTTCCCTTAGTCTTAGTCTTACTATGGCTGGCAGATTTTGACATCAGCTGATCCTTGGACATTTTCGTTTTCTCTTTGAATAGGATAAGGATGATGATGAAGAAGAAAAACAAGACGATGAGAAAATCTTTCTTTCAAATGCATCAGCTGCAAATGGTTGGTATTTTTCAAAAATATAGGCTCTTTGGTGTTTGGTTTGAAAGTGCCTTATAGAATGTTTGTGTAAGCAAATTCATATCATTTTAAGATTGGTCTAAATTTATAGGAGTGAGCTGCTACAATATTTGAGTTAATATTAATGGTCTTTCTCTGTTTTTAAATTATTAAATTGTGTGGCAAGTTTGTTTCAAACATCTTTAAATCTGAAAAACTATGTCACCAATTAGTTATTGTTGTTACAAGTAAAAGGGGGTCACGCAAGGAGTGCAGGAATTACCAGAGATTACTTTCCTATTCTTAACAATGTCTTAACTTGCTGATAATTTTTCTGATGAATCTTGTCCTGTTTTAGTTCTTATTGAAAAAGACTCGTCCAAACATCTAGCGGATGGTGTCAAGTCAGTTGTCAACCAAACTGTGGAGAACATCGGCAAAGAAAACTTCCAGCTTTCTGATGCCTTCTACTTCTTCAAAAAGGGAGTTGAGGTACATACCCATGTTATACTTTGCAGAATGGCATTTCTATGAGTGATTTTATTTAAACAGACCATGTAAATGTACTACATGTACCTGTACTAAATGAACCTACCTGACCAGTTGTTAGCCCTACTTGTAACCCCTTTAATTTTTTCATTTTGGAGTCTAAACCAAATGGTCAGAATAATTGTCATTTTGTTCATTCATGAATGACTCTTGCATACCACACTATCTGAGACATTATTCTTACCAAAGGATGGGAAGAAATGAAACTATAGTACAGTATTAGATCAAATTAATCATCCTAAGGTCAGAGTTCAGGGACATACATGTATTGCCTATCAGTAGGGCTCGGTACAAAGCAGCTGTGTATTGGGAAAGTTGCGTCATGGAGGGACCAGTTTCTTTACTGATGTGGTTGCTAGATGGCATTTTCGGTCCAAATGTAGCACTAGCGCAACCAAACGTTTAGTCTAGTCTGGCACCCTGTGTGCGCACATGTGGTTTTTTTTACAGAAAAAAGGCTTGTAATCATAAGTTGTCGCAACTCTCTCAATACACAGCTCTAGTACGTACAGGGTTTAGCCGAAGGGTTTCTGGGTGTTGGGTACAGGGTTTAGCCGAAGGGTTTCTGGATGTTGGGTACAGGGTTTAGCCGAAGGGTTTCTGGGTGTTGGGTACAGGGTTTAGCCGAAGGGTTTCTGGGTGTTGGGTACAGGGTTTAGCCGAAGGGTTTCTGGGTGTTGGGTACAGGGTTTAGCCGAAGGGTTTCTGGATGTTGGGTACACACTTGTACATGTACATGCATCATGGATTAGCCAAACTGGGTTTCTGGGTGTACTGTTGGGTATATGGTACATAATTAGCCAAAGGGTTTCTCTGGGTGTTGGGTACAGGGATTAGCCAAAGGGTGTCTGAGTGATGGCCTGTTGGTATAATACAGGTGGTTAGCTGGATGCCCAGATTAGACAGTGTTAGACTGGTAAAAAAGAAACCTTCATTTTCTCATGATACTCTTTTCCCCCCCCTTTTTTTTTTTTACATGTGAGTTCAATTTTTAAGCTTCTGGTTCAAAACTTTTATCTTTAGTACAATCATCAATCATACCAATTCGAATGCCATATCAAAATTCAATCTGAATTTGTTATCTCATTATTTCTATCAGGCAATTATTGAAGATGAAGTTACAAAGCGGTTCACTGCTGAAGGTAGGTACACTTTTACCAGTAAAATGAGATAATTGACAAACCTTCCAATATCTTCCAAACCTTCATTGTTTTCTAAAATCCTGAGCTTACTTTTCAAGCATTGTAAAACCATGAAATATTATGAGCACTCATGTGACGAGTTCGTTTATAAATTAATAGTTAGTTAATTAAGGATTAAGTGTATAAGGAAGTAAACTGTGTAGTTGTTACAATGGATGATGATTTTTCTATCAGTTTCATTCTCCTACATTGTACATTAGTTTGTGTTGAGTGAAACTTGGTTTAGTTTGTTTATTTCCATCATAACTACACAATCTTCAAAACTTCAAAAGAAATCTGTGAAGTTGTCATGCATTAAAGGAACATTGCAGAATTGTTTTTTTGCTAACAAAACAGTTGCTGGCCGTGGAAACACTTTATGTAATCCACCATATACATAAACTGACAAACCTGTAGAAGTTTGAGATCGATCGGCCATCTGGGTCACGAGAAAATAGTGAAAAACCGATTACACATTTGCATGAAATCATATAGATTCAACAAGTGAATAAAACGCTCACTGAGCGATAAACTCCAATCGGAATATTAGTTTATTCATTTCTCATCAAATATGGCATTTCAGACAAAAATATTTCAAGGGATGTTTTCTACTATCATCATCATTAGACTGTGTAAGTTTTATGTAAATCTGTGATCAAAAGTATAAGTTTTTTTCTTACCAATTCTGTAATGTTCCTTTAAACTTGTCACAAGGGAGTAAAACTAACAGGATATTCAATCACTCAATACTTCTGGCTACCTCAGGTCAAGTTCAATGTTTCAAGCATCATCTCCAGACCTTTTTAAAATGAAATTTCCTGACAGTTGCAATCGTGATTGGTGATTTAACTGAAATGATACTTTGTTGTGGTTTTTTAGCAGGCTTGCCCTTAACACAAGCCCGGCATACATTGTCTAGTAAAAACTGGTATGGGCTAGTAAGCACCACTTCACAACTAGCCCTGTGGTCTACTAAAAATGTGCAACCTACTTGTTGATGACAATTTTTTTGAAAAGGTTTTTTAAAGGTATATTTGAGTATGTGAATGTAACTTCATGTAACTTCGATAAACAGGGGTTGTGATCGCTACCATTAATACATCATAAAGATACATTGATGAAAATACATGATTAAAAGCTGGGCTACTAAAACTTGCTGGGGGCAAGTAAAAAATGCACAGTTTACAAGCCTGGTTGGCTTTTCTCCTGAAGAAGAGCAGAGTATACTGCTCGAAACGTCGAGACCAAACCGGCTCTTTTCAGAGCCAACACTCCCACAAAAGAGTTCATATCACATGGTTGTACCCGCAAGTTTACTATTTATTTATTTATAGTTACCTCCTGGTTGGCTACTTAACAAAAATGCTTAAGCGCAAGGCCTGGGCTTCCGTGTTGTAACTTCCCTGTTTTATTGGCCGGGACTTCTGAAATTTAACTTTACAGAAGAGATTAAACTGAAGGATTAATCCCTTTGTTTATCAAACTCATACATGTATGCGCTTCTTTTAACCGATTGATAAGTTTCTGTATCTGAAGAGATTAAATCCTTGTTATCTAGCTTTGTTTTTTTTTCTCACTATTTCAATTATCAGGTTTTGAATGAAGCTTGTCTTTTTGCAATTTAAGTTTTAAATGCATAGATTTCATGCACGTCACTGAACAACTTGCATTAAGTGTAGTATAGGTTAAATGTTTCTCATTTGTTTAATAATGTCATCTTCAATTTCTGTGGGTAAGTTTTTTCTATACACTGTCATTTCCATCTCTGGAATCACCATGGTACATTGTGGAAAGACTTGAAACGAAGTTGATGTACATGTACTTTGATCCACCAGAGAAGTTGTTTTTCTATGTGTGCCGTTTGTGTCAATATGAAGTGAAGCCAAAGGTACTAGATAAGAGTTGTCTACAATCAGCCTTTATCATTTTTGCAGGTTAAATAGATTACTTACCAGGTCTCAATTTATACACTCCAAAAAAAGGTTAGCACCAACAAAATTTGAGCTTAGCATTCAATGGGTTACAAGGTACCAGGCAAAACATTAATTATGTGTTAGACAGGTACCTAGCTAGTTTTTGCTCAGTTGTGCTATTAATAGCTCTCAGGTTTAAACTTACCGTGTTCATTTAGAATCAAGTCTTTTTTTGTTTCTTGTTCCTTTCAGAACTGCCATCATGGAATTTACTGACAAGAACAAGTATGCGCTACCAGTACCTAAAGTGAGTATTAATGTCTTTATAGGATTTGTTGTCAATTTGAATTTTCATGGGAGACCTAAAATTACAGAGATTTCAGTTTAAGGTCTGTACTGTACTGCGGGTGCAGAGTTGAAATAAATAAAAACTAACATCTTTCTGAATATCTGTAAATGATATTATTTGAACTCTGAACCACTTTGTGTATCTTTGCTAAACATGAACAAATTTTTGATCTGTTCCACAGTATTCGCCTGACCATGCTATGGTTGGGTGCTGTCTTTTTCCGATACTTTGTTCTTTTGCCAGTAAGGTAAGAAATCTTTCCCTTCTAATTTTATTCTAAACCCCCACCCACCCCACAGTACCCCACTTACATGTACCCTCTTTCTAGTCTACCTCAATAAGAGAGGTATCTCACCTTATATTACCCTCCCACTTCCCCAACACCTTTTCCTACTTAACCCCTTAAGGAGGTGCAGTAATGATGACAATAATAAGCTCCTGCTGTAATTGACTGTCAAAGACTATTAAAGTCATCCACAACCAAACCTGTGAGCATTGAGGTAATTAGAGTCTATGTAACTACATGCACAATGGGTAGCCTTGAGCAGAATAGAGCACTGGACTCAATCTTCTGATCAGCAGAGTGTGGGTTCATGTCCTGGTCATGACACTTTTGTCTTTGAGCAAGATGCTTTACTACAATTGTTTTGTTCTTCAGATGTACATAAGCCATAGGTCCCATGCACTGGATCGATAATGCACATAAGAGAACCAGAACACTATCGTGGAAAGTAGGGGTAAACCAGAGTGTTGCTGGTTCACATAGCAAGCACCCTTGTTTACAGGTTTCCTCAGGCTTGTGAGATACAGTGATTAAGATAACATATGAGGCATCCTTGCTTTCATTATCAGAAATATCTATCAAGAAGAAGAGCTTAATTTCATAGTTAGTCTGCTGCCACCTAGTGTTAATAAAAGTCTTACTGAGGTACACAGACTACAGCATAGCTACTTAGGTTTGTTTGGGCTGACCTTGGTCCATCATAATGGAATCTACGTGTATGATTGCATGTCCCTCACTAACAGAGTATGTGATTTTTCTTTGATAATATAGACTTGCTGTGACCAGTCTGTGTATGGTGTATCTACTAGTGTCATCTGCTTTTATTGGTTACCTACCTGATTCCAGGTATGTATCCTACAATACAGATTATATCTTTGTGTGTTAAAGGACATCTATTTAGGATCTCCTTGAAGCTGAGGTACTATAATCTGCAAGGTTCTAAGCCGAAGTTACCACGGTGACCATTTGCAGACATGCGTCCAATACTCCAATCCATGGTAACACAAAAATTAAGATATTCAGGTATTCGGGCCCATATTTCTGTACGGTGATAACCCTGATTGCCACCTTCTTATAATCAACTCATACAAGAGATTTTAATGCTGTTGTTTTTTTTCCCGATCTATACAGATTTAAACAGATTTTAAATAAATACAGTTCCCTGACACTTCATCGGATGTTTTGCCGATCTTTCTCTGCAATCATTACATTCCATAACAGGTAAGATGATGAAGTCAGTTTGGTCTTCTACTGTACCGACCAATAACTAGTTCATTCTGTCATATACAGTGCAAAACTGTTATCGTTAAATCCTTTCCTACTGTGCTAAATTTCATAGAGCTGCTTAAGCACAATAAGTAGCGAAGCACAACAAAGTTATGCTCACCAGAATAAGATTACCGGCCATAGTACAATGCCACATGTAGAATCTGTGACTGGTATCCGGCTTATTTTTGCCTAGCAGAAATTTGGTAAAGTTTAACTAGCAAATTAATAAGTTTATTTATCTTTTCAACTTTCTTGCAGGGAAAATCGAGCTAAGGGAGGAATATGTGTAGCAAACCACACCTCTCCAATTGATATAGCCATTCTATCCAGTGATAACGTTTATGCTTTTGTAAGTCATTCACATTGATTCAACTATTTACCATTAACAAGTTTCATACCTGGAAATTCCTTCTTGTTGGGGGAGCGCACGTTTCTAAGAAGTTTTGTTTTGTTTTGTGCATTACATACTGCTTGTTACATATTCAACAGCGCAATTTGCGCCAATAACTGGATGAATAGGAGACAATAAAGAAAGGTTCCGTTTTAGATGTGGGAGGAACACCCCAATGGGGACATCCCATGCAATCAGGTAGGTACTGGCAACCCAATCCACATGCAAGGCTCTAGTCTGAGGTGGGATTTGAACCAGGGTCCACTGAGGTGAAAGGCAGGGAAAGAAACCACTGAGCCAACCTGATCCCCTGGAACTTGGTAAACAAGAGGAGAAACATGTCTGACATTGTTGTAGAAACATTGTGTTATGTTTGATTGATTTGATTGACTGTTTTGATATACAGATTGGACAGCTACACACAGCGTTTATGGGAATGCTTCAACGAGCAATGAGCCGTACTGGAACTGATCATATCTGGTTTGAACGCTCAGAGATCAGAGATAGGCAGAAAGTCACACAAAGGTAAGATTTAATGGTCTATAAAGTGACCTCTGACATTTGACCTGATCAGTTACCCTTTTGTTAACACGTTGACTGCTGGTCATAAATTTGAAGGGGCGTTCCCATTTGCCAAGCATCCCAGTGTGGTGCGCATGCGTGCATACCAAATAGGTACTTTTTTTTTTTTCAACATGTTGTAGCATACAAATTTTAACGATGTGTGCTCACCACTGCCAGAAGCGTATACGTTGCGTTCTCAGTGGTGCCAGTGTATTCAATTCACTATACAAAAGCCTTTCATTCTCTACGAGTATACTCGTAGTGGCAGAATCCGTTACACCTGTTACTACGAATATACTCGTAGGCGGCAGTCAACGTGTTAAGACCCTCTTAATAATTTCAAAGAGATACTGCAGCTTTGGAAGTTTACGTCAGCATAGCTTTAGTTTTCATGAAACTTAATTTGAAAAAAAATTTACCTGTAAATTAATCTCCACTTTAGTTTCAATTTAAAAACATGGAGTACAAAGGTCAAGACAAGGACAATAAAGGCAATGATCTTTATTACACAATTGGCCTTTTTTACATAGATTCCTCCCTCGGTAAGTATTATTAAAGTTAATATTATACCCTTTAATTTGTGTATTTTCGTTTTTGATGTGTCTTTTTTATTTTACATTTTTGCGGCATGCAGGTTGAAAGAGCATGTTGATGATCCTAACAAGTTACCAATATTGATATTTCCAGAGGGTAAGCTGTTTAAACAAAATTCATAAATACCTCAGACAGTTTAGGCAGTCCTATTGGTTGAATGGTGGTCACATGACTATGTTTAAACGATTGATAAAGACATAGCTGGAGCTGTTTAAGACTGGTTGGCTAAAGCGCGGTTGCCGTTCATAGCCATACAGGTGTTGGCGCGCAAGCTTACGGGGGCGCTAATAACGCATAACACAATCAATATATATGATACTCAATGTTAAATCTATTAGTACATGCGCATACGCACAGCGGTTGCACGTTGCTTGCAATTTGACTCTTTGCGATGTGGCCTGAGGACAGGAATTGACAAATTTTTACGAAAAAGACATTACAGTTTTTCCTTTACTTTTACGCTTTCCCCAAATAGGGTATTTATAAATGGGAATAAAAGAGTAGTGACTTGGTTTTAAACAGCTGTTTAAAACCTTGCAGGTTTGTGGTGGTGCAAGAAAAGGACCTTGTCTGAGGCTCAGTCTTTTATCACAAGGTCAGGAACCTGCCGGTTTTAAACTGCCATGAAAAACCTCGTCGCCACTGTTTGATTCCCCTAATGAACTAGAATGGGTTTCAACAGTAATAAATTGATTGATTTGTATAAATACAAATGGATCTCAAATGAAATCATGTTCTTGTCTTTATGATTCAGGAACCTGCATAAACAACACATCTGTCATGCAATTTAAAAAGGGAAGCTTTGAGATTGGAGGTACAATCTATCCAGTAGCCATAAAGGTAATCATACTTTTTCACACATTTTTATTATTAACTATTACTATTCTTTTTTTATTTCATAAGCCATAAAATAAGGCTTTTTATGTAAATTGTTTTTTTGTTTTTTTGATATAGTACAACTCCAGTTTTGGGAATCCGTTCTGGAACAGTAGCAAATACTCAATGGTCCGGTACCTACTCATGATGATGACCAGTTGGGCTATTGTGTGCGATGTCTGGTATTTGCCTCCCATGGTTAAAGAGGTAAGTCTTTAACTGTCTTGTGATAACGTACAATATTTATCAATGTTTTGTAATGTGTTCAGACTACCCACACTCACCACTGGGATCAATCTAGCACAATCCTACACCATATTGGGTTCAGACTACCCACACTCGCTACTGGGATCAATCTAGCACAGTCCAACCCCATATTGGGTTTAGACTACCCACTCTCACCACTGGGATCAATCTAGCACAGTCCAACACCATATTGGGTTCAGACTACCCACACTCACCACTGGGATCAATCTAGCACAGTCCAACACCATATTGTGTTCAGACTACTCACACTCACCACTGGGATCAATCTAGCACAGTCCAACACCATATTGTGTTTAGACTACCCACACTCCCCACTGGGATCAATCTAGCACAATCCAACACCATATTGGGTTCAGACTACCCACTCTCACCACTGGGATCAATCTAGCACAGTCCAACACCATATTGTGTTTAGACTACCCACACTCCCCACTGGGATCAATCTAGCACAATCCAACACCATATTGGGTTCAGACTACCCACACTCACCACTGGAATTATTCTAGCACAGTCCAACACCATATTGTGTTCAGACTACCCACACTTACCACTGGGATCAATCTAGCACAGTCCAACAATATATTGGGTTTAGACTACCCACTCTCACCACTGGGATCAATCTAGCACAGTCCAACACCATATTGTGTTTAGACTACCCACACTCACCACTGGGATCAATCTAGCACAGTCCAACACCATATTGGGTTCAGACTACCCACACTCACCACTGGGATCAATCTAGCACAGTCCAACACCATATTGGGTTTAGACTACCCACACTCACCACTGGGATCAATCTAGCACAGTCCAACACCATATTGGGTTCAGACTACCCACACTCACCACTGGGATCAATCTAGCACAATCCAACACCATATTGGGTTCAGACTACCCACACTCACCACTGGGATCAATCTAGCACAGTCCAACACCATATTGGGTTCAGACTACCCACACTCACCACTGGGATCAATCTAGCACAATCCAACACCATATTGGGTTCAGACTACCCACACTCACCACTGGGATCAATCTAGCACAGTCCAACCCCATATTGGGTTTAGACTACCCACTCTCACCACTGGGATCAATCTAGCACAATCCAACACCTTATAGTTACTCAACAACCAAAACTTTGAACTCTGATTCAAGTGGTAAGCTTGGCCCCCATATAAAGTGGGGCTTGTTTAGTTTAATTGTACAGTACAAAGTCCAACAAAAAGTCAAATTCTGTCATTGTATACCATTAGTTTTGGGATGTTAGAGTTAACAAATATTGGTTTGTTTTTTGAAACTTGTTTTCAGGAAAATGAAGAGGCTATTGACTTTGCTAACCGGGTCAAAGCAGCCATTGCTAAGCAGGGTGGCTTACTTGATCTAACATGGTAAGCAATAAATACATATATCACAGTTTAGGTATTATAGTTGCACTTCCAGAATTTGCTTCATTGTTTATTTGATCATCTGACCTGAAAAAAGTTCCCAAATCAATGATCAAGAATGCCGTTTGCGACACAGTATTTGTAAACTTTGACAAAGCGCTTCATGTATAAATATACATAAAAAATGGGTCTTATCATTTCAAACACAGCTAGCTGCATACCTGCAGAAAAAATAAAATGAGCAATTTTGGGCGCCCTTTGGATGTGAAAAGCTGTATAAGAACTGCATGTTGTTATAAAGAATGCTGTCAAATATGTGATAAAACTATCTCTTTATTATTCATCCTCAATTTTCTTCTGAAAGTTGAAAAATCTTTTGCAAAATCTGAAAACGTTTGTTTTTATTTTGTTTTCAGGGATGGCCAGTTAAAGAGGACAAGAGTCAAAAGCATATTCAAAGCCAAGGAGCAAGAAGAATATAGCAAGATTATCAAAACTGACTGAATTCCAAACCGCCAGTAAATAATTCTCTGCTAGAAAATTGCCTTAATTATGACTTATTTGTCTGGATTTATTTAACTGACTTTTGATAACGTTTTGTGTTACAATTATTTTGAAACAGAAATGAATTTTTTGTTTTTACTGTAAAAGCATTTTTTGTGCAAAGCGATGCATTTTAGAATTATGGGCAGTTGGACACCCCTCATGTGTATGTTGTTTAATAAATTAATTGTTATGTTCAAATCCTATACTAATTACAACAGATTTCTAGGACTGTTCAACGTTTGTATAAATAGAAAGATGGTTTGAGTGCATTAACTAGAAAAGAAAGTGTTCAATTCATTGACATTGATCAATGCCTTTCAGATCACTTATTAAAAAGCAAAAATATTGAAGCAGTTTTACTAATGTCTTATATATGCATAAAATACGGAGTTAACAGGAGTCCTAAGTTTTTGATAGTAGAAAATGTATCTATTAACAATTAGACAACCAATTGTTTTGTTTTGGGTTTTGTTTACTCTTGAGTTTGAACAAAAGACAATTATCGTCAGAGGAAATATTATTTTTTTGATTATTTATAAACAACATACCTGTCAATTATATTCTCAAGAATTTAAAACTGTACATATGGATCACTGGAATTTAACTAATAGTAATAAATATTTTGAGGGGAAAGAGAACAGTCTGTTTGAGCATCTTGATTATTGTGTTTGCTTATTAAGTTTAAAGATGCTATCCAGTCTTTATATACATTACATTGTTGTTTATTGTTGCCGGCAAAAAACTAAGCTTACAATGACTGACAAACAGTTCTCTGAGTGGAATTACGGGATAGCTTCGTCAACTCGGGATGCTGAGCTTTTTCCAATTATGGAGATTTTTCCCCATCAGTTGTTTCTCGATAAAAGTGTCTCTTGTCAATTTAATTTGACAAGAGACAAAAACATTTAAAATGGTAAAAAAACAATGAGAAATCAAAATAACAAAGTACTTTGTGATGTATGGGTTAAACTGAATAATACTCTTTATCCCTATGCAGACATCTATCAAATTTAACATGTAATACTTTCATTGCATTTATCAACTAATAACCCTAGATCTGGGTGTTTTTTTCTCGAGAAGCGTTCCGTTTTAGGTGGTGGAGCAGAGTGGAGGTGGAGGGGTTGGGTAGTATTAGGGGGTGGGGGTGGAGGGGTTGGTTAGTATAGGGGGTGGGGTGGAGGGTTGGGTAGTATTAGGGTGGGGTGAGGGGTTGGGTTAGTGGATTAGGGGGTGGGGTTGAGGGGTTGGGAGGGTTAGGGGTGGTGAGTATTAGGGGGTGGAGGGGTTGGGTAGTATTCAACCAGACAATCACTTGTTTTCACCAGGTATAAGAATACAAAGGATATCTCGTAACCAGTTCCTACCTTTCAAAAATATTGTTGACATTGGGATTCATTGAGAGGAAAATAATAAACGGAGCATTTTGATAATTAATTATTTGTAATTAATTTTCAAAATTGATTCGAAGAGTTCTGCCCATTTAACCTAATTTATCTTGGTCTGTAAAGATTTAACAATAACCAATAGTCCCATTATATAAAACTTATTTCTTAGATCGATAGAACGATGGTTTATGTGAATAAACTCCAGACATTATCGGGACGCGATAATCTTTGGCGTTTTATCTTTCACCTTCTTGATGACCCTTTACAAAATTGTTTGCTTTATCAAAATTATCATGGTATTCCAATGATCTTTTTGGTTGATTTTCTGTACCAGTTATTGGTCAACTTTGTAAACTTTATATTTGATTGGTCAAATAAAGTAAGAACAAAAACCCAAAGCAAACGGAATAGAGTACCCACAATGGATGATCATCCGAGAAGTATCGTTATAGCGCCCTCACTCGTTTTTCCCGCCCTTCCTTATCCCCGCCTCCCTGGTCGTCTTCACTTACCCCCGTTTGGACATTTCCGTTTAGTTTGCCTCATCACGAGTTGATATTTATCTTCCATGATATTTACAAAATTGTACAATTTCAGTTTGTATACAGTATGTGTTATCAAATAATGCTGCTTTCTTTTCTTTTTTTGTATAATGTTCTCCAACTTTCTTGAGATGCGCTGCCGTAAATGAAGACAACTCTCGATCTGCTTTTTGTTTTCAGAAATTCATATTAAAATAAAACGAACCTTTGTCTCCATTGATTTTATTGATTCGTGTATTTATTAATGATAGTGTCATCATCTCTCTTCATGACGCGACTGAGTAAAAACAAGGTCAATGAAAATGCCACAACTGGAAGTGGAAAGGTCACTCCGTTACCGATCCGACAAAAAGGAGAGAGAGAGAAAAAAAAAATCATGGACAAACTGGCAGCAAAGCCATTGAATAAACAGACCAAGGACGCTCTGGGTGTTTTCAATCAAACAACTTTGTGCCCTTTTTGTGACCTTCCATTGTATTTTAATCAATCCAGTTTGCACATCCCTATACTTTCAAGGTAGTCTGTGCCCTCTGTTTACCATTCTTGTTTACCTCTTCAAGGTCACGTGTTGTCTCACGTTTGGGTTAAATCATTTTGATAAGAGGGGGCAAGTGCGTGATATATTTAAACAAATTACCATACAATTTATAAAACAAATGCATCAAAATATTAAATAAATTAATATTAATGACAAATATAAACATAAATGAATATAGTATGTGTATTAGTGTATTATATAATTAATTAAGTTAACAGAAAGTGCAAAAACCACCTCCTTAGTGTAATGGAGAGTTCCAAACCGAGCTCATCCGAAAATTACCGAGAACAATCGATGAGACGTATGTCGCGCGGCCCCTGTTCTTATCTGAATAAAGATATAGCACCTACACACAACACACACTGCTGTCACCGAATCGTCTGCAGTAGTTAACACTCCCGAACGTATGTCAAATTTTAAGTGTGATTTTTGAACTGACTACTTTACACATTTTGCAGCTTTTATCGAATATAGTCAAAGATGGCTTCGTCTAGTACGCCTAATGTACATGCGGCTCATGTACCAGATCCTGTGGTGAGTACACATTTATAAATAAAATATATTATTATTAAATGTTGTGATGTTCTGCTCCAGTGACAACTGACATGGTAACGTGCAGCGCGGTGCACCACCCACGATGAGGTCTGCTTTTTGTGTTGATATTTCAAATTTATGTCAGCGGCTGTAAAGAGAAGTTTACAAAAGCCTTTATAAACGTTTATTGTTACCACCGTTCACAGCAGTTAATTGTTTTCAATACCTTTTACTTTCATATTTGTTTATTATTATTGTTCACCGTAGCCTACTTAATTTACAATTGCTCTGCTGAAGTGATTGAAAGGGAAATATAAAGTGGTTACTGAGTACTGTATTTTTATTATTGAAAAACATAACAAAACTCTTAATTATTATCTTCTCGGATTTATTTGGACAAGTGTCTGATTCTAGCTTAATGTACAATACATTTCCCTTTCATTTTGTTTATCATGAACATCTGTCCAGCTAATTACATCCTGCTTTCTTTAAGTTGTTTAGCTTGGCAATGTCACACACTTAATAAGTTATTACTCTTCTTTTTAAAGGTATCTTTTTCTGTAAACATGTTAAGATAAAATTGCATCTTCGGAAGAAGTCACAGTGCAGTACAATTGTCATGATGAGGCAATGGTTTTTGTGAAAGATGTACATTGTACATATGTTAAGATTGCTCACTGCAAGTGCAACAATGGATTGTTGTCGCAATTATACAATATCCAATTTCAAATTTAGCCTAGTATTGAAATGCTTTCCTTTTACTTCAAAAAAGTAATTGTAACTCTTTCTTTGTTCGAGGATTGAGCATGGATTGAACAGCCCACTTTACATTGAATTATAAGTGTGTCGTACTGTAAATACTATTGACCCCATTGACCTTTCATTTGAATACTGCAATAAATTTATTTAAAAATGTAAAAAAAAATAATAATAATACTTTGCCTTTTAAGAGCAAAAACTGCTTTAATTTGATGATGAACTGCTTAGTTCACACTGAGTTGTGCATCTCTTCCCTTGCTGAAGGTCAGACCTTAAAATCTGATTAAAAAATTAGTCAAGTTTTCACTTCAGTAAAGAGATCTGTGCATAATGCAGGGGGTATGTAGGGTCACCCACAGAATGACCCTTTGTAGCAGAACATAAAATTTAGAGAAAACTAAATTATTAAACTATCTGCATAAAACTTTTTTAACATTGATTGCAAATTTGTTTTTTGCCTTCGATCCAAGAAACATTTTTTAGGAGAAAAAATTTGCTAAAAAAGCTAGGTATGTTTTTTCCAGTTTAAACCCAAAATTTAGATTAAAATTTTAAGTAGAGCTCTACTTTTATAGGTTCAAGAAAGCTATAGCGTTCATTAGGGTTTGCAGGAAAAAAAACAGTAATTGACAAGTGGTAGTTAATTTAAAATTAAAAACAAACTATTTGTCGGGATCTTGACAATAAATCACATCCATCGGCCTCACAAACAATTTTGCAATTTAGATGTATTTTGTGTGATTGTCGGTGGCATATATGCAAAGTTTTGTTTTTGATGAAAAAGCATCCTCTGTCAAAATTCGCTTCTAAAGAGAAAAAAATTGTTAAAACAAAATTATTTCGGCAAAAATCAGGTCATGCATTGCACCTTTAATGTCTCCACTCAAACATTGCTTTCAATGATGGCAAACATATTGTTTTTTAGAAATATCCATGGAATCATGGATTTTATTTATAGTGTACAGGAAAACAAACAAAACAAAGGAAGAAGTTTCCAACAAGTGTCTCAATAAAAAACGTCATGTCTTAATTTGTCAATTTATTAACAAAATATCTGGAGTTCTTGCCTTCCAACCATAAAAAAACAATTTATTCTTTAACTTTCAAAACGTACTTTTTTGTACAATCTTGTTTATCAGACCTTGAAATGTCTGAACAAGGTAATCATTTCAAATGTTTGATAAAATCAAGAAAAATTCATGTTTATTTTGCCCATTCATGATTGAGTATGTGTTTACAGACTGTCTATAACACTTTAAACCCTGGATGCATGATAGCACCCTTCAGGCTACCTGCTAACCTAAAGTCTGTTTTAAATAACAAGACAAGTGAAGTTAACCTTAAAGGGACTGTGTTGTCGTCATCAAAGCGAGCCTGTTGGCGATACAAGGTTATGAACGTTCTCACAGCTACTGCATGTGCGTGCGCGCCTTTCCTATGGATAGTGCGCGCGGGCGTGTGAAGTAACTGGGTGAGAGTTCATAATTCCATGTACAGCCACAGGCCTGCTTTGATCATAATGACATAGCCCCTTTTAAAAGGTAACTCGTTTTTTATATGAATTCTTCAGTTGATTCAGCAATTCTGTGTTTACAAGGAGTAATAGGCCTAATTACTTAAATTTGTTAATGAACCGATTTTAACATTCCTTTTGTACATTTTCTAGAAGGTTTTATCAGATTTTAAGGTTCATTTACACGCTCTTCAGAGACCCTATTAAAAATAAATGGAAAAATCATGTGGAACAAGTACACAGATCCCATGCCTTGTGTATAGAATCAGGGTTGACTAAACCCCTAATCCTTAATAAACCAATTACACCAGAAGTTTAATGGTGCAGCAAAGTGATTCATTAGAATTGGTGCACATCTCTCTACAGGCATCCTGAATGTGGTTTCAGCCAGGGTATTCAATTAGTTTAATAAAGGGAGATATCGTCAGAGTTAAGTCTGTGTCCTTATCTGAGGTCAGGTAGCAGAGTCCTTCTCAGGTCATAGAATATTATAAGCACAAAGTACAAAAATTGCACACTTAAAAACGGACATTGTACATGCAGCTGGCGGTACATGCATGAAAAATGTGGTGTGTGTTTTAAGGGGTGTCAACCATTGATCGTTATTGAGTGCAACAATTAATTGATGAAACGTGTCATCTAAAACATTATCGTAATACTACAAATTTAAGAGATACTTCACTAAGATGAATTCCTTAAGGACAGCGGTAAGTTGTGTCGTTTAAAGGTATTGTACACTTTTGGTAACAGCTCAAAATCTGTGTCCACATTTTGTGTGATTAAACATATGCATGAAAAAACAAACCTGTAAAGTTTGAGCTCAATTGGTCATTGAGGTCACGAGAAAATAGTGAAAAGAGATCTTATGTGTTTTCTGTTTTTTCAAATTATCGCGCGCGATAATTACTATTGTTTTACTCGTTTCTCAGAAACGATAGCATTTTAGGCAGAAATATTTTAAGGAACCCTTTCTACCATTACTTACTTTAAATCATGTAAGTTATGTGTGAATCTGTGAACATCGTGTTTTTCGATCTTACCAATAGTGTACAGGGCCTTTAATGTAACCTTAAAAATTCTATAAATCCTGTCTGAAATGTTGAAAGCTTTGTATTTAAACATAATTGAGCCATTCAATGTATGTTTCAAATTAACAATGAAGTTCTGTTTTGGAAGCTGAGTGGACAACTTGCTGGTAAAGTTGAAGAGAGGTCTCACTGGAAATATTCGTTTTTTTATTTAATGGTTTATTTCCTCTATTCTACTCACAAGTAAGATCCAAGGTTATTAGTGGTCAGACAGACAAGGAATATGCTTGTGTCATTTTAAGTTCCAAAGTTAATGGAGCATCTGACACTAAAAATCACCTTGTTCAAGTTCTTGTCAATTCTCATCGCAATCTTCAGGGTTTTCTTGTAGTTTTGCTTCGAATCACAGATCCTTCGTAACCCAACCATACTGTAGGTGTACTAATTCCTGCATGGATGAGTCTGCCTCCACAGTTCATGGAATTCCCAATTATTTGGTTGAAATTTATACTCAATTTGACTTGATTAATTTACAAGAAAGAGAAGTGTTTGGGTCAAGGGGCTAGATTACTAATGCAGAGAGTCAATTGATGCCCCCTGGTCCGACCATCAGACCATCATAAGGGATTGGTGTCCATGCAGTTGCTGAACGCTGCATCACATGTAGAGCAAGGACCTGTAACAACGAACTACATCATAACATGTTCATGGCATGATTGGATTCTAGACAGTATGCAAGTTTAAACATATTTTTATGTAGTGTTCATTGGATTGTCAATTTATATTATTACTCTTCCTAGATTCCATTAAGGAATAAAGATCCAAATTTTTTTATCTCTGAATGTTGTTCACTTGTTTAATAAACTAATATTGTACAAACTCTGCTGAAGTGCTGCACATTTTTTACGAATGCATTATTTGACACAGTAGAAATAGAATAAATATGTTGTGTCTGCTCAGAGGGTACATTATTATTTTAACATACAACAAAGATTTTAGTATTATTTTTTTTCACTGGAGAATTGGCACTGTTCGAATGACTGGATGGAAACGCATGTCATTGTCATGTAAACTTATTTTCCCATCGCAATTCTACCTGTTTAACAAACCCCAAAATTAATACTTCAACATTTTGGGCTTTGCTTTTTATCTTACTACTGTATGTAATCAGACTACATGTAATAGGTCACAAACTGTCCACAAATGCTACAATCTTTTATCATGAGTATAGAGAGAATAAAATACTGAAACATCAGCTATCTTTGTAACAAAACAAACACAAGCACTGGAAGAGCCCTAAAGGGTTCTATTTGCCCAGTCTGATAAATATGATAAATACAAAAATGCTTTCAAGTATTAGGCCAAATTTATTTACACTTAGAGTGCACATTGTGTACTTGAGAGAGAATGAGATAACAGGCATAGAAAATGGTCATGCTTACAAGCTGTTCACCATTGCATCGAGAATGCAATTATTTTAGCACTTAAAGATGTTTTCAATTTATCATCTGCTGAAGGAGAAACTGAAAATGTTCTTCTGTTTGAGTTGCACTGATTGGTCTCAGATAACTAAACAAAACTTAACAATAAATTTGTTTATTTGCTTAATTTACTTGGTCCTTAACCCTCCAGAGCGGTCAAGAAGCTTTACCAAAATGCCCATAGCAGCATCAATCATTTATAGGCCTACTACCTCTATTTATTGGACCAAAATGTCATCATATCAGGAATTTCCTATTGTCAACACTCTATTATTTTTCAAAACCAGTAGACAGTATTGGTTTTCTTTTTTTCCACAGTCATGTTCACTCAAGTGAAAATAATGTTAAAAACCAACAAAATCAGATTTTGTGTATGATAATTTTTACAGAAATGACATGGACATGGTCTTAAAACAAGGGTAAAAACTTATGAGGTTCAAGTACATCCAGGTGTAAAGTCTGTCAATTATTGAGTGGAAATACACTCTGTAAATAAACCATTGACCTGCAATATTAGACAAGGTACAAATGTACACATTATACGTGTTGTGTTTTCTTCTTGTACAAAATAATCAATTATAATGCAGTTTAGCAATATGTTAAAGTTTCCATGGGGACTGCTGACTTGTTAAAAGGTCATTCCTTTGAAGTTGAAGCAGCTAGTCCGTTTAAGATATTTTTACAACAAGGTTTTATGAACTAGAAAAGTCTCTGAGTTTACAATGAACTTGCAACGTCTTATTTTGATTTAGTATGTTCACAATTTGTTCAGCAACTGTGATGACTTTGAGCTCTCATTGCTGGTTTTGAGTTTGGTTTTACAATTTGTTGTAATGGCTGCCAATATGCCTTGCAATGTATTGTGCAGTGATCCAGGGATTTTGATCTACTGGAGTTGAAGTGGTGATGGAATTGCCAGGTACAGTGTTATTGACAGTAACTCAGTTCCCAGCTTAGGTGTGGATGGAGGAAGTCCTGGGAACATCTGGAAAATTTGACCTCAAGGAAATTCCTCCTTGAAATCTTGTTACACTTGTACATTATTTATAATAGCTGCTGTGTAGATTGTGATATGAGGTGAGCACTGGATGGATGCAGTGAGACCCCTCTGGTTGTTTAATAAGCTGTGTCATGGGAATTCACACAGTGTGATTGTAACAAATTTAGACATCTGTAAATGAGTATCACTCTGAAAATGAAATATTATAACAAGATGGTCGTTTAAGTTGTTTAGAAGCTGAGAGGGAGAGTTTAGAATTTTTTTTTCACTTTTTAAATTTTCCCATGAAGTGTGAGCAGATAAGGTATTCAGGTATTACAGAGATTAAATGTAACCTTGACTGGTTCTTCATTGTAATGAACTGTCACATAATGCTGGACTGAGTGACAGAACAGTGTGAGATTTACAAATTTGAAATACTTGGAAAGCATTTCCTCATGTGGTGGTAAAAGAGCACGCTCTGAAAAGGTAACAATTGTTTTGTATACAAATTTGTAAAGAATACGTGTAGTACATGATGCGTGCATGTAGCAAAAGAAATATCCTCCATTAATCTAGAATGCACGACATCAGGGTGTGTAATGTAAAACAAACAAAGACAGACCCTGTTTAAAACCTTAGAGTGCTCAGATTAACAGCATGTCTGTGTTGTTACCCTTCATTTTAGAGGCGTTCTGTAAACTTGTGCTTGTTTACATCATGTACTAAAGCTCATTAGTAACAGGTGTTGCTGAAATTAATTGAATGCAATGCATCATGCAGTTTATTGCTTTATCTGGGCTCCCTGCTGGTGATGCTCTGATAGTAAAACCTGATCATTATAAATTTTCTCAATGAGTAATGAAAATGTGCAAATTGGTACAATATGCACACATTGTTGTTGGTTGATTTAGATGTTACAGTGCCCAGGTCACTGTTATTTAGTCACTGGGATGTAACCATCAGTAGGTCACTAGAGAATACACTAATAGACACATCCATCAGAGTGATGAAGGTCACACATTAACTACCACCAGACTGTGTCTATTTATTGCCCATACCATCACCATTTGAAGGTGAGTGAAGGTGATACAATTACTATAACAACTTTCAGGACAAACAGGCATGATGCTTTGTTCTTGGGAAAGGGCCAGGGCACCAAGGGGTTCTGTCCTATAGGGCATCTCTATGAGGGAATTGTAAATTTCTATTGGAACATTTCAAGGGGCACCATGGCAACAAACAGAGGCTTCTGAGGCTTCAACCTCCGTTGTCTCTGTGAAGGATCAAGCCCAAGGCCCAATTTCATAGAGCTGCTTAAGCAGAAAATATTGCTTAACTATTGTCTGCTAAGCAGAAATTGGCAGGATACCAGTCACAATTTGTACATGTGAAATAGTAGTTTGGCTGGTAACCTTAGTCTGGTAAGCATAATTTTGTTGTGCTAAGCTACTTTTTGTGCTTAAGCAGCTCTATGAAATTGGGCCCAGATAAACAAATTCAACCTGTCATACCTGTGTTCAAAACCAGTATGAAATAAAAATGTAAGGTACAATGTAGGATTACCGTACGTGTAGAATATTGTGTACTCTTGCGTATCGTATAAGTGCACTGTAATGTTGCCATGACGCTGACTAGGGACCATTACTGCCCCTTATAGTCATAGAGCATTATTGACTGTTTGGGTGAATTGAATTGTTTGTCTTTTGTTGAGGTCAGCACAGCCAGTGGTCCAGTCATATTTATTACATTACACTACAGTGAAGGGTTAATTGACTGTAAGTTGCAATATGCAGCATGCCACATGTCAGATGTCACAGTCAGTCATTTATAATTTTTTATCAATTGTGGGATATGAATACTTATTTGTGTACCCCATTTTTAGCAGTGATTTTTCCTGTTTCATGTTATCCCTTTATGAGTGTTTTGGTTTATGTTTTTTTGTTGGTGGTACGTAGCCTACATAAAGTGACATTTGTTTCAGCTGTTCAAGGTGACAAAATGTACAAGTTTGTTAGAAAGTAGGCAAAGCTCTGAATAGTGATACATCAGTCACATAAACAATTTGGTAAAGGATTATTGAATGTTTGTCACATAAATATATATTGAAACTGGCCGGGAACGTTTAATTTCCTTTTGCACTGAAGTGAATCCTTGGTTGTTTAAGTCTCATTGAGTTGAGTTTCCATGGTGAAACTATCTATTTATGATAGAAGTAATACAACCAATAGACTTTGTGACTGCTGTGCACTGCATACACTGTGTTATTACATGATACTTGTGTGTCCTGCATATTGTTTACGGTTTGTGTCTTTGATGTTTTTAAATTCTCCTGAATGGTGTGTTTCCATGGCAACAGGGATATATCCCCCCATACACACACACTTCCAACAATTAATATTTGATGGAACAAACACGTATAGTCAGTTAAAGAAAATTGTCTAGTGTCACCATCTTGGAGAAGACAGCAAAGCCCAGTGTGAAGTACTGAATTACATGATGTACATCACTGTACTTGTGCAGGATAATGCACTGTATGACGACACGAGCAACACCCACGTACATGTATTATACCTAGTACCAATTATGCATACAGCATGTCTGCATTCTGGGATTTGTGCATCTGGGATATCAATATATAAAAAAACAGCCTCACTTCTCCATTGCACAGCCCTGAGAGGCAATTGCCTCCTTGCCCCTTGGAGATTGCCTTGGTGCCCTCATGAAATGTTCTAGTAGAAATTTACATTTCCCTCATTGAGATGCCCTTTAGGGATAAAGGTAACCCTGCCTAGTGCTTTGCTCATTACACTATCAGGTACAGTATGTTAATGAATCAACTACAAACAATAAGCATGCAGACACCAACAATGAGTATCATTAGATGACTATATCTAAGTAATGTGAAGCTTTCATTAGATAAATCAACCACACAATTCGTAGATGTTCCATCATTATTTCAGTCTACCCAATGAGATCTATCACTACATGTACAATTACAAAGGTTTTACTATTGTTCTAAACTAGAGCAAATTGTAGCAGTCAAAAACACTTCCAAGTCGCAGGATGGTTACTTCATTCTTGTAAGAGGCAAAGCTTCTTCTCTTTCTTAGTAGAGGGCACCTAGCTAGGAGGGAAATGAATGTCTTATGGAACATTTAAAAGGGCACCACAGTCACTGGGTGCAAACTCAATGACTAGAGAGGGATACATGAAGGCATACCCTTTGTGGCGTGAATGAAGTATCATACATCAGACCTGTTACTTTACAAGCTTGTGGATACACCATCCATGAATGTTGCTTCATGTTTAGACACAGAGTAATGACACTGTCTGTCCTTGCTCTATGGTGTAATGTACATTGTACTTTACACCTACATGTAGTTCCATTTATCCTGTGTGTACTTGGGAGTTTATTCATGCCATTGGCCACAGCACTATGAAGAAATCAATATAAGGACATCTCACTTTGTTCTATTTGCATATTATATGATTGAACATTGATGACATTCACCTACTGCCCCAAGATCTGTCTTGTACAATATGAAAATAAAGAATTTTTCCATTCAGCAGAAGAACTACCTTCCATCATTGGGGAGGGGGGCTGGGAGGGGAGGGGGCTGGGAGAGGGAGGGGGTGGGTGGGGGAGGGGGGGTGGGTGGGGGAGACACACACTCACTTCCCCTGATGAGAGAGGTTTACTCTCACCCCTAAATGAGTACATTGTATGCAGACCTTTGGCGTGTTTGGGGTATACATGTGTACAGTGGGGAAGCAAATGTGATGCGATCAAGCTAAATGAGTCTTTTGTCGACCCTTGTCAATTTTTGTTTTTTTTATCTATTTGAAAGAAGTACAATCTCAGCTTTAAGGATATGAAAACCCCGTGTTGATACCACCTTTGGTTCAAAAGTTATGGAAGTCTAAACACCAAGAGATGTATAGAAATGTAGACCCCAGTTGACCTATTTTGGCCTGTTATTTCAATAATGCATTTACTGACAAACGACTCATTTAGCTTGATCGCATCACAAATATGTACAGGTACATTGTTTACTGAGGGAAGAATGGTGGGAAGGTAAAAAGAAAAACCGACCCAAAACCCCACTTGTATTTTACCGTTTATTATATCTGCTCATTGCATAATTCATAGTTTTGTGTCGGTAATTTTCACTGCATTATTGAAACAAAACTGCTTTGTCCTTTATACCATGCCCACTTGTACCCAGCTGGAGATGGTTCACAATTAGAGTAATTACAGGCCACACAGTTATTTCAGTACACAGGTTTATAAGGCCAAATAAAAAAAACAAACATGTTTAGCGTCCCCGCCCCGCTTCCTTTTTAGAGGCCGCCTCCTTTTTTTATATATTTTTTTTATTTTTTAAGGATCAATTTTTACGATCTCTGACATAAAAATTTATTCTAAATTACATAAACATCGTATTTTTGACTATAGCACATAGAAAAAACAAATGGAAAAAAGCTGGCAACCATCTTTAAAAAATAGCTCGGCCGGTTGTCTTAAAAAATGTGTCAGCGGCCATTTAAAAAAAAAAAAAAAGGGCCCGCCTCCTCCTCTTTTTCAAAAAGGCAGGACGCTAAACATGTTTGTTTTTTTATTTTGCCTATTATGTTTTTTTTTGATGGTCTGGGAATCAGTGCACATGTGTGCAAGCAATGGGAACAATAACCTTGGCCCAGTAGTCGCCCATGCATTATTCCTAAGGTGGTGTTTTGTAGTCAAGTGTTGGGAGTTTACTGGAAATTAGACAGTGACACTAAAATCCAGTGGGACACTTCTAAGTTGTACATACTTTCTCTATGGATGTACACAGTTGGAGAGGATGTAGTACATAACTTAAAGGAGCAACCTCATGCTCTCCTTTAATAATTCCAGCCATTGACCTGAAATGAAAGCACTAGACCTCTGGACATTTATGCAGTGTGCTTATTATTTATGCAGCGAGGATAGTTTTAGCATAGAATGGGGAAAAGGAAAATTGGAAATTAACCATAATGCTCCTAAGGAAAAAATGCTTTATCACCTGAAAGTTTCCTTGTTTGACGCATTTTAATAAAGAAGGAGGTTTATGCAGCGAGGATAGTCTTAGCATAGCATAGGGAAAAAAGTAAAATAGAAATTGACCAAAAAGCACATGGAAAATGCCTTATCACCTGAAAGTTTCCTTGTTGTAAGTAAGTCAGATAGATATAATGAAGAGTTCTTGAACCAGCAAATTCATGTACAATGTATGTATGTATGTGTCATCAGAAGATACAAGTACACACAACACCATACATGTACCAATGGGGCAGAGATCATTGGGTTGGAACCAAAGTCATTAAAATAAAAAAGTTTAATGAATACATACATACTAAAGAATCATAATTAGTTGACCTTCGAACCCTGAGGCATTGTTACTTATTACAAAAAACTCAATAGTCGGAGATAACATCAAAGGAATAGTGGACCCCATGCATGAAATCTTGATCATCTTTCTGTCTTTGATATTGTTCCAAAGGACAAGTCTGTTTGCTTGATTCTCAAAACTGAACCATTTCTCTTAATTAAGTTACTTTGGCTGACATCAATCATATGAAGTAGGTTAGTGTAATGTATGCACAATGCATCAATCTGAATGGATTTGTAGATGGATGCAGTGCCCAACGGCTCTTTCATTTTGTGAGAACGTTACAATTTTACAAAAAACAAAGTCTTACTACAGTAGAGACCTTGTACACACATAATTAGCTTAAATTATAAAACGGCCCTTTTCACTAACCACACTGAAGGTTAATTAATAATAATGATGCAGTTCTATAGCACATCACTCAAAAAGTCTCAATGTGCTTCACAGCAGTAAAAGGCAATTGTGCAAATAATCCATGAGCTGAACATACAACATGTATGATGCATCATTGCAGCAGTTTTGCCCACTTTAAAGAAAAGAAATTAAATTGTACCTTGTTCAAGTTTTTGATGTACATTCTGTGCGCTCAGTGATGACACCTGACCCGGATATGCAAAGTGGCATAAAGGACCTTACCCAAGCATGGAGGAAGGTGTCCATTGTTCCTTCCTCAGTGACCCAAGTATTTACTTTGATGGCAGAAATTTAACCAGTGCAAAATACACTCTGTTACTGAAAGCCATTCGTTATATGACAAATACATACAGTATGCATGCATTATTTAGGGTTAATTTCATTTTGAATTAAAGTATAGAAAAACTGAATACATACAGTCCAGTCAGTACAATGAGACACCATGTTTCATTTGATCTATTAACTACCTTTAGCCCAGATGAACACTGGCTACCACACACCAGATTCTCCTACATTAAAAGTATACCTGGTTTATTATAAATACCCTTTTCTAGTAAGTTACTTAAAATTCAGCTAGTGTCACTGAAATCCAAATCAATTTACATAATAAGAGGCTGGTTGACATTGGGGCATCTTATCAACCAATCATCTTTGAGTTTTTTTTTTTTAGGTCAAACATGTGTAGTCATGTGTGTTATGACGTCATGAGTTACAATTTATTTGATTCATTCTTGCCTATGATTCACCTTGGCTGAATTCAATGGGTAGCATTGTGTATTGCCGCTCTGTCTGGCCTTCTGTTGGTATTAATATTCCAAAGTGAATATGTATATAAACCATACTGGCATCATATCTATAGTCACTTGTGCATTTGAAGACAGACGTACAGACAAGCTTTGAATGTTTTCAGACATTTTGTCAGCAATAAGTAAATCTGGTTTTCTGTCATCAAACAAGGATTCATAACCGCTAGGACTCGCTACCAACAATGGACCCCCTAGAGGTAAGATTATTAAGGGTTTTAGCCCTTTAGCCGACACGCCTAGCTATTGTTTTCGTCAAGATTTTTATTTATTTTGTCTTATTAGGTTTTGTTAACGGATTTTGTTATGAGATAATCTTATACTTAACGATGTCCTATCAGTACAAGTTATGTACCATATTAAAGCTTAGTCCAAAAAGATATCATAAAACATAACTAGCTGAACACCATTAATTAATTTTCGTAGTTATAATGACATGAATATTTAAGCAAATCTTAAGACCACCATATCTCAAAAAAGTGTACATCCGATCATTAAACTTTTTTCGAATATATGTACTTGTGGGATACTGAAGATGTGTTTGTTGGACTAAAGTATTGTGTGACGTCACCATGATATTTATTGCGCGTTTTGTATGTGTGTACAAAACACCGGCTCTAAAAGTGTAAATATTTGGTTGGTCACTCCTTTTTAAAATAAGTTCAATTTCAGTTTCCTTTAATACACAAATCATTTCGAAAACATAAATGCTTTTACTAAGAATTGTTCTAGGCCATTAAAACTAATCTAATACAATGCATTTCCACGATTAATTGGTAAATCTTACCCCATTGCTAGCTTACTAGGTGTAAAATTACACTAATTCAAAGTTTATTACTTGCAATCACATTTCTCGAAGGGATGTCATGAAGTCATAATCTTTGTGCCGTCTTGTTGCTTATGACACATTTGACATTAATTCAAAAGATAACCCCACTTTGACCTTTCCCTCCAGTTCAAACAGGAAGTTCAAATTAAAAATCATATCCCCTGAGCCACATGTCATAAAGTCTTTGTGCCCTCTTGTAGCTTATGGCACGTTCAACATTTTTTTCAAAAACATATCCCACTTCATGCACTTTGACCTTTCCTTATACGGTCCATACAGCAAGTTCAAAGGGTATACAGTATGACCAATCTTAACATGATGTATGATTTCCGGTATGAAATCATTATATTTTATCTTTTTGTTCCACCAACCGAAACTACTCTGTGTTCATTTTTACGTACTCTTAATTTCTAGCAAAATTGACAATCCAGTAATCTCTTAAACTACATAAATTGGAATAAATGAATGCATTATACATGTAATGTATTATACACTACAGTCCCTCAACAAAAACAATTCAGACTATCAGACTTTGAGTAATTGGAAATTAATTACTTTTGAGAGGGAACATAGGCTGGGCTTGTTCCTGGTAAATATGTACACAAAGTAGGTCAAGAATGATGTATTACATTGTCTTGTCATACTTAAGAGCATAACTGCTGCATTTAGACAACTTCATTTACATAGATTTGTGAGCATCCCTGAAGATACATGTACACTACAGTATACTGTACATGTTGCTGTTCATATACTCCTCCATCAGAACAGCCTTTTCCTTTATATGTATCACCCCCCCCCCACCCCCGAAGGAAGGAGGAAGGAGGTCTGCACGGCTGTCCATTTCTCTATGTTCATCTACACCCACTTTACTGCTGAGAATAAAGTTAGGTTCTGACATGAACAAAACCTGAAACCAGGGCATGTGCCGAGTATTTTGTGCAAACAGCTTGATGCCCAGTGGAAGTCAGTGAACTATGACCTTTATCCTAGGGACCATTAAATGGTGTGTGGGTGTGGGATATTTCCCAGTGTTGTTTGCCCATGGAAGATGGTATGGTTTGCTAAACAGCAAGATATGTACATGTACATGTACATGTATTCAGTACAACTCTTCAGTATACTGTCAGTGTTGTCATATACTGCAGCAAGAAATGATGACTGTATTAATTATTATTGACACACACATGTACACCTACATGTAGTCAGTCTGATCTCTCTAGAGACTAGATCTTAGTGTATCATTTCAAGCTGGTTTTTAAAGCTGACATTTGCTGAACAATTAAAATTTGCTGCAGTGAAAATTAACGAGTACTCTCATTAACGGCCATGAGTCACATTTTATTTTTATTGTCTGCTTTTAAAAGGAGAAATACTTACTACGCTAAATATAATTGATTTGTTGACAAGTATTGCTTGATGACATTGTCCCAGTCACCACCTACAATTGATAGTTTCAAAAGTTTGAAACATGCTTAAAGTTAATGATTGCCATATTTCTGCCTCCATGGTTTGATGAATGCCTTCTACATTGTGTGATGATTTTTTACCTTGTCAAGTAGTTTCTATTTAAATGAATAAGTTGAAGAAGCTCATATTTTGTTTTAAGAACAGTAATAATAGTCGATCATGCTCATGCAATTGTTGTAGTGTACGTATGCAGGGAATCTATGGGCATGGCACAGCCTGGTTCAGTGACACTATATTACACTTATTGTGTAAATTTTATGACATGTAAGAACATCCACACATACTGTTCTTTGACCAACTACACTGGCCCATGTTGTAGTGTACTGCAAAAACAAATCATATTTTAAATATTCTTTAGTCAAAACCGCAATACGTTTGTCAAATACATGTAGATGTCATGATCTACTTTTTGTAATTTAGGCAAGCATTTTTTAACAGTTTCACTTCTGACATTTTCAAGTGTACATGTACACAGGATCATCTGACTTATTTAGAGACTTCTGCTCATTTTTAGAACAACATGTGTTTATTTCAAATAACATGTCCAAAAGCCACATTATGTAGACCTAAGTGCTTTTTGGTTGCATTCATGATTTTGTTCTCATTTTCTTACTACAGGAAAAGATCGTCAAGACAGAGAAATATGGGGACTTTACTTGCTTTATACAGGTGAGTTAATAACCGGGAGTGGCAATCTCATGTCCCATCAGATACATGGACTACAGTATAGGGAATGATATTGCCAAAGGCTTTAGGAGTAGGTGGCACTTTAGTCTTCTGACACTTCAGCTACTTTCTTCCGGTTCTTTTTGTTTTAAGACTTACAGAATATTCAATGTTTGAAAATGTATATTTTTAATTGTGGGGGTGGGTCAAAAGAAATAACTGAAAAATGAAATTAAGTTTTGTCTGTGCAGTTCCATTGTTAATGGTCAACCTTGTTTTGATAGCTGAACTCCCGCCCGATGGGGAGATGGTCAGGGTTTTTCTCTTCAACTTAAAAAGTTGCTTGCTATAGGAAAAGCCATCGAAAACTCCTGAGCTTGGAGAACATTGTTTAAAACATCTGCTTTATCTGAGGCATTACTTTGTTTTTCAGTGTCTGGTATAGTCTGTCAATATTTAAAAATCAAAATTTGGGGTGGATGGGTGGGTCAAAACAACTTTGAAAAAAGATCAAGTAAAAAAAAAAACATTGACCATTCGGAATGGCCCCTTAGGAAGTCAGTGCAACCTTTTTGAATAAGTTTGACTGCTAATGGTTGACATGTACACCCACTATAGTCAAACTGAAATGCCATGACGAGTCAAAAGATTCTCTTGTTAATTCTCTTGATTCTAGAGAAAATAGAAATAGAGCACCACATGTAAACAATGAACAAAGGTTGATTGTTACTTGTATATGAAGGTTGGTTTGCAGGCATGGTTCAAGAAAAGTCAGGCCCTTCACTTGCAATGTTCCATTTAGACAAAAGTAACAAACTGAGGAGTGAAGGTTCATTTCAACGTAGTCCAAGTACAACTAGTAATAGGGGTCAGTCAGTCAATTTTCTCCTGCTGCCTTCTTTATTTAAACCCACTTGTGCAAGTATTCTTAACGTCACATGTACATGTACACTAGTCTTCATTTAGTGTACAATAGTAAGAAACTCAAGCCAGCACTGTTTTGTGAAGGTCACTATTGACGTATTTCTTGTTGGCCATAATTCATAATACACACACTAGAATACAGAAAACCTGAGGTTGTTTTATCTACATCATCGATCTTAAAGCCATTGTTAGTGTGAAGTCGTGCCTTCATCAGACTCATCTAATGTTTTAATGGTTTGAGTTGATAAGTGTCCTTTACTTTACTCAATGCCTCTAGTACTCCAAGATGATTATAAATAGACACCTCGCTGTGAGGTAAGGTTAACACTCAATGCTTTAAAAACAAAAACAAGTATTGTGAACATTGACGGTTTTACAAAAAACGTTTATGTACAGCTGTTACTTTGATATATTTTAGTCTATCAAACACCATATACATTCAAACTGTAGTAAAACAAATACTCAATATCAGTAACAACCTCATCTAATTTGATCTGATGAATTGCTTATTGTTAATGTCTGCTTAAATTAATTTCAATTTCAATTTATTTTCCACAGTAGCAAATTTTAATTATGATTGAATGGAGGAATGAAAGAAAATGACATTTATAATTCCAGAGCTAACGCAACGGAAAAGTATTGAAAATTAGTGATACTGCAGAGGGGCCACATAGGGAAGCAAAAAGTTTTATTAATTTTTGTAAGATACCAAGTAACCTGACTTCAATTTATTTTTACTATAATGCAAAGTATACCTTTGGTTTGGGAATCATTTGATTGTTTTTTTCCTATATAAATTTAGATATTGGCCTATACAATACAACTTAACTGTGACAATTTCAGTTCAAAAGGTGGTAGCGATTTTGAGATATCGCCAAAAAAACTGGAGCGATTATGTCCATGCAGGAAGAATAATCCGTTCTCAGCTTGAAATGTATAAACATTATCAACAGCTGCAGTGCTTCTTACCAAGTAAGTCTTTATGGTCATGAATTTTTTGAGTAACTACCAAAGGTATACCCTCCCTTCAAGCAGAATGGTACCAGTACATGTCTTAAGTAAATAAATAAATGCATTTGTACAGGCTCTTCAATGATGTAAGAAACATTTAAAATATTCTGATGTTAAAATTGTTTTAACATGATAAGTTGTTTGAAAAGCCATAAAAAAAAATAAAAAATTAAAGTCTGGTGAGAACATTTTATACAACGTATTTGAAAATTATATTTGTATATTTACAGAATCAAAAGCCAATTATTCTCACTAATTTTCAAGCCCACCTAGTATGTAGTATGCATTTCACTGGCTTTGTTTTTTATAAGAAAGTGCTCAGAGTCTATTGACAGTCAGTAATTTCCAATAACAAAAATCGCTTAATTACAACAAAGTACATGGTACATGTGGGTCAACTAAAACTAAACTGTAACAACCATGGATTAGTGGCAACAGCTTATCCTAATCCACAGACTTAGGCAAAGTTAAAGGTCATAACCTCTTGAGCTTTAGTGTCGGAAGGATGTACATTACATGTACAGTAGCAAAGTGTTTTGAAAATAAATATTGCACTGCATGGGAGGTTGATTTAAATAAATACTCAAAGAACTAGAACCTCAACACAAGGTACAAATGCAAGTTTTTACAGAAGTATACATTGTACATGTATGGACTTATACTGTACACATCAACTAGATGCAAATGAATTTCATTAGTCATAAATAATTTGAAGTCTATTGTTTTGGTATGAATCATCAATAATGAAATATTTTGTAAAAATAGAATTGGAGCTTTTTCAGTTAAATACTCATTATGCAATGGAATGTATAGTGAATTTTTGTACCGTTATGAGAATTGAATTTACATTATATTACTGACAGATTTGAACATTTTTGGACATGATCAGAAGAGCATTACTCACTGCAGTATTAATACTATATACTTGTCTATGGCATTCTATGCCAGGTAAATCATACCAGGTATTACAGTAATGTGTATAGTGGGCAGTTAAAGTTACGCTTTCTGACTCCATTGCTAACCTGACTCTACTTGTACTCTCTAAACTGTGTACAATGATTAGTGCCAGTTTTTACACAGTGGCCATGCAGTCTGTAGCAGGGACATCACCACTGACTGTAGCTAGTGTACATGTGAACAGAGGATAGTGTCAGCAGCCCACTGAGTGTAACCGCTCCTTTTATTCCAAACACAACTTTGCACTCTGTGACCTGAGATTGAGGCTACTGATGTGAATGGCAGGGTTTCTCAAACCCTGTTGCTGGGTTATATTGGGTGGTTTTGTGCCCATGGCAGGGTTTCTCCAATCCTGTTGATGGGTGCTTGTGGGTGGGTTTGTGCCTATGGCAGGGTTTCTCCAATCCTATTGCTGGGTTATATTGGGTGGTTTTGTGCCCATGGCAGGGTTTCTCCAATCCTATTGCTGGGTTATATTGGGTGGTTTTGTGCCCATGGCAGGGTTTCTCCAATCCTGTTGATGGGTGCTTGTGGGTGGTTTTGTGCCCATGGCAGGGTTTCTCCAATCCTATTTCTGGGTTCTTGTGGGTGGTTTTGTGCCCTTGTGTACATTACAAATGATACACCTTGCATCATGTACAATATGAAAGGTGTGACTGTAAATGTACCCTTGTTTTGGTTGAAACCTCAGTCTACCATAGATGTACATTGTACAGTGTATGCACAGGAACTGGTTCTAGTGGGTGGTTCATGGTCACTAACTTAATGCATTGTGCATGCACTGCACATGTTGTGTATTGTATGCAAATAAATGTTAAAAATTGCACCATTTGCTGTACATGATGTACATGTTCATAATATTCTTATTTTACTCTATTAATCACAAAGTAATGAGGTTTTACATGAACATGTATTTCAAGAGAGAAATATACATGTATAGTATAGTATAGAATTAATTTATGTCACAGCAGAGACGTGCATATTTGTACACCTGTACCCTTATGGGGTAGTGGGTATACACATGTACTCGAGAACCTATTCTGATTCAGTCATGACAAGGCTGTGGCTGGACTCTTACTTATAGACTTTCAGTTTTACAAACGACAACTTGTCTCTATTCAGTGATGCACTTAAAGATATGAGCATTGTATTAATTGTGTCTTTGTATTGTCTTATTACAGGGAGATATCACAAACAAACAGAAGATCTTGGTAGTCACAATGCATGACATTGGCTTGAACCGTAAGTACCAAGCATTTCAGAACACTTGAGAGCCAAGAATTCACCAGAGGGCCATTTCAATCTCCTTAGGGGTTGCCTTGAGTTGTTGCCAAAACTCTTCCAAATTCAAGAGGTCAAGTGTGGACTGTGTTGATTGTCGTAGCTCTGAGCAACCCTGGAATATAAAACATCCCAGAGGAGTGTTGAAGCATTTTCAATCCAGGGAGGCTAGTTAAAGATGCAATGAAGAGGATGTCCAAATGAGTTATATGTATTATAAACTGTAAATTGCAGGATGCCTCAGAGAAAATTGGCATTGAAGAAAGTACAGTAATGGCAAGAAGAATGTAGGCCTACACAATGTAGTTTCTTTCAAAGAGGCTCTTCTAGATTTACAAAGAGAAAAATCTGTCTCTGTGAAATTGTCCGAGTCAGGTTCACTTGATCTGTGAAACAACATCCATTGTTTGTGAATCCTATATTAGATCAGCCAACTGAAGACATTGTATTTCCTTTACATGTACATGTACAAGGACAGACAATTATTGGGTCTGATGGTTCCTGTCTAGAAAGTGACATGATCAGGTAGCAGTAAGCATTGATGCCTAAATAATTATTATCCTTACTCTAGCCTACCCATTTCACTCAATTTAATACACCACACTCCCTGCTTCAAACGTCACCGATCTAGACAACCGTTTCATCCAAGTGCCACTTTAATTGGGAAGTAAATGCGGGACATCCTCTCTACAAAGAGAAAGTACAGTGTAAGCAAAGCTGAGGATGGGTATAAGAAATAGCATCTGGGCTGTTCTGACCTTGCTGAGTGTGTAGTGAATGTATAATGTCTTAAATCATAAAGCTCTCTAGTCTACAAGTCTAGAGCATACACAATCCTATCACAGTCCGTGATGAGGTGAAGGAAGAAAACAACTTGCAAAATTTGTCTTCAAAAACCAAGTTGTGTAATCTCTGTACACAGTGCTCATGTACATGTATACATCAGCTCAATGTGCTCAATGCCTGGTGTACATGCACTTTAACTAATATGGTACAAATTAAACTGTATTTTATTTATTTTATTACACTTTACATTGACAAAACAACTACAAGTCATTATGAAGGTACATTCCACAAAAAACACTATGACTGAGAAAATAAATCTATAATACAAATTTACAAAGGGAGGAATAGGTGACCAGCATCTCTGCAAGGCCGTCCTACCTAAAAGATTGTCAACAACTTCCCAGGCTCTCTCTCAAAAAATAAAATAAATGTACAGGTAGCCCTAGTGTGAAGTTTCCACATTGAGTTTTTGTTGTAATAGATCCAAATGTGAATCTTGCTTTTAACATCAAAGAAACTTGGTTTTTGGCCTCTTTGTCACACTTGGTTTCTCAACTTCATGGAAAAACTTGTTTGTGGAGTGTACATTAGGTTGTTTTTAGTTGACTAAACTTTGTACATGTAGGCTGGTACATGTATGACTGACTTGGGGAAAATTGAAGTGCAGACGTACATTGAAAATGAAGACTCTAACATATCGGATTGTTTGGAACAGAGTTATAAGGAAATTGTGCAAATTTGTCTACCCTTGTATGATGTGTACTCTTCCACTGTACAGCTAAGCAAAGTTCATAATACAGTACACAACAACACCCATCATTGCAGAGGAAAAAAGGGCACCTATAAATAGGTGAAGTCTCTCACGTCATCTTTATATTTTTGAGACCATCAGCAAATAATAGGGGAGGTATATTTGAGACCATGGGTAGCGACCAGAGAACATCTTGATTACAGTAGGTTTGACTGACTATTGATTGACTGAGTAAATTGATGAAATGATGTCTTGTACTTAATACTGGAATGATATACAGTGTGTGTACATGCTTCTACTGTCTGTTGCATTGAGCCGAGGAATTCCATCCCAGAACCCTAATAATTCATGCTTGATGCAGTAAACATGTAAACTAGTGCTCTCCTTTCCCATTTCAATATGAAGTAGACCAACTTGCTACAGACAGCAATCACCTTGTGCATAACCACCAAATCCCTGCCTGGCTGTGAAAATTTGCCGTAAAATGAATACAAATAAGGTTAATTGGATTAGGTGACCTTGATTTTCCAAACATTTATTTACAGTTTAAATAAAGAACTGGGTTACTTATTAGGTTTTTATACAGTAGATGAATCAAATCGCACACTTTGAGTTGTAACCAAATTTGGATCCATTCACTAGTTTGACATTCATTCTCAACCCTGATTCATCATTAAGGGGAAACACTAAAATAAAAATCCTAAGCAGTTATTAAAAGTTCTTCTCTTTAACCATGTGGCAGATATAAATAGAGAATAAGCCTGCAAGGTATCAAAGAATTGGCCTGCGAGATATGAAAGAAATGGCTTGATCCTTGTGTTGTGATATTACATTTCATACTAGAGTCTTGTGACTAGTGATGTCATATTGGCATGGGACTGGGAGCCAGTGGGCGTACAATGTACTTGTATGACTGAAACTGTCTATATTTAGTCATCAATTCTTGAAACCCTATCAATAGAGTAAACCTAATTATAGCTTCATTCATCAGTACATGGCAAGACTGATGTCTTAAAAAGAAAAATGCAAAGTTCTTTCTAGTTCTAAACATGACTTAAATGTTTGACCAAATCGCACAAGATAGTCATTGAATAAACAGGACAAACAAAGGGCCTATCTTTTTGCCCCAGTTTTATTAAGTAGGAGTTTTGGTTTTTGTTCATGGTAATATAATATGTACAAGAATGCCAATTTCCTAATGGAGGTTCTGCCTTCAATGATGTCAATAAAGAAGCATTTTAAATTCATCTTTGTAAATTAAACCTTTTTCAATCAATAAGGTTTTACTTCAGAACTCTTTCTTAAGTAATCAGCACAGTAATCAACAAAAAATTACAATTGTTGTTGTTTTTATTGTTACATGCATGTTTTAAATTGCCCAAAGATTTGGTTTTCATTTAATTTTGTAGGATTCTACAAAGGTAGAATCAGCCTAGGTTGATGTTGATTTTGTTGCTTTCTTTTCTAGATACTTCTTGGGTGAAGTTTCTGAGGACAAAGAGCATGGAGTCGTTTGCTTCTAAAGCTTCCTTTGTTCATATCAATGCTCCTGGACAGCAAGATAAGGCCGAAAATTTACCAGAAGGGTAAGACAACAATCTCATTGCAAGTATCTCAAATAAATCAGGAGATTGTAAATTATTTTGGTTTGAAGAAAGACAAATAGAGCCGGATTTGAACCGGCGACCTCTGCATTAAAATGAGTTTATAAATGATGTAACTTATACAACACATCCCAATTGAATCTGTTGTGACTACTGATAAGTTAAATGATTGAATTGTTGTGTAATCCAATAGATACAACTATCCAAGCATGAAGCAGATTGCTGAAGAACTGCCTCTAATCTTAAAGAATCTTGGGTAAGTAAAGTAGATCCTACTGAACCATTGCACATGAGTGAAACTCTCTTCTTATGTAGGAGTTGATTGCAATCAAAGAACCAGCCATCAGGGTTTGGTCACTCATCCCTGTTGGGTGTGGTCACTCATCCTGTTGGGTGTGGTCACTCATCCCTGTTGGGTGTGGTCACTCATCCATGTTGGATGTGAAGAGATTGCATTTAACAGTGTTTCATTGATAGTACATTGATCTGATGACTAGATCCAAACTGATTGTGATGCGCTGATAGATTGAGATTGAACACTTGTTGATCATAATGGACAATTCAACCTGTTTCTTGACATCAATCTAGCCAGACAGTTGCTTGAGAGTGATCTGATTTGCTAATTGGTAGTGTGAGGTCCTACTTAACCATTTGCCTGGAAGTTGATAGACCCATATCTTCCCTGTTGGTAATAATTGTTATCAATCATCAAGTGCTGTCTGGCATGTTTGCAACCTTGTCTTTGTCATCCAATTTGATGACCTGTTTGTGGTAGATCAAACATCCCTTAGAAGTGCTGTTTTTAATTACAGAGTGCGGTAAATGTGGGTAAGTGATTAACTTTCATTTGACGTTAGTAATTGATAATGAATATGTGAATGTGTTTATATGCTAGAATTGAAGAGAATAGAGAACTGATTGGTGTTGGTGAAGGAGCAGGTTCCACCATTATGGTCAGGTTTGCAGTAAGTATACTTTGTACATCGGAACCTTAATAATCATAGATCTTCATTTTCAGGACTTTTCTCTGGTTTGCCAGTTATAATAAAGTTCCCTACTCAAGTCAAAGCACATAACTTCGAAATGAACTTTGCAATTGGAGCCCAAGGTGTGTTTTTGAAGTAGACCCAATGCAGTTTGAGTTTTTGAAGACCACTGTGAATAAACTTGAGACGACTAAACCTCATCACTTTTATCAAGGAACCCCAAGGCATATTCAATAAGATGTGGAGATCAAAAATGCAGTTGTTTTTGCTTTTAGGTGCTGATGGTTTTTTCCCTCTCTCTTTATGATGGGAATTGATTCCTAACCAGTCAAAAACTTGCAGAGAAAAAAATATATATAAATAAATTAATAAATATTATTAATTAACTTTGTAAATCAATGCTTGTATCAGGTACATTTCAGAAAGGTTGTGAAGAAATAATCTCTTCTATTGATAGAGATAATCCCTACTAGTGAGGAGATAATCCCTGCTATTGAAGTTTAAAATGTTTCTTTATGAAGCGCATCTTGTAGGGTACTCTGTGTAAACAGTATGATCATAGCACTGATAACATTAAAGGGACCAGACTATTTTCCTTACAGCCTCATTTTCATTATACACGTATATGATAGACGTTTTCTTATAATTGAATAATGATATTTGATGTGTTAACAGGGAATAGCAGGCAAAAGGATATTGGGAATGATTCTACTGGAGTGCACATCTGGTTCAGCAGGTTTCTTGGAATGGGCCGAGGGAAAGGTAATCATTTCTTCATTGCATCTTAAGAAATGTTTGCCATTGAATGACATTTCTTAAGTTGTATTTAGGATAATGTATAATGATGTAGAAGATTCTAAACATGTAGAGCATGTGTCCATCAAGCATGACAATCATGTCCCTTTAGAGTAATAACCTCTTTCATCAGATTAAAAATTTTTTTTTAAAGAACATCTCACAACCCTCGAGGAAATAAAAGCCACACGTTGCAGAGCTAAAAATGTTGTACTGTGCAATGTTATTCTTTTCAAAGCATTCATTTTTTTGTACAAAAAGGAAAAACTAACTAATAGGAAAATGTTGTATTTTGTAAACATTTAATATAATTATTGTGATGGGATAGGCAAAGAAATGAACTGTTTCTGCAGTAATGACGCTGTGTGTCTCCTGCTTTTAGCTAGATGAGCCAATCTAACTGACAATGAAATCTTATCTTCACAGCTGAAATCGAAACAGTTTAGATAAATCCTAAACATTAATGTGATGAAATGAAATGACAATCTGAACTGCCAGTGTTCTTTATCATATTTAGTGTTATTTCTATCTGGATGATGGACATCACAATGTCACATGGGAATGTCAGTCATGCCCTTCCATGCTGCTCACCCCCTACCATAAATACTGTGTAGCTGTTGCATGGAATGTGCCAACATCTTAACATATCTTATACCTCAGTCTGTTAACATTCATGAAATAGCAGTCAACCTAAACAGCAGTCAATAACTGGGCTATAAAAGCACAACATAAATTTCATATTATGTGTATGCTCATCTGGATTTTGGAAACATGAAATAGCGGTATATAAATGTGGCTATAAACAGCATCAGCAAAATGTCATGTGCCTCGGTCTGTTGAATTTGGCAATTTGAAATAGCTGCTCATTAATTGGACTGCACAGGCATATCAGAATAAATGTTGTATCTTGGTTTTTAAATATTGAATCATGAAATAGCAGCATTTTAAACTGGAGAAGCTGAAATTAAAAAAAATTTGACAAAAATAATAGTTTATTTGTTACAATTGTCCTAATGAGGAAGTGATGTTAAATTGCTAATTTGTTTTTAGTGACTGTGTTTCAGAAAATCAAATGAACATGAATCATTAACCCTTTCATTACTGAATTGTTTGGACATAAACAACCGCTGGTGACCCCATTGTTTGACCACTTAAGCGTGAAGCACACACTCTTACAAAACAGAAAGCTTTCAGTCAAAGACTATTTTTACAAACTCTATTTCCTCCTTGAAAATATTGTTTTAGAGCAAAATAAGTAATAACTAAATTCTCATTGAATTCCCTTTCATATAATCCAAAAATCATTAAGATCCGCCAATAAATGCCAAAGTTCTTGTCTTTCTTTTCTCAGTGTGATCTGTAATCTCAAATTATTTTTTTACACAACCATATGGCGCTTTGTACATTGTAGGTGTTTGGCATTTCAGATCTTCCAACTCGAATTTGAAGGGATTGCCGAATAGCCACCTTATTTTATTTTAACATCATTGGAAAGATCCCATCTTTCTCTTTCCAATGATGGTAAACTTGGATGTGGAGGGTGAACATGGACAAAACTACAGCTTTATTACAAATGGCCTTTGTGCTCAGGCTTATATAAACTTTTTTTGGTGTAAGCTTGGTCAATGGTAAGGAATGGGTTAATATCCTTGACGAACCTTGATTAATAAATGAAAATATAAATTGCAGGTATCAATAAAATTTAGCAAGATCTCAGAAAAAATACAAAATCACTAATACTGGGGAAAACAAGTATATATAACATAAACAAAAATAATAACAAAACAAATTTGGTTTGTTTTCTTCTCAGTTTGCATCTTGGAAACTTGACAAGTTACACAAAATGAATCCCTCCACTGAGAAATACCTGTTGTGGCATCACTATGGTGGGGTAAGTTCCATCAACAATCCTCTCTGACCATACATCCACCACTATGGTGGGGTAAGTTCCATCAACAATCCTCTCTGACCATACATCCACCACTATGGTGGGGTAAGTTCCATCAACAATCCTCTCTGACCATACATCCACCACTATGGTGGGGTAAGTTCCATCAACAAACCTCTCTGACCATACATCCACCACTATGGTGGGGTAAGTTCAATCAACAATCCTCTCTGACCATACATCCACCACTATGGTGGGGTAAGTTCCATCAACAAACCTCTCTGACCATACATCCACCACTATGGTGGGGTAAGTTCCATCAACAATCCTCTCTGACCATACATCCACCACTTTGGTGGGGTAAGTTCCATCAACAATCCTTAACACAGATTTTACAACTATGCTTTGTGGTGCATTAGTCATGACCATTGATTCACAGTGTCTCCTGACTCTGGACAGATCCACCATGTTTACCATTTACTACACTAGTTATGAAGGCAGATCCTCATTACACAAACAAAATATGGACTTATTTACCCTCCCAGTCTCAGTTGGTGACATTTTTAATGAAAGGAAAACAGGATTGGAGTGCCATAATGAACGTGTAGTCCCACAGTCTGGTTAAAGCATCAAGGTCAAATATTTATTACTTCCACAGCTGAGATATAATGTCTACTCCAGAGTTATTGATCTTCATTGTACAGCACTGCAAAGCTCATAACATCGCAGCCTATGAACTAGATTTCATGACAAATAAATATGATTAGAGTCTAGTCTATGACAAGGTCATTTCTCAGATTTTGTCAATTCTTCTGGAAGGGTCTAGTGTGTAGTGCCTTACATGAGTTGTGTGCATTTACTTGCCATATAAGACAATATTCTTGTGACCTCCCCACCAGTTTGTGGAATACTTAATAATGCCATTGTAAATCTATTAACTTAGAGATCAATATAGGACTCTAACACTTTCCACTCTCAGAGATTCCCTTCTAGTAAAAGTAAAGCATCTGCAGAATTGATTTTATCCAACCAGCTTCTACATGTGACCAAACAAGCATTGAGAGATGAAACGACAACAGGCTGATAACTAAATTTAGTGTTGCCCAGTTGCCTTGGGTGTCTATGAATTGAAAGGGGCAACTTGGCAACATGATGCTGAGAAATCTGAGATGTCAATCTGGTGGTTATTTCTTTCTTTCAGAGGAAGGCAACTGCTGAAGCTGCTAAGGAATTTCATTCAAGTCTACATGATCGTATGAATGCTCACAATCTCTCTTTGTTCATTAATGTCTTCCAAAGGTATGCATTGAATATTCAGTTATATAATATAAAAAAGGATAAATATGCAAAAACAAGATTATAATACAATTATGTTATGTTAACAATCAATATACAATATGTACACAAATGAACAGCTTGTACTTTAAGAAAACTTTGAAAGTGTTTTTTCGTCTTAAGAACTTAAGTGAAGAATCTAGATATTGAGCATAGAAGGAATCAGTCTCATGAATACACATACAATGGCAACTTATATGTTGATTCAATAATCCCCATCTTAAAGACATGTTTGTCATCTTGATTTTGTCTCCCTCTAGCCGTACAGATATCACCCATTGTTTGAAGGAGCTTAGCTGTCCTGTCTTAATTGTGACTGGCCATGACTCCCCACACATTAGCGAAGTGGTGAGTAGTCCTATTGTACAACGTCTGCAAAATGCAGTGTAAAGAGCAACCAAAAAGTACAATTGTGGTACACTGGATTTACTTAACCTGTATCTGATGGATAAATTTCATGTATGAAAAACTTGAAAGAGAATTGAACCTCCAACCTCAAACAAAGAAACGAGAAATCAGAGACTCTTATCTTTCATAACTTCTCTGGTACCAGTTGATATCATTTTTTAGTTTGTCACTGATGGTCTTATTATTTGGTTCTTGCCCAACACAGGAAAAGGTCTTCAATGCTCTACCCAAAGGTGAAAAGACTTTTCTAAAGGCAGGAGACGTTGGTGGAGACATCAAAGAAGAAAGTGTAAGTTGATATTAAGGACCTCTTCATTTTGAAGTGATGAGAGGAATACAGTGGTCTCCTTAAATCACGAAAACTAGCTGAAACTTTCACAAGTTGGATTCCAGTTACAGTCTTGATAAATTGACATGGACTTATTTATTAAAAATAAACAAACAATTCTTATTTAATAACTATAAGGAGAATTGTTCAAGCTGATGACAATCTAAGTTTGCTAGACATTACCTTGGTAGCCAAAAAGAGCTTAGCTTCTTGAAAAGTCATACACTGATGCATCATTGTGATTTCCAGGTGGAAATATAATAAATGAAGCAAACCAGAACCAATGGTTAGAAATAAACGAGCTGGTGAAATTTTAAACATATTTTACTTTTGTAAGGTCAGTTGTACACATTAAATTCACTTTGACTCCTGCCAGTTGATTAATTTTCCAATCGATTTGATATTTTTGAGAAACGTCGGCCTCCCAGATAGAATTCTCTCTGGATTTTTGTATCTTTTAATGTAAGCAGCTTTTAAAGGAATAGTGTGTAAAAGCTAATAGGTTAATAACTAACAGACCACCGATCCTGTAAGTGTTGTCTCAATAAACTGTTACATCTTGAAGATGGGAAACCAAGTCTTGGGAGAAAACTCCCAGCTGAAATAAACCTTGAGATCATGGCTGCTCAACCTTTATCCCATTGGGCTTCACCTCATACTGTAAAGTACTTATTTCCCCCCTAGACATACATATAATCACACAAAAATGTTTTTGACTTTTTCTATTTTTTTTCTTCTTGAGATGGGATTTGTAGCAATACTGCTGTAAGCCCCATTGATAAGATTATGTTTCTGCCTGTGATTTCATTTTCTTCTGATATCTTGAGTAACTTGGGCTGGGTAAGAATTTCTCATCATGTCTTCAGTGCGTAAGAAACAGAGTCGGATAAACACATTTTCAGTCAGTCTCTTGGGTATATGGGGCACACTTAAAAGCAATCTGACCTACTGCCAGTATACTGGCCAGGTCTCTATCTATTAAAAGATGTCAAAATAAAATCAGCTGGGACGAGGTTTGGAACTGATTCTATTTTTAGATCAAACAAAAATATAAATGTCATAGGTTGTTCATTAATTGGAATTCTAAGTTGTCTTTGCATACTTTGGGCAAAATGTCTGTAAGCTCACTTTAAGAAATCAAAGAAATGAAGGGATCAAGATGTAAAAGTTTCTGCTAATATCAATGATTGTACTGTAAAGGAATATAGTTGACCATTATGAGAATAACTGTACTGGAGCCTTGCTACCTGGAAGTATCAATTCTGTGTTGCTGCAAATAATTGTCATTTTGTTATAATACATACAGGGATCACTGACAGATGATTTATTATGTACTTTCTCTTGTAATTTTTATAATTTAGAAGTGCAGACATGCCAGGGGAAATGACTATCGGTGAAGTTATTTACCGTTACTGTCTCTGCATTAATGATTTGTTGAGCTTGCTCAGCAAAATCTCTTGTACAAATTGACCATTTGTTGATTATTATGACAGTACATTTGGCGATATGGGAAGAAATTGCCAAAAGCTCTCATGGTAATGACCATTTGTGAGAGCATCATAAAAGTGCATTTTCTCTATAAACTGAAAAACACAAAATCTAATCACAGGGAAACTACCTGTGAGACCTCGTGTTGACATAAATTAATCAAGGATACCTTGATGTTTTAAAGGTATTATACAGGATTTGTCAGGTTAAAAAACAGTGTTTAATATTAGTCTGAAAGCTAACGATTATGAAGTTCATTGTTTTTTTCTGAGAAGTATTACCCTCTGAAATGAAGTATTATTCGAGAAAACAAAAACAAACAAACACCAAAACGTAATAACTGATTTCAGTTGAACAGCTAAAATTAAGGACAATGTGTTTACATGCTAAGAACTTTGCATAGTTTTTTGCTATTTTCTCCTGAAATCACACAACTGATTAAGAACATTTAATTTATATATGGTTGATCACACAAAACATAAACATTGTGACTATTTTATCAGCTCTACCAATCCTGTATAATACCTTTAAGCAGATACTTGTGTTTCAGGTATTTGATGTTTATTATATGTTTTTTCTTTGTAGCCTGAGAAACTAGCAGAGAGTATGCAGTATTTCATTCAGGGAATAGGTGGACGTAAGTATTGCGAGATTAATTCACAATTTACTTTCATTTCAAAATTAACAACACATTCATTACATTTATTCACAGTGTTTTTCTGTAATCCCTTTATGTGTACTACTTGAAATAATTCAAAATCCAATGTGCTGATAAATAGAAAGGTTTTACACAGGAGAAAAAAGTTCTCTTCCAAACTGAGGAATAAACAACAGCTTTACTTCTTTTTAAGTTAAATGTAGGGTTGTCCTTTTTGAAGTAAAAAATTTACAAATATCATATTCATGACACTAATCTAACTCTTTTGCTCTCCCTCCACCCCTTTGTTTTTGACACAATTAATTTTGTTTTAACTTTGCATGTTTGACCTCTTCCCTCATGTTGGACCTCTCCTGTTGACCTTTTGTTGTTGATAATTGTGTTCATATTAACGTAACTTCAATATATAATTAAGTTCTTTGTTTTCTTTTTACATTTACATCTCTCCATCTAACTAACCCAACTCAACCTTTTACTTCCATGCTTTGCTGAATTCCTGCTCTTTCTTTGAAATATCTACTCATCTCCTCGTGTTTGTCTGTACTTCATTTTCACATAATCTTCAAACCTTATATTAATCATGCCTCTGGCATCATGTATTAACTGATGTTATGATTTTATTCTTCAATCATCTGTAATTTCAAATCATTATTTACTTTTCCATAAATTCATTTGGTTTTCTATGGTATGTTTGCATGAATGTTGATGATTTTTGTTATCCCACCATAAACTTGACAAATTTTGGACCGTTCATGCACCCATACCACACTTCCCCAATCTGCCCCCCCCCCTTCTCTCCTTTGAACTTGTCCAAGCCAGTCTCTTCAATTCCCCTGGCTAGACTTGGAAGGAAAGCTTCTCTGGGAGAAACGCCTAAAATCCCTCGCCAATGCAGTATGGATTATGGACTGTGATTGGTCCTCTTGACCACCAGGATGCCTGCTCACCCAATTAGCATATAGGTCTTATATATTGACATTCCTAGGGCTTAGGCTAGATGTACATGTATATAATTTCCAAAGTTAGGGCGATATTGTACTTTTATCCAGCACAATTTTAACATGTTGTTCCATCATGAAAGTCACATACATTTTCTTGGTCAAGGGCATTTCTAATTGAATCACAGGCAGATGAGTTGTCTAGTTAAGATGTCTCGATAAGATGTCATGATGAGATGTCTAGTTAAGATGTCTTGATAAGATGTCTTGTTGAGATGTCTAGTTAAGATGTCTTGATAAGATGTCTTGATAAGACGTCTTGATAAGATGTCTTGATGAGATGTTTTTGATAAGATGTCTTGATAAGACGTCTTGATAAGACGTCTTGATAAGATGTCTTGATAAGATGCCTTGATGAGATGTCTTGATAAGATGTCTTGATAAGATGCCTTGATGAGATGTCTTAATAAAATGTCTAGTTAAGATGTCTTGATAAGATGTCCTGATGAGATGTCTAGTTAAGATGTCTTGATAAGATGTCTTGATAAAACGTCTTGATCTAGATTACTAGGTTATATTGCTAAATTCCTACATTACAGTCTAGATATGCATTTGCTTCTGACAATGTGCAGAAAGATTTCATGCTTATTTCCCTATGAAGATGGGATCCACTTCATAGAGCTGCTTCATACAGGGACGTTTACTCAGCAGCAAAAGGGTACCAGCCTAAATGTCTAGTGATACTGTAACATTTGTGTCTATTTCCCTGCTTATTTACGTAAGCAAGGGAGAAAAAGCAAGCTCTCTGGTGACGAGCTCTGTGAAATGTGATCGTGTTTGGAATTGAAGTTAAAGCCGTGGTTGACTTGCAGTACTGATTGACTGTAAACATTTTATAAACCATTTTATTGCACTCACAAAAACCAAAATCATCATCATAGCACCTTCATCACCTTTTTGTATGTATCGTAAAATGAGACTTAGACTGCAGCTTCGGCTTGACTATCATTACATGAACATGCATTGAAGCTTAGGATGGCCTTAGCAACAGCCATAGCCGTAGCTGCAGTTGCCAATTTGGACACAGCCTGAAAGTTTCATGGGATTGAGTCTTGGTTTCATCTGGCTTGTCACGCATAGGTAGTCTTTATCATCAAGCAATATTGGGGTTCTTAAAGGCCCTGTACAAGCCTGTAATGTCAGTATGGAAGAGTAAGACCCAGAGTCATGTTACCCCTTATTACAGTAAGATTAAGAAGTACTAGGGCCAGGATCAGGGCAATAGAACATACACTCATTAGAACGCAAGACATCTTAATCCATCTCATGATTTCACTAAATTGATCTGACATTGTAAATAAAGGTGGTTGATCTTTCATGTTATCCTTAATGAAAGAGAAGCTTCACCAAGATAATGTGTATATGATAAAAAGAGCATGTCAGTGGTTGATAGAACCATGCTTTAAAACCTTACGATTACATGGTTTCTCATGTGTTGAAGAGTATTGTTTTATGTTGATTTTTAAATACTTGATCTGGTCTTGCTGGGGAGGGATTTTTATTTTATTTTATTTTTTTAAATTTATTTATTTATTTTTTTTTGGGGGGGGGAGGGCGTCAGAGGGAAAGGGTTTTCAGTGCTTTGAATAGAAACAAACACAAGATGCTTGCATCAAGATTGAAATATGGAATGACCTTGGTACATTGATTGCAGCATTATCATGTAGAGCTGTAGTGTGCTTCATATATTCATTATAAAAAGTCATTTGTTTTGTGTTTGTGTTGCATGCAGTACCGTCGCTCCCGCTGACCCGTTTAGGCCGAGCAGCATCACTCGGTGAAACCCCTAAAGAGAAGCGATCCCACAGCATGAGTATGTCTGAAATGGACCAGCCTCACGCAGATCATCACTTGAAGTCAGCTGATCATGAGGCCGCTGCTGCCGCAAAGTAATTCCAATCCAAATAAACAGGACAAACTTAAATCCCTGTTGAATTGGATTGAATGGGCAACGTAACATCCAACTTGGACAGCTACAAAGTCACAAAAGCAAGTTGTCCACAAAATGAACAACAACAAAACACAAAAATGAACAACTAACGATACAGTAAGAGTCTGGCATTTTCGAGTTAAGTTTAGTGGCATTTGAAAAGCTTTTTGGTTCGTACATCCATATATTTACCTCAATCCTATTTTGTTTTGCAAATGAGGAGTTGTTTTTACACAGCTGTCGCAGTACACAACAGGATTAATGTTTTCAAATCAATCAAACCATACATCGAGAAAAGGGCTGAAGAAGTTCTTATTTACAAAAACTCACAAGAGCCATCATTAAGAGACTATGCACTAATTTGTAAATAAGCTCTAATTGAATCTACAAACAGCCTGGTACAATACTAAAACAAGACTTCTAATTATTGTAATCTTGAAATATCTTAATTGTTGGTGTAAAAACATTACATTGTCATAACTGGTGACTTTTGACCTCACAGACTGACCTCATTAACATGCAATTAGTGTCAATGTAAAGTGGAATTGAATATGGACTTTGTTTGCCCTGACTTTTCCACTCTTATCATTGGTTGATACTAACAATAATATGACAAGTCATTCCTTAATTTAGGATAATTATTCTGGATTAATTTCAACTCGCTGTCCAGAGAAGACGTTGTCCTGTTGTGTTGGGTGTGTTGCTTGATTTTAAGCTATACATGTAGACAGTTTTCTTCTATTTCTCTTCATCATTTTTGATGTCACCATATTTCTGTTATTTTGATTTTTGTCCATTTATTTGACCGTTTTACCAACCAAGCTGAACCTGCACGTTGATTTGACATTCCTTTAGTGTTTTAGTTTTGGTTGTTGTGTAAGCGATTGAAACTGTATTCATTTCAGCTTCATGTTCTTTTTACAAAATGAATTCTTACATCTCATTGCCAGATTATATAGTTTAAGAATATTTTTTATGAAATAAAGAAAACAAAGTTTTATTTACACGAAGAAATTTTATTGTGAAGCAAAATAAAAACAAACTTTAAAAAGTACACTCTGTCCCAAGGATGACAAAATGAAATACTTTGAGCAATATAATTTGGTGTACAGTGAAGACAAAACAAAAACATGTCAGTTATTTTTGAAAATCTGAAATTTCCCTAGATAAATTTTATTGTTATTTTGTTAATAATTTGTTTTTATAATTTTTTTATCTGAAATGGGAAAAATAGTTCTGGCAATATACCCACGATGCTTTAGCCAAATGGTCAAACCGCTTAGAATTGCAAGTAGGCTTAGTTAAAAACAAAGTGTCATCGAGTACAATCGTCTGAAATTTTCTTTTCTGAATTGTTATTGAAGTGTGTTGAAATTGTATGTATCAACAGAGAAAAGGTACAATGTTGGATTATACCAAGCATATATCTTTGTAAATGTTTAGTAGTTTGAAATGAAATTGGTCATTAATGTACATAAACAAGGTAAATTACACAATGGGTCAACATAGTTTATTTCAATATTCGGTAACCTTATGCGTTATACCTACCAAGCAGAGACTCCTGCCCAGTATTGCTCAAGCTTATTTTATTTAGCTAATTTTATCATTGAGCTTTAGGACAAACCACCCATGCAAATACTTCAAAATGTCATTTGTTGCTTTAGTTTTTAGAAATTGTAAAAGTATTATTGGTTTATTTTTCTCTACGCACATGTTCTTATTGGTGTTTAAAAAGCACAGTTCATATGTAGAACTTTACGTTGTGTGCAAGCAAAGCACAAGTGTTGTTCAAAACCATTGTCAGTCTTATTTGAAATTCAGGTCTCCATTAAGTCCAACATGTATTACATTTGTATTACCAAGCATTCGTTGTAAAGCCTTGAACTGTCTCAAAAACAGCAATCTTGGATCTTAGTACAGGAAGTTGTTGCCAGACCAAGTTGACTGAAAAAAATCAACAAGTCAAACTGACAATAAGGTCATTCAGAGAACACGCATTGTGACATTTTACTCTACCTTGGCAAAGTGTTTAGTTAACACAGAAATTAATTACTATTATGTTGATTCAATGCAAACTAACAGTGGCATAACTTTTTTTCGGGGGGGGGGGGGATAGTGTACAAGCGGGGACAAAGACATAATTTGGGGTGTTGGCTTTGTGATGTATTGAACCATCTTTTTGTGCAATTTTGCATTTGCGGGGCAAGGGGGGAAGGGTCCTCCCCCTCTCCCTGCTTATTATGCCATTTTTGATTTCCACAAAGAGCTTCATTTGGCCAGTATTTGCTTGAATTTCTCTCCTAAGAATCAGTATAATAGAGTAGACAATGATTGTTCACACAGTGCATTCACCAGCTGAGATACCCGGATACTTTCTAAGTAATGATGTTCATAACTATTCTAAACTTGTGATTGTATAAGGTCATTGTCACTTGAACTGTTCTATATGGGATACTTGGGAATCATCTTCACTGGATATTCCACCATTAATCATGCCGTGAATCCTACAGATTTAGATAATTAGTAGGTACTGGAATTGTTTTTTTTATTAGTATTTACAAATTTGCCAGTTAATTGTATTGTACTCCACCTGTGAATGTTTAACAAATAGTTCATGATTCAACAACTGGAAAACTAGATGCATTTGTTTTCTCAAATGACAAACATTGTCATTGAAATTTCTTTAAAGTATGCTGTGATGAATTTCTCTTTAGCTGTGTATAATTTTTAACTAAAAGGCAAATTCACTGTATGCAAATGATTTAATTAGTTATTATCTTATATTTTTTTGCATCTTATATTTGTTTTATAATTATCACTTGCTGTGAAGTGGCTTTATTGCAATAGATTGTGATAGAATCCTGCTTAGTGTTGGTTATCTGCTTAGATTGATGTGTTGGATGTCAGTTATCACAGATTTATACAAAACTTACATGGTTTGGGTCAAAAATGGTTTATGAAAATAGAAAGGTTTTTTAACCGGTACATTTTTTTTCTTCAAGCCTTCAGACATTTTTGTCAAAATGGAACTTTGGAGCTTACTGTTTGTATATGTCGCTGGAATTCTCTACACATAAATACATGCATGTACATTTACTGAAGTTGATTTATCATATATAGAGCCACTTAGTAACTAGACTACCAACCATTTAAACCACATTAGACTGGGAATCAGTCAAATAGGTATCTCTGGAAGGCTAGTGGGTAAGATGTAAGATAAGAAAGACTGCAGACATTTAAGTTTTTCTTTGTAAATTATACCAACTTTAAGTTGTGTTAGGTTATACATCAATTAAAAACACAAGAGTTGGATCAAGATAATTTCAGAATGGTACAGATTTATTTTAACCTCTGTATAATTGGACTTGAATATTAAGGGTAAGCCAATTAGCCTTTTTGAGATATATGGTAGACACTATAGGAGTGCACTGTTTGGTTTGTCTTACTATTGTCCACCAAACGGCGTATGGTATTGACCTAATTGGCCTGACATCATTACCATCTTGGTGGCACCATTTTGTGAAATAGATTCTCTATGCTTTACTGTGTAGTGTGCATATTAGGGGAAGTATACAAGCAGTTAGATGCTCATCATTATCTTGACATGAAGTTTGCCTCCCCAAAAGGTAAACCATGTGTAGCCGGTAGCCGCATGTAGTATTCTAGATTTCCTTTTTTGGGGGATTTGAATTTCAGTTACTCATTGTTTTCAGAATGAAAGATTTCAGACAGTATACTGAGATACAATTCCAAGTGTTAGATATTGTTCAGCAGCCTCACCCTTGGATTCTCAATATGTCCGCATTAAATGTCTAAGAAAATGATACTTGTACACTCACAAACCTTCTCAGATGTCTTCTTTAAATAAGTTTTAAATAAAATATTTTCAAAGACGTTGTTTCTTGATGTTAACCGGTATTTGTCCGATCGTCAAAGAAATAAATTGTTTTTACAGATTTTGTAACTTAAATCTCAAAAGTTCTTGTTGTAAGTTGTAAACAAAAAAAAATTGAAAAAGAAAACACCAAAAATAATAACAAAATAAAGGTTTGTTTAAAATTCAATTGATGTTTATAAAAACAGATTAATTAACCAAGTTGCTCGTCTGTTAATGAGTTTGAGTTGAATTAAGATGACCATACATGTAAGTACATCTTTGATACTGACAGGACAAATGACTAGAATTGTTGGTTGACAATTATTGTATTATGGGACAGTGTGTTTACTCTACGAGATTTATGTAGTTATAATTGCTATTAATTACCGTAGTTATTGTTAAATGAACCAATCTATTGAATGCATCTAAACAAAAATTAATAAAAAACTATTTTCATCATTCCAAGTTTTGATTTGTAAGTTGGTCTAATATTGTCTTGTCAGAGAAATCTTATTGGTTTTCTTTGGGCACAACCTCTGTGACTCACACCTCAAACTGTGTACGCTTGTTGGTACACGATTGGGATGCCTCGTGTATGCTTGTGACTTTCAAATTATGTATGCTTATCCCTACGCACGCTTTTATATAACATTACAAACTGTACGCTTGTCTGTCCACATTTGTGATTTACAAATTCTGTACGTTTGTCCTTCCATGATTTTTATCAACGTGTACGCTTGTGATTTACAAACTGTGTATGCTTGTGAGTCTACATTTGTGATACATCGTGTATTTTTTGGCCCAAATTTGATAAAAATGTTGGACTTACCCCTTGTGCTTCTTTTCAATTTTAGGCCCAAATTTGATAAAAATGCTGGACTTACCCTTGTCCTTTTTTCAATTTTAGGCCCACATTTGATAAAAATGCTGGACTTACCCCTTGTGGTTTTTTTCAATTTTAAGCCCAAAATTGATAAAAATGCTGGACTTACCCCTTGTCCTTTTTTCAATTTTAGGCCCACATTTGATAAAAATGCTGGACTTACCCCTTGTGGTTTTTTTCAATTTTAAGCCCAAAATTGATAAAAATGCTGGACTTACCCCTTGTCCTTTTTTCAATTTTAGGCCCACATTTGATAAAAATGCTGGACTTACCCCTTGTGGTTTTTTTCAATTTTAAGCCCAAAATTGATAAAAATGCTGGACTTACCCCTTGTCCTTTTTTCAATTTTAGGCCCACATTTGATAAAAATGCTGGACTTACCCCTTGTGGTTTTTTTCAATTTTAAGCCCAAAATTGATAGAAATGCTGGACTTACCCCTTGTGCTTTTTTTTTAATTTTAGGCCCAAATTTGATAAAAATGCTGGACTTACCCCTTGTCCTTTTTTTCAATTTTAGGCCCAAATTTGATAAAAATGCTGGACTTACCCCTTGTCCTTTTTTCAATTTTAGGCCCAAAATTGATAAAAATGCTGGACTTACCCCTTGTCCTTTTTTTTCAATTTTAGGCCCAAATTTGATAAAAATGCTGGACTTACGTAACCCTTGTCCTTTTTTTCAATTTTAGGCCCAAATTTGATAAAAATGCTGGACTTACCCCTTGTCCTTTTTTTCAATTTTAGGCCCAAATTTGATAAAAATGCTGGACTTACCCCTTGTGTCTTTTTTCAATTTTAGGCCCAAATTTGATAAAAATGCTGGACTTACCCTTTGTGCTTTTTTTCAATTTTGTTAACCTAATTTTTAAGTTGTATATATTGCTTATAATTAAGAAGTGGATGAAACAATAGACAATGGCCACTCCTAGCTATACTTAGCATTAAGTTTATTTTATTACAGGACACAAACCACCTCAATAGTCTGCACAAACTCTTCAATTATACAAGTTCATAACAATTTAAAGTTATTTGAGTAGGTTGAAATGTTTGAGCTAATATCAGACACAAGAATGGTGTGTTGACAAACACAAATACCCCGCTAAGATTGAACTCAATTCTTCTCAAGTTATCGCTTTGACAACATTTCCTTTGATTGAACCATAATGACCTTGACATTTGACCTAGGGGTCCAAAAACTGTAAGCTTCTGGGGGATCCTAAGGAAAATCCACACAACAAGTTTGGAGTGGATATGGTGATACTGGGTGGGGGTGGTGAAAGAGGCTTGGGTACGTGTTATAGGGTTGGAGTGGGGGAGGGTTGGTGTTACAGGGTTGGGATGGGGGAAGGGGCTCGGTGTTATGGGTTGGAGTGGGGAAGGGGCTTGGTGTTATAGGTAGGGATGGGGAAGGGGCTTGGTGTTATAGGGTTGGAGTGGGGGAAGGGGCTTGGTGTTATAGGGTGGGATGGGGAAGGGGCTTGGTGTTATAGGGTGGGGAGGGAAGGGGCTTGGTGTTATAGGGTGGGGATGGGGAAGGGGCTCGGTGTTATAGGGTGGGGATGGGGGAAGGGGCTTGGTGTTATAGGGTGGGGGAGGGAAGGGGCTTGGTGTTATAGGGTTGGGATGGGGGAAGGGGCTCGGTGTTACAGGGTGGGGATGGGGAAGGGGCTTGGTGTTATAGGGTGGGGGAGGGAAGGGGCTTGGTTTTATAGGGTTGAAATGGGGGAAGGGCTCGGTGTTATAGGGTTGGAGTGGGGGAAGGGGCTTGGTGTTATAGGGTTGGGATGGGGGAAGGGGCTTGGTGTTACAGGGTGGGATGGGGGAAGGGGCTTGGTGTTATATGGTTGGGATGGGGGAAGGGCTCGGTGTTATAGGGTTGGAGTGGGGGAAGGGGCTAGGTGTTATAGGGTTGGATGGGGAAGGGATTGGTGTTATAGGGTTGGAGTGGGGAAGGGCTTGGTGTTATAGGGTTGGGATGGGGGAAGAGGCTAGGTGTTATAGGGTTGGGATGGGGAAGGGGCTAGGTGTTATAGGGTTGGATGGGGAAGGGCTTGGTGTATATAGGGGTTGGTGTGGGTGGAATGGGGAAGGTTGGTGTTATAGGGTGGGATGGGGGAAGGGGCTTGGTGTTATAGGGTTGGGATGGGGGAAGGGGCTGGTGTTATAGGGTGGGATGGGGAAGGGGCTTGGTGTTATATGGTTGGGATGGGGGAAGGGGCTTGGTGTTATAGGGTTGGGATGGGGGAAGGGGCTTGGTGTTATAGGGTTGGGATGGGGAAGGGGCTTGGTGTTATAGGGTGGGATGGGGAAGGGGCTTGGTGTTATAGGGTGGGATGGGGGAAGGGGCTGGTGTTATAGGGTTGGGATGGGGGAAGGGGCTCGGTGTTATAGGGTTGGAGTGGGGGAAGGGGCTTGGTGTTATAGGGTTGGGATGGGGGAAGGGGCTTGGTGTTATAGGGTTGGGATGGGGGAAGGGGCTTGGTGTTATAGGGTGGGATGGGGAAGGGGCTTGGTGTTATAGGGTATGGGATGGGAAGGCTGTTATAGGTTGGCTGGGAGGCTTAGTGTTATAGGGTAGGGATGGGGGAAGGGGCTTGGTGTTATAGGGTAGGGATGGGGGAAGGGGCTTGGTGTTATAGGGTAGGGATGGGGAAGGGGCTTGGTGTTATAGGGTAGGGATGGGGAAGGGGCTTGGTGTTATAGGGTTGGAGTGGGGGAAGGGGCTTGGTGTTATAGGGTAGGGATGGGGAAGGGGCTTGGTGTTATAGGGTTGGGATGGGGAAGGGGCTTGGTGTTATAGGGTAGGGATGGGGGAAGGGGATTGGTGTTATAGGGTATGGATGGGGAAGGGATTGGTGTTATAGGGTAGGGATGGGGAAGGGGCTTGGTGTTATTGGGTCGGAGTGGGGGAAGGGGCTTGGTGTTATAGGGTTGGAGTGGGGGAAGGGGCTTGATAGGGTTGGAGTGGGGGAAGGGGCTTGGTGTTATAGGGTAGGGATGGGGGAAGGGGCTCGGTGTTATAGGGTGGGGATGGGGAAGGGGCTTGGTGTTATAGGGTGGGGATGGGGAAGGGGCTTGGTGTTATAGGGTGGGGATGGGGGAAGGGGCTTGGTGTTATAGGGTTGGAGTGGGGAAGGGGCTTGGTGTTATAGGGTGGGTGGGGAAGGGGTTTGTTGGGTGTTATAGGGTTGGGGTGGGGGAAGGGGAAGGGGCTTGGTGTTATAGGGTTGGAGTGGGGGAAGGGGCTTGGGTGTTATAGGGTGGGGGTTGCATCAGCTGACCAAGATCGGATTCTGCACATAAGAACATATCAATCATTTCCTGAGTATAAAGTCAACAGCTTGCGCCAAGTTGTCTACAAATGCGTCTGGTGTAACTATAGACTGGCTCCCATCGGTGGGTCTGTGGACAGATCAAATTCAAATACAGCTGTTATTACAAAGCAATAAATAAATTACAAAATATTGAAGCCAAGAGCACTACTGATGATTCCTAGAACAAATTATTTCTCTATCACCAACATTTGTCTGACAAAACTGAAACAAGATCATAATGTTGCATAACAGGACTTGGAAAACATTTCTTTTGTTATAGCCACAATGACCTTGACATTTGACCTAGTGGGGTCCAAAAATCAATCCTGGGGGATCCCAGGACCAATTCACACATAAGTTTGAAGTTGATATGCCACGACCTTCTTGAGTTATTAGTCGGACAACATTTCTTTTGTTATAGCCACAATGACCTTGACATTTGACCTAGTGGGGTCCAAAAATCAATCCTGGGGATCCCAGGACCAATTCACACATAAGTTTGAAGTTGATATGCCACGACCTTCTTGAGTTATTAGTCGGACAACATTTCTTTTGTTTAGCCATAATGACCTTGACATTTGTCCTAAGGGAATCTTACTCTAGTTCTAATATTAATATTTATCATTATTTATAAATAATCATTATTTATATATAATCATTATTTATATATAATCATTATTTATAAACAATCATTATTTATATATAATCATTATTTATAAATAATCTCTATTTATATATAATCATTATTTATATATAATCATTATTTATATATAATCATTATTTATAAATAATCATTATTTATATATAATCATTATTTGTATATAATCATTATTTTTTTATAATCATTATTTATAAATAATCATTATTTATATATAATCATTATTTATATATAATCATTATTTATATATAATCATTATTTATATATAATCATTATTTATAAATAATCATTATTTATATATAATCATTATTTATAAATAATCGTTTATTATATATTAATCATTATTTATATATAATCATTATTTATATATAATCATTACTTATATAAACCATTATTTATAAATAATCATTATTTAAATATAATCATTATTTATATATAATCATTACTTATATAAAACCATTATTTATAAATAATCATTATTTATATATAATATATAAAACCGTCATTATTAATAAACATTATTTATATAAAACCGTTATTTATAAATAGACATTATTTATACCGTATATAATCATCTTTTGGAAATACTGGAGTACGCAGAAGATGCATTAAGATACTCTTCGAAAGTTGATGCCATTAAAGATCTTGAAGCCCAACTTAAAAAATATGAGCTCTACGAATGGGAAAAAGCTAAAATAAGAGTTCGCAATGTTGTTAGGAATGAAGGAGAAAAACCCTCTAAATTTTTACTGAATATGGAAAAACAACAAATCAATACATGTAACTGTATTTCTGTGTGTGATTTGAATGAGACTGTTTCTAAAATTGAAACTAAAGATATTACGTATGAGATTTCTGAAGACCTTGACAACGACCTTTCAGAAGATGAGGTTAAATTAGCTTGCTCCAAATAAACAAAAATAAATCTCCCGGTCTTGATGGTCTTACTGTTGAGTTTTATTAAGCCTTTTGGTCGGTTATTTCAGACGACTTAACATGGACCGAGCTGAAGGTATAACTTCCTTGTAAAGAAATCCTTTTTTTGTTACGAACTGCTATTTGCTAAATTCGTTATAAGCCTAAGTGTGATGAGGCAAAACACACAACGATATGTAAGTTCATTGGTTTTATTCCGTCTATCGATCAGTGATAAATACCAATTGATCCATGAAAAGGACTGATTGGTTGATGCAAGACGACCGAACAACGCAAAAGACTGATAGATCGACCAATCGATGTGTTGATCAGATTTTATGCCTGTTTGGTGCTCCATGATAATCAGAGATCAAAGACAGCCTCGGCCTTTTGATCACACAGTCAAGTGACCAGGGTGAAGCAATTTACCATAGTATTAGTCATAGTACAAAGTACATATATGTACAACCCTATCACTATCGGTATGGTTAATCGGGTTGAGTTGTGAGGTGATTTTTTTCTACACAAAGTTCAAGTTTTATATTATATCGTGGGTTCCAACTTTATTATTCAACCATTCTGGAGACACTGTATACAGTGTACTGTTAATGCAGTCTGTCAGGAACTTTTTGACTATTCAACCATATCTGAAGAAACTATATATACAGTGTACTGTTACTAGTTAGTGCAGTGGTCTGTCAGAATTAGGAACTTTGATTATTTAACCATATTATAATTCTGAAGACACTGTATACAGTGTACTGTTAGTGCAGTGGTCTGTCAGAAGCAACATTGATTATTCACTAATTCTGAAGACACTGTATACAGTGTACTGTTAGTGCAGTGGTCTGTCAGAAGCAACATTGATTATTCACTAATTCTGAAGACAATGTGTACAGTGTACTGTTAGTGCATCCGTAGCTGTCTGAAGGAACTTGACTATTTCAACCATATATCTGTAGACACTGTGTACAGTATACTGTTTACTGTTAGTGCGGTCGTGTCTGAAGGATAGAACTTTTATAAGGGTGAGTTTTTTATTCACAGCGCCCCATGATTTTACTCAAAAGTTATTCGCTAAAAAGTAAAATGTCAATTTACTTTTGCACATAAAACTATGTTTATTTTAGATCAATCTTTATCAAATTAATTCAACTGAACTTTTTTAAATAGAAGTATCTACATTTTAAATATTCTTAATCAACAAATAATAACTTTATACAAAAATACAGTGTTGCATATGTTGTAGTAGTACTTAGACTCGTACTTGAGTATTACTGGAGTACCATTTTAATGGTCTTGTGACTCGTACTTGTACTACACCAGGCTCAGATCAAAACACTCTTTACTCTAAATCCATACTTGATACTCGACTTGAAAATAATCTGTGCTGGAACTCATGCACTCAATACTTGTCAGAATTTAAGATCGATCACAGACTCCAATTTCAAATAGTTGTGGTCAAAGTTACACTTTCTTTTCCACGTTTCTGTATGCATGTTAATTAATTCAAAGATTATCATTTATAACAACATTATTGTCCAGATATATTAAAAAAACTAAACAATAAAGGTGTTGATACCTAATTTTTATGAAGTACTTGTACTCATAACCCCAAGTACTTGGTCTTAGTCCTCCGCTGTTGGATATCAGAATACTTGGTACCCAGACACTACTCATACTTGATGATCCAAGGTCTCAGACTATCAACTACTACTCGCCTCCTTAGTACTTAAGTACTTGACTGAAGAGTAGTACTTGTACAATTTTTGAAGCATTCCACAACATGACTGTGCAACAATAAACATTTCAATATTATTAGAATTTACAGCATGCTACGTCTACCACTAAGCACTCTCAGGGAAACGCTTCTACAGAAAGTATGCTTCAAAAAGCCATCTGTGTTTGGCTGTAGTGTGAATCATGTGACCTCAAGGACCTTGAGTACCTCCCAAGTTGTTCATCGTGGAGCAGGAGGAAGTCAAGAGGATGCTCTGACCCAGGAATACGATGCTATCATCATAGGAGCTGGTCATAACGGACTCACTGCGGTGAGTTTATTGTTAAGAATCCTAGAATTATCTCAAACTAAACAAGTATTGTTTGCAAAATTGTAATAATTACAAATGACACCTTGTTTGCATTTTTCTTATTTTTCTTACAGTCTGCATATCTTCAGAAAGCCGGTCTGAAGACATTAGTTCTTGAGAGGAGACATGTTATCGGAGGAGCTGCAGTTACTGAAGAGATGGTACCAGGTTTGTCTTAAGATGACCAAAAAGCAAATTCATCTTCTTCAAGAAAATGTTTATTTTGAAAAGAACTTGTTTAATACAGCTTGGTCAGCCTTAATCTCTGTTCTCTAATCCAGATAGGATGCTAGTTAGCTGTTCCAAATAATTTGATATCAAAAATCAACTCCCATCCTGGAGTTTAAATTAACTTGAACTGTCAAAATGGAAAATGTTATTATATTATTATAAGTAAACTGAATTCAATTGCTTTATTTTAGGATTCAAATTTTCCAGATGTTCCTACGTGCTGAGTTTATTGCGACCAGAGATATATGAAGAGCTAGAACTCAAGGTGAATAGGTGTATAAAATGACTTCAAAATCAAAAATATTTCCAAAAGCCAAAAAGTTTTTGAAGTTTCAGCTGACTTCTTCATTCCAATTTAGCCCCCCCCCCAAAAAAAAAAACCCCACACAAAACAACCCAAAACAAAAACAACCCCAAAACAAAAAACCCTGAATAGTCTAAGGGATTTTCTTGTGAAGTGGTCATCCATAAAAATTAAACACAACAGGGTTGGAAATATTTTGTCTATTTAAATCTGTACTTGGGTTTTCTGAACATCAGGAAACAAAGAAGTATTTCTAACATGGAGCATTGGGATCTTGCCTTTTGAAAACATTGGCCCAAATCAATTGAACCCTAATCCACAAATACCTCAACAACTAACTCAGATCAGACGTTTCATTGTTTGATATTTACTGCTTTTTAGAAACATGGCTTGAAGGTGTATGTGAGACCAGCCGGTGCGTATGCTCCGTTGTTAGGTGAATCTCCAGGGTCATCCAAACCAAGCTCTCTCCTGCTCAGTAGTAATGCCAAGAACACCTACGACCAGATTGCACAGTTTTCAGAAAAAGATGCAAAGGTAATTCAGGGAAGGTTCTGATCAGAAATTTGTTTGTCAGCTGAAATAAAAACTACTGAAGGATTTCTCAAATATAAGTTGTAGATCGAATGTTTTCGTAAAAGAATGATAATGCTGAGTAGCCTCGACTGTAAGTTAAGTCTAGTTTCACCTTTAAAATTTCCCGTAATTTAATTGTTGGCAAAAAAATAGTTCATAGCCTGATATCTCGATCCCTAGCAGAGTCTTTCTCGACAACACAACACACACACAACACACATACACAGGTATAGTGAAACTGAAGCAGTCAAGTAGAAAGAAAAGAAAGAAAGAGAGAGGCAGAAAGCAAACAGAAAAAGTAAGGGCTGAACAATGGTAGTTTAACCTGTACGACCTTTTCATTCCACAGAACTACTTCTATTATGCTAGTATACCTGTTGATGTGTGTTGTGTTGTGTTTCGAGTAGAGTAAGGCTTTGAGAAAGACTCTCCCAGGGTCGAAGCCTCAGGTCATTTACTATTTTTTGCATTCATACCATAAGCCTTTTTACTGGTAAGCAGTTTGCTTGCAACAGCTAATTCTTTTTTCTAATTGAATTTTGTCATAGCAAAACCAAAGTGGAAATTAAGTAGTATACCTTGTCTGTTTGTCTTGTCGTCTATTTGTTCACAAACCTTGTTAGTGTCCAGCATAAAAATGAACCCAAGGTCAATAGTATACTGTCTTGGTCATATTAACTGAATTTGCACTGTCTGTCTACTGCAAGGTTAGAGACCTTTAACTGAAGGCAATTATTATAATAACAATAAACAATAATAGCGGTTATTTGTAATGCCTATGTATGTCTTAAAAGACACTCCTGTGGCACAGAAGAGATGCAGAAAAAACAAGTGGGCCTACAATGAGTTACAAAGATGACAGTTTAAACACACAAACAAGTTTTCAAATGATTTTTGAAGCTGATAAAAAGTAGTGACTTGTCGGAGATTGGAAGTGAGTTTATTCCCTAGTGATGGGCCAGAGTGTGAGAAGGATTGGGTTCCCCATGATTGGCGTGTATGTGGAATATGAAGAAGTTTGGTGTCAGATGACCAGAGCTGCCTGGGTATGTTGGTGCTGTTTTTGGAGAGACTGATAAACAAGGAGAATTTTGAATTCAATGTGTCTTTTTAACCGAGAGCCAGTGCAGAGCCTTGAGGATTGAGAGATATGTGATGATCCTTTGATAAGGGTGACTAGTCAGGCAGCTGAATTCTTGAGCCTTCGGAGACGCTTGATCATGTAACTGACATGATGAGCGTTAGTGGAAAGTATTTGAAGCTTCTTTTGTTGACAACAGTTCACTCCAAAGGTATTGACAAACTGACGTACATTTTTGTCTCCCTTCCTTTTGTGTGGCTCTCACTTTGCATGGATCCTTCTTTCTTTTTTAATGTATTTTGACAATAAATGGATTTTTTTGTTCACAGGAATATTTTGTATACAGTGAAATAATTGAGGGGATCGGGGCAGCCATTGGTCCGCTTTTAGACAGTTCTCCAATAGACCTTGCCTCCCTTGGTGATGGTACATTCCGAGACAGGATGGAGATGTGGCCAGCAATTAAAACTCTATTGAAAACCGGTCAGTTTTGAAATTTGAAAGTTAGTCAAACCATAAATTTGATCTGCTTTTGCTAAATTCATTTCTTAAGAATTATATGTAATTATCATTGTTTACTGAATAGGAATTTTTCCATATTGTTTTACAAATTTTTTAGGATCGCAAATAGGGAAAAATCTACCAATGTTTTATGAACTGTTGACGGCGCCAGTTTCAAAGGTAAGACAGTTGCTGGTTCTTGAGTATCATACATTGATGAAAGACATCAGACAATGTTTGTTCAGAAATGATGTTATTATTGTTTTGTGTGATGTTTGTAGATATTGGATCGTTGGTTCGAGTCGAGCCATTGAAAGCAATTCTTGCCACTGACTGTATCACTGGAGCAATGGTCTCTCCACAAACACCTGGTGCAGGGTGAGCGTTGCTTCATTCTTCACCTTCTTCATTCTTAACCTTCTTCATGCATTCTGCACCTTCTTAATTCTTCACTCTTCACCTTCATTCTTTATCTTCTTCATGCACTCTTGACCTTTTTCGTTCTTGACCTTCATGCATTCTTCACCTTCTTCACTTTCCTCATTCTTCACCTTCTTTATTCTTCATCTTCTTCATGTATTCTTCATCTTCCTCATTTTTCACCTTCATTCTTTTACCTTCTTCAAATGTCTCCTTCTATGCCATCTTGGAGGAAATTAATAAATCATCTGATAGTTATTTGTGAATAAAGAAAAGAATGCAGTCAAATGCTTTTTTTGTAGAAATGGGTCGTGACCAACGGTTTTTGTATTGATGTTGATATGTAGTGCAGTTAACTTAATCTTGATGGTAGTGAGTGTTTGAAGACAACGGGCATACTAAATGTATTCTCCCCGAGTGTGAACACCAACTTGTTTGTATCGTTCTTACAGCTATGTGTTACTACACCATGTGATGGGTGAGATTGAAGGTGTCAAACATGCTTGGGCCTTCCCTGAAGGAGGTATGGGAGGAGTGTCTCAGAGTATTGCCAACTGCTGCACAGTCATATGGGGCAACCATTATGACTGAAAAGGTGAAATAGTGAATCGAGGAAGGTTTGAAATGCATAGAAATCTTTATGAGACCACAAGTGTTGAAGCTCAGAACTTTCACCACACCAGAAATATTTTGTACAAGACCTGATCACTTTTGTTTGCTGAACTGTTCTAGCGAGAGCAGGCCTGATACTTCATGGAGGCAATAGGCAATTGCCTCCGTTTCACCCTTGCCTTGGTGCCCCTTGAAATGTTCCAATAGAAATTTAAAATTTCCATGTAGAGGTGCCCTTTACCAAGTTGAAAACGCCTTCGGTGCCCTTGCCCTTTCAAAAACAAAGCATCTGAGTTTGTTTTGTTTGGCTTGGTTAAGAATACATCAGTAAATCTTCAAAAGTACACTGTTTTGAAGAACACTAGACTGCATGACAAGTTAAAATTACTGGACTCTGGACAGAGGATAGTTTAAGCCTAGGAAGAGTAGGGGTTGGAGTTGAATGAGTTGACATAAAGACAGGAAACCTGTGAGGCTTTTTGAAGCTTGTATCAGTAAACTTTGTATAGTTTGGGACTGTCTTTGTTGGCATCAGCGGATTTTGCTGTTATAGGGAAAGACTTGTCAGAGCTAGAGAAGGAAAAACAGAGCTAGAGTAAGAGATTCAATGAGAGGTGGAAATCACCCGTCAACCATAAGTCAATAATTTATTACTAGATGGTGTACTTTGTACTTATCACAGCCAGTGAATACCATCATGTTAGACAGCAAGCAGAGAGCCTGTGGTGTTGTCTTGGAAGACGGAACTGAAATCCGAAGCAAGATGGTCCTCTCTAAGCCACGGCCAGAATCACCTACTTGAATCTGACCCCACAGGAAGCTCTTCCAAAGGAATTTATTCAAGACGTCCAAGCTATTGATTACACATCACCAGTCACAAAATCAATGGTAGGTCTTGGATACTCCTTCTAGACTCAATCCTGTCTCGTTTGTAAACACAGCTCAGTATAGCAGTAAAACAAACACACTGCAAATCAGCATGGCTGCATCACAACGACAGAGTTTTACTTTAAATGGAGGTTTTATGGTGAAATTGTTGAGGACTTAATTCTACAAAAATGTTTTAGAAAAGTGATCACTGTGGGCCGAGAAAGAGAGCTGTCAAAACATAGTGATGAATATTTCTCCTCATTTCTTTTTAGTATAGGGGATGAAACTAAAGTTGCAAACATTCTTATCTTTGTGCGTCACTTTCCAGTTGCTCTAGACAGACTTCCAAACTTCAAAGCCGATCCCAATGTAGCATCTGGTGTGCCTGGTGCCCATCATACATCTACCATTCATTTGAACTGTGAGAGTATGGATGGTATCACTGCTTCATACGAGCCTTGCACCAGGGGAGAAATTTACCATCGGCCTATGATTGAGATGTGCATACCATCCTCCTTGGATCCTACCATTGCTCCAGAGGGGTGTCATGTGGCCACGTTGTTCACTCAGTACACACCGTACCATCTCGCAAATGGAGAGAAGTGGGACGAAAGAAAAATGAATGAATATGCAGACATGGGTGAGTAGAAATAAGAGTCTTACATTTTGGGGGACTTTCTTTGGAGCATCAGGGCCAGGCAGGCCAGGCAGGCCATGGTAGGCAGCTAGGGGTTGTGCTGTGGTCTTCTTGATTTGGGTTTCACTGTGGATTAACTGATGCTGTGTTTTGTCAACAGTCTTTGACAATATTGAGGATTATTGTCCGGGGTTCAAATCCAGTGTGGTTGGGCGAGACATCTTACCACCCCCTGAGTTGGAGAGAATCTTCGGACTAACAGGAGGGGTGAGTGTGCCATATCTTGATTCAAAGAGACTAAGATAATCGCCTCATGATTCTATGCCGTTTCTTGTCTAAAAACTTCAACATGAATAAAACTGAATTAGTATTGTACAAAAACTACATGTGGACACTGTTACAGGTTTCATTTTGCAATGAAGTGCGATAGTCAGGAAAGGTCTGTAACCTGTTTTGATCATTTTCAAAAACTTTTAGCTTAACCTTACTAGTTTATGTCTGTGATGTTGAAGTTGACTTATAAAAGTGGAGGGTGCTCATCCAAGGAATAGTAAGTGGTTTTCTCTGATTCATCTTCAACTGTTCTTGATTGGCTAGAATATTTTCCATGGAGCAATGTCATTGGATCAGATATACTTTGGTCGACCAGTAACATCAGCAGCAAGTTATCGATCTCCAGTTGATGGCCTTTACCTTTGTGGCAGTGGAGCTCATCCAGGTAATGCTTTATTTGCTGACATTAGATCAGCTCACAATCAACAAGAGAAAACCCTCTAATCGTATGTTCCTGGACACTGTGTAGTTGTACAGTGAATGTACATTCTTGAGAGATTTACGATAGAACTGTAGAATCATTTGATGTTATGTAAAAGAATCTTCTTGGGGGCTTTGGTAGCTCAAGAAAACAGGTGTTTTTTTCAATTAGTATACTCTTGTCTTATGAATGCATTATTAAGCTGATATGCTAGCAGCCTACTGACAGTCTTTTATTTTGATCCTGACAGGAGGAGGCGTAATGGGGGCTCCTGGCCGCAATGCTGCTCGTTTGGCTACCAAAGATCTTGAGAAACGAGGCAAGAGAAGATAATAATTGGATGTGCTACTATGGTTGCCTTGGTGACATCATGTTTAGGGAAATCCTATTGAGCTTTGCTAATTACTAAAGAACAGTACAAAACTATATTTTACAGTTTTTTAATAGAGAAATACTTAAATACATTTTTTACAAATTCATGTGCAGAGCAACCAAACTGTATTCACATTATCAACAGATTTCTAATTATGTGATTTTTTAAAAGAGATACCTCTAGCTTTACACAGTTCCTTATAAATGTTTACATCTGAAATATTTTCTAAAAATACTAAGTGGTCTGACGTTTCGACCCCAGCAGAGTCTGTTTTAATTATGTTTTCTCATTTGATATATTTGTAACAGCCAAATAATAGAATGCCATAAACGCCATTTTCTATTTTAAAAAAATAATAAAAGTGAAAAACTTAGAACAAATGGAATACTTAAAAAGAAAATCAAAGCATTAACAAATTAACAAAGTAAACAACCATTGATCCAAGGGTATGGAACTCTAGAAGTGCCATCCGAGATGTTGAGATCCTGAGATAATTTACTGCAGGATGATGACATCATAAACTTAAGATGATGACATCCTGAGCTGGTTTTATCTCTGGATGACGACATCCTGAAGTAACATGTCGTCTTCCCGATATATTTCATCTTAGAATGTCGACCCATCATGAAAGTAAAATGTTGACTTCCCAAGATAGTTTATCTTCAGATGATAGCATCCTGAAAGTGTTGAGAACCCAAGATAAATTATCTGGGGAAGACATCATCCTACTTTCAGGATGTTGTGATCTCGAGATAAAATAATCCTGAAGACGGCATTCTAATTTCCAGATGTCGTCATCCCGAGATAAATTATCTCGGGATGTTGTTATCTTACTTTTATGATGTCATCATCCTGCAGTAAAATATCTCAGGTTCTCAACAAGTTGGATGGCAGTTCCAGAGCTCCGTACAAAGGAATAATTGCAAATCACATGCTTCCCATCTGCTATTATTGAATTGTTTCAAACAAACTGAAAATGGATCCTATCGGGAACAACTTCACTTGAACAAATGGACAGCTTGGGCATTGGCTATGGCTAGACCACTTTAAATGTCTATTCTTCAACATCGACACTGATGAGTCATAAGCCTAAGCCATAGCACCACCAACAAAACAGGGACATAACTTTAAAATTGGTGACAGGCTCGTGTCACATGAGGTAATCTACAGGTAACGTTCCATGCAATCTCCACGAAGAAAACCAAATTCCATTTAATTGTCATGTATCAATCTTGTGGATAACATGACACTGTTAGTATAATGTTTCTTGTACTACTGGAGTGTTCCTTTTGCATGCAGTGACGTTGATTGTCTCAAAGTTTGCCTGTAAAATTTGCCTCATGTGATAAGTACCTTAGGCTTTTAGATGATAGCGTTTGTTATTATGAGGTTATTTAACAAATAATTTACCAGAAGATACCACTACGGCTCACCACAAAATGTAAAATCAGCGCTTACGGTAGCAGACAAATTCACACTTAATGTAAGCGTATTTTACAGGTTAGCAAGGAAATTTTGCTTGTCCACTTGTGTACTTCACGTAAGTAAGCCATTTGTTTAATAAACAGCAAGTGCAGTGTTGTGCTAACCCTGTAAGCAGAAAGTGGTTTCTACATGCCCAGAAGTCTGGGGGTATGGAGAGCCATGATAACATTGGGACAAGGTCCTATTGGTTTCCTCTGTGTTTCATAAACAGCTGTGCTTGATATTGATGCAGTGGAGTTAGTGTGTCTGTCAGCAAGTGTGAACTGAACTCAAGGAGTACTTATCTGAGCCCAGTTGGACCCTGATCTCTTGCCATTCAGTGATGAAGCGTACAATGTCAATAAATCAGTCAGAACTCAACCCTCCTTGGTGTCATCGGCCTCCTCAGGTGGAATGTCTGGCTCTGGGGGCTTGATAACAGGAAATCCAAATTCTTCTCTTGTCTTGATTCTATCCAGCGATCTTAAAATGTCCTCAATCTCAAGCAAGCGGTTGAATTTAGAGATTCGTTCACCTCGGTTAACGGCACCAAACTTGACGAACCTTGCACCGATGCCGACAGCCTGAAAAATGGGGTTTCAATAATTGGGTTCATTAAAATGTTGTAATTGTGACTTCCAAAAGTACTAAAATGGCAAGAAATGACTACAATAAAATGGGTAAGAAATTTCACCCCAAAAGGTTGTATTTTGTAGTTTTGTCTCATACTTAACTGTGGTCGATGAATTTTTCTATAGACTTGTGACAATAAAAAAAGTAATTTTTGTTTGCTAAAACTTAATTTACTCCACAATTTAGATGGATGTATGAAAGTATGTATTATTAGAACTATTCATAGAGGACAGGTTGAGGAAAACAGCTTTAAAGATGAAATATTAAATATAAAGTTGTCTGGTCATACAATAAACCAAACACTACAAATCAAAATGAATAGTCACAGACAGTAAACGCTAAACCACTGGTAACAATATATTATCCATAAACTAATACTTTGAGGGAAACCTTTTTTCCCCTTTAAATTACTTTTTTGAAGAAAAACTTAACCTGTAGGTTGTACTCACCAAATCAGCCAGAAAACTGTCCGGACTCTCCCCAAGTACACTTGTTACCATGACAACTGAGTCAATCTCTGTAACAAAGATATAATAAATGTATGTGAAGTTAGAGAGGAGGGCATTAATGGGTGAGATTGTCTGAACAGGGAAAAACCTTTCAAAAGTTCCTTCTTGTTAAGAAGATGAAGCCCCCTGAGTTTACAGAATGTTGTAATTCAGAGGTTTACAGATTCTCAATCATTTCAATTAGATATCTCAAGATCTGGTCATAAAATTAGATATCTGAAGATCTGGTCATAAAATTAGATATCTGAAGATCTGGTCATAACAAGGGCCTAGTCTTTTCATCTCTGTTATGGCAAGTTTGCCTCTTTCAAGATTATCTGAAGGTGCAGGGAGATCAGTAACGAATCCTGACGAATCACAGGCCTGCATTAATAATGAACTCTGGGGTTCAGGACCTTGAGCTTCAATGTTGAACAATAGCCCTCATTGATGATATCTAGTAGTATATACCAAACACACAGACCTTGTCATTTGATTAGTGGAACACGCCCATTATTTTGCCATGTATTTACTGCAGTGGCCCTTCATAATATTGGACTCATATGCAGCCAATGTTTGTATACAATAAAATTGACTGGACTGCATGAATATTTACCTTGAGCACATTTAGCTGCATCGATGATATTACTAATTGTGGTCATTTGTTGTAGTTTAAGGGATACAGCAGTAGAGCGAAGTTCTCCCAACCCATCCTGGGTTAATCTCTCTGCCCTAGGGTACACTTGATCTCCAATAATAAAACACTGCTCGCTCAAACGTTCACAAAGTTTGCTCCATTGTTCAACATCCTGAAGATCATATTAAAGAGAATGTCAAACAGAGAATTGGAAGGTGGTTAAACTTGTTCTACTCCTCCAAGACACTATATCTAGACCTGGGCTTAAAATCTATGTGTCCGTCATTTGCTGTTCGTAATGTGCAGTCCTTCAAAATAAAAATACATGCCAAGCAATGCATAACATGTTCAAGAATAACATAGTACACATACAAACATGGACTTGTGTGCATTTTTTGGTGTGTATTTTCTTTTCTAGGCTTTGGGCAATACGCATTAAGCACAACACATCACGGACACATTGATTTCCAGCCTAACTTCTGTGTATACTGTGTACCCAAATGAATGACACCATAAACACTCCGTTATAAAACTGTCTCAAATCATTTCATCCTTGCCTAATCTTAAATAATATATGATTCCAAATAAAGCTTGCACGTTCTCTGTGCTCAACACAAAGTCCCTTGTGTTAACAATTTTCTTTTAAAGATTTTTAAAAGTTGTCTCGTCTCACCTGTTTCTTGAAGGGGTCAATCAAAGCGATTATTGCTGGGTATCGATTGATGAGGTCGGCATACACTTCTATCATGTCATCTGCTAACTTTAACATTCCTTGGACGATCTCATATTTTCCTTTGTCCTGGGAAAAAAAATACAATGTGGAAATCTGACGTGAAAACTAAATTGCGAATGTTTTATCAATGAATGGTTTGGCCGCCTGATTTTCCATCAAGATCCAACCAACGCTGAAAGAAGAAAGAGTCTGACATGTTTTTGTTTTATAAATCTAACTATTGTAATGGACTGAGGATACTGGTATGGACACAGGTGAGCTTCAACAAGCCAGGAATAATCTACCAAGATGGTTCCAATGTTCCAATGGGGATCATCAGTAATTCCTTGCGAATTCCTGCGACTTCTACTAGCACTTCAAAGCCCAGTTGAATGATATCAAATGTCAAAAAGCTCAACTGCAAGAAATCCTGCAGTCTGAAACAGGTGGAAAGATCAACATCGTGATGAAACCTGTTGGCTTTCATCAAAGCTGGTGTTGACCATTCTAAATGTTGAAGGACAGTCCACAACTAAACAACACCTTGTTTCACTTGAAGAAGATCTTGGAGCTATCAGAAGACCTGGATTTGATGAATCTTATTGATGCCCTCCTGAAAAACAGGCATTTCTTTGTCGTTTCAACAACAAGAAAAGCCAAAGACAGAAGAACTGCTATGCAGCTCTACAGACCTCATGAACTACATCATTTATGAAAAGCACTGCGTGGGCAAATGGAAAACAACCATTCGATGCTTTGAAGATACAAAAAGAAGAGGAATGTTACTTACCACATCAAAGAATTCCTGAGCAGCACAGTTAATCCCAATGAAAACATCTTCCCCTGGGGTCAGCTCTAAGGCAGTCATTGCTTCCTGGGCAAGGTCAAGTAACTGTTCTGGACGGTCATACTGTGGACAATAGCCACCTAGATCATTGACATAGGAACCTGCGACCTAAAAGTGGAGATGATCATACATTAAATTTGTAATTATAGAATCAACTAGAATTTACAATGAAAAGAGAAAACCAGGGTTGCAAAGTTATCACATATCACTCCAATCATGTTAAGAAATATTTGAGCAAAAAAACAAAGAAAAATTGACTAGAATGAGATTCTGCGGCCTCTGGATTAACATACCACGCTGTACCACTCAGCTATCTAGCACTATGATAGCAGTCTCCATAATTTATTATTATCTTTGTTCGGTTGGTACCAGTCAGAAGCCATTCAACCTGTAACTGCTGTATAGCCAGGGATCACACCCAAGTATACAAAACAACCTGAGAAGCGCCACTTAACCACTTCATGGCACGCCTCTGCGCTGGATTATTCTTGAACTTTTTGGAACAACCGCAGCAAAATATTTTTCTTTAGAATATCATTGTCAAAATGAAACATGACTAAACCAAGTAGAGACAACAAACAATCTCATTAAATGCACCGCAATATATTTTCTTCTTTTGAGAAAACTCTTTTTGTTCACCATGACTCAGCCTTTCCTAGGCTTTGAGCCACGGCAGATATTTGGCCATTGAATGGTGAAGTCTCGTACTTACCTCCCATGCCAAAACATCCACCATAATTAGTTTGGAAAATTCATAGTTATAAGACGTCATGCGACATCAAATGGGTAAGGGGATGCAACTTGCTATTTAAAATATCCAGTAATAGACCACAAGGGAAACTAACTCAGTAAGTTAATTTTCGGGTGAACTGAGAAAATTGACTTGAATGGGATTTGAACCTGCGACCTCGGATTAAGGAAAAACTGTAAAAGACAACACTTACCCCTTGTTTTGGAAACAGCAGTTTGCTGACTTGATGGTGGATAGCCGTCAGTTGCTTCAATGACTGCAAAATAAAATCAGATAACATTGTAGAATTGTCAAAAAAAAAATGATTTTCATTCTTTTATTTGTCATCCAGTGTGCCTTTAAGGTGTCCAATCTCTTGTAATTGCCTAATCTAAAATAAATTAAGGTTTTTTTAATTGAATTGAATGAATGAATGTCAGACTCAGAGTGTTTAAGTGTTTAAAGTTGCATGGCCCAATTTTCTTTTGACAGATGATGGCGATTCTTAAAACACATGCAACATACAAAATTGTTTGAACCTGACTGACATGAGATAATGTCTGGTTCTTTACAATAATTCATTTTGAGTTGTTAATTACTGACCACAAATCAATGGCAGATTTGTTTTGTAACACATTAAATGGAAGCTTATATTTGTCTTGAATCTATAAAAAGTGCTATTTTGAGTAAAAACAACCAAAATCTGGGCCTAGCATCTTCAAGACAAACCCCCAAGTTATAACCTTGTTGTGCAGAGTGCACTATTGCCATTTTTACCTCTGTACACAACAGTCTGAACAAATAGTCAACAAATCTGGACTAGAACGAAGAGCTTTTATGATATTAAACTTGGTGGTAAACATTCCTCACCTCTTTGACTGTACTTCCTGGTTTGGGAATGATGAGTAACTCCTTGATAAGATTTTGTTTGCCCGGGTAGGCCTTGCCAGAATTCAGCAGATTTACCATCAACGATGGAAGTTCAACTTCTTGCTGTTCCTGTAAGGAAATTAACCATTAATCTGGTTACTTTTCATCACTCTTTAATATGGTGCAAAAAACTGAAGTCATACGCTGATTATCTGTTATTGTTGTTGAAAGACACAAAAATAAAGTAAGTCAAATCTTACCTGGGCAGAGGTCAAACTTGCAACATGTTGGAAAGGTTCTACTCTTTGGAGTTTGGCTGCTGCTATGGCAACAGCTTGCGACACTACACATGCTGCATTGCATCCTGGGAGTAGCTTTTCCTTTGGCTCTTCAACAACTACCATGGAAGACTTTGCACTCCCTTAAAAAAACAACACATTTTGAAACTTTACAATTTAAATTTGAATGAATGATAACAAACTGATCCACCTGAGTTTGTGTAGTTTTGATAGTACTCAGTCCTTCGGTACGACTGAAGTTAGACATATTAGAAGAGTGGCAGCTAGTTGACAAAACCAAATTCAAAGATATTTTGTTGTTAAATTCTGTCAGGTTGTAAGATTGTCTGAATGGTAGGCTACTGTAGAATTTATGTAAATACGCAAGAAATAGAGGAATAAGCTCATGAAGCTATGGAAAAAGTAAACTGAAATTGTGTGTGATGTATCCTTTTATGTTTAAAGGATACTTCGTCATCTAGAAATTATTCCAAAAACAACAAATAAGTTTATCTCTCATTATGCAGTATTTTTCTTTACAAAGTATTCGTACTAGGAGATCCAAGTTCTTGGTACTTGGCTGTTTGACTTGGTACATGGACACTTGTACTCCTAGTCAATGGCCAGAGTACTCATACTTGAGTACTACTCAGTAGTACTTGATACTCGACTGAAAAGTACTGGACTACAAACAATACTGCTATAAGACAGCAGCTGTAAACGTGAAGAGTAAGTTGCAAAGAACAGTGGTTTGCAATAATTGCTTTGTTTTAATACCTGGTTTCTTTCTGCCTTTTGGTGAAATGATCTTCTCTTCTTTGACAGGTTCTGGTGGAGGAGGTGCTAGCTCAGCTGCTCTCTCTTGATCTTTACGATCTTTCTCCTCCTTCTCTTTCTTGAAATTCTCAAGGAGTCCACTGATGAAGGGAATGAAAACATGGAAATGGTTGTGGAAAAGTCTTATCATACTACTGCTAATAACTGAATGTAAACATTTTAGTTTTGTTTGATTGAAAGAACCAGATTGAGGGGGTCCATAGCACCCCAGGGCTGGAGTTCACAAAGTACTAAGATTCATCTCAAGTTGAGTTTGTCAATATCACCATAGTGATTTGTATTGTGACATCACACTTTGCTCAGCAATTTAAGATTGATACAACGCTTAAGATCAATCTTATCTCTTTGTTAAATCGAGCCCTGGTCATGTGTGTAGAGCAATCGATTTCACCACATCGCGTTCAATCAAACCATAAACATTACAAATCGACATTGTCTAAGCCTTATCCATTGTCTTCAAACAAATTTGCAGAATACAATAAAAAGCTTATAAATTCTTGGTGATTATTGTGGTCATTCATGAGGTCAATCTGTTATTAATGCGTATGAGCTTAGCGTATGAGCTTAGCATATGAGCTTAGCGTATGAGCTTAGCGTATGAGCTTAGCGATGAGCTTAGCGTATGACTTAGCATATGAGCTTAGCGTATGAGCTTAGCGTATGAGCTTAGCGTATGAGCTTAGCGTATGAGCTGTGTATGAGCTTAGCGTATGAGCTTACTGATGAGCTAAGCCCTGAGCTTAGCAGAGAGCATGGAAACACAACATTAAAAGCATGCAGACTTTGAGCGATGAAAATTACTTATTTTTTCCCCTTATCCCAAAATTGACAATCTTGTGTGTTTGTGTATATGAATTTCAATAAATATTTACCAAACACTTTCGTCAACACCTCTCTGATTGGCTGGACAACCACCACTAACGAGTCACTGATTGGTCCTTGGATAAACTGAATGGCAGCATCCACAAAGTCCTGTCTTTCTTTCTCGTCAGCTTCTTTCTTATCAATGAGGGCGCTTTCCATGAGTGTGTTTGTACTGGCCATGGTTACAGTAGACAAATGCTACAAACAAATAATAACAACAAAAAGAATACAGTATACAAAATTTACAATTTTCATGCAATTCACACAATACAGGGTGAACATGAAAATTGATTGTTCAACCCAAAATTAGTTAAAATTAACCCAGTCAGTTTCCTTTGTGGTTCATTACTTGATATTTTTTAATTCTCCAAGTTACCTTTTCAAGTCCTTTGACAATACAGTGAACCTCAGCTTGTACAGTGGGCTGCCCTCTGCTGTCAAAAACTTCCCGTGCCATGACCTTATCGATGACTGGCGGCATGGACAGCGTCTCAAAATGTTCTGACTACAGATAGAAAAAGGGAAATATTTCCGAAGATATAAAAGAATGGCATGGGGATGTGAGGTGGTGCATGGAAAGTATGTAGACGTCAGTACAGAGCTTGATTTCACAAAGCAATAAGATTAATCTTAAGATGTGTTGTCAATATCGCCATAGTGATATGTGGTGTGACATCACACTTTACTTAGCACTTTAATTAAGGTTTGCATGGTGGAATGACAATAAATAAGAAAATTTACTTTGACACCGTGTAGAAAGATCTCTTTTTGAGTGATGGTGATTCCGAGAAGAACCGAGGGACTCAACGTTTCGAACAGTATACTCTGTCTCCTGACGACGGTAAGAGTATACTGTCCGAAACGTTGAGTCCCTTGGTTCTTCTAAGAACCACCATCACTCAAAAAAGATCTTTCTACATGGTTTCAAAGAAAATTTTCTTATTTATTAGTCTTAGTTCATTGTGAAATGGTACCCTGGTTTTCTACTTACCAAACGGCCGTAAACATCTGAAGGGTTTTCATAAAACATGGAGTTCAGAATCTCCTCCAGTCTTTCGGGTACGCCATTCTCCTTGTAGAATTTCACAGCCCTCTGCTTGGTGTCATAAAATTCCCTTGCATTTCTCTCAGATGCCCTGCTGGCACACATGATGCCCTCTTAGTATAACTACACAAACCTAAAATATGAAGACAATAACAAGTCAGTTAACACACAGATGCTGTATCCTACCACCACATGTTCACTCCTAATGACTATAGAGCATGGACTTCTCACCAAAACAGGGCTTGAAGTTTTTACTGGATTATGGGCTTAAAATGGTAATTTCAGCATTGGGCCAGTCAACTCGAGAATGGACAAGTCTGGTGGTCTTGTGTTTTTTTAATTCGACTTTGAGTCTGAAGTATTTCTTTTAATTTTGCATAAGATAAATCTTCTCACATATCTAAGAAGGGTATACTGTCTGTTAACTTCTTTCTACATACTGTCTCGTCTGCTAACTTCTTGCCAACTTAAGATATGAGAAGATTTATCCTGGCATGACACCAGGAAGCACTAAAGTCAATGGTTGACTTTCAAATGAAGACCAAATCAATAAGCACTTTCACGGTTATATGCGCCATCTTGTTCAAGGGGCAGATTTGTTAGTTTAGGACATGTGTTGCCGCCTGCGACTTGGCACTAGGGCTAGGTAGATAGAACTTCATGCATGCGTCTGGAAGGCGCATGGAAATACAAGTGCCGATTGCAGAGGGCAATGCGTGTTCGAAATAAACAAACCTGCCACTAGAACAAAATGGGGCATAATAAATAAGTTATTCTATAGTAACCTTGAAGGTGTTTATTGCTTATTCTTGTGCACAACCACGTACCACAACACAGAGAATCACACAGAAACAGGCCAGCAAACAGTAGCCAAGGCATAATCTCATCCCAGTGTACACATACGTCCTGGCTGTACATGTACGGCTGGTAGCCCGACCACACACAGCAGCTGTGTGGGCACTGCAGTGACACTACACTAGTCTCTACTCTAGTGACACTATGTCATGTGACAGATGTCTGATCATGATTCATTTAAAGATACTTTAAATTAAGTTTAAAAAGTAAAACAGCTTTTTATAGGACGTTGGTAAAACGCGGAACGATAGCGGAACGACGGAACGACGGAACGAGTAATATACGATGTAACAAATCATATTGCACGTACGTAGTTTCTCATTACCATGCCACACAAACGACTGACGAATTTGCTGCACAGACTCCACTGATCAAAGAAGTCCTTATAGTATTTCAAAATGATCCTTTGTACTTACCAGTGCGTTTGATTGCTTGAAAAACATGCCCTTCAAATATAATTTGTGTGTTAGGTTAATTAATTGTTTAAAATGGACGACGTCCAACGGAAGGTTCCAGCATGACACTTGATTCACTGACCTCTGCACTGAACAAGTGCTGAAGTTGCATTACGTCCGCCGTTGTAAGGTAGATCATGTATGAAAAGTGTACTCTGTATATTTAGGATGTACATGTACAAACTGAATATCGTGTCACGTGATGTGAAGGAAAACAATTTACGAGGTATAAGGACAAGCAAAAAAACTATCAAGGACGGGTTGCTCCACCAATTCCAATATACCAAATTGTTCATTAAGGTCTCCTCTTTCTTACTAGCTGTCCAAAATAGTGGAGCAACCCGTCAATGGGCTCGAAAAAACCGTGGAACGATTGCTTAGCGTCTTTATCAAACTTTAATCTACTTTTTATATTATGTGCAATTTAGTGCGCGAAATGAAACAAAATAAAGGGGGTACATGAACAAGCAAAATAAACTATCAAGGACGGGGTGCTCCACCAATTCCAATATACCAAATTGTTCCTTAAGGTCTACTCTTTCTTACTAGCTATTCAAAATAGTGGAGCAACCCGTCAATGGGCTCGAAAAAACCGCGGAACGATTGATAAGAGTCTTTATCCAACAAAGTAAACATAAAGAATTGCGCGAAATGAAACAAACTTAAGGGGGTACATGAACAAGCAAAAAAATATATCAAGGACGGGTTGCTCCACCAATTCCAATATACCAAATTGTTCATTAAGGTCTCCTCTTTCTTACTAGCTGTCCAAAATAGTGGAGCAACCCGTCAATGGGCTCGAAAAAACCGCGGAACGATTGCTAAGAGTCTTTATCCAACAAAGTAAACATAAAGAATTGCGCGAAATGAAACAAACTTAAGGGGGTACATGAACAAGCAAAAAAATATATCAAGGACGGGTTGCTCCACCAATTCCAATATACCAAATTGTTCATTAAGGTCTCCTCTTTCTTACTAGCTATTCAAAATAGTGGAGCAACCCGTCAATGGGCTCGAAAAAACCGCGGAACGATTGCTTAGCATCTTTATCCAACATTAATCTACTTATTATATTATGTGCAATTTAGTGCGCAAAATAAAACAAAATAAAGGGGGTACAAGAACAGGCAAAAAAACTACCAAGGACGGGTTGCTCCACCAATTCCAATATACCAAATTGTTCCTTAAGGTCTACTCTTTCTTACTAGCTATTCAAAATAGTGGAGCAATCCGTCACTGGGGTCGAAAAAACCGCGGAACGATTGCTAAGAGTCTTTATCCAACATTAATCTACTTAAATATATTATGTGCAATTTAGTGCGCGAAATGAAACAAAATAAAGGGGTACATGGACAAGGGAAAAAAACTACCAAGGACGGGTTGCTCCACCAAATCCAATATACAAAATTGTTCATTAAGGTCTCCTCTTTCTTACTAGCTATTCAAAATAGTGGAGCAACCCGTCAATGGGCTCGAAAAAACCGCGGAACGATTGCTTGGCGTCTTTATCAAACTTTAATCTACTTTTTATATTATGTGCAATTTAGTGCGCGAAATGAAACAAAATAAAGGGGGTACATGAACAAGCAAAATAAACTATCAAGGACGGGGTGCTCCACCAATTCCAATATACCAAATTGTTCCTTAAGGTCTACTCTTTCTTACTAGCTATTCAAAATAGTGGAGCAATCCGTCACTGGGGTCGAAAAAACCGCGGAACGATTGCTAAGAGTCTTTATCCAACATTAATCTACTTAAATATATTATGTGCAATTTAGTGCGCGAAATGAAACAAAATAAAGGGGTACATGGACAAGGGAAAAAAACTACCAAGGACGGGTTGCTCCACCAATTCCAATATACCAAATTGTTCCTTAAGGTCTACTCTTTCTTACTAGTTATCCAAAATAGTGGAGCAACCCGTCACTGGGGTCGAAAAAACCGCGGAACGATTGCTAAGAGTCTTTATCCAGCATTATTCTGCTTATTATACGGCAATTTAGTGCGCGAAATGAAACAAAAAAAGGGGGACATGGACAAGCAAAAAAAACTACCAAAGACGGGTTGCTCCACCAATTCCAATATACCAAATTGTTCCTTAAGGTCTACTCTTTCTTACTAGTTATCCAAAATAGTGGAGCAACCCGTCACTGGGGTCGAAAAAACCGCGGAACGATTGCTAAGAGTCTTTATCCAGCATTATTCTGCTTATTATACGGCAATTTAGTGCGCGAAATGAAACAAAAAAAGGGGGTACATGGACAAGCAAAAAAAAACTACCAAAGACGGGTTGCTCCACCAATTCCAATATACCAAATTGTTCCTTAAGGTCTGTTCTTTCTTACTAGCTATCCAAAATAGTGGAGCAACCCGTCACTGGGGACGAAAAAAACGCGGAACGATTGCTAAGAGTCTTTATCCAACAAAGTAAACTCAAAGAATTGCGCGAAATAAAACAAAATAAAGGGGGTTATTATGAACAGGCAAAAAATCTATCAAGGACGGGTTGCTCCACCAATTCCAATATACCAAATTGTTCCTTAAAGTCTCCTCTTTCTTACTAGCTATCCAAAATAGAGGAGCAAAGTATCGGGGGTACACGGACCAGCAAATAAACATAAATCAAAAATAAAACGAAAACAAAACAAAGCAAATACATACGGTGTGTTGCTCAAGGATATTTCTATCTCACCAGCATTTAAAAATGATGGAGTTCCGTCAATGATGTCAAATTTCCCGGATCAACCACTATTCTGACCCATTGATTTTGATGTTACATTTAGACCAAAGCAGCTTCTGATCCTTTCCTTAGTTTGGATCTTGGGCAACAACGACCGATAAATAAACCTTGCGGGAGAAATAACAACAGTTTGAACTTTTAATAAAGAAAACGGCTTTTGCTGTAGGACGAAACATCAACTGTAAATGTAATTGCAGACTTTTGTCGGCTATATCCTCCGCAGCCTCCCCTGTGTTTCCTTCTTTCCAGGTATAAACCGATCCGTCATGAAAAATACTGAATACCTTTTTTAAATTTAATGTATAAAAAAAGGTGAAAGAAAACATTACTATATTAAACATTTTTATTTTGTGACAAAATTGTTCCTTTTACTGAGTACAGGAAGGTCTATAGGTCTATGTAATGTATCCAACAAACTCAAGCTGTACGAATAAATGGATTGAGTACAACTCCGGAACACAGCTAGGGGTTAAATATTTTGGACTGAGCCAGATTTAAGTGTAGAACTTTCGACAACAAATATCGCTATAATACGTGTGATTAAAGTATCCATTCAAGTCTGCAATATAAGGATGTCATTTTCAAAAAATCATCAAGTTTTTCATGCTAATGTGGCTATAGCAAGAATTACAGTCTGGACCTGCAGCACCACTAATGTGCATGGCAACTATATGTAATTATTGAAACTGCTTGCCAAACTTTGTTGCTGTATTGGATTATTTAGAGCGGCAGCGCTCATAAGAAGTGCTTTGGAAACTTTCCTCCTTTATTTATACATTCAACATGGAACCAATCTTGGCAATCGCCTTCGCAAAACACCATCTGTCTGTTGTTACTCTGAGGATGTGTACATTGTTTCCCAAGGTGGCCCACTGAAAGGTTGGTGCTGAACAGACTTCTGGTGACATTCGAAAGAAACTCAAGTGTTGACACAAAGCTTGCTGGAACATCCCTGGAAATCGTAATCCTTTTTACTCTGAGGGCTTGGGCATGTCTTTTCACTTCTTGAAGTCTTTAAATGCAAGTAGATACCAGATGATCTTTTTGCTCAGTGTTTTGTTCTGTCATGATCAGGTCTGCCATCCAGTTGCTAATTTGGATAGCTAGTGAGAAAGAGGAGTCATTAAGGAACAATTTCGCATATTGGAATTGGTGGTGCAACCCGTCCTTTATAGTTTTTTTGCTTGTTCATGTACCCCCTTTACTATGTTTCATTTCACGCATTATATTGCGCATAATAATAAGTAGATTAATGTTGGATAAAGACGCTAAGCAATCGTTCCGCGTTTTTTCGACCCCAGTGATGGATTGCTCCACTATTTTGCATAGTTCGTAAGAAAGAGCAGACCTTAAGGAACAATTTGGTATATTGGAACTGGTGGAGCAACCCGTCCTTTATAGTTTATTTTGCCTGTCCGTGTACCCCTTTTTTTTGGTTTCATTTCGCGCAATTCTATATGTTTACTTTGTTGGATAAAGACTCTCAGCAATCGTTCCGCGGTTTTTTTCGTCCCCAGTGACGGGTTGCTCCACTATTTTGGACAGCTAGTAAGAAAGAAGAGACCTTAAGGAACAATTTGGTATATTGGAATTGGTGGAGCAACCCGTCCTTGATATATTTTTTTGCTTGTTCATGTACCCCCTTAAGTTTGTTTCATTTCGCGCAATTCTTTATGTTTACTTTGTTGGATAAAGACTCTTATCAATCGTTCCGCGGTTTTTTCGAGCCCATTGACGGGTTGCTCCACTATTTTGGAAATCTAGTAAGAAAGAAGAGACCTTAAGGAACAATTTGGTATATTGGAATTGGTGGAGCAACCCGTCCTTGATAGTTTATTTTGCTTGTTCATGTACCCCCTTAAGTTTGTTTCATTTCGCGCAATTCTTTATGTTTACTTTGTTGGATAAAGACTCTTATCAATCGTTCCGCGGTTTTTTCGAGCCCATTGACGGGTTGCTCCACTATTTTGAATAGCTAGTAAGAAAGAGTAGACCTTAAGGAACAATTTGGTATATTGGAACTGGTGGAGCAACCCGTCCTTTCTAGTTTTTTTTCGCTTGTCCATGTACCCCCTTTTTTGGTTTCATTTCGCGCACTAAATTGCCGTATAATAAGTAGATTAATGTTGGATAAAGATTCTTATCAATCCTCCGCGGTTTTTTCGAGCCCATTGATGGGTTGCTCCACTATTTTAAACAGCTAGTAAGAAAGAATAGACCTTAACGAACAATTTGGTATATTGGAATTGGTGGAGCAACCCGTCCTTGATATATTTTGTTTTGCTTATCCATGTACCCCCTTCATTTTGTTTCATTTCGCGCACTAAATTGCACATAATAAATAGATTAATGTGGATAAAGACGCTAAAGCAATCGTTCCGCAGTTTTTTCGACCCCAGTGACGGGTTGCTCCACTATTTTGGACAGCTAGTAAGAAAGAGGAGACCTTAAGGAACAATTTGGTATATTGGAATTGGTGGAGCAACCCGTCCTTGATAGTTTATTTTGCCTGTCCGTGTACCCCCTTTTTTTCATTGCGCAAAGCATTATGCATCCATTGATTTCCCCTCACATCACGTGACATGCTATTTAGTCTGTACATGTACATCAGTTACAGAGTACACAGTAAATACATACATGTACATGTACATGTATATCACATGGTTTTTTACAGTCTAGATCTGTACAGCACTCTTTCTGCAGAGAGGTCAGTAAGTCAAGTGTCATGCTGGAGCCTTCCGTTGGACGGACCATTGAGCTAAATAAACAAATAATTAACCAAACACATAAAATATATTTTAAGGGCCTTATATTCTTCAAGCAATTAAATGCACAGGTAAGTACAAGGATCATTTTCAAATAGTGTTATAATTATACTCTGGAATCGATGGAGTCTGTTCAGCAAATTCGTCAGTCGTTTGTGTGGCATGGTAACTACGTATGTGCAATACGATTTGTTACATTGTATATTATTCGTTCCGTCGTTCCGTCGTTCCGCAATCGTTCCGCGTTTTACCAACGTCCCTTTTTATATGCCCGTAAATCTACAAAATAAACTATGCACTGCCTCCAAACAAGCATGCAGTAAGAGCTACACATTTTATTCATAAACACACGCGTAGAAAACATCTTACATCTCATGAACTTAACTTTTAAAGAGTTAAAAGACTTACTCTTTTTTGCACATTCAGAAGTTTGACAGATTCGTGTGCGCCGCCATGTTCAGGATTGGTTTCTATGTTGTTCGAGATGCATTGTGGGAATAGTCGATTAGGCATTTTATTTTTTATATTTTTATATAAAGAACACAACTAATATATCTTCGTAAGTTGCATGAATGGAACATTTTACTGTAGGCTTACCTTACTTTCAACATAAGTTAAATAAAAAGTACAGTTTAGTAAATTGTTTTGATCGAGAATTTTACCGGAAGTTGCACCATAGCAACCAACTGTCAACATCAATACAACAGGTGGCTAGAATGGGTGTGCACATGTGTGGTGTGTTGGTTGTGATGATGATCCGCGGATGATTCGTGTGTGTACACGATCCCGACATACTAATTTGTCTACGAAACGATAGCACTTCCTTCATATGAATCCATTCTTGTTTACTTCAGTAGAATAAAAGCTTTGTCTTCACGAGCCAGTTAAAACTGTATTAACAGGGAATGCAATGCAGTTAAGAATGACCACAAAAAAGGTTTCTGGAGGAGGACTTGCAGCATAATTTTCAGGAAATTAACTTATTTTGATTGATTGATTGAGCAACTCTGCTTCTTGATTTAAAGGTGGATCATCGAGGCAAAGCAAGTCCATGGCAGAGCAAGCTATGACGCGGAAATAAACTGCCTGGTGATAGTTGAATTCATACATCACAAAACGACCAGAAAATGAAAGCAGTTTCCTCAAGACAAGGTCAACCTTGAGAATTTCATCAAATAAATAGCACTTCAAAGTCTTTGATTCCTCTGTGCTGTGTGGCCTTCATCAACAATCTACATGTACCATGACCAGTCATCTAAGGAGTTGCTGAATAAAGTATAAACTATGAGCCATCCTCCGAAACTAACCTCGGTTATGTCAGAAGCAGCTTCGTCTATCGCAACAAATTCGTTATTGGGTTCCAGGCAAGGTGCTAATTTTAAGAAAGATATGGCAACTCGTCATAACAGCAAGAAATTGAGTGGCACATCATCAGGAAGACAGAGCTTTGACAATGATGAGTTTATGGCTGCTGCTATTGGAGACACTGCTTGGTTGAAACAATCTTTAAGATCTGGAAGAGATCCATCTCTGTATGATAGAAATGTAAGCGAAAGCTTCCAACATCTAACTTTTTAAATCAATACAAATATCGTCTTAAATCTTGCATTAATTTCACCTCTTGGTTGGTGCCCTTTAAGCTTAGTTGCGATAATCATAACCCTCCATCTTCCCGATGGTTGCAGGATGGAGGATGGAGGGTTAGCACTCCTAGAATTATGAGGTTCCATGAACCTCATAGAGGTCCATGTACAAACTACAATACAAAACTTTTTTTCATTTACGTTTCTGCACCTGGAGTTCTCATTTGAAATCGGATCTCGCCAAAATTAGGCTCTACGTGTTCCTTGGAATCTCATTGAGCGTTGCATGGGTCAAGAAAATCCACTCCGCAAATTTAAAATTGTTAAAAAGCAATAAATTCTTACCGTCATTCCCAGTCCTCTTCAAACAGTGTGAGTGTTATAACAAATATGGCGCTTGCTGCGCTGGCAAAGGTCTACCAAAGAAAGTGGTACTCCGCGCGCAGGAACGCTGGTCCCGGCAACTGTAGGTTGGTTTTGTACACACATCATGTGACTCCAGCGCCATATTTGTTATAACACTCACACTGTTTGAAGAGGACTGGGAATGACGGTAAGAATTTATTGCTTTTTAACAATTTTAAATTTGCGGAGTGGATTTTCTTGACCCATGCAACGCTCAATGAGATTCCAAGAAACACGTAGAGCCTAATTTTGGCGAGATCCGATTTCAAATGAGAACTCCAGGTGCAGAAACGTAAATGAAAAAAAGTTTTGTATTGTAGTTTGTACATGGACCTCTATGAGGTTCATGGAACCTCATAATTCTAGGAGTAGAGGGTTAGGATCACCACATGCTATCTTTGACAGATGTATGAAAGTCAATAATTGAAATGTATTTTTTTTATTTCTAGGGTCTTGCAGCAATTCATCTCGCCGCACTCCATGGTCGCATTGAATGTTTAAAGCTCTTAGTAGAGAAGTATCGTGTTGATGTGGATTTACCAAGTACCACAGGATGGAGACCATTACATCTGGCAATCAACAGTCGTACAGGGAAACGATCTCTGCAGTGTCTTCAGTATTTACTCGACCAAGGAGCTAATGCTTCACTGTGAGTTTTATGTCACACTTTGGGTTTACTGTTACAAGTCTGAGATTAAGTTATCTCAAGTTTGGCTTATTAAATCTTTTCCCAGCAATGAGTCGGTGTCAATAAACAGGTTCCATTCAACCTCCCAATTGAATTTGTTAATCAAATATAAAGCTTGTATACACATTTCTTTTTATACCTTGTTTTTAATTTGAATCAATTATTTCTATTTAAATAGAGTGAATGAGGATGATTTGACACCTGCACACCAGGCAGCAATTGAGGGCAGTGTTCGATGTTTAGAGGCACTGATCAAAGCAAACGCTGCCATTGATCTACCAGATGACAAAGGTCACATCCCACTGGACTACGCCAAGATTTGGGGTCACAGGAGATGTGCTCGGTAAGTTAAAAGACAAAGGTTTGAAGATGCAACATTGCTGAAGGGTGGAAAATACTATCACATACAGTAATGTTTGTAATTTTGAAACTGAGGGTTTGTACTGATTTGTTTCTCTTTGCAGTATTTTAGCATCGGAGGGTTGGAGACAGGGGAAAGAATACCAGGCTGGTGAGATGGAGAAGTTGAAGTACCTCCGCTCCTTGAAGGAAGCTGATGAGAAGGACGAGGCGGAATCCAATCTGGCTGAGAAAGAATTCTACGGCAGTTTGTCTTTCACAAACTGGCTTGATGAGAGGGGATTGAAGCCTAAACCAGTAGGACCTCCATTGGTGCGAACATCTAAGCCAGAAGTAGTGGTGAAAAAAGACAACTTGAAAAAAGGGACAAATACTCTTTATAAAGCCAACAGTATGGTAAAAGGTAAACCAGCCACTAAGGAGCAAGTTAAGGTTCAAGAAAGAGGAAAAGTCTCAGAGGGGTTGTCATCCAGGGTTAAACAAGGCAAGAGGCGAGAGGAGATACCGAAGACTCAAGGTGCAGGAGAATCCAAAAACATCCCTCGTATTTCTATCAACGCATCAGATGGTTTGAACAAATCTAGACTGGAATCGTCCAATTTGCCAGACTTGCCCGATGATATCGTTGAACAAGTTATTTATCAAAAGCCTTCCCCCCATGACGCCCTCTACAGTTTAAATGCAAGAACATTATCGACGCGCAACACCGCAGGTTATTCTCAGACGATATCAAGAATGAAGCGGAGATGTACGCTCACATCTCAGACTGTATGGATTCAAAATTATTCCCTGGAAACGCTCGCTTATTGCTGGAGACTCGAACAAGTTCTCAGTCAAGTAAGAGTGGTAGCTCTAACTGGCATGATGTTGATGTTGAGAGAGTCTCCAAGATGATGAAAGAAATGTCTAAACCTCTTACATTCCCAGCCATAGAGGGACACAGTTATAAATATTCATTTGAGGTCTTGTGATTTAAACTTTTATCAATTGATTACCAGTTGATCCTGATCAACTAATCAGTTGATCCTGATAAACTGATCACCAGTTGATCCTAATCCAGATCAACTAGTCATCGGTAGATCCTGGTCAACTAATCAACAGTTGATCCTGATAAACTGATCACAAATTGATCCTAATCCAGATCAACTAGTAATTGGTAGGTCCTGATCAAATAATCATCAGTTAATCCTGATTAACTAATCATCAAATGATCCTGATCAACTAATCACCACTTGACCCTGATCAACTGATCACTAGTTGATCCTGGTATTCTAAAAATTCATCTTAGTGCTGATGGTGAGAAGTCATCCCACCCAGAGAGCTTCAATCTTCAAGTATTTTTGTTTGTATTCTCAAAAATGTGTACACTCATTGGTTCAAATATTTTACAATTTTATAAAAATTAGTTATCTCAACTTAAAAAAAAGAAAGAAAAAAACCAAAAACGTTACCGGAGGATCATTCTTAAAATTTTGATATTAATGAATTGTAAAAAAAAATATATAAAATGTTCTCTTCCTGTAATGCAGTTTTAAGTGATATGAATTCACAACAAATTGTATATGATTTTAATGTTTTTAACAAATTTTTTGATATGCCAACAAAATAAATTCAATAAATGAAAGTGAATATTTGTCAATTAAATTATAGAAGGTCAAAACGTGTACATTTTTTAAACAGTAACATTTCGTCTCATCTAGCCCTATGAAGAAGCCTCAGTTCTCAATGTAAATGCAAAACAATCAATGTGAAGACACATCTTGTTAAACTGACCAACCAAAAATATTTCAGTAAAATGAACTACAAAAACAATTTTAGACATTAACGTTTGGCTTATTTTATTCTATTGACATGAGCATTAATTTCCCACAATGTACACAAAAACTCCTTCCATTTTAAGTAACTTCAAGAGATATTACATCTGAATACAAGGATACATTAAAAAAAGGTAATATACAGGATTGGTAGAGTGGCAGTAAAATAGTCACAGACAGTGTTCATGTTTTGATCAACCAATATACATGAAATAAACCTGTGAAAAGTTGGGCTTAATCCGTTGTGTGAGTCGGGAGAAAATAGTGAAAGAACAATTTTCAGCATGTAAACACCTTGTCCTTAATTTGGGTTGAAACAGCCAAAATCAGCTGTTGCAAGTTTTTTTCGAATATGACTTCATTTTAGAGGGTAATATTTCACAGAAAAAAACAATGCTTCTATTCTAGTATGAACTGCATAATCAGTAAGCTTTCAGACTAAAATAAACAATAATTATTTGTTTATCCTTACCAATCATGTATAATACCCTTAAGAGACACAGTTGAACTCAACTGTGGAACCCTCATTGAAATACAGTTTCCACTCGGTATGTTTCATATTTGATACTTTTATTATAAAGGAAGTGTTCAAAACCATTAAAAAAATTGCTATAGCAAGCTTTGCAGGCACAAATATTTTTCAAAGTTTCTCACCTACGATGTCCCATCTCTTTAAATCTGACTCAACATTTGAACATGACAATTATGTACTTGAGATTTTGTGAAAAAGTACTTGGTAAGAAACAAATTGAAGGAGAAAATCTCAAAAGTACTCAGATAATGTTTTAAGAAATGATGCAACATGTTCAGTTAACATTCTTTACAAGATTGTGAAACGTGCCGTGATTTGATTTTCAACTTCACTGTGCTTTATTATTATATACATCTGGTAATGAAACAAAGGATGCCTCACAAGGTGCTTGCTATGTGAACCAGAAACACTGGGGTTAACCCCTACTCTTCCAAAATAAGTGTTCTATGTACTTTTACATGCACTACCAATCCTAGTACACAAGACCAACAGCTTTAATGCCCCATCCAGAGGACAAAGCAATTATGGTAAAGTATCTTGCTCAAGGACATTAGTGTCAAAACTGGGACTCAAACCCACACTCTGCTGATCAGAAACACCAGAGCTTGAGTCCAGTGCTCTTAACCGCTCGGCCACGACACAACAGTGTTGTGAATACGAGTTGTCATAAGATTATTACTGGGCATACATCACACACATGTACATGTATCACTTCTCAATTGTAAGTGATTACATTTTGAACCCTGTGGTTAATTATGTACAAAAAGAATACAATTTGTTTAACAAATCCCTCTATTGATTCAATCAACCTGATGTCATTGTCACAATCATCTTAGTTGTATTTAATAGATGTTAAATTTGCATCGGAGATAAAGAATATTATTTGGTTTTACCCTTTCACCGATGTGTGTAAAGCACTGTATACTCAGTACTTCCCCCGAGTTCTGTGAAAAAAATCCACAGGCATATTACACGGATGGGATTCGAACACATGACCTTTGCCATTCTAGAGCAAATGTCTTACCAACTAGACCACCGGGATTGCCCGGTAGCTAGAGGCAGTTAAAATCTTATATTTTAACAGCAGGTACTGCAACATCTTAGTTGTGTTATACACTGTAGTGCGCATTTTAGACATGCGTTTACAAGTTTATCAAATAAATTATACATGCAATTTGACTCCTAAAATGGCCGGCATGAGGTGGGTGCAAGGAGTCAACATGCCAAAATATTCCCGAAGACTGACTAGGTATGATAAGTTTTTGTCATCAAGATGATTTTAAAGAAAAGGTGAAGACTTCTTGTACTTTTCAATTTTGTTTGAAGAGTTGTTTACTTTGTAATAACTTGGCTCTTTATTTCTACATTATAAGCTATGTACAAAACTACATGCTTTGCCAAATTATAGTTAAACTAATTCCTCCACAACTACCAAGCCCCCCCCCCCCAACAAAAAAAGGAACAAATAATCTGGCTCAGATTTGTAATTAACAGTGACATTTACATGCATATCAAATACTAGTAGACTTGGTCCACAAAACATTTAGTCTAAATTTTAATTTTTACAGTCAGTACCTGGCGGCAATGAACGAATAAACTAAAAATGTTCAATGTTCATATACATGTAGCACTTTTGCATCAAATTATAAATCATACTTTACAATTAGGCTAAACGTTGGTTGTGGAAATGTGTTGGTCGGAAGTTTAATGTTAGAATATTTCCTAACGGTTGCCCAATAATAAGCAAATGTTATGAATTATCCTGACAGGACAGACTAAGTTGCTATAAAGGTACAAGTTGCCTTCGGATCGGGCGCTTTGGGCAATAAAAGCATTTGTTATAAAATGAATATGGTTGAAAAGATGTTTTAAAAGTAGAACATAATGATCCACACAAATATACCTCAAAATTGTGTGGTTTTCCTTTTACTAAGTGAACTAACACGGTCTGCCATTTTGTGGAGTTAAAAATTTGTTTCTACAGAACGGCCGCGTTAGTTCACAAAGTAAAAGGAAAACCACACAATTTTGAGGTACATTTGTGTGGATCTACTTATGTTCTACTTTTAAAACATCTTTCCAACATATTTCATAACATATTTCATAACAAATGCTTTTTATAGCCTAACGCACAATCCAAAGGCAACATGTAACTTTAACTCTTTCCACAGATCTCCCTCTTCTAAAAAACAGTTTAGAAAATAAATTAAGACGAATTGATTTAAGATGAATGTATTTTGTCCGATACAAGTGCAAGTGAAACAGGACCTTTTTTCTCATTTGGTTATTTACCAAGGAGGAATGCTGGAAAACAATAACAGTACTGGTGATAATCTAGGATTTTCAATCTTTAGTAAATCATATAAAGCTTTGACCGAGCCCAGTTGTTTTTTTCCAGAAAGGTGTGGCTTTCTTTGGTCAAAAGCTTTAATTGGCAAAAAGAAATGGCAAAATTGGTTTAATACATAGTTCCAAATTACCGCCACACAGTGTAAAGACGGCCATCTTTACTGGCAAACGCACAATTATGCATTATGTGTAAATACTGCATGCAGCACGCTAAGTTTGATCAAATTCTTTGCATGTTTGGTGGGTAAACCGCTTGGCTGAGTAGAAATATTACAACGCTTGGTGTAGCTCACATCAAAGCCCAAACCCAAATTGCCGGTAAAGATGGTGTCTATTGGGAACTATCTACAGGATGGGTCTATACACTAAGCACCTGATATCAACGCCATGTTGGTCTGGTCTGATTGAAGATTAGAAACGCTTAGATCTCTCTGGGATTAATGTATCCTTAAGCATGTCAAATACTGATAGAATCCCACTGCGTTTACTTCTCTTGTTAAAATAACTCGTGACGATATCCTCTGATTTCTCTGCAAATATGAAATAGAAACACAGTGAAAAAACTTGAACAAACAACTTCTTATCTTATCCAATCCTGATGCATAGTTTGTAGACATATTGGATAAGAATTCCTAAACCACTTGAAATAATATTTGTTTAATGGTTTTTCACAACTTTCACTGTCAGGCTCTGATGAGATTTCTACGGAGCTCGTGAAATGCCACCCAACTTGTTGAGATCCTGAGATAGTTTACTGCAGGATGACGACATGTTACTTCAGGATGTCGTCATCCAGAGATAAAAACCAGCTCAGGATGTCATCATCTTACGTTGATGATGTCATCATCCTGTAGTAAATTATCTCAGGATCTCAACATGTCGGATAGCACTTCCAGAGCTCTGTAGATTTCTATTGACCTTATGCACATGGCATTACTGAGTGGGGCGCCCTCGGCTTGAGGTCGAAAGAAGGTTACTAATTGGCCATTCTGTACACCGTGCATACATAGATGTGCGTTTTCCATTTTTACTTCATCTTTTTGCCTCTAAGATGGCGTCGTGATAACGTCAATGCATAAGGTCCGTTGACTGTGCAGTGTTCAAATTAAATTCAGACATCAACAAGGTAGGATGATTTTGTGGGTAGCTTAAGGACAAACCCGGGGAAGGCATTGTTGTATGCCAATCATGTACTTACTTCCTTCAGTAGCAGGCATGTGTGTTGTAGGGAGAATGTTGTCATTTGCTGACAGTGAGATAAAGAATCCAAACGGTACCAACCAAAGACACATAGTGAAATATGCTATCACCTTCAAGAATCAACAAGAAAAAAAAACACATCAAGAGATGGAATTGTACAATTCTAAACAGTAAAAGTATTGAATAATAACAAACAGTTTGGATATAATGCAAAATTTCAATTAAAGGTAGGGTTATAGATTGGTAAATACTCCAAAACTGAGCACTTTAGGAAAGTGAAAGAGAGAGAAAAACAGAAATGTGGAATACAAAGAACAAGAATATAACGAAACAAGGAAATGTTTACAACATAAATTACAGAAAGAACCAAGAAGAGGACCAAGGTGGACTTGGTAAAATTCCAGACATTTAGGCTCACCTCTGAAAATGGATGCCACACATCTGCAAAATACTGGAACGCTAGGTAATGATTTACAATCACAAGAACTGTAGAAAAAAGCATAAAAAGGCAACGCTTTCAACAACTGAAAATCAATAAATGGATGATTTTCACATGAGTTTTAAGTTGATATGCAACCAAAATATTAAGAAGAAAGAAAAATGAACATAAAATTTTCACAACAGTACTTCAAATACAAAACTGTACTATAAATCAATCAACAAAGCTTCTTTACAAAGACTTTCATTTCACTGTAGAATAAACTCACCGCAACTAAGAATAAAGACTGGTGAAGATAGCTCTATGAACGGGAAGTTTTTGAGCAGTAAAGAATAGAATCCAATGGAAACTAATCCTGTCAGAGTCAGATAGTACGGGAAATCTTCAAAGATGATCAAACTAACGTAGATTCCTGCTGTGATCTAAGAAGGCAGAATAATACAGTCAGCTGTTAATACATGTAGCTATGGACAATAACTTCAAGAAGGGAAGGATACACTAAACACTGTTTCAAGCCTGACGTTTAGTTCTTGAAAGGGCAAAAGGGCACCAAGGCATTTACTCCTTGGTGAAGTAAAAGAGCACCTCTATGACTATGAGGAAATTTTTAATTTCTATTGGAACATTTCAAGGAGCACCAAGGTAATGACCAAGGGCAACGGAGGCAAATGCTTCCTTTACCTCCGTGAAGTATCACTATCAGGCCTGCTGTCTGTCTTTAAAGAAAATGTGACTAAGTTAGTTTAAACAACTCAAACTATAAACATCGAAATTTATAACTACAAGTGTTTTTACAATTTAAACAAAAAAAAATCATTAAATTTTTGTAATATTGCATATGAGTGGCTGGGTGAAGCATTTTCTGTAGACAGTGTAAGCTATTAATGGTTCTTTGGTGGGTAAGATTGTGGGGGGAGGGGGGTATGAATATGCACGCTCTACCCTGTTAGTAAGTCATTGCAGACACAAGTTTGTTTCTGCTGCACGCCCAAAGTTTTTGCTTTGTCCAGCTCCAAAGCTTGTGAGTAACTTTACCAAAAATCAACCGTTTCATCGTTCAAATTATTTTATGACAGAAAATTCTAACTCTGAGAAGACCTTGTAGTTTCTGAAGAACGCTTGTAGAAGCCAAGTCCAATTGATAAACTTTTCTTGCATAAATCATACAAGAAAAACTAGCTCAAAGCAACTCCTATGGGCTTCTGGTAACCAGTGGTGGACCCAGTTTGTGTGAAGTGGGCGTGGCTTACAGTGGAAAAGACAGTAAAAGATTTCCCTTGTAGCAAAATGCTACACAAAATGTACCAGTTGCTACTCAAAAATCATCATATTGTGAGTCAATATTATTATTAGTGTGAACAAATCATGCTCAGTCTAAATATGTTGCTATGCAAAAATTGCTGGGCGAATTTTTGTTTTCCTGATGACATTCAGGGATTGATCTTCCCCAGCAGTTTCCCCCTTCCTCGCTCTTGTAGTTTTGTACATTTAATCATGTTGATATACTCACAATAACAAGCCATCTGATGACTTTCATGGTAATTACTGTGTACTCTTCAACTAGCTCCGCCAAATAGTATAGACCAGCAGCTGAAAAAGACATATCACAAGCAATCAAAAAAAATCAAGTTACAAACCATGTCATGGTAAATTATGCATTTCTTCAAAGTCAAGTAATTTTACATTTACTTAGTAAGTTTGTAAGTATAAAGTAAAGCAAAAAACTGAAACAATTTCTAAAGCTTATTGATTTAAAAAACCTTTCAACCATGAATTACTCAATATTATTAAGCCATGTTTAACCATAGAGCAAGGACAGCGAGAGACCGGAAGGCCTTTCATTTCTGTATCATCACCATACGCCCAGACGTTTGTATTGCTGATTTTTTGAAACAATTTTTTTCGTAAACTTTTACAAAAAGAAGAAGAAGTAAAACTGTCTGAAAAAAGGTGTCACAATCATGTAGAATTTATAGCAGCCAAAACAAAGCAAATGTTCAGATAAAAGATAAGTATGACACATCACAGTGCTTTGTGAAATCGAACCCTGTGCATGTAACCTGCACAGCCCAGATACATGTAGGTACGTAACTTATTGCCATGTGCAGTTGACATATGTCAACTACCCATTTCCCAAGTTCATGTGTAGGTGGTAGTGGACATGTCCACTGCACTAATATCGTGAAAAACGTATAATTCTTACCAAGCGCCAAGGTGGCCAGGCAAACATGCACAAAAGTGGCTAACCAACTAAGTATAATTAAAAACCACATTCTGACAAATCTAGTCGTTTCCCTGCCTCTCTTGTGAAAGTCTTTGGACAATTTAGCAGAATTTTACTTTCAGCTCTACCGACACCAATCGTGTCAATGTCAATTTGTACACGAAACGGCATTGGGTCAAAGTTCACACTAAAGAAAAGGGAACTGCGCACGGAGGACACCCAATTTCGAATAAATGTGTGATTTTATTAATCATAGTAAGTAAACATAAATTAAACTTGTAAACATGTTATTTATTTATTAAATTTGATAAGACGCCATATTTATACATCACAAATATGTATTTACTGCTGATATTGATTGAAAAGTATTACCTTTTGAACGCGTTTTTATCAAAGAGTGATACCCCCTGAGAGACCATGAATTGATAGAGGGCGCTCGTTGTTTTTGTGCTAAAGTTCAATGAAGGAGGCAGAAATAGACGGATTTGTCACAACATGATTCATGAAAACATCCTTTAGAAAGCCAGAAATCAGGCGAATTTCTCCTTGATTTGAACATGGGACAAACTTCTTCATCTGTGTCGAATTCTAACAATGCCAACAGAGGTAAATAAACTTAAAAATCTACATAATGTCAGACGTTCCAGATAATGTTTACAATCATACATGTAACTGCTCTAGTCTAGTCTAATCTAATTTTATTTTTTATATAGTTTTCCTCCAATTTAACCACGATAAAACTAACTAATTTCAGCTTAAGACAACTTTAAAGTAGAGTAAGAATGAATACCCAAGTTTTTCTTTATCTTCAGGCCGTGTCACAAGTAATTTAAAAGACAATAGGCTATAGCTGATTTGCTTGTTTTCTCTCGCCTTTTATTAAGTTGTCCGTTTTGAGTAGCCATGATTACCATGGCCTGGGCATGAATGAGGAAATTCCCCATGGTTTATGGTGGTGTCACATGACATAGTTGTGTTTACCTTCAACTGTATTCCTGTTTACCTACCTAATCTAAGTCCATGTACCATTTATTTGTACTATTTGGGGAAAGGAGCATCAATGATAAAGGGATGATCTAAATTTCCTATAACTAATTTAAAAGAATATAATTTATTGTGGTCGCACTAAAAGCCGCAACTACTGCCGACAGCAAGTTTAAAATGCAAAAAAAAAAACATGATAGAAAATAAATATACCATTGAATATACGTACAAGAGTCGTATCCAAATTACTCTCAATCTGTTAAAAAAGGTATGTTATTAATTAAGGAAAAACCAATTGTTTAAAAAAAAGAAATAACAACTTGTATTGTCTGCTATTTTAATGATGTGTGACCATATTTTCCTTGGGACGCAATCCCTAGCCCGTCATTGCATTTGAAGATTTGAACATGAAATAAAGAAATCAAGTTGTTTTGTTTTATTCTTGCTTACCATCAGCGCATTCCTCAACATCTAACACGAGTCAGCAGGCTTCCAGTAGGTCTCGCCCAGAGCCACCAGAGCGCAGACGAACCACAAGCACTAGTGCAGCATCAAGTGGCTACAGAGCAAAACCCAACAGGAATTACCGTGGCACGCAACAACCTGGAAGGGCCAGCTGGCCCCATGATGTCCTCCAGCCCCTGGACTCGCTGCTTCAGCCAGCTGCACAACACCACAGTGACTTCCACTTCCATACAATTCATGGCAAGAATATCGTCTTGTCTGCAGATCATAAAACAGCATCTCGCATGGGAAGTTTCTGCAATGCCCTGGTGTTCACTCATAGAGCGATACACATTGGGGAGATTCTGCACTTTGAACTAATCCAGAATACAGCTGGATGGAGCGGGGTGCTACGCTTTGGTTATACGTCACAAGATCCTTTTTCTATGCGCAGTAACGGAATCCCTAAGTATGCATGCCCAGACCTCACAGGAAGGGCTGGCAACTGGGCAAAAGCTCTGAGAGAAAACTGTGCAAAGCATAACAATGTGCTGAACTTTGTCCTAAGTGAAGATGGGACGGTGTTTTATAGCGTTAATCAAGAGCCGTTTATTGAGTTCTTCAATGGAGTAGACACATCAAGGCCTGCATGGGGAGTAATTGATGTTTATGGTAACACAACTGGCGTTCGAATTGTTGGTAAGCTTTACTAAAGGGGTAATCATTATATCATTTACACTTTTATCTTGTTGCATTTGAAAGAGATCTTCAAAAAGAGAAACAAACATGATTCTAAATCCAAGTCTTTGTAGTTACCTGCCTGAACGTTAAGTTAAAGATACTAAATTTGTTTCTTCTAAATCTTCTTCCACTTTAGATACCTTCCCAACATCCAACAGGATATCCACAAGAGGTGTGTCGTCGGTTAGCTCTGGATTCTTGGATCCACTACGCTTGGTCTCAGACCTTGTACCTGGTAGTGGTGGTAATGGTCAGGAGTTGCCATCGCAAGGTACCAGTGGCACACGTTCCAATGCCCTTAAGCCTGACCCCCTACCGCTGCACAGTCAACACGGCTGTAACATTGTACTCGAAGATGACAAATTTGTAGCAGAACGCAAAGCAACTACTGTGAGCGGTGGGATAGTCTTCACTAGTCGTCCAATCCAGTTTAATGAGAGGATCATGGTGAAGATACTGACCGTCAACCACTGCTATATCGGACATATGGGTGTCGGGTTGACGTCATGTGATCCAGACACCCTGGATCGTGATACTCTACCTCTTGAGGCCGAAGATGTCTGTGACCGTAAAGAGTACTGGGTCATGACCAGAGATTATGATACACTAGAAGAAGGAGCTAGTATAGGGTTCACAATCGATGAGGATGGTCGGATTCACATGACTGGACCAGAGGGTGCTAATGGTAAAGTCTTGATGCACGTTGATACGTCCACACCACTCTGGATGTTCTTTGACTTGTATGGCACCACCCAGACAATCAAAGTCTTAGGTTAGTAAAAGATTTCTCTGAAGCCCGGTTCATAATTCCACAAATTGCAAAAAGCAAAGCGAATTTCCCTGAGACACAATTCTAAACAGTGCGTACGAGATTGTTTGCGTCACGTAATTCGCTTCGCATTTGAATTCGCATGAAGTATGAACCAGGCTTTAGGCAAGTATTAATTGGATTTAAAATGGAAGCTTTAAAAAATGGTGAATATAATTAATGTGTTGGACAACTTCCAGACCATGACTGGAGCAAAGACTAGATGTTTTGTACATTTCAGAACCACAACATAAAATTCTGTTTGTCAAGAGATGGTTTACACGTAAGTACCACAAAGTTATCTCCGAATGAGACAGGGAACTAAGATAGAAAACAATGTGTATTTTTCTTGCAGGTGCACTTAAAAACAGCCCTCCCCTCCAGTGCCGTCACAAACTGACTGGGACGCAACTAATGATATCAATGTGAGTATATTTGATGAAGCAGAAGGTGCAGCTGCCTTTGCATTACACGTAGAGGATCTTGAGAAGGTTCCAACTCCTCCTCCAAGACAACACTCTATGTCTGCTGCTTCTAAAGTCAAACCAACCGAGGTAAGTGGCAGTCAGGGTAAATCCCGCCGTCAAGCACCCCCTCGTCCCAACAAACAGCCTCTAAGACAAGACAACGAGTGCACAGTATGCTTTGAGAATCTCCCTGATGCAGTGTTCTATCGATGTGGCCACATCTGTTGTTGCCTTGCCTGTGGAGTGAAACTGAAAGAAGGGGAGATCCGTGTCCTCTCTGCCGGGCTCCAATTCATGACATCATCAAATTCTACAAGACATAGGTGGTTGTACTTCTAGCATCATATGTAGCGTCGGCTTGGTACTAAAAGAAACCCAAAATAATCAATTAAGGGCTTAAACATAGCAATAACTAAGAGCAAAATAACATGACAAACAAATTTGAGCCAAAATAGTACTGGATTTGTGATGGGTGATGAAGCCACCATGAGTATAAGTCATCTCTTGAAACAATTTGATCTAAAATGCTGCATTACAAAAAAGGACCTACTCTTAACCAAAGTGAATCCATATTTATACATTTACCTAAAGCAGTTACAAATACTTCTGGAGACTCATGTAAGAACGTTGCACAGTTTTAGTGGAGTGCCAAAGTGGATTCTTTGGTGACACCCAAGTTGTGTTATGAATCCCTGTTATCACACCAAGCTGACGTTATATGATGAAGTGCTGCAGAGTATCATGATGTTAGTAATAAAAAGACAAATTAACTAAGAGTGGAACTCTTAAATACAAAGATGTTTTTCTCCTTGAGTTATTTCTTGGACCTATTCTAAGCAAAACAAAATAATATGATTCATGACATTCTCTGTTGGGATCAATTTCACAAAGAGCTAAGATTGCCCTTGGGGTGTGTATCAATCTTAAAGGGGCACTGTCGTCTTGATCACAGCAAGTCTTTGGCCAGATATTAAATTCTGAACGCTCACCCAGTTACTGCACACGCCTGAGCGATAATGATGATGGGGCCCTTTACAGCTTTTGTTTGGTATGTGACGGTCAACGCATGCGCAAGAAGTAACTGGGTGAGAGTCTGTGATTTCAAGTCCAGCCACAAACAGACTATGATCATGACGACATTGCCCCTTTAAAGGGACTGTGTTGTCATGATCAAAACAGCCCTGTGTCTGTACATGTACATGTCAAACTCTCCACCCAGTTTCTGCATGCGTGCGCTATGATACAGAGGGAGGGTGCGCACATGCAGTAAGTGCGTGAGAGTTCATAATTCCACAGCCACAGATCTGCATTGATCATAACGACACAGCCCTTTTAATTGCTAAGCAAACTGTGATGTCACAATACAAATCACCATAGCAATATTGACAACTCATCTTAAGATGAATCTTAGTGCTTTGTGAAATCAAATCCTGATGTAAATATAACGTGAGGATAGAAGAAGATTCCAGTCACACTTTTCAGAGAGAGTGTGATTAAAGTGAATTTGTTTGTTTCAGTCTTCTACATATATGCACTTTTTATAAAACCCACCATTCCTACTTTGTACAGGTACACAGATACGACAAGAAAAAGACATGTATGTCATTGTAGAATGTATGATAATTGTTTATGCAGAGAAAAATGATTACATGTATGTATGATATCGGAAGTTAGCATTGTTGAAGTTGGCAGATGCATGATAAATGCATTACTATAAATACAGAGCAACCAACATCGGATTCACAATTGAAGTGGTCCAACTTAAAAGATATACATTTTCTCTTGAACTTGGAACTGTTGAAATCTCAATTGCAGAATTATGCAACTTGGCAGCAAATGAAAGGATTGAAATTAAAATGAAAGTACATGTATTTTATGCATTTTTATACATAATGTAGTTTCCTTGTAGGCAATACTATCTCACTTTGATTATAAATGATATTAGATATTCAAGTAATTTATGAGATGAAGTATTAAGAAAGCTTCACAATGGTGTTATTTAACCCCAGCTGGGGGAATGAGGAAATAACTTTAAAGCTCATGATTGAACCAAGATTCATGCAGTACAAGGACAGACATGTATGCTCAGCTGGCCTTCAATCAGCTTGTAGTTTTTTCCAGCCAGCTTCTTATAGTCCTTTATTCGTGGTGTTAACAAAAACATTTTTGACATGCAATGAGATAAGATATTGTTTACACTGTTCAAAGCAGATCTTTGTTATGAGGAAGTTATTTTTTCTAAACATGGAAAGGGGGGGGGGGAGTATCCAGTGAATGAAAGTTTGGAGTTGGATCTGGTAGGTTGTGACCTGACCGAAATAGAGGCTATGGCTATGTGGCTACGGATGGATACGGATGGATTGCCATTTCATCACTATTTCAGTATAGGATGCCCTTAGCAACAGTCGTAGCTGTAGCCAGAGCCGCCAATTCATATACGGCCGTGCTTTGAATGAGATTGAGGAACATTTCCTTGTTGTGTATGATATAACCAACTTGTGACAATTAGATTCTTTATATGTCAGATCTAGAAGAATTGGATTAGGATTATAAAGACTACAATAGTTTGTACACAGTTTCTGCACCCAATTTCACAGAACTGCTTTCACAGCTTTTGATGTCATGTGAATACAACAACTGTAAGACTGGCGATGGAATTAATTATGTCCCCTAGATCTGTGAGCTTTAATGCCACAAAGTAGACTGCTATCTTACCATTACTCAAGAAACATGTTCACTTCTTTTGTGTACATACATGTGTATATCTTTGGGTTTTCATCTTGAAGATGTATATTAAGTATCTTAATTTGTTTTCCTCTTCTGTATATTGTTTGCTTTTATGTATATAATTACAAAATATAATAGCTTGATAAAATATGTACATTGATTGTAAAGGGGTACAATATGAGCATTTAACAAAATAAGACCAGTTCACGTCAAATCCACAAAAATTTAAGAAAAATAAAGTTAGGAAAAAAGGACAGTTCTGATATTATCAAGTTTTTCCTCATGATGATTTTCAAAATACAAATCCTTCATTTATAAACAAACCCTGGAAGAAATTATTATTCCAGTTCAGGTTTAAATTGAGGAAAGAAAGAATGACCTTTCAGCAGGACTGAACCAGTGTCGTCCAGGACACTTATATAAAGGCTCAATTATTTATAAATTATGTGTTTTGGAAACTTAAGTGAGATTTTATTGGAATAGGTCACTGTGCCATAATAACCAAGAGTGTATTAGTTATTGTTCACAAAGTGTCCATATAATTGATTATCGTCCATTGTGTGGTGCTATTAATTGGGTATAAAACCATTTAGAGGTGACTCTGGGTGATTGTTTCACGTTATAAGACCAAATCCAATTCTTTGAACTGAAGAAAAAGCAAGAAACCAGTTACTGACACCATACAAAACATGGCAGTTCGGTTGGTAACCACACTCTACAGTTAAAGGAACATTACAGAATTGGTAAGAAAAAAACTTGTAAAATATACTTTTTGATCACAGATTTACATAAAACTTACACGGTCTAATGATGATGATAGTAGAAAACATCCCTTGAAATATTTCTGTCTGAAATGCCATATTTGATGAGAAATGAATAAACTAATTTTCCGATTGGAGTTTATCGCTCAGTGAGCGTTTTATTCATTTGTTGAATCTATATGATTTCATGCAAATGTGAAATCGGTTTTTCACTATTTTCTCGTGACCCAGATGGCCGATCGATCTCAAACTTCTACAGGTTTGTCAGTTTATGTATATGGTGGATTACATAAAGTGTTTAGACTGCCAGCAACTGTTTTGTTAGCAAAAACCAATTCTGTTATGTTCCTTTTTAAGCATTTGCACACATGAAACAGCCCAATGAATTTGGACTTGTTGGGTTGTTGTACAGTGTCATGTGTAGAGTAAGATATGAAGAGTAGTCAGTTTAGGAACAGGACAACAAAAGTTATCAGGTGAAAATAATAATTGATTTACCTTCTGTGATTCATTTGGTAGTAGATCCTATACACTGCTTATTTTCAAGAGATGTAAGCAAGTGGGTGGATCTTAGGTAGCTGAATTGGAAAGGGGGCATTAAACTAATTATGAATATGTCTTCTCTTTTAGACTGGACATAATGGTGTGATAAATACCTCCCCTATCTCTGCCCTCTACCATTTTTAGTCCAGCGATATACCAGTTATAACTACTTCATACCACTGAGCCATATTTGTGAGTTAGATTTGATGATGTCTGGTACAGTGACTTGTTCGGTCACTTGTGAATGGTAAATTTGAATTCCTCTGACTAATTCCAGTGTTGCTATGTCACATGATTGGGGCAAGCTTTTGCATAGCAACCTTCAGATCAGCAAAAAGTGTTATTTTAAATAAGTGCTACTTATTTCAGAGTTGTGTATTGGTGTTTGTCGTCACTTATGTCACTAAGAAAAAGCTTGGGCTGAACCATGTGACATTGCAATACTGGGTATAGTCTGAGCAATTCAAATTGAGTATTCACTTTTGACCAAACAAGGCAATGTACCAGACATCATTCAAATCTAACTCAAAATGGCTGATTGTGGCCATTTTGTGACATTCTTTGTATATTGGACTTGCTTTTATATGGTATTATATAGTTTGTGTGATGTACAGTATGCATGCTTCTCTGTTGTATTTCTATACATGCTGTATACTGCTGTCAGGATGCCATCCAGCTACACCTGATTTGAAGAGCACTAATTCATTAATAATGAGAGATTAATTTTGTGCACACTTGCATAACTTCCGAATAACAATTCACCCCCTTGCAAAATGTCACCAGCTCAAACAGCGCCCTCTCTGAGGTCAAAGGAAGACCTCTTATTGGCTGATGGGTGCGGGTGGTGCGTGCATTTCCAGTGTTTGTTCTCGGCAGTGGTGGCGCATTCAAGGGGTCTATGATTTACTAACCGTGATGAGTTACCAGTCAAAAGTCACTTGATTATGGATTGTGCCTGTCTGGTTTCCTAGGTGCTTGTAAGATATTCCTGCTTAGCATGGAACAATCTTGCTTAGCTGGAACGGGTTACCAGTCAAAATAGACATGTAATTTACATTACTTGTGACTGGCTCCTGATCATTTTTGCAAAGGAAATACAAGCTTTAAGTGATATTTTCTGATTTCTGTGTTTAGTGTGTCATGCAACCTTCTCTGTAATTTAAACCATTTTTATGTAATACTATGTTTAAAAAAAATTACCGTGTGTAAAATATTGTAATTCCAGTGAGTTGAAGTGATTGTAATTTAAAATGGTATATAATCTAGATAAACAATACTGTGTTTACATAATGTTTATTTGGAACATCCAGTGCAATGTAAAGACAAATCATTATAAATGCTTAATTTAAAGTAGCAGCATCTTTAAGAATTTTTTTTTCTATTTGATCTTCGATAATAAATCATTACCATTGATAATGAAGAAAATCAAGACATTTAGAAATGTAATCACTTTATTTGAGTAGTTCTATGTGACATTCGTCTGTCCCTCCATATAGTGTAGACCTTTGTCTTGTCTACTCTTGATGTTTGTTTGTTTGTTTGTTTGTTTGTTTGTTGATGTTGTTTGTTTGTTTGTTTGTTTGTTTAGATGAACCTCCCATCAAGGAGTCCGCAGGTAACAGTATTCGCCACACAAAGCTTAATTTTGTCATAGGATACTATCAATCCCAACCAAGAACCCATCTCCTGAAATATTGGTCTTAAAGATAGGAAAGATATTACACAAGTTTAAAATATAGTCAATTATTAATTTTTCAAAATTTATGGTTTGTTTATGCACAGGCTGGCTGGGTAGGTAGGCGTGGCAAAGAAATAACGGGGGGGGGGGTGTTAATGTGCACACTTTCCATTGGCGTAACTAAACATAAAGAAATAAGGGGGGGGGCTTTTGATGTATCTAACCATTTATTTGCTCATTTTCGTATATTTCATTTGGAAAGGGAAGATGGGGTGGTACTGACAACTGAGCGCCCCCGGTTACGTCACATGACACTGTCCTTTAATTTCTTAATACATTAACAAACACCGGGTAGCCCATAATATGCAGCAGCAATAGCCGCAAAGTGTCATCCAAAATAAACTTCTGAAAATAGTCCTCTCGTCTTTAATTGCATCTTGTAAGATACTTCACCTTACTGAGAACACACCGACAATCGCAGACGGAGAGAAGTGTCAGTATTCATATTGTATTGCTCCTCAAACCACGAGTCTACGATCACGTAACCATTACTACGTCACACCTCGTCTTACTCACAGCTGGATTGCTTCTTATTTACCATTCAGTAAAAGGTGCGCACTCAGTTTTAACTTAAATTTAATTTCTCGGCCACGTTTCTGCCGAGATGAAAATGGGCAGAAGCATAAAGACAAGGCAATGAACGGTGTGGGAGCTCTCTCCCAACGTGTCAACCAACCCACATTAAATATAGGGAAATAAGGAAGCGATTTTGGTTGATGTGATTGTAATTCAATGACAGAAATTCCAAATCGAACAGGAATGCATCTAGACTATCTCCATAGATGGTAAATTTCCTCATCCACCCCTAAACAAAAAAATTATTTCATTTTTTTGTTATGGTTTTAAAGGAACCAGCACACCTCCTTCAACATCCATGTTGGATTTAATTAAACAAACCATCCAATTGGTTTCAAACTAAACTACAAGCAATTCGCATACCGTTTTGAGTAAGTTTACGGATTTTTGATTTAGCGATCGGTTTCTGCGTTTGCGATGATCAAAAAGCGTTAGTGGAATCGGCCCCAGTACCGATTTTACAGAGAACCATCTGAAAGCTCATTGTTTATAAAGTTCTTACCAAACGTGATGAGTGTTGCTGTGCAAATGACTTGCATAGAGCCCCCCACCCCTACCCCCAGCAAAACGAGTTCCGTTTATTTGAAACACGATCTTCTAGCAGTTGTTATCGAACAACTAACGTACCCTGACACCGTTAATGGCTGATTCTTTGTTCCAGTTGATTACACTCTTCCCATCATCTGATTTAATGAACGAGTCGAATTTGAGGTCTTCTCAACTCGAGCACATGGATGGAACGATCGACTGTTCTCTTTCAAAATGACCGTGACAGAGACTTCAAAGAAAATGCTTCCCACCTCAGAAACAATTCTGATTGAGATTGTCAGTGATTTTAGGAGGACTGCTAATTGTATCTGTAAACCATGGAGGAAGCTAAAGACGTTAAGTCCTTCCTCCATGTTTGTGATCTTAGGTTCATCACTGTGATCTTTAGAATCATGTTTCAAACTGATCGAACGCTCCATCCCCAAACGTGGTCTTCCCGCCTCGTGGGCACTGACCACAATTGAAAATCACGCACCACAAATGCACTGAACCCCATTCAGGCACGTCTTGTTGAGGTAAAGAATCTAAAACCTCATTGTGTACACTCAGTTCTATGACTTTAAGTACATGAAGTACATTAAGAAGTTACACAACATGTGTTTAAACCAACAGCATTCGAGAGGCAAAAGTAATGACAAACAAGTAAGTAAAAACAAAAACCATTTAAAAACAATTTAAAAACAAAAACAAACAAACAAACAAAACCCACCAACCATTTTTTTTTTTAATGGGCTTTTAATTAGAGTGGCACTCAGAACCAAGGTTTGATGTATGTGCGTTTGTGTTTTGTATTATACACGAAGACGATTGGTCAGATAATATGAAATAATTTCACACAAAAATACACAAAAACAAACTCTAAACCAGCCTTTATTTTAATATTCCGTACACACACTTGCATTTGGATGGACGCTATAGATAATTAATCAAAGAGACGATTATGCACTGTACATTGGTACGACGCCGGAGACCAGCGTCCAACCATTTTTATTCATCTTTAAGATCTTCCAGAAAAAATAACATCAGCATAGAATTTTAAAGAACTGCCTTATATATATATTTTTTTTTACATAAGACAATAAAGAAAACAGCTGGCATGTATACATTGAAACGAGGCCAAAATAACCGAAAAAGCACAAACACTATAGACTACAATCTCCCATTCGGTCATTACAATGTTGTGGTTCATTACTTGATATTACAATATTGTAGGTAACCGTTTTGGTACGTGGTGGAAAGCAATGGTACCAAACATTATCTTTACTGCTACCGTTGCTTGCTGTGGGTACATAATCCCAAATACAAACGAAAATCGTTTTTAGTATAACTGTATAATAATTCTTGGTGATAGGCCTGTTCCATAGATTTTTGGCTGGGTACATCCATCCATAATTTCTTTCAAGTTTTAAAATAACTGTATATAAACACATTATGTGTAGATGTTTCTTGAATTTGGTTGCATGAAGCATCTAGTTTAAGGGGAAAACAGTTTACAGGGTCTATCAATTAAACAGGTCAGTCTCATGTACGCATGCGTCATTGCAAATCTCATTCTTGATCTTTTAGTATTTCCCTGAAGATCAGTGTAAAACTCAGGGCGATGATCTGGGGCTCGCACCAGAAGTACACTTTACGAATCGATTTCATGATCAAAGATAACGAAGTGCATTATCGCCCCTCGTGTAATCTCGCACAGTGTAATCTCGCACAGTGCAATCTCGCACAGTGCAATCTCGCACTGTGTAGTTTGGCATGGTGTACTCACCGAATGCGAAGATGAAATAGGGAATGACGTCACTACTTGTCAAAGGTAGCCCCTTAAAACAAACGAACACCTTTGAGTAAAATGTTGTTAATTTTCTCTAGTTAAACATTAAATCACTGCCAGAAGCTTATAATAATTACTTAGGAAAATCTATAAGTAAGTAAGCTATAACATTATGATATTAAACACTTAATTCCACATGAAAAAAATTATATAATTACATTGTCTTTGTCATTTAACACCTGCAGTGAGAATCAGTTACTCGCGTGGCATGTTATTTTGAGTTAACATACAACACCTCTTTTGATATATATTCGTTTGACCGGCAAAAGGGGGGGGGGGTGGGGAGGGTATATCTACATCTGAGTCAACTTCATGATGCGCCCTCTGAAACTATTAAAACTTCAACTTTACGATTTGAAACTGAATGCATAATCTGTAAATTATGTCCCATAAGCCATTTTGGGGATGGACACATTACTAGGACATCATTAGGTTTGGGTAAGTTTGTGAGCAAACATCACCCAAACAAAACAGTGCACTTCTATAGTGTCCACCATCTCAAAAAGGCTAATGGGTATTGATTTGGTTGAAATTGAATCTCAAGAGAGTTAGGTGGGAGAAACTTATTCTGTTTTGGGGGACAAAATCGGACACAGTTTATTCCGTCTTCAGATTGGTTAATATATGGTTATTTATTATAGATAAATGGACTATTGTTAGTCTACAATCTTTTAATCATGTAGCTTCCCTTTTATCTACAATGTCGAACTGGGACATCGTTTTGAATTAGGTACTTTGAAAACTACCAAGAAGGTAGTGATTTAAGAGGGACTCGTTGAATAAATCTGAGAGGAACACGGTCATAGTTAGATTCTTAGGACATTTACTATTATAGATGTCTGACCTCTTTAACTTTTCTGTAATGTTAGTTCCTCGAATGTATATTTTTCCTTGTTAATTCGTCAGCGAGTCAGAGGGTAATTTGTTCATGATTGTACCACTGGGTAAAGTATCAGAGGTTGCTAAAATATTCTGACGTCGAAAAAGAAAACAGTCATTATGATAACACTCTTTGTACATTCAAACACCTCAAACGATTTCATTTCTTTTCCATCGTAAAGAACAGAAAAACAGTTGATTCGTATTGATCTAAAAATAAATAATCGCTAAGTTTGCTTTACCTTTCCCTTGTTCACTTTACACATCGAGTTCCAATATTAATCGTGCTCCTTTTCTCAAATAAACACCAAATTTAATTTCCTTCTCAAAACTTGAGTATTAACCAACTTTTCTTAGACCTTAAAAATTATTTATCGTCCACAGTACAAGTGTATCTCGTCCTATTGAAAAGTCATCTTGCCGCCACAGTCCGCGTTGATGTGGCAAGAGCCCTCTTGTGGCACGCAACAGACAGAGTCTGCCACGCACCTCCCGTATCCCTCGTCACCGCACGGCGATCCGCTCAGCTCACATAGTGATGACGATTTTGATGTCACACAGGGAAGGGCTTCTTCCGTCAGGAAAAAGCACCCGCCTAATTCATAGCTGCAGCAGGTACCAAACATGACGCACTGCCCGCTGTTTTGAGGCCCACACGGGGTGCACTGTCAAAGATAAGAAATATGAAATAGATATCAAGGGTTGATACAAAAAAATGCTACTGGAGTCCATAAAGGAAATCTGGTTCTTCATTCAAATTCATTACAACAAGCCAGAGCTGATGATATAGACACAAACAAGTTTGGTCCTAGTTAAACCTGCATAAGTAAAATTAAGTTGACGAAAAATAGGAATAAGACTAATGTTGTAATCGTTGCTTCATCCTCCCTTTAATGCAGTCCCAAGATTAATTCAGAGAGGGACCGGGGAATAAAGACACACCGATTGAAGAAAAAGGAGAACATGAAACCCAATTCACGTTCAGTTTTAAATTAATCGAATCTGATTTCCATGCAATCAGAAAATTCTGTTCCTCATTCAAAGTACACTGGCGTAATCAATCGGTGAAGGAACACGCGGCATTTCATATCGAGTTGTCCCGATTCTGTGCCATTTCTCGAGTAATTTCGCAGAATTCCTCGCTGGTCACACAGTGACTTGCGCACGAACACGCTAACTGTCTCTGACAGTAATTAATCAGGAAATAATTAATTTTAGTGGTCACAATGCATCACTGACCAACAGAATACTTTGTCCATCCCGCCCCCTGTCCACCAGGTAGATTATTGGTTATCATCTGATAGTCGTGTACTGAGACAGTCAACGCCCGTCACACACTGGTTAATTATTCTATTAATTAGGAGAGCCGTTTAGAAAGTGATTTAAATTATAATTGATAGACGTCAGGTTTCGACTCATAAACTATTATTTACACAGCGTTGAGCCTCAATGCCTGTCGTCAGGCGTCCTCGGCTATTTTAGACCGAGCATCGCCCACACTACTAGTCGCATCAACGACGGCCATCGATTGTTCGTATGCACGTATTTCGTCCCTGCGTTGCGAATAAAACGTGATTCACCCGAACAAGGGCACTTCCGACGGTAAACCTCTTTGTCACAACAAGCCTGCTTTCATCTCACCGGCTCTTATTTTTGTTTTTTTTGACGGGGGAACTACTGACAATATCGCGTAGATGGTGGTAGATAGTACGGAATCACAAATCGACATGCAATGGTAGTAGTCAAAAGAGGGCGCCGTTTATATTTGTTAGCCGACAGATCTGTAAACTTTTCTTTCTTGTAACCAGGAGTTACACATAAATCATTCACAACATAATATCATACAAAGCTTGGAGAATGTTGGTAAACAGCAGAGAAATCACACCCTAGTGATAGAATGAATTATTTAAATAACATATACACTTTCCCCTATTTGATTGACTAATGTAAACTTATAGTTAAAGGCACAAAAGTTTATGAATTAGGTCAGGGGATAATGCACAAACATTCTCCAAGCTTACAAGCTTTGTACATCATATTGTGAATGATTTATGTATAACTCCTCGTTCAGGGAATCATTGTATTATCCCGCTCAAGTTTTTGTGTCCAAAACACCCGTTTTCTTCATGTAGCTATAATGGCTATAAGCCCCATGTCTTGAGGCCTGTGCTGCAGCACAATTAGACACGCCCACTACGGTGGTCGCACACTACATTAGGCGGTATTCGAATTCAAGGCGTCTTCGGCTATGACTTTTAACTGCATTCATAATGTACATGCAATACACAGACGCAGTGCATAATCATAGCCTTACAGCCAAAATGTTCCCGAACAACTTTAATTGCATTACACACTCACTTGAATTACTTCATTTGCATTGCCAGGGATTGACGCTGATCTCTTGCCATAAAAGAACCCATTTCTTTTGCCGTAGAAGAACCCGTTTCTCTTGCTTGTCCCGGGGCTCGAGTCCCTCGATGTAACCTCGCTCCCGATCACACGTCCCCCTTCCTCCTCGTTCGCCCCCGTGTCATCGACCTGATCTCGACTGTCGTATATATACCCTGCATCACCGTCTCCACCCCGTATGTGACTCGCACCAGACGTGCTCAACGAGTCCGTCAGAGAGTGTGCTAAGAGCTGCCGTAGCTGTTGGTCTGTGATACCCACGGAGTTTGGCCAATACTTGCCAGATTCTCGACTTTCTCTACGAATCTATTGGTAGAACACAATCAAAACGTTGGACATTATAGTTATTGTTGTAAAATAAATAAGAGATAAAAAACAAAATAACAACCCTCTCTGAAACCTGTCACTTGGGTCTGGCCATTCTGTCTACTCAATACTCATTGATAAAACACGGATTTTGGTGCATTGTGATTCAAGTCAGTTTTGTCGTGTGCTTTTTAAGAATCTGTAATCTTGAAGAAGTACTTGATTTCTTTAAAAGCTCAGTGCAATCAGCATTGAATCAGTAATGCAATAACTTTAAAATAAAGTATGCTCCGAACACTCTTACTGAGGTTAAAACCAAAGTCGAACGTCTTAGATGCTCACATGGAGAAGTGTGTCAAAAAACATCCTCAAGACATTGTGTGGCACTCTTAATAAAGCAACGTAATTATCAATTATTGAATAGTTAATAAAACAACGTGATTATCAATAATTGAATGGTTAATAAAGCAATGTGATCAATATTGAGTGATACCCTCGCCTATCTCATAGCAGCCTATAGGAAACTATTAACCCAGCGCGTCTCACTCACCTTCTGTGTCTGAGCCCCAGCTATTGCACCTGCCCAGATGCTGGGTATAACTACTGTGATCACAATTGTCACTAATAACGACCTGCTGCCCATTGTCATATCCAGCTTGGATCCCCCACGTCCCACCGACACCCCTCCAAGTTCGTCAAAATCTGCAGAGAAAAAACAACAACAGATTGGAATAAAATCAGTATAAGTCCATTAATAAAACATTCGGCTACCTTAAGAAGAAATAGTGCAATACTAAGGTGGTTTTAACATCAATGTCGATATGTTAATTATATTGAAATAGCCGATATACTTTGTTCTTTTCTGAATGCAGTTGAGCAATTCACAGGTTGGTGACGTTCTTCTTTAATGATTCAGTTATTTTAACACAACTACAGCAACGACCTCTTTAAAAATAGTTTTCTTTATTTGCGTTTTTAACATAAGCCGTTAAAATGGTTAAACGCTTTTACATGCACTGTGAAAAATCGATCTTCTTAAAGATCAACATCTGTGCGTGCAAAGCCAATCCAAAAACCTTTTACGACTTTATTTGCAAGACGAATGTTAGCAGAGAACCAGTTAAATATTGCTATGAATCACCAAAGTATTAAGCTGGTAACATTATACTGCAAAGTCGTGCTTGGCAAAGTTGCTAAGCATGTTTTGCAAATTTCATTTTTTTTCATACGGAAAATGAAACAGCGTTATTTTAACGAAACGCATGTAAATTCAGATGCACAGTAAATGATAAAACACTCTAAAAAAGAAATACAGAAATTGTAATTGTTCCCTGGGAACCTCCGTATGAACTACCGTAATTTAATAAATAACTCCTATCGCCCTTGAACATACTAAGCATTCTGCTACATTATCATCCTTGGAACATACTAAGCATTCTGCTACATTATCATCTTGGAACATACTAAGCATTCTGCTACATTATCATCCCTTGAACATACTAAGCATTCTGCTACATTATCATCCCTTGAACATACTAAGCATTCTGCTACATTATCATCCCTGGAACATACTAAGCATTCTGCTACATTATCATCCCTGGAACATACTAAGCATTCTGCTACATTATCATCCCTGGAACATACTAAGCATTCTGCTACATTATCATCCCTTGAACATACTAAGCATTCTGCTACATTATCATCCCTTGAACATACTAAGCATTCTGCTACATTATCATCCCTGGAACATACTAAGCATTCTGCTACATTATCATCCCTGGAACATACTAAGCATTCTGCTACATTATCATCCCTGGAACATACTAAGCATTCTGCTACATTATCATCCCTGGAACATACTAAGCATTCTGCTACATTATCATCCCTGGAACATACTAAGCATTCTGCTACATTATCATCCCTTGAACATACTAAGCATTCTGCTACATTATCATCCCTTGAACATACTAAGCATTCTGCTACATTATCATCCCTGGAACATACTAAGCATTCTGCTACATTATCATCCCTGGAACATACTAAGCATTCTGCTACATTATCATCCCTGGAACATACTAAGCATTCTGCTACATTATCATCCCTGGAACATACTAAGCATTCTGCTACATTATCATCCCTGGAACATACTAAGCATTCTGCTACATTATCATCCCTTGAACATACTAAGCATTCTGCTACATTATCATCCCTGGAACATACCAATCTCCTCCGGATAGGTTTTCGAATTGTTCTAAATTTAAATTTGACGTGAAAGGACAATGTGTTTTGTCGTGTTGTGAAAATATTTCATTGTGGACGAATGTGCAGCGACATCAAACAAAGTGGAGTGCAGTTCATGTTCTTATTTGTGGAGTCATTAATGCGTACATTGTGATGGTAAGGGAGACTTTAACTACACAAACCTTGAATGTAATTCAAACTGAAAGCATGAATAAATACCATCTCGATGAGAAGTCACGTAACTGGACGTATACTATGATAATACTTTGATAATACTAGGACATCACCGGTTGACTGGCTTTGTTTGGTTTCCCATTGCAATGATAGCGTTTACCCTCATACCTTAGCAATGACCTTGGTTTGGATATTAAAGAATAGACGATGAGCACAACGATGACTAGATATTGGGCCTGTAATTGGGACCAGTAGGGAATATTCAGAGGTTAGTGCTTTAGGGTTAATACACTTTCTGTCCACAAGTGGAAGAGACAACGTGTCTCGGGAGAAACGTTAGAGATGACTCTATCCTTTAGCTGTCATGGCTACAAATAACTATACTGGGGATGTTGTGCTAATTAAGATAGATTTCTGATTACGTGAATGTCGTTTACAATTAGTGACGGTTAATTTGTAAGAAATGACCAGGTTTAAATTATCGGGGATATCATCAAAACCAAGGTCGGTGCGATAAAAAAACGACCCTCAAATCTAATCACAGTATCGTGATGTTGTCTTGTGGAGAAATACAAAGCAATAGTTAGATTGCACTGAGGGTAATTATATCTGTCTTAATAGGGAACGGGAATGAACAGTGGTCATTTCTAGTTTTCTTTCTAAAGTTCTAAAGTGAAATAAATCAGTTAAATGCGCTAGATGACGCATAGTCTTTGATTTCAAACGTCCAACAAGAAAAACAACAAGAAGAACAAGACGAACTATATGAACAAGAAGAACAAGAAAAACAACAATAACAACAAGAACTATTCAACGAAACCAAGAATGGCCAATACTACTAACTCCGTCACAATAAACATCTTGATCAAACATGTATAAGTTTTGTCTCTTTACTTCTATCGCCTTGACTTAATTTCTTGCTTAAGTACAAAAGGAAACATGGGGAATGACCCCCACTTCAAGCAGACCAGCTGGCTCTTTACCTAGCCAGCCGATCGCTTCGTCACTCCCACTGAACCACTCTAGCTCACAGAGATGGGGAATTTGACCCTAAAACGTCACTTTCTAAATGGTTTAAATCCCTTTCTAACCCGCACGTATCTTTGTGGTGAATTCCTCCACAACTTGAATTAATGCACCGGAATTATTTAAACGCAAATGGATTTCTAAATGATTACGTACAGGCAGGGTCACTGTACAGGAAACCCTTTGTAAACTCATCGTGAGATTGCCAGCTTTTTGTTGGCAAAAATCTTAGCGATTGTGAACTTACTTAAACATAACTAGGCATGGTTCAACAATGCTGAAATTATTGTTGGGCTTTGTGTGTTGTAGGCATCTGAAGGCCAAAGTAATACAGTGAAATTGAACACCTTTTGTGTAAAAAAACACACAACAGAAACAAAACAGCAGTTACAACAATCTTGACGGGCATGCACTTTAAAAATTTACACAAGGATGGAAAAAAAAATTGTAATACCACAAACTCCATACCTTTTTGCGCGTGATTAAACAAATAGACAAAATTACTTATAATTAGAGAAAAGTAAATGACAAATGTGTGAGTTCTTCCTTTGAATCACTTGAAAGGATTTTTTTCTTCATCAAAGAGGGTTACCCGTTGATTAAACAAAGACTTCACAAAGTCCATTATTGACGAGACGGAAATTACATTATCATTCCCTCTTGACAAAGGATGGCGCTATTGTATGGCAATATTCTCAAGGCAGATCTTTTCACTTTCACATATAAATCAATTTCGTTGATTTTTTTCGTGTATCTGTGATGCTATTATGTGATATATACCCAGTGTGATTTACATACAAATGAATTTCCAGCCCCAGATCGACCTTAGAAATGTAAAAAATAATGATGATTAGGTCTGCCGTAGTCATCCACTTCACTCTTGTCTTGCAGTTGTGTCGCATTCAACATCAAACACGAAGGAAGTCAGTCAACTGTCATCAGAGTAAACCACACTCAGAATGCCATGCCATTGACAAACCGCAGGGTAACTTTTGCTGTCAGGACAAACTGGACAAATCCAATAAGTTTTCCCAGAAAGTGATCGTTGTGGAGAAATGCATACTAATACAATAACCATCGGTTCTTACGGACGTAATTGAAATTGATTGAAAGATGAACGTGGTGGAAGTGCACATTTTGAGATCATCACGTGGTAGCGTGGTGAGATTCAATCACAATCATTGGAACAAACCTTGTGTTCTAATAATTTGACGAACTGACCTACCCTGTCCAATCAAGGTTTGATCTAACCACTGCATCTAAACATCAATTTAAGCTCAGCCTTGGATTTAGAATGTTTTACAGACTGCGATATGGGCTGGGATCAGCAGCCAATAATAATGTGGTCGGTAGGACAATGAGGGATGTTTCCAATTACAAACAAATATGAGACACAATAACGAAGCAATTATGACATGAAGTGTAGATCTATCAATACAGTTTGAGATTAGACTTCAACAACAGTCTCTTTAGATTCACAACAACTAAATGTATCCTAAATCATTAAAACAGTCTCTATAGAAGTAGTACTTCTCTTTAAAAAAAAAGGTCCCTGACTCGATGAGAGGGTAGTCAACTCCTGCTGATTAAAAAACGGAAAAGAATTTGGTTTCTAAAAGCTTTCCTCCTTTTCAAATTTGTGGTTTTATTAGTGAGGTTGTTGGCCGCAGTACTGTACCACTTAAAACTGTGCTTATGCAGTTATGATAACCCTTTATTTATCCAATTATTACTTTCCAGCAGCCATGAACCGCACTGATTATTGTGTATTTCCAAAGAACAAAGGTGCACGTCTTTGTTTTCACAACAAAACCTGAGGTTTTTCTTATCGGATTTCGAACCTTTCTCTATCTTCACTGGACAGAGATGCATGCCTTTTGTGGTAACCCAACTCATAAGCAATCGGTACGCAGGAGTAATTCTGACTGTCACATCCCACCGGATGAAGCCTCGATCAACCGTTGGGGGAGGGGGAAGGTTTATAATACCCAAGAGCTTCGCAGATGGGCAAATTGGTTGTCCCTAGAGGAACTGGCAAATTGTCGATAATAATCAAGCAAGACGATTATGAAAGGATCCTTTAGAAGATGGATTCATGACAAATCAAGTGTTTTTTTCAATTTTAATAAGAATGATTTGTCTTGCGTAATACCCCGTATTCGCTTGTTCTGTGAGTTTAGCATAAAACTGGGAGCTTATTGCACAATTTTCTCTCAGTGTTAAACATAAAACAAATCCAACTCGAGATTATCAGATCAAAACGAAGGTTGAACATAGTTTTTAGTTGTGTTTTTATCCAAGATCAGAATTAAGGTCAGAAGTTTAGACTGATTTTGGTGAAGATTAATTGACGGTTCGTTTGAAAACACTTTAAGATTAGTCGATTTCCGAAGATAATTCTTTCACCGTCAACAACTTAAGGATAAATGTCAGTCAGTCGTGTTCATTCTCAGAGAAAAAATAATGGGTTCCAGGTTTGTTATTAAAGTTCTGGGGATGTGTAAAAAAAAGACTTAAAGATGTAATTTATGTGTTACGCCCAAGGTCAGACAAGATATCAATCTTGAACAGTAGCTGAAAGCTGTATCCTTTCATATCATACACAACAGAGTGTATACAAATTCAACTCCGGTGAATCTATTCTAACGATAGAATATGAGATAGCGGACAAATATATCCAGAAAAGAAAATATATACCATTGGGAAATATCTCCTGCCAGCGGATTCATTGTCATAGCTCAGGTCTTCTGCTCGATATGCAAGTCATTTCCATAATTGATGTAATATTACAGAAGTAGCTCCTTCAACAAGGAAGGAAGGAGGATATATAAATAATCACAGAATACTCTTAGAAAATGATAAACAAAAATCACAATAATGAATGTCTCCTCACAGATCAAGATCAAACAAGCCTATTTAATTCCTTATGTATATATAGTAAGTATCACTGGCTTCTTCAAACGATGAATTTTGTTACAGCTGTAAAACGACATTACCTTGGACGAAGAACGAAAAACTTAATACTCGGTTAAACAAATATATAGGGTTTACCCCTGAATCAAAATTGACCCCGATTTCGGGTCCCGTATGGCCTGATTGAAGTCCGGGTCAGGTTGACCCGGAATCTGTGACAAAATGACCCGGAAAAGGGTCAAACTTACGCAGAATCCTAGTTTTTAACCACTTTCCCGGTAAACCTGACCCGGCAATGGTTCAGACCCCACTAGGCCACAGAATCCATATCAAATTCTGATCCGGGAGAGTTTAGAGTGGAATATTAATGTCTCCATCAGAATGAAGTCTGTCAAAACAAAGAATCAGAAGAGATTGAGCACGACTGTAATGTCAGTTGAGCCATGGGTAAAGTTTGTAATGAAACATTAGTAGTAACAAAGTAGTAGACTACGTTATTTTTTTTATTCTTTTGAATAAAACATTAAATTTTGATCTCGATGACGTTCAACATTGAAGGTAGACTGGTTGCAATTTCACAATTTAATGTCCATAAAACAGACCAGAAATTTCATTTCCCATTGAACATGATCGGTAAACGGAACTTTGCGTTTCAGAAGGCTGGGTACCAGACCATTTCAATTGACGGAGACTTCAGGAAATAGCCAATGAAAGCTTAAAAGGGTAAATAATGAAATAGCAGTAGGGTCTGCTAAGATCATGATTGCTGTTTGTACATCATATGGAAACTCAAGATACCAGCTAAAGTCATCCCATTAAACTCTGTGATAGGGAATAGAAATTTTCAAAAATGATTGGCTACTTCAGTAGATCCTATGGTACCAGTCTTGAGAACAAACAAGAATCTCGTCGACAGAAGCAAAGCCATTTTTTTCATCATAAGGCATTTGGATCATAATGTATTTCTACGTTTGTCTATGATATTAGATTAGGGGGAGGGGGCGTATGTATTATTCGGTTCACCGATAGATGGCAGGTTTTGTTCAGTGTTGTAGTCAAGTACCTTTCAGTCGAGTGTCAAGTACTGCCGACTACTATAAGGTTGTCGAGTAGTATTGATATCTGAGTACAGAGTCCAACAGCCGAGTACCAAGTTCTTGCATCTCCGAGTACGAGTATGTGTACTTTATGAAATAACAATGCAAAATAAGGTATCAACACATTTATTGCTTTTTTATTCTAATTTAAAGAGAGTGCTTGACATGATAGTTATAATAACTATCTTTCGAACACAATACATCTTAGATTTTACTTTTTCCAGAGTTGTATTCCTCTATAGGCCTTGCATTAACGCACGTGCAGGAAAGCGCAAAGGAAAGTGGTATTTTGACCACGAGTACTTAGAATCGGCGTCCGAGTACATTTGCTGTCGAGTATCGAGTACATGACCTCGAGTACAGGTTATTTTTTCAGTTGAGTATATCAAGTATGGACGGGGAGTATACGAGTATTTTGCCAGCCGAGTACGAGTACGAAGACGAGTACGAGTTCTATCAAGGGGTACTCAAGAAGTACTCGAGTACAAGTACGAGTACCATGAAAACGGTATTCGAGTAGTAATCAAGTACCAGTACCGAGTACGAGTACTATCAAAACGGTTCTTGAGTAGTAATCAAGTACCAGTACCGAGTACGAGTACTATCAAAACGGTACTCGAGTAGTAATCAAGTACCAGTACCGAGTACGAGTACTATCAAAACGGTTCTTGAGTAGTAATCAAGTACCAGTACCGAGTACGAGTACTATCAAAACGGTTCTTGAGTAGTAATCAAGTACCAGTACCGGGTACGAGTACTATCAAAACGGTACTCGAGTAGTAATCAAGTACCAGTACCGAGTACGAGTACTATCAAAACGGTTCTTGAGTAGTAATCAAGTACCAGTACCGAGTACGAGTACTATCAAAACGGTTCTTGAGTAGTAATCAAGTACCAGTACCGAGTACGAGTACTATCAAAACGGTTCTTGAGTAGTAATCAAGTACCAGTACCGAGTACGAGTACTATCAAAACGGTACTCGAGTAGTAATCAAGTACCAGTACCGAGTACGAGTACCAACAAAACGGTACTTGAGTAGTAATCAAGTACCAGTACCGAGTACGAGTACTATCAAAACGGTTCTCGAGTAGTAATCAAGTACCAGTACCGAGTACGAGTACCAACAAAACGGTACTTGAGTAGTAATCAAGTACCAGTACCGAGTACGAGTACCATCAACACGGTACTTGAGTAGTAATCAAGTACCAGTACCGAGTACGAGTACCATCAAAACGGTACTTGAGTAGTAATCAAGTACCAGTACCGAGTACGAGTACTATCAAAACGGTTCTTGAGTAGTAATCAAGTACCAGTACCGAGTACGAGTACTATCAAAACGGTACTCGAGTAGTAATCAAGTACCAGTACCGAGTACGAGTACCAACAAAACGGTACTTGAGTAGTAATCAAGTACCAGTACCGAGTACGAGTACTATCAAAACGGTTCTCGAGTAGTAATCAAGTACCAGTACCGAGTACGAGTACCAACAAAACGGTACTTGAGTAGTAATCAAGTACCAGTACCGAGTACGAGTACCATCAACACGGTACTTGAGTAGTAATCAAGTACCAGTACCGAGTACGAGTACCATCAAAACGGTACTTGAGTAGTAATCAAGTACCAGTACCGAATACGAGTACCATCAACACGGTACTTGAGTAGTAATCAAGTACCAGTACCGAGTACGAGTACCATCAAAACGGTACTTGAGTAGTAATCAAGTACCAGTACCGAATACGAGTACCATCAAAACGGTACTTGAGTAGTAATCAAGTACCAGTACCGAATACGAGTACCATCAAAACGGTACTTGAGTAGTAATCAAGTACCAGTACCGAGTAAAGTGCTGTGATACCCAGAGTACAGAACGCTCTATAGATGCCTACTATTATTATTAATTGATAATTTCTACAGCTTCCTCATTGCCAGACAGACTTTCTTCTGCTTATTATGATAAGAATGAAGCAAAGACCTGCTGTACTTTTGACTAAAGAGCGCTAATAAGAAAAAACAACACCACAATCGCATAAAGACAAGGCAAACAATAAGAACCATTTATTTCTAACAGCAATTCCTCTAGCCTATTCAAAGAGACAAGAACACAGTCCTGTTATAAAGGTGAACGCCGTGGTCTTATCAAACAAATTCTAAACGCTCTGATTGATCTACGAAAGAGCAAGCTAGAGGCACGAGACTTTATTAAGAATCCCAAGTCATACATTGCTACTGAGTTGAATCCCATCAGCACGGTTAGATGAAGCGCTGTATTTGGCTTGTTGTTCCGGGGGGTAGGCTGCATCCGACATAAAGTACGGTCGGCTGCCGTTGTATCACACGGAAACTTGAGCAAACAAACAGAGCGACTTGAACAGGAGACTACGCGCCCATCCCTCGTGATGGATGGTCTTCACGAACTCAGTAATTAATTTAAGACAATGTTTAGAATACTGCAGGATGTCTTTAGTAAATAGTTTCACCATTGAGTGAATGATAAGAAACTGTAGGTGCCAGTGATACACAAAACCTTGCAAGATATTTCCCATTTAACTGCAAGATATTTCCCATTTAACTATCAGTGATTAATTATTAATGAGGTATGTAATAATTTTAATTGTCCAAGCAACCCAAGTAACCCATTGCAGTATTATTGACAGCCATCATCATTGAGAATTATATTTGGGAGTTAAGATTTGACATTCTTTGTCTTGATTTTAATAAATGAGAAAACAGAATTAGTTGTTGAAAACTGCTTACCAACCAAAAGAACCTAAATGGTTTAAATGAATAAGAAAAAAAAAAAGAAAAAAAAAAATATATATATATATAAGAAGTTAATGGTCTGACGTGAGTCTTTCTCTTCATTTTTAATATTCGAGAAAGACTCGGCCAGGGTCGAAACATCAGGCCATTAACTTTGTTTGGCACTGATTTTAATAAATCATATTTATTTCAATCAAACCCGAGGATGAGGATTTAGTTGCAGATCAGGATGATTACAATCAGAATCAAGAGATCCTCAGATCTTGACGAGGTTCCGTGGCTGACTAATGCTGTCTTTTTACTTGATTGATTATTTTGTTTTTGTCTCCTCAAAATAGCCTTATCCATCACAATATGTATTTCATCCAGTCTGCTTACAGTATTACAACTCATTAAAGTTGTATCGCCAGATTGTTCGCCGAAGTGCTAAAACATTTACAGATATTCTTTTCTTAACAGTGAGTTCAAAATGAAAAAAGTAAAACACTTTTGCGTTTGCCACACCGCACGAAACACTTGTCAGGATGGAATCTGGTATGGCTAATTGATTTTAAATCTAGCAAGAGTGTTGTTTTGGGTCCCAACATAAGTGAAGCTCATTTATATCTTTCAACATTACTAATCAAAAACGTTTTTTGTTGTTGTAATGAAGTGTCTAGCTTGAAACCTCTAGAATCTACACAAAAAACCACCCCGAAACAAAAAAACAAATAAACAAAAAACAACAACAAAAAACCCAGCTGTTTAATATTTCAATATATTTTTACTATAACACTGGCAAAACGGAAGAGAAAAATTCCGGCTCTGGTTTTCTAAAACCAAATCATTCTCAATATACGTGGAGAGAGAGAAAAAACAAAGCATGTTAAATGCGCCGATGTCTGCAGAGTAAGATTTGAAGATCTTCTGAATATTCAATGTTATATTGAAATGATTAAAGACACAGAGTCCCTCAGTTATTCCCTTTGTAGATTGTCAATGTGTAATGAGACTTTTCATTTCCACTCCGCAACTGTAATATTTAATTCATTTTATGACCAGTTCATTATTCAATCATTCATAATCAGTAAGCAAAAATGGTGACTGTATGTTAAAGAGTACACCTTCATTTCATTCCTCTGGTTTGAATAATGTAAAATGCAAACAATCGTTTGAGTTAAAATGTAGAAGGAAAACTTCCTTCAATATTTAACAAATTTGTGCACCCTTATTGTGCGTGATTATCATGTTCAAACCTCGCCGTTAAGCCGGTTGACCTTCGTTAAAGTGTTTGATTTGGTTCCTTCACGTATATTAAAGCAATTGGAAATCAAAGGTTACTCTGACCCAAGGATGGTTCAACATAACCAACATCCGGGTCAACTTGTGACTTCAACTTGGGGGTCATCAGAGTTCAAATAGGCCTCACGCTATTGGTTAGTGCACTGAAGAGAAACCAAATTTGGGTGAGTGGTTTAATTCCCTGCCTTTTCACCTCTGTGGACACCGGTTTGAATCCCACCCACCTTAGACCTGGAGCCTTGCGTGTGGATCTGATTGTTATTCCCTACCAGATTGCGTGGGTTTTCGTCTTTGGTTTTTTTTCTTCTCAGATCTCAAACGGATTTCTCAACCGTCTGCTTCAGGTCAATGGGTTACAGTACTAGCCACTTTTGAGAGTCCATTGGTTTCATTACTCGTACCAGTAATATTCGAAATAAATAAATAAACAAATAAACAAACAATCTTAATATATTGTCTTTACAAGTGTATGTCAAAAATCGTTCAATACTGGATTACGATGTAGAATCACAATAAGCTGATATGCAACTGACAAGAGGGAAGAACACAAGTTCTGCAGAATGATTGCATAAAAATAAGCAAATTTAGCACTAAATTGAATACAAGTGCAGGTAGAATGTGCCAACTGTATAGAATTCTGTGGTTCAAAGCCGTAGGTTATTAAATTCACACCCTTCAATGAGTATTATGCTGTAGATGTAGTCTTTCATTACACACTACTGAGCCAAACAACTATGATTTTATTACATGAGGTCTAAGTCAGTTACTTCAGGGTTCCTGAACATTTCTGCGGGTTCATTTTTCCGTTCAACCGATCATTTTTGTGTACGCAAAAAAATGTAATTAAAGAAAACTACAGGATAGGTGAAGCAAGGTCGGTTTTTACCACTGTAAGGGAAGATGGAATAATAGTAAAACATCGAGTCGATAATTAACCTCATCGATAGTTGCTTGGTTTCGAGCAGTACTTTGTACATTCCTAACAAGCTGTATGACTACCCAAACCAATCGATGGAATCAAGTACACAGGGGTGTTTCTGAGTACACAGGGGTGTTTGATCAAGGATCGAGCTACAACTTAACATTTTAAAGGGAACAATTTCAGATAGCAGTCATGGTTTCCATAAATCGGAATTAATTCATTTTGCGTCCCAGTGCTGATGATGACGTCACAGATAACCCATACCTGTCATTCTAATAAGAAGCTATACATGCTCAAAAGGTAAAAAAAAGTTCCGCTAATTGGAAAAAAAGTTTCAATTTTTAATAACGTTGTCCCCTTTTGCGTTAAGAATTAATACAACATCACCATGGACAAGAATTGTGACATGCAATGTAAATAACACCCCTAAAAAGGACAAACAAAAAAGTATTGGGTTATTTCTCCATAAATATTCAGACTGTATCTTTAATTCCTTTGTCTTTCTTATCGATAAAGTAACTATCTTGAAAAAGTTCTTAATTGCGATTATTCAAGCAACACGTGTCAAATACGGCAAGTCTGTCTCCGTGCCCAGATCGCCTGCTCCTGTTCGATATCGTAAAGTTCATCCATACCCTAACAGCAAGCACGTGAAAATACCTTCTTAATAGTCTCACAAAACTAGACTATTTGAAAGAAAAATGGCGCTTTGCAATACCCTGCCAGCGTTTTATTGAATTGGATCCTGATGCCCATTTTCAAGCTCTCATTCGGATGTGAAAGCAGGAACGATGTACAGCTCCAGGGTATCCAAACTGCAGGTACAAACGAGCCGACGTAGGGCAGGGCGAACCTTAATCAGGTATCGTCATCTTGTAGGAGGATTGCTCCTAGGGCAGGTCGGACGGAGATGGTTCAGGATGAGCAAGATCCTTGCTCTACACAGCTGGCTAGTGCTACATTATATCAGCAGGTAGTACTCCATCCAGTTTTACTCGTGTTAGTTTAATATTGACTCTGTGTACCCCAAGGGTCTCTGTTTGGTCCACAGGACCAACACAAAACCACATCACGTGAGGGGATGGGAAAGGGGCGGGGGCGTATCTGCCCCGATGGACAGATTAATCCCCGTGGGAAATCTCGCCTCTCTTTATAGCCTCAGAGCATAGAATTGCATCTTGTTTATGGATTTCTTTTTTAGATTGAAATGTGAAGATGTTGTACTTCAATCTCACATCCGATGCATTGTGGGATAATTTTAAGAGTGTCGTTCCCAAAGTTGGTGCAGAGTACGCGTTATTCATGCGAGTTATTTCACGATTTCGTAAGGGGATGCGTTATTCATTATTCACATAAATATTTACAAATTAATGTAATTGTTACCCCATGAGTTAAGGTCAATCTGCTTGAAATAATATGTTTCTAGAATAGTGTTCGTTTCAATATCTCATCGGAGAAATGCGATGTGACGTCATCAGTGACGTGAGGAAAACTCAAACTGCGGACGGGTTGACAGGTATACACTGTCAAATATACCAATAAATACAATATGATGCATAATGTTGTGATATCTTTCCAACAAGAAAGAAAAGTTTTACTTCTTTTTTGCTGAACATGATTATTAATAATCAATGTGTCTTTAAAGGAAAATTCGTTAACCAGAGAGCGAGATTGTAATAATTGTACGAAGACACAAAACCCTTTGAGTTTTCGCTGAAAAGATTACGTGATAAGTGCGTAGGAAAAAATGATTTAATTATTCAATATACAACTTGACAATTAAATTTGTATTTATTGAATCATAGCCGATGTTTTTTTTATTAAATGGAAACTTCGCATCGCAAGTGTTTAAATTTCGAAACTTGATTGATTTGTACAGCTCGATATAGGCCTATTGTAATCTAACGATACACTGTATTGGCTGCACTGAAAAAAAAGATCAGCTATAAGAACTTGGATTTTTTTTCTATATTAATTTTTAGAAGTTTGTATCAACTTGTTTTGGTTCATAACTCTAATTGGCTCCTTTTACAGATGGGCAAGTTTGATAAAACGCATGGCTGATCCGATTCGCCAACACGCTGTGAAATTACTCAGTTATAAAAACACGATGGGGACGGTGGCAATCCTTGGGATTTACAGATCACTGCTCACTTACTTGACGATCGATGGGTAGTCGTAGAAAGACTATTACCCCTAGAGAGGTACAGCTAAGTAATGGGAGAGTCTTCTTCGTGACTGTTCATTTGATCAAGGTGGGGAACTTTGTGAACATCTATACTGAGAACATTTCCGGTTTGACCTTGTGGGTCTGTGTTGTCTTGTAAATAATGTTGACAAAAGGAAAACGCGAATCTAAAAGCGTTCGTTAAATAAGTTACTTTTACCGCATAAATTTTTTAATTGTTAAATTGACAAAATATATTAACCCCAATAATGTAAAAATTTGAAGCAACCCTTACTGTACCTTTACCCATAACCATAACCATAACCATAACCATAACCATAACCATAACCATAACCTACAATGATGGCAACGGAAGTAGTAAAATAATGTTTAGTATCAATCTTAAAGCCTACGTATTATTGTGAAAGAAGCAACAATATAATAGCAATTATATCCACACCAATAAAAACAACATCAGCAACATCAACATCCATTCATCATTCAACATCAACGACATCAGTTTCAGTATCAGCATTATCAGAAATGCCACGTGAGAAGCAGTAACTACAACAACTGCCCCAGTAACAGAGTAACTGCACTAGCACCAGATGGTAACTGCACCAGCAACAAACAGTAACTGCACTAGCACCAGATGGTAACTGCACCAGTAACAGAGTAACTGCACTATTACCAGATGGTAACTGCACCAGTAACAGAGTAACTGCACTAGCACCAGATGGTAACTGCACCAGCAGCAGCAACTGCCCCAGTAACAGAGTAACTGCACTAGCACCAGATGGTAACTGCACCAGCAACAAACAGTAATGCACAGCAGCAGATGGTAAACTGCACCAGCAGCAGATGGTAACTGCACCAGCAGCAGCAACTGCACCAGTAGCAGATAGTAACTGCACCAGAAACACAGAATCGATGGACTGAAATCAGTTTTAATTGAATAACCATGCAGCAACAGCAAGACGAGCTACAATATCACAACAGCAACAACAGCGCAGCAGGAGCAACTGCATCAGTCATTAACACATTTTGCATTTAATGGAGGGCTGAGTGTTGGTAGGGAGGATTTCCATTCAACACATGAAAGCTTCGATGTCAAACTGAAAAGTCGAAGGGTAATAGGAGATACAGAGACAGGTGTATTTAAAGTTGTAAGACGACATTGATTCGTTGACAGAGAAAAAAAAGGTACTGTCCTAATAGGGGGTATTAAACGGTAATGTAATGCAGCCGTGCCGTTTTTCATGTAGTTCATGAGCTACACCAGAATGATTTGACAAACATAAACAGAATATTCATGTCATTTTTGGATTGTCTACTCTTATCATTGTGTGGCAGTTCTGGGTTAGTGGTCTGAAACTCATCACATCTCACAGCTTTACAAACATCGCAATGAGGCATTCTATTTAACCTCATTGAAAATGTTGCCCTACGACGGAGTGACAATTGAACAACATTGGGCTGGTAACTCATCGTCACAATACGCAAGCATAGAGGCAAAGTCGCTCGGAGATCATCCTTATCAATAGCTTACCATCGTCTTAAACCTGGCCTTAACAATCTACACAGACCCAGGGGGCTGTTCAAAACCTGCCAATATGACAAATGTCACTATTTTATATTAACCGTGGTAAACGAGGCAATAAATATGTCAACAAGGGGGATATTATGTAGCATTGCGCGCCAACAACGGAAGAGCTGCGTCTTTGGCCAGTGGGGCTGCGGTAAATCTCGGCTGTGGTCTCCACGATGAAGACGGGGTATATGAAGAACGGAAACAAAAACACAAATACTTTACTGAGCTTGATCTGCAAGAGTGGCCCATAAGAATCCGTGCCTATTTAAAACCAGACATCTCTGACCTCACTTTCTGAACGATGGAAAATAGCAAAAGCAAACACGTCTAAATATAGGTCATTCCCCTAAAACACCACATAAATTCGGAAGGTAAGCAACACAGATGGCTATTGGAAATGTTGTTGTTTTGCTCTACTGTGCTTGCTCAAACTAAGGTAGCTTTAAATTTGTGCTGACCAACTAAAGAGACATAGGCATGTATTTATAAACGCCATCAGAAAATCTAACGGGTGAAATAACGGAGATGTTGAAACTCGAAATATGTTTTCATACATTGAAGGTCTTTATTTAACGCGGTAATCCGAATCGAGTATTAGCACAACACGTGTTAGATTAATATTGGCCGTATGTACCTCAAGGGTCTATGTTTGGTCCACAGGACCAACACAAAACCACATCGCAAGAGGGGATGGGAAAGGGGCGGGGGCGTATCTGCCCCGATAGACAGATTAATCCCCGTGGGAAATCTCGCCTCTCTTTATAGCCTCAGAGCATAGAATTGCATCTTGTTTATGGATTCTTTTGTGTAGTATCAGCACATAACAAGTTAGGCAATGCCAGAGCTGCCAACTCTCCCTGATTCTGCAGAAAGTTCCCTGAAATAAACCAAGTTTCTATTTTTTGATGAACAAATTTGAAAAACTCCCTGACAATAGACAACTTTTCCTATTATGTAAATTGTAATTCTAAATAATCTCCCTGGCTATTGGACAAAATCTTCCTGATTGTGAGATGCAAATGTTGACAGATTTTGTTACTGCGTTCTTTTTGTGACAGTGTTCCCAACAAACCCGATAATTCAAAGAGAATATACATGTTGGTACAGTCCACAGTGAGTTTGCACAAACTTGAAGTCTTAATAATCAAGCCAAGCCACTTGTCACATCGACTTAATTAACTCCTCCCTACTGACAACAATTTGCACAATATGGAAAAAACAAACTGCAGGGGCGAACTACCATTGCTTCTGTTTAAGCCTCGTTATTAGTTTTTGCAATCCAGGCGGAGGGAACCTGCAAGGTTGGGTCTGGATTGCGAGTCTCTGTAATTACCTTTTCCTTCCTGGACTATTCCAGTAATACTTGGAGTTGGGATGGGATGTGGACGGGTTGTAAAAGGCAGCTTCGGTACCGTCCAGTCAGCGCACAGTCCCACAGTTCAGGTTTGGTACCATTCCAAATCAATAATTCGTGAAGCCAATTTATATTGCAATACCTGGTGGTATTTATTAGTGAGGTCCTCGTCAGATTGGTGATCACTGGATTATTGATGTGGTATTTGATGGGGGGGGGGGGGGCTTTGTGTACGGCTTACTCCAATCAATGGACGAGAGGGGATTGCTCGTGCCACTAAAGGTTAATTAGGCTTTTTGTTCCCCAATCACAATTGCTTGTTTCCGACGAATTGTAAGTCCAACACAACATTGGTATTGTATCTTCACTTTAATAACTGAAATGATGGAAATGATTGGTATGGTTCAACAACTAAAATAACAATCTTATTCGAACAAGTAATACTCAGCTAAATTATGGTGTATTGACCAAATTTCGTTCGGATTTGACATTGTGGACTAGGTTAAACAAAGCACAGGCCTGGGCCAGTACTAAAATAACTTTTAAAAGATTACAAACTAAAGAGAAACGGTTAATGTTGTTCACATTTGTGATTGTTTTCGAGGTACCATGGAAGCCTCTCTCACTTTCTTTAGAGATGAGTTTGTAAAACAACTATCAATGTTGTATTATTCATGTAGATCTTTATATAGAGTAGAACCTTCAGAGACAATGCACTTGATTAGTTTGCATTTTGATGTTATCAATCGCTTGCTGATCTTTTTCACATAGTTGGATAATGTATAAAACATAAATTCACGACGCGATCCAATGCTTTTGGTCATATTTATAGAAACTTCTACTAGATAGAGCAAGGTTGCAGGGACAGAAAACAACATCAGAAAAAAATGATTTAAGACATACATTTCCCAGTCAAAACCTCTGTTTGATTTCATTGCACAAAGATACACCTTTCATTGTTTTCCTACAAAACTGATATCTGAAACAAAACTCGAAAGGCTGTTTTCAAAACAGTTGCAGTCTTTGTCATTTTTCTTTTTCAAAAAGTGACGCTGACGAACGGTCAGGCAAAGCTATCATCCCCACTGATGAATGCTAGTCTCAAGAAAACACAAAATTACGAGCACGAACAACTTTGAGATTGTGAGTAAGCAATTAGAATGAAATCGCTTTAGTATTGGTGACTGATTTTTTCAATGGCAAACATCCGAGCCGCTGAAATGCCGATCCTCTGAAAACAATAGAACACATTACGTTTACACAGTGCCGCGTGCAGCGTTAAATCCCACCATGGGCTGAAACAGTGTGAGCATTTTCCCGCGTGCGCGGAGATGATTAAATATTGTTCGAGACAAAGTGGACTCTTGAGATGGGCTTGATACTGCGCTGTAACGCATTAATAATCAAGAGAATGAAGCTAAATTGACATGGCGTGCTGAAGCACTATAAATTTATCAGAGTTGCAACTCAAGGTGTGTCCGTTTTTGACAATAATGGACACGTGCGGAAGAAGCAGAGATCATTTGATGTTGGGTTGACTGGTTCATAAATGTGTTCATATTCAGTGAAATCATTTAAACATGAATTGATTTTGATCACGTGACACGCATCATTGGGTGACTATATTATTTGATCACATCAAAGCACTCGTGTGTGAGAGGCGAATACTGGAAATGGAAGAGTGACCGAGCGTGAACCGTTACTTCGCAAAAATTGCCGCTATCATCTTGAGTGGTTTGCAATGCCTTTCCGAGTTTCCAATCGAATGGGTTGTGATACAATAACTTTGATTATGCAAAGTTTGAGGCAGGTTTTTCTCACAGTCAAATATAAATAGTGCATTTATGAAAAGAATAAAATAGTGCCCGGCTGTGTTCAGTGTACACACAAACCGCTGTGTAGAAATACTGACAAAGGTACTACATGACGCACTGTTCAAGTGCAACTGCTCTGTACAATATAAATACAATCATAGCTCTTGGTTGTTTTCACAGATTAATTTAATTTTAACATTTTCCAAGTACATGCTTGAATCATCGTCTCTTCTCTCTTAAACACATACATAGTACTCTTGCCTCAAGATTATTTAAAGAAAGGTAATCAAATCAATCGAACCGTCCAGTTTTTGTTTTGTCAGACACATAACCATTTGAGTAAGGCGTCAAAAATCATTATAGCAGGTGCTTCAATAAAAACAAACAAGACATACAAAATTAAGAAAAAAATTGCTCACATTTTGAGTTTAAGTAGGTTTTCCAAATCTAGCTGCCAATTGAGTACCAAAACATTTGGCCCCGGTATGTGTCTGTTCTCAGTTTCTGGCAAGTGAAATCTTCTAGATAATGATTTATTCCAGTGTAGTTTAGTCATCAGTCACGTACACACAACCAAACAGGCACATTGAATAATGCGTAGGAGTCCGCGATGAAAAAACTTGCCCCAAAACTGCCTGAAATCACATGTCATAGTCTGCGTTGGTGGCGTCATCCGTCCTCCAGTCTAGAACGTCAAATAACACCCGATGTTTGGACCAATCAGACGGTAGGACTGCTCACGATGAACACGGTGAACGATCGAACAATCTTAACTGGAACACCGGCTCTTACAATAGAACTATCTAAACCATAATTAAATTCAGATTCCATTTATAGTTTTAAAAATAGGGCTTCAAAGAGATGTTAATTTCAAAACGAAAAGTGAGATAGCTTGAGAAAAAGTCATACAGCAGGTGTTCAGAAAAAACAACTGGTTTGTGCATTGGTTGGAACAGATGTCGAAATGAAACACAATTACTTATAAATAAGCTACCTCTTAGTTTTCCCACAAAGTGCTTCTTAAAATTAGATTTCTTTTGTTTTCTTATTGTCAAACTCAAGATTGTTTAGATTATGTACGGTATCTACTTGGAAAGCATCCACACAGCATCCCCAAGAGTATTAAATTTGTAACTGGGTTGTAGTACGACCGTATGAAACATTATTCTCATGCCCCTCCTCTCATTTGAATGCAAATGTAACCCAGTGTTGTTAGAAATATTGCAGTGGCACTGCAGGTATCATGAATAAATAGACATTCAAGAACCATATATCAAATTATCTTAGTTTCATGAAACCTACAAAATAAGCACACCAAATTATAATTTAAAATCCTAACGTCTACGACATCTTTGCACTAAATACATCAGTGTCAGATTCACGTTTAATGTTGCCGGGATCTCTCGACTATCTGGGTGGAGAGGTATTCACCATTTACAGTTCAGAAATATTACCTGAAAGATTTCCCCCCTTGGTGTTGACAGGTGGTGATTAATATCACTTACATCAAGTCTAGGTTATGGCTGTCAAGAAAAGTGATCACCACATAATCACAATTACGCCGAGTGTATTTACTTTAAACATGGGTTTTCGTGCATGTGATTGGAGCGATGGAAGCCAGGGCTCAGATTTGTACAGAGGGAATCGGTCAATATTTATAGACTCCATTTTGACTGAGATGGAATGGTTACTAGGATTCATGTGAGTTAAATGCCGTTCTCATTGAGACCGATGTAGATGTAATGCTAATATATGTTCGAAACACCATGGAAAACGGGAACGTTCATATGAAATGTTGACATCGTATTATTCTGTAATAGTTTAACACTAAGTATTTTTAAAATGATGAGGATCAACTATTGCGAATTTTTGACTTAGTGTTTGCATCAGTTACTTTGTCTGTCGTTTAAATGAGGACTTTTGAGACCTACATCTATATTCAATTTCTCGTTCAAATTGATCACGAAGGATTCGAATCCCCTTTTTCATGCCCTAATTCTTTTCCAAAAAGCACCGGCACATCGTTTACAAAACAAATGCATTACTTGGTCAATCCTGACGAAATGAAATAAACCAGCCAAACATCATTTCTACGAATAAATTACATGATTTCGTCTATCAATACGAAATCAGCGTAAAAACTGAGACTGCAGAAAGTCGGCCACCGCATTTGAAGGACGTCCAAACCTACGGTCGAATCAGAGGTCAACCGTTGGTTACCTGTCTCTATAGCAACTAATATGACTTCCTTCATCCTCACCCATTTTTTGGTTATAACTGACACAAAAACAGACCCAATTCCCGCCAAGAATCGGAAAAAACGCAGAAGCGATCCATAAATGCGCATTCGAAGAAGAATGATCATTAGTTTGTATGGATGTTTCTTTTGAAAACCTCGTATTGTACGCTTGGAAAGCGAGAGCAGGCGAGCGCCGGTGCAATTACGTGTTGTTCGCTACACCGAATTCGATCGGTACTGGTTGCAAACAATTACTCGGTATCGTTCTACCGGAGTTGCATACGGGCATTATTGATTACATCATGTTGAACATGTCACAACTGAGTGACCAAACTAAACGAATAGCCGTTTATTGCGTTTAGACCCAGTTGCTATAGACTTTTTTGGAGGCAAACTGAACAACCCTGAAAGTTAGAGAGTCTAGTGACGTACTATGCGAAATCATACCTGGTAGTTTTATGCAATGAGTAACTAATTACTTAAAGAAATCACATGATAAATGCGTAAGATTCGGTTATTAGTTATTTCAAAAAGAAATCACTGGATTTTAAACTTAAAGATTAATTGAAAAATGTGGTTTTGTTGGTAGTATAACATTGTCCTTATAATTAGCCTGGTACCTTTCTAAGATGAGAATCAGAGCAATCATTGTCATGTGTGAATACAAGAAACCTGACAATGACTGCCACACCATGATCAAAGGTATCGTCAATGACGAACGTAGTTAAACCTTCTAAGTATCGCTGGTGTCATTTTCACCGGATTAGATTTCAGCGTCGTGAATCGTAACTTCTCTGGGATTCACCGACCTGTGATTAATTGCAACTTTAAAATGACGTCACTGCACAAACAAATGACGACACCTGAAGATGCTGCGCATGCTTGAATCCATCTTCATTGTCTCACAATAAGACAAGATGAAGTGTTTAAGATCTGTCGTGTATCTAGAGAATTCAGAATGCATTTTTAGCAAAACAAGTCCGTTAATCTCGCGTCCTCGCGACTTTCACCCTCAATTTCACATCGGCACTACGTCACCTTCCAAATCAGATCCGGATCTTCACATTTCCTCCTTGTTCGATTTTCCTGTCATGTTTTCCGCCCTTGCACCTCTTATTTTCCTCCGAAGTTTGGGCGTAAAAAGAAACCCACAATCGAGTAATTATAAAGGCTTGGGTTGGAATGATTAAAAGCTGGTATGTATACAGTTCACCACTTGGCAGCAACCCAGCAGCGTCTAGCATACACTGGTTGAGAAGTGACAGCAAAATCGAAAGGAATTCCAACAGTAAAGAAGGCTTTGACATAGATATGACACGCTGTGCTATATGTGATGTTTGTGACATCGGTAGTTCTATTCATGAAGAGTTGATAGCTGTCAATGACACTCAATTTCCGTCGAGGTTCATGTCATTTTTTTTTCATTCTCTTTCAGAAGGTTGACAAGAATAATGGGCAGTTTTTAGAGGAACCCATCTCAAAGTTCCAAGAATCTATCACAGATGTGAGCATATAATACAAATTAATGACCATGTTTTTGAGAAGACAAATACGTTCGTGACTCATCTTTGTATTTTCCGAGGACGGTTATTGGAACTTGTTCTTGTTTCAGATACAAACACTGGTTGGTTCTCTTCATACTGGGAGTGATCTGTCTTCATGTCAATCCAGTTATGACACCTTAACTGTAAAATAAATCATCAAATATAGATCTACTCCCGGAGTAAATTTATCGACAAAATGCCCGAGGGGGTTTGAGAGAATGGAGCTGTCATTGATACAGCTACTTAACGTAATAGTAATAATGGCAATACGGACAGCAAGGGGAAACAAACCTGGCAGGCCTTGCCTCTTACAATGTGAAACACGCACAGTTATCGTGTTTCATTCTATGAGGTTTGGCACGTCGATCTACATGTTTGTAATAATAGACTGGATGATCTGCTAATTAATTACCAATTGATTCAGTGTTTTATTGGATGACAAAGAGTCCGTGACAGGAATCTATAAAAGGTCACCATTTATCACGATCCATAAAGGCTGAAATTTTAAAGCTATGGTGATATTAAGGTGGTCGATACTAAAAAAGGCGAATTGTAGCTAAAATAAGAAATATTTGTAAAAACAAAAAGCAGATGAAACTGACTTAGTTGTTTTATTCAGCGATCAAACAGAGCAAAAATTACTTGTGATGAATTCTGTGAGCATGGAAAAAACATTTCAGAGAGGGGAAATCCTTGTCTAACTTTTCTATTTCTGACTTCCCTGAAATAACAGAGAAGCTTTTCTTGTGAGTTAGTCTTTTATTTCACATTTGTCTCTTTATTTTCTTTGCATGGGAAAGAAGTCCAGTGGGTGCTTAATGGGTGCCTATTCCATCTTGAGTCGTAGGCATCTTAATGTTGGATCAATGCAAACATGAAGTTCACCAAGACGCCAGAAAAGTCTTCTTAAAGACACCACACTATACACTCAGCTCATCTTACATTGCGTCCAGGTTGAGAAATAAGATACACAGAGAGGAACTTAAGACTGTTACGGCTAGGATGAAAGACTGATACAAAGAAAGCCTACGGGGCCGGGGCCAGCTGTTGGTACCCAGGCATTCAACCAAATATTGGACCAATAACAAAATAACTTGGATGCACTTTCGTTACAGTTACAAAATGTCGGTTAGAAAATATCCGCTTATAGTCAAATCGATAAGGCGATATTACGGTGAGGTAAAGCGACAACGAAACATTGGAGAGATAAAATTAATACAATTGGTATTAAAGTGGCTGCAGTATTAGGTTGAACAGATTGATTCATGTGAGAGTGACATGATTAGATGAAAAGATCATTTTGTTTGGTAATTCGGACAGATACAAATATTTTGAAAATATCCTTGTTAAGAAATGTACTGAAGGGTGTTATTCTCTATAAAAGTACACAAGTCGGTACCTTGAAAAAGACTTTGCCTCATCACACGCCTGACTAATATACAAAGTGCAAAAAGCGGTTTACTTGTTTTCTTAAAGAATCTACATCAAGATAGAGAGATGCTGGTAGATGCATAAAGACATTAAGATCCGAAGAGTCAACAGGAAGGAAGACTTAGATTTCATGTAGCGTGAATACATCCTTGTACATTGCCCAGGTAATCATGGGCGCCAGCAGATTACAAGAGTACTGAACCAAAACACAAGATTAAATTCCTAAGAATTAAACGGTTCCACCTAATGGATGTTTGATCTTATTTCATACCCATGTTATACGATGTTTTCTTATTGCAGGCTTTTGTTTTGAATGCGGTAAAGTCAATGTTTTCAAAGAGGTTGGAAATTACGGAATAAACCTACATTACACTGCTATTTGATCAGTTATCATAATTTTAAAAAGGTCTTATTTCTCAATCTTTAAGGTAAAAGCGCGTCTGATTTTACACCCATAGGGTTTAGGAAACCACACAAATCCTTCATAATATAGAAAACTTGTATCCCAAGGAGATCACCGTTACATGATACGCGTTATGGAGCTTCAACCCACTTTACATTAAACCATCAAATGTCAGATAGATCTATTTATTTTTCCCCTTTACATAAATTACCAAGCCTTCTGTTTTACGAAGACTCCCAAAGGGTGAAAATGGTAAGATTTTTATTCGTCATCTGACACCGAATCGAATGCAAAATATACAATAAAATGATAGCGGGAACATCTTAATTGCAGGCGGCCGAAACGCGACAATGAGGTAATTATTACTTGCGTCTCTTGTTACTTAGTCTTCTAATGTAGGGCGCGTGTAATAAGCCGGTAGGGACTCACGTGCTGTGGATGTATGCTATCTACTCGCGGTATTACTTTCACAGTTATTGCCAAAGCTCCCATCTTGGTGGCTTACTTTTACAGTGAATTTCTGAAAAACATGCATTAAAGCAATTCTACACTGCTCACATGGTTCAGTGGGTCTTGTTTAAGAAAAAAAAAAAAAAAAAAAAAAAAAAAACGGCTGCCGTGAGTTAAGCGTGTGAGGTCACTAAACTAGGCTGGTGCCCTTGCGGTCTGCCGTCAAGTATTCGCGTTAGAGAGATTTGTTACCGATTGCTCTGATGGATAGGGGAGCAATAGGAGTACGTGTACGTCATAGTTTATGTAGATATGTATGCAGCTTGGTTAGGGTTCGGGATTAACGTTACATGATTTAGATACCATCTGACCTCTACAATAAGATATTTACAAAGGCTTCGAGTACATACGTCATGTTTTAAACCGTTCAAAACATTGCGTCATATTTAAACATTTACACGACTCAAAATTCAAAATGACTTCGTTACAAAAGTTTCCCGATGCAACAAAGAACTACTCAGGTGACAACTGTGTTCCATTTCATGGCTCTGCTTACCGTGGGATTCTTCGCTTACGGCGCCTGTTAGATACATAATACTATGGGCCATAAGCACATCATTCTGCGGTAAGCCGAGCGATGAAAATGGGCCACGGCTGGATTAACAATGTGCAAAACTCAAAGCAGTCTTCCCAATCGACTGTGCAAGTTTAGCGCGCACCGAAACCGAGAAAACAACTCCAACGAAACTAGGCCTATATTTTCTATAACATAAAATCTATTTACCCCAAATTCTCAAAATAAAAAATACCCACAGCAATCAGTTGTAAGTACACAAATGAAAAAAAATATATATATTAAGCTAACACTGGAACAAAATTAAAACTTGGGACGCGGAAACTTATTTTTTAGAAACCCCATTTGTCAATCACACCCGAATTTGTGCGACCATTATATTTTAACATCAACGTCGGTTAAGGTTGGGCATAATTCTTGATTGTTTACAAGTAAACAGAAACATGCGCCAAGTTCTTTTTCGGGTTTTCTTTGCTGATTTTTAAAATCTATTTTACGTTCATATGTTTTATGGAAAAATTTTACTTTTCCAACAACATGATAAATTTTGTATAACCAAAAACTACGTTAAACTAAAGTATTCGACGAAACAGAATCACGCACACGTACAACTTGATACGGTTGGGACCAACTTGGTCCCGGAAGTCTGAATGTGCGCGATACTTGCACAGTCTATAGGCTAGAGAGAATGAGTCTACGTTTTTGTTTTCTTTACCTCAACAAATGACGACAATGTGCAATCTAAGCAGGACCATTTGAGTTACAATATCCCACGTGGCTGGTACCCTGCTTTTTTTTTGCTTAGTAGAAGCAATATTTCAGCAGTATTTTCTGCTACAATTCACAAAAACTATTCGAATAACAAAATAGCCTACACAGACAATTTGAAAAAAATAATACACAACAAACCCAACAAACAAAAACATAAAATCTTAGTATTTTTTTTTAGACACATTATCACATTTCGAAAGTGTCACAGATTCAAAGATTGAAAGAGTAATATGGGTAAAATTTCTAACCATAAACGAATAAACTTATTAAAAGCATTTGTTACATAAAATTCTATTGCTCATTATAATGTTGCTATTGTGTGACTTTCTTCATTTTGCTAATGGAAAATGCGAGACATTTCTCCTCGAGTGTTAACTTAATTTCTTGATCTAAAACTGTCCTTCGCATGTTGACATCCCTACGAACGAAGCCAACCTGGCATGGCATTATAGCACATTATTGGAGAAATAGCACACCATCAAAAACTTACACTCGAAAACCGAAAGTATTGCAGTTTCGTGACGACATCACTAAATCCTCAATGAAAATAACACGAATGACACTTTTGTGTTTCACTTTCTTGTTCAAATCCCGTTTGATTTGAAATTTATCCCTTAACTTTTCTATCATTTTGACAAAAGCATATCTTAGACAATAGACTTTAAAAAACTGCTGATACAGTTTTGTAAATTGTCGTCAATTTCAGCTTTTGACGGACCCCCCTCGAATATGTTTACACCGAGTGGAGCCCCTCAGGCAACCATCTTGTTTCAATTCTACCAATTACCCATGATGCATCATCCTGTCAGGCTATATCAATTCCCAGTGTAACACAGAATGCCGATTGGCTTGGTTATAACGCGTCCTACGGGACTACTGCATTAAAATGGCCAACGATGATGTTTGCCCTTAAGTTCCCATCGCGTGAAATACAGAAAGAATCAATTGCAATATTCATCTTAGGGTGTTAGATGTATCGACCTGATGTGGCTAATGCAATGGCGTAATGACTCTCTTAATGCATTTAACTTTAATTGAAACATCAATTATAATAACATGAACACGAAATGTAACTGGCAATTTGTAACGCGGCCTTAAGCCCAACGGCTATTATATGCATGGTAAGTGCAATGTGAAGAGCACGGAGAGGGCGGCTTGTGTCTTGCAAGTTACGCGAACAGTAAACAGTAGTTGGATTTAACACTCCGGAGGGGTGGAGGTATTCTTTGTGATAATCTTCCCCCCTCTGGTGATGCTCGCTATATCTAGTAAGCAGGTGAGCCACTTAGATGCAACTCGTGCTAATGGTTGTTAATTCATATTACATACTAAATGACCCTAAAGGCCTACACGAAAACTGTGAAAACAGAAACTGCCAGTTGTCATGTGTTTATTTATTTACAAGTTTTTTTGTAATTATGTCGTATAAAGTTACAAAACCGCCCTTCGCATTTAGTGCGCTACAAGAATATTGATATTAACTACCCGAAGAGAAATACATGGACTGCATTCAAGAAATTCAGAGCCAAATAACTACTCAGAAAGAGCTTAATAGCAATAATACTTACAAAGGAAAGAAGCGAATACAAAAACAATCGTCACAAAAAACAACAGTAAAACACAAATAATTTAAAGGAAAAACGCAAACCTACCCCCCCCCCGCATTACTAACCAAACTCTTGAATTCTCCGACAAACATATGCAAATAAAATCCCAAATAATATTGACTTATTTTCAAACTGCAGTTGGCGAATAAATCAGCGACATTTTCCGACTGCGGATTGACGTCTAACTCATTATACTGGGGGGAGACAATCTAACCGGAGTCTCCTTGTCCAAAATATCGATTCCGGACGTCGATTGTTTGCAGGAAAATACCGGACTGTTACCCAAAACTGACTAAGGTTAGAAACACAATACTGAAACTAATAAAAAACCAAGTCCGGCCGTATTAGAGTCACTTTTTATCCTAAATAAATACGAGGTCCGACTGTCATTAAGGACGATGTTGTTTAAATACGTTTAGAAAACCACACAGATCACGATCTATTGTGTTTGCAAACCGAAGACCAAATGGACGGCGGTGGGTAGGGAAATAGGTTTACATTCAACCATAAAAGGAAAAACCCGACAACAAATCTTTCTAGAGATCTTCAAGAGGAGCTTCAAGGTCAGATTCACTTGTGTGATGTACTCATTTTCCAATAGCAGATTACTCACGGTTGTGGGGGAAAAAATACAAGTCTCTTACCTCACTTGAAATGGTGAACAATTTGAATATTCGTAGCACCATTTGTAACGTGACGTCATCGAACGTCAAAACCACGTGAGGCTGTACATGAAATAGGAATTTGTTGTGGCAGTCAAAGGTAATTCAATGCCGTTTCGAATGAATATCACAAAAATTCAGGAATATACTACAAATTAAAAAAAAAACGTTAGATTTGACGTCAACGAACGGTTTTTTAGAATTTGACAAAAAATGAATTTGAAGGGTATAAACACAGTGACACGCTGTTTTAACATAAGATTAGAGACGTGTAATGTTGTTTTCGCCTGGTTAAGGGCTCTATCTATTGGAATATGAGCGGATCGTAAAACTGAATTTTACCTTTGAGCCTTTCTTTAAAGATCTCAGAATCCATTATTGACTGAAATATAATTTTTTCATTGTTCTTCTTAAAAAGATATTGGCAATTGGTAAGATGTGTAATCTTTGGACTTTAAGTCAGAGACGAATTCCAATCTGATTGGATCAATTTGTGTGTCAGAGAGGAATAAACAAATATGAACACTTTGTGACTACTTGACATCTGATGACTTGACATTTTCACTTTAAAATTCACAGACAGCTGAGACAGACGATAGTTAAGTTTACGTTTCTCTTGATTTGTAAAAGCGAAGGTGAATTTGAAGTTATTTGACTACAATGTGCAAACTGCCTGCAGATACGTCTACCATGTAAAGCATCCTCGATATCGAGAATGCATCTCTCCACACACAGGGAGTGAGGGAATGCTTCTTATTTCGAGTGCAGATGTTTACCGTTTAGCGATATTAGTCAATCGGAACAAATTTAAAATGGCAAACCTAGAAATGAAATATGAAGAGTCTCTCTTAGGGGCTGCATATAGCTCAGCTGCTTGATTTTCGATATTTGGCTGGTGATGTGTAGCCAAGCCAAGTAATGATAGTCTCTGAGTGTGATGGTAAAGGTTTAAAAAAAAACTGCACAATTCTACCGATCCAAATATAGATCAATTATTGGTCCTTAATCAAAACAATTACAAGACCTTAAAAGGTTTTTTTCCTTTTTCTGTAAAGGGCGATAAAAATGCGACAGTGGAATGAAACATGGACATTATTAATATTATTTACGTTTCAGTCTTTGAGTACAACTCAAACGATCGTTATTTGTTTGCAAGGTTTACTATATACCGTAGTTCTTTAGGAAGCTAATAGTTAAAATAATAAAATTATGTATCAATATTTGTTTACATTATCCTAATCATAAAAAAAACTATAAAAAAAACAATATTTTTTTTTTACTGAATTCAAACTCTCTCGATAGGTGCTACTAAATTTCAGACTCATGTACAAGTGTGATGACAAACAGGCGAATGCACAATTGAAAACAGATATTGTTAATATTTCATTTTATATATTGTTATTGAATCATCTGTTGAACATGTTGTCGTAGAAATACACAAATTTAAAATTCGATATCAAATGTAGAAACCCTTCTGTCAGCTGTTACAACACGATGAAAATTACTTGTCAATTAAAATACTTAAACTGTCCATTAGTTTTACGAACGATTCAACGGTCTGGTTAAATTATTCGAAATTATTTTCTCGATACATTTACTTCGAAACCCTTGAAGTCACTGTTACATCACGTGATAGCTTAGCAAAGGTGTCTTGTTACAGCAGACACAACATATTTTCTTGAGGCGCCCGAAGGGATTTGTTTCTTCCCCCAATGTGTAAACCTACAGAGATGTTCGCCAATGTTAGTTTCATCTCTATCGCTACCTTTTACGCAAACTCTAAGAAATGCCAACAATAAGTGAAACCTAAAACCGCAATGCCGATCAGTCCAGCCCACTGCTCAGTCCTTTTACACCCCCCGGTCGATTGATTCAGATCTCGGAAATGACTTATGGTGTAAAATGTTCTAAAATCTTTTTTTTTCTTTTCTTTTCAAAGGCTTTTGACCGAGGAAAATTGGGAGGACCGAATCTTGAGCTACCCAGCAGCTTGAGTTGAGAGCTTTTGACAATCTGACCTGATTTGGAAGACCTATATATATGCGAGACTTGTCTGCTTACTTTATTAATTTTACACTGTTGCTGCAATTTTGTTGTGCCTTATTATAGTTTTACAAATCTAGATTGAGGGTCTCGTGAGCAATTAATCCACGTCTCTTTATCTCACTCGAGTTTAGTGGATGTTGAAATGATCAAGCAGGATTTGTATGGATATGGACAAAATCTGGATATGAAAAGTTCAAAGAAAAAGAAAAAGGAAGGAGAAAAGAAAACCTCCAAAAACAACGACGACAAGAGCAAGAATAAGAACAAGGACAAGAACAACAACAAAACAAGAACAAGACCAAGAACAAGACCAAGAACAAGAACAAGAACAAGACCAAGAACAAGAACAAGAACAGGAACAAGAACAAGAACAAAAACCAAGAACAAGAACAAAACAAGCATAACGACACAACGAGCAAACAAACAATCAAAACTCTGTTATTTGTTTCGAACAAAACAGTTGTGACAGTATTGTCATTTTCTAGTCAAATTTCATGTTAATATTTACAGTATATTTTATTGAAACTTTACGAATGAAATGAACCCCTAAGGCGAAGGTTGTGTCAATCAAAGTTGGACAATCAACCTTGTTGTCTCAATAATAACAATTCAATTTCCCAATTGTCATAATACTTTCATACTACAGTTCCTTCCATCAGTATGCATGTATGATTGACTACACAGAAGAAGCTCCGCACCCATATAAATGCAATATTTTTTAGGACAATGCAAATAACAAAATAAAAGTAAACAAAATAAAAATAAAATAATTATAACTCTATTCATATTTCAAATAATAAGAAACGGTCAGTCTAAAATGTAGTTTAAAAATGGTTTTAAAAAGGAAAGAGAGTGGGACGAGGTCTTAAACGTTTGTTTAAAACTGGCAGAATCGTGGCCGTGCGATAAAGGACCTCGACCTCGCCTATGGCTTGGTCCTTTATCGCACGGCCACAACCCTGCATTCATAAATGCCCTTTTTGTTAACAGGCGTTATTGGAAAAATCTGCAAAACCTGTCTGGCATTTTCAATAGATCTTATAAGTCTGGCGACGATAAGGTCACCATTGAGCTTCCGGACACCTCTGAGCCATCAGCTATGGCAGATTAACGCGGCTGCAATTTGGTGTGATTTTTTACTTTGTCACATCCCTTTTCCAACCCTAAAACATAATTGGTGGAATGATTACATTTATAACTAACAATGTAAATAATAACAATAAAATAAATCTGGAAACTTAAGAGAAAATGAAGAAATATTGCTCGACCTTCAGCATCCGGCTCGAAGTGTCAAATTGCGAAATTATGCCGACTGCGTTACGCAAACCGTGTCGACTGCACCAACTAACAGAAATTAGGTACTATTTTAAATCCGGGATTAAGTGCTTTGTTACTAAGCGCGAACACAGACCTTGTGTCGCATGGATTTTACGTGATGTTGCATGGAGTAGCCAATACAACGACGTCCTAGTTTCGAGCGGTTTGGGTACCGTACTATTACTAAATGTTGCAGCTGAGTTTGTATGCATGTACGTCAGGGATCACGACAATCGCCTTTTATTGCATGTTTTTTTAAGGTCAAACGTGAAGCGGAAATTAAATTCAGATATAAAATTAAAAAAATACAATTTTCCAAGATTTGCGAAAATGTTTAAAATTTACAACTTTTAAATCAAGCTTTTTATTCAAACCATGTTCAATGAATGAAATATACTAAAACAGCACAATACAAGTTCCAAAGTCCAGACTCTCGCGAAAGCTCGTCACTCTCGAGGTCAACTTACACAATCCATTCCTGTCACGTCCTTGAGTAACACCGCATGCGACGCTCAACGGTTGTGCTTACGCGCGCGTGCTAGTGCGTGTTTATATCGCACGTTTAAACATGGCCATGTGATCTCCTCTCGACCACTCAGAATCGGTAAACTGTCCCGGTATTTATGAATCTATGGCCCTTTTCGAATTCACGGCTTCGGCTCCAAAATCGGCTCAGGCTAGCGGTCAGGGCTTCAGACAAGAAAACTGGGCCTGAAGCCCAATCACGAGCCGAAGCCGTGGATTCGAAAAGGGCCTATGTTTAAAACCGTTGGACGGAGAGGGCGTTATTAGTTTTGTTTTGGGAGAATTACAACAGAAAATAACACGTCCAAGGCAAATAATTTTCTCCGATGATCCTGCCTCCAATAAAAAAAAACTTTTTATGGTTTACAAATCGCGACCTTAATCCCATTTCGATCGTAGATGAGTGAACATTCTACTCATTGAAAACAAAAATACAATTTTCACAAGAAATCTTTTACAAAATACTCGAATAAAACCAACATATGGCGTCACATCATATAAATTTATATTATTCACGGTAGCCTTTATTGCAGCACATATTCCGAGTGATATTCTGTTTTTATTTAATAACATTGTTCGCCTTCTGGTTAGGATTTCCTTCCGTATCCAGAAAAAAGGAAAACGATTTGGTCAGAATGATAGACTTTGAAACAGATCAAACTCATGAGAACGTTATCAAGGTTCAACGGATGGTATTTAAAATGAAAGTGAAGACGGACAATCAAATTTTAAAACACGGGAGAAGTATTACGGCTTGACGTGACTTGCATCTTGTTAGCTCCATACAACACTATAGGCCTTCTCAAGGGAGAGCACAGCGACGTCAATTAGCCGCGTTACGATATGATGGACACCACGGAGCGCATTGTTTGGTTTGGGTTTGACATTTTGACATATTTACCCAAACCTATCAGTGTCACAGTATTCTGAAACTTGTCCAACTCTTCATTTATTACCTAACAACTCAAGGTTGCGAATATTAATATCATCATGTTAATCTCATTCAGACCAGCCTAGTAGTTTTGTATTAACACACAATAAGTGCCAAGGTTATAGCAAACATTGCATCAGCAGACAACTTGCTTCTCTCTGACCTGATTCACACAGCTCACGTTCATTCCATGTCTTGTTAGTATTGTGAACTATTCATTAATACTGTTCCATTCTATACCGACATTCATGCACAATTAAAACCATTTCGTCAGTCACGATTTTACTCAGAACATTTGTCCTGCAGCGCAGGTACCTGCAAACCAGTTGTTTAAAGGTAATCTATATAATAATCTAACAATAAATCTTTCATTTAATCAAGGTGTCGTTTCAGAAATGCCGTAAGAATACAAACTCCCAACTGAACTTTATTTGAGTAGAGAAATTCCTAATTTTCTTGGTACTAAGAGCAATATTTGACGACGGAGGAGTCCAAAGCACCTTCAAGAAAGTGGCAGGTCCCTTGAATATTTTAATACACGTCAATGAAACCAATGGATGTCAGGAGAATACACGAGGGGATAGTTTGCTTCACAAACAAGCTTGCCTTCAAAAGAAGACAGTTACGGGACAATTCTTTACTGACAGACCTGGTTGGTGATTAGAAGTGATTTGGTTGCCCCTACCGGCCAGGACCTTTAGGGGGAACTGTGGCAAAGAGGTTTGACTTAGGATATCGCACTTCGGAAAAGTATGTCACTAGTCTTGGCAAGATATCATCTTAATAGGTTGTGAGTATCCAGTTGTAAGACGCATTGAAGTTTATTTGGGGATCTTAGAAGTTTGTACTTTCGAGGGAGGGAGAGGTAACAATTCTTATTTAGGGAGTCAAAGCTTCTATGAACTACTTCATTTGGATATGTTGTTTATTAAAACTAAGATTTTCATAATACTCAAATATAAGTTGAACTAAATAGTCTGAAATGTAAAATAAATAAATATATATATATATATAAATGAATATAAGTTTGTAGTTTTATATGTCATAAATTGTGTTTATAAAAAATAGACGGATTCGACCTCAACCTAACCTTTTGCTTTTTTTATTTCCCCGTTTTCAATGCGTAATATTTTATTGTATTCCATGCATACCTCGGAAACAACGCTTCACTGTGAGTTTTCAAATGAACAAAAATACACTACTAGAGGCTCGCACAGTTCCCATGTTGGTCTTTTGTACTCTCGTAAAGAAGTCGAAGCGAAAATGAGAAACTCAGACAGGGAAAACAAATCAAAAACAAAGAGCAGACGAGACGCTACTGTGCATGATTATATTTGGTGTCTTCCAAGCTTGGCATGGCACGGTGGATTCAATCTTTCCACATTTTAATTACCACTATCTCCTTTTGGTTTGCGAAGCAATACTTTAACTGAGACACATGGACCGTTCCTTCTGACGACAAGCGCGTAGCTGCGATCAACTCATGTTATTTAAGGCACGGATTGAAATAGATGGACATCGTTTTAGGTGTTACACGGTGCTCGATCACCAAAGTTACCGAAAAGATTAATGTGGAGATTTGCTGATCAGAAAGTGCAGCTGTTAATAAGCATAGAGGGGAAATGAAAGATATAGAAAAACTAGATACCATATTAGCCTATATAGATTATATATGGGGAAATAATTGGATACTGTACTAAAGGTATCATGGAGTTGAGAATTATAAGGCGCACAAGGGAAAAGTTATTGCAAGGTACCACATAATTTGTTAACATGTTATAAATCTCAATCAGGGATTAGTAAAAGAAAACACTAGCAATTTAATAATCACTGGAAATGCGTCACAAATTCAAGCCGGGAAACGTATAAACACATCTCATTCTTTGTTTGGTATTACTTCCCTGTACCAGCTTTACCTTGGACACATTTTTACTAAGATAGACAAGAACAACAAGCTGATCATCTTTTGTGCTCAACATTTTTGGAAAAACTGATGGTGTATTCGACTTTATCTCATCAGAAGAAGCGATTACGTGCACTCAAGACCAAACAGGACATCAAAATATTTTAAAATATTTGAAATCTGATGAAAGTGGTAAAAGAGGGTGTCTTCCACACGAAGAAACATTTATAATAAAACGCATTCAAATTCATTCATACATTCTTTGTTCAACTTTTTGTCTACTAATACTAGAGCTAGACTATAGTAAATATCATTCTAAGCCTATAAATCCACGTTTTAATTTGAGTTAAAAAATAAATATTCATACAACTGGAAAAAAGAAACTTATAAAATCTTACCTTGTTGATGTTTCCAACTGAGCGTTATTCCACTTGTAATTGATTGTAACTAAGGTCTGTCTTGATGATAGAGTGAATTCCCACCTGGGCGTCAGGGTAAAGTAACTCGAGCTGTCCTTGCTGGTCTCCTCTAAGCCTATAAGGTCTTCTTTGCTTGTCCGTTGTCGCCAGTCTACAAGATACCGCGTATTGGAAACAATAACAGCGCAGCCCCTAGTGCGCCAGCAGTCCGTCCGCAATGCCGAAGTTCCGCCTCCTCTTGGCTACGTCACGCCGCGTTAATAGCGTGCAATCACTGCGTGCAGTTCTATTGGTATGTTGTGGGTTGGCAAATTACAATACAGGTGGACGTAGCAAACGCACCTATGATTACGTGTACATTATGATAATTAGGGGGTAAATAATGATTTTAGAGTATAACAAAAGTTAATATGTATTCTGTTGTACCGAGTGAATCATGTAGGCGTATGGTATTGTTGCCCTGTGCCGCTTGGAACAATTATATTGTTGTGATGCGAATAAACCTGAATGGTAACAGCAAATCGGAAATTACAAAACAAACAGAGGTCGTGACGTAACTCTGCGCACGCCAATTCCGTAAAGCACGATCAAAACGAATTTAAGTCACCAGTTTTCTTCAGTTTTTATTTTCAAAAGAACGAACTGATTTGTATTTTGCAAATTGATAATTTGGAGACATGTAATAATGACAATTAAATGGACTGAACCATTATGACGTTTGTCCGGATTACATCAAAGTTGACTCGGTTTTACATCATGGTTCGAATCTATCAGGTATCTTGATTTTGAGTTAGGAATGGGATACCATTGTGTGTGTGCTTCAGTAGCATTACGCAGGAACACCTAGCAGTACAAATACAGTTGCTTCACATGACATGACATGAAACACCACTAGTAAATTAATATAATTTAATTTTTTTTCGGGGTTGGCCAAAGTGCATGTACTCCGAATTACAATTATATTTCTATGACTTTTTAATGCACTGAATGTTTGCTGAGTAAAGTGCGATTTGTTCTCGGTGGCGGTTAACCACTCTTTACAAGTCACCATCATCAACGTTAAGAACTATATCTAACCTTTCTTGTTGTATTCATGCATTTGCCAGAGTTTCGATTCTCCTTTGACATCTTCTATTTTCTTAGCGATGTCAATTGTTCCATTTTATCCGTCCGTTCTATTTTGAACCAGCTAAACTCTTGTGTTTGTATCGATATAGTTTAACGTTTAACCCATTCTCTGTTAATCTCTGTCTCATGTCTGATGACATTTCTTCTTCTTCTTTTCTCTTTTAATTTGAAACATTTGAAGGATTTGAGAAGAAAGTTTCCAAATTGAAGCAATGTATGATAGATTGGTTCGAATTTTCAACAACAATGGTACCATGTTTAATATACACACTGGTATGGATAAATGGTATCCATATTGGACATTGTGTATACAAGAAACATGATCAATCGTCTTAGGCAGTTATTACAAGTCCGCCAAGCAAAAATGTTTTGAAATATGTTGGACAAAATGTATTTCTAAAGAATGTGTACGTTTGGGGAAGAATAGCAATGTACAACTTGGTATGTTGACAGCAGAGTTGGACGTTTCCATGTGCAGGACAATGTAACATTCAAGTAATGTCAAGACCGGTGGTCGATTTGAATGATATCCATGTTTTTGTTTGCAATTCCATTAAATTTTACAGTGATTTTTAATGTTGTCATTGTGAGCATTTAGTACAGTTGCTTCAATTAAAAATGCATGACACAATGACAGATTTGGTCTAGTGTCTTATCTGAAGTCACAATACTGAACAAGTCTAACTTTGAGGTAGGTGAGAGCATGATCACCAGTCCAAACGTCTAGTCTATACATCTGATAGGTGCAAATAAACCTAAGGAGGTTTTCAACGCAAAATATGGGTAAACAAAATTTGTAAAAAGATCCACAGTGCAAGCTAAGATTTCACATGTTCTAAATATTGAAAAAGTCCATTCACTTTATGTAGACATTTTAAGTTTCATTACAATATCAAAGGATTGTTAAGATGAAATTGTAATTTGTTTCTGAAATTTTCCCTCAAAAGCGTTTAGATATAAAAACCGTATCCCAACTCCCTCCTTATATGCAATGGGCGTCTTTATGACAACTACCTGCTGATGTGATGTTGCTAAGGGTGACATGTTCTACACCTGTTACTATCTGAGTGAGTGAATGGAAGAGGGGAGGTCGGCTTCATTATGCCCCGCCCCCTTTGGCAGTGTTCGATACTTCCGTTTAGTTCGGAAGTAACCGGAAGTGTGAGAGATCGGAAGTGTGTAGCTTAATGAAACAACGATGTCATTGTAATTAGAAAAAAAGGTTTAATGTATTCTGAGGGGCCAGGTTTGTATTGAAACAGATTGTACTATTCGTCTACAGAGGCTTGAGTCGTTTTTACCAGCGATGGAATCGTAGCTTCCGTCTATACTTACATAAATCATTTAATTTCACTCCTTTTTCACAAGTAAATTTGAGCGGTCAGTTTGGGGTCTTAATTTCAGTGTTAATAACAGTCGTGTGTCAACATTTCTTGATAGCTGTGTGGGATATCTTACTTGCCCTCCGTGTATGCTGAAATAGTTGTTGCAAAGCCCATCCTTACAGGAAATTAAGAATCGTCTCTACCTTGAGTCCAAATTGACCCAGTTCCTCGCCCATAGACGGCTAAATCTGCTTATTTGAATCATTCTGACGTCAGCAAGACGTCAGATCAACCTAGTTCATTGGTACAGGCGACTCATAATATGAGTAAAATGCAATTTGAATTGAATTGTGGGTCAATTTGAACCTTTAGGTCAGATTGTAAGGAGCTAGATTTGGGTCAACACATTCGGGAGAGAAGGGGGAGGCGCTAGTACAATACATCCGGTTTCGTTTCATGTATTTTTAAGTTGTGGTACCTTAAATCATAATGATAAATCATGTATTAATATAGATTAGATGTATTTATTACATCTGGAATGAAGGAATGTAAAGGTTTTATATACCGATGTATAATGTTATGTTTTATATACCGATGTATAGGTTTTATATACCGATGTATAGGTTTTATATACCGATGTATAGGTTTTATATCCGATGTATAGGTTTTATATACCGATGTATAGGTTTTATATACCGATGTATAGGTTTTATATACCGATGTATAGGTTTCATATACCAATGTATAGGTTTTATATACCGATGTATAATGTTATGTTTTATATACCGATGTATAGGTTTTATAAACCGATGTTTAGGTTTTATATACCGATGTTAGGTTTTATATACCGATGTAGAGGTTTTAAATATCGATGTATGATGTTTTAATACCGATGTAAAGGTTTTATATACCGATGTATAGGTTTTATATACCGATGTATAGGTTTTGTATACCGATGTATAATCTTTTGTATACCGATGTGTGATTTTTTTATATACCGATTTATAATGTTTTATATACCGAAGTATACTGTTTCATATTCCGGTGTAAAGGTTTTGTATACCAATGTATAGGTTTTATATACCGATGTATAATGTTTTATATACCGATGTATGATTTTTTGTATACCGAAGTATACTGTTTCATATACCGGTGTATAGGTTTTATATACCGATGTATAATGTTTTGTATACCGATGTATGATTTTTTATATACCGATGTATAATGTTTTATATACCGATGTATAATGTTTTATATACCGAAGTATAATGTTTCATATACCGCTGTATAGGTTTTATATACCGATGTATAATGTTTTGTATACCGATGTATGGATTTTTTATATACCGGTGTTAATGTTTTATATACCGATGTAAATGTTTTATATACCGATGTATGGTGTTTTATATACCAATGTATGATGTTTTATATACCGATGTAAATGTTTTATATACCGATGTATGATGTTTTATATACCGATGTAAATGTTTTATATACCGATGATGATGTTTTATATACCGATGTATAATGTTTTATATACCGAAGTATACTGTTTTATATACCGGTGTAAAGGTTTTATGTACTGATGTATGATGTTTTATATACCGATGTATGATGTTTAATGTTTTAATACGTTGTATGTTTTATATACCGAAGTATACTGTTTTATATACCGATGTAAAGGTTTTATGTACTGATGTATGATAACCACTGTACTCAATGCCTTCCGAGTATATACTGCTGAACTAATTTCACATACTGCTTGGTTAGGGTTCATAACCCCTCGATCATAGAACATCTGCTCTATACTGGGAGGGTCATGGGTTCGAAAAGCCTTTGGGTTGGAAAGCACTGAGTGTAAAGGTCTTTGTTTATGTATTGTTGCTAATTGATGGCAACGCCATTCGTTGTTGAGATAATGGTTTTTATCCACCAATGCAACGGACGTTTTCAAAGAACGTCACATCAAGGTATTCTGATAGCGTTTATCAAGCTTGCTACAGGAAATCAAACTTAATGTTTTGGTTCCCTGCACTACACTGCAAAGCACCCATCTAAATAATTCATTGAAATGTTTGCGCTGGTAAATGATTGTTGACATGACAACAAATCTAAGACTAAATCAAGTCTAACGAACCAATATTAATCGATAATCAAACTGGTGGAGACGGATACAGCGATAAAATGATCCTGAGTCTGCACAGCCTGTCCGTAGTCTAACGGTACAAAAGACGATATTGAACTCATTGTTTTCTTTAAAAACATGTCTTCAATAATCAAAGTTGAAGTATTAATGTACCTAGCATCGCATGCTGTCAGCCGGTCGTCTGACAAAGCTCTGTGGAACGGTCAGTGGGGAAATAAAGCTAAAGGTAGATCAATAAATCTCAGATTCGATGTTTGCTGTCTTATGGCATATTTCTACCTGACCCCTGATTCATATTTGCCTAAATACTTTCCGACTTTGTGTCCTACAAGTAGGAAATAAACTATTAGGATAAAATGAAATAGAATGATAGAGACTAACTTGCCTCGGTCTTGACGTGGTGCCGTGGTTTGACTACGAAACGTTTTTTCATTCAGTTCCAAGTACCTCAATTACAGGTCTTGTGTTGCCAGCTGTGATCCTCTTGCCATCATTTTGTTTAACTGACGTTCACACCTGAAAAATAATTGAAAAAACAAATCTTAAGCATCAGTGAACATCCCTCTTTTATTTGCCAACAATACCGAGAAAAAAAAATTGAAAATTATTCTTAATAACGCAACTGCTCTGATGAATCAAGACGCATGGATTTATTGTTTAAAAAGTAAGAATAAAAGACAACCCAATAAATTGAATGATCTTGGAATGGTCGCACCACGGCCCATAACGTCTCTTTAATATAAAAAATGAGTAAAGACTTCAGGTAAGAAATTGTGACAGTCGTCAAATTGTTTTTAAGAATTCATTGAGTATGACACAGAATTAAAGTTCTGTAGAGAGCATTTATCAAAATGGTGCATCAAACATAATTTAACGGCTAATCCATTTCGGCACACCATGCAAGAATCAGTTCTTGCACGATGTTACGGGTCAGTGAAGGGAAGTTGTTGTCTTCTTCCGAATAGAACTCTAATAACAGCAATGAAACATTAAACAAATATATCAATTAAAGGCAGTAGACACTTTTGGTAGCTTAACTCCAGAAAGACATTACCATAAAAAACGTACTTGGTAAGGAGCACCTGAGAGCTACTGATAGTATAAACCATTGTAAGAAACAACTCCCTCTGAAGTAATGTAGTTTTCGAGAAAGAGGTTCTCACTAAAACATTTGAATCTGAGAAAGGCTTCAGGCATGAAGCCTTTCTCAGGCGTTTGAGAGCACACAAATCTATGCAACAAGGGTGTTTCTTTCATTATTTTCATGCCACTTCGTTGACCAATTGAGCCCAAATTTGTACAGGTTTGTAGTTTTATGCATGTTGTGTTGGATACACAAAGTAAGGATACTGGTCTTTGACAATTACCAATAGTACATCCTGCCTTTAAATCATGTAATATAACATGCCAAATACAAAATAAATTTGTTCTTTCCCGGATTTTTTTAAGACGGGGAAGAAGCTATAAGGGCTTCTGAATAATAATCAAAGATTAGTTTGTGCAATATAGGTCTTCATTTATTGACACTATAGTGTTCTTCTTTAACACTAAGTGAATATTGTCTACACAAACAGTTTGCCAATTCGGAATTATTCTTAGGGGTGTTTGTGAAATGACAACATTATTTGATTCTGTTTATGTAGTTTGGAGAATCCAATATAAATGAGGGATTATTTTAATATTGAATCCTATTTTTGACGTCTGTCCATAGGCAATCGTAATACGAATAAAATTCGTTTTTGTACCTACAAGCGGTAAATGTTATTTACTTTATTTAGCCATAATTTTGAGTTTGTTATTTTGACCGCAAGAAGGGAAAAGGTTATTTAAGATTAAATTTCACCCCTCTCCATTAATCCAATGCATCTCCCAAATGTCTTAATTTCGTTGAGAATTTCACTTCTGCATCGAGTCCGTGTCTCCACCTTGCAGAACGTTCTTTTATTTCTGCAGGTAAATGAAAACTGGTACGCGAACTGATCAATGATGACGTTGTACCTAAACAGCGCTTACTCCTTAACGATGGCAGTCTGATCCAACCGATATAAATAGGTACAGTGCGCACTCATTAGTCCTAACCCACAAAATGACATTTGCGCATTTATCAAAATGCAGGCTTTAATAAACTACATAATGGCTACGGTTTGGTTACGGAAGAGACAAATTATTAGCCTCTATTTTCCCAACCAGCGCAAGAAATGACTTCGTGCTGACTGTAAGTATGAGAGCAGAACTGTTGGGCATTTAATGAAATAATTCATACTCACTGCCTTCAAATATCACTTATTTACACAGGATTTCTTCATAAAGGATAAATCTTTGTTCGTATGATGAGGGTGGCTGTATGCTTGTATCACATAGTGGGTTTAATAAACTCACAATGCCCTTCAAAGTGGACGGAATTTTAGGCAAAACTGTTGGAGAAACTGAAGGGATAGATCTAAAAGATTGGTGGGTTGGAGACTATTTATGGACACGGTATTAAGGTTGATATGTTGTCGTCCTTGTTGATTTAGATTGGCAATAGTCGCTTGACATATTTACAACATGAATGAGCCACATATATATATATATATATATATCCACATAGATTGCAATTCATGTCTGTGGCTGGTTTAGTTTGAAAACGGATACATCCCCAGACGATAAATTCATCTCAACCTCAAATGAACGATGCATTGCTGGAGTGACGTCTCCGAAGAGTCCACGAGTTGTTTTACACATCGTAACAAATACAAACAAGAATACACACTGGTGGGCCTTGTAGGCCAAGAAACCAGTTTTTTCCTATGAGAAGTTTCTAGGCCTCCAATTCCCAAGTGGCTGGAGTTTGACTGGATTGCCATGAAATCGAGATTACATGGTTATTGGTTTGCGACCGAACGACGATACGAATGACAAGGTGATTTCACAATGAAGACTATAAATAACATTAACAAAACATGGAGCATTTTTTCATTTCTAAGTTTATAACCAAAAATAAAAATTGTATTCGAAGTAAGATATTCTTTTCAACGAGGTAAATTATGATCACCACGTATAGTATCCTGCTTTCCAAGGAAAACACCAATGACCCGGCCCAGAAAATCTGCTGAAAATCTTTATTTTCGGGGTAAATATTTGTGCGAGTTGATCTTGTGTGGTGACCGAATACCAAACACGTGGAAAGACACCATTTATTTCAAAGGGTAATAGCTTGCAATTCACAAAGTAAATTACGAATCCTTAAAAATGAAACTAAATTTATTTGGACATTCCGCGAGTTTTCATTTTAAACAAAACATTGAATGGATCAGGACAAGATGGTGCTTGACAGGAAGCCAGTAGATTCTGCACAACTACTTTGGTTGCTTCTCTAACTCTCGATAAAACACCCCTACATAATGCAGGCATGCAACTGTAACTTCACCAAAAAAGAGGAATTTACAAAATGTCAATGATTTTGTACAGTATTTTTCAATTTTGAATGGTAAAACTGAGAATAAAAAAAAAAGGAAATCAGCTGATCCGAGGAAAAGTTGCATGCCTGATAATGGTTGATAATTTTGAGAATTGAGATTTGAAACGGTTTATAAAAAAGGACCTTCGCAGCCAACGGCTGAATTAAGGTCAAATAACAAAGAGCTAAAATTTCAACATTCGGAAATCATTTTTTGAAAATGTATTACATCCCATATTGCAACCGTCCTGCAACTAAACCAATAAAATAAAAGGGAGCAATAAGTGATAACTTGATAACCTCTACTGGACCAGTCAATATTGAATCACGGCCCGGTTTTCAAACAGGCAACTATAAAGTGCTGCCCACTGTTTGAATTTTGGTCATTAAATATCCACGTGGTGGTGTTATAAAGGTTGAGTTTGTCCCTGCATTCAGAATGAACACAAACCCCGGTCCCATCGAGCGTTTCCTCGGTTGATATTTATCAGGTTTAGACGGTATCCAATACATTGTGACCTTGAACTACTTCAATGTAGCAGGAAATAACCAGAGTGATCGCCAAAGAAAACGAATTGAGCGTTTTAAAGAGGTAGTGGTTAGTTCCAACACTGTACAAATCTAACACTGGAATTCTCAACTGCAGAATTATTTGAAAATCGCTGAAAAGTTTGGCTTCATCCCCATCTCCCAATTACAGGCGACTGGTTCTCTGTATTTCATGTTTGTGCACAATGTTCTTTAGCCCGCACCTGGTGGTGGTGGTTCGGAAAGGAGGGGGGGGGGGTAAGTCTAGTAAAGATTCATTTATGACACCAGTACAACAAACTTTACGGGTACTAACTATGCAGTACAGTCCATCAATCACAAATTAAAAAGCTGTTAATGAAGAGATGGTAGAGGTCTTTGTTTAACTCTGTACGTGCCAAAGTGCGATATTCTTAGAGAAGTTGCTTGTCCTTTTAATCCTTCTCTTCAATCTTCTTCTAAATGATGAGGTGCTTCATTTCCTCACATCTCAAAGAGAAGAAATCCTTTAGAGGTTGCTCGCATAGAGTACAACAAGCTACCATCCATCACTCTGCAAAATGTCTGCTCACATCTTCTACTTATTTATTGTCCAGATGTGTTTACTTGCGTAAAAGATCATTGCATCACCGATCCGAGTTTTTACAACGAGGTCGTGGCAAAGCACGTGCAACCATCGGTGTTTGAATGTAAACCGTTCGTTTCTGTTAGCCTAATGGATGGATACGGTGAATGGGTTGGTGAAATATTGCCACGGGCTGCCATAGTCGGGTTCCACCTCGTGGCCGGTTAACGATACTATGACTAATTGCGGAGTTAGAATTGAATAAACGATAATGCCACACTGGAGAGTTACTCTCAACTAATGTCCGTGCTTCAAGTCAAATTCTAGCCCATCTGAGGTTGTTTGCCATGCATAAGTTACCTATTCTAATAGGATTTATAGGTAGTTATTAAATTAACAATGTGACATATTGTACAAAGTTATTAAAAGTTACAAAAGAGTCTATTATGGCATTGATGGTTTGCAGCCAACAAATTCGTAGAAAAATAGTAAGAGTTAAATTTCAGAGGGAGAGATTATATTTTGTTGAAAAAATATTATAATTTATACTTTTGTAAACAATTTGTTTTACACACTACGTCACCGCATAATTCATCACGTGCAATGAATGATTAATTATTTGAACAAAGATAAATACAAAACCAGGTACTTTGTTTGAGCAATTAGTTACAATTTTTAAGCGTACCCGATACGCACAAAAAATAATAAATAAAATGTGCAAGCCAGGAAATGCTTTCAATTTTGTAGACAAAATGAATCACTGGGTGTTATTTTCTTCGATCTCATTATTAAAAAATCTGCATCCCCAACGCTGGTCGACTTAATCGTCTACCTATGCGTAAAAATGTTGTAATTAATAAACATTATATCAATAACTGTATCCAAGGTGACCGGTATGCGTGGACAAAATTATTCGTGTTTTATGGTCTAGTAGCTACTCGGCTGAAAGAAAGCAATATTTTAATTGTTCATATGGGGACCAGGCGTTCCATACTCTCTGACACATTGGTGATGATACCTTACAACATACTATTATATCTAGTGTGATATTATGCCTATATCCAGCAGGTGTAATGTTGTATTAACCCCCGCAGCAACCAGGGTTATAGACAAACACCAGCGTGTCTGTCAGACCATTCAAACTAACCCCTGGGGTTATTTACATTAGAAATGGTCGGCAAGCCTTTTTTGCAGGTTGTATTTAGTTTAATGAGTAGGGCCTAGAGGTGATTGCGTAAAGCTAGGGTGATGGGGGCGAATCAATCCGATGTAATTTCCGACTATCAACAAGTCTGTCTACATTGAGGTTCAGTTCGTGACAGTCGGCACAGATGACAATCAAGTGAGAAAACTCACCCAAAAGGAAATTGACAAATATTCTACAAACACGCCTATTCAATTACTGACTTAGCAACAAAACAAATTAGATATATATTTTTTATATTTTACCGGTCCAAACACGGCTCGTCAAGTAGCAAAGTCACCGTTTTTGCTTGTGGCGACTTTCGTGAAATAAAATAACTACCAAACTTCAATTACAGAAGACATCAAATATTTATTTGAAGTCATTTGGATTTGATTTAATTTATAGAAAATGTTATCTTACATAAATACAATCAAAACTGAGTAAATTCCCTCACAAAGGAGCTTTCGTTTTTACGTTTAATTCGCTTTGAAATGCAAAAGAGTTAAAAACAGATTTAGGACAAATTTGTTAAATAGTTTATATAAATTGTTCATTTTGGTCCAAGCCATATTTCATAAAGTCGAACGCGTGGGATTATCTTTTGGAAGATTTGAATTATAAGAGACGTTGTCCAAACTAATAACTGTCTTTTGGTTATCAGAAAGTAAATCATATTTCTCTGGAGATGAGGTTGTTGACGGCAGAACCCCATCAAAGAAACTTACAGCAGATGAGGTAAGACAACAACGATCGATCAACAGATATTACCACCACCGTCTCTGAATTCGATTCGACGTTCACCGAATAATCAGTTCATTTAGAGAACACACGCACTGAGCCCTCAAAATCGATCCGAATCCAGGTGACGGAAATCGAAATGTCAGAACCGAAAACGTCATTTGCAACTGTTGGACGCCGTCCTGCTGATGTATAGCGTGACATATTTTCTTACCGGGCAATTGGTCGTTATATTCGGCTCTATATTCAGTCTGGCACTGACTGAAATAAAAATCTATATTTGCCTAAGATATATTTAAGAAGAAACAATAGTATAATAACATTCATGCATTATTACAAACGACAGTTATTGCCAGCAGTTGACTGTCAGTTGTTTTGTCTGATGCCTATTTTACCAATATTATTATGATGCAAATCCGGATACAAATAACAAACCTAATAACAATAATTCTAAATTTCTAAGATATGTTTTCCGCTAGACAACAAGTGGACAACATTTCGCAGTGAGGTTTTGCCTTGTGAGTGCAGCAAATCTAGACTGAATAATGGAGAAGACACCCAAATATTGACGACATTTGGGAACTCATTTCGTCAGAAGGGTAACGCACCAGAGTCAATGCAGCGCAATGTACATGTACAGCGTCATTGTTGTTTTTAGACATGAAGATGAAATCAACCATTGGAATGAGGGCGCTCTTCCTAATTACAAGCCATCCTAACCAATTTTCATGCAGAAGAGGGCAGCATAACACACCGCGACGGATGCACCAAGCTTTCATTGGCAACCAATGCATTAATGCTAAATATTCGAAAATGCACGAAAAATCTCACAGCTTTTTAGAGTAGAGGGAAAATTATTGAATTGACTCTTGAACTTTTATTCTCTGCTCAATTTGATGTGGGGAGTCCCTGGGCCCGTCGAGTTATTCTCCTTCCTAATAAAAACACCCCTACACAGGTGTAATTTTCAAAACGTCCGAGCATCAATCTTGAAAATTGTCCCTACACCTCTCAGCAAAAGGACCATTTATTTCAGGGCCTGTGTCATCCAAAATACCTCAAGTTGGAAGTCAACAACCCACAGGTCACAAGGGGGCAACATTTTTACACTGAAACACTTTCTGGGGGCTCCCAAAGCTGTCTTAATATAGAATATTTTGAGGGCCTACAAAAAAATAATGAGCTCGACGCAATATTTTCTCCTTATTTGGTGGGGTGCACCCCTAAACATCAAACATTATCTCAGCCTCTTGAAAACAACTAAACATTTTTTGTTTACAACTATAAACTTCATTTTCCTTTCCAAGTTCTTGTAGGTTAGCCGCTCAGCGTGTGGGCTAGGGTCATGCAAAACAAAAACATCTCTGAAACGGGTAACTTACAAGACTCCATCTTGGAAAAGTGATCCTACACCTTTTTGCAAAATAGGGCTATTTTTAGAGGGCTTGGGGGGGGGGAGAGGGTAAGTGTTGATTGAAAGGATCAACAAACCCGGGGCACAATATTGGTCCATTTAGCAACAATCCATGAAAAGCCATGACTTCAAATCTTTAATTTACAGAAAACGTTGTGGGTTTATTTTACTCATGAGGCTGGATTATCTTCCTATTTAGTGTGGTTCATCTCGACAAACACACCCACTCTTTCTATTGTGTGCAAATGGCATTTAACCAACCATTATTCGTACCATTGTTCTATATTCATTGATGCTTCATACTGATTAGATTGAAGGACAATGTTCACTGTGGCTGTTGTATAAAATGGATGCGTGGAGCCAATTTCGGCCATCTTATGGACGACTTTATTATCCAACAATGATGAAATGGAACTAGAATAATGGAATGAAACCCTGACGTCAACGCAGTAAAACTTTGTAATGACATTTTCCCTGCCCTGCTTAGACAGACATTACACGTACATTTTGTTGATACTTTGTGCAATGCGTACAAAGCTTTGTTATACTAATTATTTCCATTTCACTGTGTACGCAACTCAATGGACTGAGTAAGTCTAGCGCGTATTCGAACTTCCGGGACCATTGTGGTCCCAACAATATGGACTTTTTACGTTGGCGGGATTTCGTTTTGTCAATTATTTAAGTTTTCACGTAGTTCATGGCTATCATAATTACAAATGTTGTTGGGAATATAATACTAAGTCATAAACAATATGATCGTAATTTACTAATTCAACAAAATAACGAAAATAACCCGAGATAAGACTTGACCTCCGTTTCCGGATACTTGTGAAAAATTTAGAATTTTGCCCAACTGATGGCCATGTTGTCATCAAAGCCATGTGATGGACGTACAAATTCGGTCGAGATTGGCAAATGGGAATTCTTATAAGAAGCATCCTCGTCCCAAGATTGAATTTTGTTTAAATGTTAATGTAAACAAATATGTTTTATTATATACACATTTAAACTTTGTCTATAACAACTTGATATTGTTTTTTTCCAGGAATTTTGAGTAAATTTAACTTTAAAAGAAGATTTGATTTCAATATGCGCACAGTCTATTGTAAAAATATAACGGCAGCAGTGTTCATAAACAAACCAATCCATGAGGGCGTTATCGCGAGTCTTATACAATGAGTAACGACAAGCCACGACACGACGTCATAGTCCATTTTCATATAATAGCTGGTACACGCTTAGCACAGACTATCTTGCTTAGTGTAAAACAGGCTACCAGCCACAATATAATAGAATGACAATGGTCGTGACTGTGGCTCAGTTGTTGTTTGCTAAGTAGCATTATCTGCTTAACAGATTCTCCGGACCGCACAACACACGCTATATCATAATTACTTTATGAAATTATTTATGCTGGGTATTGTATTTTTAATGAACACTGGCACGTGATCGTAAAACGTCGCAATTATCGAAAAAGGTAAATTATTTACAAGCCGTTCCTTAAAGGCAGGAAATATTTTTGGTAATTATCTAAGACCTCACTTGATGTTTCCTAACAAATGCATAAAATAACAAACCTGTGAAGATTTGGGCTCGATTGGTAAATGGTCTCTTTCTCTAAAACTGCATTACTTCAAAGGGGGTCGTTTCTAACAATGTTTTATAGTATCAACAGCTCACCGGTGCTCTATATTAACTACGTTTTTATGGTAATTAAACCCTGCGATGCCCCACTCCTGCTAGATATACACGAGTGTCATTGGTTACTGCAGCATGCAGTACGTTGGGAACACGTGTATACCTCAATTACAATACTAATTTCATACTTGTTTCAAAGCTAGGCCTAATAACCTTTCCAGACGTTGTAGTGATAGTTTGGCAGAAAAGAAAAGTTGAAATAATATTTGGTTAATTTGTTTTGAAAATTATTTCGTTTTTACACAGCAAAACCGCAACTTTTGTCATACACAACCCTTTATAAAAAGTGTTTTATAATTGGAGATTCGGAGGTCATGGGTCATACTGCCTAAAGGGTCATAGGCCATGTCAATTCGGCCTGTCTGAGGATAGAACCTAAAGGGTTTCACCCTTTTTTGCTAAAAACTTAACGAGTAATTAACTAAAAATGTGTTTTCGGTCTACTGGCTGCAGACCGGTTGGACATCGGAGTGTCCCTGTCTTTAAGTTATCATGCCATTAACTAAAGCGTTATTACATGCTTGATAAAACATGTAGTTATGCTTAACGCCATATTAGGCTGATTAATTATGCCTGATAGCCAGTATGATAAGTCCATAATAGAGATCCGACGTTAATAAAACATGACATACAATAGCACGACCAACATGTCGAAATTTGTTGAAAGTTGTGTGAAACGTTACACTGAGCAATAGGCCTAAGTGATAAAGCATTGTAGCTTATTAAACAATGCAATCTGTAGTTTGAAAATTACTCACAATATATTGCGTCACACATTTTTCGTCTGGGGATATATTTTTTTTTACTCGATACACTATAGCGCTAAATGAGCAGGTATTGTTTCTATGTTATACATTGTTATGAAAACTTATGAGAACAAAATTTAGTAGGTCATCGAAATACTAAATGATGTAGACCTTTAGAGTATCATTGTGCCTTCACAAATATACACAAACAATACCTTGAAATACTGGGCCATCGAGGGACAAACAGTGGAGTGAGATGTGACGCGGCTTGGCATAATGCAGAGAGATCAAAGGCTGAAGAATGAGGCTAAGAAGTGAAATGTCAACGATACATAAAACAGCCAATTATGACTATGACTATAAAGCCACATTGGAATCAACTTGGGTTAAATATTTCTCGTTCCGTATCTAGAGAGATCGAGCTTCAGTCCCACAGACAACAAGAAAAGTTGATCAATTCATTGTCACAGCCAAAGTCAATCCATCTAGAGTGGACGCAATTTTCGACGCCAAAAAATTATTCCGCCCTCTTCTGACGATAGTTCAGATCCACGGGCCTGGCGACATAATAAGAGCAAGTTGGAGTTGCCGACCTTTCGTTCTGTTAAATCACGCATGCGTGGAGTGTTCTTCACCCGGAGAGTTTTTCAAAATAAATAATGTTGGAGGAACAGCTGATAAGATTAAACAAATCATACATTAACTAGGTAGCAAACTATTGGCAAGTCATTTAAATTTTCTATAATTTCTCTACTTTAGTGCATTTATTTTATTATTTTATTATCTCACTGCAAAGATATATTGAAGAAAACCCACACTTATCGTTAAACTACTCATTGATTGCGAGGTAACTTGCAGATTGACTAATAGAGAAACAGTGCACTAGGGCTAGGTTGATCCAGTTAGACAATGTAATCAACCCGCGCAGCGTGCAGCTGACATCTACATCGACTAGGGTGAAGTCTAGTCGACTCTAGCCACCCACTCGCACTTACTCCGGGGCTGTGATACTAACTCGACAGGTCAGAGTTTAATGTTCCGTCAAATTGACGGGGCGGTGTCGGGATTGTCCCGTTGCATGACGTCAGATACTGACCTACCCGTGTCTATGGCAGCCATTACGCTAAATACATAATAATGAATTATTAACTTCCATCCCCCGAGACCCTTTGTTCATTGTGTAACAACCTTCCCCCTCCCGTCCCACTCACATACAAAAGCACCACAGGCGACCACCATGAGCGTATTTAAATCAATAAAGCTTCATTTTTGTCTTCTTTTTAATTTGTATATTTCATTCCAATCCACCCGTTTTTAGTAAGCAGACCAACCTGTAAAACTGTCATAAAACTTGGTGGTCACACAGTCGATAAGACTCCAAAAAACGTTCTCGTTTATTTCGATTTGTTTAAAATTTGACAGATTGAAATCAACAATTTATATCGGACAATACAATGATCGTTGTATCAATAAGTATCTTAATCTATGATGTAATAAATGCAATAGTTTTGAATACGAACAATTGAATATAAATAAACATGTTCTTCAGTTTCTCTTCTTTTAAATTGAGGGTTAATTACAAAAAGTGAATCTTATCATTTTATGAGAGACTGTTTCAAAGGTGATTCAACTTGAGGAGGCAAAACCAAACGTCAAACGGAAATGATATTTGTGTTTGGTCACTGACCTGCCATAGCTACTACGATGGGAATTCCAATCAACTCCCCAAAGTGGGCTGAACAACTACTGTCCTTCGATCGGTCTTTTGTTCACAAATCTCCAAAATACATTTGCCTCGATACTCAATAAAACAATTATTATATGAAATCGCTTGTTCTCATTCCCGGGGGATTTACTTCCCTTCGGCAAGAGGATCTACCAATTAAACCTAATGGTAAAAGGTTTAGTGTCAGCGAGTTTGTGACAATGAATGTGTCTATTTAATAACTCCAACTATGCAAAGGGGAATATCTCTACAGAACTTAACATTCGCAGCCGAAATCCATAAGGAAACAGTGATATGGACACAATCATTTTAAGTGACAGAAAGTTGAGTTATTATTTTTGCAATCTGCCCGAAGCCTATACATGTCAGACCTTGTTTCACATAAAGCTAGACTTTTCCTGATCAATCCCAAGGATTATTGATCATTGTTATTTGATATTTCGTTCCCACACATAAGCAGTTTGTCCCTATCTTACTGGCTGTCTGTTTGTCTGTCAAACACGTGACTTATGACCTCGACTCTCCACCTTTCTCAACGCCCACACTGTAGACAGCGATCCTTGTCATTACAGTACAAAACTATGTTAACAGCTAAACGATTTTAACAAAAGATGTGTGGCCGAGTGGATAGGGTCTATATAGATGAGCATAATTCAGACGTGACCTTGATAATGGAGACTCAATGGAAATTAATAAAAGGGAGTTTCCTACAAGGTGGATATTGTAGCTTTTTGATGTGGCGTTACTCACGCATCAATTGGCCTAGTCTTTAGAATCAAGTTGCCATTGTGTGTGCACACGTAGTAGTCTTAATATAGCGGGAAAGCTAATAAAAAAAAAACTTTCATAAAGAAAGACGCGCCAGAATTATACACGCTTTTTGAACAGTTAATTTATTGGAAAACCTGTGTCTGGAGACAATCGAGCAAAAATGTTAATTTGAGAGCTTAACATCGTTGAATCATTTAAATTATTTAGCCAATTGTACATAGAATCGTCATGTCGCGAACAAGTTTATCAAATTATAAATCAATTTAAATTTTGCATGAAGTTCCTGTCAATAATTCCTGAAAAATAATTACAAATATTACACAAACTTTCCTTTACACGTATTTTTCCATTCATCGAACTTAAGCTATAGTTTCAGATTATTTGGATGCTATATTTATAAAAGCTCTACAAAATGCCGATTGTCTTTTTGAATTGTAAGCTTAACAAAGCTTTTACTTGAGTTTGTTCTTCTCTTTGAAAGCATCAACCACGTTGTATTAGTGTATGACAACTTCAAATTATATTACGATCGACAGAAGTCGCCACTTGCAAATATTATTCTTTTTAATCAGATTATGATTCTTATTATTCACGTATGGATTCTTAAAGTCAAGATTTTCAAAATAACTGATCTTTTATTATTTAGGAACTGTCAACGTTTACAAGACAAGAAACTTTTCAAAGAGACCATTTTAAAGAATTCTGTGACGTAAATGAACGTTTTCTTTATTTTTCATTGCAGGTGAAATTAATCAAGATAAATTACAATTCTTATAAATGTCAAAATTCTACTGATAAAGTAAACTATAATTTAAAATAATTTAGCTTCTTCTGAAAATAACACGAAATATTTGAGTCTGTAAGAGGATGCTTTGGTTTTCAACTAAACTATACAAAAAAAGATGTAATCCCTTTGGCTTATTCACAAAAAACAAACAAAAATAAAAACATTCTCTGTAACAACAAAGATTACAGGCCGAACTTACAAATACTTGGATATATATTTGATTATGTAAATGAAGGGATGGTGGTTTTCATTTATTTAAAACATGTCCGGATGTCATCTGTGAGTTTGAAACATAAAACCACCCAACCCTCTTGATGCTGCACTATACCTACATCATAAAGGCTACTTAGTTGAGACGAAACAACTTACGCCCTACCAGTAAGATTATATGAATAAACATTTGCTTTGTCTTGTTTACGTAAACGTTTTAACCATACAGTACACTCATTATGCGCAAATTCATCATGTATTCAATGGTTCTATTCACCTTAACTAATAGCTTGTGTACATGACACGCATTTGGGGATCAGGCAAATCATGTAGCGTCTTATAATATATATTGTTGAAATCTTGACAAAGAAATCAGGTTTTCTAAGCATTTTTTTTTTGGTGGGGGCGTTATATCTAGTTTTTTTAAAGACCTGATCAGTTAACCTTTTTTAATTGACACTAATGAACAGACTCTCCTATGACCAAGTTGAGTCAACTAATCAACCATTTGACTCAGTCTGAGTCATGCTAAATCTAGTTTTGACATTAATTGGGTCAAGCTAAGATACACCTCGATCCAGTCTGGATTCGTCATTATTGGTGTGACTTGCTTTTGGGTCAGTAACGTTTTCACTGAAACAAATTCTTTGGAAATACTTGGGTTAAGATAACTTGCACGATTTAGACGGATATGGCTTCTAAATAAAACGAAATAATAAATATAAAGTATATCTCCTTAGCGTTTTGCACATACTAAGAGATTATTAATTATTTAATTAATTATTTCTTTATTTCTTTATTTAATTATTTGTATTTGTTTATTTGTTTATTTATTTGTTTATTTGTATTTATTTATTTAATGATTTGCTTAAGTCTTTGTTTACGAATTCATTTATTTATTTACTCTTGTTTGTTTGAGGGGGGGGGGGGAATCTTGCAACAAATTATAAGATTTCATGAATGGCAAAAGGAGGGACAAAACTAACTTAATCATTTTCGATCTGCCAGTTTCATTGTTTGCCAGCTTGCAGTGAGTTTCAATTTCCTGTATTTTCCCCATTTTATTATTCGTTGAATAATTGAAAAGTTTGTGTTTATAACCCCGACAGACATCTTAATCTATAAAGGTCTACTCATTTTGTCTTAATTTTTAAAGTCAATATCTACACTCTTACAAACAAATTTATAACTTCAAAATATGTTTAATCGGGAAAATAACCATAATTAAATCTTTCAACAAAAATATGATCTCGTTTTTAAACTTTCAAATAAAAATTCAATTTACAGTTAGTAGCACCTCGGACCCTTCGCTTTGAAATGATGACGTATAAAAAGTGTCCAAATTTTGGTTCATGTCGACTTTTTGTATCGTGTTTTTTTCTCTTGTTTAGCTTGTGTAAAGACAAGGAAAAAATCAATTTCATTTTCTATGGTTTAGAGATTACGCGTCTGTAACCAAAACATTGACAAAATACATGTTTTTGCTAGTTAACGTTTTCATCCCAGGACAGCAGAAATCACGTGGGCTTTGTTTCGAAATAACAGTCAAATGTTATTTGTCGGTTATATTTTCTGCTTGGCGAATACACACTTTATCTAAGACGCTTTCGGGTAAAACTGTTTTGGAATAAAAAGCGGACAGAGTCGTTGATAGCAAGTTATGATAGTCACTGAATGGACCTGTGGCGTATAGTGTAAGTTCAACACCAGACCTGTTATAATGGATCAACACTGATAAGCTTTATTTGAGTTAGAAGATGGTGGAAGGTTGAATGCACGATGTGTCATCCACGAGCATTCCGAGTCGAACTATCTATACTAAAAAGAAAAAAATGATAGAAGGCTTCACGGACAGATTGAATTTGTCCGATGATAAATGAATTTACTTTGTTTGCTAGACCGGAGGTCTGTAGAGAAAGTGTGCCGTTGAAAGATGTCATTAAACATGGGACCCATTATGATACCATTGAACTACAGGCATTAATAAATTACAAATGAGGCTGGTTAAGATTAACGACAGACGGATATCATAGATTTAGAATCTGTTTACAACAATCTTTTGATGAGGATGATAGGAAGCTGAATTTTCCTGCGTATAATCTTCAGCATTGTCTGTAGGGTTATTCGTCGAAACATTGACACGGAACAAGCGAAAGTCTGTAAACTGGTCAGTGCACTTGGTTATGTCACTATGTATCGTAATATGCGTTTAAGGTTAGTTACTTGCAGCGACAATACTGACAGGTGGGGAAGTTTAATAAGTGGGCTCGGGGAGATGGGAGTGGGGAGTGGGGAGAAAGTGGCTTTAGGACTGGGCTTGGGGAGTAAATTAGAGGAGTGAGCTCGGGGAGTGGGCTACAAGGAACTTGGGTTTGGGGAGTGGGCTGAGTGAGTGGGTAAGGGGAGTGGGGTGAAATTGGCTTCTGGACCGGGCTTGGGGAGTAAATTAGAGGAGTGGGCTATAGAAGAACGGGCTAGATGAGTGTGCTAGAGGAGTGGGCCTGGGGAGTGGGCTTGGGGAGTGTGCTAGGAAACTTGGACTTGGGGAGTGGGCTTTTGGAGTGGGCTTGGGGAGTGGGCTAGGGAACTTGGACTTGGGAGTGGGCTTGGGGAGTGGGCTAGGGAACTTGGACTTGGGGACTGGGCTTTTGGAGTGGGCTTTTGGAGTGGGCTTGGGGAGTGGGCAAGGGAACTTGGACTTGGGGAGTGGGCTTGGGGAGTGGGCTTGGGGAGTGGCTAGGAAAATGGACTTGTGGAGTGGGCTTGGGTGGCTTGGGGAGTATGCTAGGGGAACTTGGATTTGGGGAGTGGGCTTGGGGAGTGGGCTAGGGAACTTGGACTTGGGGAGTGGGCTTGGGGAGTGGGCTTGGGGAGTATGCTAGGGGAACTTGGATTTGGGGAGAGGGCTTGGGGAGTGGGCTTGGGGTAGTATGCTAGGGGAACTTGGATTTGGGGAGTGGGCTTGGGGAGTGGGCTTGGGGAGTGGGCTTGGGGAGTATGCTAGGGGAACTTGGGTTCGGGGAGTGGGCCTCATAGGGAATAGGTTGTCAGATGTTTTGAAAGTTGACAAGTTTTGACATTTTTGTTGTATAGTGCCGTTAGATAAAGAGACATACTCACTCCATTTTAAATTAGCTTCAATACTAGATATACAAGGAATCTAGTTTAGCTCTGTTCCATTGACCTCATTGTTAAGTCTGACAACAAATCCAGATAACTAAAGCAGAGAGAAAAATACACGATCAGGTTCCCAGCTCCCTATGTGTCTGATCTCACAGAATGCATACATAAGTCTAAGAACGCGACACTTGTCTAAAACGGAGTTTCTTCAATTGTCAATGATCATAACAAGGAAATACAACTATGAAAGACAAACCCACCAAGGAAAGTTAACATTTGTTATAAATGTTTTATTTATTAACACACTGAGCCGGGAGAGCGAAGGATACGATTTCAAGTAAGGGTGATACACGATTCCTTCAAATCACACCCAGGCAGACTTTCTTCTATTTGTCTTCAAGTTTAAGATAACGATGAAATAATATTTCCCATGCAGGAGACGGAATCAGTTTTAATTTGAGTACCGTAGCTTTGGATCTAGGTAGAAAAAAAAAGACGTCCGGAGATTCTGAGAATTTTATTTTTGCTTAATAAGTACCGGTTTTGTTGTTAGAGCTTTTGATTTGACTTAAGTCGCACAATTTGTCCTTCCTGAGGACTAAACAGGAGTAGTATAGTTTGTCTTTTATTTAGGTCCTTCCATGGTTGTAGTTATGACAACTATTCAATGATGGCAATTTTATAGCAGGTTTCTCGTGTCTAGCTGTTCAGGTTTAAACTAAGGAGTCTCCTAAAACAATCTGCTTCTTCAGATTATTTTCCGGAGTTATTATTAATTATTCTGTCAGTGTCAATTAGTTTGTGGACTTGGTGCTCGGGCCCTTATTTGGAAAATATACAATTCAAATCGTGTTTTCAATTAATGGAATATGGTTTATACTTTAAGAAATATTTTTCTTTAGTCAAGGGGGCTACAAATGTTAATAATTGTCGTTTAGAATAAGTGTCATAACTTAAATTTAAATTCGGCTGAAATAGCACGTTTTAAACAATACATTATGTTTTTATTATAATCATTGTTATTTGTAATTTACATTTGGATTTATAATTTGTATATTAATACTTATGACTATTATAACCCATAATAACTAAAACTGTTAATAACTGTATATAGTATACTTGTTACCATGACGATGTTCATTTCATGGTGTTCAGATAATCGAGAAGCCCCTTCAGTTTGCTCGATAAATCAATATTATTTAAAAGTTTTGTTTGTGTGTGTTTAAGCTTTACATACAAAGTGTGATCCTGAAAACAAAAAGAGGTAAACACAAAATAGGGACTTCAAACACTATGTGGACTTACACACGTCCACACAGTGTTTTTTCAAAGTGTTGAAGATTATGGTTTTATCGCAAGTGCACATAACAAAGGAATGTAAGGAGTGTATACAACACAGAGCTTTAGGGCCCTTGTGGGCTCTTTTAACAATAGAATAAAGACCCCACAAAGTTTTCTTTTGATCAACTTGGACCCTACAGAGGAATTCTTCAAACAATTGAACGAAACAACAATACAGGACCCCACAAACCCGATCCGTTAGGATGCGTGTGTGTGGGTAGGTATACACACATTCAAACCGGGTACCAATAACAAAAGAGGGACAATAGGGTCCCCGGTTGGGTAAAGGTTCTCAGTTGGAAAGTCTGTACAAAACCAATGAGAGCGGTTGTCAACAATAGAAGGTCCACAATTGCAGGTGTTTACACCCTTGTGGTGTGAGTGCGTGGGATAGATATAATTATCAAATCTCTTCTTAATCAAAAGAGGACACGTTTCTTTTAAATCAGAATTTTCCTTAAAATTGAGTTAAATTTATTTGGTTTAGATTGCAAATCCGCTACAATAGGGGCCTTAGTTATCGTACATTTTGAAATCTTACAGAACATTAACAGTATCTTTGCTTCGATATTCATTTCAACGTAAAGCTACCTAGATTGTTAAAAAAAAAAATCAAATCATAACTAGCAGTGTTATTATTACTACTAAAGCAATTCCCCGCTAACTGATGGCCCGGTATCCGCCGGATGGTAAATCGCATGGCAGAGAGTCTACCATTAAACCCCCAAGCGATTGAGAATCAAAATAACATTTTTGAAGTTGTTGTCTTCCTCACAACAATATCTCACCGTTCATATCTGTAAAGGCTTATATATACATAGACAAGGCTTGGTAATTCAAAGTGAGTTTTAGGAGCCATTCAGAATTATGTTTTTAAAATGTCCACCAACTACACACACCAATCGAAAAAACTGTTGTCTGCATCCCCGATCTGTTTAAATTGAATATACAATTTAGATTTTTCAATATTTTCATTAACCGTATTTCCATTTTCGTGAGAAATATCCACGGTGTAAAACATTGATAATTCTGACTGGCCCCTAAGTCAATAGAATATTGGACAAGAGCATGTAAAATGAAATAAAACATTCAATGCACTAAAAAACTACAAATTTACACATCACCCTGGCAATAACTGAACAACTTATTATTTTTTACCGCAAACTTTCATTGTTTAAATTATTTCATTTAAGGAATAAAATTAACATCTTTTAACAAAACTTTCAAATGAGAGTTTTCAGTTTCCCCGTTTTATTTCTTACAGCACAACTCCAGAACACCCTCAATATTTGAAGAAAAAGAAATCAAAACAATCGCATCCAAACAGATCCAAACCTATTCCCTTCCAGTTGTTTAGTTCTTCCTGATTCTAAAATGATTGTTTGTCAAATTTGAGAACTTTTCCCGCCTAATTCCAACCGTTGTCATTGGCCTCATCCTCTTCCTGTCGCAATTGGTTGAGCGTTAGCTGGTCCCGCACTGTGCCATCATCACTCAACGTTGGTACTACCAGTTTCTTGGCCTGTTGATAGACACAGAAATAAGAAACCGGTTCACATGAGGGTATTACATCCTCTACCATAGTTATCCGGTATTCTTCGCCTTCACACAGTCAGTCATAACAAAGATTCTATTCAAAATCAGAGTTATTGCATTCTTTAGTTCGATACAATAGCAACTGATTTACGAAGTTCTTTTTCGTCATGTGAATATCACTATAGTTTGATGAGCAAAGCATAATTAAGTTTCATATATTGAAATGAATGAGTGCAGCCTAACAAACATCGATCATTTAATACATTGTTTCCATTATTGAGACATGCCATCAAAAAATAAATTTTGCTGATACATGCTGTTAATTGAATGTCAAGAATATCTAGTTGTTCATAATTTGATGAGAATTCTTAGAATAAATAAAATCTTCGAAGTCGTTTTTGCAATTACACTGCACCATTCTTTATATATATTATTTGATATTTGTTGGTAATTTAGATTTACAGTGTGACGTCTTTTCGAGCTTCTGCTTTCGTAAGGGGCCATGTATTAAACATTGATTAATGCTCGGTTATTCACACGGAATTTTTTTAACCAACACGTTGTTTGAGGCTAATTTCAGCAATTATTTTTAGTTTCTAAAGTAGCTTTTTTTTTAAACAATTCAATTCAAATTAAGAAACCATGTATTTTAATGCTCTCTTGCAAGAGAACGTAACGAATCAAAAACAAAGTTAAGATAATCAATTAATGAAGTCAATGTAAACAATATAGTAGAAAGAGGAGTATGGAGGCTGATTGAGTAAGTCGAAACTTGTAGAAGTTAGCCGTAGGACAATACTAAGACAGACGGCCAAAGAGATAACAGACTAGACATTGGACTAGACAGACAAGTATGATTAAATGAGGCAAACCAATAACAAGCATTATTTAAACATTAAGATAACAGAGATAGTTCAAATCAACTCACCAAAGATTTTGCAATTTCTTGAAGCATGATCAAGTTTCGTTCTTTCTGCATGCTGTCCTCTCCCAACTGATCTGAATCCATACGCCAATGCCGTTTCTGCAAGAAAAACAGGAAGAAGAAGACAAAAAGATGACGACTGCAACGTATCCCTTCAAGCTTCCCTGCATTAATGTATGCTAATGTACATTCAATGCAAGGAGATATACTCTCATAACTCCCGGTCAGAATTGATCCTGATTAAAGGTCTAAGTCAGCCTGAACCATTACCGGGTCAGGCTGACTTGAAAGGTGGTTTAAAAATTGAATTTTAAAAATTAAAGTTTTCTGCATCAGTTTGACTAATTTTTGTGTCATTTTGGCACAGATTCCGGGTAAAAATGACCTAGATATAGGTCAGGCCTTACGGTATTCGAGTCAATTCTGATCAGGAAGTTTTTTGAAGAGTGTAATGGCATTGAAATTGTAGGTCTGTGGTGTGGGTAGAAACGAAAGGATTGTGTAGAAGTAAAGGTTGGTTCCAGGAATGTTATACAGGACACCATCCTGTTTCATATCAGACTGGCCTTTTATTTCACACAGCCACTAACTGAAATATTTTATTACAATTTGACGATCGAAATGTAAAATGGAATATTTTATTCGCTTACGGCTATACGCTTGATGTTTAAAAACTGGGGACAAGAATAGAAAACAGAATGGTATTAAAATTCCTCTGCTATGATTTGTGTTTTGTAAGGCCTCCTTAAATTTCATATTTTATAACGAACTCATTTTTTTTCCTAACCGATGACCGATCGGCGATGACTAAATGACTAGGTTGGTGTTTCATAAAGTAACAATGGCATACATTTAGGTGTTTACTAAGAGCTTTAGAGTCGATGTTTGATGGTATGATATTTTCCGGACTGAGGCGCCGGGGAAAGTCAAGACCGAGCCGGTACTTGCGGCAGGTGTGGACGGTCTATTAGGCACCAAACACGCCACTCGGCTACGGATACGTACACCGGTATCCCGGCATAACACCTGCTCTTAACGAACACACCCCCAGATCGGTTACAGTTTACAGCTAGGCGATCGGGTAGTAAAAAGGTTGGAGGAAGGGTAGACTTTTGAAAATGACACAATCAGTTCCGGATGGGCTGTCTCCTAAAGGCAAGGCATGATCCAGTTCTCCATCACACCATTGATTACATGTCAGTTAATTGAATACTGTCATTGGAAGTCGACCCTTAAGCACAGAACGTGTTGTCAGAATTGTACATTGTAACAAGATCAGAATGATTAGGGGTACTCTCTCTGGTGATATGGCAATACACTACTTGCAGCCTGTAAAGTACTGTTACTATGGCAATATTGCTGCAAGAATCAAAAGGTTGTATACGAGGCCGTGTAAAGTGATTACATTACGCCTTCGTTAAGCGACTTCAATAAATTGCTGAAAAGACAACACAGAAAGTTCACGTGCCATTACAGTACGGATCAGCCTGCTCATCAAATCAGGGATGTACTACCGACAATAGATCAAGTTGTACGGTACACGTGCGATACTAAATTGATCCCAAATTGGTGTAAAGTACGACAAAAAACAAAACAAAAAACATCCAACCTTTGATTCAAGACGGAGCATATCAGACAGTGGAAAGACTGCTATCAAATCAGTTACCGTATACTAAACTCACCGTCAACCATTTACTCATAATAAAAAACCCTCCATCATTAGTTTTTAATTAAACATTATATTTAATGAATCCAATTACTGCTGATCACCCTTCATTTATCAAACCAATATTTAAGCAATAAGGATGGGCGACTAGAGAAGGCCGATTGTAATAGACTATAGGTATCACCAAATGCACTGAACCATCCTATTCATATTAAAGATTGCCGTCTGTTATTATCTGAAGCCAATATCTTGACTGAGGCGTTTCACCTGCTGGTATTTCACCATGCGGAGGCAAAATCAACCCAAACGTCCCTCTCTCAGTCCACGTACATCGTGTCATTTGATTTCCCCAGGTACCAGTTGTTGACGGGCAATTGATAAATTTGAGAGTTTGATTTTCAAAGGCTGGGTCTTCAGAGGAACGTTATCAAACGATACAAATATGAAACCATCATGTAAGTGTTTTTTGTGGGAAAAACAAACAATTCTTAGAAAAGTTATTTTAGGTTGGTCATAAAAAAAACGTTTAAGGCCCAATATCGTGATACCATATTCTTGCTCGAAACCCTCTTTCTGAACTGACCGACGACGAAAAACACTGACAGAACCTAAAGTGAGAGAAAAACTCACCAGGATTGTGATCAATTCTGTGTAATTATGTGTCACTAGTAGCATTTCCGTTTATGGGATAGAATGTCGAGTCATACGCATGTAGCTGCAGGGTACAGGCACATAATTGTATGACAAATTTGCCAACAAGCACAACCACAAAGAAAAACACGTCACAATGACGTCATATGTTTACAAGAGAGTCATTATAGTAAACATCTGATAATCAATATTCTTCAGTAGCCTCAAAACTTTATACCCTTGTAATAGAATGATGTTTCGTGGAACCCTGGTTCTCGGTTATCAACCACCTCAATTTCAAAATATTTGTTTTTCTAATTTCAAACATTTTCCCTTTAATTTACTCATAAAATGTGAAGCTCGCTTTAAATTTTAACAGATTTTGATAATATGTGTAGTGTCAGTTCTAATCGAGGAGACATTGACTTCTAAATGAAATATTTGTAGCTTTAGTGACTTTTCTTTATCCAATCAAAATACGTCCTTCCTTAATAGTTTATACTGAACTTTGTTTCCAACAACAGAAGTCAATGATCATTACACTTAAATAATTTAAAACCAGGGAAACCGCGATTCGTCAAAAACTGTTTCATTCAAATTATGTTATCAACTCATACTTGAGCCATAAATGATTGATTTACGCATTGTTAATTTGCTTGGTCTCGGTGGTTTCGATAGCTACAGGAATATTTTTCAACTGTCATTATTAATTAAGGTTGATTCTTACTGCAATCAATTGATATGAATAAAATAAACCGCGTCATGTAGGGTGAAAGGCTCCCAGTCGATAACTGTATCCCTCAGGTCAAATTAGAAAAGTGTAAAGAGGTAGGTCTAGTTGTTTTCTCAGAGGAACAATGGCTCCCACACAGAAGCTTTCTCAATACAAATGGCAAGGTACACTTCAAAATGATTGCGTCACTCTTTAATATTTTTGACGTGAATTATTAATTTGATCATATTGTGCTTTATAATATCTACTGGTCATTGCATTATATGTATTGGCAATTATAGATAAACTATAGGTATGTTAACGGCAGGAAACATCGAATACAAAAGTACAATGCTTCATAATTTCATTGGTTGGGGTTTGGAAAACAACCAATTTCATCTTCGAATTGCATGTAATAATAATTTCAAGTCCAATGAAATTAAAGTCGAATTGTGTGGAAGTGAGCATCAATGCGAACACGGTTTGTAATAAATACCCTTTCACACCTATATAGGCACACAACAACATGGGTTCAATTACTACCTCCCCTAGCGCTTACATAGTGTCTAAATCTTGGCAAGAAGTACCCCAAAGTTAAAACCCTATGCACGATGCACGCGCCTATTCTAGCCCACATTTTGGGCTTAAAATGTACGCAAAGGAATTGCCCCCCCCCCACCCCAAATGGTGGAAATTGTATACGCGCATTATAATGCAGGGTGCGTTCCACGTCTGCAAGGGATCGATTGGATCTCAACTAATTCGAAAACAGAGCTTTGAGGGGGTTGCAAACAGAATGTTCTTCATGTAGGGAGGGGTGGGGGTGGTTGCACATTTTTACATATATTAAGAGGGGGCGAGCAACTGTACTTCTTAGAGATTGTGTGGAAACGGTTGCCTGTAAATTTCCCCGTGTGAAATGTCCCTGAAAGTCTAGTTTCCCGACTTACCCTTAATACATTGCTGCCTGTCATGTGTGAACTCCTTTTACCGCCAGGTCCCCACCCAGGATTCTTGTAATGTATCTGCCCGTGGCATCTTTGAATTTCTGCCATGAAGAGAAGAGAGACTAAGACGCTAGTGAGTATTAACATCCTCATATCGGCCATCTGTACAAAATTACCTGCAAGGGAAAAGATTTACAAACAAAAATCAGGGTTAGATTTTTAAGAAACTTTCAATATCTTGAAGATAACACAAAGCTTCCAGTCTCTCTCCTTCTAACGAAGCTTCTATCCATTGTCTCCTCTTTGGCTGGATACAAATGTTTCAATTAGCTTCGTCACGTTGTCATGTTTGTGTGCGTTTGTGCCACAAGCTTGTGTCCGATTTTATTCAATTGATTAATCCCAAAACACAATATGTAAACTAATGACAAGTCATTAATGTCGACAAATAAAGTACGAAACCAAATGAATATATTTTTTTGAATATACCGTCTTTAATCTTGATTAAGCAATAGAAACTGACATTGTTAATATAGGCCTATTGCCTAAACTCTATAGAACAGAAAAGTAATTATTACCTGCTGTATGAAGCATACTTCTGAATATGTAACATTATGCAATTTAAAAAAATGCGTAAAATGCAAGTTATGAACATAATAGGACATAAAAATATTTTAATATAATTGATTATACCTGCATTAAGTTAAGAGGATTCTGATTGATTTTTTTTGTAAGCTTAACTGCTATTGTTTTCATTTATTGAAACTGATTAATATCTCTTTGAAATGCTTATTGTACACACTGAGTGCATTTGATGAGCATCGTGAACCAATTAGCCTAATTCCAACGTCAAAGGAAAACAAAGGGATAAAACTATGTGAAACTTTGCAACTTAATCTTGATTTCTGATTGTGTTATCAGGTTTAAGCTGATCAACCTTTACATAGGAATTTTTACTAAATTCAAACCGATGTCAAGATAAGATCCAATTAAGATAAAATACACTATGTTGAAAAAATATAGCAGGATATACTTTTGGTAATTGTCAACGACCAGTTTCCTCACTTGGCGTATCCAAACATATGCATACAATAACAAATCTGAAAATTTGGGCTCAATTGGTCATCCAAGTTGCTAGAAAATAATGAAAGAAAAACACACTTGTTGTATAGAGCTATGCTTTCAGATGCCTGACATGCCTGAAGCCTTTCTCAGATTCAAATATTTTACTGAGAAATTACCTCTTTCTCAAAAACTACATTACTTCAGAGGGAGTCGTTTCTCACAATAATTTATACTATCAGCAGCTCTCATGAGCTCCGAGTAACGTTTGATGGTAATGTATTTCTTGAGTAATTACCAAAAGTATCCAATGCCTTTAAGAGAGATATCAATAACAATTTACATGTATGTTGTCTCTCTGTCCAAGAAAATAGGTCAAGCAAATCAAAAAATTAAGGTCATGTACCCAAATATTTCATCTTCATGAGTGGAGCAAGCGGTTCAAGAGTTCGATCTTCTTCTGTTTTTTACTTGGGGGAATGCTTTCAGATGCTGTCACATTAAGTGATCCATGTTTAAAGCTGACAAATGTTTAAATATTTAAAGCTGACAAATAATAACTAAGATATTATACATCTATTTAAAATTAAAGGAACATAACTATCCAGGTAGGTGGCATCCAAGCGCTCTCTTATTACTCTAGCGTTGAAACCCAGAATATTAGCAATAATCTGAAAACGTTTGGATCGTCACCTAGATTGACCATGGAGCTATATCCTTTTTATAGCTCCAGTATTAACTTCCGGTAGGTTTAAGAATGACTTGAACAATAATGTGCAGTCCCGTTTAGACTCTCGTTTTCTGATGAAATAATTTATGATTCGATTATTAAAAACGAATCGAAAAGCCCATTACGGTATGAAACTTGATTATTACACTTAACATGTCAATCTCACTTCGTCAATGAAGCAAATATTTTAGAGTGAGGGTAGCTGGGGGATTATTTATGCCTGCATTGAGACTAGCAACAATCCAGGTTTGGTGGTTTTGTATTTGAATGTTTAATAAGCTGAAACTGAGCTGATGGAAATATGACGATAGTCTGTGCAAGTCTTGCGCATACAGAAAACGAGAAAACAAAGAACGAAGAATATATTTTTCTATGAAATCAAATCTTCTTTTAAACATATATTTATATAAAGTTCTAAAAAAAAAATACCCATAGCAAGTTGTTATGAATAAAATTTCAATTTTTATACAGTACAAATAATTTGTTCAAATAAACATTGAAACAAAGTTAAAACTTGGGACGAAGATGCTTAGAAATCCCATTTGCCAATCACGCCCAAATTGTGTCCGTCCATCACTTTACGTTTAATGACAACATGACCGTCAGTTGGGCAAAGTTCTATGACCGTCAGTTGGGCAAAGTTCTTATTTTTTTTTACAAGTAACCGAAAACGGTGGTCAAGTCTTATTCTTGGGTTTTCTTCGATTTTGTTTATGACCTAGTATTACATTCCCAACAACATTTTCATTGTCATAAACTTCGTTCAACTAAAATAATAGACAAAACAAAATCCCAGCCACGTAAAAATCTCTGTATGGCTGATGGGACTCCAATGGTTCCGGAAGTTCGAATACACGCGGGACTTACACAGTCTATGCAGAACAGGCCGGCAATACGTTTTGAAGTCACGTTTTATAAGAAATAATTTAGAAGAAATAAATTAGATGAAAAGAGAAGAGAAAGAAACGTGCTTCAAATGATCAGAAATAGATTCAGCGTGACAAACAGTCTGAAAGTAAAATGTCTTGTTTCAAAATAAAAAAATACAATTTTTTACAAAGCGAGGTTAAGATAGATTACGAATACTGAAGTCTAAAGAGCGAAGCAGTGTCTTTTGAGAAAGCGGCGAGGTTTATGGAATGGACTTAGCTTTTCTGTGAAACGGCTTCAATTTTTTGATAACTTTAGACTCTGACCTAGAATATTGGGGACACGGTGAGACAGGCATTATTAGATTCAAAAGCAACCTCGTGGAGCCAATGAAATCTAGTATCGAGTGCCACCCGGAGCCTGATCTGAATGTAAGAAGAGTACAGGTTTGTAGTGCACTACAACAACAACACTTTACTAATTTAGATATACATGCTCTGAGCAGTGGTAATCGGAAGTTGTAATTATCTTATCAAGTACGTCACTCTATCTAGCTCTTAATAAATGCCGACAGCAGAAGAAGTCCACTTTGCACTCAGGTATTTCATCCAAACAGACTGTTGATAAAAAACATTGCGATTGGAGTTTGCAGAAGGTTGCAGAAGTCCACGTTGCAGGTATTTCATCCAAACAGACTGTTGATAAAACTTTGCGATTGAAGTTTCGTATGTGGAGAATGGAAACCAAGAGCCACCACTCGAGACCACAATAACCCAATCATGTTTAATGGCAAGATTTAGGGTAGATTGATTATTTATATCATACTGCTATACGGGGTTCTGATATAGCGCTTTACCACACCCCTAGGGGTGTATCAAAGCGCTCATTATTCGTTTTTCAACAGGATAAGCAGAGCTGTGTTTGAATTATGAGACCCATTAATGTAGCACCTTCTAATGGTTTACGTGATGCTGCGGCACATTGAACAGCCACTGCCAGAAACAATATTAGTGTAACTGGGCGATAAGTGTAACTGTGTTCATTAACATGCATTACACAACACATGGGACCTACAGCTTTACATCCCATCCGAAGGACGAAGCAATAATATAGTAAAGTATCTTGCTTAAGGACACCAAGTGTCAAGACCGGACTGGAACCCACACCCTGCTGATCAGAAACACCAGAGCTTGAGTCCAGTGCCACAACACGCCTACTATGTCTGGTTTCCGTCAACCTTGCTAAGCGACTAGTTGAGCATTCTGCTAAGCATACCAATGTTGTTTACGTTGACCTTGCATTAAGTTTAATTTCCTTAATGCATTAGCGCTAATCTTCCACCGTACCATGCTCCCCACCTCGATGGACTTTACTTTTAATCCAAATTCGAAACCTAGTACGACAAGTGGATAGAATTGGAGTCCCCCATCCAATTACGTGGGTTTCCCGCAGTCTTGACATGAATATACGTCTTCTATTATTTTTATCTTTCTTTGACATTACGGACTCTAGTGTGATAACAAGCACTTTAGGGGATGACAAAGTTTTACAACCGAAAACATCTTAACTTGATCAATAAAAAAAACATGTACTTAGTGGATTTCCCGTGTCATTACAAGGATTGAGTATGGCACACTTTGATGTAATTAAATGGACGAACCAAGTGGCTGGGTTTAAATTTGATGTCAGTGTAACTATGGTAACACATTCAAGTCAAGATCCTCCCGGGATGCGTCTCTAACAGTCTCCGTGATTGGCCGACTGTAAATATCTAGGTCTGAAACCTAGACTCGACCGAGATAACGTATAACTGTTGGATGAACAACTGCGATCCAAAAGTTCAGTTTGAGGTTTCTAATTACTTTATAGGTTTCCATAACCATCCATGCAGTAAAATGTCAATGACAAACACATTCACTCATTTCCAAATCTCCACGATTGACTGCAATCTGTCTTGGGCAATTAGACACTTTCAGGAGCCTTTCCGGCAAGTGTTTTAAGTGAAATCTCTACCTCGTAGTCCCATGTTCTTTAAGATCTGGCTACGGGTACTTTCTTTACATATCCGAGGTGTCATAATTAACTTCATCTTTTTAGCAACTGGAGAATCTGCGAGTTTAACGTGTGTTTGCCGTGCACTCTAGAACGTTTCTCAAAGCACTTAATGGACACGTCTTGGAGGAAGTAGATTGCCAGCTTAAAGGAACTATCGAACCGCACTTTTAGTCAGTATTCCATAGTAGAAGTCTGTTGTTAGTGTTTAATTTTGTTTTAAACCCATAATTAAATCAAAGCTGGTGAAGAAATTAAGCACACTTCTTTATCTGGTGCGCGAGGCCCAGAGTCAAAACACAATTATATCCTTGTGGAGTAATGATTTATGTAAAGGACTATACTATACAATCATTGTCACAAAAGCCCGAAGTGACAATGATATTGACAAGATGACAGTAGCTACAAGCGACAAGTAAGGAGATGTGTTTGTTTAAATATACAGACATCCAATATTAATAAGTACAACTTATTGTGTGCGCAATGCACCTCAAGATATGTTAACATGTTGTTTTAAGGCGTGTTCTTGTTGCATGTGATATTTCTCGAGGTCAAGAATAACAAAATATGCATCTTGAGGTTATGGAATAAAAGTTAGGTTGAAATGATAGAATGAGGTCGGTTGATTAAATTTATAAAGACAATCACTTGAATAAACTACTTTGAAACTATCAGATTCTTGTATGCTGTTTTTTAATGTTAGATGTTAACACTACTGCTTATGATAATCGTAATAGCGGCTTCTTACATCGCTTAAATCAAGCGGTCTAGTTCACCGGACCTAAGCTCTGGTGTTGTCAGCAGCAGAGTGTCGGTTCGAATCCCGGTCGTGACACTTGCGCCCTTGAGCAAGGCACTTAAACAATAATTGCGTCGTAACAAAAGTTGGGAAGGTATGTATTCTGCTCTACCAGCCAGACTCCTAGTTGATGATACCCATGCCTACATCCTTACTGACTGTGAAGGGGGTATAACCCTGTTTCAACCCAGGAGTAGGTGGCAACGTGCCGCTGGTGACAGTTGATTTGGGTCGACAGCCCAAAATCAGTTAAGTGTAGCCCCAACTTGAAGTGACCGTCAGTGACACTACAACATTATTAGCCCTGTTCAAACGGGTTTTATTTATGTCATTTAAGGAACCATCTCAGCTCTTTTTGGAGTATACAGCCAAGCTTTGAATGCCTTTTGTTTAATTGTGGCAATTTATTGTTCGGTGTTCCCAAATTTATTGTCGATGTACTTTTTTGGTACAGTCAAGTCAATTTTCAAAATTGAAATGTCTTAATGTAGTTATTGTCAGGTATATATTTCCTGTTTTAAATGATATTCTTTCATACAATGTTCGTTATTTGTGATTTTCTGTAAATGTGTTTAAAATTGCAATAAAATGAATTATCTAACTCCACTAGAAAAAAAACCACACAATTATGACCACGCGCGTCAATGTTTTACTGTAAAATTTACAGAATAATTTGCTTATGTAATCCCTTTAAATTGATATTGACTGTGTATCTCCCTCCCGGCCCAGGGGAGTGGGCTGCTAATAGGTAAACGGCTATTTCAACCAAGTAACCATGGAGAGACTTCAGAGCAGTTTCAGGTATGTAAACAATGGTTATTGAGCTCACGTTTTGACACTAGCAGGGTCTTTCTAGAAGGCTACCCCCCCCAAAAAAAAAAAAAAAAAAAAAAAACATCAACCACCACAACAACAACACCAACTAAACTAAACTAAATTACCCGAAACAAAACCACAAAACACCCTCGAGAAAGACTCGCATGCTTGGGTCGAAACATCAGGCCATCAACCTTTTCTTTGCATTTATACCATTTGTACTTTTGGTTGGTATTCTATTTTCTCAGTTGAAAGTATTTCAGTCATAATAGATCTGCAGGATATAGACAGTAAACAGGTTACTTGACCTCAAGATTTAATTCTTCATCGACACTAATCGATATCAATTGATCAATTGAGGCCAACCCAAGACTATAGATAAGATTGAATTTCATAACTCTTTGTTCTTACAATGTGTCTTTTATCTCCTCATCTCCTGGTGGGGAATTTGACACAACAATACGCAGTACCCTGGGATATGTAAGTCATACAGACTTTTTCCTCTTCTTTTATTTTCAATTGACAATTGTCATTGATATCTGCCATAATAACAACATAAACCCCATTGGACAGACCGGCATACACAAATGGCAATCTGATACCTCTATAAGACTCTACCCAGTCTATTATAAGGTAAGTGCATCTTCAAACAATTGTAAACTGATCAATACCCATGCCTCGGGTCCATTGTCAACTCACATTGTCCTCCATATATTAAAAGTCAGTAACTTCTAGTGAAGGGGGTCGATGTATTATGTGATCATTTCAGTCCCAACTATAGACCTCTCATGTAAACCGTGGCCAGGGAGCTATTAGATTTCTCGAAAGAACCCTGTAGATTCAAAGAAAGCAGGTTCAAGATTTCGTTGATGAATGAAAGACATTGACTGTCCTTTAAGCGATGAAGATTAAAATGACATTTGCTTATTTGGTGCGGGGGATCATGTTTTTCAGGTGGAAATCTCTATTTATGTCACTGGTGTAATTTACTATTCGTATCGATGAACGGAGAGACACAGAGAGCAAGAGCTAAAAACATTAAAATGTTACTTTAAAAAACAGCATGTTCAACAATATTCCTCCCACGACAATTCTAGGAATTGTATTGTCTAACTCTGATTAAAGAAGGTCACTCTAATCAAAACTAGTATCAAATGAATGCTTTCACATTTTAAAAGACATTTCATTTGTTTTCACCCCCTTTTAAATGTATAGGTTTTTTTTATCCAGTACATTGTATCGTTCAACGTAGACTGTGTGCAGCCATTATATTAAAATAAAACCCAGTAATACGATCTATATAAGATATGCGTCTGCCCTCTAACCGATTTTGCTTGAATACGATCTTGAAGGAAGACTACATAGTGCTTGTAGATCAGGGGAGAAGGACAACCTTGTATTTGTGTTTATCGTTTCAGTAAAGTGGGGTAAGTTGTACCGACATGACCCAGTTCCCCAATAACTAAATTCACCTTACACTTACAAATCTTTTAAACTGATTCTTCACAGCGCGAAACTATCTTATTATTTCCATACAAACTGCTCCCGAAGAAATAAGAAAGAAAACAAGGTAATAAGAAAAGTAGAGAATTGTTATAGTGGTTTGAGGTGGCCGTACAAGACGAATACATCATCCAAGTTTGTGCACTTAAAGCCTATAATGCCGCGAGTGCTGCGATAATGGTTACAGGACCAGCAGGGATTTGACGCGCTTGTTGTCTCCTTCAGTTAGTAGTGACTCCTGTATAACGTTATAGAGATGAATTTATCGCTCTATGTCATGGTGGCTACAGCAAGGCTAAAAGGATCGGATATCCCCAAATTCATCATATGTGTTTAATGTGAGAAATATCATTTTGAACATCTCCAAGCTTAACTTTACTCGATTCAGAACTATAACTTGCATCCCAATAATCCCACTAATTCAACACGCAATCCACATCCGATATTTGCAGTTCAGGAATAATAAGGTAAAAAGTCAAGACGCCGTAAAATAAAAATTATATATAATAAGAAGAATACATGTAAAACCAATAATAAACATTTCCGCTTCTCAGACAAGTTGGTTAGCATCATAAAGAAATTAATCAAACATAAAAAACAAACAAAAGACATACAAGCAAATACCCACAGAACAGAGCTCTCAGAATGTGCCGTGGACCAACTACGAATGCTGCTAATTGAAGCGAAATTTACGGCAAAAATTCAATAATGAACTTGCAGCAACAGCTCGTATAAATCCTATGAGATCGGACTGTCAAATATTAAAGTGATGATGAATTGTTACAAACTACAGGATCGACACGGAAACATGAATTATGTAACTTCTTAAAGACAGTATTGTTGCCTCGGAGCATTCAAGAATTGTTAGAAATCCTAACATTATTCAATTTCAATTTAATTCAATTTAATTCGAACTCACGATGGAATTAACTTACTTAGCTTTCTTGTTTCTTTCCAAGCCTTTAATAGATAGATCTATTTGCTCTCAATGATATACGATATTCCATCGTTTTCATTCAAAATAAAGCTCACATTTGTTCATGAAATACTATTAGCTACTGTTTTGTTAACCTTATAGATTGATGTATAAATCAAGGACGGTCTTTACCGGCCTTAATGGTTGCCTTGGAACACACTCTAAAGCCACGGTTAGTAGCCTACATTTATTGCAATTTAAATCTCTATTTCTTTTTCCTAGTCAACAAGGTCATTTTAAATATATAAAAAAATGTTGTATGTGACAAGTAGAAAAAAATATATTTAAAAAAAGACAAAGACAAAAGTGATTTATTTTGTTTAATACCGTGAAGCAGATACTTGTAATAAAGAAACAAACACTCTGGTCTCTGTCTCAAAAAAATATCCTTTTCATGAATTGTATTTTAGATCTGGTCAGATAAGCCTGTTCAAATAGGAATGCAAATTACGGGTTAAGTTATTATTTTGTGAATTTAGTCGTAATTTGTTCCGGCAAGTCTCCAAATCTTCTCCCTCTGGACGGTGACCGCAGATATTCATCCATGATAGAAACTGTGCAAGTAAAATAACATTGACTGTTTCTGTCAAAACCCGTGGTTTAAATTTGAAAACACAATGACGTATTGACTAGAAGTATCATGAAATAGTTTGTTTTGTGCATGTTTGTCTCCGTGGATAATTGCAACTTTCTCAAAACAGTTTTGTGGATTTCCTTAAAGGAATCTTGTTGATTTGGAGGTGAATCATTCACCAGAGAGAAAGCGAGGTAGAAAAGGAAAAGAAGAGGAAGAAGAGGAAGTGTAATGAAAAAATGCTCAATCTGGTTATCCCTGGAGTATCCCAGCAGTGGTGTCTTTGTGACTCAGTCAAACTGCCTGGACAATCATGCTTTTCACGGTACACAACATGCGAACGAACCCCTTGTTTTTGAAGTATGGATAGGTATATGATTAAGTTATCGAGTAGTTCATCTGCAGACCCAGGACGTCAATCTGGTAGAAGCGAATTCATCAGGGACGTTAAAGTATATAAGATGCCAGTCTTTACCCAGGGGTTGGTTTCTTCTCCCCTACACATGAAGGTTTTTTTGGCCTGGAGATTCCCTGAAGCTGTGTCACCACTCTATTCCCTGTGGTTGTATTATACAGGATTATTTACAATCAGATGGCTTTAATACAATCCGAGTCTGACTGTCCGCATTCTCTATACATGAACATACTCATAGACACTGACTACTTTTAGCAACTAAAAGTTTAATTAATTATCTATTAGTATGGCTAGTAGCTATGCTGCACATTGTTGAAGGACTGAACGTAAATGTATGTATGGGTTTACATCCGAAGTATGGACCCTTGAACTACATAGCCCTCCAGTCATGTACGGAGTGCTCCTCTTTATGTATAAGATCTAAAGCAAAAGCACACTTAAGATGTTATCGAAACCTTTGTGAGGACGTCGTCATCTTTCAAGGAGTTTGAAGGCATTGAGATGATGATGAAGTGAAAAACAAACCTACCCTCGTGTAGTGGTTGAAACACCCTCTATCATCATAATATCCTTGAGTGACGTGATGTTTATAGGTAGGTTGGGGTTAACCCATCAGGATGGGGGGGGACACCATTATTTTACCCGTGACTTTTCAATGCTGCATCCAATCACCACCAAAATGTCCGACTTTTCGCGCGAGAGCTTTGGAAGGTACGGGGGCATGCGGTGCCCCACCCCCGGTCCCCATGGGTCCCCTGGGCCAGGTAGGGTTCCGGTTGAGTTAGACCATTAAACCAGCAGGACATGTAGATACAATGACTACCCTTATGTCCATTGACCTCATTCCAGATGTAAATTGGGTCCAGGCCCGTTTGCTAGGTCACACGCTGGATGGTCGGGGTGATAATTGCCCGATAAAATCGGTCACTTCTGGCATGAGACCAACAACTTGATCATATCAGATGATGATTCAATGACTGGTCTGACTGTATAATGTCATAAAAATATAGTTCACGATAAACACACTGAATATGCGGGTACCAAAGCATCGCGGTATCTCCAATTTAAAGAGCAGACAATACAAACTAGAGATCGGGACCCATTTTTAGTATTGAGCTTTGAAATTCAGTCCAGCTTATTCAATTTAAAGTTCATTTTTCATCAAACATGTCTGACAAGAAATCTTAAATAGAGTACGTCTTAACTCTTTTCACTGGGTCTTTAGAATGAACCATTACGTTAGTTCAACCATAAAGTCAATTTGGAAAAAAAGTCGACTATTGTACTTCATGCCATTGGCTACGAGCACATAATTTGTTTAGTGCACACACCCGAGACAGGAAATGTTAAACGGCCCAGTACACAGTTACAAGTTACAACAAACCGTGGCTATGACCATAGAGAAAAGCTGTCCTTTCTCTATGCTATGACAAGGTGATATTTCAGTCACGCGTTGAATTGCGCGTAATTGAACTTAATTGAGTTGTTGTTTATGTATGTATCTTAATATTGTTATTACATGAGGCTCCAACTTCAAACGAATAACCGAAGTATAAGGAAAGCGTTATGCCTATTTGCACATCGTTTTGTAGGCTAATGTGCTACAGTAACTGATTATGAAACTTGCACCCTGGAAACGAGGTTGTGTCCGTGCAAGGCAAGGTCATCCAAAGTATCGACTCCGGTAAAGTCGTCGCAAATTTGTCACATGGTATGAATAATAATATTAAGTATCGACTCTGGTAAATTCGACACAATTGCGTGATTAATAATATTAAGTATCGACTCTGGTAAATTCGTCACATGGTATGAATAATAATATTAAGTATCGACTCTAGTAAATTCGACACAATTGCGAGATTAATAATATTGAGTATCGACTCTGGTAAATTCGTCACATGGTATGAATAATAATATTAAGTATCGACTCTGGTAAATTCGTCACATTGGTGAGATAGAACATCGATAATGTAAGACAGTTAGGACTCGTTACAGGACCAAAAAAATGACATGGTATCAACAACAAGTGAATCAATTATGAGAAGGAGGGAGAGAGAGAGAGAGAGAGAGGAGAGAGGAGAGAGGAGAGGAGAGAGGAGAGAGAGAGAGAGAGAGAGAGAGGAGAGAGAGAGAGAGGAGAGGAGAGAGAGAGAGAGAGAGAGAGGAGAGAGAGAGAGAGAGAGGAGAGAGAGAGGGAGAGAGAGAGGAAGAGAGAGAGAGGAGAGGGGAGAGAGAGAGAGAGGAGAGAGAGAAGAGAGAGAGAGAGAGAGAGAGAGAGGGCGGGGCGGGGAGGACAATATCGGGACTTGAAATATTTATTATGCAAGCTGGCTCAGTTATCTTACACTGATGAACATTGTATTCTAAAAATAAGAACAAATCTTATTTCAAGCAAAACACTTTCCTTTGGTCCATCCCAAAAATATTAATAGAACAATATTCTAGGGAGTGACACAATTTGTTCTTCTCCTTGAAATAAGATATTTTTCTTATTTAAAGAAAACCATTTTTAGTAGTTTAGTTGACACATTATACTCAAACAGTCGTGGTATTATTCGCTAAGATTGTAACTTAAAAGGAGAGCGGAAAGAGGTTTACATTATTTGAGCAGTTGAGCTCTTATGCAAATGTCAACTATTTTAAGAAGTATTAACCCAAAAGAAAGATGTTACTTCAATTACTTCAATTCTGGTCAAGTCCATTGCAAGGTGTTACTGGATGCAATTGATGTAGAGAAACATGAAATATAAAACAAACACCTGTTTTACCTCAGGGTGTGGGAGATATTCACTAACACCCCCCAGATCGCTGTTGCTTTCTACAAAATCTGAATAATTCAGCGTGTGGTTAAACTGCACTCAACCTAATTAGGATGATATGGATGTCGAATGTGACGCGTCTCTCGCTTCACATTCCCATTCAACTATCATTCATTGTCATAAGAGGGAAAAACAGTTCTAAATGGGTTGGTGGCAACAACTTCTACACCGTTCAAGTGCGAGAAGGCCAAGCCTGTTGCCATCTCATCGAGAAGACGGGGATTTATGAGGTGCTGGTTTATATCCATCGAGGCGGCATAAAAAAAACTGTTTCAGAATGGCAAGTTAAAGTAACGTTGTCGTGTTGTTTTTACACCTTGAGAAAACCACCAATAACTGTCACCATGAGTTGACACGTCTAAAGATAAGTGTTTTGCGACTTCGGGGCAGGTTGTTCTAGGAAGCAGTATGGTCCGTTGAATTACGTCTACCTGTCCAAAGCAACAAACTAGTTTCAAAATCACTCGAAACCGCACCCGACTTTGCCTTATATACCATAACTTTACTCATCCGCACCCAATCCTACCCCAACACAACCAAAATCTACCCCAACACAACCAAACCCAAACCCAACCCAACCCGAACCCAACCCAAACCTACTCCGACACCACCCAACCCAAATCAACCCAACTAACCTATACCCAAATACAAATCAAACCCAACCCATCCCCACCCAGCCATTTACTCAACGAAATCGAACCCACCCCATCCCATCCCATCGAAACTACATCTACCACCACCAAACAACCCACAAAACTCATTGATGCTTCGTAAACATATAAAGTAGTAATCGTGAAGTGAAGTGAGTCGTCGTCAGATATCATGATGACGTTAACCATGGACCATCCATTCACCAAAGACATGCCTCGACGTCATAAACAAACACCAAATCCACTCTAGACCATGTCTGTGTGGGATTCGAACCCAGGTACACCCAGGAGAAAGACATGACATGACGTCATAAACAAACACTAAATCCACTCTAGACCATGTCTGTGTGGGATTCGAACCCAGGTACACCCAGGAGAAAGCAAGACACGTACCACCGCAATAAGCAGATGGGTAGCCTTGTTGTACAACTTTACAAACTAAAGTGCACCGATAAAGTCATTAATTTTGCTACCATTCCTCGTTTCCTCTTCATTCCATCTCGCTCGCTTGACCTCCTTATTTCAAGTGAACAATGTCTGCAGTATACACCCCCAACGGACAGTCTATAAGATCTTCAAAGCCGACAGGATTGGTTGTTTACGATTACTAGATCGATTTCCCAAGCGAGCGCTGGTAGTTGTTGATGGGACCTGTCTCTTGCCAAGCCTATCAAATCAAACTGGAGTAGAGCCGTGTAATGAGTGGTATAGGTTGAAGTGTGACAATTGATTTTACTAAGTACAGAGATCGAAACAAGGCGTGTCGTATGGTCATACATCTACACGTTTTGCAACCGATCCTGAAGTCATACACAATTAAGTACAACATGAACCAATTTCAAAAGAAAACCTTGAGAAATCGAGCCCGTGCTTCGAAAAAACACCGATAATTCACGTTGAGGTGGTATATTCAAGACTTCCTCCGCTTTTATTTTATCAAAGCCACTCTAACCTCCCAAGGTACTAATATTTGTAATAAGACGCAGCTAAACTTGACACATTTTTTTTGTGCATTTACCAATCTTTAGAATAAATACTTGTATAAGTTCTGCGGGGCTTTTCTCTCTAGTCTATATAATCAAGAATCAGTCTGTGCTAAACTCTCCCCGTGCTTGCCAGACCCTTTGCAGTGTACCATTTCCTCCGCCTCTTGTTCTTTAAGACACGAGTAGAAAATGCCAAATACTGTGTGAAGCCAGTATCAATAGAACAACCTGGGGCACAAATTTCCGTTCCAAAACATGAAATAGCCTCATGTTTGTTCTCCACGGCTTCCCGTGGTTTAGGCAAAGTGGTTACGGCAGGATTCAATGGATTTCACTCAATGTACATAACCAGAATTAAGAGGGTTTTCAATTTCAACATGTCTACAGCTGCTTACGAGCAATCCAAAAGTGCAGCGGTTCTTGAGTTTAATTCTTGAAAGGTGGTGCGAGCTTTTTTTTATGACTTAAACAAATATGAAAGTGTTTTTTATTATTATCCAAGCAGCAGTGGAGTTCGAACTATGTAACTTGCAATTATAGCCAGAGCGTTATCAATACAAGCTGAATGGTTACGATCCTTTCATACAGAGGGGGAGTGTTCAACGCCATGATTGACATCTCTTAATTACATCCAAGGTGGTATTGTTCGAGACTCCCAGGAACAATATTCTCCACTGACCTCAAACCGGAAGTCCAGGGTCGGATATCCGGTGAAACGAAGTCATTATTAAAACTGTTTTTCAATTAAAGTGTTTATACAGCTAGCTAGTCATAAATTCCCGGGAAAAAATGTTGTTGAATTGTCTTGGAGAGAGTCCCATTTTAGGGAAATGTCAATTTCTAATACCTGACTTGATACCTCGAAATACATGAAACATTAAAGACAAACTCTGAGAACGAGGATGTCATGAATTCATGTTTTTTTATCAGAATGAGTTTCATATTTTTCTTGAAATATTCAGATGTTGATCGCTGATTTCTATCTTGTTTTTGGCCGTATACTTTGTAAGTACTACCACTGATATACAACAGTAAAGCTAACTACAAAACAGGTAATTTAGAAACCATCCTTACCTAGTATTAGTTACGTTAACCAGTCTTAAATTCATTTCGAGAGACTACTGGTCAATGTTTTACGCTACAGTGACCTCATTTCACTTCATTTCAGACTTCTTTGAAATTTCATTTGACTGTATTTGTCTTCTACTTATACTCTATTTATCCAGCAGTTTACACACAGTAGATTTACAATTATATAAACATGTGCTGAAGGAATTTCATTGACGGACGTTTTAGGGCATTCATTTATCTATCGGAATGAAGCGTCTGGTAAATGGATTTAAGGGTTTGTGGGAATCTTTGATTTAGAGAGGGGGCAGATGGGCTGATTTGACCAAAATGGTAAGCAGATAAAAACATCAATACCCATTATTTTCTGAAAGCGGGTAAAAAGGTCTTGATTGCTGTTTCTGACCAAATTTTTCCCTTCTTCCTATGCCCGAATTTCCCCTCTGTATTGCCCGAATTAAGGAGGGCAGTTGCTCTCCCTCCCCTGGGTCGTGCGCCTGCCCCTCTGTATTGCCCGAATTAAAGGAGGGCCAGTATTTGCTCTCCCTCCCCTGGGTCGTGCGCCTGCCCCTCTGTATTGCCCGAATTAAGGAGGGCAGTTGCTCTCCCTCCCTGGGTCGTGCGCCTGCCCCTCTGTATCTGCGCCTGCCCCTCTGTATTGCCCGAAATGAGGGCAGGCAGTTGCTCCCCTCCCCTGGGTCGTGCGCCTGTGGATGGATTTATAGTTCTTTATTTTCCTTTCCATTAGGGACGAATTAAACTTATTGATTTTTAGCCATTGTGTGTTCCGTATTTTATATATGAAACAGCGCGGTTCTTTGATAAGTAAACAACATTTAATAGAGTACACATATTTTCCTAGTTTCCTGACTGAAACGTACCCATTTTCGTGCGTTTCTTCAATGATAAGACCAATTCAGTACTCTTCATTTTACCATAACCAATAGTCATGTTTTTCAGGCAAAGAAGGAGCTGCTACGCCTTGCCATCTTTTGAACATTAACAACAAGACATCAAAATGAAGACAATTTGCCTCTAAAAGAAGATGAAGTATCCTCACAATAACTCTGACTCCATTCTTCCTTATTTAGATACACAGTTATCATCGGAAGTGTCTCGTTTCTACAAGGAAGCTGCCACCAGTCCTTGAGCTTCACTTCAATATACCGCATTTTATATCAGGTTTTCTAAAAAGCATCAATTCTTTTATTGTTACATGAGCTAGTGCAAGTATTGCATTCGTAATTGAAATCGGGGCGGAGTACTCTGTCAAGCAATGTCAAGGGAAGTTTTCTCAAACCTTTACAAATTGACCCTGTTTAGTCTTTACAAATTGACCCTGGTTAGTCTTTACAAATTGACCCTGTTTACTAGTCTTTTGCAAGACTCGAAAACTCGAGGAGAGCGGACACAACGAGTTTTCAAAAACTGGTGCAACTTGATACACTTTTTGTACCGTAATGTTGACAAATTATATTGTTTTTTGGCAAATTTTTCTTTGGTGGCAAGTTCAAGCCTAAATAAAATGAAGAAAATACTTTGGTATATTTGTCCGAATTTAAAATGCATATTGTTGCTATGATACTTCAGTTTACACAATATCAGAAGGGATATTAATTACGAGTACTAATGATTAAAACAGCAAGAAGGGACCAGATTAGTTATTCCTTAAAGCCTCTGTTATAATAAAGTGTTTGTTTTTGGTTAACTTTGAATAACTATTTCATCATCTTGATCGTTGGAAGATTGGCGAACTTAAACACTTCCATCCAAAGTAAGTAAAGCATTATTTTAAAAAGGTTTCCAAATTCTTTTAAGACTGAGTGAAAATGCAGAACCACATTTTTACATTTTTATTTTATTATGCCTACTTTGTTTAAAAAGAAGAACATATTTTGAAGTGTTAGATTAAAGTGGACATATTTCAACGCAGACTGATTAGCTCATCGGTTAATGATTTTCCAGTTAATACCGATAGCGTATTGTGACTTCAATGTTTTACGATGCAAAGCATCCATGACTATGATGATGTCGATCCTTGCAAAATGTGTCCCTTTTTCAAACAGATTGTCAACAAATATCTAAGGTCTATCCATACTTTTCTTCAGCAGAAATATTTTGTTATATTTGTTTATGATAACTCGATGGACAAAGTTCGAGATAAACCAGTGGAGATTCGGGCTAAATTGAATGCTTCGTATGAATTGACCGGGAGGACGGGAACTAGTTTTCTTCTCTTGGCCCACAAATCTACAGGCTATAATATTTCAGTTTACGTGTCTGTACAGACTTAAGGTGAATAGCGTTTCTTCCCCAATATTGGGCCATAGCTCTAATTGTACCCCTTTGTAAGGGCTAGAGAGAGAGACCAAAATAGCTCTTAATGTACTTTTTGTAAGAGTAGAGGGAGAGACTATTTCTCACGTTTTGGAGACGAATTCAGAATTGGATCTCTTTTAGGCCTAGAATAAACATTAATCATCTTAGAGTTCTCTATTATGGCTACAATATTTATGACCCTGTTTGACTGATTAATCATTTATTATTTTTTAGGTAAACAACAAACTCATAAATGTTAATACGAAGAAAAGCATCCTGTATTTGACTCCTTAAAAATAAGCGTAACGTTGGTTAAGAGAATTACAGTATTGCTTGAGGCAGGATATACTTTTGGTAATTGTCAAAGACTAGTATCCTCACTTGGTGTATCCCAACATATGCATTAAATAACAAACCTGTGAAAATTGTGGCTCAATTGGTCATCGAAGTTGCAAAAAAATAATGAAAGAAAAAATACCCTTGTTGTATAGAATTGTGTGCTTTCTACAATTGCCTTCATGCATAAAGCCTTTCTCACACTCAAATATTTTAATGAGAAACTACCTCTTTCGCAAAAACTACATTAATTCAGAGAGAGTCGTTTCTCGCAATGTTTTATACTATCAGCAGCTCTCGTTTGCTCCTTATATACCAAGTAAGTTTTTATGATAAATACCAAAAAAGAAATTAGATATGAATCGTAGTGGAAAAACTTGGAGAGGATTTATGAGAATTTATTTATTATCGTTCTTACTGGCATTGATATCAATATTTTGACGTTACTCCTTTGAAATGACTATTTTGTAACTGCTTGTCGACGAAAAATAATTTAAAGCAAAAAATGTATCAAGCTTCGTTTAAATACGCACAATACGCTTGAGGTAATTAAGCGCCCTACACAAAATGCTGCAAGTTGGGTCCAGAAATCGTTTTCCAACAGTCCTAAAAATCATTGTAGGCCTCTGATATTATTTCTGGTTACATAGTTCAAATCAATATTTTAGAACAGTTGCCCTTGAAACGGTTGCCCCTCAATAGTTGTACATTGGAGTTTTGCAGCGTATTTGGTTTTGTTCTTTACAGCATTGATTGGCCGAGTACAATGAAAACAGAAAGTTCAAGCAACATAGCCGGAAGTCGAACCAAAATGCTTGTGCCCTAAACAGAGGCAGGATTTGACTATACTTCACATTGTGAGTTGTTAGCAATGATACGAAGTGGGTTGTTTCGTTTCCAATCTATTCTGGAAATTCTCCCTCCATAAATTGCACAATGCACTGAGTTTGACCCATTCACTGTTTACCACACACGCAGCGCGCATAGAAAGCATAATACATCGCCGTTGGACAACAATCTAATTTCACTTCTTTTGTGAAATCTTAATCATTCGAGAGCAATTATAAATGCAAGTTGCATAGTAAGTTTGTTATAACATAATCAACAGTACCAGGAAGGCTGTGTAGAGTAGAGAGTAGATCCAAATTACGACTTGTATGATAAGAGGTAGAATCAAATGAAAACCGAGTCAAGATTTCAACATCTGAAGGATGGAGTGGTTCTTTTGGGTACCATACCTTATTTTGTATCCAAACTGAGCTAGTTCTAGAGCTTAAAGTAAACTGGGTTGATTAAGTTTTTTAGGAATCAGGGTGGTGATATTAAACTTACCTTATAGGGTGACTTGGTCTTCTTAACGCCAGTGACTCTCTTGCTTTCTTCTCTTACAGTTTTCCGTATGAAGCGCTTGACTATTTCTTGGTTACTTAACTGAGGACGAACTGAGACTATTCGTTGCACGCTGTGTCGCGTGCGCATAAATGTATGGCAGGCAATCTCCAACTAGAGGATCGGTATAACAAATCGCCGGGCTTTGAGTGCCACGCGGGTCCCGCTCGGTGTTTAATGTAGCCAAGTAGAGTCGTGACGTGAACAAGTAACAATGGATATAACGTATAAGTAGTGTGAAATCACTCTCAGAGGTCTGTATCTACTGAAATGATGAGTCGACACTGTACTGATAAAGCTCTTTTGTTCAATCTCGAGAGGTCACGTCTGATGCTTTAAAACAAGGATCTGAGATGAGTGAATCGGAATAGGTGACGGTATCATCACGTGAGCTGAGCAACAGCTCGCCATTGGCTGAAAAGTGTACGAACTAATCAGCGTGCACGCATTTGGCGACTCTAGTGACATCAGTTGACGTATTAACGTATCTTAGCCTGCATTGCGTGTTGATTGGTCTTAACACCGAGTAATGTTCGCTAAAGAGAATGAACTGGGACAAGTTCATTGGAGAGACAATCGATCAATATTTCGTTACTTCCAGCTTAAGCAACGCAGTTTTTGTATCGGACAGAATTTTTACCGACGTGTGAATAGAGGCAAGGCGTAAGCGATACCTTTGAGAGCATGGGAACAATGTAGTCTTTTCTTTGCCAATGCACGTCTAATCCTGTCCACTCAGATTTCATTTGCTATGGATTTCTGAAACTGCTCATATCAAATTTTACAGAATTATTGAATTACACTGGACGCAAGTAGGGGGCCTACAGTGATTTTGTCCGTCATAAATATAAAAAACAACCGACTTGCAAAACATTCTTATGTTTAACTTCCTTTCCTTTGGGTTTAATTATAAGGTGGTTGAGAGTTGTTGTTTTGAAGAAAAAAATCTCTAAATGCCAATTTAGTTTTCTTACATCTTTCAAATGTTCTTATCTGTATTCAGGTTGTTGTGATGTTTTCCTACAAAGGAACGGAACACGTAACCTTTTTGCTCTTAGAAACAATGTTTGACTTTTAAAATCCCACCTGATCAACTTTAGAAATTCGACTCGTCTAGGTTCCGCAATGGAAGGTTCAAAAAAACATGCAGGCGGGTGGGTGTAGCTTTGGTTTAATCACACAGAATGTTTCTCTACTTGGAAATAGGTAAAGCTATTTTCAGAAAAGATTGCCTGTTTTTACAAGAACTTGTGGGTTGATTTCGAAGAACCAAAGAAACCGCCAAACAAAAAGGTAACCTTTGGCCATTGTTTAAAAACTGCTAAACTAGCACTTTTGCCGTGAAAGATTGAAATCCCCCTCCCCTCAAGAAAACCCCCAAACAAAACAAAAAAACTAAACCAAACCAAAAAACCCGAAGAAGCCAATGTATTTCAAGTTATAAAGGGAAACTGACAGGGTAAATTTTAAATAATTTAGAAAATTTTCCAAAGCGGGATTTGACGACCTCCGGATTACTGTGCCAGCACTCTAGTCAATTTCTCTCTGTTCAACCCAAAACCTTAAACAACGGTAACAGGACGAAGTATATTTACACCAATAATTTCTAGTTTTTAACAAGAGTTACAGGTTGGCACTTCTTTCATCGGTTATAAAGAACAATTAGTTATAGTTAGTTAGAGTTAGTCTTGCCCTAACCTGACTGTTGTATCTTGATTTGTCTCAGACGTGCCGCTGTACTAAACCATTTTTTTATTTTTTTTATTTAATCCAATTGGAGACCGAAGATTCCCTTTAAAAGCCTTTAACTTCTGATGAAAAAACTGCAAATCAATTGTCATGCGTTCACTATAGCTGACACGGAGATACCACATGGTCCTTTATGGATAGCAATGCTGTGACTCAAGTATTAACAAGTTCGCTGTGCTTAATCCACCAATCTTAGACAAGATCTGATACTGGAATAAAATAAAATTCTATTTACGAGATGATTTGAATCTAAAGCAGGGACAGCGTCGATCTGTCGTTTAAAGCTGCCTCCAGCCCTGAGTAAAGACTAGCTAGATTCCTCTGGTAACATACACAAGATACCCTCTCCATGAGGTCATCTACATGGCAACCATTAGAAAGCATTTTAGTTTATCATCAAATCGTTTATTTTGTTAGTCGAACCAGAGAATGGTATTCGTGTTGCTCTTGTGTACTTGACCCACCAAGTTGACCATGTTGGACTTCATTAGAAGTATTGTACAGTCATCTTATCTAAACGTTATTATAAGACACTTGCCTTTGTGATACATTGAAATACTGTGTATTAAAATCAGGTAGTTCCCGTGAGAGTGGTGCGGACATTATAGAGCGATTTACAGAATTAGACATTCAGTAGAAATAAAATTCTGCCCTCGGGTAGAGCAGACGAATACGACTGCAAATTAAAATCGCGCATAAAATCATAGATTCTAGATGTTATCATTCCAGATTTGACAAACAGTCCACATGGTAATTAATTTATTAAGGGCAGTTTTAGTTTTGTCTTCACTGATGACAGTTTTAGATCTACCTTCCTGCTTTGTGTAAAATTTACTCATAATCACAACCAACGTGAAGTTTTAAAATTGTGCTCTTGTTTAGTTTTTAGAATCAACTGTCAATCATTACAGCCCACTCCCTGAGCATTTAAGCAAACCGGGTTAGGAGAATTCTCTATACACAGTAGTGTAGTTAGCTGAGGAGATTCAATTTCCAGATATTGGGTGTCATTGCTTTTAAAATGACGTCTAATGACCTTTCTGGAATAGGCTATTATACAGCAATCATTTAGGTTATCTCGAAATAAAATTGATACATAGAACGGTAAAGGTCAAGTGATGTCATAGTTTCTTAACCAATGGGTTGTTTGCATTTCTTCTTAGATTTCAAATTTACCCATTTCATTGTTGTTTTCGTGACTTTGTAACAAAATGCATCTATTAATTGTTTGACATTTCAGAGAATCGGTTTGAGATATCGAAGCGTTATAAGAAAATACCCCACGACAAGACTGAAGTGGCTAGAAGGGCTTTGAGTCTTCCGATGGCGTCTGCTTCCAAGTATGCTCATAGTAACTTGATGAATGTAACATTTCAAAAAGAGGGTGGTGAAGTGAGGAATGTTAGATTACAAGGATAAGTTTCTAACGCTACAGGTGACTTGATCATGAATAAAACATTGTTTAACATTAGACTTATCGTTTACGTGTAACACCGTTCGGCACGATTGATTTTACCTCAACCCATGTTCTTGTTGGTGTGGTTTAGTGGCACATTGCCCGTGCGTACCAGTTTGGCATGACTTTTATTTCTGTACATTTTATAATTTTCATAAAACACCATAAGGACTTACCGGAAGGTAAGAATTGATGTCCCATCCTGTAAGCTTTGAGCAGGGTCAACAGTCCCTACATGATGACGTGCGTTTCACAATCCAAAAGAATACATCAAATCCTCATCAATAAACATCAATGGCTCCGTGAGTTCTGAAAACATAAACAAGAAAGGTAGCATGAAAACAACAAGTCTTGGTTTTGCTTTTCGAAAAACGAAACATTTATTTGACACCCAGGTGAGCTATATTAAGACATGAACAAGTGCTGCACGGAATTCCTTAACACGCGAGTATTTGGAACATTCTTCATGTACCAAGCGGTGTTACTCTGGCTGGATTCGAACCAGCAATCCCGTACAGTGTGTACAGAATCTACCAGAAGATGCGATTATACAAACACTGTTGTATTTACATTTCGTCCCTCTTAAATAATATTATGTTCCCTCAAAATAATATTTTATTTCGTTCGCTTGCACTTTTGTTCCGGGGTTACACATTTCAGTTTGAGGAAACGAAATAATGTTTCGAGTGAACGCGTGCTTTTACGAGCTCTTCATGTTTAAAATATTTATGTATATTTATTCATTCTAGCATGAAAGGAAAAACAGCCGTTCCCTTTTTAGACTAGGCAAACAAAACCAGACTCAGTGTGTACCGGGGTTGTAAACTCATCTCTCTGCACTTTTGTAACTGTTTTCTGCAGTGTATGACCGATCATCCCTCTATAGGAAAACGTATACACAGAGACACTTCATTGTAGAAATGACCTAGAATTTTTCCTCTCCATTATACAGACAGACACAGAACAGGAACTTCGTGCCTTTGGGTGTTGGAAAGTTGATAGGTTCCACAGTTGTTTATTCAAAGCCTGTGCAGGGACAACGTTTTTGTTGTTTTTATTTCGTCCCTTTGAAATAATATTTTGTTTCCTCGAAATAATATATATTTCGTTCACTTGCACTATTATTCCGAGGGTACAAAATATCATTTCAAGGATAAGAAATAATATTTCGAGTGAAAGAAAAAAAGAGAGTCCTTTTACGAGCTCCGTATATTTAAAATATTATGATTTTTGTTTGTTAAACGTAAGAGCTTCCATGTGTGGAACTGTTAGGAACACAAGTGGTCATTGTAATTAGAACACAGCTGACGAAAAGTACAGCATCATTACATGGTTGCAAACAAAAGCAAGTTGCAATTGACAAGCTTAACACAGTACGAATCCCGGCAACTGGTCGTTATATGAACGCAGAAGATTTAATTTAAATACTCTTTATCGATAAAATGGTCAGACTCATCACAAAATCACAGAAATTCACACGTTCTCATCAAATAAAAATTCCTTCTTTTATCTAGTTGAAAGGCTTTCTTTGAACTAGTCACGGGGGAACCAGACAAAAACTCTAACTGAATACAGAGGCGTTCAGACTCAAGACATCGCATTGTTCTCCCTGTCCCGTGTCATGTCTAGAATGGATCTAGACTCAATGATATTGAGGTCCCTACTGATTAAAGACGGCATTGAGGTGTCCAGAGAGAATAACCACTTTACTCAAAAAGAAAACAAGTGCTTTTTTTTAAACATGCAGATCGACAAAAATCATGAGACCAGCGAGAACTTCCATTAGAAATGAGAGTTTTGCGTTGCAATATGTGGATACATAGTCAATGCAAAACAACGAATCAACTATTCTATTTTCACGTAAATTGATAAATTTTGCAATAGACTTTTAAAGAAAAAAAAGTACAATATCAAATGTTATGATGATGCTGATCCGACAAATCTTACTGACCAAATCCGGAGTACATAATGGACACATCCCACATAGTTATGGAAGCCACCCTTTTTTGTCCAACGTTGTCTGCAGGCGATTTGGGTCGAAATGTTTTTCAAGATAAGCAAAGAAAATCGTAAATGTACGCAGTAGAGAAAAAAGAAGTCTTCTCTAAAGCTATGTCAATAATTTAGTCAGTGATGAAGATGCAATGAAGACAATAAAGATGATGATGAAGATAAAGATGAACATGAAGATGAAGATAAAATCTAAGAATGAATAAGAAGACAAAGACGAAGATGAAGATAAAATCTAAGATGAATAAGAAGACAAAGACGAAGATGACATGAGATGAAGATAAAATCTAAGATGAAGAAGAAGACAAAGACGAAGATGAAGATGAAGATGAACATGAGGATGAAGATGAAGATAAGATGAAGATGAACATGAGGATGAAGATGAAGATGAAAATGAACATGAACATGAGGATGAAGATAAAGATGAAGATGAACATGAAGAGGAAGATGAAGATGAAGATGAAAATGAAGAGGAAGATAAAGATGAATATGAGTATGAAGATGGTGAAGACGAAATAAAGATAAAGATGAAGATGAAGATGAACATGAAGATGAAGATAAAATCTAAGAATGAATAAGAAGACAAAGACGAAGATGAAGATAAAATCTAAGATGAATAAGAAGACAAAGACGAAGATGAACATGAGGATGAAGATAAAATCTAAGATGAAGAAGAAGACAAAGACGAAGATGAAGATGAAGATGAACATGAGGATGAAGATGAAGATGAAGATGAAGATGAACATGAGGATGAAGATGAAGATGAAAATGAACATGAACATGAGGATGAAGATAAAGATGAAGATGAACATGAAGAGGAAGATGAAGATGAAGATGAAAATGAAGAGGAAGATAAAGATGAATATGAGTATGAAGATGGTGAAGACGAAGATAAAGATAAAGATGAAGATGAAGATGAAGGTGAAAATAAAGATGTAGATGAATATGGAGATTAAGATAAAGATGACCTTTGCTATTGTTTCAATTTATTAGATACATTTCTTGAAATGAAACCCTTGTTTTCAAGTATCTACACACGAAATCTGCGAGTTGTCCCACAACTAAAGACGACATTGAAATCATTTAAAATAAATCGGTCGTAAATAAGAACTGCCAATTTAATGCCGTACGACAGAAATGGATTACCAAAAATATGTACAGAGTAAACACAATTTCAACCTTGATATTATTGTTTTTTTATAGAATACAAATTCTTGATTCAAAAGCATATGGACAGAACAGTCGGTTATATTGAAAAATGCTTGGTCTTGTCTCAAAATACCTTTTTTCTGTTTGTTACAAAATGAGATCATCTCTGATTTTGTGTTATTTCAATATCATTCATTTAAATTTCAAACGTTTATTAAGTATCTGACACAATAAATTAATTGATGTTGTCGACATTATTAAAGTAGCGGTACTTTTGAGAATGTGCGACTCTTCAGAACTAGAGTTAAAAAAACAAAGATTTGTAAGAAATTATCAAGCATTAGTGATACATTTTATTCCATGAGGCACAAGGGGTGCACCATCTTTTATATAGGTTTGGTTTTAATACGACTGGGATTGGTACAGCATCATCGTAGTGTTTAATACGCTATTATGCTACGACATCAACCAAAACGCCTGAATACAGTGCTCTCAACTGATTACTAACAACTTTCAAAACGGAAGATTGACTTAGAACAGACTGCTTGATATTGTTTGCACTTTGCAGTATACTGCACCAGACACTTTGAAGTTAATTCTGTCATTTATCTATATACATCGAGTCAACACACACAAAACAAACAGTCAGGGTTTCTGACTTGTGTTTATTGTTACCCAGACTCTAAAGGAGGCATCATGCCGTGACTGATGGATGGATCTGGGACGGGGTAGAGAAGACATTGCTCAGTAGCTGCCGAAAAGGCTTTCATCCTAAGAAGTCAACAAAATACATAAACTATTATTCAATGGATAAATGGTCAAAAATATCTGAAGTTTGCAATCAACAGCACATGTTTTAGTAATAAAAATCATTAAAAAACGACCCCCCCCCCGAACAAACAACGAAACTAAACAGAGACAGAATGGAATCAGTTGTTCCGTCTGATCATTTTGCGGGCAGTTGTTTGCTCGCGTTTTTTTCCCCCGTAACTGATTTGATGAGAAGGCAAGACGGTCACTCTGCATCGATATAGCTCCACCACCCACACTGTCGTCAAACCTGCCATCACACAAATAAGAACTTCACGGAATCCAACTCAAGAGTTGGGTTCTGAGGCTTAGCTAATTACTATCAAGTTGAAAACTGTCGAAAACAACTCCCTCAACGTTACCCAGTGTGTACGGATACACCATTACCCCTGCAGTGCGAAATCGCAAAATATCACCACCACTCTACACTCAACATTTATGCATCTTTAGGGAAATATATTCTCCAGGTTTACGTCCACTACACCTTGAGTTGACCAAACAGGTTATCATCGGGGCAATCTTTCTGCCTTTCGATGCAAAAAATCAAAAGCCAGGATAGAATACCCTGTAGACTATGGTAAAAAAATTCACACTCGAAGTGTACATGTTACAAGAGCAAGTTTCTGCTACGGTGGTACAGAAACCACGTTTTCGTACGCTTAGAATCTGCTTGTATGACACGGTCTTATAGGTTAATTCGAACATTTTTGTAAAGCTAATTTAATAGCACCTTTTCTATATGGTGACTGCTGAACTCGGGTAGATTTTAGAACTGATATAAAGCAGGGATATAGTCGTATTATGCAGCCAACCGAAGGCATTGTAGTCAAACCAATGCTTCATGCTTCAGATTGAAATAACACACAATAAACGAGGCCAGTTTGAACTTAAAATACAATATTTTCGCTTGCAGAGTGTTGATCTATAATTTCGTTTCATTTCGGTTGTATTCAATAAAACTACAAACTATTCGGTTTACAATGACAACAATGATGATTGAATACTATAATTGTTGAAGATGTCAATGTTTAGAGCAGACTTCAGACAAATACAATAAGTCATTATGAGATATGATGAACACGTTACCATGGCACTATAATACATTTGTCCATGTAAACCCAAAACCAAACAGTAAACTCCTATGTCCACCATACCTCAAAAAGGCTAAATGAATCCTAAAATGAAAATAATTTGAGTCCTGGTCAATTTTAAAGACCCTTTTGAACAATGCCCCCATTAATACACGACACAACTACATCAGCGTAGAGTGACACAGACTCCTATTGTTTCTTATTCGCGATGCAATATTCACGACAGTTAAATAAATTAGCTGAGTATTCAAGCCAGTGCCACCATAGCTATCTACTTGGTTGCTTTCACCATAGAGAAATGACCACGCAAACTGAAAGGCTCGATGGGCTCGACTCCAACCCGGGGTACCTGCCTGCGTGTTTATTCCCCGCGTCACTTGTATGGTGCCACGTCCATGACACTTTATATCATAAAGTAGACTGGGTATACATAAACGTTATTAACACTTTAGGTGAGACAATAAATATGACGAGGCTAAGCTAGCGATTTGTCCCCTCTGCCTGTACAGGTATAACACCTTCTGACGAGCATCACGGTGCGTTAAACCTAGACGACATAATCGAGTGATGCACCCAGGGGTAATTTGACGTGTCGACTCATGTAATTGTAATCAAATAATATGAAAAGCTGACCAACTTTGCCTTCGATTGAATTCCTTGAGTGTGCTGAAAAATCAATTTGATGTGATGTGGAAATAGGGAAGACATAGTTTCATATTTTAGATTTAGACTATGAATTAAATAAGATGTTTAAAAACGGCTTTAATTTTCACCGCAAAGGAAACGTAATATTAAAAACGTAACCTATAAAATGAGGATTGCAGAATTAAGGCATCGCGTAAACAGATTGCAAACGGGCTATAGACGGTAAATTAAAACAAAACATTTCAGTGTTGATTTAGTAGATCCTTATATTACAAATGAAAATGATTTCAACAGTGCCGTGTAGCATCAACATTGTGTTGAAGCGCTTGTTGAGTTAATTGGTGACTAAGCATCCCCACAAAGAATTTGTTTGCTTAAAATCACCATGTAAACTTAATCACATCAACAATTCAAAGATTGGAACTTAGTCGACGATATGATAGTTGAACAAACTCAAGGCTAATAAATTATCTCCTTTTGAATGTCCAAAAGCAAATGTCCTGTAGCACTCAACATACACTGAACAATTTTATTGCATGTACACAATACATTATGGGGCTTCTGTTTTCTGCAGTGCTATCAAATTGAGTTATTGCTGTATATTGCTTTTTTTTTTTTTTTGTGTTTTTCTTTTATACTTAGAGCTTTGCAAAAACATAAATAAATCTAATAATAATATAAAATGTGTGCCCCGTTCGGAGAATCAACACTGCGTAATATCCATGGCGTAATAAATAAAATTTAAATCTAATAAATTCAGGAACAAGACACAATTTTGTCACGCAGCAACTTTAATTGTTGTTGTTTAAAATAATAATAATAATTCTGATAACTGGTGCACTTGTTTTACACGGAGAATCTTTTTTTCTCGCCGAAGTGTTTGGTATCGCGGGATGAACTTCCCCATACTGCAAGTAGAATAACAACCCTGGCTCCCGAAGGATATTTTCTGAGTTTCACCTGAAATGTTACTTCCTGATGCATGATGAGACACGCAAGGACAATCGTATTGCCTTACAGATCTTGTTCGTAAAACCTAGGCATCCAAAATGACAACAATAATAAATTTATCGACGCGGCCTTTCAAGGCCAGTTTATACGACACGATTATATGACGGTCAAATCGCCTGTCAAATTATAGAGCATTGAATTTGAACCTTCTAAACGTGCTGAAAAACGAGTGGAATATTATTACTAAATTCGCCGCTGACTTGGCCGTAAGATCCGAATCCGTTCTATTATTAATGTGATAAACATTGCCAAACCGAAGTATTGAAAACATCTGGCTATAAACATTCATCTATAAAAACGTCATAAAGTGTATTTTCGAGTTATCACGGGATTGAAGGAACTTGATCTATAACAGACTTAAACAACCACCTCTTCGGTTGATGTGTGGGGTAGATTCATTTATCGAAATCAATAAAAAAATAAATGCATCAAATTTAACAGCAATATCGCAATTTGGAATCTTGTCCATATGGAGTAATGATGTCACCCATACTAAATTAAATTCGACCGTGAAATCTGGTGAAATTTAACCCCGTGGTCCGTTGCATAAAGAAAATTCTGTGAAAGGATCAGTTTGTTGCAGTGCAGTCTTTGAAAGTTGAAAGGGAAAAGCTTTTCGTATCAAGTAACGTTTCGACTAATCAAAATAAGATCCATTCATCCATTTATGTTATTGAAAACAAGTATGAAATTATTCGCATTTACCCTTTCATTTCTGAGAAACAGCACATGGTTTAAAAATAGTTTGACGGTTTTAGTAAACTATTCATCAGCTTGGAATCAAAGTTATGTGCAGTAAATTCTATCGTCTTATTTAAGTCAGTTAATCCACTTTGATTTGAAGAAAACTAAAAAGCTAATTTGTGGATGTTTTTTACACCGAAATACCATCGACAAAATACTGATCAATGGTAGTTTTAAACAGCAGTTTGGATCAGTTGTTTGCTTTAAGATGAGCATGGCTCTTTGATATTCACAAATTCTATGACTATATACCTGTTAAGTCATCGTGACGTTGTTTGGGAAATGGAGCAAAATAGTGAAAACAAAACCATTAATTTTAATTCAAGCGACATAATTTGAGCAGAATTGTAGTAGCATCTTTGTTGTCTGGATGGTATGATGACAAACCAGGGTAGTTATCGACAGACGAAAAACACTCTTACAAACCAGACGATAAGGGGCCATCGCGATGTCTGGATCGCACAAGAAGACAACAACTCTTCAAAACAGAGCTTCACTCCAGTCTTCTTCTATTTTAGAAAACCCATCATGTAATGAGAGTAATAAGATAATAAGAGCAACGAGTGTGTAAATTAGCCTGTCGTCTTACCAATATGACTCTAGTAGACAGCACAAATTACCCACAGCATTAGAGGTCTTAATATACGGAGAATTTGATACCCACTAAATGAAGAAAATCCGGCATGAGTGGTTTGGAACGAACCAGGGCAAGATCCGTAATTATTCCTGTTGTTCAAATTGGACGGGATGGATCTTCATCCTTGGGAGTCTTGTCTCATTAGTAACGGTACAGGAAGAAGGAAACGCATGAAGAGACAATGAAGTTTCAAATGCTCGCCAAATACGACTATGAGTGATACAAACATTAAGTTTAATATTGTACCATTAATATCGATTAGAAAGAGGAAACGCATGAAGGGACAAGGAAGGTTCAAATGGTCACCCAATACCACTGTGATTGATATAAATATTAAGTTTAATAACGTGTGTGAGTAATTCATAAATACAATATTGTTACCTGTTATTAACAACAGTGATTGTAATTGGAAAGACAGGTACACAAACTGTACGTATTTCTATGTATCACTTACATAGAGTTTAATGATGTGGCAGTTTAATTATCATTATCATTTTGACTTTGTTGGAATACTTTGTGGAACAGAAATCTTTTTTATTTTTATTTCAAGTTAGCCTATTTATTGTTGAGTCGAGCTATTCTTATATCTATCTTGTAGTTTATTTTAAAAACATCAATGAACAAGTTATGCAGAAAAAATATTTGGAAACACAAATTCTACAGTCTATGTAAAATAGAGGGCTGGACAAAATGTTAGCGACAATCATTGCTGTCAAGGCAATAGAAGTAGGTCTAAACCAATACTCTTGCAATCAAATCGAACTTTTGAATTGTCTTAATTCAAACCGAATATATGAAAAAAAACATCTCTTCTGTCCTGATCATCTACTACTTAGAAGTAAAATGGCTCATAATTAAGCACACGTTATTAGATAGATTATGGTTTGGGTATTTTACTAAAGACTGAATATTGATGTACAGTCGTCTCAACTCAGGCATATATTAATACATGATCGCACGCTCTATTGGAATCGAAATAAATTATGCAAATACAGCGCATTGTTTTCCATAGGCGCGCTATGAAGGTACGGTTTTACTTCATTAAAAAAATGACATTTGAAGAAAACAAATGCAAACAAGACACAACAACAACAACAACAACAACAACAACAACAACAACAACAGCAGCAGCAGCAGCAGCAGCAGCAGCAGCAGCAGCAGCAGCAGCAGCAGCAGCACACAGCAACAGCAACAGCAACAACAACAACAACAACTACTACAACAACAACAACAACAACAACAACAACTACTACAACAACAACAACAACAACAACAACAACAACAACAACTTACGAACAACAACCAACGAACAAGAACAACAACAACAACCAACGAACAACACCCCTACACAACACGAACAAACAACGGGTAACCAATAAACCAAAGTGAAGCCTTCAACCGTCTTTGAAATTAATCAAATATCTTTTCCGATAATCTTACAATCAACGAGGTCTATTTTTAAATTCTTTATCATTTAACTTTAATCACTTGTTCATCTTTTTTACATTGTAACTCCCTGATAAAAAGACAACAGATCCACAGACCTAATGTACGAATTTGAAATCTTGCTTAAGATAACAAAAGCAGTGTTACCTTGCCTCCTTATTTCCATCGATCTCAAACTGAAAGTTCATCACCCCCATCTTGGAGGAGCACATCTTTTTGTGATTCGATTCCCCTCAAGGGAACGTTGCCTTACTCGGCAATTGTATACAAACAAATTACTTTAAGTGCATCGAGGAACAATTTTTGTGAATATATAGCTAGTGCAACGCTTTATGACTGCAGGCCAGGCGAGTAAAATGGAAATAAGAATGAAAACATTAAAGAAAGAGGCATTACGTATCATCGAAGGACAAAGTTCCAGTTGATAACACCACTAAAAAAATACACGATGAATGTAGATTTTGTTTTTCAAAAACCTTCAGAATGAGGACTTTACGACTGTATGACACCAAGACCAAATTTACATTTCACATACAATTACATTCTGATATGAATAATTACTTTGAAAAGAACATTGGTGGTTTCCTCGTTAGCAAAAAAAAAAAACTGAAACTAGGACGAGTTGACTATTCATGCAAGCATGCAGCATGTTACAATTCAAACTGCCACCTGAGCGAAACATTGTTAACGGGAATGCTATTTAAACTTGTTTATTAGCCTAAGTGTTTGTTTACCGCTTTGTGTAATTTTTCTAAAATTTTTACATTTCTGATTATTTTTGTAATTATCGGTCAAAATATTAGGTCCCAACCTCACGGTATTGAAAAACTAGCTACACTTCTGCCGTTGACGGCGTGCGTCAAAACGACAATAATTTGACGCCATTTGTGGGGTGTTGCTTTGTTATACCTCCCTGTTGCAATCTTTCCGGAAACCACTGGAGAAGGGTGTTCAAATTGATTATTTTTACACAATTAAAATCTGTTTAATCTCATGTGAACTTAATTTTCTTATTGCTTAAAAACATTTTAAATGAATTTCTCAGCAAAGATCAGTTGTTGCCGTTTTCGTTCTAGCTGACATGGTCTTTAGGCACACCAGTCTGTGTGTACGACATCTCCCTTTATATGCACCACTCAACCTATACAATGTATAGGGAGTTAAGGATTCCACCAGGAACAGTAGTTTGCTATGGTTTCTAACTGTAGCTCTTATTTCTACCTCAATGGTTGCCATAGGCTCAATAGTGCTGTGGCCACATCACCAAATAAAAGCGCCCTCTAGTGGTTCGTAATAATCTAGAACGAATAGTATTCGCAAGAATGTCGACAGGTCGAGAAAGTTTACCAGTATTTTCTTCGCAGCATGATAATAAGTAGCATAAGATTATATTCAGATACCTTGATATATAATAATACGCTGGCAACACAAAGTGTTTCTTGAGATTAGTATCTGAGTCAAATTGTAATCTGCAGAAAAAGACAAGTTAACAGAATAAAGAATCTCTCAGCTATTATATTCTTGAATAAAGCCTTATCATGTGCGTATAAAGTAACGTGAATGCCATGTTATTTCTTTGTAATCAACGTTTGCGTAAAAACATTGACTAATGCCAAAGTCGTAGGTAAAGTCAGCCATTATAATTACATATAACGCGTCTTAACAAGGTAAGTACCGAGATGCACATGGTCTGCTAGCCAATCTTAGCCCTTTGGTTATTAGTATTCAATAATGTACGCAAGGCAACAACAATACAAGGCATCCCCTCGATCCCCAAACCCCTGGCCCTATGGATATCACCATTCAATAATAATACAGGAATGGACGTAAAGCCACACAAAACACGGGCATCCCCTCGATCCCCCAACTCTGGCCGTGTAGAAATTACACACGCAATCTGAATACAAAGCGACTTCGGCAGTCCAATCTCATTGTTCCATTTAATAACATGTTGATTAATTTCTACATTCTGGGTCTCGAGTGGTCCGTTAACGGGTGACCAGGGTACACAGTTTCCAGTGACGTCAACCCTTACACAAAGTCTACTCGTTGCTACCCGTCGCTTATTTGTGTGTGTCTGATTTCAATCTATACGAAATTTCCTGAGGGTGCGCGCAATCTGATTTGATTTTTTACCTTTGTAAGAATACAGGCCTCCTTTACTTTACGAAACCACTTAGTTTGTAAGAGATCAAAGTAACACCTTTTGATATTTCGCCAGTCCAAAAAGTAGGAAAAATTTAAATGTCAGAGCAAAAAGTAGCAGAGATTTGTGAAAATGATACAATCCATATTTTAAGAACTCTTTAATAACAAGATTCTTAAAATACAAGCTTACTGATTGAATGAAACAGACTGCTCAGCGTGGTGCTATACTCTTCTGTGGTAAAATATGACCGTTTCCATTAATCAAACAGTTTTCAAAATCGACCAATGTTACCAACATTAAACTATAATCATATTAACTTAGATATCTTTATCTGTGGTGTTGAAATTTCTCACCACAGCCATGTGCAACTATCAACAGCCACATATACCTGTTTTATATTCGACTTTTGCTTGTTTATTTGAACCTATATCTTGCGGTGTTTAACACAAATAAATATGTATGCACTTATTGTCATTCAATGCCATCAGTGAGGTTTGGGGTTATATTGCTTATTTATCACTTTGAAGATTAAGCAAGCGTCTTACCCTGGCACAAGCTCTTGGTTTTATGCCTGGCATCAACGGAAAAGGTCGGTACCCCGGACCTGTGACTATCGGTCGGGCATCATTGTTACTCAATTAAATCACGACATAAATAGCCGATCATCCATTGAAGACTGTCAAGTCATTACACGAAGATTGCTTTCAAACATAGTTTATGACTCTTTTAACTCCCCATTTGTGAATTAACGTTAGGGAAGAGGGCAACCAAAGGGATTTTGATATGACAAGTTTATGCAATCTCTGCATGACAGAGCTGACATAAAGATAGTGTTTACACAGAGGCAGAACACGAGAACAGGCGCAACCTGTTGGTCGAACTCCAAAATACAATGCGTGAAAAAAAGTCATCGTGAACCGGAAAAGGTGGCAAGTTTATAAGCCACTTATTAGTATTTTGAAACTATAATTCCCGACAGTGTTTACTTCCTCTGGACGCGAAAAACATCACAGTGATTAAATTCTGGTACAAATCCTGCCCAGTAAATTGAACAAACATTGATTTGAAATGTACATCCTTAACCCTTTAGTCCTTGCACCGCCCGAGTTTGCTAAAAAATGTTTAGTTTTCAAGACGCTTTCAGTAAATTATATACCAGAATCGTGGTTCAAAATATTTTATAAGATACCCAATTAGGCTTGTTATTTACGTACAATTGTTGTTCTTTTCGTTAATATTGTCATTGATTAACATATTATTTCAATTTCGGAGGAGATAAGTCCCAAGGGAACAATAAGTTCCTCTGGCTACCGCTAATATCTATGGATGTTATTTTTCATGAGGCTGTAAAATGAACACAATAGTTTACGAGGCTGTTACCTGGCATCAAATGATCATACTGAATCATTGCTAAGACATTAGGTCTGACAGTATCATCGTGATGAAAGCAAATTAAATGGTTGTGTTGAAAGTGAGCGTGGTGTTTGTAAGAGCTACATAATTTCTTCATCATTAGCTTAACATTTTAACCATTCAACTGTGAAGGGCGAAAATTAAAAAATGATCTGTATAAACGATTGCCATTGTCTTGACACCAACGCGTACCAATGACTCTCTAGTTTTATTATGTTGTTACTTTTTTTCTCTCTCTCTCCAAACGCGAGCGGGTGAGCGTTTCCTCCTACCGCATGTTACACTGTATCGTTTGTGCGGCTTGGCGGTGCAGTGGCTAAAAGGTTAATGTCTTTTAGGAATAAAAACAGATTTTCAAGATTGACAAAATAGAGATCTAATGGTCAGAGTACAGTGCTGTCTGTTGGTGACCCACACTGTCATGACATATATAGCAGGTGAATTCCAATTACTAAACCAACAATTGATCTAGATTCAAATCCTAATGGAGTTCCTAATTCGTCGATATCCGTTGGCTGAAAACATTTTCTTTGACAACCAACGTCATCTACTGACAGGAGGGCGTCGAGCGAAGGTGTTCATATTAATAACGGTGTTATGAGTTTAACACACAACAATGGGGACGGTCCTGGATTTTCAGTCATTCGTAACGTGGGAGTAGGCTCGGGGTGGTCGGCAATCCAATCAAATAATTACATTTCTACATTTTAAACATCACGTGATAAGACACTATGACTTTGATAATTGCGTGCATACAAAAGTCTCATGATTCAAATCTCTCGCAATCACGGGAAATCCTCGGGAATTCACGTGATTCTTTGGACAATAAAAAAATTGGTAGGTTCTCTACGAACACAACTCCAATCCAATCGATGTTATTGTTTGACCAAACACTGATCGAGTTTTACGGAATATTTAAACATTGATGAAGTACCATAAAAATGGTTAAAACAAAAAAGATATTGTGTGAGATGCAACAAAATAAAACTAAACAGTTGGCCCATTGGAAACAAATTTTCCTGCAAAATGAATATCCGACGACTATAACAAAGTACTTAGAGCTATCATTAATAATAAGGTATTTAGTTTTTCCATTTTTGTACACCCTGAGTTTTTCGGATCAACCGTACAAACTTTTCGATAGTTTTTTTGCGACCACATATCAACACCTTTAAACCAAGTTCGTGCAACGTGTTTCACGAAAAGTGGCAACGTTGAATGAAACAGCAGATTCTGTTCGCTCGGCTCCACCGGTCTCATCCAAGACCGCTGAAATTGGGCTGATGAGCTTGTACATGTTCTTGTTCATGAAGTAGTAATGCATAATGGGAATGATTGTACTGATGATTGGTACATTGGCACAATCACAACATGTACACACGTGATAAAGCATGGAGACTCCATCGATAACATGTGAACGATCTTTTAAAACCAATGTTGCACAGCCCTATTTTTAGAACAAGGCAAGAACGACAATTTTTTTGTTGCAATGAATTTACCCAATACTTCTTGATAGTCGAATCTTTCCTAAACAGGAAGAGGTGACCTGGGGTATTAGGTCAGAGGTCAGAGGTCGTACACATCTGCATACGTCAACTCATCCCAGTACCTCTGCATGAGGCACTGGAACTGAGCGAATAGATTTTGCCAATTAGACGGCGCTGAGTTTAGCTCTATGTGAGCGAAAGATGGTGGCAGAGGGCGCACTCCGTATTTCATACCCATCGCCAATGGTCTAGTTTTTTATCTCGACAACTGAGGGAGCTACAGTCAAATTTCTGTGATTCGTTTCGATTTCTGACTTCAAAACAGTTTTCTCCCTTCTTCATTGAGGGCGCTCTCGTCAAACTAAAGGTACGTTTTAACAATAAGAATCAGCTGCATTTTTAGCCGTTCATCTTGTGAAGACAGAAGAAACGTAATAGCCCCCTCAAGCTCAAAAATCTTTGGGTATAGCTGACATTGTATTATCGTTCTAAAGGAGATGATAAGGTTAAACGCTATACATTCAGTTGACCAATCAAAAAGCACTTATGATGACGTCATATGCATAGAGAAGTACGTTGTTCCTGTTGGCGGAACTCGCAGGTCTCCTAGGGTTTTCTAACCAAGAACAACAAGGGACTGTTTGAACTGGTAAAGGTTCGGCCTCACGTCATTGGTTGACACGCAGGTTGCTGACAACAAATTGCTAATTGATTGAGCAATACTACGTTATATCGTGCGACACGACTTAATTGACCTATAAGAATGAACTGCATTTAACAATTACTGTGACAAGTCTTGATATTAAGACAAGCATCATCAAATTCAACAGAAAAAACACAAACCAGAGGTAAGTGGCCTATGGGGATGAAGGACATGACAAAAACTCCCCTGGCATAAAACGACTCCGTGGAAAAAGATAAAGTGCGTCATCTCTCCCTCTTACACAATAATGATATAGGAAGTAAAAAGTCTCCACTGTCTTTGGAATAAACACAGGTTTTCCAAATGATTCATACTTCTTAAGGTCGTGCCCAAACGGAAATTCGTCCAATGTTTCCCATGGTACAATAGTTAATATACGTTGCTAAGATAAAACCCGATAGTGTTTCACTTTATTGTCTAGACATAGGGGGCCTATGTTATAAAAACGAAATAATCAACAATACTTTCCATGTTATTAGCGTGTGGTTGGTGATGATCCAGAAATTAATGATCTCCAAACTGACCACTGAGGTCTCCATCTATCTTAATGTTTGGTTCTGCTATGATGTTTACATGGTATTAAATGCTTCAAATATTTCGGCCTGAAATAATGTTAAAGTCGAGCAAAAGTTTTCAAAGATTCTACAAATCAACGTTGCTTAATTTGATTGCCGCAATTGAAATAAGCTCTATATAATTACTCTGGGCATTCTAAAGTTACCCCTACATCGTGGATAAGAGATTTCTGGACTGTGTGCTATAATGTTACTTTAATGCACACCTAGTTAATCCATGACTTCTTTATGATATCTGTAACTTTGCATCAATGAGAAATCTGATCAGAACAATCTACGAATGATTAACTACCCATATACACGAGGCTTTATTTGTGTAGTGTTGAATTTGTTCAAACATTGAAGGGCGCCCAAGAGTAGAATATGTCCTTGTTATGCGGATAAAGAACACACGCTGGGCTATTGGGCGCCTTGCACTGTGACTCTGAGCAGAAACTATTTAGTGATATTTAATTGCATTTTGTGAAAAACCTTAGTGATAAATATACCTTTATAAATGTAATAGCTCAATGAAATCTGAGCACTGTGCAGTTATGCTATACAGAAATACTATACTAACAAAGAAAACAGCTTCAGAACAAGTTGCAATTCAAACAGGGTGTAGATTTTATGTTATAAGTTCCCAGGTACGCAAGTGTTGATGTTGGATATGATGAGATTATCATAATTAGAATCCTTATCATTGGTGTATTCAATCATCTCTTGGTACCCTAAAGGAAGAATGGATTGTTTCATTCTGATAAGGATAAAGATCAGCAGGTGAAAAATCACATGCATTTCTAAAATGATATTCCAGAGTTTCATTTGTACTTTAATCTAATGAAGGAATCCAAAAAGGTTCACGTCTTCGCCGGCAGTCAGTTATGACAATGATAAAAACAGTTTCTCATGATAAGAAACAAAATGCAAAACTAAAACAAGGCTCAGTATATTAATTTTCCATTTTGTCAAGAAAGAAATTTTGAAATGCTAGCATTCTCTAAAATAATATAAAATAGGCAAAGCAAAAACAGCACTGACACGTGTCGAAACAGCTAGTATCGATCGGAATGATACAAAACAAAATCTTGATTTGATATGATTTAGAATAAATTCAATCAGCTGCTTCAAATCAATTCTTATGTTATTTATGCATTTGCCAACAACAAAACTAAAGAACATTGTTCCGAACTTTTGCAAAATGGGTTTCGAACGCATTGGCTCAGAGCATCTATGGTCAAATAGACGGACACATGGAATCGGTACGGAATGATAGCGATACTTAGAAACGCAAAACCAGACATCCATGGATCAAAACTCAACCATCACTTTTGTCATTAAAAAAGACCTGACCCATAGAAATTACAGGTGAGACTTGTCGGGTGGGCTAATGGGCGCTACAGCTTCAAATCACGGCTTTAATGATAGGTCAGTCACGCTGAGTCCAAAGGCACGGCCTGTAGAAATAATATTCAGTCTCAGATTCGCTTTAAATAAAACAATGAAAGTTGAGACAGCGTAAGAGTCCGTCGGGTTGCGTTTGAAGAGCCCTGGGCGCCAACTGGCCCGATCGTAATCACATAGACGTGTCGGCCAAGATGTACTTGTCCATCAAAGTTTATTACTTTTTTAACGGGTGCGCACACCTTGCATTAGGACATGACACATTCTGCGCGCTCATTTCACGGTGAAGATTTGCTTGTGACCTTTCAAACTGCAGGACATGAGTTTTGTAGATTGCTAGAGAAAAATTCGCCAAACTAATGGAGTCATTAAACATTTTGCCGGATGTGATTATCTTATTTTCTTGGCAAACATTGACTGAGGCCACTTGAGGATCAGACTTCCCACGTCTCGGTGGCACTGAACAAAATTACTGACATTACTTTTATAAATTGGTTTTCCGTCCAAATAATGTCATTTATCACATAAAGTTTCACACTTGCGTCTGTAAAAACCTTCAAAGTTTATAAGCTTCTTGAAAGATTGTTTCGGTATTAGTCAAATTACCACAACAAAAAAACACCGTAACGTCTTGTAATACGGATCACAAACTTGTTGACGGAGTTTTTTTTTTCGCTTTATATTCTCCCAATTTACGTCTTTTTTCAAATTTGATTCAAAGTCGATTCCCCTCAAGTATGAACCTGGGACTAATCAATACGTGTAATCGCCATAGGGCAGTCTTCAATTGCAGCCCCATGTGCCCATTAACCCCGTTCCCTTTATTGAAGTACGATATGAAAAGCACACAGTTATTAGATTGGGACTCTAGGTTCTAGATGGATTCGTCTTTATCTGGGGCATGCTTAATTTTCCTCTCTGATGTTTATCTCACCAGTGCTGTTGATTGAGATAACAACAGGTCCGGTTGCACGTGGGCAAAGGTTTACTGAAAATCAAAGAGTAGAGGAGATCTGTGGATATCAGTGCCTTCTATAATCTAATCCAGTTGGAATTAAAGGGAGTTAGGAAATAGCTCAAAACGACGTCCAGTATAAGTTTATAGTAATTGTAACGTCATTAGGAAACTGTGTTATGCATTCAATACACAAATCTACTCAATGAGACCACACATAAAACGTTTTATAACATAATTATGGTTGAGAAATTTCACAACCATAATTATTATGGTTGTGAAATTGTATGTTTGATAATAAATTGTAAAATAAATTGCACAAAAACCGCTTATAACCAACCAATCTGATTGAACACACCCACCGTGTACACTTATGTGGTAAAACGACCCTAACATTGTTGACATAAAATGTGAAATAAAGTCGCACAATCACTTTGATTTCAAATCAAAGTAGACTACCCGCGAGACTAAACCGCCAAATTGTATTTTGTTGGCGCATTAAACTATCATCAAATCTAATTGATAAAAGCCCTTCAGAAGTGAAATATTGTTGGTATATGATAGAAAATCCCATATTTGAAATACTATACACAGCTGTTTCACGTATGAAGTTTTGTCCTTTAAATCCGAAACGTCAAGTTGCGACCTTTTTCACGTTAAAGCAGAATCAATCTTATAATTAGGTTTCAGATCAAGGTCAGCTGCATGATGGCTCATCACAAAGAGGTTTTTGTTTCGATTAAGTGACAATGACACTCTACGTTCGTCTTAATCAACTACCGGCAGGTAGAAGCTGTGTTGAACCAGATACGTCAGGATTGTTTATGGCAAACTTCACTCTATATTTATACATAATTGTTTATGTAAGTCTATGTCTTAGTAATAACAGTTCGCTTGGTATTGGACGGCCCTATCTCTTCGAAAGAAAACAGAGACCCACCTTTTCTTAACTCAAGGCGGCTAAACTAATACCGGAACCTCGAAATGTCTGTGGTTTTATCAAATTGAGGTTAAGAATGTCTTCAGTGGTATGAAACAGTAGACATAATCAGTCTGATTGTTTCTGTGTCATACTGGTACTTATATGGATCACGGTGTTTAATAAAATAGTCTCGATCAATAAGTCTGCACGCAATATCGTATTTTGATGTGTGCAAACTGGGGGAATGGTTTTTATGCTGACATGACAAATACACAAATCGGAAAGTTGATTTGAAATGAATTTATGTATCGCAACTAAGTTACAATTTCGCATTAGTTAAAACAAAAAGGTAGATTAATAAGATAATGCTTTAATAAGAAAGAAAACCAAGAAGTTGTTTTGTGAACATACAGATATATGTTCTTTTTAAAGACATGTCTATTGCTAACTGAACAGACAAAATACTACTGACAATAATTCCATGTCACATTAATAGGGCCGTCCCCTTCCCGAGCATAAAGTGACTTGTTATTAGGTTTACTGCTGTGAGGCAGATGGACCTCAGTATTTCATCACCAACATGTGGACAAGCTACATCTTCCGTCATTAATGTCCTCAACATCCGGGGCCCCCAGGCTTTCAAGACTCCCGTGTCTTCCTCGTTATCGTTGGGACGGGAACCAACTTCTTAAAATCAATTTCAAGGATGAAGGTAGCATTGATATTAAACAATCGTAGTACCCTTACCATGATGGTTGCCCCATTACAAAAGAAATAAACATAATATTTAGCAACTCTATATTGAATTATGCAAACCATAGTATCGACTTTACCATTATCGATTGGGTCCTTTAAAGCACATGTACACCATTGGTAAATGTCAAAGACCAGTATTTGCACTTTGTGTGAGCCAACATAATAAACATGAAGTAACAAACATGTGAAAGTTTAAGCTCAATTGGTCATTGGAGTCACGAGAAAAACACCGTTATATGTTTTCACTGTTTTCAAACATCAGGTTTTGGACGCGCGAGATAAAAACTAATAGTTTTAGTAATTTCCTAAAAACTACAGCATTTCATGCGAAACTATTTCAAGGTGAGTTTTTCACTATGACCATCTTCATGTAAATTCATGGGCAAATCTGTGAACATTTATATTTCCAGTCTTACCAAACACCTTTTAACACCATTGTGTTCTTACAGATGAAAAAATACAGGTGCTTTCCCGAGATTCTTAATTATAAGCAAGTAATAACAATTTTGTTGTTGCTGTTGTTGAACTTTAATTTTTTTTTATCTGTTCAGTTTAACACTGGAGAATGCGCATCAATTTTTGGCACACGCCCTCTTGCGAAGTAAATAGTAATATCAGGAATAAATTGTTCCGCGAGTCTACATAATGTTTGGTTACATACAGAAACCGTGGCTTTGGTTTGGGCTTCGGCTGTGGTTCTTGCATTAGACACACCCCCCCCCCCCACACGAAACTTTGCTGACGTAGCCTTAGCCGGACACGAAGCCAAAGTCAGAGCTTCGGATAGAGTTCAAAGTACGCCTGCATTCCAATCATTCCCCATAAATACAATACTTCGAAAAAATGAATTGAATAAAAAGAGAAAGCTGACAACTTTAAAGGTTAGCAAAATATTGATTATGGGCTTAACTAAAGACAGGAAGAAAGTGAACAGCAAAGTTATTGTACGAGGAAATGGAATAACAAGTACGATATAAATATATGATTCATCAGAAATGTGTGCCCGTTTGAGTACTCCCTCGTATTCCTATGTGTATAAGATCAATATTAGAGATAATAGTCACTGCTTGTAATATTTGTGGAATGAGTAAGAAGAAAGTTTACTCTGAAATAAGATCTATACAAAGGTTTACTTTGCTCGGATGTACTCAGAATAAAATATATTTAAATATAGATGATATTATACGCTACGTTGTTGGTGAAGAACAAGATCTTTGTATACAGTTTGCTTATAATATACGTAATACAATGAAGAAATATTACACAAGGTTTGTACCCTCGCTATAAGTCAAGAATCTTTCCGAAGGATATCCGTACAGATAAGTGGCGCTCATGTTTACGTTGGATTCCAAGTCCGTTGTTTGATCATAACAGGCTATCAATGCTCGCTACATTACGAACACGAGTCGCTATAGCAAAATTCCATCCAAGTGCTGCGATAGTCCCAGTCTCTTTGTAATAATCCTCAACAACTTTGTATTTTTTTGGTGAATTGAATTTGGTGAAGTGTTTTGTTTTGGTTTGTAAAAAGATTTAATGGTCATTATTGACAACAATAGGCAAGGAAGGATATCTGTTGTAAATACATTCTTCCATCTGTGAGAAGGTTTGTTTGTGTTACATTATTTTTATATCGTGCAGTGTGCCGTTTAAATTGCTAAAAACAACCTTGAATTTTGTGAATTGGTCTTTGAAGAGAGAACCATCCCCTATAAAATAATTTGTTTGCTTTCATGAAATATAAATGATTTTCCAATAACGTAATTGCGTTGTACCTATAACGCCGTACACATATGATCCAGTGTGAGAGCTGTGTGTTGTTTGACAATGCAAAAGACTACATCAGTGAAGACCAGGACTGGATGGCAACTGCCTTTCTAGCTCCCACTCAACCTCCGCAAGCAGGCATGCAAAATAACAGAATCTGAAATCTCATTGTAGTCTTTTTCCTCCCCGGAAGCACCTCAAAAACGGATTTGTGCTAGCTCAGTCCTGAACAGTTCCCTTTTTATCCATCTTGGCTCGTAATTGGATACAGCACAAGATTGTAAAGGGGATGCTATTTTAAAAGAAAAACCAGCCAGTTTCTAAACCCCTACACGTTCACAATGTATCAGGCAAAAAGGCCTAAAACAAGGATTGTTTCAAGTTGATTAGAAATGGGTCTTAAATAGGATCTCCGGTGACACCCAAGCTTGATGAGCAGTTGCTGAAAACAACACACCCGGAAATGGTGGGGATGAAACCTCCGTATCGACTACACTTTGAACTATGGGGGCCTATACGACAAAAGATATGTCACATTAGAAATCTGACTGCCCATTATTAAAAGATGAAATTCTTCTATTATTTTCATATCGCCTTAAATATGACCCGATCCTGCTGATACAAAAAGAACTTTGCCATTTTTCAACAGATTCTATAAATCCGGAGTAAATCGTAAGGTGGATTCAATGGTATCCAATAACTACGCAAATACCACCCGAATACGATGGATCTTGAGAGAAACATACTTGTCTAAAACTCCAACAAAAAGACACACTCTGAAAAAAAGAAGGAAAAAACCAGATCGGAATTGACAATGATTCATGGGTCCAGGTCAGGATGACCGGGTCAGGACGACCCGGAATGTATAGTTAAAAGGGTATTTGAACTCAGACTCTGCGTCATTTGACCCATTTGTGGGTCATTTGACACAGCTTCCGGGTCGTACTGACCTAGATAGGGATCAAGCCCTACGGGACCCGCATCTGAGTCAATTCTGACCCGAAGGTTGTTAGAGTGTTAGGTCATACCTTATGGTTTAGGTGGTCGTTCAAGACAGGCTTCAGCCAAACCAAAGACAAAGCGTTTTCAAGAATCTGGTGTCTTTTTGCTAGGACCATTGTTCAATATATCCACAGTTAACAAATTTACAAGAAGTCCATTATTTTTAAGCAAGACAATTTATGAACTTTTTGAAGGTAATCAAAAAGGATCAAAAAATATTACACGACGTAAAAGAAAATCAAACTAAGATGCTGCAGCTTTTGTTATCACACCACAACTACCGTCCCCACATTCAAACAAATGTAACCGAACCGAGGTTAAAAGGGAAGTAGTCTGGTCAGTGTGATAACTTATGTGTATTACGGGAATCAGGATGACATTGGGAACAATACAATGGTGTCAAGTGCTTGATGAAGAAAATTACATTACACAAAATGATATCAGCCCTGAGCATAAAGTAAATCATTCCCGAGTCAAGTTATTTCATGGAATAATGTCAAACAGTTGTCTTTACTCTACAATTCCTTCAAGTTATTAATTTCTTAGACACAGAGGAGGTTTTGCTTATCACAAACTCTTGTAATCCCCTGTGAGTAAAGATTGAGACAATTCAAACAATTCTAGAATTAATCTCACAGGTAACAACTGAGGCGTGTAGAGATACGACCGGGTGCGTACAATCAGATTGAATCAAATTAATGCATATCAAGACATCATCACATGTCTCCTAAGAATGTTTACAGACACGTTAATAATTATTCTTATTTCTTCTATTTGCCTTTGCTGGTGAAGAGCTTCAGGTTAGACAACATAAGCCTAGGGGCTGATGGCGTTCCACAGGGATCTTATTATGTATGTAGGACTATCTTATCGTTTATGTTGTAAAGGAAGTGATATCAACTCAGTCTTTGACGGGTTATCCTTAAAAATTCATACAAGTTATGGTTTAAATTATAAACTACACTTGATTGCGAATAAATCTAACCTGACATAATCTACCAAACTTAGCTCCTTAAATCTCTCGGCTTCATTCAAACATTTAAAAAAGCAGATCCATTGTTTTAGCTAAATCGGCGTATTATATTTTGATAAATAAAGTAACCTTCTAAATTTTCAGTGTTATTTGCATAGTATTGATTTTATTACACTAATAAACCCTCCCAATTCCGATACTGACGTCATTTTCAAACACCTGTTCAATCGCGCAATGATTATCAATTGTATATTATTATCTTCTATTAGCTTTCACTGATATTTATGAGTTAATGTTCGGATGATAACAACGAAAGCTTGTGAAGATGAACACTACCGAAGTTAGGTTTCTAACAATACCAATTTGATATCACAACTTAAAAGGGCAATATTTAAGACTCGTCTTGACGATAATGTGCTTCAATAATCTTTCAATTGTGTTAAATTGAGGAAAATTGTCACGCATCAATGCAAAGAGCTATTTGTTTCTGACCAGGATCTCACAAATTTGAAAAAGTATGTCAAGGAAGATTTGTTGAGACAGAAAACAAACGCAGGATAGACCACGTGCTTGTAAACATGATCATGATGTCACGGCCAAACAGTCAGGTTTACATGGTTACTGTGTCAGCAGTTTGAGCAAGAAGTCCACATAACAGAAAAACACATCTATAAAACGACACTGAAACAGCGGTAGCCTGATTGCAATGAAAAGGCAAGTATGATGGATTGCTGTCTTTAAAACACAAATAGCTCCTGTTGTCATGGTAGCTAATTTGGCAATGGAATGCCTTTATTGTAAACATGTTATCCATATTTTACTAAGAAACGCATCCATCCACAAATACCACCAAGAACAACGTTTTAACATACTTCAGAGAATGTTATACTGTTTGTAAACGTTTCCCTGACATTTGCACAGTGCCTATAAGGTCTCGTCCTCCAATAACACAGCTCGGAAAAAATAACAAGTCCTGCATCTCTTAATTCAGTTTTACGTCACTGAAGACAAACTGTTAGAAGAGGTGGATATCTTGCTCACAGAAGATGTTCTTGATTTGCTCAAGACCACCAAAAATAAACCATTCTTGAAGCTGCGTATGGTTCAATTGGATTTTTTCCGAAGACATTGTATAGTTTTATATACAATTGGTGAACAAACTAAAACGACAAGCTACATAAAAAGCGGTCTAAACAGTAGCGTTTGTACAAGTTCAGTTGGAGCAAAACTTAACAAAATGGCGAGGAATTTGTCACATTGTTCCTGGCATAGAAATTTTCAAATGAAAGTTATAAGTTACATAGCGGTGTATTTATTCATCCAAATCCTGACGGAATTCTTGAGTTTATTTACTGAGTATCAACTGAGTGTAAGACTCATGCATAGTCCAGCATTGTGTTAAAGTGCGCGAGTTTGTTTCCTTCACAAGTTAAATCTAGGTCCGTCGGAACCAAAAGTTCCTGGAGATGTTCAAGACGTTCCAGACTTGTACGATAATTCCACCTAGAGGTAATTTTCCTTGACCTCTTATAATTATGGTTGTCAAGAACAAACCAGAACCATAATTTTCGGTCTGTCGAACAGCTAGGAGAGACCAAAAATCCCCAGAGGTCATTAATATTTAGAAGCTTGTTCTTTTCGACAGGGAACATAAATTATTAAAATAACAATTATGGAAATTTCCTTGTTTTCCATCTAAAAGGATATAAACCAAACCCTCGCATGAGTGATGAGCACGTAGAGCAATGATTGCTTATAATAATTGGCTCTGAAAAACTACTAGATTAAAGAGTAATTTCATTGCAAAGACCATGTGAAAATGTTAGATCGTATTGGACAAATAAGAATAATCTACAGTCAAAAGTGAAATTGAAACTTGTTGATCTATGAAGGTTGTAATTATTAAAATCCTCCAACTCCAAATAACGCAAACGACGTTCTTTTATAATAAAAAAAAAAAAAGTATAAAGGTTTATTCAACGTTGCTTTTTAGAAGTATGCTTTCCGTATATGGGTTTTGAGGCATTGCATGGTGAGGTATCAGTATATATTCGGTTTGCGGTAACACCATGTGTAAAAAATATCTACTTGCTGTGTAGATTTGTTCTTTAGAGAACTTGTCTTGCTATTTATTCTACTACCGCGGAGTAGGTTTTTCCGGAATTCGGGAGACTTCTCAGTTCTGAAAAGAACTGTCCTGCTTATTAACTACTACCTGGGCGGGAGGTAGGAAATCGGCCTGGACTACTACTTTAGCTTGTGGATCGGGGGGACTTCTCGTAATTAACTGCACTGCCGCGGAGTGAGTTCTTTTTTTTTTTTTTTTTTTTTTCACTCTGCGGCAGTGCAGTTAATTACGAGAAGTCCCCCCGATCCACAAGCTAAAGTAGTAGTACAGGCCGATTTCCTACCTCCCGCCCAGGTAGTAGTTAATAAGCAGGACAGTTCTTTTCAGAACGAATTCCGGAAAAACCTACTCCGCGGTAGTAGAATAAATAGCAAGACAAGTTCTCTAAAGAACAAATCTACACAGCAAGTAGATATTTTTGACACATGGTGTTACCGCAAACCGAATATATAAGTATGCTTTCCGTTGTGACTTCTTCTTCTGAAAGCGTTTGAAATGTTAATATTTACAAACTACTTGTAAACATTAACATTTATATTGACATATTACTTTGTGTCCTTGTTGGACGTCTGAGAAGATGACAGATATAACGCCATCATAAATTACTGCCGGGGTTGGATGTTTATAGGTCGGGGTTAGTGTCTCAATAATGCTGGTTTTAATATTTCATCAAATATAACGTATACGGAAGGCCTTGAGACTGAGAGCAACATTGTAAAGTTTGTTGAAGTTTTTAATTAATATAGATAATTTATTAAACATCACTTTGACGTGGAGGTCTGGCGATCTCCTTTAAGGAACTTTTTAGTCCTGGCTGATTTTTTGGGGGGATTACGAGCTAACAAAAACCGGTACAAAAATGATGCACATCAAAATACACAATTTCAGTGTGAGATTCGGTCACATGATGTAACAAGGGGACTGGTGGAGTGACCTCTTTTTATGTTTGTATGTGAATGCACTTCATTTGAGAAATAACGCTCGGGAGTAACTGTTCATTAGTGAATGCCTTTGACCTGATTTCATGTTGCTTTGTACAATACATAAAAACAATTCCAGAATCTAATACAGTAAAGGTATGACGTACACAGTGGCAAAGCTAAGCAGAGAAAGACATGTGCTTCGTCAATTAGTAGTTTCAATCGTGTCCATCAAAGGCAGCTACACATTGTTTCACATGACTAGATATTCCCAGCACTGTAGTTAGTAAATAATAGATAAACCACAATGTCAAAGCTCAATTATTGACAAGCTATCTTTAGCTCGGTGGTTCAGTGTAGCCATCAGTGATGCCCACAGAGAAGTATAGTTAGGGGGCATGGATGGTCGAGCAACCCGCCTCGTATTTCACACATCCCTGATCATACTGTCTGTTTATGTACCATGATTTGTAGTGACTGATTTCACACCTGGGTAGGTATACGAATGATGATTCGATGACGGGGCTCTCAATCGAGTACCGCCCACGAGATCGAAGCAGTGAGCCGGGTCCCCGAGCGACGATGAGATACCACCACCGCCGGTGATTCTAGACTCTCTTCTACCGAGTAGGACTGGGGGAAACCCGTGGGCATCCTGTGGACTGTACCAAATGGTGTACTTTACTGATTAAATGACAGATTTGCGTCGACAGCAATTTTCTTTGATATCTAGGGATCCAAGACCTAGATATGTTGTAGCAAGACTTTTTCCACACCGTTCCTTCGAATGGCAGGAGATGATAATAACATCAAGATGGTTTACTGCTTCGTTCTGGCATCATAAGTCATAGTAACAGCTGCCGTGTAAAAAGCTTTAATCTCTGGCAGGAAGTCAAATAATTTATAACGTTCTATTACACACGTCTTAATATACGAGATAATTGTTTTATGTTTAGTTTGACGTATAAGCAGATACACTAAAAAAATAGTCACTTTTTCAAACACTACATAAACACAATTTGATCACAGGGCTCAGGTAACTGTATAAGTATTGTACGGCAGGTCAGAAAGTTTATGCATTCACATTTTAAAGTCATTCTTCTAAAAGGTGTTATTTCTGAAGGTGAAATTCAATTTCCTTAAGAGATCCACTTTGGTTACAATTTCACCAGTCTATTGAAAGCTTCTAATGCTCCCTGAATAACCTTTTACATACTTAAGAGTTTGCAAAGTTAGGGTCTTGAAGCATTTGCAATATGTTTGTATTGTCTTGAAGGAAATGCCAGCATCTTGAGATAAACACAAACAAGCAGTTTATATTTATATGTGTAACTCTTTGACATTTCATTAAAGGTTTGTATCGCATTCAGAAGGTAACACCTGGTCAATTCTTAAAATTATACCTATGGCATTTGTGGAAATTAAGCCTGAATTGTGTTCATACATCTTCATCGACAAAGGTTTTTTTCTATTCGTGGGTTTACACTTTCTAACTAGTTGATTGCTCAATTTCTGCCTACGGCATGTTCATTTAAAGATTGAATTGATTGAAAGGGGTGGAAACTCTTGGTTTTGTTCTGGGATTTGAGAAGCACAAAGGAGCCATCAGGAGGTGTGCTCTCACATTTCTCTCTCACTGACTGATGGTGCAGTTACTTGATATGAGGATCAAGCATGCAATCTCTTCAATAACCGTAAGTGATCCGACTAACTGTCTAATGAGTGCATGATACATTGGGCATTGTTGCTGAACAAAGTTCCTCTGGATTCAGCCAGTCAAAGGTAACCGATTTGGTATGAGATCAAAATTGATTTTTCTTCTTGATTTGTAAATGGATATAAATACTACCCGAGTCTATTACCAACAACAAAAGCAACCATCGGAAATTGAACAAAGTGGTAATCTTTTCCTGGCGTCTTTCTTGAAATCAACAAACTAATTTCACCCAAACTTTGTGTCACAGGTCTAAACCTGCGAGGAATCTTGTCAAAATGGTGGTATCCAATATAGACAAATCAGAGCTAAGAGAACTGTCATAACTTGAAAAACATTCAAACCTGACTTCAGGCCGATGTTTTCTCAGTCGCGGTCGTGGTCATTGAATTTATGGCGTATAGTTGATTGTGTTTACAGATCATACGACTGTGATGTAAAGTCGATATAGGTCAGCAGATCCAGTAAAAACATCGGCAAGAGTCTTTGATCGTCAGTAGTTGTCTGAATGAACGGTGTGATCTGAAGTCAAAATGCATTCATGACCTGTGAAATGCAATAAATTAAAGTCCAAACAACTGCATATTGTATTGATGACAGATGGTCATAAAAATGAAGCCACACCCAAGATCAATAGGTAAATTTAGCAAGTGACTATAATATTATATAAGTAGAAAAGATCAACATACACGAAAGCATAACCAGATAATTTCCTCATTATCTCACATATTGAAGATGTTGTTTTACACCTACATGTCAAAATATGCCCTTACATAAAGGATACCAATGCTCTTTAACAATAAGCTTTGCGGTGGCAAATAAAACCATCAGAGGAACATAAATTGTTGTTTTTCTTGCTATATGTTTCGTTCTTTTGATGAACAAACAAGTACCAAATAATTGTAGAGATTTGCCTGTTATATAAACTCATGAAACAATTAAATATTGCAGGACATTCTGGTATTTGTTCTGAAATGCTGAAAGCAATTGAAATGATCTAAAAGAAAAAAAACCCAAAACGTGAAAGAATGAAATAATGTTGTAGTTTTAATGTGGGTGAAGTTATTGTGTGAAATTGTGATCTGCTACCTTTTCGTATTGGAGATTAAGGCATTATTGTAAATGAGAAAATTAACAAATTCATACGTCAACCAAAAAGGAACGATGTCCCTCATACACATTGGGTTATTACACGTAACAGTATATAGGAATGATAATTATCAAAAAGAGATCAAGTTTCAATCTGTAAGCTCACTGGTACATACCAGTACCAATCATTCAGATAAATAGTTCCACACTTTCAAAACAAAGTCGAAACAATCGAATTAGTAGATTACTGTTTCCTTCTTTTATGGCCGGAATCGACTGGACGGACACAATGTCCTTAACTAAAACAGCAACTTCAATAATATTACAAAAACAGTAACCGCTTTCCGCAAAGTTTGAATACAATTTTGACAGGTTGGTTTCGCGAGATTATTGAACAAGATGCATTAGCCCTTGAAGATTTAGTCATAAAATATCATCATAAATCATCAAAAGTCGATCAATGCGGCACCTTTGTATTAATCGATAACTAGTATCATCTTTTCGCTAAGCTGGACCACTCAACTTTATGTCACTTGAAACAAATCAATTCCGAACAGTATTTTTGGGGGCAGCAGTTTCAAATATTTAATAAAGCTGTATAAATTAAACGATAATTTGTACGTAATTTGTTCCTATATGTGGAGGATACCCTTTACCGACGTTAGACGCGGAATCCAACAATATTTCTTAATCCTTCGTCTTAAATAATCTTAAGACGGAGATTCTGATTTCTTAATCCAAGACTAATTTAAAATAAACTGAGTTTTTTTTTAATGAAAGATGAGAAACAGCATGTGTAGGATATGATAACATTAGTTGGATTAACGGCTGCCGTAATCACGCCGGGATTACTCTATAAAAGGAAAACATCTTGGGAAAGAGAAATCTCTTAGGATTGAATACTCGTTAGTTTTATTTTTAGTAATAGACGTTTATTTTGACGACAAATACTCTGTTAAGTTTAGAGGAAAATTGTCCTCTAAGTTAACATAGCCTTCTGAAGTTAAAATAATAAAGTCGTTGTAAAATTTTATTTTGTCGACAAACATGATTTTATGTTTAGAGGACACTTGCTCTCTGACTTAGCCAATGACTAAAGAGCCACTCCCAAAACCAACGCGCGTGTCGTTGCTATAGTAAACATCAACGTATTCAAGAAACCGTGTATTTCTTATTAAATTATAGTATTTTTGAATGTATGATAAAAAATAAACGATCATTCGATGGACTAAAATAAAGAGACAATTAAGCTTTAACGTCAGGCGCTAAGTTCAGAAGCTACCGGCATTCCAACAGTATTGTCAAATCGTGATATATGACCAAAAAAGACAGAGGGAAATTTAAAACTTGTATATAACATACTTCGGCTTCACTTTGAAGTTCAAACCGAAGCACCCACGTCATAGTGATGTCATTATTGTCAGCAAAGTAATAATTTAGATCATAAAATACAGTAGTCACTTAAGTGTGATTACAACCCATCGATATGACGTTTGTTGTTGTGTAAAACAGTATTTCTCTGTCGTATTTTAATCTTATAATGAAACATCTTGCATTAAATGTTTAAAAGAAACTGTTGTTTGAGTTCAACTATTCTACGAATAATGACAAAGAGATCGGTAGAAGGAGGTTGTGTCATTCTCACATCAAAATAACTGAATTATTGATTTGACCTTCTAGACTAGGAGGTAGTATACATTCTTATTTTGAAATCGCTGATTAATCACTTTCGTGTTGACAGGCTTCATCAAAAATAAAAGGGGCGAAAAAAATGACTTGGACTGCTCGTCATTCGCCTACGATTGCACGGAGGATTCAGCATGATTCATTGAATATGAATGTTTTTATTTGACATAATACAGCTCCACTACGCACAACCCAGCAGTCACTGGAAACTATAACACGAGAAACGGCTCTGATTGGTCGGTTGACACTCATTAATATTCATATCTTTGATATAAACCTGGCTGGCGGGGTGGTTGTCTGTGTTTTTCTTTTCTTCACTTTGAGAAGCTGTGAATAGAGAGTGAGACTGGATACTTGGTTTGACTGGATAAACTGACTGAATAATCTCACACGTCATGTTCAGTCTTCATTCTGTCTCCTAGTTCGTATAAATGCCCCGAGACGTTGTGCAAGGCGAAGGAATCGTTTCATTTACTACACAAGCTTGCTACTATTTGCTGCCGGTAAGTAACAACTTAGTTTTCTTTAAACAATTGTTTCTCATAACTTACTTTTTTCCCTGTAATGTCGAATTTTTTATTATTTTCTTTTTGACGATCGCAAGCAGATGTTGGGTAAAATCCAAGGTGTAAAGAAAATGTGTGTGTAAAGATAAACCATAGAAATAAAATGATAATTATGAAGCATAAACACCACCTTATGTATTCGTGGATCCTCCTGGATCCTCCCTGGGGACGTGAGACACGGATGGTTGTTTAAGAAAGGACAAACTATCAATGAGATTTGTGCACTTACCGATACTACTTAGCAACCACCTCCTTTTCGTTACTTCTGACTACCAACACTTTGTATTTCTGCTGGACGGGGATAAACATTAAGAATAGTTAATTATTTCTTATATGAGACCAGGGTGGATTTCACAAAACCCTTCCTAACTTAGGACTAGTCCTAGGCAATGTTAAGAGATAGGACTTACTGGTCCTAACTTAAGACTAGTCCTATCTCTTACATTGCCTAGGACTAGTCCTAAGTTAGGAAGGTTTTGTGAAATCGACCCTGGTAAAAGAAAATAACTATTCTCTTTCAGACAATTTGTAATAGTTCAATCATAAAAATCGATTAGTCATAACTACCGAAAATGTTCAAATAATGTAAATTACTCCAAAATAGGAAAGGTTATTTTTTATTTTATTTTTGTACAATCTCGTTTAGGAAAAAGTACGTATTTTATTAATTTACTTTGATGTATTTTATTTGTTTCAAGTTCGGAGAATAAAAATGCATACTTACATATTAAATGTCCTGGTCAAGACAAAAGTAAAACACCTTGTGCCAGACCCTGTAAAACCTAAGAGACAAACAAATCGTAAAAAGTATTTAAATGATGATCACAGAAAGAAGGAACGGTATGAGGCTTTATGGTTTCTTTGGTTAAACTAAGCTTAAATTATGCCAAGTGTCAAACTAGTAACACTCTGGCAATTAGTCTCAGTGATTTGGGTTCTTCATTGAGACTCCTCCTTCACATGACAAGATGAGACATTTTTTCAAAGGCAACGTTTTAATATTTATAAACTCAAAATATACTAATTACGATAAAGCTCGAGGAAGTGGGAGTCTTATTATCGGCTATTTTGACAAGATAATGTGTATAGAGCAGACAGTAAATAACATTGTGTATCTAAGCTCCCAGTCACTGGGGGGGGGGATATTTTTGTTTACTCCTTGAGTCATAAGTGGTTAAGTGAACGGGCATCATGCTTGATTTAGAGAGGAGCAGAGATGCTTCTAAAGAGGGTTGGTCAATTCAGCAAGCTGTTGCAAGCTACCCTCGATGTTTTTTTGCAGTTCTTTTATCCTGAACTCAAGTCGCCCTCGTCATTTCTCTTCTTTCTCTCTTTGTCTCTTTTTTTCTTTGTCTCCTTCTCTCTTGCTGAAGCCCCTAGAACGACTCGCCGATGGTCCCCTGCTTCCCTAGTGTCAACTCTTATAACAGTTGATGGCTGGTTACTCGAGTTCAATCTGTACAATAGCAGTTTCTACAGATAGTTTTCAGTCATTGTAACTAGACAATTGATGCAACACTTGGTCGTCTTTATATAGGCCTATGATACTGGGTATCAATCAAGCCCTATACACTAGAGTGAAGGGGGAGTATAGTGTACCATCTATCCCATGGATGCACACGTAACGCGTCCTCTAGTCACACAGTATATCAGATAGCCTTACGCCAATAGGGTCCACTTACAATCAAAGCAACTCAGTATCCCAAGCAACAATTTGCCTCTGTACAGAACTGCACTTGGAAAAATGAGAACCCTGTGCACTTTTTCAAAAGGCGAGAAAACGAATCATTGTATTGATCTAAAATATTTGAGCTGAGGTAAAGAAAAGGGGGGAAAAACCAGGGCTGTTATTAAAAGGTATCCATATCCCATGGCCTGGATGAGGACCAGCTTTCATTTGGTCGGGGAGGAGTATCCTACGGCTCTGCTTATCCAGCAAAAAGCTTTAATTTGATTAGTGAGTAATAAAGTGCTTGTAAGTATTCACTTTTGTAGAAGTTAAAAGGGCCCTGAAAGACTTGTCTTCAACATTAATTTCATCAACCAAGAAAATCAGAAATTGGTAACGAGATTAAAATTGAGGGGGTATTGGAAGTCTTTATCCAAAGTACGTCATGGGAAATTGCCAGACGAAAGATGCCAGTTATCTTTTTGTCACTGATTTCTGTGTCTGATTTGTCAGGAAAAAAAATATTAAAAAAACTGTTAAAGTGATGCAAAGAAATCGTTACTCTTGACTTCTTGTAATTGTTTTAAAAATCATACACCGCATAAAATGCCAGAGTTTAGGCTTCTTCTATATCAGTAAGCGCAAACTTTGCAGCTGTTAACCTTTGACCTACAAGTGACGTCACGAGTCTCTTGAATCCTAGCACCACTCACGAGACAACTATCAGGTATCCTAGCGTTAATTGAGGGTTGCCTTCTACCACAGTTTTTTGTCCTGATCTCAAGCCCGGCTTATTACAGCAATGGATATTTGATGTTGCACGTGCAAGGATTAATGGTGCGTTGCCGTGAGAAACCATCCTAAGTAATGTAACGTTATCTTGTTAGTGTCGTCTAAACCACGATGATCGCATGAAGCAAACATCGTCTCAAACCAAACATTTCTGGAAATAAATCCAACAGGATATTCTAGAGGATGCTCCAGGCAGTCTAGAGGATTCTTAAACACACAAATATTAACCACTCGGAAGGAAACAAAAAGAAATGTGCGTGCTAAGCTTTATTTACATACTCGGGAAGGCTCAGGGCGCTGTCCGTGGTTTAATTGCACCTAACTGTGTTTCAAGACGACTAGCTAACCCCATCGGGTGATTAGTGGGAAAATGGGTCTGGTCAGCCATGAAATACATACTTAAAAGCTCCCGAAAGTGCCGGGTAAAATTTGATCAATTATATTTCTCTCACCCCCGTTAGGTAATTTTGGTAAGACACGCCGTGAAGGGTTTCTAGAAAGGTAAAGGCGCCAGGGCCAGCCGGCGGTCCGATTGGTAAAATGATTTATCAGCAAAACGGTCTTGCGTGAAGACACACACGAACTAAAAATCTCCTCAATCTTTGAGCAAAACTATTGTTAATTAAATCTCCGTAAGGTCAAACATATTACAGGAATAGGGAGAAAATGGAGGAAATTATTTGAGTCAAAAATACTTATTATGCAAATAGGTTGCACAAGAATGGACAGACGAATCGCCTCACATGACAAACAGGATACAGTCAGATCCGGTGATAAACTGATCAATTATTTTCTTGAAGAAAGTTATTATTTCAAAATCTTATAATGAAAGTGGTACCCTAAAACAAAACAGGCGGGGGTTTCACTCATTGTTCAGCACTATTGTTGTAATACAGTCCCCATAGCTTAGCTTCTCAGTAGTCGATATGGGGGTGTGTTGGGGGTGGGGTGGGGGGTGGGGGGTAACCTTCTACAGACATTACATTAAGAGGCAGAGGAGAGGCGTGTGTATTCCCATTGCAAATGAGTGTCGAGTTTGTTGTCATTGTTTGCTTGTTTGAGGGGTTTTTTTTTAAAGGAGGGAGTTTTAATAAAAGTCGCATGAGCTACGCCCTTCTCTTTGCATTAACCCACCAGCTGCACCTTGTGTTATCGTGGTTAAAATGTGTCTTTAAATTAAATGGAACTATTCAATGAACTGAGAAGTAGACGATGTGGGCTGAGTCTGAACAATCTCCTTTTCGATCTGCATTTCTAATGCGGTTTCTGGGTGGATAAGAAATTGTTTTTATACCACTTTTATTTTTTCAAAGATCTTCCATTGCATATTGATTTACAGGTTTCAGACCACGGTTTTAGCTGTCACAATTGGCACCATCGTGTACAATGTTTCCTTCACGTGCTGCTGGTGTCTATTTCAAATATATGTTGTTAAATTGAAAAGTTTCAGATGTTAAAAATAACACCACGATCCCGTCGTACACGATATATATATTGTTAAAAGCCACTCTGGACAGGTACCACTGTTATTTCTTCTAGCCCTTGAAATCATACGATACTTCTTAGTTTGTTTTGACGCAGTTTAACTTGAGGCCTCGTCACTTACGAAGGTTTGTGATTGTAATTACAAGAGAAACATTCGACACAAGTGGTTATTTGAAATGGAAATAACAGGTTCCCTTAAGATTTAACGTATTTTGTCTTATATCTCCGGCTTCACACTGCGCTGTTATATCTTTCATAAATGGTTTGAAAACACCTTCAAAAACATGTATCATATAACCATAGAAGGGTATATACCAAATTACATTGGTACAGAGTAAACGTGGAGCATCCAGTGTGCGGTACATAAGCTACGTACAGATGGATACGGGTGTAGTAATTTGTAGTAATTGATTGATTGATACGATTTTTACGTTGCTAAGCACCACTGTCACGTGGTCTAATGCTGCCATCAAGTCTTAAGCGACCTAATTGAAGGCGAATCAAACACCGGCGCTTTGGTGGCGATTCAGGTAGTGGATTTTGGTTGGCGGGCGAGTGAACTAACACAGTGACGCACTCTTGAGGTGAGGTTTGATCTGATAAAGAAAAACCCAAATCAAATCGTGTGTTCATTAGTCACATGTCGCTCGCTCTCTTGATTTGTATCTTCACTGACGACTGACTTTAGGTAATTCTCGGTTCTCTCTTCCTTCTTAGGACTCCGGACATCATCTGTAGTTGATCTATTAATCGCGTTCGAAGACGATGGGGAGTTACTCGGTTACGGCCACCATATACCTAGCCCTTGTTTTAGGTTCTTTAGTATGTAGCGCCCATAATACGTTCACCATGCGTGGACAGAACAGGTGGAAAGCAGGGGGGAAGAGATCGGATCCCGCAGGGCGCCCTCAACAAACTTTCTTGGACCCATCAAGCTTCAGTGAGGATCCGGTAAGTTTGATGATGTACTCATTTGATCATACACTCAAAGCGATCATTTAAACATTCTATTACTTTGAAATAGATTCAGGAGCACTTGAAATTGTTCAAACCTGATATCCAACACACCTGTCATTAATATTGAAGTCTTCAACACATTGGTGTTAAAAGCGATGATAGTAAATATTTCAGTCATTATTAACAGATTAATATTACAGCTGCAGTCGTGGATTAACGTTCCATATCGTGGTTTAAGCGAAATCCCCCATTGCTATATTTTGGATTCTCATTATAATAACCTGTAATGAATAAGAAATGCTTATAAGTCTGTAGTCAAAATCGTTAATGCATTTCTCTGGATAGAACCCATCGGTTTGAATTTTGATGAGGTGTGGTAGCTTACAAATTCAAATATAGAATGTACTGAATAAGTTCCCAAAGATTACATTAATTTAAAGACGCAATCTGAGCAAATAAAACATGTTAACATTGCATTTAAATATGGGTTTTACGTTCTCGGGGCTTGAAATTTACACTGGACCTCACGCCCGACCACTGATGGCATTGAGCCAGTAAAATGACTGGACAAGTCCGGGTCTTGTACCTTTGCTCAAAATGATGACTTTCAGTCTGTATCAATTCTGTTGAGTTTTGAAGGATTCTTACCCATAGTACGAATGAGATAAATCTTCTCTTAGTGCTTTTCCAAATTAAAACAGTTCAAATATTCAACTGCAGAGGCATTTTTGGCTCATTTCAATTCTGGTCTTGTAAACGTTTGAGCTTCAGGCACTGCGGTGGATTTTTCACACCAAATTCCTTCGAGGAAGTATCGACTTTACGATTGACATGTTGTGTGATTTGAATGTATTAGTCGAAAATAATTCCTTATGTAGCTGCTTAGGTAAATAATATCTCAAAGAAGTTGTCACAAATAGCGGTTTCCCTGAGACATCACAAACACTGCATTTGCAAATAAATTGCTTCTTAAATTTTCCTGAATATTCTGTTTACTTTGGCTGTTACAGGCATGCATAAATTGATACAAATGAGCTCCATGAATATCTCTCGAAATTGAAATTTTGGTGTAAAAAGTTTTGCCAGTGCATTCACGCTGATTTTCGGAGCATGTCAGTGAAGCATAATGCCTCGTAGATCGCTAGTTTGCAATCGATTTTTTTTGAAGGGGTCAAGGCGAACAGCTATTTTTAGTGACAACAAAATAAAGAAGAATCCATTTAATCTGAAAAATGTTATCTTTAAATACAAATCACCTTCATAGTTACTCTAATAATTAAACGATGATTGCAAAAACACTTCACTTTGTCACTGCTAAAAGGCTCTCAAATTTCGCTTGTTAACTGGGAGAAAATATTTAGAGAAATTCGTTCACAAACTAACAAGAATTTGTTTTTTATTAAATTTGAAATGTTTGAGGCTGTATGTAATCGTTATTTCACATCTGACACGTCAAACACTACACTATCTGGCACCAAGTGCTGTATTTTAGTTACCATACAATAGACATCAGAAACACCATATAGTGGTATACCTGGAGGTCATGCAACCGGCTAATTTAGCTCCACACCCCTCCCAAAGAGCGGTCGATTTCCTCAAGACGATAGTGTTATTTTATAATAACGTTGCAAGGGCGCCGTCATTATCAAAGACCTGCCCGCCAGCATTCCGGCTCCAATATTAATTTGTTACTTTTGTCCGCTTAACGGGCGATCGCAAAATTTAATGAGATAATATGTTGAAAAAACAGAGTTTATTGATCTACTTTTGTTGAAGTGTCTGTTTGTTAATATTCTTGTTATCGACCGACCCCGAACAAGAGGCAGCCGCTATGTTGGTCTGGTTTCTGAAGAAGTAAATATGTAGAATAATGAAATTATTAAAATGGAGTACAAAAGAAGGAGAGGTGGGCGAATAATAGATAATCAAACATATTATATACTAAAAAATGTACATATAAATTCCGTTTCCCTGCTTGTGGAATTAGTTAAGCTGTCTAAAATACCTAATTTATCTAGATGTTTTATTCCGTGCAGTTATTGGGAAAACTTTTTTTAAGGACGATCTTTGATGGATAATAACGAAAAAAAAAGCAATGTTTTCTCGAGGAAGAATTCTTGGAGCGCCACTCACAGCGAGTTTAAGAATCACAGCACAATGATCAAGAAAAGTAGACACTAAAACGTAAAAAGTCGAATGTTTTAAACCAAACACAAATAAGATGAACAAGTAAAAATATGATTACCTTCGAAATGGTGTTTTTGGCGAACAACCGTTCATAAAATAAATAAATGGGTATTTAGGAATGGTTTCAATGATGTCAGAGATTACCCTCATTTTAGTGGGGAGAATGTTTCAAAAGTCTAGAGCAGCATTAATAAGGGAACATATATATTTTATATGTCATATATAATGTATAGAATGTATATAATTATTATGAAACAATTTGAGTGTATGACATGGTATCGCTTCGAACCCTATTGAGGTCCACAGCGTGTTCTCAACATATGTATACAATGCCCATTATTGTTTTATATCGATATGCTAATGTTCAGTACAACAGAAAAATGGATTTAAATTGTCCTACGGCAACTTCGATAAAATGTTGATTCTAAATCGAATTGAAACCTACAGTTATTAAATTGTCGCCAAGTTGTTTCTCTTGTAAAAAAGAAGAAAAAGCGTGCACTATTATTTTTCACTGAACCATGCTCATATTGAAACAATTCTCATGTGTACTTTGTCTGTGAATTGTTTATGAGGTTGTTGAAGTCATGCACACTCATGTATAAAAGCAATATAATTGAAATGCCTATCACGCACAAAGGAATATTGTTTGTCATTTAAAAAAATATTTCTAAACGGGTATAAATATTTATTTTAAATATCACACACACAGTGCTGTAAAAAAAGAAACCAAAACAAACACACACGCACACACGACCCCCCCCCCCAAAAAAAAACCCAACGATGTAGGTCTACAAGTTTTATGTGTCAGTGATTGTTCACAAATGCATCTGTCATATCAGTTCGATACTGAAATGTCAAAACAACATATTTAACCACTTTTTAGCAAATAGGAATAATGTGACTGTGTTTTGCAAACACAAGATTTTACCCACAAGGGATCTCTCTGGATCGGAAATTTAAACAAAAACAACAGAAGAGTCTGGACTTCGTGTTATCATTTCTTTCTAGTGTCACCTCAGTCAGTTTTCACAGTACTGTGTTTAGATTCATTTAGATCAATGTCGCATTTTGTGATAGTCTTGAGCTACACCTGGTCCATTTAGCCCGGAAGTAACCCTTGTTAATGTTGTATCTACAGCAACCACTCCAAGGAGTAGAATCTATGATTACAAATCTACTACTATCATTCAACTTGCAAGGTAAATTTAGTCTTGAGATGTAATTACATATAAAATCAAGAACCTCAATTGTGTTAGTGCGAGGTCATTTTATTGTCTTCGTTTCCTCTTCTTCTTATTCTTCTTCTCTCTTTCTTTCTTTATATTTTGAATCACTAACTAGTACACAATCATCAAACAATATTATCGAGATTTTTTCAAAGGAAAGTACAAAATATCGATTAATATTATTACAGAAATAGATGCAATTCAGAAATATAATTCATTGTAGTAGATAGATTGGCAGATGTTTACAGTACCAATTGATGACTATTTAATTTTATACATTGCAGAATTTGAAAGTTTTTGTGTTACAAAATGCACATAACATAGGCCTACAATTGTAAATACTTTAAAGTTTTATAAATGACAGACGGTGATGGAAAATCATCTAAGAGTAGGGCTCTCGGCAGTAGGCGACAATTGTTAAATTGAAAGGATTGTCAGTCCTTGTCAAGGCTTTTCAATATAAATACATTGCAAATATTCCACAATGATGTATATCAGTAAAGGAGATGCTATGATCATGATGTACAAATCTTATCTCCAAGACATGCTATTGGTTTAAATACAGATTGTGTTATAGGATTATAGAAGATAAGGCAGCTAAAGGGTGTCTAGTGATTGATTAGATTAAGAAAAAACGCAAACGCAAACAGTTTTTAATTGGCCAGAAGTGCCCCCTAGAAGTTAATGGTGCGCCCCCCCCCCCCGCCTACAAATTCAACTCATTTTCGCCGCTACTACCTTTAGCTCCTGAGATAGGATTTTTTCAGCGGGAGGGAGGGGGAGGTTTGAGATACGGAACTTAAAAGAAAGTGACGACGATGTTCCGACCGGAAAACTCTTTAACCTTGACATTCAATTGCTCTTTCGGTCATTAGATACTTTCTGAATACATGGAGGTAGGTACATCATGACGTGTCGGGCTCGCTGACCGTGACTAGAGATTGACCATTATGCACTTAAACTGCCACTAATAGTAGCCTTTAAGATAAAACTACTTAAGTACCGGAAGACTAATAGTATAGGATGTGAAACTTTCAATCGCAGTACGCGTGATTTGATTGGTTATGGAAGAGAAGAAGCATTACAAATAAGACTGGAAGACCCCTGTACTGTAGTCGCCTTGCACTGTGCCTCATATTAGCTTAAAGTGAAGATGCAACACCAATTCATAAAATAGTGTAAATTTGGAACAACAGTTCACATATCATGTGCCATATCAGCCATAAATGACACTCCTGTATGGCGCCGAATTATCCAATCAGGTGGACAATGATTTGATGAGACGAAGCAACCATAATACAACACTTTGAAATGTACACAAGGTGAGATGACGCATACTGCTGTCAGACCATACCAGAGACACCCAGGCAAGCCCCTTCTCTTTATGATAAGTTTTCTGGGTTCTTTTACGTGCATTATACTACACAGGGGAGGTAAAGGATGAAGCAATAATGGTCAGGTGTCTTGCTAAAGGTAAACAAGTCAAGACCGAAAGTTTTGATACCAAGAATTAGTTGAAACTGATGCTCACGTTGTCTACAGACCAATGGTGAGGCATGATGTTCTAAATGTTGTTTATACAGTTGCAATGTTCGGGCCTTCGAGGCAAACTTTCACAGGTGTGTTATTTTATGCACACGTTGGGATACAGCAAGTAAGGATACTTGTCTTTGGCAATTACCAAAAGTATATCCTGCCTTTAAACAAAATGTAAGCATTTCAAACGGAAATTGTTTTCATAATTGATACTTGTACTTTAGTTTTTTTTTCAATGTCCTTATCTTAATATAAGTTCCACGGGAATCATTGCAAATTTTGAAATCTCAATATGTCATAGTGTCAAGACATGACACAATCCTCTGGTGTACCAACGTCTATATAAGTTGCATGCACGTTTCTCTGTTACGGAACTTATCAATTAATTCTTCCTCTATACGACAGAGGAGGACTGCCCCCGACAAACGCCATCACCAAGGCGACCTTGTTGTAGCTGTATGTTTATACACTCCTAGCCACAATGGCGGGAGAAACCAATATGATATGGCATCATTTTCAAAAGATGTGGTTTGTTTGCGTAAATATGTATGAATATTTCACACAGTGGCTGGATCCTGTAGGGATAGGCAAGTCATCTGAATGGAACAGTACCCTCAGGGTATCACGAACTACTGCGGTGTCTTTTTGGGGGTATGAGATTACCCCGGGGTAATATTGCAAATATAAACAAGAGTGAATCAAGCATATAGATCAACACCTCTACCTTGACAATGCCCAAAATATTTCATTTCCGAATTCTCTTTATAACATTACACGAACCATCCAACCGGTCACTAAATTTTCCATTTTGTGGTTCTAAAGATGATAAAGTTAAGAATTGTGATATTTACACGTGATCTGATTCTTAAAGGTCAGATATTGTGCATCGATAATTGATTGATTTGAGGATATCATGATGCCTGTTTCTCATGTCCAGCTCATAGTTTATAAGACATAAAGTACACTAAATTTACATTATTTCGTACACATACACATAATTATTATATATATACATAATAATAACATTAATAATATTAATAGTTTATTTTATATTGTGCCAATTCCAGTCAATTCCAAAGGCGCATGACAATGTACGATAGGGAAAAAAGTAAAGCCACTGAAAATTACATACATTTTTTTAATATTTTATTTTGGATCGGAGAGTTTTAATAAAACTCGATGGATAATTTCACGAGTGGCGGTATATACAAGTGTATTGATTTTAATTTATATCACTTGTTATTTGGAAGCAGGACTCACTTATCGTTGTTCACCCTTTTTCAAAGATGACAAATTGTGTTGAGACTTTTTCGTTCACACATGTTACTCTACGTTTGCTAAGCCGAAAGATGTTTTGCATCCGACTGTAGGTCTTGCGTGTTTTTATTACACTTGCCACAAATGTTTATTTCACCAAGTTCTGCTTGATGAAGTAAAAAATAAATTCAAACCTTTGCGATTAGAGGACATTGTTGTCGTTTGTTGTCCATTTTTAGTCAAAAATCGTGGTTTTCCATTATTTTGGTAGTTTATTTTCCATTTTGCCATTTTTTTTTTTTTTTTTTTTTTTTTTTAAATAACATAATGAAGAACATGACATGATATTACTGGGGTCACTGTTGATGTACCATTTTTGGGGGGAAATTGTATTTTTGAAAGTTTTCACTTAAGTTTGCACTTAAGTTGATATTTGGACCTTTTGGACCAAGGGTGCAATGAAGAGGCCTGGTTGATGATTTTAAGTATTGCATTTTAAGTATTGCTTGATCTGAAGAAACTGATATCGGCGTGCTGAAAATATTTCGGAGATAAAATATACTTGATATAGTTTTAACCCCTGAAAACCTGTTCGAATATCCATATACTGTATTTATTACTATCACGCGACACATCAACAAAACCCAAAACAAAACAATGGATTTTTTTTTAAAAGACAGAAAATAAACAGCGTGAAAAACAAACAAACGGTTGTCATGGCTGAGATGGCCGTTTGAATTCCATATACTGCATTTATTACTATCACGCGACACATCAATATCAAAAACATAACCCCAAAACAAAACAATGGCAATTTTGTTGAAAAAGAAAGAAAATACACAGCGTGAAAAACAAACAAAACGGTTGTCATGGCGACGGCTGACCCAGATAACAACTCTTTTTTTCCAATATGACCCTGGATAAATATTGATAAAAGTAAGAACATTTGATGGGGATCGATTGCAGCGTTAAAAAACAAGTTACAGGCAACAATATAGTAGTGGGCACCTTCCCGGTCCTGGTAGGTTGAACTCGCTATCAATATCTTTGTATTTGTAAACTAAGATGACCGCCGTGTAGCATTATTTGATGCTTTTCTTGAATAGTTCGCCTGCGTCTGTAATCCTTCTGAATATACCTTATGCATTGACGTCAACCCGCCGCCATCTTAGACGTAAGCCGATGATGAAACAATGGACACGCACAGATTTGTACGCCAATGAACATCAACCTCGTCCCCAGGGGCGATCGATCTCGCCGCGCCATTTTGTCCCAGCACTATGAGCGAGCCTTGCTCGCTCATAGTGACGAGAGGTATCGAGACGGCGCGCCGCGCATGGTAGCGAGGCTGAATGAACATCTCCCTTTTGACCTCTTAACGAGGGCGCCCTACTCAAATGACGTCATGTGCATAAGGTCTATAGAATGATGATTGATCTCCCAGGTAGTAATTACCAAGGGTTGTATTTGAGCAACCATCACTAAGGGGCAGTTTCATTGTCCAGTTTATATTCATTCCCTAACGGTACACCGTATCATACAAATTGACTGGTAAACAAATATATGACAATTTCATCACTGTACCCAATTACCAAACCATAACAGTTTACTGCCAGTCCATACCAAGGTGACACTTTGTCATAAAGATATCATCATTATCAACTCTTGATGAGTTTCAGAGAAACAGCATAATGATGTTTTCTACTGACGACTAGAGAACGTCAATTAAACCGGCGAGCAAACCTGATCAAATCTTCTCAGTGTCATCACTTCCGCAAAGAAAAGATTAATTACATAGTGTAAAAGGAATAGAGAAAAAACACTAGAAGAACCAAGAGAGGGCAAAGAGCTCAGTATTCATCTTCAGGTTTCTACTCAAATGAATAAATTCGATCATACGATTAATGGCAATCGAAGGCGAATGAATTTAAACATTGATGGATGAAAAGAAAAAAGCAGATGGGATAAATCGCACGACTTGCAAGCTTCACATATGTAATAATAGCCGTACTAAGTCAGTTCCTGACCTGCAAGCTTCACATATGTAATAATGGCCGTACTAAGTCAGTTCCTGACCTGCAAGCTTCACATATGTAATAAGAGCTGTACTAAGTCAGTTCCTGACCTGCAAGCTTCACATATGTAATAAGAGCCGTACTAAGTCAGTTTCTGACCTGCAAGCTTCACATATGTAATAATAGTCGTACTAAGTCAGTTCCCGACCTGCAAGCTTCACATATGTAATAATAGTCGTACTTTAGGTCAGTTCCTGACCTGCAATCTTCACACATGTAATAATAGTCGTACTAAGTCAGTTCCTGACCTGCAAGCTTCACATATGTAATGAGAGCTGTACTAAGTCAGTTCCTGACCTGCAAGCTTCACATATGTAATAATAGTCGTACTAAGTCAGTTCCTGACCTGCAAGCTTCACACATGTAATAATAGTTGTACTAAGTCAGTTCCTGACCTGCAAGCTTCACATAATGTTATAGTCGTACTAAGTCAGTTCCTGACCTGCAAGTTTCACATAATGTAATAATAGTCGTACTAAGTCAGTTCCTGACCTGCAAGCTTCACATATGTAATAATAGACGTACTAAGTCAGTTCCTGACCTGCAAGCTTCACATATGTAATAAGAGCCGTACTAAGTCAGTTCCTGACCTGCAAGCTTCACATATGTAATAATAGTCGTACTAAGTCAGTTCCTGACCTGCAAGCTTCACATATGTAATAATAGTCGTACTAAGTCAGTTCCTGACCTGCAAGCTTCACACATGTAATAATAGTTGTACTAAGTCAGTTCCTGACCTGCAAGCTTCAAATAATGTTATAGTCGTACTAAGTCAGTTCCTGACCTGCAAGTTTCACATAATGTAATAATAGTCGTACTAAGTCAGTTCCTGACCTGCAAGCTTCACATATGTAATAATAGTCGTACTAAGTCAGTTCCTGACCTGCAAGCTTCACATATGTAATAACAGTCGTACTAAGTCAGTTCCTGACCTGCAAGCTTCACATAGGTAATAAAAGCTGTACTAAGTCAGTTCCTGACCTGCAAGCTTCACATATGTAATAATAGTCGTACTAAGTCAGTTCCTGACCTGCAAGCTTCACATAATGTAATAATAGTCGTACTAAGTCAGTTCCTGACCTGCAAGCTTCACATAATGTTATAGTCGTACTAAGTCAGTTCCTGACCTGCAAGCTTCACATAGGTAATAAAAGCTGTACTAAGTCAGTTCCTGACCTGCAAGCTTCACATATGTAATAATAGTCGTACTAAGTCAGTTCCTGACCTGCAAGCTTCACATAATGTAATAATAGTCGTACTAAGTCAGTTCCTGACCTACAAGCTTCACACAATGTTATAGTCGTACTAAGTCAGTTCCTGACCTGCAAGCTTCACATATGTAATAACAGTCGTACTAAGTCAGTTCCTGACCTGCAAGCTTCACATAATGTAATAGTCGTAGTAAGTCTGTTCCTCAAATTTAATTCGGGTGTAAAATCGAAATATTGTCATTTTATTCTTAGATGCATTTATGGGTTGACCTAGTCAAATTGTCTAATAGGTATAATATCATCATTGTACAGATCGATATACCTTTACCCAGTCTTATAATAAAAAAAATAGACTTAAATCTTAAGATGGTACTAGTATAGCTTGTGTTGAGATAAGAAACCATCTTGGTGACTCAAATCACCTTAAGGCTTTCTCACAATAAATAAGTAGTGACAGGACTCCGGAACACTTAACGGAGTCGTCTTAACAGAGCGTTTTATCCCTTGTAAGAGTTACTCGTATTTTCACACTCTTGACAAACGGATTCTAAGATCAGTCGTGATGCTCATAGGCCAATGTGTATAACAAATCTCCCGCGAGAAATCACGAGAACGAAGTAGAGAGGAAGAGGGGCACTATTGCGTACACAGCCGGCAATCAGTAGGGATATCCTGACAATGTAATTAAGCCGACAGTTTGCACAGACATGAAAGGCAACGTCTTCCCTCTGTAAGATAGAAGTGATGGGTGATGGAAAAGAAGATGATTTCACAACAAGAAAAAATCTAGGTGGATTAGTAGATTGTAGATTGAGGTCCTGTCTGAACAATGACCATCCCTTGTGAAGTTGTTAAATTGCAAACTAACAGAGACACCGAGATGTTTGAAAATATCCCTAGGTACCCATTGAGTGTAGATACGTCATTCAGTTGACTCCAGAGGTGACTAAACCGGTAAACCATTTTTCTAAAAAAAAAAAAAAAAAAAAATGGCCTCGATAGTATACAAATTATTGGTGAGTAACTCTACAAACGATAGCAAACAACTCTGAAAACAGCTCTTGACCTGCGCAACCCACTTCTCAACTATAACTGAAGTTACAGGTTGTAGATCTTTCAGTTCAAAACTCCAAGACCCAACCCTTAGCCGTCTGTATTGTTTTTGGTAACAGATCTTTTCCAGTTGTTGACTTTCTTCATAGGAGACGTGTTACACAATGAGGACATGTCACATATTCAGTCTCAAAGATGACCAAGCAACAATTACATCCTTATGGGGTATGACCAGCTATCAATTGTTAACAAAAGACTCGCCATTTAAACAAGGTACTAACTACTGAAAGGTACACCTCAATATAAACATATGGTCAAAGGGGATGTAATCTTTTAAGTAGTTCTGGTTCTTTAGTGAGAATAACAACCGGGGGAATCTTCTTTGCAGGAATTAAAAGTTCATCTTACTTTTTTCAGCCCTTGTGTTATTATATTCCACTCGTGTTGACGATTGAAGATTGTCGGTAAGACGTAAGAGCGTCCAGAGACTATAGCGGATCTTGACGAGGTTTGTTTCCGACGGAGGGTTAATCTTAACTAAGTGGGGGCTTCGAAAAATGCGGATATTTCAGTGGTGAATCCCAACGGGATATAGTGTTTAAAGACACTGGACACCTTTGGTAATTGTCAAAGACCAGTCTTCTCACTTGGTGTATCTCAACATATTATGCACTGAACAAACCTATGGAAATTTGAACTCAATTGGTTGTCGAAGTTGCGAGATAATAATGGAAGAAAAAACACCCTTGTCACACGAAGTTGTGTGCTTTCAGATGCTTGATTTCGAGACCTCACGCGTGAGGTCTCAAAATCAAATCAAATATTTTACTGAGAAATTACTTCTTTCTCAAAAACTACGTTACTTCAGAGGGAGCCGTTTCTACAAAGTGTTATACTATCAATAGCTCTCCATTGCTCGTTACCAAGTAAGTTTTAATGCTAGCAATTATTTTGAGTAATTACCAATAGTGTCCAGTGCCTTTAGAATATATAAAAATTGGAAAAAGAAGAAGATGCGACGACGTATGTATTAACCCTCAATATATGAACTAAGAAGTAGATATTACAACAAATATGTTTCTTTGTAGATTTGATTGCTCATCTAGCCTAGTGTCCCAAGTTGAACTTCTGAATAGGGACGCCATAATAAATAGGGTCTTGGATAAAAGGGAAACACTTTTGTGCACTTTCTGTGCGGTTGCCATGCCAACGCCTCTCTTGTAAGACGCTGAACCCACACTCGCTAGAGGAAAATAATTTTTTTCCTCAAGCTGCTAGCCACCTGAATGTGAATTTTACAGTCAGGTCCATTCAGTTCCCGCGTAAATGTAGTTCAATTACACAAAACATGTGCCGTTGTATTTCCCCTATTTTGGTGTGTGATTAAATGATGTGCATTTTCGCTAGTGCAACTATTACATATTTTAAATGTACTAAATCAACCATATTAATACATCATTCTTAAGCTTCAAAAATGGATCGTTCTGTAAAAATAAAGGCATTATAAAAATGTCAATCTATAACTTACTATAGGTTAACATATCACTTGTTATCTTTATAACTAAGCACGACATAAACCCTTCCCAAATACATTAGAAAAGTGATAAGACAGCATGAACATGTTTAACCGGCAGCCATGATAACATCAACGGTGGCTGTGTATCCAGTCAACTCACCACTAGTGGTTAACTAACGTGCTACATTAATTTGATAGATTATATTAGTCAAAGTCAAATGTGATGAATCAACGATTGAAGGAACCTACCGCGATAGTACGTTTTGCCTATCCGCGCAATTTGTTGGTGGACGTGTTCAATTATATTTATCCTCATCTGGGTCAATTTTCGCCAGTCGTGTTCAAGTGAGGCCAGCTCAAGTTTTCAATAGCCCATATACACGTCCCAATGCGCATGATCGCCGCGCAAAGGATTCTGGGTGAAATCCGAGTCCAAGCAACAACGGCAAGCTGATTTTGAAGTTGATTTTTATAAACTGTACTCGGTTTCCCAAGATGCATTGTGGTATATTTTAAAGATGTCATAATGGCCTGCTGGCATCAATTTTTATACAACTATGATAAAGAGTACACCACAACAATCTTGTGTGGGTTAAAGAGGTCATGCTATGAGGAAGATGTCAATAATTGCCGGTCCCTTGAACGATTAAATTTGATCCTCTTTGATGAATAACCCAGTAGGTTTTGATAAGTGTCGAAACACAGTAGGTGAATAACCCGAAATAGGTAGATAAAACCTACAGGGGACATCACAAAGTGCACAAGATGTCAACGCATTTTTCGGTAAAGTTTAGGTCAACAATGTAAGATGACCAAAATCAAATCTTTGTTTGGTAATCATGTTATTTCATGATCTCTGATGATAGAGAGGCGTCACTCTCCCGTTACCATGACACCTAATAAAGACAAAGTCTGTAAATTTACGTAGGCAGTTTCTCATACACTCTAATTGTATCATTAATTTGTTTGTTTTATTGATGCTGTGAACGCAATTTCGCAATTATCAAACACTTCATTTCAAGGCGTCATAAAACTTACCAGTTGAATCATGCCACGATTATCACTTGAAGGATACATTTTGTAGAGCACTTCAGTGTCTTTAAATAAACTCTAGTCTATGTTTAACAAGTTGCGACTGGCCAGGACTAGAAATCCGGGAACAATTTTTTGTAATCTTGTCATCAGACTGCAAGAGTAGTGCCTGACTGCCTGTCCGAATCTTTTCATTTGGTAAATTGCCGATCCCTACAGCAAGGGCTTCTATAGACATGGGCTGTAAGTCACCAAGGGGACAAGTCCACTGTCTCCCAGTCGAGCACGTTGATTTACAGTGATAACATCAAATAAAATACGAGGAACAAACGCCACATGACTGACGTATGCTAGATAAGATATCAAGAATCACAGGCGGGAGGGCCCATTGAACTTGCCAGAGATGTGGTTTTTCTTAAAGAGAATCAATAGTGGCGTGTTTTCCAATGGTATGGCTCGGCTGGGATATTTCAGTTTCTTGCAGATCAAATTGCTCCGTAAATGTTAATACGCTCTCCCTGTCACAGCCTCAATGATCTTTAAACGATTTACAAAAAAAATAATAATAATAATATGAAATAAAATATCTTCAACACTTTATTTAATCTTTTTATCGGGCCCTTTCAAGTAACGGAAAATATTATTAAGAAAAATAAGCAGGAATCTAGTGTCTTTGTATGACGCGTCATTGCGTGTACGAGTGCGTCAAGTGGATTGATTCAAGTTACACGTCTCTGATATGTTGGCAACGCATCAAGAGTATCGTATTCATCTTAAGAAAGGATGTGAATAGCTGTTCAATAGCATCTCAGTTAGATAAGGATGTGAGATTATGGCCATCATTTATAAAGATTCAAGTGTTTTATTTGATAGGATTGATTATTTGTACAATAGAAGCAACACGGCAAACAGCTAAGCTACACTCGGAAGACACTGCATACATAATTAAGGTCTATTGAATGTGCAAGCAGCGACAGGTAGTATTAACCGTGTGTTTCAACTTGATTCATAAGAGAGATACTAAGCAGCAGATTCTTATCGTCTTGAGCAGATATTGAAGGAAGAGCCGGCAATCTGAACATAGGCACGATGGTTTGTCAAATCTACCCGAGAATCTTCACATAATCAAGGTTATTCCAACATTCAAGTATAGAATCTCACGAAGGATATACTCTTGGGAAATGAAACAAACGCAAGAAGTTTGACAAAATCCAATAACAGCACCCAATATCGCGATATGTCAATATAGAAGAATTAAACGTTTGAATGATTTATTTCAGACACACGTTGTCCAGTTGAATGTATAACCTCATGCACGTGACGTTCTTCTCAATACATCATTTTTATTTTTCAGTTCAAATTATAAAGTTTCGGTCAAGCCGGATGGTGTTACTTGGTAAATTATTATTAATCAATCAGGTGTGGATGTTGCCCAATCGACTACTGTGTGAGATGGAACAATAACAGTTTATGGGAGAATGGGTTAAATCGGAGCTATTTTACATGTAGAAAAAACTCACTGTGAAAACTCAATTAATAATGTTGTTATTAGTATTAGTTGTAGTAATAGCAACAAGGTATTCCCATAAGTGACAAGAACACGATAACCCGTAGGCCTGAAGTTGTCTTTAGTATAGAGAAGATTATGAAGAAATCATCAGGGCAAAACCCACGCAATCAAGTAGGGAGTGCAAACCCAATTCACCTCACGGCTCCCGTCTGGGATTCGAACCGGGCTCCACAGAGGTGAACGGCAGGGAAAACACCATGCACCGAACCGACCTGAATGGCCATGATTGAAACAAGTGGTGTGTTTAGATACGACTTGTAGTGACTGATGTTTTCGAGTGTGACTTTTTAATCTAAGCCCAATGTGCCCTTCGATATACCAAGGGGCATTATCAGGGTATCTTCCTTGAGGCAAAGATGAAAAGATCATGTCAGCATATTCAGTCGAGACGTGTCTTCTATCATGATATTAAGAGCATAATCTCCCAAGATAAACTAAAAAGTGAAACACTCGACAAATTTCCTCTGAAGGATTTGAAGTGGCCAGTTTTGGGTAGTCTATAGGTGGAGGGATATTTCGTCCAAGTTGAAGGTTGTTCGTGTCGCTTACATTTCTTACACCGTGCATCTATCATTGTTAGTACATCTATAATCAAATTAAGAAAACTGAATCGTACGTCTGGATTCTCTCATCCGTCACTAGTAGCTAATTATTCTCCCAATGTCTTAGGAAATCCTTTTGTCAAGAATTTTAAGTTGCGAGGCTCTCTCTTTCTCGTCATGAACGTTAGCTTTTGAATAATCTAATTATGCTAATGATAATTGGTTCAGCTGTAGGATGTTGTGCATCATTTCCAGCATCTTATATTTGACACTTCCCACCCCACCCTCGTCAATTGTATTTTTTCTTCTTTTTCTCTTGATCAATAATGGTCGCCCACATACATTCAGGGAGCGGTATTGCCATGAAATATTCAAGTCGATACAGAAAGATGTGCGTTGCTGACGAGTGTTTAACAACAATGCTGGAACACCAAGTGTTTTGCTACCCACTCAATTAAAAAGCGATATACCGCCTACCCCCTTGGCCCGCGGGCTACGGTATCTATTAAAGCTTTATGTGGAAATACACGTGAAGTTGGTAACTATTTTTACATCAAAAAATAAAACGATCATCTAAAAGGTATAGTTCTGTATAGTTCATAGCACTTTTCATCGATGAAGAATTGTACAAAAACACTTCATTGACCTGTGACAGTTTGAAATATTGGACAGGTGGAAAGCAATTATGTCAAGGTCTGACTTTGATATCCACAATTGAGTCAACAAATAATGACTCATTTAAACAAACTAATGATGTCGTCAAGAATTGGATGAAATTGTCTTTATTTGAACCTCAGGATGTCCTTGGTGATTTTACTGATTACTTGTTTTAAAACAAGTTTAATTAGATTGCAAACCGCTCGGTAAGATAGACAGTTCCACCAACATTACCAATGATAATCCTTATCTAAAAACTACCAGTGATGAATGTTACCTCAATTGCCACACATTGCCTTAAAGGTATTATACAGGATTGGTAGAGCTGACAAAACAGTCGCAAACAAAGTTCATGTTTTGTGTGATTAACCATATACATGAAATAACAAACCTGTGAAAATTTGAGCTCAATTGGTCATCGAGGTCACGAGAAAATAGGGAAAAGAGACCTTATGTGTTTTCTGTTTTTTCGCGATAAAAACTATTGTTTTATTCATTTCTCAGAAACGATAGCATTTTAGGCAGAAATATTTTAAGGAACCCTTTCTACCATTACTTACATTTAAATCATGTAAGTTATGTGTGAATCTGTGAACATTTGTGTTTTTCGATCTTACCAATAGTGTACTGGGCCTTTAAATCAAATTTGTTTACAAAATAACAGACGCAGTTTCGAAACCATCACACATGCTACCCTTTATATGAATCCTGATATTTTCCTTCAAGTTGCTGACATCGGCGATCCTTTCTTGATGTAAGAATTTTCTTAATATCGGGCAACGACTGATATTGTGCGCGCTCAGCAGTGACCAAGGTAGAAGCGATCAAAGAATCTCACGTACGTAGCGAAAATGGATACATGTCACCTGGGTTGTTGATGAAACATTAAACGTCGTATCTATATAAATTACGTGACACGGAGACTTCAAGTTTTGTTGCAGCCATATCTTGAATTAAAATTAGCGTAACTGTAAGAGAAGTTATCTTATGTTAAACATATTTCTGTCTTCATAAAAACCCAGTCCCCCCCCCCCCGGTTATATTATGTCGCCACTGCCTAAATCATAAAAGCAAATCAAGTGAAATCCTTCCTCATATTATTTCTGCGTCTTACACCACTTTTTAAAGAATCCGGTTACTTGTGTATTACATTGAATTCAGATACGCAAGAAAGCACACAGTTATAGTATCGTCAAGAAATAACCTACGACATGCAGAAAACATCTTCAACAAGAAATCGAATCCGCATCAAAAAGATGTTTTTTTGAATATCTTCCCTTCAAAAAAGCCCGTACTAAATTGATATCATTTTAACCCGAGTGCACTTACTGTTACTTCAAAAAAGGAAGAAGAATCGTCATGTGGATTATCAATCCTTTTGGCTAAATTGTAAACATCAAAGAGACTTTCATAACCTTGCGACAATGAGAAAAGGGGAAATGGCCTCGCTATTCTCATCTTTCTCATAGAGCGGTCAAGTAAATACAAACAAAACAAATCCATTTGACAGTCCAACCAACCTCGTCTGTCACTGCTTCCGCTTTCTCAAAGTAAATGTCTTACAACAAAATGCACTTTCATTCATCTTTGGCTAGGGATAAGATGGGCATGAGCTACCCTACGGGATGCTTTCCCGTTCTAATCAATACATGGCGTGTGAAGTATAAAGAGTGGATGTTGGCGGAATGCTTTCTTATACTGCGTCTTCGGATACTTGTGCATTACTAAAAGCACGTTTGCTTGAAATCTTTTCAATAAATTAGTTTATTTATCTTTATGCCGGAGATTTTATATAATGTTGACTTGGTTCTATTAAATATTCAAAGATATAGCTGAGTTCTGACAAAGGTTATTTTATAGTTTAGTTCCCGTAAGACTCCATGGTTCGTTTGGTTCTTACAAAAGTTTAAAGGTAACCATGTTCTCTGATAAAGGTAATTTTATAATTTAGTTCCAGTATGATTCCAAGTTCGCTTGGTTCTTACAGAAGTCTAAAGGTAACCGTGTTCTGATAAAGGTTATTTTATAACTTAGTTTCCTTAAGATTCCAAGGTTCGCTTGGTTCTTACAGAAGTCTAAAGGTAACCGTGTTCTGACAAAGGTTATTTTATAGTTTAGTTCCCGTAAGACTCCATGGTTCGTTTGGTTCTTACAAAAGTTTAAAGGTAACCATGTTCTCTGATAAAGGTATTTTATAATTTAGTTCCCGTATGATTCCAAGGTTCGCTTGGTTCTTACAGAAGTCTAAAGGTAACCGTGTTCTGATAAAGGTTATTTTATACTTAGTTTCCTTAAGATTCCAAGGTTCGCTTGGTTCTTAAAGAAGTCTAAAGGTAACCATGTTCTGATAAAGGTTATTTTATAACTTAGTTTCCTTAAGATTCCAAGGTTCGCTTGGTTCTTACAGATGTCTAAAGGTAACCGTGTTCTGATAAAGGTTATTTTATAACTTAGTTCCCTTAAGATTCCGATGTTTCCTTGGGTCTTACAATACTCCAAATGTAACTGAGTTCTTTTAAAGTTTGAATCATAATATAGTTCCCACTTTATAGGTTACTTGTGGTCCTCCAAAAATCCACCAGATGCTTTGGTTCCGACAAAGTATAGCTTGTTTGTGATGGACGGTTCCTTACTGTCTACAAAGTTTTTAAACCTGTCATTAATCTGTTTTTCAATTGTCTGTATTTTTTGCAGCAAGGAGAAACGACAATAACGCTACGGGAGATGCTGGTGGACATGAGGGACTACTGCAGTTTCCTCTTGAAGCTACTCGACAATGTTCGGTTGGCTCAAACTGAAAGAAAATGACACTTCTAAGATGAAATCCGACGCCAGACTACTTCGACGTCTATCTTTGTCTATCTTGCGAACTAGAGGAGGCTGTGCAGAGACATGAATGCAGGACCTTATTACCAGGGAAACCGTAATGGGCAGTTCCGATTCTCTACTTTAGAGTAGTGACGTCATTCCGCAGGATAAACAATGATGGACGCAAATCGACTGAGAAAGAACACCCTTGTGCTTGGGGTAACTTTCCTTCTCACTGCGACTGTGAAATTAAACAAGACAACTCGAAAGTGAAAACGACAAACTTGTATATTTTCAGAATAGTACATCAGCCTCCCTTCGTTTTTTTTTTTAGTTTTTTTTTTAGTGTGTACGCGGGAGTCTTTTCTGCGCACCTATTCTCAAACGTAAACAAAACTCTTTTGACCGCACGGCTACTAAAAATTGACGTTCCTAGCAAAATGTTTATTAAATTATTCCCGCCGACATTTTCGACGGTCCGCTTTTTCAGAACACCCGTCATTATTTTCGATCACGTGGGGATGGAAGTGCTTTTGAGAAAAACAGTTTTCTTAAAATAACCGATAGAATGATTTCCCCGCCACTTGCCGTTGAAATAAACAAGTATAAACCCTCATACCAAATTCACTGTGTACATTTGATTGTTCCTTTTTTGGTCGTTCTTTTTTTCAAATATTTTTGTTTTTGTCTTTCAAAATTTTACGAGTAATTTTGATTGATTATTACTTTTTGAACAAACTACAAACTAAACCAGTAAAATTCTTGAAAAAGCTTGAGCTATTAGAATAAAGCCCATTAGGAACCTAGGGCAGTGGAATGATGGCCCATTGGGAGTGAGATTAGAGTCTCATATTCTGAGTTACGTAACCAAATGACAACCAAGTTCCCAAAAGGTTCAAGTTTTGGCCCAACGCTTACCGACCTCTGGTCTTATAATTGAAACAGCTTAAATTTTTCATTTCAAAATCATGAAACCTGTTGAAAAATGTTGTGTTTGACAGAATTGTTCACTTGGCAACCTTTATTGACTGACCGTTGTAAAGTAGTAGTTGTTTAATTTCCGTTCACAATATTTTTTGTTTTGTTTTTGTTTTTTAGAATTAGAACATCACTGGAGGTAATCTTGTAGTGTAATTTAAATAATCTCAGCAAAGGTTTATGCTGATTGGCTGGGAATTATTGTATTTGGGTCATTCTTTAAATAAATGCTTCATCTGGATTGTATCGAGCACTCACAAATCCCTTAAGCTAAATATAGGTTTGTTCACGTAAATGAAAGTATTTTTAATCAAAAAAAAGTTTCTATGTGAGCTATAAACCTTAGAGGCAAAACTTTAGTCAAACGCGAGCTGGTTTTTGTTATTTTGGGTCAACATTGTAAACAAATCCAGTAATGTAAACGGCGGCAATAGTTGGTTCGTCATGGTGTATCGCCACTAGGTGATTACAGTAGCTCCTACTTGCTAGATGCAATCAAATTAAAAGAAATTTGATATTTACAAGCTGAAAAATAGCAGTCAATACAAACATCGTGCCGCCATTTTGACTGCTTCAGTATTTGGACACATGGAACATATTATATTCCATATGCAAAGGAGGCTAACGTTTAGGTCTTGAATTTTCTCCAAGGGGTTTGGTAAGAGTGTTTGATGTTGATCGCACAAACCTATATTTGCAACTTACATACTCTTGGGAATACTAGGGAAACGAGACGTCTAAATTAAAATTGCTTTTTTTGTTGGACGTTTCTTTAAGAAAATGTTTTGACGGCTAAAATAACTCAGTAACAATCAAAGGCGATTACTCCATCACATTGGTTGTGTTTTCACTACGTGTTGGTGAAGGCTCTATTTCTAAGGTCAGCCTTCGGCATGTTTACGATAACTTGTTGTTTCGCTATTTTTGAAGGCGTGTAATAATGTTTGGACAAAAGGCAGTTCACTTGAAAAAAAAAAAAAAACATCGGCTCGTACGAGTCCCAGGAAAACATATTAAACAGATATATCTCGCTTATTTATCAGTTACGAAAGAAGACCAAGTATTCCTATTGATTTGTTTGTCTAGATAAAAAAAAAAAACCACGACGAACCACAATATTGATTTGTAACAGATATACATCTTACAGCGGAATCCTCTTATTTTAATACTCCAGATATATTAATTTTTCACAATATTTTAAAAGAAACAAAGCCTGCGATGAGCCTGGACACCGTTCTACCCAGAGGATCATTTACATACCGGTAATAACATCGACCGCATGAATACATTTTGTACCAAATGATGGGCCCAAGTTACTCTTCATATTTTATATGGAACAATTCAGCAAGAAACCATTACAAGTTACATTGTGTGTTGTATGTATGACAAATGTTTCATGATCCTCGGTTGATCCAAAAACGGTCAGATTTCAATGGGTAGATTGAGTCAGGCTTGAAATATGGGTCAGGTATGTCTGATTGGAGTAAGATCATCAGATTCGGATTTAGATTATTGTGACCATGGGTTATTTGCAACATTGCTTCCGGGTCATTTGCATCTGCTTTTTAGGTCAATTTGATCTATTTCCGTGTCATGCTATCCGAGTCTGAGTCAACCAGTACGATCAGACCATCCTGATCTGTAGAGTTATGGGGGACAATCATTCTTTGGTTTAGTAATATTAAAATGGTCCTGGATGTACTACATCGACTTCTGACTGTAGGTACGTAGCACAATTCATTAAAAACATCAAACAACTACAAATCGAATTCCTATTTATTCAACTTAAGTTAGAATGTGGAGTACAATGTATATAAAAGGCGTACAAAATATTATTTTGGCTTCATTTTATCATCTTGAATAAATTATTTGAAAAACAGAATGTGTATATGTCTGTATGTTTCTGATAGCGAACTAAATATGACTTATACCCAAGTTTCTAATTTAATTTTTTATTCCGATTAATCTGTTATAGTCATAGGCTAAGCATTTGTTACATCAATTAAAACATTTGACGCTCTTTACAATAACTCTAAATAATTCATTAAAAAAAAAAAAAGCATGGACGCTCATTTGTACAAATTGGATATTATTCACTCTCCAAGGGAACTACTCCTAAAGAGTCTCTACGGTCTGGTGATAACACAAGCGTGATAACTTTCCGTCATTCATATCTGTAACAAGAGTCGAAATCTCAACTGACGTTCCCCTGGGATGGTACAAATTCATTCAGGGCGACATTTTCAGCACCCGCCCATGAGAAGAAACTGAAAGGGAACACGCATTCATGTACGAGAGGAAGTATAGCTTCCGGAATTATATCCACTACAAAGCGTTGGCATCAAAATGTAACGGGGTATACGTTTAGCAAATAGACGCAGTGCGGGGAGATTTACTGGCTACATTTTCATGCAAATTTGTTAAACACAATGTGGTTTTATGGAACGAACACTCGTTGCTTCTAAAGGATGGGTTGATATTTCATCGATCTGAAGCAAAGCCGTATTCTGGTAAACTAGGCTAGCTTCAAAAGACTGATAGGAAAGGTACTGGCCTGTATTCTGTTGAATTTCTATTGTTTCTGAACTATAAATCAAGTATGTATTGAATCAAACAAATTTCAGACTGCATTTCTCATGAACGGGAAACGAGTTAAGAACTAAAGAATATTTCAATTACGTGAAGCATGAAAGTTGGAAGTGATTTATTTGAAACCTTTTTTTTTAGCCGAATTGATGAATCATTTGTTTTTGGAAGAGTTAATTTCACCAATCTATCTGCTTATATATACAAAAGAAATACGCCGTATGTAAAACAATCTTATCAAGTCAGTTCTCAAGATAACAAACTAACGTATATATTTCAGAAAATAATTCGTTAGTTTATTGAAAATTGATAGATGTTAAATTTGTAATAAGGAAAGCTTCCATTTATATTACATTTCATGAAGTATAGGGTATATCTACGTCGCAGTGTTAAGTTCCACCTTTGGTTCAAGAAATACATGACAATTACTCACTCTTGGCCTATCGTCGCTTAAAATCGTTTTGTACTTTTAAATATTCCTGAATGCTGACTGGAAATACCTTAATATATTTGTACATGTCACTTGGATAACATTAATTTATTTCAAGCCCAGATCTCAAAGTTATTTTGGGACTATAATAGGCCTAGTGTTCGAACAAACAGTTCGTGTCAGCTTGAATTTTCCACAGAAAAGAATGTTCTCAAACGCATTGAATCCAAACTATGTTTTGAAGGGGAAAAAATGTATTTTCAATTTAGCTTACGTTCTTATGGCACAAGCAATTTAGTTACTTATTAAATTCAGCCGTCGCCCGCAGTTTACAAACGTCAATACGACACAAAAGCAAAGGGTGGGCGCAGGAAGGGCATGGTGTGTTGAGATTTCCCAACACCCTTCTGGTCAGACGTGTTGCATACAGACTACACTTTTATCTCACTCGTCAACCTTAATTTGTTTTTCAGATAATATATGCTAAGATCTGCAAACCCTCTAAAGTCTGTATACGCACTCTGCAACCAAAGCTGTCAGGTTTAATTTACTCGAAATAGAAACTCTAGCATTACAGGTCGATGAAAACTAAACATTTTTATTTCTACAGATGCGTCAGGTTTGTCAATCGTAAAGACTCACACCACGTTGGGAAAATTCCTTTATGTTTGCAGATAATCCTAATCTAAAGGAAAAAGTATAAGAATGCTGATTCAAATTATAACAAGCCTCTGTTTAAATGAGAAGATAGAATAAGCTGTTGCAAACTGCTTACCAACCAAAAGGACCTATGGTATAAATGCAAAAAATAGTTAATGGCCAGACGTTTCGACCCTAGCAGAGTCTTTTTTCAAGAAAGACTCTGGTCGAAACGTCTGGCCATTAACTATTTTTCTGCAAGCCTCTGTAGTTTGCATGAAAGTTGAATAGGTATTTGTATCTTTCACCTTTCACTCCATTCTTACCCCTATTTGTCTTGTTCTTTTTAAAGGGTAACAAATGCAGATCTAGCCAACTGACTCGATCTTTTAAATTGTCTTATTACTTCACTTCCAAAGACTGGAACGTTTCTTGTGATTAAGGATTGCACTTTTAGCTCTAAGGAGTATGGGTTGATGTAAAAATGACTTTAAGTAGGACTGAATTAGGTATGGAAAACGATTATATTATTCACACCACCAACTCCATTAAAGGGAAGGTATGCCTTTTTTTTTTTTTTTTTAACCAATCGATTGTTTTAATCCTATATAAATGTAGATAATAATACAATAAAACTAACCTGTGAAAATATCATTTCAAAAGGTGGTAGCGTTTTTGAGATATCGCCGAAAATCCGGAGCGGTTATGTCCACGCATGAAGAAAAATCCCTTATAGGAATACACAATCTGAGAAACGTTTCTGACAGAAACGTTTCTGACAGAAACGCTTCTCAGATTCAATTTTATTCGGATGAAAACTAATATATTTTTTCATTACCACATTACTCCGAAATGATTTTCAAAATGCTTTATACTATCAAAAGCTGCTCTATACTTCTAACCAAGTAAGTTTTTATTGACATTAATTTTGAGAGTGGTTACCAAAATTGTACTTTCCCTTTAAAACTTTTTAAAAAAAACCTGTGGTGAAAAAAAAATACACAAATGTATGTATATATATTACAGACAACCGGACTTCAGATGCATTTCTGGTTTGGAAACCTTGTGGGGACTATGCAGATTTTGCATAATATGATAAGATACGATTGTTCCTACTGTGTAACACTCACGTGCCAGGTAATGTACCAGGACTCCTACACATTGACAATCTAACTTTGGCCGTTCATTACATTCACAACTCTGTCCCTGATTGGAAATTGCAGACGCATTATAGTATCAGAATTGAAGCCTTACATAAGTGCACTATGCGCTTTAACCAATAACTGCATCAATCTAAGTGCCGTGCTTCGGACTATCCCTCTAGCATGCCTATAGGAGTTCGATAATGGAATATTCTATTTAATTAGTGATTTGTCCGTCTGTTCAACGAACTTGACAGACTTTGATGCGGACAGAAAAACTCTTTACATTCTCTTCATTTCAAAACCAAACTCTGTACCTACAGCGGGTCGTTATAACCAAGTGCGCGTGATCTGCACTCCATTTTGTACACGCTCATTTCCTAAATGAATCGAGTATTTTTAGGGGGTACATTCGGAGTAGGAAACAAACAATCTACACATCCTGTTACTGTGATATTTTGGGGGGAGCTGCGTACGAGATCATCGAGTGTGGAACTTTAGTACAGTTTATCAGCACTTAAACGTCAAATGAACAGACGAGTTTGTCATCTAAACACACTTCTATACCATTATGTAAATTGGCAAATCGATATTCTTGTCTTCCAATCAATCGACGAATTGATCCACACTACGATATTGATTGATGTATTTTGAAGTTCTGATGTTCTTTTCAGATGTTCTCATTTTCAAATACTTCTTCATATCGTCACAGCGTTGTCTCAGTGTATCACTTTATCTTGATTCACATTCCTATAACACCTTAAGGATATTATAGTTTATTTTAATACTATATAGTATAAGAATATCACACTCTAATGCGTCTGTCTTTTAATTTTATCAAAATATATGTTTTTATTTGTTTCCAGTTGTAGTTAAAGAAGTCTCATTAATGAAGATTTCCCAGTTCCTGCTCTTCGTCCCGTTACTCTAACAAAAATCTAAAACAAGCGAGTTTAATTTTTAAAGATCAATTAATAAACCACAGGGGACTTGGAAAATTTCCAAAAAATTGGGGTTGAAGAAAGGAAAGTTTGACTATAGAGCGGGATTTGAACCAACGACCAACCTCCCTATTTTGTCATTATGTTTGTTGGGGTGCAGTCAGAAGCCATACAACAGTTAACTGCTGTGTATGTAGCCAGGGATTACACCCAAGTTTACGTTACAACCTGGGAAGCAGCAGCAGAGGGGATCACGGCGGTTAACGGTTATATGGCTTCTGACTTGCACCACCGAACAAAGATATTGACAAAATAGGGAGACCGTCAACATAGGGCTAGACAGCTCAGTTGGTGGAGCGGTGGCACGTTAATTTGGGGGTCGTTGGTTTAAATCTTCCAGTCATATTGTCTTTCTTCAACCCCAAAGAGTCAAATTTTAAAAACATATGTGCACCTCATCTCGGCTGAATGAAAGCTACTCAGAATGGCTAAAAAGATGATTTATTGTGTTCTTCTTTAACGATGACTTCTCCGGATCACACTTATTGTCATTTTCTTAAAAGTTACAACCGATACAACCACCTTGTGGAATTTCAACAGAAGAGGGCGCAAGTATCTATGTTTAAGACAAATGATAATAGTCTGTGATCATTTGTTTTCTTCATTTCCGTTTAATGTAATGCCTCAAACCAATGAGATAGATTTATCAGGCTACGAATACTCAACTTACCCCTTCCCCCTTACTGTATTATTTTAATAACTTCATCAGGACAGGTGTATAGACAAGAAAGATATAACTCACCCGTCCTTCTAAATCAAGTCAAGAGCAAAAACAATTAAAGTATAACTCAATATTAATAAAGGAAGGTGAAACAAATCCAGTGCAGTCTTTCGACCTGAGGGCAAGAAATACTAGCAAAGATTCGACCCACTCTTTTGGTTACCAAGAGTGAGTGCTGCAAGGCAGAGTTGTGATGACGTGGATTGTTGTAGTGTTTTCTTTTCCATGTTTAAAGAAATGTAAAAGCGCCTTGAGATATTGAAGGCATTAAAATACAGTCTCTCAACCTAAATTGAAGAGCAATTTCTTGCCAGGCACTTTATAAAGGAAACTTCATTATTGTGGTTTGCCGGGGTTTTTGTTAAGATTTGCAACCGAGAGAGAACTGTGCCTAAAGAAGCTTCAGATACGTGGGTTTTTCAATAAAATGCAATCTTATAATCATAGAGGATCTACTCACTTGGATAAATTATGTTGACGGAGCTAAAAGGCTTTGTATGCAAAGGCTCAATTGTTTGTTTCATTGGGTAACAATTGCACAGGCAACGTGTATGGCTATTTACAACGAAGCTTAACGGCGAATCTTCCTTTTCTTTGTGTTCACGTTCAACTCCATCATCAATATTGTTTTTACATCCTAAGCAGGTATCTTAAACCTTGGATTTATTTGTGAATGTTTAAGACGATGGATGTGCAGGGATTCAGAGTCTGATGTAACATCGAAGAATACTATATGGCTGGTCTCGTTTATTTGTTGATTGGGGTGTTGATTTGTTTGTTGATGTGTTTATGTGGTGTGTTTTTTGTTTTTTGTTGTTGTTGTGTTTTTTTGTCTTTGCTTTATTTATTCGCATTTTGTTTGTTTACTTTTAGGATATTTGTAAAGTAGACCGTTAGGCACAAAGACATTTTCACGATAATTAATGATTCCGTCTGAAATAATACAGAAATGAATCTGATGTTTGCTTGCGGAAAAGGAAACAAACAGAGAAAAACGAGAACATATTGAAACCCCGTTTTAAAAACAATGTAGGATAAACGATGTACATTCGATTTGACATTACGTCGGGCGTGGCAAAGTGCAATGAATACCAATCACGTGGGCTTTTACGAATTCAAAAAACTCATCTCTTCAAATTGGTGAAAGTAAATCATCTATGACAACGGTGTGAACTTACCACCACAGATACTTCTCCCCAAGAAAGGAAGGACAGAAGCAACCTCGTCCTTCTTATCATCAAAGGAAATGGTATAAAAGACTGGCCAAAATAACGGTACCAACATGAACCACAGTAAAAAAAAAAAAAAACACCCACATACCCCAAAAGCTCCTACAGCGGTCCCCCGACAAAATATGAGTCAATTCAACCACAAAACGTCAATGGCGAATGACCGCGCGCGCCTATTTGACCACATTTATTAGAATAAGATCAATCCATGCTTGTCTTTTTTTCTCTCTTTAGGAATACGGTTTTAGTTTTGTCTCGTAGGTTAATTTAAAGAGGTGTGGTTTCGCGTGGGTAGCTTCAAAATGGTGGGTAAGGTTTTTGTCGAGCAGTGTAGGTGTGTGGAGTTTCGAGTGTCATAGATACACTAATAATAGTCAGAGGACTTTAAGACTCGAGGGAGACAAGCGGAGAGATTACAATCTGAATATTATACCACAGTCACAGTACTGGTATGAATAGAAGCTTGCCAACGTAATGAACGTAAGAGTGTGTTTATGCGACCATGGTATGTCGTTCCTAACCGGAAATTGAGTCTCTCTCCTCTCTCTCGCTCTCTCTTAAAAGATCAACCCCTATCAACCTCGACAATTCTCAGATGATACAAAAGATAACACAAGTAGGGCTTAGTTATCGTCATTAGAAATCACTTTGGGTCGGTAATCATAGTTATTCAGAATTCTTCAACGAATGCTTCGAGTCTAGTTTTCTTTAGTTATTATCATAAAGAGAACCTGTCATCTCTACACTGAACATGGATCTTGAGTGACGCAAAAAACAACATCAACATTCATAACGCGCCAATGGCGGTATTGATTTCGTACAAAATGTTTGGACAACTTATTATCGTTCCATCGCTTATAATCGTTTCTCGCTTGATGAAAAGAATCGTTTATCCATATTCAGATCTTGCTGTCATCATTATGTTATGTTCCAGGTGTGTATTAGCGTATACAGCATGCTGATTATCATAATACCAGTAGTATAGGGCCATGCATTTTGCCTTTCCAAACCTCGGCTTGGGTTCCGGCTCAACTCTCCGGGACTAATATGACAGAGCCCTAGCCGGAGCCAGAGCCGAAGCCCTAGCCGGAGCCGGAGCCAGAGCCCTAGCCGGAGCTAGAGCCAAAGCCGAGATTTGAAAAATGCCTGGTTTATGTTATAGGCAATAATCTGAATTAACAGGTTTCACAGTAGCTAATGGGCGGACACTGAAAAGTCATGTTCTTAATGTTGCCGCTCTTTAAACAAAATTCCGGTTAGAATTGACCCGGATCCAAGGTTCCAGGGGTGCCTGACTCATTTCCGGTCAGGCTAACCCTGAAACTGATACAAATTTTGATTCTAGCTCGGATTCTGCGTAAGTTTGACGTTAACTGGGTCATTTTCAAATTGATTCCGCGCCACACTGACCCAGAAATGGATCAGGCCCCCTGGACCCAGATTCGAGTCGATTCTGACCTGGGATTTGTAAGAGTGCATTGCAGCATTTTGGTGACAGCTGAAGTCACTCGAATCAGACACGGCCGTACACTGATTTCAAAAGAACTCCAGATGTGAGTTCGAATTCCAGTCAGAATACACTGTTTCATTGAGGAAGACATTTTGCTTCAAATGACCCATGAGTAAATGGGCACCTGCATGGGGAAAAGATTGTTGATGTGAACGATCAGCAACCTGTCAGTGCGCTCATTTAGCTGCCGGTGCTGCATGCTCCTAAGGAATAGATGATTTTCGGAAATGCTTTGAGACTGATAAACGGGGGAAGTATAAGATTTTGAAACTTTGCATAATGGAGGTTTTGAGAAAGAAGACGATCTCCTGAAGACGATCAGCGCATACTGATCGCAATATCGAGTTGCAACACCACCGGTTCTCTTTCAGAACCGCCACGACTCACACAGATACATGATCCGCAAATCTTATATACAGAGGTAATAAAACTGTAAGGCGCTTTGAGGGGCATAGACTTGACTTAAAAAAGTGCTTCATATTTCTGACTTTTACTGCTGATACTCCTTGCAGTTCTTGATCTTTAAATATTACTCCCCATAAGTTACATGTAGACATTATTTGTTTAGCAGATGATTTTTGAGATTTGATTAATATTTTACAATAGATATCTGATCCATCATATGAACCAAGTGTGACACGTCCTTCCTCATCTAGACCAAGTCCTACAGGACACTGATGACATTTCAGTTTTTTACTTTTTAAAAACCAGATTACATTTCCTCTTCTTCTCTTACAGGGAATTGATGTCAACTTAATCATATCAAACCGCTAGCAAGAAAATTGATATGGGATGGTTGCCTTGGTAATTCTATATCATTTTGGCTACTGGACAGATGAACAGAAAAACGCTGTTGTGGTCGAGGTTTAAGAAAAAAAAATGGTTTATAAATTGATGATTATAAAGCTTGGTTGGCATGAGTATACTGATTTACTCACTTCAGATTTGAATTAGCATTTGGATAAATCTTTAGACGGAAGTGTAGCTTGTTAGACTAACGTACCGCAGTATACTGTCTCCTGCAAGTAATGTACAATTCACTTACGAACTAATAAGATTTATATAAGATTTCCCGACCGGCTATGAGTTTTACGAATAGCAGGTCTCTCTGTCATCTTTTCTGGACCATATCAAATATTTGTCTACTACCAACGGTGTAAATACAGAGCTTGAAATATCTCTGACTGAGGTATTATTATTATTTACATTGGTACAACTAAAACTATACTAGACTACTTGAAATGACTTCTTATAATGATACGACTCTTTCAATGGCTATAACTTAGTATGACTTCTCACAACGATATGACCATTTCAATGGCTATAACTTGATATCACTTCTCTGTAGGGTTGGAACGCGTGGACCATCACTACATTTTGTTTTTGAACCACAGGTCATTGTGATTCCCTTAGCAGTTTGCAATACATGAAGGAACCTTACTATTTCGAATGAATTTCAAAATCCATACAATGAATTGCTGACCTTGACTTATTTGGACAAATCTATCAAAAACCATACAATGCAATTTTCGGCAAAAAAAGTGATATGACCATTTCAATGCCTATAACTTGATATCATTTCTTATAACGATATGACCATTTCCAATATCACTTCTCAAATAATGATACGACTCTTTCAATGGCTATAGCTTGGTATGACTTCTTATAATGATATGACTTTTTTTAATAGCTTTACCTATTCTGACTATACACTATAACTATACTCTATATGACTATGGCTACTTATTTTGATAGTAGGCCTACCCAACCAACTCCTTTAGTCTTATAATCCAACATAGTGACTTAGGCGCGTTACCGAGTTAGTTGCTGTGGCTACGGCTATACGATTGCCTGGTTGCTATCTTTCGGACTACGGTCCAGTTGGTTTTTAGATGTTCAATAAACCAAGTTGAATTGAATTGAAACAAAGGACTTCCTGTACTTCAACGCTTGATAACGTAGCGATCCAGCCGTAGCTGCAATTCGGCAATTCGGACATGGACTAATTGTCAGTTCCGTCATCGATCAATAACGAGTGCAAGTTCATTTTGTTAACGTCACATGCGAATTTTAAACAGCAATATTTTATCGTTATGTTAAGCGCAGCGACGTCGGCTCCTTTCACTAGATATTTTATTGTCTTTATCTTAACCAATTGGAATAGTAGTCTACCTTGGTTGAAGATCGAATACCGGTGTTGAGTTTGTTATACGGGATGACTGGAGGTTAACAAAACAAGTTTTTAAGCAATGTTTTTTTTTTATTGAGGCAGACATTTCTTGAAGAACAAAACGTATTATTAGACTAAATTTTGAAGACAGTTAATTTAATTAAGTCCACTGGGTATGCTTGTCTGCTATTCGATGTCATTGATGCTATTTAAGGGACGTAATTTAACTAATTAAAATTTTAATTGGTTCTCATGGGTGACATCAGTCATCAGTGATTTTTGTTTTCGGGTTGAAGAGTGTTTCTGACTTCATCGATCGATTCTCCAAGGTCTGTTGTATTTGTAAATTGGCTTTTGTTTTTGATTTTTAAAAATTAGTCAACAGTTTGATGGAACACCACAGTGCTTTCTTTCGATGTTATCTACAGATTCTAGAGCATCCGCTAAGTTCGTAAATTGTTGATATTTCTGGTGTTATTGTAGATTTTATGGTTACCAGTTTAGCAACAATATATGTCTAAATCGCTAGAGAAGTTATTAACAACAACATTTCCCTCGATGACCACACACCCACTGTGTATCACAGCTAACACTAAACGGTCAATAATATTGTGTCCAAATCAGTCAACCCATTTGCAGATATTACCCAAGTTTGACGCCGAGGTTCCCCGAATATCCAATCCCCATCCTCCGCATTTTGCCCACACGTCCACTTTCCATCTATCGCCCACGCTCCTATACCCAGGTCCCACTCATTTCCGTCTCCACAGAGGTTGTGACAATTGCTCCTTTTTCAATCCCTGGACCCATGTGACGTCCTTAACGGTGTATCATTGTAAACGATATCAGGACTGTTTGCAAATGTACAACAAGAAAGGAAGTAGTTCTAACTGAAAGAGTTATAGGGCTAACAATTAATAGATACACAGGTTCCTCCTATACGACCCCGTTCCTCTTGTCACAACAACAGTTGTTGAATCTAAATAAGCATGATACATGCGCACTAAAAAGAGAAAAGTGCACATTTGGTTTGAAACAGGTGCAAGCCTCGAGGACTTCTTCTTGATTCTCACCTGAAGCTTTGAATGTTTAATTGGAAAGAAGTGTTCGCACCCCAGCAAACGGTTACGCCCCCCACCAAAAAATAAATAAATAAATAAAAATAAGATATAAATCTGTAGCCCAATTATTTTCAGTGAGAAATACCAAAGAGGGCGCTGTGTGGATTTCGTGACAAGTAGAAAGCATAATCCCTGTTGTCTATTTATTTTTCATTTCTCAAACGAGATTCAAATTAGTTGTGCTCAAGTTAACACTTTCCCAACAAACTCTTTGTACCCCATGGATCCTGTATATTCAATAAATTGGCTACATATCACTGAAACCCGGAGGCTTGCTGTTACCATTATTAATGAGAAATGACAGAAGCTATCCACCTACTGTCTGTGTTTATAAACTAAAGAAAGTACAATGTAACTAATGCGCTGACCTTTATAAGGAAACTAATGATATTATACGTGTGGAACATTTCCACCTCATTGAAGAAACCAATGGGCCGCATCTCGATGTATAATAAATTACTCTTCTCTCAAGTCGGCTCGGCATAATGAGAGGACTGGTTTTTCATCTCAGGTCCAGATGAAATTAAAAGAAAACACGAATAGAGGAACGGTGCAGTTTTGATGTTGCTTGATAGAAAATAGAAGAATTTCGTCTGAAAAGATGCCATGTTTAAAGTTGAGAAAGTTTGTTTAAATACTGCTCTCATATTATAGAGGCAACGAAAATTTTAAAATTAAACTATGCATGAAAGTAAAACAAAACATGTACCGTTGTTTTAAAATGACAGGTGTTTCTTAGACTGATTGCACATTTCAAAGAACACAGTGAACTGATCGAAGAAGTCTTCTACTTCTGACTCCGAATATCACAAGAGAAGCATTCAAATAATAGGCGAAACGTCACTCATCGTCAGAAAATGAATACATTGTTTCAGACCAAGACAGACTTAACTTGACAGATTGAAACAAGAGTTGCTGAAATTTATGTAAAATGAAACATGGGAATTTAATGATAAGAGACAAGTCGCAGACACATCGATATGTGAGCCCCAAGCCTTTTATACAGGGAGAATTATCCTGGGATTGCTGGATATAATCACAATAATCTCTTGTCAATGAGTACATGATAGGCATGATGGCGCATTGCGTTTAAATATTAACAATTTCACGGGTTTTAATAATTCCGAGGGCGAGAGATAAATGTTTTATTTCTTTCGACTCAAGTGGCGGCACGCATACAAATGAATACAAATTACAAACAGTGGGATTGCAAGGTAATCGAAACGTGTAAAATAGACTGTGTTTGATTGATCGTTTTGTTCATTTCACTGCACTGGAAATCTTTGTTTTTGTTTTTGTTTTTCTTTTCCTTTTTTAAATTAGTGATTTTTATTTTTTTTAGGGAGGGGGTACTTTTAAGGTATTCTTTTTAACTTATATGCAATTTGTTTATACAACATGTATTTTTTTCCTGCTGACTAAAATAACAGTTTTTGTTGTATTTTAGGGTAAGGTTACTTCTTTGTAAGCAGGCTGGAGTCACGTGAAAGCTCATTATCCGGTATCTCAAACAACAGAGGGCGCATGTCATTACACTTGTCTGTCTCACTTATATCATTGTAAATATAAATAAATAAATAAATAGTAGCAGACGAATTTAATCTCATGAAATATTGTATAGCGCCACCAGTCGTCGTATACAGATAAAAATGTCCGTGAAAATGTTTTAAAGTGATAATTATTGAACTTTTGTTGGGACTCACAAACGGTCCATCTTTGTCTTATTTTAAATAATAATAATAGTGGATACTTATATAACGCACGTTCCGTCTTTCGACGCTCGCGGCGCTTTGGGGAAAAGGAAAACGAATAAACAAATAAACAGACAAACATACAAAACCAATTATTTTGGTAATAATTAAATGAAAAAGTACCTTTGCGAAATGAGGAAATCCAATTAATCTGAACATGTTATTTTGTGAACAAATTGGTGGCGGTACAAGGCACTTTGCTAGCCTTGGGGTTGTACAACACTCATACGCCGAGCCTCATTAATAAAATGTAAACCCACAACTTTTTCTGTAAATCAAGAATTTGTAGGTCATGGCTTTTATGGATGGTTGAAAAAAAAATGGTCCAATATTCTGTCCCTGGGGTTGTTGACTTTCAACCAGGAGCGATTAGGGTTCACTAGCACGCTAAAAATTGCACTGTTTTGCTAAAAAGTGCAACGTCATTTTGCGTATTTTCCCCCAGGTCAAATGAGGCGACTTAGCTAATAGGCGTGTATTAATTAGCCAGTCTAACTAAAGGCTAATAGGCGTGTATTAATTAGCATTTCTAACTAAAGAGGTGTAACGACTGATTCCAGTAGAACAAACACGCCCTTTGTGCTAAGTGACCTCATCTGTCCTGGGGAAAAAATACGAGGCCAGTTTACTGGTTCAGGGGTGCTTTTAGTTTGGGAGAGCCTAGCTCAAGCGCTAACTGGTAACCTACTTTAAAATGAAAATATACATATATATTGTTTCCCCTTCTTTCTTTTTTGAATATTTAGCATTTAGCAATGGTTGTTATGGGAAGCTTATTAATGTGGTACAACTCAGTCTGGCAAAAGCAAATGTCGCCCTCTTGTGGATTTATTATCTTTTTTTTAATGGTGAAAGAAGACTCAACGCTTGTTAACAATAATAGGCTAGAATTAGATGGGCCAACATTATTTACTTTAGTCAATACTGGTGAAAGCAGTTCTGTCGCAGTATTCATCTTTAATAATCATTTGATAAAATGGTGGGGTTTATTTCAGTGTTGTTACTGTATCACTTTTTTAGGAGTAAATTGGAATCCCAATTTTGGCTTGTTAACAATATATAATTAAATAGGCCAACATTATTTAATTAAGTCATTACTACCGTAAAAGCAATCCAAGACTCTGTCGCAGTATTTATCTTTAATGATCATTTGATAACATTGTTGGGTTTATTTCAGTGTTGTTTTTGAATCACTTTTTTTAAGAGTAAAAGTGGAATCCCATTTTTCGAACAATAAACGAGGTCGATGACTACATAGTATCTCTCTCTAACCATCATAGATCCAGACCGGGAATTGTGGAGGAAACCCCCTGAAGTACCAGAGAAACACAGAGAGCTCGTGCCAAGGTATGACTCCATCTAATTCTTCTGAATTGTCATATATTGATGCTATCACTAGGCACAGGAGACAGGACTACAATGTACAATAATATGAACCATTTAAGGTTACAGCAAGTTACCTTGCATGCATCGTGATATCTTCAGGAGTTTAGAAGACACAGTATGCAGTACATAGATTAAAGTAATATTTTGCTCATTCAGTCACATTCATGTTGTACATGAACACAACATGAGACATTCGAGCATGAAAGCACAAATTTGAAAGTGTTTTAAAATGTTTAGTCCTCAGTGTTTTGCTGTAAAAGTTAACATTAAATTGTATGTTTTGTTACTATTAAGTATTCCTTTATATAATTTCCTTAAAAACCCAGATCAATGGAAATTAAATATATAAAAAGCAGTTTAAAATCGTAAGGTAACAGCCTAAAGATAAAATAAATCGGCAGCTTACTGAACTTTTAAATAGAAACTAAATAATTTCCAATAGGAATTCAAGAAAGCTTCAATTTCATATTCTTCCAAATTTTACATGTAAAACGACGACAACGAACTTTTTGTAAGAAGCGTAATGGGGGGGGGTGTCGATGTACAGCAAGAGAGAAAGTTCAGAATTTGCAATGACAACTCCAAATAATTTTTACAAGTACATGAGTATTTTCAAATCAGTTATCTATCAAATGGTTTTCAAAACATTCCCATCGTTTGAAAAAATATTTTGTTCAAACCAAGTACAGCAAAAACCCTGCCTATAACCATCTCAAGGCACTTACAGAGGGATTTAAAATGATTGACATTTGCATCGATTGTTTTTTTTTTTTACAGGAAGGCTCAATGGTAATCATTCCACAAACCTGTCCTTTAATCACAGAGCTGTCAAGGAACTAGATTGTCACGAATCCAAAGATAAAACACCAAGTTCGCTTGAGGAGTTGTGCGCGAGACCCAAGCTACTGGAGAAAGATGCCTGATACTGAGAATCAGTTGCGACACTGTGTCAGGCGAGATTAACGGCTCGTTTATTAAGTACTATGTGGACGCATGCTGACAGGTAAATTTGGTACAGATTTTCATGATGGGATATTTCCGGATTAGCTCGGTACTTGTCAGTTACGTTAACATTCTTTCTTCAAAGTCGACCACATTCATTCAAATCGGTTTAACATTCAAGAACACCCCCATACACCATCCATATTATGATAACAAGAGTAAAATTGTAAACATGATGCATTTTGTTTCATAATTTTTAAATTTTTTGTAATCAAAGTGAAAACACTTTCCTGTATGTTTTTTTTATTAGAAGGTGATTTTCCGCAATTTTAGGTTTGGTCTTAGATCGCAATTTTAGGTTGGTCTTAGAGCTTTGAAGGAGGTCTTATTGGAGGTGTGTCATCTACCCTGAAAAAGAATTGGCAGAGATAATGCATGAGTGCACAATTTAAACTGTACCAAGGAGCTCCAAAGTGCTCTGATAAATAAAAACACACGTGTGAAATGTCTCCACTGAGATAATTTAAACATAGTGTGTCTTCTTAAACATAGTGTGTCTTCTTAAACATAGTGTGTCTTCTTAAACATAGTGTGTCTTCTTAAACATAGTGTGTCTTCTTAAGCATAGTGTGTTTTCTTAAACATAGTGTGTCTTTTTAAACATTGCGTGTATTAATCACCGGTTCACAACTTACTTAGCGTATTCTTTTTTAACTCGTTGCGACCTTGTGAATTTTATTTCTATTTAATAATCTTGTTTCTGTTTTTAATCAAGAAGAATAAAAAAAAAAAACCTTCAAACCTCTGTCTGTCAGAGGTCAAGTATATGACAATTTCGTCTTAATCTAGAATCGAGAATATTGTTATCGTAAAGATGGCTCCTCCTGAGTGGCAGCGGCTTGATTGCCACGTTGGCATGCATTGAAGCATAGGACACCAATAGCAATACCCTTATAGCAATATCCTTAGCAACATCCTTAGAAACAGCCACAACCGCGGCAGTCACTTCGGACACAACCAGAGTCAAATTATGAGAACTCTTCGTCTGAGGGTTCGGGATCAGAGAGGGACTTTCATCAGTATGGAAAGAATACAAGTCATTCAGAAGAAAAAGGAGACCATAACGCTCCCGTTTTGAATTAACATAACATAAATGAAGACAGTCACGGCAACGTACAAGCAAATAGTCCATGAAGGAGAGGAAAGTCAGCAAATGACTGAAGACTAACATTGTGTACATCCGATCAGCAGAGTAGAATCTTCACTCATTTATCTCAGTGATTACAAACACAGATGTCAAGTTCTAATTGATAACAAGTGTACATATACCTGCATTTGTCATCATCAGCGTGTCACTGTACATATTAATTGGCTTATGGTTCAGATTAATGTCAGGACACATTTTCAGACACACACAAAAAGACTAGGGTAAAGTTTAAAAGCAATTTTTTACGCTTATTTTCCCTTATTTCAATGTGGGGATAAAACCAATACTGATAAAATAGCCCTCTGGCTCTATACAGCCTCCAACTGCACAAAGTAGACAAAAATATAAAACAAAATGTATGAATTCCAAATGAATAAATCCAACAAGCTCATTTGGTCCACATTTGCCTTGAGCAAGACATTATTTACGTCAACTTTCGTTATATCATTGAATTGTAGTTTATAAACATTCATGAAGTAATAACTCCCTTGACAACAATCAACATGGAGAGAAAATAACCATTCAACTCAATCCATTGTTCTCACTTGAAGGGTTGATGCCAATTTATATCTTCATGTAGGTACAAAATGAAAACCTGGAACTTTCATAATTTATTGCTTGCGCATTTCCCTGAAGTCTATGTCCATTTTCATTTTGTGGGTTGAAAAAAGACCCATTTCAAAACAACAGCTTGTTCTTATTCAGCGTGTTGTCCTGGTGGTAAAGGGGAAACATCATGACTTATGGAGCTATTGTCCAGATGTGAAAAGAGGAAACATGATGCATTATGCAGTCCTGAAGCATTGTCTACTAGTTGCTATACGTCTGGCAATTGTATTTTGTTCAAATCTGTGACTATTTAACGATACGTCATTTGGTTCAGCAGGTGCTGGAGTGTTTCCCTATACACTCTCCAAACTCCCGGGTCAGAAAAGGTCCCGGGGGCTGACCCAAGTATGGGTCAATCGGACCCAACTATGGGTCAATCTGACCCAAGTATGGGTCAATCTGACCCAACTATGGGTCAATCTGACCCAACTATGGGTCAGATTGACCCGGGAACAAACTGGGAATGTTGACACATAATCCGGGTCATACTCACCCACGAATGGGTAAGGCTCCACGTGACCCGGCTCTGTGTCAATTCTGACTAAGAAGTTTTTAGAGAGACCTGTCTCTTAATTACAGGGTAAATAACATAGAGCGAGTCCATCTTCTTCTTTTTTTCTTCTTTTTTTATATTTTTTATTTATTTATTTATCTATTTTATTTTATTTTAATTTTTTTTTATTTTTTTTTTATTTTTTTATTATTATTATTATTATTATTATTATTATTCCATCTTATCACAGCATGCAAAAGAAAGATTCCATTTTCATTTGTGCCGGTTACTCCTCGAGTCAGGCTACGTCCCGTAGCCTTAGATCTCAAGGGTTTTTCTCAGGATCCTCGCTGTTCCCAAAAGCGCCGCCTTCTGTAACAGATCTATCCTCACATTTGTCCCTATTTCATCTAGATGTTTCCCCAGTGCTTTGGGAATGGTGCCAAGTGCTCCAACAACCACGGGGACTACTTTCACTTTCACCTGCCAAATCTTACGGAGTTCCCTGGCCAGGTCTTGGTACTTGTGGATCTTTTCCGTCTCCTTCGAAGCTACCCTGATATCACCCGGCACAGCTATGTCAATGAGATGACACAGCTGTGCCGGGTGATTATTATTATTATTATTATTATTATTATTATTATTATTATTATTATTATTATTATTATTATTATTATTATTATTATTATTATTATTATTATTATTATTATTATTATTATTATTATTATTATTATTATTATTATTATTATTATTATTATTATTATTATTATTATTATTATTATTATTATTATTATTTTATTTTTTTTTTTTGGGGGGGGGGTGGTGGTGTTCTTTGGGGTGGTGGTGGTGGTGGTTTTGGGGGGGGGGTATATGAACAATTTTAATTAGAAGGAAACACGTTAATCAAAAAGGAAGTAATCATAAAACAGAAGTAGGTAACTGATTGATACAGCCTTTGTATTTCATTAGCTAGAAGTTTAAGAAAACTATGGGTACGGTTCATCCGTTTGTCTTACAAACTTATTATAAAAACGTTAATCAAACAAAAAACTAAATATAAACTTTTAGTCGGTCTGTGGTCGAATATTACAGAAATTCGAAAACATGTTATCGATGTTTCGATTCATCAAAAGTGGTTGGTTATAAAAACAAACAAAGAGAGATATTACTGCTACAGGAAATTTCTTAGGCTATTAATATGAAATTTGCCAATCTAAATAGAGCGATGTGTTTGGTCAGTAACGGACATTTACACAAGATGTAATTGTGCAAACTTCTAATCTCAGATAAAACACGACCAGTTTCCGGATCAATTTTACTCCAATCAATACAAGAAATCTTGAGAGTTGCTTCTTAATTGACGAAAAGAGGTAAATAAAAAAGAGCGAGTCCAACTTTTTTTTCATTGGGGGGGGGGGTGTTTCATCGGGGGAGGGGCAGCCGAGGAAATTCAATGTTTACACTTAGAGGGATACCAGCTAACCAAAAAGAATGTAATCATGAAACAAAGTAGGTAACTGAATGGTACAGTCTGTGTATTTCATTAGCTAGAAGTTTAAGAAAACTATGGGTACAGTTTTTCAGTTTGTCTTAAAAACTCATCATAGCAAATTTAATCAAATAAAGAACTTAATATAAACTTATAGTCGGTCTGTGGTTGGATATTACAGAAATGGAAAACATGTTATCGATGTTACGATTCATCAAAAGTGGTTTGATTATAGGAACAAACAAAGAGAGACATTACTGCTACAGGAATTTTTCTTAAATATAGCACGGAATTTTCCAATCTAAGTAGAGTCTGAAAGATGTTTTGTCAGTAACGTACATTTACATAAGGACTTCATTGTGCAAACAACTAATCTCAGATAAAACACGATCAGTTTGCGGATCAATTTACTCAAATCAATACAAGAAATCTTGAGATGAATGGAATCTTATATATGTCATCTCAAGCATTCTATAAAGGCCTCGGGTCGAATATGCATTTGGGTATAAGATCTCAATTACTTTTACACATCGTCATCTGTGGACATACTCCCCCGCGTTTGTACCTATCTTGTCATGAAATGACTTTAATTTTAGTGTTCGGTGGAAGCACACGAACTCTAAAATGTGTGTTTGCACTCTTTAAGCAATGTCTCAAGTCACTTGGGTATTTCAGATCGGCGCCAGGGTATCGGTTCATGGAGGATTTAACCCATTATGGAAATTACATTTAATTTCTTCTCGTCTTTGAATGGTGTGGTTGGTGTGAGAATGTATTTCTAGGTCTGAATGTTTTCAGTTTCAAGGATGTTGTCAGAGACGACGAAATATCTTCCTCCGTCGAGGGGGTGATTCGCAGGACGATAAAAAATGCAAGCAGATTTGACTATTAAAAGCAAAGTATACCTTCGGTTTTTGGAACCGTTAAAATGTTTTAATCCTATATAAATGTAGTTATATACAATAAAACAAACCCGTGGAAATTCCATTTCGAATTGTGTAAGCGTTTTTGAGATATCGCCGAAAAAAATCTGTAGTGGTTATGTCCACACAGGAGGATAATCTGTAACTGGAATACAGAATCTGAGGAACGTTTCACGCCCAAAAAAATGTTTCTCAGATTGAATACCTTTCTCTAAAACCACATTCCCTAGATGGGATTCGTTTCTCAAAATGTTAAACATTATGAACAACTGTAGCACGCTTCTTACCAAATAAGTTTTATGGTTTTAAATTTATTGAGTATTACGAAAGGTCTATACCTTTAAGTATTCAACTATACAAACAATATTCACTATTAGGAAACTGAGATCACACCATTGCAAGGGAATTGTGACTTTTCAGAATCATTCTATAATACTGCTCGGCGGATAAATAATGTTGTTGCTGGATATTGAGTAAATAATCTAAAAGTAATCATAGTTGGGTGCATGTAAAATATTACTTTTTCTATAAAGCTTAATGTTTTCTGTTTTTCTAAAAAGAGAAATGATTAACTCGGTTTCATAATATAAAAAAAACTTAAATGTGTGTTATCAAATAAAATTTTAGTGACACCTGACTGTAAAACAAAATAATGATTATTAATTTACCTGTTAATCAACGTTGTGTAGACAAAAAAAGTCAATGACAAAAAGGTTCATGCGATAACAATGTCACCTAGCTGATTAAAAAAGTTATTGTTTCCAGAAAAGTAACAGGATTATAAGTTAACTTTCAGTGATTATTGCGTAGAAAATAAAAACGATGACAAAATGTATTTGCCACGAGTTGCATTGCCCCCAGTGATGAAGGTGTGTCTGTGTGTGTGATCACAGCATGAATAAGATGCCTCGTAAACTGCTTCAAGAATTATCAAGAAATAAACCCAAGAGTGGAAAACTAACAAAACATTTAGTAGTGAAAACTATAACAGAAGTAATCAAGGTTTCTTTCCTTTAACGAGGGCTAATGATGTCATCATCACAGATCATGTATGGGTTAAATCCTGACAAACCATCTTGTGATGGTCAATTAACACGATTAGCGGCATGCCAGGCTACAAGGCTAGCCTTCTAGGCTAGAGTTGTTAAGGCTGATAGTAAAAGTATATTACAAACATCCACGTGGGAGAAAAAGCTTTTAAAAAGGAGGGTAATGTAGACTTCCGCAGGAAAGGAAATCAGTTGAATAGACCATTACGAAGATTTCGTTATTTTGTAAGTGGACATGTCACAAAGGGTATTTTGTTCAATAAGCTGATACACCCAGAATTACCTTCATCATTCTGTTTGTCACGTCACATCAACGTCATAAAATGAAAACAATAAAGCATTAAAACTGAAATCAAAGTACATTTTACGGCGTCTCCTCAAAGTGGGGCTTCTGTTAATTCATCTTAATTTTTGTAAGTGGACAGTATGTCAAAGTTTAGAATGAAATCAACACATTCAGGTTGGGAGTCAGACAATCAGGCGAGTACATTTAGGGCAGAATGGACACGTTCCAGTTAATAAATTTTCCTGAAAATAACACCACATTGTTGGTTAGTTCTTTTCCATTTATAACTTTTTTCCCGGATGCTTTCTCCATAACAAAGTTGCATGCCCTTTATCAATAGCGTATGAACACAACAATTATTCTTTTTGGAGAAAAATGCATAAACTGGACAGTTTTGTTTCTCAATGTTTTATGTTATACCTCGTCATATATTAGATTGACTATTACAGATGTATACCGTGTCAGATTCAAATCCATCAGGGATTCGGTGATACAGAGAAACAATAGACCTACACTATGGGTTTATTATTCTCTTCAATTTAATTGATATTAGCTACATCACATTAGTTTTTTAAATGTCATTTTCATCTCATTTCCATTAACAAATTGACTCGTCGTTCAACATTCAAAGGAATTTATAAGTAAGCAGGGGCGAATCCATGATTTTAAGATGGGGGTGGAAACTTTGAGGGATAGTTTCTAATTTATTTTGAGTTATATTGAGGTGTTAATATTGAGTGGCAATAAAAACAAGCCCTTGAGGAGCCTCAAATCATTGGTCAGTCCAATCTCAGAAGTATTCATCACAAAAATCCTCCTCCGAAATTTCCCTCTAGATTCTCACTGGTGCAACCTGAGGTGATTCCTGGCAAACTTCTCTCCGATTTAGAAAAAGGCTTAGAGAGTATAAGAGAATTTCATTTTATTGGTTTACTCTTGCGGTCGTAAAATATCTTATGCACTCATATTTCCATCTTACAAAATAGTGACACCATCTGGACATTTACTGCAGGACAAGCTTGGTTGCTTTGGGGAACTATCTTCTAAATAAGGTCACTTCATTCACTTATAGCTTCAGGGAATTTGTAGGCCCAAGCAAAAGTCAAAGATGCAACTTGTAAAAATGTCTGTAAATCGCTGCATATTAGTGTGAACAAAAGTGTTTATCAATTTTGGGGTTTAATGTCAGGGTCAATCCGAGGTAGAGTACAGGGGCAGATACTCATTACAGGTGAACCACAGGCACTCCATTGGTGCAATGTCGTCCTATTTCATTATATTTTGAGGCAAAGTTTATTTCTTTGGTCCCCAGGACAAAATGGTCTCTGGTGCAACTTGGATATTTCAGAAGCGTTTTACACATTTTTTTTTTTTTACCTATTTTGGATTAGGAGTTATGCTTTATTTGCCTTTCAATTTTTTAATTTTTTTTCACTTGGTGAAAATAATCGGGGGGGGGGGGACACACCGCTTCGCCTAGACCTAAATCCGCGCCTGTATAGTCAAGACTCATTTCAGATTTGAAGGAGTTAACACCAAACTCTAAGATTCGCCCTGAACAGCAGCATGCATTTCCTGCTTTGTAATCAGAATTTCAGAGTGAAGATGGAACAACTCCATGGATGTATCTTGATCGAAAATTACAATTCGAAGTGAGACGAAGCGAACGAAAAAAAACAGCAGTGTGGTTTGTGTATAGACTTATTGATTCCTAAATAGAAGCTTGTGATTTTAACCTGTTCGGGGTTGTTTCAGCTAGACATGGCAAACTCGGCAGGCTCTATGTGAATTCATACCCGAGCCAATTAATTAAAAAAAATATTTTATGAGCAATCATACTCGATGCAGAATAGTCCGCGATGAATTAGAAATCAAGGTAATACATTTTTTGTCAACAGTTTCCCCATGAAAAGACAGTTATAGAAATGTCAATTTCTATAAGATAATCTTATAAGATTGAAATGTTACATGTAATCATGTCAGTATTTCGATTTTAAATAATTCAAACAAGTTTGGATTGATAAATATATGTATTAAAAGAAACTACTCCCTATAAATGCAACAATTTGTAATCTAAATTACATCGCTAATTTATTAGTTTTAGTCGACAACCTCATAAATACATTTATTCTACAAAATATTCTCTATCAGAGAAAGATAACATTACAGATGACAAACGTATAAAGTTTGATAAAAAAAAAATCAATTTCAAAGACATGGACATCTATTCCTAGTTTGTTGAAAACGATTACCCTTCGGGCGTTTTATAAAAAATAATTATGTCATTTTGGAATCACGATCTCCCTTCAAAACTTAATTAATCTGAAACCAGCAAATTGTGATGAAATAATTTCACGCTAATTGTTTAAGAGAAGGGATGGGATAACAAATTTCCCATTAAAATTGCTAAAGTTAAGTAATTCCGGTTACAGAGAAAACTGAAGAAAGAAAAAAATGCTACCTTGACCAGTGCTGGACATGTTCCATTCTTGCAAATGCTTTCTTTCAAATAGACAAACAAAAAATCAAAACAAAATGTCATTAAATTAATAGCGAAATAAAAGTAAAAAACATTAATGATGTATAAACATTATTTGTATTACCCAGTTTACAGCATGAAAAAAATGAATAATTTAAGAAATAATTCAAAGAATAATCTCCTTAGATCATCACTCAAGGGAAAAAAGTTGCAATAATTAAACGAATTTGGAACTTACTTTATTCATTGACCGTATTCCTCATGATCTATTTATTAAAAAAAAACATGGATGACAAATCTTTGAAAAACAAAACCTGATAAAAATGTAATTGGTATTATAGTTTAGAATTGGATGTAATTTCCATGAGATTTGGTTTTGAGTCTATTGATTACGAATTGCTTCGTAATCCGCATTGTCTTGTCAAGGCCATTTACACGTAGGATGAAACGAGCCGTTCATTCATTCCTATTACTCTTATCTACGTCACAAAAGGACCACTTAAGATTGAAACAAGCCGTTCATTCATTCCCAGCACTCTTATCTACGTCACAAAAGGAACAATTTCCTTCAGATATGTTTTCGAGTAAATACTTAATTTCCAAAAAAAAAAGAAAATCACATTGTTCTGTTTATAGTAACACGTTTACTTGACCTCTCTGACATCATTCATGACGTTATAAAGATATCCTTGCCTATTTTAGTTTTAATAATGAGTCTCGTACAGGAAACCTTTTAGGTTTTTATTGAACAAAACCCTTTTATTTCTAATCAAATAGCAAACTTACATAGGGTATTTAGTTTCAATTTTAACTTAATAAAATACGGGTTCGTGGTATATTTTTTCAGAACAGGAGAAGCCTGGTTTTTTAACACAAATTCTACCTTGGTGTCAATGACAATGCAACAGTTCTCGATTTCAGAAAATAGTTCCCTGCATGATAGTCGGGAGGTAGACAAACAAAGCTTTAAATGCACTTCATGCACTCGCAACAGTGCCCTTTGGATATTAAAAAAGGGTTGTATATTTCAAAAGTTTGTGTGGTGAAGGGTTACAGTTTCGGATGTTAAATCTCATTTTCGTAGTTGGAGGAAAACATGTCCTTTTTGTACATCTGGGTTGCAATAATGCAGCTGCGTTAAAGGTATTGTACACTTTTGGTAACAGCTCAAAATCAGTGTCCACATTTTGTGTGATTAAACATATGCATGAACAAACAAACCTGTGAAAGTTTGAGCTCAATTGGTCATCGAGGTCACGAGAAAATAGTGAAAAGAGATCTTATGTGTTTTCTGTTTTTTCAAATTATCGCGCGCGATAATTACTATTGTTTTACTCGTTTCTCAGAAACGATAGCATTTTAGGCAGAAATATTTTAAGGAACCCTTTCTACCATTACTTACTTTAAATCATGTAAGTTATGTGTGAATCTGTGAACATTGTGTTTTTCGATCTTACCAATAGTGTACAGGGCCTTTAAGAAGGCAAAATTTAGCCTTCAAACTAAAACAGAGGATTCATTTGACAATGGATGCCAAGCGCTGACTCAAACTCACCTGTTTCAATTCCCAGCTTATGCTCTATTTGTTTTAATGTTATCTATTTTTCTTCTTTTCGTTTTGTTTAATGTTGTTGCTGATTGTGAGGCACTGTGTTCTTTGTAGAGCGCCATATAAAAGCTCCGTATTCATTATCATTACTAGTATATGTTGTTACTCGATATACCAGCAACTCATTTTACACACACCCCTTCCCTAAAAACAATTGACATGATAAGCTTGTTGAGTCTATAACGTTTATTTTTACGACGATTGGTGTTCTTTACAACAAAGTGATAACTTAGATCATTTGATTCAAACATTGGATTTGCTTGATTAGAAAATGTGTAGTTCTGGTAAGTGCATGACCTAGCTGGAGTTTCTTAAACTTGTTTGTACACAGCAAAAACAGGGGTGCTAAAATTGACACTATGTGTGTTGTCACATATAGATACCCAAAAGAGAATCAAAATTAACATCAAACGGTGTTAAAATGACACCAACGCAATTGCTTTGGCAGGATTAGTGTCATTTTAACACCGTATGATGTAAATTTTGATTCTTTTTCGGTATATATAATAAATGTGCCAACCCCAATGGTGTCAATTTCAGCACCCCAATGTGCTGCGAACAACGTCATTTACATGAAAGCGCTCATTACATTCAACTTAATCCTTTTGTTTTAAGAAGAAATCATCCACTGTAATTGTTAGTTTATATTTCAGATGTACATTCAACGACATTTTTTTTGGGGGGTGCTGCTTTTCGAAAATGGAGTACCCTGAATGTTGTACTATTTTTACAACGTTATCAGGATTTATTGTTCACACACACATTACATTATAAAATAAAAAATCCCCAATAAAACCTGCTACCAGATACTGCACATCAAGAAACAGGTGGTTCTTACTAATTATCCATTTCCTGTGAAATGGTATTCACCTTAAGAGCACATCACTTCTTGTCACTTCAGACAATAAGCAGCTTCTAAAAATGGATTCGTTTAAAATACATCCTTCAATTGACTGACGTTGACCCTAAAGGAATTGATTTTTTTTCTTAGATTATTCCTATCATTTTAAAATAATTTTTAAGTTGTATTTGGAAATTCAATTTTTCTATTGACCTATTTTTTAATACTGTATTTGTCTTACTTTAATCTTCAGTTTAATACGCACAATGTAATGCAACTTGATTTGATATTTCACTAATCTCGATGAACCCATGAATGCCTTAGAATGTCAAATTCTCTCTCTCTCTCTTCTCTAACTGTATTTCTCAAGATTTCTACAAGGATACGATGGCCAGATATGGATAGGAGTGTAATGTTATGATCGTTGTTATGCTTGAGAGTACAAATCAATGTGGGTTATTGAGGGAAGGAGCAAATGAAACCGAAATCTCCTTGACATCATCTCCCTGCAATTTCGATCATAGGTCTCAACTACTTTGGGTATAATTTGCACAACCTGTCATTGAATCGAAATAACAGAATACATGTTCTGGAATCTATAGTTTCACCAGGTGTTATATTTCTTGAAATGGGTGCTTTAGAACATGCTGTCACAGATATGGAAGACTTGGCCAGGACTCTGTGGTTATCGTGGTTTACTGTTACCTACCCCAGTGACTATGTACAATGAATCACAGTACACTGACATGCATACAGAGTTAAACACCTGGGGAGGTGACGGCTGTGAACCGACGACTCTGGACGGTTGAGCGGTGTGATTTTCACGAAGCACCTCAACAGAAATATGGCCTTCTCTTGCAACCTTAAAATAGTTACGGAAATCGACTAAATTGTAATTTTTGTTGTGGTTTATAGTTGTAGGTCTGGTGGTCTTTGGATGAGAGAGAAAGACAGGTGTATGATGAGGGAAGGATAACCAACTACACGGCGTGGTCATACCAACAAGCGGTCCATATATCATAATAACAATATATGGAGGTATACCTAAACACACCTCTTTTCCAAAGTTGTTTTGAAAAGCATTCGTTTCACCGAAGTTTTAGATTTCCTCCCTGTACTATTAAGCATTCCTTACTAATCTCATTCCCTCAAAAACATATTTAAAAAAAAAGATCATTGTCATTTTTATTTATTGATGTTAAACTTCAACATAACGTTGGGAACCTTCGCAAATAACTATATCGATTTTTTCCCCCGTTTCTGTTCTAATTAATAATCTTTGTTTATATAGTGCAATCGTGTCGATTCTACTTCCATCATTAATTAATCTCATTTCATTAGAACACACATCGATTCAATCAGTTATGAACTTCAAGTAAACAACGTCATTACTGAGCGGGCACGCCGGACTTTCCGGGATAGATTCAGTAAATCCAAAGACCATAACAAACACAGGAAACAACTCTGCCGTCACCCCTATGGACAACACCACGTCAAGGCAACCCGCCTCCAGACTTTTAGATACCAACCAATGGAATGCCACGGCTGGTGGTCACGTGAGTAGCAATGGCATCTCTATAAAGATAAGAAGTTTGGCATGATGTGTGGTGATTGGTGCAAGCCTGACGCACAGTACTACTATCAGACGAGATTGAGAGACGATCGTTGGTTTTGGCGAGTGTACGCGATTGCTAACGCCTTCATCACCAATTGGCTCCGTATACATTTATTGAATAACCTGTTGTGAAGTGAAAAGTTGTCCAAGGATATTCCACAGGTAAGAAAATTCACATTTCAATTTTTAAAATTTCATCTGTAATTATGTTTCACTGAATAAATTGCACGGCTATGTGTACGGTATAAATAAGAAGGTAACGCCAAACGCAACAAATTTGCAACAATTTATATAAAAGTTTTTTTCCTATATTACAGGTTTTATATATTTTTGTGTTTTTAAAAGAGAGTACAAAACAATCCACGGTTGTTGCCTTGGTGTGTTTGTTAGAAATGCGGATGCGGTTTAAGAAGTAGAATCCTGAAGGAATCTCGATGTACTTTTTAATTTAATTTTGTCAATAATCTTTCCATTTGTGAATTGGGTCAAATGTATTTTCTGGGTCTGTGAATGATGATGTGAGGTCAATTCTAACCTTTTGTGTTGGATGTCTTAAGATGGTAAAAGGAGACAGTGTTTTAAGACCTATATACAACTATACAACTCAAGTCAACATTTCAGAAAGAGAAACGGCAGAGTATTGAAGTTTAAATCCACGTTAATTTTGTTTGGTTCAACATTGGCAGGCTTTGTGTAAATCTCTGGATTGGTTTCGGAAAACATGGAGTTCATCGGGGAAAAATATATATACAAATATAAAATAAACCATGGAGGCAATCAATTGCATTTTTTAACTAATCATTTTTCTGAGATTAAAGGTGGCATTATCAGTAGTTCCAAACGGCTTGAGAAATCTTTCCGTGCGAAATATATCAGTACGGTGTCTTCCTAATCACAAATTACATCAAATTGTGACCCAAAAACGGGGTGTAACGACAAACTCACGTCATTAATCGTCACATGCTGTTTCGAATTATGCTGTTTCGACTAATGATGTAATTTCTCAAGAATTGTTCTGCTATAATATGTTTCTTGTGAACGCTTCCAAACCATTGTCGTGTTTATTCATGTTATAGTAAGAGAGCTTTTGTATACTTGTTTTCTTTTATCAAGAAAGGAACTTACTTATGAAGAAAGAAATGTCATCATATTTTATCTATAATAGAAGAGTCTCCTCAACAGAAACTTTGTTTCTTTTATGCAATCCATGAGGCTCTAGCTGGTTCAACGTTTTCCTTTTGTCAATGTTACGGTTGCTAATGTTATGTACTTGATTTTTATAATGAGTCGAGAAATGAAATAAATATACATAAAAATATACACTAAAATAAAAATATAAATAAAACTGTAAATTAGTGAAACTACCTTGAACTTATTTCTTGTTAATCATTCTGAAATAACAACTGCCTTTCTGTTGATTGCTGATTATTAATTTTAAAAATCATGTCAATAAAGTCGACCCACCAGCAAAATATTAACTATTGTAAATTTATGGGAGACACTCAACAGAGAAAACACACAACTTATGAAATATATAATAGCTACGGTAATTTAGAGTGCCAATATAAGCCGGCTTACGTTATCAACGTTCAAGTTAAATAAAAATCAGTAAAATACAATTATTTGTGTTTTCGGTTTCTCACAAACAAGGACAACATCGAACCTAGATGAACAAAGACAGCTATCCGTTGAGGTTCGGATAATATGTCTCAAGTATTCAACAACTAAAAGTGCCCACTTAAAAATGGCCTCCATTCCCTTTGTATTCAAGGACGATTTCCCTCGATGGTCAAATAAAAGTCAGAAGAAATTAAATTACGTTCTCCTAGACTGTAATAGAAATTGCGTTTTGGTCTTTCCTTCCAATTTTTACGCCACTTCCGTCCCATACGTGTTTAAATGCGTGTCTATTTTTGGTCGACTTGACAGCGATTTGAACGATGAAAGATGGAGGGGGTTGGGGTGAAATGACTTTATTTTGTTTCAATTGTGAGCGGTTTTAGAATGTTGACATACCCGGGGCTTCAAGTGCATTTGTGATTGGATGCAGGTATAGTCAAAGTCAAACCTAGGGTAGGGAGAGAGTTCTCAACATAAGCCACGTATAAATTGCTCTGTTCAAGATCGTTTTTCAATCTAGAAGAGATATTGTAAAACAACTTTGTAAAAGCTATACCCCAGAACATCTAATGGAACTTGGTTAAAATAGTATACAGCCATTTTGATGTACAAAACAATTGACAATGGGGAGACCGCCAACATAGGGCTAGATGGCTCAGTTGGTGAACTGGCACGTTAATTCGGAGGTCGTTGGTCCAAATCCCGCTTCAGTCATTTTTGGAATGTTAAACCCCAAATCATAAAAAATCCCGGTCAGTTTCCCTTATGGATTATTACTTGGTATATGAAATAATTAATATGGAGAAACGCAGTTAAAAAAAAGGTGGAAATGTTCAACGTCCAAAGTATAAATCCCCCGTCTGACGTTCAAGGCTGCTTCTTAATTGAGTCGGTTAAAAGTTACCTTTCTTACAGGTCATTGTCAAAATAAAACTGAACTATTCAAAAAGAGAGCGCGTTAAACAATCCGAAGTTATTTGAAAAGTGCATGGATTTGTAATCAACTTTACCTGCTATAACGAAGGGTGGATTGTGATTTTACAGTAAGACCCGCTACCTAAATAATAAACCAGAGTTAACTTTGACTTTCTCAAAGCCTCCCAAAAATCATATTGTGATTTGTATGAAAATATCTGAAAACCTGAAGCAACTGCGTTTACCAGTCACCGATCTTGATTATTGTTGCAGGAGCTCATGGAATTAGATTGTTGCATCAAAAACAAACAATCTGTATTGGTTCAACTGATCCCTGCAATTTTAAGATGGAGGAAATTTAAGACCGCGTATAAATCAATACTGGATATTGGATCCTCTATTGAAAAACACCGTGGATTAAAATCTTAGATTTTGCAGCCTGCCTGTCTCCCGTGAAATGCTTATAAAATTCAGGAAAATGTCATCGCCTTTTAAATAATCAATTCGGTTATTCTGGACATTATTTGGTTTTCATTTTGTAATTCTTCGAATATGGATCCAAAGGAAAGGCTTACTGGTGTAAAACATGTTTGTTGGGAAAAGCTTTCGCGAGTCAATCCTATAATCACGTTACGGAAGGATTTCATAATGATGAAATTGCTCATTTTAACTACTAAAAATCAATCACACAAAGCCTTACTATACAATATTTAGGGGTGGATCCTGGATTTTCAGATGGGGCGCATACAGGTTTATTTCCAAGTTGATAATTTTCAGTAATCCCAAAGTATAAATGCAGGTGACCTATTATTATGTTATGAATGATAATCTATGGATGAGTTAAGTGACAATGAGAAGCAATGAAAACAAGCCCGTAGGGAGTAAGAACATAACTAATTGACCCATTCGTCATGCTAATAAACGCTAATTTTCCATCTAGGTTGATCAAACAAAGAGAACAGCTCCATGTTGGCTTTAAATTGTGGACCATTGTCTTTACTTTATCATGCTGATGGTTTTGCAATATCTGAAAAAGGGCCGTATCCGAGTTGACGGCTACACTTTCAGATGTTGCTAAGCGTATTGCTAAGGATCGCAAAATCCAGCCGTAGCCGTAGCCGTAGCCGGTAGCTGTAGCCGCCAATTCGGATACGGTCTGACTATCTTCTGCGTTATGTTTAAATTTGTGTCCTTGTGTATAGTAGTGTGAATTGTTTAATATTCTTGTATTAAAAATCCAATGTATGCATCCACACTTCGGTATTTTTGCCGCCATGTTTGCATTTTTAATAAATCTAAATAACCGGCTTATTCTGTCAATGTCACTGTATTATTAAATTTAAGCCATAAACCTAACATTGGTGCTAAGTTACAGTGCATCAATGTTGTAAATATAGAGTAGGCGTTTAGGCAAAATGGAAATAATGGTCTATGCATTATAATATCATTAATCAATTACATAATTGATGCAATGACGACTGCAATTTGATTTTAAAATGAAATCTCCATCCATTTCCCAATGGAGTTCGATTCAAGTTAAATCATGTTTATTTTAAATTGATGTGTAAGTAGCTAAAGCGTTTGTAGGTGATAAGGTTAAGTTTCATACGAAGCGATAGCTCGACATTGATAATGACCTCAACATTTTGAAGATTTATTCCGCTTCGGTCGTTGCGCGTGCGCTGTTGCCTCTCGCCCATCAATCAGATGTCATGGTAAATCATTTGAAAAACGAACAAATCTCGGTGATTTTAATTTAAACACCTCGTTTATCTGTGATTACGAATCGGCATGAAAGAGGTACAAATTTGATACGAAGTATTTTGTACTCACGATTTAAAAAAAGTGCAATTCCAACAACAATTGGTTCCAAGAATTCCCCTCGTTTCATTTGAAATTGTCTCTATTCTTAGCGAATGTGAATTGACAAGGAACCTCTTCTGTTGATTATGAATCAATCAAGGTTGTTGCTTTTTGTTCAGGCGATTATTCTCGAAAGCGTTCGTCCTGAAGTTATTTGGCAAGCTAGAAACTCCTCAATCGTGTTCGGTAGCGGCACAATAATGTTCATGCCTACGGCAGCGGCTTGGCTAAATCAATTTAACTGCGAGTAGTGTCACTATTGATTCGCTTCGTCCGGGATTGTACATGTACCTCTACCGCTTCGGTGCCATCACAAGAGGACAATCTGATCCTTTATGATCAATGCTAGATCGAAATATTCGGGGGCTTGACCAGTCGGACCTTTAGCAGGTGAAGTTCTGCATTCAATTACACTGGATATTATCAACTTGTTTTTATGTACAACCTTTAGGGGTAAAAGTAAATGATAAATCTTTGCGATATTGTTCCGGTGATAATTGATTCGGCTGGCTATATAGCCATCTGCATTTTCTCTTGTTTCTTCATAATCAACGCCCGCGCGTAGGGTTTCACAAAATCATCTGCTCTATAAATGCGGTGAACGTATGTTCAAATCCCACCTGAGGACTGGAGAATGCCCGAGTATACCTGCATCAGTTTAGGCGACCGTCAAGCAAATAAATTTGACTCTTTGCATCTATATTAAAATAAAATTCACCAAAAAGTTTCACTAAATGATGACCCTGCATTCAGGTGACATCAGACGCATACAACAAATCTAAGGCTAAACGTTAACTTTAATGTATGGTGGCCCCGTTCTTTTCCACACTGCATGCGTTTTAATGATAGTTAAAAGACATTATATTGGCCCAACTCGTTGATCGATCTTTTAATCTGATGGCCTAATTCTTGATGTATCACGGCCGCATTGATACCAATCAATTTGTCCGATGATTTCTTTTGAGAGGCCGTCAAGTTCGGGAAATTTATGATATTGAATACGATCGTAATGCGGCTGACGTGCCGAATAACTTGAAACGATCAGAAATGTTCACACGTAGAGTGTGTGTTAATTATGCTGTCTTGAACATGGTATATAGCAGGTTTGATGGCGTTCTCAATGGTATATTAAGAACAAAAACTAGAGCTAAATGCTTAGAGGCAAGCTATGATGTGGAATTATTCTTAATCTGACTGACAGTTAATCAAGTATATAGTAATTCTAACAAATTGTTATCGAAATCACGTCTTTAATCTTCAACAATAGAATTTGTTTTTCTTATCTTAGACATGCTATGATGCATAGAAGACACGCGCCTATACTTCAATGCTGTTAAATAACACAACATGTTGGTCTCAAATGTGCTACAGTGCGATGCCTAATTAACTTGCTACAATTTATCAAACCGCGTGCAATAAAAAATGAATCAGTGAGTTTCCATGATTCAACTCATATTCCGCAAACAGCTATAGAGTGAGGATTAACCACAAACAGTTACTATCGAAGTACTTACGGCGGTCCATCTACAAAGGACCGGACTGGGACGTTAAAGGTCGCCGTATAACGGTACTTCCGCCCCGGTTCCTTCACCGAGTCAAATTGGATGAAATCACCAAACCACAATATTGTCGCGAAGACGTTCAGAGAAAAGTGAAATTTGTTCGAGGCATCATGGGATCCGAGACGTCAATAAGTCAACAAGGAGCGGATTAAAAAATAAGTCCATGCTGTTTTATAGATCAGAAGGTTTTAAAATGTGTCTAAGAGATTAAACACAACCCATTTATTCAATCGAGCGTGATGAATGCACAGTGTTGGTTGATTTACAGTGTGGATGAGAAGGATGTAATGTCCCTTTTAAGTTAATTGGAAACATTCAACGCCATGGCTTTACCCAAGGTCAACACAGTAATCAGCGTGTAATAGGGTTTCCATTCAAAATAACACGATGGTCATAAAATTTTGTCATTTTACATCTGCAGTCCCTCACCTGGAGCCGATAATAAACAAGTTTGTGCCATTACAATAACCACTACATCATCTTCAATGGAAATTGCATTCTTATGCCATTGCGCTCATAAACTTCCGAAGATACTAAACCGCGTATCTTCTCGACTCTATACTTGAACGAGTTTATCATCAATCTGCTTGCTTTTACACTTTGATAATATACAACGAAAACATTGCCATTATTGTGACACTCATGCTATTCTGTAGCGTAGTCATCTACCAGAAATTGCATGTCCTTGAAAGTGCGCTGCAATCTTAGCTTGCAAGAAGAACATTTCAGGATTGTCCTTGTGGATAAATTAGGCCATGATGTTGAAGCATATTGGTCTATTTCACCACACTTCACGGTCCTTCATCTATTCACAGGCAGATGGATACCAAACTGGCCTAATTGTTGACAAATTTTGCCTCATAGTCTGCTTAATTTATCCGGGAACAAACAAAAGTGTATTCACTTGAGATAGAGGAATCTCCAGGGCAGATTTTAACCAGGGGAAATTGTGTATTGGATTAAGGGCTCTTCAGACAGTAAATTGCTGCGGGGTGGAGAGAGTTTTATCGGCCGGGAGCTACGGAGCTGGAATACGCTATTAACCAAAGTACATTGTTGTCTATTATTTCGGGAAACATCGACCAAAGACATTACCATTAATAAGGAGTGTTTGTACTGTTTATACAGTTGATAAACTTTTGCCGCTCGGTATACGTAGTGTTTTTTATTGCTGTTTCCCTCTCTTTATTAGCATGTTTGTTTTGTCTTTTATTTTCGTCAACATGATTAACTTGGTCAAGTTTTCTGCACTGTCGTGTATAAACGCGTGCGCACTGCGTCGATTTGAGGATGACAACGCATTTGGTCGGGTTGACTCAACCAGTCAATTTTCCAGCTCTTTACTCGCAGTCCTTGTGCGAGCAAAGAACTTTAAACATTACACTTATCTACTTGGAAGAATAATTTTGACTTACCAGTAGATTCAAATCATAGACAGCTCTAACCAGTGTTTTCTCTTTTGCAACAGAACTTCCGTCCGGTGGACGCTAGGTATGAAGTCAATGGTGGCTCTGTGGACTGGGGTACTGGTTGCACTGTGGGTTCAAAGTCAAGCATGTTTAGTTCAAGACTGTCCGGAGGGAGGGAAGAGGTCCAGTTATAACACAATCAGACAGGTAAGTCAACACCCCTATAACTACCCCAAACCCATCCTACAAGATTTTAGTAGACTCTGTTTATCACCTAAAACTACACTGCAATAAATGGAGTGGTAAAATTGACACAACAGGTGTTGTCACATAGGCCCCCCTATAGATACAACAACAACAACCAAAATTAACATGATAGGGTGTTAAAATAACACCAATGTAATGTTGGCAGAAATTTGTATTATTTTAACACCCTATGATGAAAATGTTGATTCTTTCTTTGGTATCTATAACTATATAGCCCTTTTCAAACTACTCTATTCCCCGTGGAATAACGGTAAGCCTTTTCACACTATGATCGCTTTACCCCCTGTCTGCCCCGGCAATGGGCATACCCCGGGGAATAGCCACCCCTGCTCCGGAGTAGGGGTAAGCGGTAAAACCCCAGGGTATTCTTGAAACATGCAACAGAAACACTGTGGAATAGGGACCCAGGCGGGGTTAGTGTGAAAGTGCGCCGGGGGTAACCGTAGGGTGAACAAAAACACCAGGGCCTCCCCGGGGCTGTATTCCACGGGGATGAGAGATGCAGTGTGAAAAGGGCTTATGTGACAACACCCATGGTGTTAGTTTCAACACCCACGTTTTTGCATGCAGTGTAGATTCTGATTTGTACAGCAAGACCCCGATTCTTAGTTTGACATGCTGCCCATATCAATGTATATGTGTGTGTGTGTTGAGTTACCACACTGCTGAAGGATTTTGAAAGAAACAAGAACATCCTGATAGAAGACATGTGACTTTATTGAATAAAACGCTCACTGAGCGATAAACTCCAAACTCCAATCGGAAAATTAGTTTATTCATTTCTCATCAAATATGGCATTTCAGACAGAAATATTTCAAGGGATGTTTACTACTATTATCATCATTAGACCGTGTAAGTTTTGTGTAAATCTGTGATCAAAAGTATATTTTACGTTTTTTTCTTACCAATTCTGTAATGTTCCTTTAAGAAACAAAGGTCAATATTCATTTTCGGACCCTATCATACCAAATGAACGTTTATTGTTATTTAATTTCTGATTCGGTCGTTTATCAAAGTACAAAACATACAAACAGTCTCATTGTACTAATGGAAAACCGGGAAAATGTCAATGTAATTTTTTTTTAAATGGGAGTGCATAAAAAACAAGGATTGCCCATACCATAATGGCCAGGATTAACAAAAGTGTACTCAATCACGGAAAGTCTTCCAATCCAAACATAGATATAAGAATTTTCTAAATATCTTGAAAGTGCCATGAAGCTCTTAAGAAGATTACACCACACATACCCAATAAAGTACACCATTCACTTAAAAGACAACCTGCCAAGAAGATGCTAAATAACACATAAATTCGCTAGTAAGCAAATTAAATAAAATCATATGATGTACGTGTGTTGATTCTCTATATATATTCTTTCCTAAGCGAAGTTGCTTAACGCCTTATGAAACACAGCCCTGAAGGCTAATTGCATAAAATGTTGACAGAGGGTAGCGTAGTCTGAGGGGAATGAACACGAAAACATTCCCCTCATCACTTATCTATTAACCCATGTTGCCTCAGAAACAACCTGCTCTACACCTGTTATTTTATCATTTATATCAGCCAGTGGGAGCTGGGTTTAAGGGTTTTACAAAATTGAATTAAAAAGCACATTTTGCCTAAAGATGGTGGTTATACTGCGTTCAATCCGGATGTTCGTCATCAATCAAAAATGTGAAATGTTTCTTCTTATTGCTTACAATACGGCATTGGAATTTCAATTCAACGGGTTTTTTTTTAAAGCGAAACACAATTCATATTTTTGTAAAAGCATTGGCTACTTAAATCGTTTATTTGTTGAGCAATAGTTCTATGCAAGGATTGTTGCTCGTTTATGTAATTAAACTTTTCTTCGGTTTTTCATTTTATTAATGAAAATCTTAGGTCAACATCTTAAGCTATAGTGGAAGACTTGTGTTTGGTAAACATAATGCTGTACATGGCCTGAGTCACTCCAAAAGAATCTAAATTTGTGTCTTCGTTTACAGATCCACTCAACTCAATTAGTTATCTTAGACCTTTCATGGAACGCCTTCCTGATTCATTACATCTTTTTGTCCCGTTGGGTCCTTCTATATTAAAAGAAGCGGCAATATTTGACCGTGCTGTCATTTTATTTGCGTTTAATTCACAAGGGACAGAATTGGATGCTGGTGAGAACTTGGTCTTGCGTCAAAAACCGGTCTGAGCCACGAACAGGTCGGATTACGATACGTGTACAAATTAAAACTAGAGACAAACATATACAGATCTGGATTCTGTTTATTCGGCTGACTAGTCAACACGGTCTCTTGAATACTTGCAAATAGAAAAACTCTTCTTTAAATTATTTGAAAGTAGGGAGTGATTCGCACCATCAAGCGCTACCTTTCACACACGATTGTTTTTGCGACATGTCTCTTTTAACACTCTCATCAAACGGCTTGTCGATCTTATTTCTATCTTCGTCAATGATGAGAGAGTTGAATGCCTAGAGCAATACACTATACCTGTGCACTTTAAGATCACCGTGAAGACAATAGATAACCCCAAGACATTAGAGACAAACTGGAGTGCTCCGTTTAAAAAAAGATGGACAGAACCAAGACCACAAAACAATCCACTCGGTACGTTTTTAGCTCATTTCCTCTACACACGAGCCACACGTACTCCTTCCAGACAATACCTCCAAGGATCTGTGAATAAGACGACATCACAATTGCCAAGGTGACAGAAAACTGTCTAACGGTGACACCTTTTCATTCTCTTCATCAAATATCCGACTGGTTGGTTCCGGTCTATCTTGACTCTCTGGAGTTAGGGTTTCAAGTCCCTTGTGTTGAAATGGTCGGTAACCGGATTTGTGAAACAATTGACAACTAACCGCGAGTAACTGAATGAAGATGACCAATATTGGTGTGGTATTTATGCTGTCACGTAGGCATTTATAAAGAGTAATGCTTGAATTTGATTGAAAGCAACTTTTTTATCTCAGCTATCTCTAATCAATTGAGGCTTCTTTAAATACAGGTGGATAAAGAATCCCATAAAAAAGACATAACTTTAGACGGAAAGGGCAGATATTAACTAGGTCAAAGTAGTGATAGATTCACGCCATTTAACTATGCAATTAATGTTCAACACTCCTTTTAGTAAAGTTAACATTGCAGTTTAACTGCAAAAACAAATAGCACATATCGTGGCGAACGGACCACGCCCTCTTTCAATTTCTCTGAAACTTGAAACTCGTTGTGGTGACTGCTGTGGTTGTGGTTGTTGCTGTCGCTGTCGATGTCGCTGTCGATGTCGCTGTCGATGTCGTTTTGTTTTAAAATCAGAACAAAGATATTCTTATGGTATAGGCCTATTATAGCGTGTACAAATCACAGATGATTTAATTCTTGATCGAATAGCCCACTACAGGGTCATGACGTTGCAGCGCTAAATTTACATTAAGTGACTTAAGCATTTCATCAGATCAATTGAAAAGCTAGACAATGCAGACTCCGTGGTATAAGTCACTCTAGGTTACATCAGCATGTGTGAAGTTTATTACCAGCAGGAAGTGTAGATATTGTCAAAGCATCACCGTTATCGATCTCAGGGGGACATGGGGGTACATGTAATGATACGGACTATAACAGGTGCAGTGGAGGCGGATATCAAGAGAGACAAGGGTTCATGGCGTACACCTGACAACGCAAAGACACCGACCCAACCTGTTTGTCTACACGCGTCATCTAAGACACTTTCGCACCAGAGTGGAGAGTGTATAGTTAACACATTTAGACGGGGAAATCAATCGAATGCAATACACAAGGCATTCATGACCAGTGCGGTACCCAACTACAATCGTGACAACATCGTCGTCGATGAGAATTACCAAGTAAAGAAACTTCTTTGAAAATACTGAAGTGTAAACAAACCACAACAGCAACTTTTCAAATAAGTTTTAATGTTAGTGACCTATTAGTAAATCATGTTGCACCGAACAGAAATTGTCCGCGTCGGACATACATTATTTTGTGACCTCGAAAAGTATTTAATTTGTACAAACGAATTAAATATAATTATGATCATTGTTGTGCAACAAAACACTTGAAGTAATATTGCAAAGACGGTATGAACTATATGTAGATTCAATTTAATAAACGATCACTACCACCTTTCTAGCAATTTCGTATTTTATAAAGGTATCGACAAACTGTTTTTGATTGAAGAAAATAACAATTGAGATCAATATCTTTGTGACATTGTTAGTGAGAATACGAAATAAGGAAATGCATGTAACTACGCAACAACTTTCAGTTTAACAAAGTGGGGACAGAAATAGAAAGCACTACCTTCAGGTTTCTTTCTCTCATATGCAGCGATCAAAAATGTTTCTTGAAAACGCAAATCGAGTTTAAATTTGCTGACGACAATACATCATAACATGGAAATCGCCCTTGGTTTTGGGTTGTATTTAATATCTCACTATACCCTAGCGTCAAACACGCAAGGTCTAAAGCAGATACCCACGAGGGTATCTGGGTCTACTGCATTGATGACTAACTTGATAAGATTTGTTATCATCGAAGAATCTGCTCTCGTTTTCAACTTTCTGATTAGATTTACGATGATCCTTCGAGTGCACGCCTACATGTTCATTTCATACCCGTACAATGTGAGCGTTTCTGACTTCTAAAGCAATCTTGGGAGCAATACAACAAAACACTCTTCTATAGTTTGTTGATTGTTGTTTCTTACGAAAGAGAGACGTTGTTATTATCGATAGCACTCCTACGAGAGTTTTTGGCTAGTAAGTGTAATTACCCAAAGGGCTTGGCTTTCGGCTATGACTGGGGTGAATGACTGACATAATCGTTACAGAAATATTTATGTTTTACTTTTATTTATTCTGAATATGAATACTTTACTCAAGGGAGGTTTACATAAATCATGAACAAACAGTAATGATTTAACCATTCTTACTTCGATATTAACGCACTGGCAGACTTGTCAGAGTTACCACTAAGAACCCTCCACCTTAACAAAAAATATATAATGAAGAAGACAAAGAAGTTGCAACAGGGAAAGGACAAGAAAGTGTATGTCGAAGACTTCTCTTTGTTCCCCGATTTTATTTTTCAACTTTCAAAACGAGAGTATTCTAGGTCTGTCAAACCATCCGTTTCGCCCACACTTTGAGGAAGGATTCAGCACATTTAATTCTGGTACAAATAATCATCCTTATGAAAGGGCTCATCCTAAGCCAGGTCTAATTTTCAACAAGAGTACGGAAAATTCGTAGAAACAGTGTACAAGTGAAAACTACATACAATTTGCATTGTCTGTAGAAGTTTCCTATATGGACGGTTTCTTCTAAAGAGAAAGTCGATATTTTTTTACACTAACATTTTCTTGACCCGAGCACGAGTGCATAATTCGTTCTCTGTTCACAAAATAAAAACAAATATTGACAAACGAAACCAGAATTATTCGACAACGGCCCTTTTCAAATGAAGTAATAGAAAAAATTCTTGTTCAGTTTAAGGCCAAGCAACTCAGATAAACATTTTCCAAGGTGAAATTTGTGCACCAATCTCAGCTGAATACAAAGTTTGATTTAATCTCTTCTATCTGTTCTGCACACTACCTTTATGATCAAGGTCCTTCATAAAACACATCAAGAAGGAGGCGCTCCAACGACTAACGACCTTGACCCTTTTTTAATGGTAATATATGAAAGATTGTTTTTTTTTCAGGGCTCCTGCGGTATATATCTTTCTCTGTATGGAAAAGAAAAATGATTTTATTCACATTCCCCTCTTTTCTATTCAAGTACAAACCACTGCAGCTCCCTTTTCCCTGGAAAACAGAGGGAAGGCTTTTTCTAATTTTGAAAATTAACATCAGTATGTGTGAGTCATTCTTCGCATGAATATAGTTCCTGTAAACAACAAGAGTTCAAAACTAAAAACAAAATTTAGCTTAAAGAACCTTACTTTTACGTTTTTCAACTGCTTGAATTTCAAAAAGAAAATTTTCACTTGACCACGTGTCTTGTCGCATAACTTTCACAAAGCCTGAAATATACTTGATTGTTTTTTATTGCAGAAATTCTAGCAGGATGTTGTGAATAAATAAAAGAATTCTGTATACAAAAGTAAATTTTCAAAACTGTGATAAGCAGGACTTGTTAAGTTGTAAGACTATATTGGTCAAGAGCTTAATTAACCGGACTATATATATTTCTAGCCATAGTATACAGTCAAGCCATATCGTATAGTGCATGAATATTATTATTATTTTCTAATAAAGCTATACGAAGAACAAGGTCAGCACGAACTATTGTGAAGACATTTCGCAGTCAAACAGAAAAGGGTAAAACGTGCGTGCAAGAAGGAAAACAAATTAATAACTGTGCTTGGAAAATCAAAATAACATTGTACATTTTTGAAGAGGCTGTCTCCTGGCCTATTTGTGCAGCTTCCATAACTCATGGTTGAAACGTCAATTATTTCAAGACATTTGACTCCAAATCAAAAACCACCCAAGCAATGGCATCTTCTCTTCCACGTCCCCATCGAAAATAAAATCGACATTTCACCAGAAGGAAACCATCCATAAACAAGTACAAGGACAGCCAATCATCAGTCGGTTGGAAAGGGGGGGGGTGCAGATATGATGAATAATTTAACTTTGAAAGATGCAGAACAAACACCGACACTGCTCCGTCTTGAAGGTGTTATTGGCTTTCTATCAGAAATATTTGCACATGCTTGAAGGTTCTCCCAGGGCTATACGACTACCTGATGTCCAATTTGATATATTAAGCCTTTAGAAATATGTACCGCGCAGTTAAAATTCTTCCACATTAACTTATCCTTCAGATGATATTTTGTATAACAATAACCGGAAGGAATCCATTTGATTGTGTTACATGATAAATGACCTGACAGACTTAGTGTGTTATAAATAATTGTAAAAATGATTACTTGTAACAAGGTGTTTGTTCCGAAATCTTTCCCTGAAAATATTTTTGCCAAGGGAGTTTCACTCGTTGAAATGCAAACAATGGACAGAGCTGGGAGCTGTGTTGATATAAAATAGGCCGTGCATAGCCCTCAATTTTAGACAGAATTTTTCCACAGGGCTAAAATGTGCGAAGAATCGAAAACAATTTATGTTTTGGAACTTGACAGAAAGATGGTACACGTTGTTGGTGCATGCAGGGCGATTCTGCCGACTGGAAAACTCCATACTAAATAAAAGTGTTGTCAATATCAGATTATTTCAGACAAGATAAACTGTTTTCACGTTCGATAACAAGTTACAGGTGGTTCCATAAGAAGCCATATCGACTGTACAAACACATCAACCTTGGAGAGTTCAAGGGTCTTACTTTATTGTACCCTTGAATACATTTTGCAATTGCCTTTTAATATCCATGCTATCATTACACCTGTTTTATGTAATCAACACCATCTAGACAGGTGTTTGTGATCAGCATGTTCGCTCCTCTTTAAATCGAAAAGTCAAGCAGCATATTTAATTTAGATAATGATTTTTGACGAGATTCACCAGAGTACGCTCTCTTGTAATGTGCCATCCGCCGTAGACACTGACGAGAGGACTTAAAACAAACCCCCTACAGTACAAAAAGAAGATCACGAGAGTGCAAGGTTTAACATGCATGAAATGTATTCTGAGAATGACATCTTGGTTTAATTTCATTGTCTGTAGCGTCAGTTAAAGGATACCACAGTGCTCTCTAGACACCATACGTAAGATGGAAGATTCTGAAATAGACACCCTTCTATTACTCAAGCGTCTATCATCCACACTGTTCGGTACCTCTACACGAATAGTACTAAACCGACTTAACGTGTCTTCTGCCCTCTTCAGTCAACTTAATTTCCCTTAACGCGTGATGTTGGACTTAGAGAAAACTGACACCACCTTGCGAGTAATTTAAGGCACAGTAGAAGTATTTAACTTCTTCTTGATATTGACCGAGTAAGCTTTATGGAGTTGGAAGCTAATTTTATAGCATTTTTAGTACTATTATCAAATCTAGGAGAAATTAAAGCACTGTTGCATCACCAAGCACTGACCTTAAGTTGCTACTTGATTTTCTTGGATTGAATCAGATGCATCTTCTTGTAAGAAACATCCTCTGCGTTGTCAGTTTATCGGAAGTGAACGAGAAACCAGATCTAGATTCAATCTTTTTGTATCTTTTGAAGTGCGAGATATCCAGTCTATTTGATTTTGCACAGTACTAAACAGATGCAGAAGTTACATGAAAGCGATAACCCATAATTTATTGTTCAGAAATAGCGCATCAGACTGTCCAAGTCTCGCTCGTATTTGAACTTCCAGGATCAAGTTGGTCCCAACCATGTAGAGTTTTACATCATGCGTAATCCTTTTTCTTACAATGCTTTGGTTTCACGTAGTTTATGGCCATAAAATGTTTATCTATATTATTGAGAACGAAGAATTTAGCAGTGAAATAATTTTACGAAAGTAAAATAAATTTCACAAAAATCAACGAAGAAAACCCGAAAATAAGACTTCCGTTTCCGATTACCTGTAAACAATTAAGAATGTTGCCGTACTGCCGTTCATGTTATTATTAAACCTATATAATGGTTGCACAAATTTAAGCGTTATTCGCAATTGGGGTTTCTAAAAAATAAGCATCCTCTTCCCAAGTTGTGATTTTGTTTCAATGTTAACAAGTTATATTTAAAAATTGAAGTTGTATGCATAACAAATTGCTAGGTATTTTTTATTTTTAAGACATTTGTATTACTAAAATTTTAAAAGAAGATTTGATTTCATAGACAAATGCAATCTTCGTTTGAATGTTTTCTCGTTTTCAATATGCGCGAGACTTGCCAGGTCTATAGCCTTGACTGAACATTTTTACACTAGAGACGACAATTTTTTATACTTTATTTTAATACTTGTGATTCATCGTTCAGAAAATAAACATTCCGACTCTCAGAACGATTTTTTCCCCTGTTTGTTCCCCTATTTTTGTTCTTCCTATTTTGTTAAATAATTGTTCACGGCAGATGAACTTCCTCACAATTTCCTCACATCTCACACTCAACTTCAATTCTCTGAAACGTTTGTGCTCATAAAAAAAAATCACTTTTCATCTCTTACACAAAATATATTTTGGTAAGTTGTACGGTACATATTATAATTATAGTTATGTAGCCGCACTAATACTCACAGAAAAGTACTCGACTACAACTCTGCTAACTGAAAACACAATCGAGAAACCCGTTCTAAAATTATTTTAAAATAAGGTGTTTTATTTCCTCTCTTTCTCCTACTCTTCTGCAGTGCCTATCCTGCGGACCTGATGGTATGGGGCAGTGTGTAGGCTCAGCTATATGCTGCGGCGATTCCTTCGGCTGTTTTATGGGGACAAAAGACACACTCGTATGTAGAGAGGAAAGTAAGATCTCCACACCGTGCGAGATTGTTGGAGAGACGTGTGAATCTATTACTGATGGGAAATGTGTCGCAAACGGCTTCTGTTGCAATGAGAGTAAGACGGTTTTTATATTTCTTAACTTTCCCCTTTTGTGATTATTTGTTCTTTTTAAGAGATTATAATTCTGATGTTTTTCAATTATCAAAGTTATGGCTCACTGTATTCCCATCAAGCGGTATCATCAATCAGAGAGTAACTAAATACAATTTTTTTTTTTTTTTTTTTTTTTGTAGACGGGAGTTATTTTATAAAAACACATCCAGACTTAGGCTTGTCTTGAGCCGGGCTCATTTTGGAAATAATATTTGTGGGTGAAAACTTCAAAGAAAACGTGTCAAAATGATCCGTAGTTCAGTTACAAAATGAGAACTTTAAACCACTCTTGATGAATTTAAAGGGGGTCAGAAGGTGGGGCTATAACCGATCCAATTGCATCAACAGGAGCAACAAGAACGTGGGCATAGATACGTGAAACACCAAAACTCATTTTAAAGGTCAATTTGGTGTAATGAAAACTCCCCCAGACTTCTCCGTAATACTTCTATTCCATTATGCATCTTAGTCTTCCCACACATGGATTATTTTACTTATGATTAAACAATTCTAAAACAACACCATCATTCCTACTCATCATCGGATTTTATGTTATAAATCAATATTTGCTCGGCGAGTATTGTTTCTATAAAGCCGATCTGATCTGGCTGATTTCCTGTCTATAATCAAGCATAACTTAAAACAACAAAATGACCGATTGATTGGAATTATTAAGAACAAAGCTTCCGTCATTTAAAGAGATCCTATCCCAACATGGGAGCTTAAATAAATTCTTAGTGTAAAGCATTTCCTGCCTTAACGGATGCCGAATGCTATGGATTGGCTTCAATTCCCTGAGCTCTGTAGAAAAAACGGTTCTGCATCATGTGTTGAAGTGTAATTCATTCAGAATCATGACTCATTTATAGGATTAACTTCCCTAGAAAGTTCAGAGATAAAACATTAAAAAGCATAAACCAATTTGGAGCTAGATACAATTGTAAATATATATTTGAATAGAAATTACCTCATTTACCTCCAGCAAGATTGTCTGGAATGTTATTTGTTTTTATTATGATATCAACCGAAAGATCACCACGTGTTTTACTTCAGTTTAAAATTGAAAAACATGCACGTGTATGGAAAAACTTGTTTTTTTATAAAATGTAGCCCAGCCCCTAAGCTTACGATACACCCTCGTCTATTTCTTGTTATCTTGTGTACAGGAAGCTGCTCGTTAGACGTAGCGTGCAGAGCACCCAAGACAGAACAGAGAGGTCTTAAAGACAGACTCAAGGAGAGGATTCTGGATGCCCTCTTGCGTCAACCATGAATTCCCTCAACTTTGAAGCCCACAGGGGTAGACCTTTCTTGATTATTTTGACCCACAATGCAATGCGATACGGTCACGTGGCTTTCATACTCATTGGACATTAATATTATTATCATGCTGTGACGATCTTTGTGAGGTTTCCAATATGCAAAACGCATAGACACATATCAAAAGATTATTCTTCTGTCAAGCCTCGATATGGTCAAATTGGTTTGTATCGAAGAAAACAAAATGGATGATTGATGTTCATGATGTAATCGTTCATTTTTCGTAGAGTTGAAAACAGTGTATTTGTGGATGATGAGACTATTTGGGGCACGTAATGTACCGTATCGCATTGCACTGTGTGTCAAGAAAAGCTTTATAGAAACGAAGATATCCTCATTAATTTAGATATTTTATTCAGATTGCTTTCTTAGAAAATTTAAGAATACCGTTTGGTATTCTTGGAAATTAAACGTAAGTTTTAAACTATTAATTACATAACAGTACTGGCGACATGGGTACTAAAGAGCAATACAACTAGGTTTGTATATTTATCACTGCTCTGCGATTATTCAATTCTGGTGCAATAAAACGAAAATACGAAGCAAAAAAGATTCGATAAAACAAAAGGGGACGGATGCATTTGCTATTACTCAACAAAAAATGTCAGACTGACATGAAAGTGTGTAAACAAAAACTGATGGCAACAATTGTGAGTTACATCAAAACGTTCAGTTCCATTAAAAATTAACTGATGATGTTGGTGTTAAAATGATTTTCCACTTAAACAGATTTAGTTGACTAAAATTTGAGTTTTTGTCAAGGTTATGTTTTGCATAACGTCATGTTTTACTATCTTTCGAAATATCATGATCAGTTGCAATTAAACCGTATCAATGTTCATCTTGAGTGAAATTAACAACAAAATAATCATCATTTTCTGAATAGTTGACACTCGTTCATTTTTAATATTTGGGTATTTCAAATAAAATTCTCTGTCATTTAGCACAATGGTATATAATACAATAATAATGACTGCTACGACGGACTTTGAAAATAAAGAAAATGTAAATAAAATGTAATTTTAAATGTAATCAAATTAACCTTTGAAAATCAATTGCACAACTGCACGCAAATGGCCCCAAAACAAGCAACAAAACGTATAATCGTAGAGGTAGGAAGAACACATGTAGGCCTATATCACGTGGTGCTCTTGTAAAATTTTAGAGAGGAAAAACCTTGCTAAAAGTCCAAACTTTAAATAGATAATTTTAACATTTACAGTGTCCAATTAATCATCACCTTTTCAGTCGCTTTTAGTTGTTTACTTCCCATAGAAATAAGTACATGTAGAATTAATTGAGCTGACTATTATGACTACGGTGATACTTTTCGACATACTGCGCAACTCATAACTTTTTCCTGCGTAGGGACCATTTTGACCTATTCTTAAAGTTCAGAGTTCAATGTGAAATTCTTGTATTTAATTATTGTGTTTTTGTTTCCCAACACACATCTAGTTGTTAGTCAGTCATATTCTGTGTATCATTATAGTTATGTGAAGTGGTTTCATTTTCGTTGAATTAAAACTCCACTGAACGAAACGCCTTTGGTTCATTGTACTCTGTTAGGCCACGTCCAAAACGGCAGTTGTGGATGCGGCTTGGTGTCATTGAAACGCCCCTTAGCAACAGCCGCAGCTGTAGCCGCAGCCGCCAATTCGGACACGGTCTTTATTCATTGTTTTATTATTACAGCACGGCGGACACCTGGTTTTTCGTCCACATGCGTAGTTGTCGTATCTTTGTTCAGTTCAATGAATACGTGAAAGTTCTATTCTCATTCCACGTTTATAAGAAATACCTTCTATTTCTGCAGTAGAAGGTGACGGTATGGGCTCACATTGAACAAAACAGTGCAGCTTCAGACTAATGTATATCAATTTATTTCAATGACGTCGTCAGACTGTTCACATTCTCAGTAAATTGAGAGTCATTTATCCAGGTTATATTGAAAGGATCTAAAAGGGGTGGGAGGGGGAGAGGCCACCTTCAACTATTAAGCAGTCAAAGCCCTTCCTAGTATTTTTACGCATCGACTGGCATTATACACATTGCACTCAGAGTTTCCTTTATTTACTTTGGATGAAACTGACAGGTCAGTCTCGACTTTAACTTGTCGTTTTTTATTAACCACTTATCGAACCTAATAACAGTCTCAAGAAAAAACGTCGACTGCTCCTTCGGAAAGAAGCAAAAAAGTACAGGTGAAGATTCCCCCCCAATTAGTCACATTTGAAGTAAGCCTTTCATTAAACTACATCACCTTTTTGCATTGAAACCTATAACTGGTCTGGAAAGAGTACCCAGAAGTAGACACTTCCGTTTGTTAAAGCTGTGCAGTTCAATAGAGCACAGGGACACTGTAAGTCAGATGTCACAAGTCACTTTCTAACCATTATATCGGCGAGGCAACTTCGAGTCCAGCGCCAATATTTATTTAGCCTGCAATCAGTCAAACGCGTCCATCCCTTTATTCCCAGCCCTGTTTTTCGGGGGGTGGATTTTATCGCTTTTCGTTCTACTCGGTTCCGTTTGGCTATTGATGTTGCCGGATTCTCAGTCAAGGAACGAGATTGCGCGAAGTCTCCACGGTGGGATGTCTTTATTAATTTCCTTTAACCTCTATAATCGTCTCGGTTTATGTGCATCCTTTTACTGAGCATCGTATGAAAATAACAGAAACTGCCCGTAATGATAATACGCAATATTACACATGACGATTAAATGGCAATCTTGGGATTTGGTTTATATTGAGAAAGCCGTTATAATAAAACTATCCGCACAGTCAACGCCTTTTGTCTGCATGGTTTCCTGTGCGTAAGTACTGTCTTGACACTGCCATGCATAAAGTACCAGACTTTTCCCTGCCTACCTCGGTTTCATGTCTCATTTCACAGAGCTGCGTAGGAAAATATCTAAACACTTTCTGAAAAGCAAAAAATAAGCAGGATACCAGTCACAGATCGTACTTGTGACAAGGCGTCCATTTTATCTGGTAACCTTTTTTGGGTAAGAAACATTTTTTGTGATAGCTATATTTTGTGCTTACACAGCTCTACGACAGTGGGCCCTGGGGATCAATGTTTGAAAATAAGAGTACAATTTAGAGGGCAGAGTCGTTCAAATAAATCTTTTGAAAAGCTTTCTACTTTGCTATTATTCCTTGACGAGACAACTGTAAAGCAAATCGTCATGCCAGCATTTGAAGGTTCATTCAATCCACAAGGCAATATCTACCAAATTTGTTAATTGTTACCAACATTTTTGACCGTCTCTCTAACATGGGAATGCACAAAGCACACAACTTGTTCATGGTTTATTGGAATTGGTGATGGACGCATGTTAAGAGTTTCGTCTTAACTCGGGATTACATTTGGAATGACTGACTTTGAACGTAATAAAAAGATAACAAACTATATTACGTTTTGGTCATCTGGGAGACGTTGTCATATCGTTTGCGAGGATGCGTTTCCGACTGGTGAATTGGAAGACGCACATATGAGTTTCTATTTTGATTGTGCCCTCAATCCAAAAGAACTAGGGGATCAAACAACTCCACAATCTTATTGTGTTGACGTCATGCATACCATTATTGACTTGCACTCAATTGATAACTATTTGGAGTAAAAACAAGCGAGGGCAAACCTCATAAAAAGTAATAAACAAAAATGTCAAAACTTTAACATAAATCTTTTCGAATATGAAAAGAAATATTATTAAGTGCGCGCCGTCTTAGAAGATTACATAAAAACACGGTAGTATACACAATGACAATCAATCATGGCGTACGTTCTATCCATTGAATCACAATTTGCTTTGGCCTGTTTTTTTCGCACATGACTTTTGTGAAGTTTTCTTAAGACTGGATTTCTAAAGACGTTTTACATTGTTCCTTGGATCTTTTTGATCCACTGTGTGTGTCAAGAAATCAAATGCAGTATGCTCTAGTAACAGAACAGTAAATATGACTACCCTAGCCCCTAATCCGACCCCCGATAATATGATGTAAACTAATAGCTCAGTCATCCCAAGAATTAATAAGTATATTTGAAAATTACAAAACTAAAAATCAACCAGAAATTCATAAATTAAAAAAACTAAATTATTATTTATATTCTACTCTTTTTATTTACTATTGATGGTTCCTTTTCGAAAAAAAATGCATGATCTAAACAAAGTTATAAAATGTGTAATGCACCTGCACAATTTAATCTTTAGTCTTGTTTATGTTTTATTTCAATAAAAGCAAACAGTGCAGAAATCCACTAACTCAGTATTCAACAAAACCGAGAAGCCATTTTGGTTTTTAGAAGTTGTTCTCTGAGTACCACAACGAACAAGACATTGAGCTTCCCTGTGTTGACTGCCTTTAATTCATCCAAACATAGCATAATAATAAATGTCCATAACTCTGCCAGTATGTAAGAGACTGTTATACTAGGGTTGAAATGTGAGGTCACTGCTATACCCTGTACTTCTATTTATCATTTGGTGGTCGGTATGTGGCATGGTGTACCCCACCCCCCCCCCCCTTCACCCCGTATTGAGTCCTAATGGGTGTCTTCATTGTGTTCTGGGAATCTCAGGGAGTCTTTAGAGGATTTTAGGGGTTACTTCTATACAAGAGGAAAAGAGTGTGTTATGGGAACATTATGGGGACACCCTCTGCCCACGGAGGATGCTCTGCCACATATTGGTCATGGCATACATTTTATTTACGTAACAAAACAAGGTACTTACTAATGATATCCAGACACCGCCATTTGATGTAAAAGTCTGCATAAAACAGTCATCCTAAAGTCCACATTCCACGCAATTTTCCGTCCTACTTCACCGCAACCAGTACCAAGTCGATACCATGTTCCATAAGTAACCCAACTCCAGACTACAACGGCTAAATTCCGGCATTAGTTCCACTCAAACTTGGATAACTCTGTCCAGTACAAAGTTTACGGGACTGTTCGTAACGCTTGCAATTGGTAATGGCGGACAGGCAGTTCAACGACCCACGTTAGTTAATGCACAAGTTATGTAAGTGGTACTGGTAGTGCACTCTTCACGGGTAACCAACACATGAAAAAGTAACACTTTAACAATGGGTTTTTTCTTCAACAGCCGTGCGCGGGAATTTGAATACGGCTGCTCGTTCACTTTTACGTAACTACGGGATCTATATACGGTGAGCAGAATTTGAATACGGCTGCTCGTTCACTTTTACGTAACTACGGGATCTATATACGGTGAGCAGACGATAACTTGCTTGGTGCTTTAAACCAGCAAACTTGGTGTATCTAGAAAGTTATTGAGAACTTCATCAATTGTTTATTTTCGGCAAATTTGAAAGGTACCGAGTATCAAATTGTGACTTGATAGTTTCTATTGATTTTTCAGCTGAGCATAAATAGTTTATTATCAGCTATAATTGCAAGTTTTGCTTGTTCTCACCAAAACACTCTTGCTTTGCTAAGATGTAACACGAAGAGCCATTCCAACAGCTTTATTCCACGTACTGCATCTCTTTGGAACTCCTTGCCTGGTGCATGTTTCCCTCCATCCTACAATCTAGACTGTTTTAAGAGGAATATCAATTCCTACCTTCAGCTCCCTGAGTTATTTTCCTCTTTATTTTTTTTTATTCCTGTAGCCCCTTACCAAGGGTGGCTTTTAGCCTTGTTTGGGGCGAACTTGCATTACAAAATAAATAAATATATTATTTGCTCTTGTGAATCGAGAGTTTCCTTTAAGAAAAAAACAATTGACGTTCTGACTTTAAATGAATTGGGAAACCTAATGTGGCCATGCTTTGTCAACATCTTAAGGGAGTCTTCTTGTGGAATGAATGGAAGAGAAATAGAAGTTTGGATACTATAAAATATGTTGAAGTAATCTTTATCATACGTGCGTTCTTTCTAAAATGGACACTGGTTTAATATGATAAATTAACCAAGAGACGTGGAGATTGTTTGGGGGTAATTAATTTACCCCCCCCCCTTTGTTCTTGTCATTGCTATGGTGATGCTAATGACCCCGGAGACTCAAGTCAATTCTCCCAAAGCTTCGTGCTGAATGGAGACATAACGAGAGGCAGATTGTTGTTTTATGTCGCTTTCTTATTAAATCACAACGTGTCTAACCACATACCTCAAAACGAACCAAATATGACTCAATCTCGTTATACGTCAATTGACCAATGCCTAAGTAGATGCAATAAGTTATTGAATATGTTTTCCCCCGAGCATGCTTAGCAAATACTTCACACCTCCTGGTGTGATATGTATGTTATAAAAAAAACTTTGATTTACAAGTTACCATTGTTGGTTTACTCCGGAAGAATTTGGAAACTTAATTCCGAATTGCTATTTGGATTGCTTCAGCCCGTCGTGATCTCATCTCTCCCCCTAAAACAGAAAATGGATTGAAAAAATCACTCCGATTGATTGAAATTTCGGGGACAATCAAGCGAAAGATTTGTCGCCAGCCTTGACGGGAATAAGTAATTTTCAACTGTGGAAATATTGTCAAATATTCCCCGCCTACAAAATTACGATTGATCGAAATTAATGATATAAAGGGACGAACAATTTTGTTTTAACGAAACGTTCATTTATTTTCAACCTGCAGCTTTCAGGAATTTAAACGTAACACCATAAATGCATGATGGTGTCTTCATATTTTGACAAAACAAGTAGAGTTTGCCTTGGAACCGAACCTGAGTTGATTACATTCGTTTCAAGACAATGTAAAGGCAGGATATACTTTTGGTAATTGCAAAAGGCTAGCATCCTCACTTGGTGTATCCCAACATAAGTATGCATAAAATAACACACCTGTGAAAATTTGGGTTCAATTGGTCATCGAAGCTGCAAGAAATTGAAAGAAAAAACACCCTTGTTACATAGAATTGTGTGCTTTCAGATGCCTGAGACCTGAAGCATTTCTCAGACTCAACTATTTTAGTGAGAAATTACCTCTTTCTCAAAAACTACATTACTTCATGTTTCGTACTATCAGCAGCTCTCAGGTGCTCCTTACTAAGTAAATTTTTATAGTAATATATTTTTTTGAGTAATTACCAAAAGTATCCACTGCCTTTAAAGGCCATAAAAACACCGCCCTCCAAAGAGGCAGTGATCATTGTTGTAAAAGTTGTCACGTACGGTGTACTTGAAGAAATGCCAAAACTTGTAACCTTTTAAAAGCCTTAAAAAAGGAGAACAGGTGTTCCATCTAATCCTATATCAATAGCAAGAAATGTTCCATTAATCAAAAGTGATGCAGGACAACAAAATCTACCGCTGTAGAATTGAACTATTATTTGTATAAAAAATGTCTTAAAATGTCCCTCACGCCTCCTCCTTGATCTTCAAGAAGCCTAGTCTGTGTTTCTTACTGTTCGTCTTGAGGCTGCTGGTTTTGTCTGAAAAGGCCTAACATCGCTCACGCAGAACCCAAATAGTCCAACTGACGTCACTATGAAATATAAACCGGCAGTGTTCTAAGAAAATACATTCAAATCTGATATGATATAGTATCAAATTATTACAAATTACAGACTTTTAACAATTAATAAGTTTACGATGGAAACTTGATGAAGCAGCTTTCTTAAGATTGACTTGGTGGCCATTCAAGGAACACCAGAAGATGTCATTGGGGTGCATGAGGCTAGAAATAATGGAACTCCCTTGACAACAGTTTAGAACTCAATAAATGGCATTTTAAGTGATCTTTATATATTCAATCTCACGGGGTTAGGATAAAAATGATAGAGATAAAATGATCAAGTTCCGGCTAACCTACTTGCATTATTCAAAGAAACTGGAGCCGGGCTAGAAGCAATGATATATCCCTAAACACAGAAGTACCGTGGCGTCTTCAAAGGACTGCTCACTAACCACCGAGAGACCCTTTTGGAGTTATGATATAAATGGTTCAGTGTGACATTAATACAAATGCCCGAGGCCCACAACGATACTGGCTAGCACGCTTCAATGACGCTGTTTGTTCCACCATAAATCCTTTGAACGTCTTCCTTTCTGCGTAACCGTGGCAACAGTGGGTAATTCTAAGTTATCAATTTGTGGAATCTACATATTGGCGGTGTTTTATGGCTGACATGATTTTTAAAACTTCAGCCTCAGGTTCCAAAGATAAAAGCAAATACAACTGCAGTTCGCACACAAGACAAGCCCTCAAATTTTTATTCTAAAACTGTACATAAATGAGGCGCTGCTTCACATTTGCTGCATTTCTTTTTCCATCGGTTCTTCAGATGAAATAATTGTGATTTTAGTCCGACCTAAATAAAGAGGGATTACAACTAAATCCAATTTGTCCTCTCCAGTCATGCATTATCATCAGCCGTTTTATTTGGAGCTCGTTATCTTCCAAAGGAAACAACTTTGTCTCAATTAAGTGTACCTCAGCATAAACCTAAACTTACCATGAAAACTCCAATTTTATCTCCCCGCTGAAAATGTGTGTCTCGTAAATCTATGTGTCACACGAATGTGTCACTGTCAATGTCACTGACAATGTCACAGAGACGCGTCACACGAAAAAAACATACATAGTTCTAACTTGTAAAGTGCATTGTTAATGAGTTGTTCACTCCAGTCATGCGAGTCGATTCATTTTGGTCAGAGATCCACGATTTCCGGTTTCACCAATCATGATTTGGTTCATAGGTTGGCATTACTATAATGTCGTATAATTGATACACGTAACAGGAGTGATAATTTGTACTTAAGCATCAGCACGAACGAAAAAGTACACTTGGCCTGTGACACACATTAATAATGAATTAATAAATGAATTTCACTGGAATTAATCGTTCTGACCTCGGCATTCACTTTGTAGCTTTGACCGCACACCCTTAAAATATTAAAATAACAAGGAAGAGAGGAGCAAGGTGCTATGGTGTTCTCAGCCAGCCGGATGCTTTACCACCGAACATCTAAGCTGCAATAAGACAAAACATTAAATCGTTGCCCGTGGATATCACTTTCAATCAATCCGTCGACCAAACACAATTGTAAGAAGGTACAACCACAGATAATGGCTTTCCCGCCAATTCTTTTCTGTACTGTTCCGGCCACGGGTAAGGTATTAAAAATTAAGGAGCTACTGGCTGTCCTAACTGCTGAGTAATGTTTCACAGTCACAGTCACGCTTCTCGTTTCACTGGTAATTTATTTCATATTTAATTAGAATGAAGAGAAGGTTGACTTGCGGACGATAGAAGGCAATGTCGAATTAAACAACAATTTGAAAGCACAGGATGTTCTGGATTCGGCTCAAAGCCATGGAAAGCAACTGGCCTTAAAATAATTAGGAAAATTGGCATAAAAATTGGTTATTGGTAAAATGTGGTCTTATTAATAAATTGGCGAGCAATTACAAAACGCATTTAGATATCAAGCTATAATAAAATCACATAGGCTAATATCAAAGGTGCATCGAAGTTTCGTTAAAAAAGGTCTTTGGTTGAGCTATACTTAATGAAAGAGAGGTGCGTTCTAAGGTTGCTACATGATGTATCATTAATTTAGATTCAGATTGTACAATCCTGGACGCTAGATGGCGACATACTATGTTGCTAAATCTAATGTTCTCGTAATAATTATGTGCAAACGCTCATATTTACAGAGACAAACTTAATTTGACCAGGTATGTCACCAAAAATATTGAAGATGATAGTGTTTTTAAAAAAAACTCTGCGGTTTATAGCTTACAACTGGTGACTGATATACTTTGAGATTGTTAATAGACCATGGTTTGTCACTTATTCTAAATCAGTCATGTATTGTTTTAGGAGAACAAAAACCATGTTGGGTCTCTCAGTGAATGACAATCATTTCGTTCTTCTCGCATACTGACTGTAACAAGCCTCTACTAATTAAATTTATACCGTATACTCTACGAGAGGGTGTCCTTGTTTAACAAGAGAAACTAATGGGAGGTTGAACAGAAATCAAGGGTTTTGTTGAGATACAATGTTGACGGTATCCACAATCAAGTATAGATACCAATAGTCTATTATGGTCTTCATTACTGCCGGTAAAAGTCATTATGACCTCAATCACTTCTGGTGAATATTTTTATTATAATCACACGTACATGTATCCTGTTGGAAATGATGGATACCCGTCCCTTCTACAGACACTGTAGTTTTACCAATATTGTGTGTGTGTGTGGGGGGGTGGTCTTTAGGCAAACCTTGGTTTCTATAGGGACGTTAATTCAAATGATATAGGATTACAATAGATTACACTTATTGAGGAGGAAAGCCGGCGATGATAAAGATTTCTTCTTTCCAATAATCTAGTTTAAATTTTTTTTAAACATACCCCCCCCCCTCAAAAAAAATGCCATGCCCGATAAGGCCCCAAATGTCCCCATGCTTAACACACTATTTTCCTCTTGTACGGAAGTACCCCCCTAATATCCTCTAAAGAATTTCTGAGATTCCAAGAACACAATGAAGACACAATTGGGGGGGGGGGGGGCGGGGGTACCACCATACCCCATATCAAGCACCAAAGAAAACATAAGGAGGAGTTAGAACACAAACTTGAACAAGCTTCCCATACGTTCAGGGCAAGCGAAATAAGATCAATTTAGTGTACATGTCCATTGACAATGACTAGTATTATGTATAACCTTCGTAGATGATTTCTTTGAAATTCGAATTCAGAATTTTATTTCAGAGTTATCACAAACATCTTGCTTAAAGTGGTCACTAAACTCTGGATTGATGTAAGACGGTACTGGTTTGCTTTAAATGTCTCTAAGAAAAGGCACATAATAAAATAAGACAGTGGATACCATGAGACAAGGTGCACCTCAATAGGTCTTCGTCTTGTACCCAAAGGATCCATCAAGCTAGAATAAAAAACAATACCAAACTAAACGGTGTTCATGTTGAAGACACAATGAAACATAGAGACAGAGATTTCAATCTGTCAGTCTCAATACGTAGCATCAATGTCACTAAAGTAGGACCATAGAGCCGTTATCACCCACAGTCATAGTATCATACGATAGTCTGGTGGCAATAAGGATGAAGTATAATGACCCTAAATAGGAAGAAATGCTCACAAAGATCAACGGAGAGTCATTTTCACATACATGTACTGCAACTCTAGTCGTGGATACAGAATGTGGAGTAGATCACTGCTCAAGCATAAACTATGCTCAAGAATAACGCGTGTAGGTTTAGGCTTGATTGTATCAGATTCTGTAATGAAACTCTCTTGGTGAAGATTGTAATGAAGTCTTGGTCCTATTTGAGTGGACTTGACCCCCAGAGACTTCATCCGGGTCATCACCATCTTCGTCTTCGTTGCAACTGACATGAGAAAGAAATGCAATTGGATTAGAGGATTGCTAAATCTAATTATGTGAGCCCTTATTAAAAAGCACCGATTATACAGTGCTTTACATACATCAGTGTTAGGGTAGAAACAATTAATGTCCTGTTTGTGTGTTTGATTGAATCGATTTCCCATATACGCACCTAAATATACCAATCAGAATCATTTTGATATCAAAACCATTACAAAATCATCTTCTATATTCAGTATGTTGTATTCGTGTGCATCACTTTTAACCAAACTGGTAAAAAAAAATTCGTTCAAATTAGCAAATGAGAGATTTAGAAAGAAAAACAATTATCGTTTGTAAAATCCCCGCATGGAGCGTGATCCCAAGCATCCTGGTCAACGCAAGGGGTACTCGACAACAAGCGGACGGCACTCTTGAACTGCCAATTAAGTTCGATTATTAGGCAGGTGGTTCAGTCGCCTTCATGACCCACTAGGGTACGTACTAATGACAACCCACCCATAGAAACGGGCATTATGGAAAAGAGCTGCTGCACGCCCTCGGATACAAGGCTAAGATGGAAGCCGTGGGTCGTGACGCCTGAAGAAAAATCTCCCCGGCAAATCATATACACCGATGTTTACATTTCCATATCGACTCGACTCTTTTGAAGAGTTCTGCTTCATCAATCAGACTAATAGATCATTTCTGAGAATGAATGTATGATGGAATGGTTTACAGTCAATAACTGAAATGAAATCTTGCACAGGTCGTGACATGGGAGGACTAGCTTGAACATGGGACTTAGACTCACAGACGCTCAACTCGTGAAGTACACAATTCGTAAACATATCACGCCGAGACTTATCAATTTGAATTTGGATCAGATAGCCCTCCGGAAACAATCTCAGTATTAAACTGTATAACAAGATGGTCTGAACCATGCACTTGCAACTTTTATTTGGAATATTTTTTTATACTATACACAGTGAAGTACTGGATTAGTGGGATTTATTTAAACTGCGTTGGCAACTGATTTTTTATGAATTTTATAAAAATAGTATTTATTTTGTCTATAGAAAGAAAACAACAAATTGAAATATTTTTGAACAATTTAAATCCTTAAATAACTAATGTCTATACTTTTGTCTCTTGCGAAAAGGAATAACATGACCTTGAACTCAAACCTGTTTTGATGTACCTTTTGCTTTTTTTTATGAATAAACACTTCAAAGAAAGAAATGTGATTGTGCCACAACATAAAAGTTCACGACTCTACAAATTACACTAAACACATGGTGATGAAAAATCATAACATTGTCTGTGAACAAAACAGCTTCAAATTATACACCAAGGTCACATGTTATGTGTTGTCAAATTGCGAACAAATCATATTAGTGCAAACGGCACACGACAGAACGTGATGATAATTCTTAGATACATATCTTTAAAGGTATTGTACACCTTTGGTAACAGCTCAAAATCAGTGTCCACATTTTGTGTGATTAAACATATGCATGAACAAACAAACCTGTGAAAGTTTGAGCTCAATTGGTCATCGAGGTCACGAGAAAATAGTGAAAAGAGATCTTATGTTTTTTCTGTTTTTTCAAATTATCGCTCGCGATAATTACTATTGTTTTACTCGTTTCTCAGAAACGATAGCATTTTAGGCAGAAATATTTTAAGGAACCCTTTCTACCATTACTTACTTTAAATCATGTAACTTATGTGTGAATCTGTGAACATTGTGTTTTTCGATCTTACCAATAGTGTACAGGGCCTTTAAAGGAACACACATTACCAATATATTAAAGATGCTATAGATTTGATCTTTGGCCGATTTCACCAGAAAACTTAGGTTAAAATTGTCCATGGCTATTTTTATAGATTTGGGGAGTTATAACATTTCTTTTAAGGGATGCATAAAAAGAAATCTACCCATGATAAATGGTTAAATTAAAAATAGTTAAAAAAAAAAAAAACTAAGCCTTAATTATTGTCGTGATCCTGTCATTACATCAATGTTGCATGTTACATATATTGTGGGCTTTGTCCGTGGCATATGCGAAAGTTTACGGTTTTTTGTTTTGAAATGGCATCGTCTGTTAAAATTCGCTCAGAAATGATATACAATAAATTCTTTCGGAGAAATGTGGGCCATACAACTTCAACAATATGCACGTGGAAAATTTGCAGAACATGTCCCTGTGGGAATGGAAAATGAAAAATAACTAAATAAAAAGGAGAAAGAAAAAGACATTTATTAGTTTCCTCCTACGTTCTGATTGCAATCAAGTTCAAGTTAAGGAAATCTTTGAGTACTTGAAGTTCGTGCACTGAGCTAAACAGTATGTGGTGTTAACGTAATGACGTCACTTCGAACGAGCATAAATAATGTTTTGTAGATTCTATCTCCGCAAGACAGAATCTCCAAAAGGACTTGTGTAATATTCACTGCCCGTATGAAGCGATTTATAATCAACGTATCTGGGCATGTAGGTCTCAATGACACTAATGAACATGAATTGTGTCCTCCACAACATCTATTAGACGTTCCATCTAGGCTATCTATAAATAAAATTTATTGAAGTAATAATTGGTCTGGAAAATAATTGGGAAGATGACACTGGATGGAACATAATAGCATGTGTTTGATAGGACACAAATGAGTTCTTCGCTTCGTCTGAGGATTACAAAGAGATTGAAACATTTGAACATCAGAGGAACTCAAAGACAGATAAACAAGACCCAATATATGTTTATCAAGGTATCTCGAGATTAAGACGTGAAAATGATTATTTAAATAGAAGTCTGGTGCCAGCGGGGGGGGGGGGGGGTATCGCCCACACGTCACGATTAGCTGTGTGAAACACACGCAGTTTCCGATTTGAGTTGGGTTTTCAATTTGAAATGTTTAAGCTGCATGGCCCGATTTCATTTCTTTGCTTTTTTATTAGTTTTTTTTTCCCCAGAACGAATTTCGATAGATGATGCTGTTTCAAAGTGGAATAAATTCACAAACTTTCGCATAATGCACAAAATATGTGTTTTAATATCTGATGACGCAGTATCTTTTAACCATAGCGCTATTTCTTTCTTCATATCACGTCTATGTTCATATGATAGTTATTTGGGTCGCCCTGGTCGCGATTTTTTGTTCTTCTGCAGCACACGTCGGCTATGGAGTCAATCAACAGTTAAGGGATAGGCTGTTCTTCCCTATCCCTTAACTGTTGACTCCATAGCCGACGTGTGCTGCAGAACATAAAGTTGTGCCTTGGTCGTACCGCATCGCATCTTCTACGCCTGACTGTCACCGCTAGTGGGTGAGTGGGTGTATTGTTCATACATAACACACATTACCTACAAATTACTTCAATCAGTCAACTATAAGAAGGGAGTGGAGCTTTTTTTGTAAATATTTATGCATATGAAATTCTGGAATCAATTTGGTCCAACCATAAACAATAAAAACTGACAGCCCGGATGTGACTGACAACCACCGAGAAAATCTATAAGGATGCAACAGGCGCGACGTGATGGGCGGTCGATTGGAGCAAACCCACGGCGCGGCTTGCAAGCTCGCCTTCACAAACAGAATAAGCAAGTTGCTGTGGTAACGGGTATTGTTTACATACGGAAGAGTGTCAAGGTTTCTACCCATATATCACTATTTGACTTGATGATGAGTGAAATTTACAATAAAGTAGCTTTTACGGATTAAATACCCGTACGGCATGCCGTATGTATTAACCAGATTCTAGAAAATTGCAAAACAAAAGGTCACTTCTTTTTTTACAAAATAGTAGAAACGGTTAATATTTAAAGCATTTTGTTGAATTTAATGCAACACTGGCAGCATTGCAACCAATCTTGCAACCAATCTTGGTATTGAAGAAACCAAACTCTATCATAACAGCCACCCATCCGGTTATTGTGTACAGCGCCCTCTAATGTCACGAAGACCTTTTTCTTGGTGTACAACTTGAGATCCAGCACTATCTTCAGACTCAGTCTTCGTTTCTGCTGTAATCTCAGTTACCATTGCAACGCGTTATAAAAGACGCCAAGATGGATTTCTGGTGATCCATGTCAAAGGCCATGGCAGCAGATACTGTACACCGACACTCATTAGACCACACTTCCCTAACCGTCAATCCCAAAATGTTTACAAGATGTAACTTTGTGAATGGCCAAGTACACACATCTCTGTACATGTACAATGTTTTTTAGTTTCTATGGCAATATTATATAAACAAGAGGAAATCAACTGATCAGATGAAAAGGTGTATGCCTGTAGTGTAAACCGATTACCTCCGTTTTTACAAAACTAGTAGGCTATGTATAATTGATAGTGTTAATGGGTCCATATGGATCGGTCTGGTCTCTTTTTATAATTCCAATCTAATTAGGTTTGTTTTACTGAATATCTTTAATAAAACTCCACTATGGGTTTAAAATTAACCTCCTTGGTATTTGACAGTAGCTTTAAGTGTCAACCAAGTTCAATCTGATTAAATGTTCTTAAATGTATCATACAGAATTGGTAGAGCTGAAAAAATAAACCTGCTTTGTGTGATCAACCACATACATGAAACAACAAATCTGAGAATTGTTGGCTTTATCTGTTGTGTGAGTCAGGAGAAAATAGTGAAAAATCATGCACAATTTTCAGCATGTAAACAACTTGTCCTTAATTTTGGTTGTAACAACCGAAATCCGCTGTTACAGTTTTTGATGTTTTTAAATACATTTGTTTCAAATGTGACTCCATTTCAGAGAGAAATATTTCACAGAAAAAATGTTACTAGTATAAACTTCATATCAGTAAGCTTTCAGACTCAAATTAAACGTTTTGTTTTTTATCCTTACCAATCCTGTGCATAGTATCTAAAGGGGGTTCATAAGATTGGTAAGATTCAAACTAACAATGTCAATAACTGCACATGGTATAAAGATGGTCAAGGTGCAAAACTTCCCTTGAAATTTGTTTGCTACAAATTCTATAGTTTTTGAGAAACGAGTAAAACAATTGGTTTTGATCTTGTGGGCCCGAAATCCGATGTTTGAAAACAATGAGGTTTTTGTTCACTATTTTCTTGTGACTCTGCTGACCAGTTGAACTTCCACTGGTTTATTTCATGTACAGTATATGAAGTGCAGATTAGTCTTTGACCAATGTTGTCCTCATGCATTGAAATTTAAGCCAGCATAAAAGCCATCTCAAGCCTGATACAGGCAATTTATAGACACAGTCACCACAAGAAATACTTTTTCAAATATATATTTCAAATATACTCAGTTTTAACTTAATTCATGCGTGTACAATAAGCACTATGTACACTATACAGTCATTTATCAGGCTATTATATTCCATAATGATAAAGAAATATTACTAGATATAATTTATTCATATAAGTGTGTATGCCAAGTTCAGCAGCCATTGAGGGTATATTTGGCGTTTGTGACATCACACAGGGATATATAGACCATGTAACCTGTGACATCACACAGGGATATATAGACCATGTAACCTGTGACATCACACAGGGATATATAGACCATGTAACCTGTGACATCACACAGGGATATATAGACCATGTAACCTGTGACATCACACAGGGATATATAGACCATGTAACCTGTGACATCACACAGGGATACATAGACCATGTAACCTGTGACATCACACAGGGATATATAGACCATGTAACCTGTGACATCACACGTCTACAAAAGAGCCACAGAGCCTGGACTTCCTGCAGGCACAATATGTACACAGCTTGATGGAAGAAAACATTAAATCTCATATTATGGAGTTTGCACAGCCTGATTTTTATCAACTTTTGATGAGGAAAGAAGGCACATCTCCACACATGTTTAGCTGTTACTTTTATAACTCTTCGATTTCTGTGGAAATTATGACACAAAGTGTAAAATCTTCATATGACCAGTGTAGTATCTTGCCTGCCAGAAAAGCCCTGGAATGTACAAGGTCACTTTTTTAGTAAACAAAGGTTACATGGTCTAAGTTGTTTTCAAACTCTGCACAGACATTTCTATGGTATAAACGCAAACATCCTCCTGTTTTTCTCAGCGAGGGACATTCCACTCTGTGGCTAAAGCAACTGCGATAATACACCATTAATTTTAAATTTCAATTACCTTATTCCAGTCCTCTAGGTTCACCAAAAACATGCAAACAATGTTGTGGCCAAGTGACAAAATAATTGCCCAAAATAGCGTTTCAAATTAACTCTTTGAAACCCCTCAAATAAAACTGACAAGACTTTAAACTGTGAGACAAAACTTGCGAAATGAAGAAATCTTCTCAGTGCTCCAGGATGAGATGTGAAGAAACTCTTCGTCAGAAATTGATGACACCAAATAGTGTTGGTACCATTCGTAGGTCTTCAAGTTTAGCTCGTAGAGTTGTACTTACCCTCTTAAGGTTATTGGAAAGAACTCTCTGCTTAGCAAGGGCTTCCTATAAAAAACAAGAAAATAAAACATCAGTTACTTTCAGTTTGTGGTAGGGACTTGAGTTTAGCGATGGATTTCTCTTATTAAAGAACAATAAAGTAAGACATCAGTTACTTTCAGTTTGTGGTAGGGCTGTTAGTTTAGCGATGGATTTCTGTTATTAAAGAACAATAAAGTAAGACATCAGTTACTTTCAGTTTGTGGTAGGGCTGTTAGTTTAGCGATGGATTTCTGTTATTAAAGAACAATAAAGTAAGACATCAGTTACTTTCAGTTTGTGGTAGGGACGTTAGTTTAGCGATGGATTTCTGTTATTAAAGAACACTAAAGTAAGACATCAGTAACATTCAGTTTGTGGTAGGGACTTGAGTTAAGTGATGGATTTCTGTTAGTAAAGGTAGATTACATCATTTGCAAATGTGAAAACAAAACTGTATTTCCAAAAACGTCTTTTTGTATCATATTGAAACGACGGTTGGCCGACCATAGCTTCAACATGAGTTCTAATAAAACAAGGTCTGTGTTACAGCTTAAAATTATCAGCAGTCACGGATGCACAAATGTAAACAGGTCGGAGGAATGACAATTCATATTAAATTCTACCAAGTGATCAATGATGTAATTTCCCTTTAAAGAACAATAAGGTAGAACATCAGTTACTTTCAGTTTGTGGGAGGGAAATTAGAGTAGCAATGGTTTTCTGGGTTTTTCCCCCACATCTTGTCACAAGAGGGCAGTATTATAGTTCTTACCTCAAGCTCTTGATAGTGTTGACTTAGTTCCATTTTCACTTCAAAGAGTTCCTGGTCTCGACATCGTAGTTCCCTTAACTCTATCTCTCGATCTAGAAGAATAATGAGACATTGCCAGTGAGTTTCAACTTTTTGTCACAATACAATACTGCAGTCACTGTCCCATAAAATCATATGAACAAAGTTAGTATTGTATGAGAGACTATAAAACAAATGAATGTCAGATATAGCCAATTCATAAGAGTCAACTAGCTTGGCGGTCTGGCGGACAGTTATTTAAATCTGTGAACTCTTGGAATTTGATAGAATCAGAAAGCATCTAGGCTATCACTTCTACGAGAATAGAAAATGAGTTAAGATTCTATTTCAAAATTTATTTTAAATATACAATAAAAATTCAATGCAAGTTTTTGATGGATAATTATTACTCCTTAAAATAACACACAGCCAACTTTGGTAATTGTCAAAGACCACTTTCTGTTCTTTGTACGACTGTATCATTATATCTGAAATGAGAAAGTTTAAGCACAAGAAAATAGTGAAAAACCCCATCACTGTTTTCAATCATCCGATTTCAGACTCGTGAGATCAAAACTAATTTCTCAAAAACTGCAGCCTCTCAGGTAAAAGTATTTCAACTTGTACAGCATGACCATCTTGAAACTATGTAAGTGATGCGTGAACATTACTATTTTCCAATTTATTTTTTTTACCAATGTTATAATGACCACCCTTTAATCTAACCAAAGAAAAAATAGCATCCCAGTTTGATAAAGAATTCCGAGAAGACACTAACCAAGATTCAATTCCATGAAACCTTCCTTGAACTGCTCGACGTCAATCTTCTCGGTGGCAGTAGAGTGTTGATGACTGGTACCTGGCAGTCCACTGGTCCCAGTCGCATGGCCTTCTCCATGGGGTAGTGATGCTTCCGCTGCTAAACCCTGGTTTGGATCCAGTAAAGCAGAGTGGCTGAGTTGTTGATTATTGCTTTCCATTTCCAGGACTTCCTTCTCAATTTGACCTGACGGTATCAAATAAACCCAACAATAACAGGGGTGCATTTCGTCGGCGGAAAATCTATTATTTTCATATCCTTTAATTATTACTTTTGGAAGGAACTGTACAGAATTTGCAACAACCGATCGTTCAAATTTGTTGCAGTGCTGACTTTAACATGTTAACCCTGAGGGGTATTAACATTGTAATTTAACTCCCACAGTATCAGACAGAGTGACTACTCAACGTATCTATAAGGGATACATTTCCATTGAGTCCACTCCAAAAAAAAACCTTACATATTTAAAAATTTCATATAAAGGTGGCACCAGCTTCCTGTACATGGACCACTCAATTTCAGACAAATAGTGCGGTCATTTTCCCCCCATTTCAAACACAATCAAATACTGTTCAAATAGTTAACCAGGACGAAGTGAGACATGATTTTAGCATGCATAGCAATCTGTGAGAATGACTCCAGACAGACAGGTGTCTCTTTGGCTGTCGCCATCAACCCAGACATCAATTCCAAATTAGGTCTTTTTGAATTTATATAAGTTGTAAACATAACAAAACTGTGACCGCTTACAGCACTTATTCTTAGTCTTTCTCTTTCGTTTTGATTTTTTTTCCTTTTCTTTCTTGCTGACATATGAAATTCCTAAATCTTAATAGGTTTGTCTGGATATATAGCTGTCTCCGCCATGTCATGTTTAATTACAGCACAGAGAGCTTGGACGTTATTTATTCTTTCATTCTCTTAAAGGTTTAATTTAAAGGGGATGTTGTGTGAATCTACAGTCAGATCTCTGAATAAACGATCCACAATGACAATAATATTTGCATTCCCTCTCTCTATGGCGCACAGTTATTTCTCGAATAACTGCAAAATGGTCCGTCATTCCACTGAAGGTCAGACGGCAATACAACATAAAACTAGAAATGTAGTGTTTATAAGAACAAACACTAGGTGCTTGGGTGTTGTCAATAGCAGGTAAATATTTAAAGATAAATCAAATAAAATAAAGAAATCTGAAGAAGTAAAAAACAATTATAATACATATTTATTTGAACTTCCGGTTTGGAAAGGAAAATGTTTAAAGATAAATCAAAGTAAATATATAAATCTGGTTTAAAACATATATTCACTTAACAGGGAGAAGAAGAGGAAGAAGAAGAAGAAAAAAAAAGGGAAAAAACCAACAACAACAAAAACAAGAGGTGTTCGGAGCATACTACAAAAGCAAACAAAAACAAAAGGTGTCCAAAGTGGAGTGCCTCAACACCTATTTAACCAAGTAAACCATACATCAACTCTTTTAATTGAATCTAATTGCAGCTCTCAATCACAAAAATTAGAGAAGAAGGCATTCTATGCCTCTGAATTTTGGGGTAGAGATTTGGCCTCAATAGTCGGAACAAAGAGAAAATTATTGGAACCCTCAGCCTATCCTGACTGCCATTTTGGGAGTCAAAATGAACTCAAAGGATTTGACTCCCAAATTGGTGGGTATGGTAGGCGTGCATTGTGCAGAGGTGCATTCCGTGTCATGCAACGGGTCAATAGATAAGATACTATTAACATCTCTCAGTTTCTATGGAAACAAGAAGTTTTTTAATAAACATTTCCTAACATCACCACAGCAACAGTTCATAAGGTTAAATCAAACATAATTTGGAGACCTATTCCAGCATAACAATCTATAAGAACCATATTTTATGTAACTTACATAATTTTCCAGTCAGTATTAGTAAGTGCTGTTTGCCGTACATGTGTTCTTTCTTGTTGTGAACTGTACTGAATAACTTATCACATATCTTGCAGAGTAAGTCACTCGGATCATCCTCCTTAATTGAAGACAAAACAAAATACGAAAGAATCTTGTTTTTATTTTCAATTATTTATTCATAATGGTTGTGAAGCCACAGATTCTCAAAAAAGCGAACTTAATCACTATACTACCCAAAAACCCCATGGAGAGAAGACAACGAAAGAAGTTTCAGTTTTAGATGTGGGGGATGGAAACCTTAGCAATCAGGCAGGGACTGAAAACCTAATCCACATAGTGCCCCCGGCGGGATTCGAACCAAGGTCCTAGAGGTGGAAGGCAAGGAAGGAAACCACTACCCTAACTCGGCCACCCTAAGGAATCTGTCTTCCTCTCTCTATCATATTGTTTGTACATTCAAATGTCTTCATTTGCCTCATCTTCAACAGTGTCAAAGAATTGCTTTCCTACTTGACTTTTCTTTATATTGTACTGTTTTGTTGTGATTTCTTTTGTTTGTTAGGTTTCTTGGGTTGATTTTTATTTTTATTTTTTTGGAGGGTGGGGGGGTGATTTTTGTTACCTTTTTCATGGCGTTCTATTTTTTGTCGTGAGCATTTTACATCTTTGTTATGATTTCTTCCATGGAGATATTTCAAACATCGGAATAATTTCCTTTCAGAATGCGACTTTGATCAAAACACACAAACATACAATGCACCTTTCTGATTTTGACAAAAGGTACAAGAATGTTGTACATCAATGTGGCAAGATAAACCTGGGCTCATCAGACTAACTCTTCTTACCTCTAGTTGTATTTCATTAAGAACTGAAGCACTGACATCAGGGTCTATAGTAGTCCCATCAACACCTAGTAGTAGAAATATTCAACAAATATTAATCACTCCAAAATTGACATTAACACTTACCCCAAAATCACACCCTAACTAGATTCAACTCCAATCAATCAATTCATTTATAAATCAACCCCCAAGCAGAAAAAAATATTGCACAAATATTAATCACTCAAAAACTGACATCAACACTAAACAAAAAAACATCCCTTTGAAAGTAAATTCCTTTAATCAAACAATTCATTAATCAATCAATCAATCAATCAATCAGTTAATCAATCAATCGATCAACTCAGAAAGCTTCAATCTAATGGTCATTGCTCCTAGTGCCATACTTAGTATAGAGGTATAAACTAATGTATAAAATCTTTCTTGTGGGAATCATGCTTTTAAACAAGACTCTATTCATATTATTTATCAAGAAACATAACAACATCCTGTGATGAATTCAATCAAAGGATGGTCAAGGTTTTATTTATGCGAGAGTGGATTGCTGCTTAGCAATTACTAGAAATGTTAACCGCAACAGTCCCCAGTCCTCCAAAACCCCTACTCCTGGTTTCATGTGATGTTGGAGGCTAGGCCTTGTACACCCAAACCATTCTCTCTTTGCTGTTTAGGGGACAGGCATACCAATCTTTCTAGATTCTCTACCCCCTAATTGATTAGATTCACCTGTCAAATAATTCATTCATTAATTGCTTCACCTGTTAGATCTTTAATCTTCTTTGCCACCTGTCTTCTCAATAACGTCTGATATGTTTCACTATGTTGGAAGGCACGAAGCTCCTCTATATAACGTTTCTTATCAAGCTCTGCCACTGTTAAATATTTCTGCAATAGGAGAATATTTTAACATCAAAAGTTTTAAAATGGCAATAAAAACAAAACAAACAAGGCAAGCGTGGGTATTCCCCATCAATAGTTTGTATCATCATAGCTCAGCAAAAACTTCAATCTTACAGATCTGAGAATGGCTTGGTTTTGTGATTAATGAAATAACTAACGAACAATAGGATACCTTTTTCTCCTCTAGTGTCATCTTGGTCCACATGGAACCCAATATCTTAATGATCTCTGGAAAGGGTTTCTTAGCATGCTTCTTCTTGATCTGCTCAAGTTGCTCGTTGAGGAATGAGGAATAACTGAAAAGGTGAAAGTACAATGATTCAAAGAGAACATCAAGTATATTTATTAAAGGTAGAGTCACACTTTGGTAATGACCACCCCCCCCTAAGAAATTGTGTAATTTCTATCCGAAAGCTTAGTAAGATGGTAATGGTAATAAGCATCCTGCTAAATTATTTTGTCTGAAATGCCCCCTGTTGATTAGAAATCAATAAAAACATTTGAATCTGAGAAACAATTTATGCATGAATTGTTGGTGTCCATTCTTGAATGCTGCAGCCAGAGATGCGGTTGGTACCCGCTGTCACCTCGCTCAACAGAGATGGATTCACATTCTTGTGAAAAAAATGTGACAGTTTTTTGCTGTTTACTCAACACATAGACACTGTATTCAGCTGAAACTTTCACAGGTGACTTTTAGTGTATCTTTCTTGAAAATGTTGCCAATAAGTCGGAATTATGTTGACAAAAAACAATCTATGACCCTACCTTTAAAAACACAAAGTATTGCACACATAGCTGGTCCTAGGGATTGAAACAAATTTCTACCTCATGTCAAAAATTGTATCTTTAATATTCCAATATTATTTCTTCTTCAAGTACCCTGTAGCCTCTACCCGGATATGATTTCTTTGTTGCTTCTCTTGTTACAGAGTACTTTCAACTTGCTAAATAGAAGCTTTCTACACCAAATGAGATTTTCTTGTCAGTGAATTCTTGGTTGTTTATGCAACCATAATAAAACGTGATCATTATTGTTACATTAATTCATACTCACGCAGTAGTTGGAGCTTTAGGAAAATTAGATTCATTTAAAGAATCCGTCTTTCTCTTCTTGCCTTTTGGCCAGCCACCTTTTCTCTTGACCTTAAGAAAAATAAATGAATAAATATTAGTTAGTCAAGTGAAACTTTGATAGTCTGAAGAGTGTTTTTGTATAAATACTGTAGAAATAACCACTTGAATGAATAGCCTATATATGCACAAGCACCATCTTAAAAATATCCCACAATGCATCTTGGGAAACAAGTAGTTAAAAAAAAATGAATCAAGCTGCCAAGATGGACGCCATGCTGTAGTTTACATGCAACTATACAAGGTTTTTAGTTGTGTACCGCAATGCTTCAAAATCAGCACACCATGATGGTTGCTAGTGTTGCTTGATCTCGGACTTCACCCAGAAGACCTTTGCGCCCCAATCATGTACATTGGGACACGCACAATGGGCTATTTTGATTCATGCCTGGAATTACACGGAGGCCATGGCCTCTGTTGCCCTAGTCTTGGCCTTGGTGCCCCTTCAAAACTTTCCCATAGACTTTGCAATTCTCCAATGGAAGTGCCCTTTACAAAATGAAAATGGCCTTGCCCACTCCAAGATAAAATTCCAGGCCTGTTGATTCTTAATCAATTTCATTTAATAATAGAAACTGTTCATTTTGTGGGCACTGGCTTTTTTTCAACTACATATTAGTCGTATATACATGTAGTGTCCTCTTTAATGAGATCACGAGGTAGCCAACATTAATTACCAGTTTTTTTTTCCAAATCCTAATAGCTGAGAGGAAACGATACCACTTCAAAAAAGACAAGCTCTGCATTCAATATCTTTCGTGGCCTTTTTTCAAATTCTGTTTTTCACCCCCCAAATATAAAAGGTTCTTTTTGTATTATTAAAAAATTACTCCTCCATTTGAATGAATAGTATTACCTTTTCTTTTTCTGATTTGTGGCTCCCAAGGATTTTTTCTTTAAAGGTAAATAAAGTCAGAAATTGTATTTCATCTTGTGACCCAACATGCCCAAAGTCCCGACGCCAATGTTGGCGCGGAACCAGACGGACATTTGTCACGATACAATTCTAAACCCTCAAAAACATTCACTTTGCATGTTCAGTGCCGTTCCGGCTTTATATCATTTACTAAAAGAAAGCCAGTGCTGGCTAAATACCCACTGCCTTTAATTAATTAAATAGATACATTTTTAACGACTCAGTTTGTAGAATGATACCTTTGGTTGAATATTAGGTTGGTTTACATCCTGGACAGTAGGATTACTGACGACGGTAGTCTCCGCTGTGTTTGGTTTGATTGTACCATCAGTATCTGGAGTAGGAGCTTCAAGAGCTAGAAGATTGCTGGATTGATCAGAGTACATTAACGACCCTCGACTAATTACAAGCTGACCTGAAAAATGAGAAATCAGGATTAGGAGCTTCAAGATCTAGAACACTAGATTAATCAGAGTACATTAACGACCCTCGACTAATTACAAGCTGACCTGAAAAAAGAGAAATCACGATTAGGAGCTTCAAGAGCTAGAAGATTGCTGGATTGATCAGAGTACAATAACGACCCTCGACTAATTACAAGCTGACCTGAAAAAAAGAGAAATCACGATTAGGAGCTTCAAGAGCTAGAAGATTGCTAGATTGATCTGAGTACATTAACGACCCTCGACTAATTACAAGCTGACCTGAAAAATGAGAAATCAGGATTAGGAGCTTCAAGAGCTAGAAGATTGCTAGATTGATCCGGGTACATTAACGACCATCGACTAATCATAAGCTGGCCTGCAGAATGACAATATTCAGGGATGGGATTTGATGAAAAACAAATTCCTAAAAATGGCTGACACTTTTACAGGCATGGATTCCCCCCTATTCTAGGCCCAGAACCTCCCAAAGGTCCAAGGGGGTTTACAGACTTTGTGCAACACCAGAAATTCCCAACTACAGGTTTGTGGACAATTTCTATCTCTTATTGCTGACTGCTTGTAAATAAATGTTGAGAATGCACATGCCTGAATATTATCAACTGATTTATATTAGGTAGGAATATGGTGAGAGAGACATACAGTTACACTAACACAACCAACAATGTAGCTCAACAATCACAAATCCTTCTGTATCCAGTTGTCAAAGTGAAGGATTCAGAAGGACTGGGGGCCAGTAGACTCAAACAACAAGTGCTTATCACAGGGTGAGGCATACCAATCTTATCTACGTCCAAACATTTTGGTTCGGAGTGACATACATGTAGGAGAAGAGGATATTGGATGCATTAGGCCAAACGCTAGCCTAACTGCCTAGTCTTATGGGTTAACAATGTTGAATTCAGTGATGCAGCCATACACATATTAAAATATCAAACAGATACACAGCTGTTACAAAACTGAAACTATTCAAGAAGAATCATTGCAAAGAACAGCGGGGGCCTTTTCCAAACCTCGGCCTGAGATCTGGCTCCGTGGTGGGCTCCGTGATCATTATGATCTTTAGCAAGATGGAGCAGAGCAAAGTGTGTGCCAGAGGGGTGTCTGGGTGTCTTTTGGACACCTTTGTTTTAAATTTGGACACCCTCTATTTTATCTGTCATTTATATGTAAATGTATTGTAAGTGAACAAATGGGACAAACAGTTTTTAAATTTCCAGCAAATTTGGACAACCTTTTACCAAATCCTGGCTAAAACCTTGGAGCAGAGTACACTTTGCACATCCCCAAACGGAGCATTAAGCCTAAGCAAAGCCTAAGCTGAGGTTTGGAAAAAGTCTCTGGTACACTTACGTGTACAACTTCAAGATGTAAAACTCTTTAGGTGAAAGACACAAAACTTTCCTTCCAACCAAGATAGTCCAGAGATTAAAGACACCTTAACCTATTAATGTTTTAACTTTCCCATAATGCAATACCGTACCTGTTGTCGTCAGCTCAACATTTGGCACACCGATGCTAACGAGCGATGGAAGTGAAATGGGATCAACCGGTACAGAGCCAGAGAGAGAACATGCAACCTCCGACCCTGTAGGCCAATTCATGTTAGCCATAACTGTCATTGTTCCTACAGATGAACCAATCAAAGCTTCCGAAGTCACCATTGTTGGATCACCGACTGTCAGTGTCTCTGTAGCTGCACCAACGCTACCTACAGTACCCTGAACAGAGGCAAGATTCATGGCACAAGGATGATTCTCTTGCTGCATAGAGTCCTGGATGTTGGCAATGACATCAGTAAAGTTAGCGTTAGCCGAGGTTGTAGAAGGTACTGTTGGTGTGACCTGCATAGCAGCGTTAATACAATCTAGGGGATCAGCATCTGGCATTATCCGTAGACAGTCTGCCACATTACCCATAATACTTGAAACTCGTCCCATCTGTAACACACCATCTACCGTTCTTATACTGGGTGTTTCGGCACCAGACATCACCATCATTGGTGAGGATTTCTTGAAGGCTGTTGGCATCTCTCCAACTCCTGCTTGAGCCGTAACAACATCTCCACCTCCTCCACCTCCTAAGTCACCTAAGCCATCAATAGGACCACTCACTTGCAGTGTTAATCTTAAGGGGGGGGGAATAAATAAGATATATTAATGCTACATTAACAAGCACATTTCCTTTATCATTTAGATTCTTATAAATTGTGCAATAACATTGTAAAGAAATGGATAATATTAAAACAAGTGTGACCCATATACACCCATGACTTCGTCATTAGCCCGACCATTGTAAACGGTTACCGATGCTAAAAATTACAACAATATTTTTGTCCACAAAAATACGAATTAACAGTCATTGTTGCTAAGATGAGAACTATGAGGTCTGGATGTAAATTCTCTATGAAATGTCTATCCGATTGCAGCTGCAACTTTCTAAGGGGTTTGTAAACTATTTTAAAGGATATTTGGTTTTATTAAATCCTTCTTTTTTTAAATATTCCTCTCATGGAATTGGGGGCACAAATGAACATTATTGACCTTAGTCTGTCGCACTCAGGCCCAAAGAAACTGAAATGGTGTTTAGTGAGAGTCGAGTAGTTGTCAAGACCACCTCAGACCAGTGAAAATAAATGGCTTATTTTCTATGATTTTCATGCTTTGTAAAGTGCCTGAGTGTAGTTTTCCCCTTTGTATACATTCTGTCAACCTTTGGGTAAAGATATGAATAATTTAACCTAAATTAAGAAGAGTAAAGTTGCAGTCGAATACAGCATTTTTTGCATTAGGCCCTAGACCCAAGTTAAGTACGCCAAGTTTAGAATATTTCTTAAACAAATCCTTTGAAGAAAGTTTTGTAACTTTTTTGTTTGTTTTAATTTAAACTTTTCTGTAATTAATTGAAACAAGGAAGAAAATAAACTTTTATATATCTTCTTGTACATGACTATAACTAATTGTTAATGTCATCGAACAAGCACAATATCAGTGCCAGTATTAACTATAGAATTAATAGGATAAAAAGGTTGACTTATCCAAGCTGTCGAAAATACAGTACTTATGCCTACCTTCCAGCATGGTCAACATGCACGGTGACATTTTCAGGCAAGGTCACCGGAACATTTGACATCACCATACCAGAGTTCCCGGTGGTCTCCAATTTGACCACCTGATATTCTTGTTTCCCTTGTTCATTTGTGACAACTCGGAGACGAAATTGCTCTGCGGGAACACCTTCTAAAATTGCGGGATTTTCTGTCGGTTCTTCCGTAGTTTCTTTATCCATGTTGACATCTTGCATGGTCCCCTCCATCTAGATAATAATCTAATTTAAGGCATGCGTACCAGCTAAAGCAATTTTTGTCAAAATGACAACATTGGAACAGCGCCACCAACCGCGCTGTATCAGACGGCTGCAGTAGTTATGTGGGTGGGGTGGGGTGACAATTCCTAACTTTTTACTTTATATTTACGCCCTCTTTTTATCTTTCTGCCTTGATTCTTTCTGCAGATTGTTGCTTCTCGAGTTGAAAACTTACTATAACTACTGAACTATCAAGTGGAATCACCATTACAGGTGTTTGGTGGCAGTGTCCGTACCATACAAAAGAACAGGAAAAGTAAAAACAATTGCAACTTTTGTAAGACTAGTGTTTTGCAAAAGTAACATTTTTCCATTCGGTATAATACTGTCTGCGGATAAGATTTCTGAAAGAATTTATCTTGTCTCATATCCGTTTTAAAGACAAAAATCACATAAAAATGGATTTAAATAATAACTTGTTTTTATCTCTGTGGAAGACCCTTTACTCATTGATATTGAATGCTGGAAGGGGGTGGGGCGGTTGTGGTGCAAGTTTACTTATCAAAAACAAATCACACAGACACATGTAACTTTTGACCCTGTGTTGTTTATTTGGGTTATACACAAACATACCATCAACAAAAGGAATGGAATTAGTAAAAAGTAACGTTAACACTTGTCTTCTGGTGCATTAAATCCAAAATATATTAAGCATCTTGACCTGGTGGGAGACCGTGGCTGGGGGAATTTGTCTCAAATTCAGCTACATTGAATGGTGGTAAATGATGAATTTAATGCTTACATACATTTATATCAGTTCCCTCCACCTGTTATTAAACTCAAACCAACTATGGTTTTATAAAAAAAATAATAATAATGTGAAACATTGCAATGATTAACAATAATATATCTGATAATTGTTACGAAAATACATTATTTGGAGTTGCATTTGAAATAATGGATTCTATCCCAACCATTTAAAAGCTTGGTCTATATTGGGACAGTTATATTCATACACTCAATTAAAATTCCATCCATTTTTGTCAGTACTTTTTTACTTTTCAAGTTTGTGTTATTTCAGCTCAAAACGCACATGATCATCAGCAAAAGTTATGCAGAAGAAATATGATAAAGTAGTTGTTTTTGTATTATTATTATTATCATCAATTTTACTTCATGTTTATGGGGTGCATCTTGTAAGTTGCGCATTAAGAAGGAAATATAAATAAATGTCTATATAAATATACACTTCCTACAAATGTTGAATGATAACTATTTGTCTTGTTTGAATAAAACCAACCTTTTCTTAAAAATCCCTTCCAAATCTAAACATTTTGTCAGGTCATTAGGTAAGCAAGAGTGGCTGGGTAAGTTAATTTTATTAATGGATATGCATTTATGTTTTACACACACAAATAAATACTGACTGACCATCTTTCAGTGTACCTGGAAGTCTGGAACTTTTTTTCTTGCACATGACTAATGCCAAGAAAAAGGGCATTTACAGTAAAAACAAATTAAGTAGTTTGTGGGCACCAAGATAAAGACCAATTTCATAGAGCTGCTTAAGCACAAAAAGTAGCTAAGCACAACAAAATTATAATTACCAGAAAAAGGTTACCAGCCAAAATACAATTTCTCGTGTACCATGACTAGTATCCTGCTCATTTGTGCTCAGCAGAAAATTGTTAAGTGATACTTTCTGCTTAAGCAGCTCTATGAAATTGGTCCCAGGGCAATAACGGACATGATATCATGGTGTCATTCCGAACCTGACAGGAAGATGGGAAGACATGGCATTTTAAGTCTGACTGGAAGATGCAGGCATGCAACTGTAACTTCACCAAAAAAGAGGAAATTACACAATTTCTATGATTTTGTATAGTATTTTTCAATTTTGAGTGCTAAAACTGAGAATAAAAAAGAGGATATCAGCTGATCCGAGGAAAAGTTGCATGCCTGAAGATGACTCTGTAAATGTTGCTGCAAAAGCCTTACAAATCTCCAATTTGGCTTTCCTACATCAAGCTCATAAGAAACACCACCAAAGCTGTAAATGTTGCTGCAAAAGCCTTACAAATCTCCAATTTGGCTTTCCTACATCAAGCTCAAGAGAAACTCCACCAAAGCTGTAAATGTTGCTGCAAAAGCCTTACAAATCTCCAATTTGGCTTTCCTACATCAAGCTCAAGAGAAACTCCACCAAAGCTGTAAATGTTGCTGCAAAAGCCTTACAAATCTCCAATTTGGCTTTCCTACATCAAAGCTGTTCTATCTCGATTTCTTAATTCAATCATACATTCAAGATAGTTTGAGAACGTAGTGCTGCATTCTCTGCATAATACTTTGTAATACGGCGGTTAAAACACCCGAGGACCAGTCAAAAGTCTTTCCAAGTCGTCTGGCTGGCAAGTTCAGAGTTGAAAAGCATCTCTATTTCATTTAAAGTATAGACTAGTGAAAAAGCTGGTGGATTGGTTAAGTAACAAGCTAACTGGTCCTGCTGGCCAGTCACTAGAAATGTTAAGGGCAAACCCCATCATTGACAATGTAACATCATTGGACTGGTGTGATTGACATTGGCTTGTCTTTATGCATCATCACACCATGGCGTTATCGTAACGTCACATTCTAACATCACATGAAGCAGTGTTCCTTCGGCTCCATTGACAGATAATTCTTGAGTACTTCGGACACTATACTGGACATTGTCTAACCCTGTCTCTGGATCTCGTTTGAAGGATTCCTGGGTAACAAAAATTTGAAAAAGTATAAATTAATGATGATGAGAATGATGAACATTTATAAAATGCTGATATCCCCACAGATGGGCGCTCATGGCGCTGATATCCACATTGTTTTTTTGACAGGTATGAAGAATTATAAATATGAGACTTTTTTTAAGTAGCACCTTGTAAGGTTTCTCAAAGTGCTGTGACCTGTAACGCAATCTGCATCCAACCATGCCAGAAAACACCATGGCAAACACCTTCTCTTAATGATAGGTGTACTGTGTTCTTTTACACAACACACGGGACAAACGCCTTTGTGTCCCATCCAAAGCGTCTTGTTCAAAGACACAATTGTCGATTACATGAATTCAAATTTATTTGGAAACTTTGCACATTTTATGAGGTTAGTTGTAGCACCATGAAACTATCAATAATTTATTAAGCATTTAGGTAGTGGTTTACAGAGTTTTAAAGTGGAAGGGGGGTGGTTCTGGGGCCCGCCTAAAGGCCTGGACAAATTTTGATTGTACATGCTCTGTGATGCACTCCGAGGTGATTCCTGATGGCCAGTTCCTCCTGGCTTCTTTGAGCAAAGGTTTGAAAGATTGCATTTGAACTCTGAAAGGAATAAAGGAACAAAGCCTTTGTCTAAGCTGGTGTCCTAGTCTCTTCACATATCTTTCTTTGATCCTTACTCTATCCTTACTCTCTTCATACTTTTATGATTACTTACTTTATGCTGGTTTCCTAATCTCTTCATATCTCGCTTTCTTTTCTTCTTATCATGAATGTGATAGAAAGTCTTCCTGCCAGTGGAAATCCCCTCAGGCCTGTAGATCTGAGAAATAAAAACACAGTCACTCTAGTTTTATTAGTGAAAATGTGAGCAATTATTGCATCGCAAAAGTAGAGTTTAGACTTTCTTCTCAAAGCACTCAAGTACTACACAGTCAGGATTGATGCTCCAGTATAATGCTACTCGAACATCTATGATTCAGTTTTGTGACCTCACAAAAAGTTTTAAGAAAGGAATGAAAGAGTGGCGATGATGTCCTAAACGGTCGTTTAAAACCAGTCGGGTCATGGCCATGTGCAGGTCCTTTATCACATGGCAACAACCCTGCACATATTCAAACAGTTCTTTAAGACCCAGTCAATAGTCTTTTATTCCCATTCATAAATATTCTTTTTGTCAAAAGTGTAAAAATAAAGGAAAAACCATAATTGAACTTGTCTTTTTGTAAATTGTTTAATTCCTGTCCTCAGGCAAACTTGCCAAAGATCAAATTACATGCGATACTCAACGGTGGGCTTACACACACAATTTTATGTTGAGAAACGTATGTGTAGATTGCAATACGCATTATTAGTACCTGCTTATGCTTGCCCCCAACACACGTACGACTATAAATGCTGAACAAGCTTTAGCTAAATGGTCTGAAACAGCTCCAGCCTTGTCTTGGTGTGCTGTTTATACCAGGTAAACATGGTCATGTGACCACCTTTCAACCAATAGGACTGCCTAAACTGTCTGGAGTATTTATGAATAATCAAAATCAATTACCATCATTTTTGCTTCTTGTATCCTCATATAAAGCTCATCGTCCTCTCTACCCCAGCCCCAAAATCGATTTGATAAACCATTCAACTGTAAAGAAAGAGAAAGTAAACAATAATAATCTGGTTAATATTATGGATAACATGAAATGAATATTGATGAACTAATTGCCTTCTGCTATATTTGACTAACCTAATCAAGTGGTTGTTTAAAGAAGCAAGCAGATACAGTATCTTACTGGTCTTACCAAAAAGCAAACAAAGACATAATATTATTACAAATGTCAAGTTACACCAAAGGAAACCACAAATGAAAGAGAGAAGAATTCTACAAGACTGAGCGACATAAATTATAGGTGATCAGGTTGGCTTGGTACTTTCTTACCCATAGTGTTAGCCAGAGGGGTGTCCGGGTGTCTTTTGGACACCCTGTTTCAAATTTGGACACCCTGTTTTGAATGTCATTTACATGTAAATGTATTGTAAGTGAACAATATGGACACTCAGTTTTCTTAATTTCCAGCAAATTTGGACACCCTTTTACCAAATCCTGGCTAAAACCTTGTAGTCTTACCCAACATTTCACGACTGCAGAGCCTTGTTTAACCCTCCTACTGTCAGTGACTCTTGGCAACATTTTCCAGTGAGTTGACCAACCATTTGAAACCATTCGATTGCCAAGGTTGTGTTTGGTGGCACTACTGTGCACATAACTAACTGTGTACTGTGTACATGCATTCCCTCATGGTATCATATTTCAGGCTGGCATAGTTGATCTATCATTCAAAACCACTTGAATGGTATTGATTGGTCAGACAGCAAGAGGGTTAAATCCTATCTTCTACAAAGCCTTGCATGCATATTGAGTTTTCAGTCTTGACTCAATTATTTGGGTTTTCCCCACGCGTACAAATTTTAACTGTCTTCTGTACACAGGTTTCTTCAGACCTACGAGTAAGACTTACAGTGCTTGTGGCTCTGAGGATCTCTTGGTTTCATTACCAGAAGGATTTAAGATTAAAATAAATACAAACAAATTAACACCATTATGTAAGTATCGAGCAAGAAATACATTTAGTTTGATCTTAAAGGGGCTGTGTCATCATGATCAAAGCAGGCATGTTGTTGTATGGAATTATGAACTCTCAATTCACTCTCATCCAATTCCTGCACGCGCGCTCTCCATGGATATGATACGGAAGGAGGGCGCGCAGGTGAGAGTGCACAACTCCATGTACAACCCCAGGCCTGCTGTGATCATGACAACACAGCCCCTTTAATAAGTCTATAATCCAGCAACGGATCAATCTTCTCACCTTCTCAAACTGCTCACATGTCATCAGCATTATTCCTCCGATAAATTTCTTATAATCATATTTGGGATGAAGTTCTGGTGACGAGACGTGATAAGGTCCATTCAGGACATTTTTATAGTAGTAAGTGATGGCCGGATTACGAGGGAGTAAGTCTACATCATGTAAAGCTATGTAACTGCAATCTTTACTCAGCTCCTTAAACCCAGCATTGAGAAGTGACGCTCTGTTAAATCTTCACCAATGAGGAAAAGCAAAAAGACAATTTTAAAAACGGAAAATTTGAATCTCAGTATAGAATATACATTTAGAATCTCAGTACAAACCAATGATTGTAGAGCGCCAAGGGCACAAAATGGGGAACTGCAACTCTTTCGATGCAACAATCAGTGCAGACAATGACCACAGCTATCAATGATATAACAAAAGATTTGCTTGCTGAAATGGCGTCCATGCGTATTTCACACTCCAACAACCAGTTCTCCATCTTGCACCTTCGGCGCTCTATAATCTTTGACACAGACGACTTTAGACTTAAACCTCTGTTGAGCTGTCTGTTAACAGGAGCTTTTTACCAAAACTGGGCTTAGGCTCTGTTTCTGGTTTCAGGCCCTGTTAGAGTGTACGAAACACAGTGCAAAGTGTACACTGCTCCAAAATTGATATCAGAGCACAAGCGGGAACCCAGTCTCAAGCCGAGGTTTGGAAAAGGCCCCAGGTTTATTTAAATTGTGAATTTTGCCAAGACGGAATGTGCAACTCACCTGTGTGTGTCTATTTGATTGATGACATAGATTTTATGTTTGACCATCTGATGAGATAAAAACGAGTCCATATAAGGAAGAAATTCCATCAACTCTTCAAAACGGTTTCTAAATGGAACCATGATGCAAAGAACATGAGGATCCCATCCTTGTTCTTCCTTTTCTCTCTCCTCCAATTTATCTCTTCTTGACGATGAAGATTTCTGTCTTGAGAGAATATCATCTTTTGTTCTTATCTCTTCTTGTAACTGTCTGACTTTTCGCACCAATGTGTCGATGGTTGCACAAGTGCAGTCATCATTCAGAGAGAAAAGGATGAAGCTGATGATTGTGAAGGTCAGAATGAAGACTAGAAGACGGCCAGGAGTCAACCAGTGGTATAAAGCCATCTTAAGACACTCTTAGAGGCAGGCATTATACCTTAAGAAAAGAGATGAACACATGTAAAGTAGGTCAGAGTTGTTTGAGATGTGAACAATGTTGCTGATTGGTGTCAACTGTCAAGTAGTACACATGTACAACTAAGATATTGTGGGAGCCCTTGTTATTCACTAATCAGGCCTTTGTTTCCTTGATAAAAAAAAGTACTGGGGTTGAAAGTAAGCTATGGCCAACTTCTTATATAAAGCTCTTAAGCAGTAAATTGTGCTTAGGCATTTTGTTCTGCTAAGCAGGATTTAGCAGGGAAGCATTCATAATCATATGAGTTACATGTTTTTTATTCTTAACCTGTTTTAGGCTAAGGAACATTTTTCTGTGCTTAGAATTATTTGTGTTTACCAGCTTTATGAGGTTAGGGCTAGGCTCTGTTTATATTCTGTCAACTTTTCTGGACAGGTAAGAGTATATAATCTGATCCAAATTCAGAGAGACAAAGGGGGGCAGGTTGATACAGCATTTTTGCATTAACATTTATCAATTAAACTTCAGCAAAAACCATGATCTCTCAATCTGAAAGTCATCACAGTCCCTGTCTTTTGGACACCGTTTTAAATTGTGACACCCTGCTTTATCTGTATGTCAATTACTTGTTGATGAATTGTAAGTGAATAATTTAGACACCCCATAAGTATTTTGATCAAGAGGCCAAGTTGAATGCCCTGGCCTTGCCCATTGTGATCTCCTTTATGATAACAATACATCAACAAACATGACAACATCAGAACACGGCACACCCAGTCTGTCAGTCAACCAAAACAACAGTCAACAGTCATTCGATTCAGTAAGTCATGAAGTCAACGAATAAAACTGTCTGTAAAAATATGACCGATTTAATTTCGGTAACAGTAAGAAGAATAGATTAATGATTTATATTTTAATATTTATGTTCCACTGCTGTGCAATGAGCATTCTTTATTGATGACATGTTAGTCGATCATGGTTGGCGCGGTATATACTTACCGAGAATTCCCCGGACAAATACTTGGTTGAAAGCCAGGAAAAATCAGTGTCTCCGTGACATGTCATGTTCCCAAACCATCAGAAGAGCCGCACGGGTGTAAGAAAGGACTAAAGGTTTGGCACCAGTCTTGGGAGAAAATCCATCGATAGAGGGCGTTTTACACTATAGAAGAAAGAAAAGAGGGGGAGGAGGGGTGGGCAGATAAACCACAGAGCTCTATGGAAACCTTCCCACTTCAACTGAACCTTGTGTCACACAAGTTAAGTTTCTCTCGGGTTCAAAGAAGGTTCTGGGTAGAAAACAAAAACTTCCCATTTATTTCGGGCTCAAGGAAGAGGCGGGGCATAACCTTCCAATCTACTGACCCCCGTGTCTAGTATCTACCTCCATGGTCAAACCACAGAGCTCTATGGAAACCTTCCCACTTCAACTGAACCTTGTGTCACACAAGTTAAGTTTCTCTCGGGTTCAAAGAAGGTTCTGGGTAGAAAACAAAAACTTCCCATTTATTTCGGGCTCAAGGAAGAGGCGGGGCATAACCTTCCAATCTACTGACCCCCGTGTCTAGTATCTACCTCCATGGATAAACCACAGAGCTCTATGGAAACCTTCCCACTTCAACTGAACCTTGTGTCACACAAGTTAAGTTTCTCTCGGGTTCAAAGAAGGTTCTGGGTAGAAAACAAAAACTTCCCATTTATTTCGGGCTCAAGGAAGAGGCGGGGCATAACCTTCCAATCTACTGACCCCCGTGTCTAGTATCTACCTCCATGGTCAAACTAAGTCAAAAGTTTATCTGGGGGTGGGGCAGGAAACAATCTTTCAATTACCCACGACCTTTGTGTCACATAAGAAGTAAAGTTTCTCTTGGATTCGATGAAGGGGAAGGGGTGGGGAAAGAAAAAAACAACCTTCCCGTCCCTTACCCATTTCTACCAACCCTTGTGCCACATAGGCCTAAAGTAGAGTTTCTCGTCATGGGAAAAAGAATCCGATTGTCAATTTGAATTGTTTCACTCATGCTTGTGAAAATATCTGAGTTTGGTGCAGAACTTTACCCAAAACCATCTTATTCTCTTTTACACTCTGCACAAAACAAATTTACGGATGTGCAAATTAAAAGACTAGGTCATGTGGGTTGCCGTATCTCCATTAGGTTATTGGTCACACCGTGTGGCAACAATGTTATTCATGAATTGGGTCTAATCCTCATTGTTCAACAGCGTTTTCAGTTGACAATTACCAAATTGATTTTCCACCCCAATTAACCCAATTTAATTTAAATGGTGAGCTTTGGGCGATTCTTAGAATGCTTCCGAATTTAAATTTTCTTCCCCCACACCCGGCAAATAAAGGACATAACATGCTAGCCACTGGTGATTCTAAACACAACTGGATTTTACATAATAGAGGTTTCAATTTGCTACAATGGGTGGCTGGAACGCCCTGTCCTTAAATTGCATAGTAGTTTTGTTGGATACGGGTTTACCCGCTCGGCTTCAATGATCTTATACATCACAATGCTTGGGCCTGGCAATAAGTTGTTTTTGATCATGGCCTGCTGTAATCCGACTTACAGGACCGAATTCAATTCATGGGGTGAAATTCCATGAGGTGTTAGTCCGGGTCGTACTGCTCTACTTATTGTATCCATGCCTTGAAGACACTTCATGGAAAGTGATGATTGAAGAAGGGATTGCTGAGTTTAATGTCATTGTTTGTGAATCGCTCGGTCGATTAATGGCGCCATGTCGTACACCAGTGCGTTTGATCTTGAGTGTACAACCACCACATGGATAAACCGACAACCTGACAACATCGAAACCAAGGAAGGATCACAAGAGAACACCGTCTTCAGTAGCTACTTGCCCATCCCCTTTACCGATACGGCACCACCACGAAAAAGTCAACCTCCCGTACCCTGCCAACCATCTTCGTCTAGGCAGGTACTGGGTTCTACTTCCTCACATGTACCGGGAGAACATTGTAATAATATGCTCTACCACCCCATGACAGCCTCGCATACGATGATGCCCCCACAACAACTCGACAATTCCTACAACATGGAGCCAGCCAAGAAGTTCATGACTCCACTACACGTTATTACATCTATGAGCAATGATCATTTCCCTTTCTACTCGTACCCACAAGAAGATTCCAATAAGGGTGGGGGTCTGCTAAAGATTGCCAGTCAGGTCAAATCAACAGCAGGTGTGGTACCACCAGCCTCTTCAAGTAAGGTATACCTGCAATCTCATCATGGACATGTGTCAGAGACTCGATACCAGTGTAGCAATACCACAGAGACAGCCAGCTTTTCTGGAGTCCTCAGACCACAATGGCGTTCAGTCTGCCAGCCCACTATGGCAGTGGCTCCTATCACCAATAATGGACTTGAAGATGACCGGATGATCACAAAACGTTAGTACTTGTACAAATTAAAGGACATTCTTCACTTCCGTTGTAGTATAATAATCACTTGAATAATTTGAAATTAAAAATCATTACCCCCCCCCCACCCCCTCCCCTGCTGCCTAAGTCAATGGTCATCTTGTTGGTTTCCTCTTGTACTACTATAGTTCTACTTCCCCCTTTTTAATCCCACAATGCGTGCCCCGTTTCAGGGCCGTGTGTCCGGCAACTCCCTCCATTGTAAAAATCATTCATTTTGAATGATGGATAACTCGTGACAACCTGCAATCTTATGTGGGAATGCATTTGCACAGTATCTACATGAACACAGTTAATTCTTAACACTGCAGTTCCACCATGCACATTCTGTGCAGTTGTATTGCTTTAAAGGAACATTACAGAATTGGTTTTCTATAGCTAACAAAACAGTTGCTGGCAGTGTGTAATCACTTTATGTAATCCACCATACACATAAACTAACAAACCTGTAGAAGTTTGAGATCGATCGGCCATCTGGGTCACGAGAAAATAGTGAAAAACCGATTACACATTTGCATGAAATCATATAGGTTCAACAAATGGATAAAACGCTCACTGAGCGATAAACTCCAATCGGAAAATTAGTTTATTCATTTCTCATCAAATGTGGCATTTCAGACAGAAATATTTCAAGGGATGTTTTCTACTATCATCTTTAGACCGTGTAAGTTTTATGTAAATCTGTGATCAAAAGTATATTTTACAAGTTTTTTTTTTTTACCAATTCTGTAATGTTCCTTTAAAGTGGTTGGTCAATTCGCTGGAAATGTATATATGGCTAATTTGTTTTTGATTTAAAGTGCTTTTAATGTCAAAGTAAAATCCTAACCATTTTCTATAAATATCTTTCCAGGGCCAGCCCCTCCGGAGTCCACTTTACCCCTACTCAAGAAAAGGAGATTAAGAACAACATTTAGCAAAGAACAAGTAGACAGTATGGAAAGATACTTCAAGATGAGCATGTACTTGAATGTAATAGATCGCAAGGAGCTAGCAGGACACTTGGGACTGGAAGAAACACAGGTATACTCATAGCATTTCAAGTCTTCATTATTTTGACAGGGTTTCTAATTTCATACACCTTCCTCCAAAACAACGAAATACACAATTGATGTGCATGGAGTAGAAATAGCTTAGCAGTAGAAGAGAAGCTTAAATGATTCAACTGTGGTTGAGAATTCTTGTTAAGGTCCCTTACGTCTTGTCTTAAAGATGAACTCACTATACAAGTATGAACATCTTAGAATCGAGTTTGACATTGCTAATAATTACTGGTTGTTATGATAAGGTAAAATAGTGTGTTGTTCTGACATTCAAGCCAATAATTATAACCTCACATCAATAGGTCGAGGACCGTATTGATTTGTTCCATATATTTTAGACTGACTGGATAAATGCGATTGATTTATGAGTAGCTTTTGTTATTATGTAATGAAAGTTTGCACTTGGTAAAACGTAGGCCTCCATGGTTTTACACAGCCATAAAAATAGCGAATGATGTATTGCTGTGTGTCACTTTGTTCCCACGTGGTAGTAGCAAGACAGTTTGTAATCTTAGCGACACTGATAAATATGGGATAATCTCTCAGGAAAGCTGAACAAATGCAATAATTGAATGGTCTGACATCGATCAAGGTCTAATCCTGCTGTGATGTGGATCAATAGAGCTTTACTGAGATGGTTGGAGTTCTACAGTCCAACAATCCAGTTGATCCTCAAGTACTTCGCAATTTATTAATGGTCATCTTCACACCGTGAACGTGCGATTCAAGCCGCGCTCAATATCCATCCCATCGTAGAGGGAGCCTTGGTCTATCCAACAGTTTCTGTGTATGTTGAGGCGAACTAAACGATTCAAAGACACAGTAGAGACGGTTGATTGCCGATTTGATACAGATACATTTTTTTCAGAAGAGTATTCCCACACTGTTTCAAGTACTACACAATTTAATTAAAAGTAAATTACTCTCGTTTTCGAGAAAGATTTTCGTTTAAATTATTACCAACATATTGCTTATATATTTTGAAAAGTTAACTTTCATTTTCCGGTGCATCCTGATCACCAGTCGTATTATCTTCAGCCTAACACCAAGCTAACACAATACGAGCACAAATCAAGCTCTTTCAGTAGACAATATATATATTTCCATGTTTTTCCGTTAGGTAAAAACCCTGGTTTCAAAACCGACGAATGAGATGGAAGCGTCAAAAGCCGGATGAAATTATCACAACCGCTGCAAAAACCGTCAGGGCAATGAAAACGTTACAGTGCCCTCCAGCGGCAACACAGGGTCAGTTTCTCGTTTCAACCCCACCGCTATCAAACGCGAGCGCGCCACCTGCGGCCTCGGTGATTGGAATGCCGAGACAGTTTGTGGTTCCCACCCCACCACCATCCAACTTGACCACGCCCCCTGCAGTTGCTGGGACAGGACAGTCTGATGGATTATCTTGGTATCCAATGCTAGCGCCCTCAACGATCTACAGCCAAACTCCAACCCCAACAGCATCGACAGAAAGCTGTTGTCCAGCACAAGCTGTATACGGAACTCCTGTTTTCCCACACTTTCCAGCTGGGCTTGGCATTCACCCCTGGACCTCGACTAACACAATCGGACCGCATGGGGGCGTCCAGTATCCCCCTCGTCACGTGTGAGGTGTCCAACTAACAGAATTGACCTCCAACGCATCCTTGGTGGTTTACAGTGACTGGTCACCCTATGGACATTGCCGTCATAAATAGTCTGGTTGAGAAAATGACAGGAGTTGGCTGCGACAAAGCCCCGTGACATCATTGATGTGACAAGTCGCTTTATTGTCCTGCTCAACAATGTCTTACGATGACTAATAAAAGAATGACAATTTAAGCGAAACTGTTTACTTCAAAAACAAACAGCTCAAGGTGCGTGCAATCCAATGCAATTTACGACATGCGAAACCATACAAGACGCACACTAAACACACTCAATGTCACGTCACACCAAAATAAACATTGTGTACATCGATGCCTCACAAGACTAAAGTAGAGGGAGTGAACGGTTTCCCTAATATGCATTTTCTTTTCTGTCTTATTTTTCATTTACTCTCTGGTTTGATGAAGAAGTCTGGAAAATGAACAAGGTGATTTGAGTTGCTTTCTGTTAAGAAGATGGGATTTAGAAAGTAAATTGCGATTCGCCTTTAAAATGGTTTCGTGCCTTTTTTAGGGACAGCAAAATGTAACTTTTCTTTTGTAAGATTATGTCTATTGTTTCACCAGTCTGTTCTGGATTTGGCATATTATTTTTGTTTTACTTTCGTCACATGTTTGAAGAGTCAGTTCCACGCGGATGTTTTGGTTTACAAAAAAGAAAGAAGCACTTTTATTGTTTAATTTATCAAGACCTTTGATATTTATTTTCGGCGTTGTCTTACACATTAACTTGTTGTCAAAGTGTAAAACAGATTTAAATTTAAGTTAATTATTTCCAGTGGTGAATTGTTTTTGCTTAGAAAAAATAATAATCTGTACTCTTTCAAAAAGTGTCGCACCGTCTCCCCGAAGTACGTGAAGCGATTTGTATTTTGATACTGTCATAAGCCTATTCTTCGGACAACGAGGCAAACCAGATTAGGTTTGGCATGGCGCTGACATTAGCATCAATCAACTGTCAAGAAACAGTGTTATTACAAGAAAGGTTTTTGTTTGGTTTAGTTTCTTTGTGAGGTATTTGTTTTACATAGCTCTGTTGAGGATGATCAGATGGAATAACTTCCCATCAACGTCACTCTCAAAACAAATATTATTTATTTATTAATTAAAATCAACTTAAATTTGTAAAGATCTTGAGTCGTTTTGTTTTAACTATTGTGTAATTAACTTAGGTGGATCGATTCTCAAGCTAGTTAATTGGTATTTACACACAGCGAATGTGAGCTGTAAGGCTGGGCTACCCTAAGCAAAAAAAACGATGGGATCAAACTTCATCAGTCTGTTCCGGAAATTCGACAGATGGGGTCTTTGTTCTCCAACAAAATAACAACATACCAAGCCTGGTCATTATTATTTAAAATCATTTCTGATTTAGATATTAAAAATGTTTTGTTGAATTGTTTTTCCGTTTAGTACTTGGATCTGCAGTTGGCAGTGTATTCGTTATCTAATTCAGCTGACTTATATTGGTTGCACGTTTCATCCGTTATGATTTATAGTCGAAGATTAAAGACAACTTTATTTCATAACCGCATGATTCGAAAAAACGAGTAAGAATTGCTGTAATTTTTGATGGGCTACCGAACCCTGATTACATCTTGTCTGTAAATGAGGCCTACACTGGCCGTCAGTCGACAGTGTGTATGTCATAACCGACCGGTGCCAAGTTTTCTTGGCACATCGGTCTGCTATTTGTGCTGCAACCGTTTACAGTTGTACTATTGTCTTCTCAGCGATGTGTATGTTTGCACTTTAGGCCTACGTGTATATTTAATGTATTTTGGGGCATTGGTGGTGATGAAAATGCTGTGTATTGGATTCATTTTCGATTGTTCAGTCTTGAGTGAGTGCTTTGGCTTCTGCATATAGGCCTACTTCTAGAGGTTCAGACCCATCCTCGTCTTTAGTCACTGCTGGTCTATCTTTGGGCTAAAAGACTTGCATGGAATATTGGCTTCTTGTCAGTCCGGTGTGGCCTCAATAGCATCTCTTGCAGTAGATGTCAGTAGATGTACCTCTGGTAAATGTACCTCAGTAGATGTACCTCAACAGATGTACCTCAGTAGATGTACCTCTGTAGATGTACCTCAGTAGATGTACCTCAGTAGATGTACCTCAACAGATGTACCTCAGTAGATGTACCTCAACAGATGTACCTCAGTAGATGTACCTCAACAGATGTACCTCAGTAGATGTACCTCAACAGATGTACCTCAGTAGATGTACCTCAACAGATGTACCTCAGTAGATGTAACTCAACAGATGTACCTAGAAAGATGTACCTCACCAGATGTACCTCATACTCAGTAGGTGTACCTAGATATATGTACATCAACATATGTACCTAGATATACGTACCTCAACAGATGTACCTAGATAAGATGTACCTCAACAGATGTTAGATGTACCCCAGTGGATGTACCCCAGTCGCCAGCGTCTGAAGTCTGCACGCGTATCATCAAATGTTGATTGGTATAAAAACAAGAATTGGACAATGACTCGGCGGCGTCAGATAATCATGATGACATTCATAAACAATTGTTGTTTTAAATAATGATAACGATAATATATTTTGTTGTGAGAGGCAATCGCTTCCCAGTAGTAAGGTTTTCTCACAAACTGTACTTTGAATTCAATCATTTGAAACTGAATCTGACATTAAGCAAATCATGCTCAACGTGAGTAAAGATTGCATTTCACTGTACATTGCAAAACACAAACAACTACATCAGGGAAACCACACTCTCCTCGAATTGAATGTTTGATGGCAACAGAGTCTATGAATTCTGCTCTTCATTTTAAAAGATGCTTGCCCACAGTCCGTATCACTCAATTAGTGACGAAAAGGCGATAAGCCATGGTTTGTTTTATTTACAAAATTAAATCCTCAAAACAAACAAAATTAACAATAAATGCAGCATCTGCTGTATTGAGAGGCACCATACACCACTATAAAGTTGTAGACAAGATAATCAAATACATTTTCAGAAAAAATAGCAGGGATCATCACAAGAGTTCAATATTTCTGATAGAATAATGACTGCATTTTACCAGAGTTTAGACGGTTGTCTATGAAATCGCGATTACTGTCCAAGCATTATTGTCACATCGACCCCGTCCATGTATAGATTGAGTGAACACCGGCTGTTTGGAAGACAATCTTACCAGATACTTGTATCAAATAGGACCTATATTTCCCGTGTGTATTATTCCAGTTTATGATTTATCACTCGTAAAGTTTAGGAGATTAATCTGAATAAGTAACCCGCCAAATCTTCCGTTGTTCCCCCTGACTGCGGAAAGTGAGATGGAAAGTGAGAAAACGACCTTGTTCAAGACTTACACGGACATTTTCAGCATGAATTATGCATGACACGACACTGCGGGCAAATTATGACTTTAACAGTCACCCACCAATGCATCATTCTGGCCAATTCAGTAGAATCAGAATAATTACTCGGCATTAGTGAAATCTCCAAGGTACCATTATTGGCATAATTTACCCTGATTATGGATCGCTTATAAAGCATGACCAATAAATTAGCGCATAATTACTTGAAGAGTTAACGATGCAGTTTGTGATAAATGATTTCTTGAGATATTAGATATATTAAATCCATAAATTTTAATGGAATTGTCTTCGGATTTGAATGCAGAATTGTATTATTATTTTGTTTTATTTGATTGGACTGAGGGCCATGAATGCATTGACCTTTATGTCAAGGAATGGTGAAATCCTTTGTCTACACATGAAGCCATTTAGGCTTTTGTTGCTTAGCCCGTGGAGGTAGTAGAAATAGAGAGATTTTGTGACGACAGAAAAACAGTGCTTGGGTAAAAATTTGTCTCAAAGATCGAAAATATTCTGCATCGTTGTCAACACTGCTTCAGTAGGCAGGTATTACCTTAATTAAAGAGAAACATTTGATTTGTTTTAAGGTAATGTTTGATTCTAGAGTTGTTGAACAATCTGATGCTTTCTTCGGATTGGCGTTAAAAAGTCATCGTGCTATTTTGTGGCGTCTTTTCCAAAACATAATTAGTTAACCATAAACTGAGAAGATGTGAATAATGAACAAGACACATATTTGGCAAAATGATTATAGATAGACAACATAGGAAAGTATAGAAAATAATCTAATGAACAAGAAATGTAAAGTGATGCGTTCATGTGGCATGACAATTGTTCTTGTCAATGCACTGTCTCCTTCTGAAACACGTGTGATACACATCCCATAGGCCTTCATTGTTGTGGTCTTTCACTAAATGAAAAGAGGTCTTGCGTGTTGAAGTACAGAATACAACCCACACACAAGCTCCATATTCTCTTTTATCTCAGGTCTTTCAATCACCTGATTATCTCAAAAATGAAACTTTTCTTTCTGTCAGTTGTCATTTGATGTACGTACTCTAGTCACCTCTGGTTCTGTGTCTTATATTTCAAATGACAAACTGCACAGTTTAAAGACGTCATAACATATATAGAACCTAGACTTGACAGTTTGTGTCAAACAGTGAACATCATTTTAACTCCATGGTCGGAGAATCACTCGGGGAGAAAAACAGCCAATATTTGGACTCAGCGGGAGGGTTGTATCATTTTGGTGTATTTTCCTCGGGCACTGAAGGTTCGGTTTGGGGTCACGGAACGATAATGCCGGGAGTATCTAACGGACTAAGCGGGGGACTAGTTTAGCAGAGCGCGACCGCTCTGCTATGGGGTCTTCAAGGCAGCAGACGCCCAGGTTATTTCCATCAAGACTCGGTGAGCGCTTACTTCAAAGGCATTCCTCGCTCGGTGTGGAAACAATTTAATTTTTCGCTCAATTATCGAAGCGGGTTTGGAGTGTCTCCTGGGGCTAGAGTAATCATTTCCACTTTTCTAAATTGAACCCCCGATTTAGCCGCAGAAATAACCGCTCCCTATACTCGATTGATGATGAGATCTCTTGGAAGCAATCGGAGCGTTTCTTCTATGTCCGTAAGGTTTTATTACTCGAGACTATCATGGAGGCAAATGGCTCAAACTCCGCCGGCCGGCACAGCTCTAATAATACATTTTACGGTGGGGAAACTTGATCAAATACTGCGCAAATTAAAGAATCGCGTGGTAAAGAAAGTAATAAAATGGTAATCAGTGGACTTTGAGACCGATTGCGAAGTTTGTCGGTTGGACTGTTGTCTGACTAGCTGGCAGCCATGGACATATTAATTTCCAATTACCGTGATAAGGCCAATGTATAAGCAAGTATCGGTGCATCAATACTCTTAATTGAGCGCCGTGGGATGCTACCTAGCCCTCTTGCTGTGATATCGCGCGAGTTACAATGCTTGCCATGCAACACTAATGGCTACCCTGGAAGGCCCTCTACCGTTCGTTCCAAAACAGCCTGCGGGTGTGCCCACCATCCAAAAAGACACAGTTTCGGAATGACTCGGCGGGCGGGCCTTTCCCCCTTTCCGAAATATGCCGGGCACTTAACTCTAATAATAACAGAAGGTCGAGCTCAAGCTATGCTCACTGAATGTGTGGAGAGATAGAAAAATAAATAAATAAAAATCTCGACATGAATTGATGTAATCAAATGGCATAAACAGAATCCCTGTTGAGTTTTGTCAAGTCTTGGCTCTACTTGGTGCAGGGTTTGTGGGTAAAACGGGGATATGTTTGTCAATATTTTGAGCGTTTACATCTTGGATCAAGTTTTACAACTGCTACTCACGTAGAAAATAATTACGTCAGTTGCTTTTCAAAATGGCGGGGCGTCCTTTGGGGTTTTACGGTAGGGTGCATTTAATAATAAAAGATATCAATGAGAACCGGTATCGTTTCTATTACGAGTAGACCTATATTGTTTTTAATAGGATTTTTTTCAAACTGGAAGGTTCCAATAAGTTGAAAAATACACTCTGAAGGTTGTGGTTGCTGTGTGTTACAACCTCCAAAATATAATTTATGTTAGTTGTTTCAGCCATTCATAATCTTGTGGGGACACCCGGATTAATAGTGATCAACTATTAATCAATTGACCCGCATTGATACCGATCAAGGTATAACTATCCAGTGAGAACACCAGCTTTATGTCCACATAGGCTTATAGCTTCAGGTTCGTTCTGACACTCAATACAAAGTAAAGTCACAGCGGTTTTTTTCATTTATTGATAACACATTCACAAAATCTACAACAATGTGAAAGTTGTCTGTTGACATACACTCCGTGTCATTTTCATCCATTTGTATTCAACTCTAAACAAATCTATAATGTAGAATCATCATTGGCTGACCCATTGAGTTTACATGTAAGATTCGAGCAGATCACTCAATTATGTAATCAAGATGAGAGGTGTCCGCCCTCTACGTCACATCTCTTCATTTTCAAGTTTTGATTTCGTATGCGGAAGAAAACCACTCCACCCTTGAAATAACTTGCAACCTAAAAGAACCAGTTTATCTTTGTGTTTTTGGATCCTAAACTGTTCGTAATGCCTCTCTCTCTTTAACAAAACACCAAACCGTTTCAGAACCGTTATTTTTTAAAATAGAGTCAACATTTTCATTTTGCACAATATGTGTGCGTGACGGTGCAATTACGGCAGCGGAAACTTTGGTACAAAACACCACCCGGGGACCAATTGAGGCAATTTAGATTCTTGCGAAAAATATCAGCGTATTTATCGCTGGTGTTGTTCTTGATCCAATGTGGGCAATCATGCTGAATGGCATCCACGTGGGATACTCGACCTACGCGAAGGGTGTTTTGGTTAGTTGAGGTCACCCCGGTATTTCAGCCCGATAATAAATTTCAATCAGCAATTCAGTGATTTGTTTTGGGAGAGCAGAGCACTTGTGTAGACAAATGTGTGGACAGAAATACATGACTGTTGGGAGCTGTGTGTTACGCTAGGTTTGTGCATTCGATTCGCCAATGATATTTAGTTCGAATTTCGACCACCGTGAATGATAATGGAGTACAAATGGAGCAATCAATGAACCAATGGACCGATAAAACGATCAACTAAATCCCACCCTTCAAAAAGCTTATATAGTTGGTTTTGTTTACAGTTCTGTTTCTGAATGTTATAAACGAGGTGTGTTCTAAAACTTTAGCAAGTCCGAGAAGAGCTTTCCACTTTTATCAACAACATATTTTTTTTTTTTACAAAAGAAGACGTGACCCCAAAATAGACGAACCATTTAAGATGTTAAGTTTCAAACTAAGGTATATTGAACCGAAGCTGAATCTACTCGTTGTATTGCAACTATTCGTACTATCGCGTCTTAGATGCTTTTGGTTGAAGCTTGCACGATCCATATTGATTTCAACTCGTAAAAAACTTCCGATCTTTTAAGTTTTGGACCGGCAAAGTTTCACTCGATTAAATAGAATCACAAAAGTTTTAACAGAATGCCAATTTTAGTTTCAAGCCAATTTTCCTTTTGATATAGGCGAATGTCTTCTGTCATATTTTCTTCTAATATTCCTGTTAAGCCAGACACAAAACAAGAACCATTCATTTCAATGAACCATGTGGACCTATAGAGTTAGACATCATCAATTATAACAACCATTTTGCGTACGCGCCAAAAGAGTGTGCCCCAGTACTGCCTCGTCGCTCCGGTCATTCGCCCCGATAAAGCGTCCCAGCGGATTCATACCTCTTGCAATTGCACACTGAATCACTTTATAACCCAATAGGAACAACTTTTGACGCCCGCTTCTCACTTTCCTTCCGTCCAATTACCAGCAAACACCCCAACTACATTCCCGTGGGACAAGCTCATCTAGATTCCAGACTGAAATCAATTTAGTCTGCAGAGAAAACAAACTTTACAAGTGGATCGTGCCACCAGAGGGCGCTCCAAAATAATTCGCTTACTTCAGCTCATCGACAGACCGGTGAATTCGCTCAGATTTTTTTTAAACAAAGTTGGGAAAGGGAAACTTTTCGAAAAATCGTGCTTCATTTACAAAGGTCTTGTGTGTGTAGTCGCACAATACAGGTATATACCAGTCCAGCAAAGACTGGCAGAGAATATTTGTGGACATTATTATTAATACTTGTGGGACCTCCTAGTTAAGACAAATTGTCATTAGAGCAATAAGTTATAACTTGAAATAAAAGTCTTATAAAGAGGCCATATTTTTGTCTTCATCTGCAGTACTGCGTTACAGTACCTCACTCTATGATATCTATGTCAGTCAGATGGTGATACCTTCTGCTGAGGTTTGCAATCCGTAAACCCGCAAATTCATGTTGTAAGCCTATACACGTATCATTACACAGGCCCTACATCTAAATCCATAATTGTAACTCAATGTTCACTTCTAAAAATAAAAGGCAAATATTTTAGATTAACCACAAAACGTGACAGACTGCTGTCTGATTGCTAGGCAACCGAATACCATGACTGAGATCAAGGTGTTTGAACTCGTTACTAGAAATGTCCGGAGTGACCCGTCTCTAACCACGGCTAGACGACCGGTCACAACCGTCTGAATCCCCGCTGCAGGGAAGTGGTGTTGGCTCTGAAAGAGTACATCCATTCATGAAGTATAGAAGTGTTAAAACAATAAGTGCTTATAACAGAACAAGTTTGTCAACGCCTTACAAGAATATTATGTTTGTGTTTGTGTTGATAAAAGCTACAATACAGTAGCTGGTAGGCAATTATATACACAATGACATCTTAGTCACCTTTTCTTTCGTAAATAATGACTGAAAAGCATCTCGAATTCTGAATAATCATGATGATTAGGAGAGAGTTATTCTGTACGGGTCTGTAGTGAGTTTTCTGGAGTCATTGAATACCAATCAGCTGCCTGAGACCACGCTGAGATTGCCCTGCAGTGTCAGACCTGGAGTTAGAGGAGAAAGAAAGCCGTAGATCTTTTGGGTTTAGAGGAAAACATGCGCAGGTGTACGAGGTCTAGTTTTTGTTTTCAATGGTAAAATTATATTCTTGAGTTAGTATTTATAGACGAACGTTTTGAAATGGTCAGATTTCAAAACACTAAATGGAAAATCTCAGGTTACTTCTTGCAATGACTGTCTAGGTGCTTAAAGTTTGGGTTTCTGGTGTATTTTTCGATGTTGGGTGTAGACTAGGGAAGGTAGAATAATGTTTGTTTTAAAAGGTTTCTTTTGGGTTACTATTTAATAATGCAAATTTGTATCTACTAGAAATGGTCTTCTTTTGCATCGAAGGAAACTCAAGGTGTAATAGTTGAGTCATGGTATGTAATGCAATAACTTGTGCTTGCTGTCAGTGAACTCAAGACTCGCTCGTAGATTCCGAAAAATAGTCTTCCAACCCCCTCGAAATAGATATATTTGATTTTGCAGAAACCGCACTCCAGTTGTGAAATCTGATGTGAATAATGTCCCCTTCTAAAATGACCAACAATTGATATGCCGAATCTCCGTTGTAACAATGTTGTAATTTACAGCGACTTCTGGCTCGGTAGGGGAGCGGGTATCGTACCGCTGGGCTGGAAAGCAGCGGGTGACATTCCTGGCGTGGTGGGTCGATTCCAAAACTACACCTCAAAGAAAATGGACCCTCGAATTCCAATCTTGAATTAGACGAGAAAACCTCCATATATCTGCAAAGCTTAGTGGCAATAAACCCATTCTATAAGATCAGTTTAGGCATGCGGTTATGAGCAATGATGATATATGATGATGATGAGAAAAAGTACAACATTGTCAAGCAATCTACTTGATGATAATCTTGAAAATTAAGAAGTATTTCTTGCAAGACATTTTGACATAAAACTTGTTTTATAATTTAGCCCATATCGTGTATGGATAAAGCTGCTTAGCCTTGTGAAAATAACTTGATGATTCAATCAAGGAGGTTGACAATTTTCTACCTCCATGTTCAATTGAGTAAGGCATCTTCTTTTTACCAGAGTTGAAAATACCATCTTATAATGCTTGAGAATATCTGCATTTACACCAAAACTCTCTTCTTTTACTGCATATTCCATCATAAAGAGAACCAATTTACGGTCAGACTGCCGACTAGCCGACTATTGATAATCCAGATGCATATAGTGTGCATATGCATTAATTGAAACACCTAATCGTGCCACCAGTCCTAATCTATGTGAGAATAAGCAGAACATGGCAAAGGTTAATTCACCAATAAAGCTGTTATTTTTCCCACTTCGGCACCGCCAAAGTACAGATAACATCTCCAATCGATTCCAAAATAGACCCACAATCATCCACAGTGATATTTTATCCCTCTATAAATAATACGCCTGCAGTCACATGTGTTCAAAAGCAGCCGAGGTCTCCAAATCAAAGCCTGATCTCTGGCCGTGTCAGCGGGCGCGACGCCCGGTAGGCTAAAGGCACGAGAGCACCCTGATTTCTCGGTCTTTTGATTATTGTGGTTTTTCTTATTATACCACCAAAGACGGTTTGGTTGTTCGCCTTGATTTGGCGAGTGACAGATAGGGTGTCTCAAGGGGGTAAATGCTGCGAGTTTACCGGCTCCGTAAGGACGTGACATCCGTGAATTACACCCGTGTTAAATCCAAGACGTCACTTTAGACACAGAAGGGATTTAGCGGCAAAAGATGGGTTCCATATGCAAGATTTTCCTGAGCTTGAGACTGAACTTCAGGAAGTCTTTGTTTCAGGAATGACTTTGTGACAAATTGTATACAGTATGCAGTTGTCATACGTTTGCCTGAAATTGGTTGTAAAACATAACACACTGATGAAAATTGTTTTGCAGACCTTGAACACGTAGGCTATATTGTAACTATTGTTTGTCGTCTATATGCTTTGTATGAAATGGTTTTGGTGGAAAGTTACCATATTGTTTGTAAACATATTAATTATTTAGAATTGTCTTCCTATTTTACAGTTATACAGACGCCTACATACCTAACTAACCACCCGTACTTTTCTGTGAACCACGGAGTTCTTGTCCAATGTCTTTAAATCGCCCACAATTCAAACTACTTCGATTGAGACAGATCGCAAATTGAATAAATTAGTCATTTTAGGAAGTCTACTTTTAGATATCTGCATTTGAATCATTAGATTACCCTTTAAAATGGTTTTAATTGATTGCATATGGATTATACGATTGTTCATGACTCTTTAACATTGTGTAAACTCCACCCGTTAACTTTCGGGGCCGGTCAATGAACTCGTTGATCAGGTAGGATCCAATCGACAGAGGAATGCAGTGACGTCACTGGTTAAAGGAACATTACAGAATTGTTTTTTTGCTAACAAAACAGTTGCTGGCAGTGTAAGCACTTTATGTAATCCACCATATACATAGATTGACAAACCTGTAGAAGTTTGAGATCGATCGGCCATCTGGGTCACGAGAAAATAGTGAAAAACCGATTACACATTTGCATGAAATCATATTCAGCAAATGAATAAAAAAGCTCACTGAGCGATAAACTCCAATCGGAAAATTAGTTTATTCATTTCTCATCAAATATGGCATTTCAGACAGAAATATTTCAAGGGATGTTTTCTACTATCATCATCATTAGATCGTGTAAGTTTTATGTAAATCTGTGATCAAAAAGTATATTTTACAAGTTTTGTCTTACCAATTCTGTAGGCCCCTAATGTTCCTTTAAACGTGTACTGGTTTATCTCTGTGTAAGTGATGACTAGTATATTAGTACTGAAAGAAAACTTCACACTTGTCCACAAAAATAGTGAAAGGCATTGTCTTAAAAACACACCGGGGTAAAACAAAAAACATGACTTACGAAATTTATGTGAAACACCATTCGGCATTAACGTTCATAGCTTGAGGTCATAGGTCATGTGTTTATGATGCGAATGTAATTTAATTAACGCCTTAATGAGGAGGTTTAGTGTCAGAGTTACGTCTGGACTTAGTGTTTGTCCAAAAAAACAAAACAACTAATCAGAGAAAATTGACATTAATTGAAACTTAGTCTAATTAACACAGCCTAACAAAAACGACTTGTGAAAAAAAAACATTGGTTTGACCATCAACCCTTTATGGGTCTATGTTACCAATAAGTTATTCACCTTTTTTAATTAGCATTTTCAATCTAGAATGCAATTAAAACATGAAAGACCCGCTGCTACTGTTGAGCACGTGTGCGGTACACAGCCAGCTGTCTTTAGCGGTCAAATCAAGGCTTATAAACTTCACTTTCATGGACTTGTTTAAATCGTTAAAAAGGGGCTGAGATTTAAGTGGGCTTCAGAATGGAGAGAACAATCAAACCTATTTTCTGATCCTTTTTACCGACCGCACTTACTGACCTGTAAATAAATAATACAGTTATTGTATTTGTCGGTCACTTATAACTCATAATAGATTACAGAGGAAATGACGGATTAGTAATAATAGCTCTACTTAAGGACACATTATTTTTCATAATAAAGGAATACAAAGTAAGGCAACGGCTTATTTCCAAAGTGAAAATGCCACAATATGGACATGTCATTGTCTGAGTGTTCACTTCATTTTACGGCTCGTTGAACGCTACGGAAATCTTTGTTCCGTGTAATATTGTAAATCTACCAAGTCTCGCTCTGTCTCGCCCAAGGTTGAATTTCTAGATACATGACTTACTTGGTTGACGGACCTCTCCTCATGTGCACGTTATTGTGACAGTATTGTAGTTTTTACTTATCCGAGGAGACCCTGCTGTTAAAACAATACTGCAATGCTTGCAAAGTATGAACAATGTTTCATGTATAACTAGAGACCCTCGTCAAACACTGAAAGTGCCCAGTGACGATCTTACATGGTTGAGATTTCGTATCCAGTAAGCTCTGTTGTCTACCATTTTCGTCGAACATAAATCATGTTATTAAAATAATGAGATTGATATTATAGTAGGTTTATCCACCGATTTACCAGTAATTCACTTTCCTTTAGGTGACAGGCCTATAATATGGTGGAACTTTTTTTCTAAAGAATAGCTTGATTAAATTGTAACCCTTGACCCAGCCTCGTCTTATTAAGAATAATGAATCAAAAGAGGGCGCAAAAAGTCAACGCTTCTGTGGAAGGATAAGCGCAAATTTTAAATTAGAACGCCATTGTTTTAAGAGTTCATTTTTTTTAATTATTGCTTATTCTTGAGACAAATGCATCTCCCAAATTTCAACTTGTAATTGTGCATAAAACGTGAACTCTTATTTCTAGGACAGACGTATTCATGATTGTTTACTTTTGGGTAAATTATCTGAGAAATGCCACGCAGCGTTGGCGAAATGTAACTAGTGATTTATATTCAACAAAATAATATCGTTTTATTCTGCAAAGTCTATCATGTAAACTATCAATCACATTAGTTATTTCTTTTTAACAAAACCAATTAATTTTATTCTGCAATATAAATGCTTTATCCAGCAGTTCAATACACTCTGGTTGTCATAAGAGTCCAATCTCAGTACCGCGACCAAATGTTAGCCTCTGAAATCGACTCGGGCGAGAAGTTGGTTGTATACATCGGCGGCGTTTCACTTAGTAATGAACACTAATAGCCGATCAATTTCTAACATTTTCCCCTCCATTGGTCCTGTGGAACTTACCGATATAATACGGTTATTTTGGCAGCATCTTGGTTCATATTCGTGGCCATAGGCTGACTGGCTCTATCAGGCCAGCAAACACGACTTTTTACGGGTGTATGCAAGGGAGAAATCTTGAATGATGCCTGGTGTTTTCTTGTGGCGGAGTTGGTAATTTCAAAGGCTCAGCCGATACGGCCTGAGGTGAGGTGTGTAAAATCAAAGGTATGGGGTGCCTACCGCCGATCGGCAGGCATGCCGAGCGGCGGACGCCAGGCCAGGCCGACCATTCCCTGCCTCGGGCACGCAACGGTTTCCCCGTATATAGAACGAGTAGGGAAATTGGATGGTAGTTGCTGCTCGTGGAGTCCCTTTTTGGTTTAAAATCCAGTTTTGGAGCAGGATACAAAATATTAGCTCATTTAACAGGATTAAGGAGGTAAATTGGATGGCAATTTCACCAGAATTGTAAAAACAAACAGAGTGTGTTGAGTAGGTTAGAATGAAACTAATCTCTCCAACGGGCATTTTGTGACACACAGACCTATTTCTGGCTGATAAAATGATTGTAAAAAATTATACTATTTGATTATTTCTTGCTGTAGTGGTGGGGGAGTAAGCTTACCCTAAAGCTTTTAGTCCTGTCAGAAGGTTCAATCGGCTATCATCAGAAACAAGAATCTTAAAATAATCCAAGAGTTACTTGGATCTTGTAAAAACCAACACATTTATTTATCTTCATTTGGATTTTCGAGGTGCATTGCATAAACGCACATTCAAGCAGGTGCAATATGTGTTAGTACATTCCCAAGTCGATTCATTACATTTATATGAATGTGGTTTATTTCTATGCATGTCCAAGTATATGCTTACAACATAAAATATAAAGCATACGATATAACGAAGACAGGAGCAAAAATCATAACATTCTTTGGTTTTATACGTCCTTGCTGAACCACGTTCAGTCTTTGAATATCGCCAAAAATGTTGCATCGATTCAAATGAGTCCGCTTGGAATTATTGGGGACTCGCTTCAAGGACGTGGTTCGGACCCAAACTGGCCTCATCTACACCAGATCACTTCAGCTGGTTGTCCTTCGGACTGTAACCAGACTATGATGGTTTTGATTGGATGTAATTGGGCAAATAAGGGTTTGCTAATAATCAGTAAATTGTGATGGCGATGAATGATAGTGATTGAAAGGGAATTTTGGCGCGTACCATGCAGAGGTGTTTTTTGGGGGGCGGGAGATATTGTCTGCAGATTGAAGCAACTTACTACCACCGGATATCGTCTGCTATTCATGGACACTTCAACAGTCAATGACCGCCCTTGATTTACACGACGAGGAACGATAACACTGTCAAGACAGAACAGTGTCAATAGAAGACATTCCTTGTAATAATGTGTTGAATTGTGATTTCTGAATGCAATATTATATCTCAGCAAACTTATAGTTTAATAATGGCGAATTGATGCACGGGGTATAAAGGGGTCTGATTTCTAAAAACATTGGCCGGACATGAAGAGTGATGTCTTCGTTGTGATGACATCACATGATATATCTTAATGTCATCGGAGGATATTCTGTTGGAATCTGATCTGGCATTTACAAGTCTTCAAGACGTTGGGTTGTTTTCTTGCTAATTTATCATAGCCTAAACATGAGTTATAAATAGAATTATAACTTGAATATGAGAATTTAAGTTGATCTTGATGCAAAACGGCAATTTCCTGTACCGAAAGGGTGCCGGTAGTGTGAGTAATTCGTTCCTGTATTGTGTGAGAATTGCGTAGCCTAGTTCATGTTTCAGGGTTGGAACTGTAAGAAGATTTGGAGTTATGATCTCTATGAGATATGCTTTGACTATGAACCTCTTAGTTCAAGGATTTCATTTTACAAGCAAGTTATAAAATTCAAAGTTTCTCACTTCGCTTCAACCTGAAAAAACAAACCAGGATTTAACATTCAACGTGCTGTTAGACCTATCAGTTCTACCGATACATACTCTCAAAGGAATTTGATGAAAAGCCCAACATTTCCCCCATTAAAAGTCCCCGTTCTCCAAACAGCCAACACATTCTGGTAATTATCACTGGGTAGAGTTTCACCGGTTTCCGAGGGCCCGAAGTGACTCGGTGAGGACGGTTTGGTAGACTGGTCGGTTCATACTAGCCGCCTTCACGCCTCGCACCAAGGAGCAAGGCGACTTACTAGCTACTAGTCTAACTATTGCCACGTGTTGTGCTAGGTGATGTTTCCGTGTACTCATTCACTCAATAGTTTCATTTCTACTGTAGATCATCTATGAAAGAACATGTTCACATTTCTTTAGCTAAAAGGTCACAACTGTCTTTTTGTAGATCAGGTCATATGCTTTAGTTTATTGCTTTATGACAGTCAATAAACGTGTTTAAAAATAAATACCACTCAGAAGATAAATCCACGCTTTAGAATAGGAGATTGCGAACCAAAACGTTTTTTTGATGTAAACTTTTCTAATAAAAGGGAGTGGAGTGTTGTTATATTTTCCTCATATTAGTAAGTTTTGCAGATTTCGTGGCACGGTTGTTAAACACACATCTATGATTCGTAGCCATTTTATGTGTGAGTGTATGTGTTCTCCGATCAGACATCCATCGCAGTCTGGGATTGGATCCGGATTGAACTTCGATCCTCATAACGTTCGTCCAGGAGCAAGACAAGAATATAAAACAAGAACAAAATATAACAATGCAAGACAAGATTACAATGCAATAACTCAAGACAATAGTTCAAGACAAGAATAAAAGAGAGGAATTCAAGACAAGAGTAAAATATAACAATACAAGACTAGAGTACAAGACAATAATGTAATACAGTACATTTGTGTGTGACGATGATAATGTTTGTTAGCATGGATTATTTTTTTTTAAATGTGATACCAAAACTGACAATACTGGATCAACACCGGCCTTATGTACATCCGATATTGATTAGTTTGGCAGCAGATTCTCAAATTCTATGAATTCTCAAAAACATTTACGCTCAACTTTTCTGCAACGGTTATGCTAATATTACCTGAAAGCTTTAATATGAAATATAATACATGAGTCAGTTAATACCTAAAATATTGTTCATAAAACCTAAGAAAATTATACTAATATAAAGACGAGTAAATAAGTAAATCATTCTTGATGAGGTTTCAGACAGTTGTCGAGTCTTTTTAAGAATATATTTGAGTCTCATCAGGGCAGACCGTTTTGAAGGTCCTTTACTTTGCGCTTGATGTTGACAGATTACACATTTGACTATTTAAAAACCACTTTTATTCATGCATGCCATGCCAACTAAGAAAGTCTCAAGACATTCGATTAAGATGCATTTCTGCATCATGTCTAGTCTGTGACTCAACAGTGATCCTTACAGTACGCATTACTTAATGCAATTTCATGAAGCGAGCGTTCATAGGCTTCTTTACACTGTTGTTACACACTCTGTAATTAACACCACGATCTATTTAATTAGCCTTTTGTCCTGTGAAATTGGTCTCCCAAACCCAATTGACACCTAGTTCTATTGCAAGGGATGGCTCGACTCAAACCCCCGTACTTTGTTATTTTTTCCCGGACGCTTGTTTCTTGTTGTGCGGTAAATCCAAAATTGTTCTGCTTGTTGCAGAGTCATTAATATTCTTGTGATGTTGCCGTGTCTAATTGTCAGGTTGTGGGTGACACCCAAACCAGGGGAGAGAAAAGCCAAGAAAACAGCACGATGCGGCAACCCTGTGAGGGCCAAAGGGGGTTATTCAGAAGGTATTTAGCTAGAGAAAGGAGGGCAATTTTGGAGGCTGTTGTTGTGGGGTTTGGTTAGCGGCAACCCAGCCTGTGATGTGGGTCGTATCATTGCTCATTGGTTAAGCAGAATGGATTGCCTGTTTTGTTGTCGACTTGGAGTTGGTAGATCTAGGGATAATTCCTTTTTATCACCTTGGTGAAAATCAGCTTGGAATAATTGGCTCTGTATGATCCTATATACTTGGAGTGGTGTGTCCAGTTTGGCCGTGGACAGGGAGAATGGGACGGTGTAAGGGTGGTGGCTGCGTTGAATAGGATTACATCTATCAATTACACACTGTGTTTGCTCGGCCAGCCTGTAGTACCTTAAATCCCATCTTGCAATAACACTCCATTTGCACACACACACACACCCGAGCTGTTTTCTTATTAGCATTCATCAAGCTAGTGAGTTTGTGCCAAGGCGGTCTCTTTCTTCCTGTCTATGACCTCATTGTCTGTCCCGACTTAATTCCCCATATGCATTGATTCCCCAATAATTGCCTCGTTTTCAATATCTAATGAATTTATGTATCCTTCAATTCCGGTCGGAGCACACTTTCGTCCGTGCGCCGGCCGCGCAGAACGGGGGAGCTTTTAGCGTGATTTGCTGATCGCCAGTGGGGAAAAAAAGAAAACACGGCCGGGCGAGATGACTCTCTAGTGATGCCATCAAAAGAATTATGCTTTCTACTGCGAATAATTGCTTTTCGTGAAATTAAAAGCGAGGAGAAGTCGATTGGATAAATGTTCTGAAAACAATTTTATCGATTCTTGGCGAATTCTGATGGTCCGCCATGCATGCTAAATCACTCTCAACTGCCCCCGACAAAGCCCGTCGTAGATGCGGTCTTTGCCGACAACTTGAGAAAGAGGAGTCCAAATAAAATTTAACGGTAAAAGAAATCTTGATGTGTTTTCTCTGTCTCTTATGCTCTGATAACTTATGGCCGAGGTAATAAAAAAAAAAGCTAATGGCTTAATGGCATCAGTTTGCGACACTGCTACTTTGCCAATAAACATCACACCAATATTGTTGTTCCTGTTTTGATGGTTATGGGTGACGGTGATATTTTCAGCGTTCCAGTTTCACCCATCGACCCATTTCATTGGGTTCTTAAGACTGAACAATAAACACTGGGCAGCCGTTCCTTCGCTTAGGAGAAACTCACTGAACGCTGCCAATTCGAACGAGTGTCAAGCGGCAACCCTTTGATCTCAAACCAACCTCCATGAAAAGCCATGTTCACTTATGACTCTATTATTTTGGGTAGGGATTTAACAGAATGCAAAATGCAGGGTAGATTGCTTTGAGAACAGGCAACTGTGTAAATGCATTTGATCGAGCGGAAGGCCCACGATTGTAAACTCGGCACTTTCTTTCACCGAGGTGTTTAGCGAGCTAATTGCCAGCAGAGAGCCGGGGTCAACAGCACAGAGTCGCCCCCTGCGACAACACTTAATTTGCCGACCAATTAAAACGATCGCCACTAATGACTAAACCGAATTATGCGAAGTGATCCATTGCATTGGCGTAAACCCCGCCTCCTCAGAGTCACTGCGCATGCGGGGTAGACTCATCATAGTGTGTTGCAGTTGGTCTGTATTGGGCGCTTCATGACCAAATTCTATTAAGCCGTCATTCGCACGTGTTGTGATTTTTGCGGCATCTCTTATAGCCTGTATTCCAAGCGCAAGAAACATCTTCTGTAAACAAAACACTGTTGGAACTTACGCCATCCCTTCGCCCTTGCCAGAGAGTAATTTCCACAAAACTTCAGCCTTGTGTTGGAAACATCAACAACATTTGCTACTCCGCGCAGGTCGAGTTGAGTGTTGATAAAACCACCCAGATAAAAACCAAGTTGGAGGTTCGTGTGCGATGATTCAAAATCTAGCGGGTGAAGCTACTCCTCCCCTAGCGGAGACACCAAGTCGTGAGTCTTTGCTGATACATCCGAAGATGATGGACACTGATACGAATCAAGGAGGGTTGTGTACCACAAATGGACCCTCAACTGAGCCTAGCCAGGACTCCATCCACTCTGACACTGAAACATCTTCCACAGTGTACCCCGATCACCAGAATCAAACTCAGAGTCAAATCACTCATCTGTTTCGCACAAATGTAACCACCACCAACCACCGAACAACCCCGTTCATCATCATCGAGAGCGGGCCTCTCCTAACGCGATGGCACCGGCACCAGCGCTCGTTCGACCCACCAAACTTACTCCTTTTTCCGTGGTCGACATCCTGAATCCAAATAACTTCAACAGTCCGCCCCCGACTAAGTTACATCGGTCGTGCGGCTGTTGCGAGGACCGAAGCGTGGAGAATTGTCAGCGGGTCAGGCCAACATCTTCCCCGGTGCCGCTGGCGAGTTCACCCGGCAATGCTTACCCGTGGTCGACGTCTTGGATCAGCGGGGAGCCTAGGTGTAATGCAGAAGGCAAAGCCGTCTCTGGTGAGTAATCATCTTTTATCATGTTGATAAATTATTATTCATATTCTTGACTGTTGGGCTCTCTGTGCATGCAAGTATGAACAATCTGAGGTTCATTTTGTGCTAAATTGTAATAGAGCAATGCATTGGAACAATGTTCTGACTTTTCGTGTGATTTGAAACAAAAGCCTTTTGTTATAAATAAATTGTACGATTTGCTAAATTACTATCCCATCATTCTAGATTACCGTTTCCTACAAACCAAACACAATCACCCCAAAACGCAAGTTACCATATCTAATTATAATAATGATGGATTTCTAAATGTGATTTTTTTTAAACATGGTTTATATATTAAACACATAATTGGTAACGATGAATATGACACGTGGTGATCATAATTGCAAGTCAAGTGAGTCCAAGTGGAAATTATTAGCGGTTCTGATGAGGGACCAAATCCAATTACGACAATCTGGGAGCGATCTTTGTAAAGACAGTGATCGCTTTAATTGGAACTCTGTGGCTCTTATGGTCTAATAGTATTAGTCGGCCGGGATCAAAGAAAGGCATGGGTACCCGCGTATGATAATTCAGTTAACGTTGGGTATAACTTATTGGTAGCCGGCTGCTTACAATCACAACCAATTGCTGGGAATTGTACTTCAGCGGTATTCACTTTGATTATTGCATGGAGGTAGAAATGATTACGCTAATGGGCAATTACCATGCTAATGTCTTACTCACTATTGTATGTTTTGATATAATTGAGTTGATTTCTCGCCAACACTAGCCTCAAATTGTGGTAATTAGACCTCCTTCTTTTACCAAACGCCTTCAAGATAGGCGTTTTATATAACACAACCCGACAAAACCAATGTAGGTTCAATTCCATTCAAAGTGAAGCACATTATTTGGGGTTTTGTTGTTGTTGAGAGAACAACATTGTTTCTATTTTTGCTGTTGAGAATACACTGTATTCACCTATACGTCGTACAGGCTTTTTTTTAAGAAGCAAAATGTTAAGAAACTTAATTTGTTTTTGTTTGTTATTACGTCAAGCACTCACTGTTCGCAGGATCTTGTTTTGTCTAATATTACTTTTATATTTGGTTTCAAAATTGCCGAACACATACTAAGCTAAATACAGATTTCATGAAAACTTATTTAAACAGAATAAGCAATAACTACGTTGAACAATAAATCTGCAAAGTCTGTTATCTCTTTTATACATCTTATTTTATTCAGAATATTTTAGCAGAAGTAGACGTACATACTCCCAAAATTAACCACATATGCAAAAGAAGACTCAGTATTGGGTTTTCTCTGTCCTTTTACTTTTGTCGAAGTTGAAACTTGTCAACATGGGGCTCGTAAGAGACTCGATGACTTTAGTCTTTGACGTCACATTGTAGAGGGGGATAGACCTGGTTATGCCCCCGTACTTAATCGGAACTAACTGGTGCCATCCCCAGCGCCATTGGCTCCGATAGGATTTCATACTAACGATTGGAAAGTCACGGATGAGCTAAGACCCAAATGGAAACTTCCAAAAAGCCATGGAGCGCATATCCACGCGTTGGTTAGCGCTGAGTGATGTTGTAATTCGACTAGTGTGGGGGGGTTTGTTGTCGGTAAGGGGCGGTCACTCTGGGGTTGTTGACATAAAACTAGAGTTTCGACAAGATGGAGAAGTTTCACCCGATTGTTGAGCTGTGGGCTTGTAGAACAAGAAATAACCTTAAACATTGAATATTGATCTTTTCTAATATTATGGTATGTATACAAATGTGAGGATGGGTTACCCTATGATACAACCTTCTTTGAAAAAAATCCATAGTAAAATATTCAACGATTAAAGCAGCTTGTTTCTAATTTGGAAAAAAAACACTCTGGTCCCTCGCTAGAAGTTTTAAAATGTGTTAATAATTAAAGTTACAAAAAGTCTGACGCCTGTTAGAGTTTTGATAAATCTCAATCCATAAACGGAATCTCGGAATAGTCTGCCAAATATGTTAGCGTTTTGGTTTATACCGACTATATGCTTTTAACATTCACATCAATTACAGCAAATTTGCCGTCTTATCTACGATCACATTCTGAGTCATCAGTAAGCTATTTAGGAATGGATAACCCATCCATCGTCATCGTCAGACGTTTTATGTTTACCAGAACCAAGAATACATCATATACAACATGTATTACTGGGAATAGCTTGATGTTTATTTCGTCTTGTCTGCTTCCGAGAACCAATTCATTTACTTCAGTCAGCATAGACTGGCCAGTCTTTTCACACCATGAAACAACTTTATCGCCACTACGCGAAATAGTTCAAATACTGAACTCCCTTTTTTTATTCTAATCAATAATATTGTAAATTGCCCTGTGACTCAACGGGCTTGTTTTAAGAAAACAAGTTAATAGTTGCGGCGAGCGAGTCAAAGGCAATCCGCCGCCGGTGTGTGCCTAGGTGGGTCTAGGGTGACACGGTGGCCTTTAGATGTACCGGCTAGTAACTTGTTACCCAATTATCGCATGCATACAAAAAAACAAGCGTGGGTGCGTGTTGGGGGAACGAGTGCAAACTGCAGGGTGTTAAAAAGAGTAGCAATTTGGGATAACTTGCGAGGATAAACAAGTTAGGCATTCTTTAGCAAAATATAGACAAAACAAATAACGGACGAGAATTGTATGAAGTTGATAATTACTTTTGGAGACTATGATAATATTAAATAATAATGACTTTTTTTGTAGTCATTGGAATTTGATGATGTTGCATATTTTCTTGAGTGTTAGTGCGTACTAGAATTCTGCAAAATAGAAAGCTAATTTAATTTGATAATGTGGGTCTTTGTTTGTATAGTTCACTGGTGAATATCTGAATTTAATTTCTTGTTACGCCTAAATATGCATTATGAAGTGAGCTATTTAACGACAGAAAATGTCATATATCTAGTTCCAATCTTGGTTACCGAACCCCAAAAAACTTAACCATTATGATAAATAACGTTTCTTAATTTCGTTTTTCTTCTTCTTCTTTTCTGACAGATTCCGAACAATCTCCCCGAGCAGATCCTAAATGTAGGCAAGAAACAGTCAAAGATGAAGCGATTCGAGACAACTTTGACAGTGAAGAAGAGCAGGTATCACTGGAAGACGATGATGACATCGCATCAGACGACAGAGATAAAGATGACAGTGAAGATAGCGACGATAAATCAGACGGCTCACCGGGCAAGAAACGTAAACGATCGGATTCAGACTCGGGTAAGGCCGGCAAGCCACGCCGTGCACGTACGGCATTCACCTACGAGCAACTCGTTGCTCTGGAGAACAAGTTTAAGAGCACCCGTTACCTCTCCGTTTGTGAAAGACTCAATCTAGCATTGTCTCTCAGCCTAACTGAGACACAAGTTAAGATCTGGTTTCAGAATCGCCGCACCAAATGGAAGAAACAACACCCCGGCATGGACCCCAACGCACCAACAACTAGTCCCCAGTCGCCACCGCCCCATGTCAGCCTTCACACCACCTACAACTCTGGGCTTGTGTACGGGTCACAACTGCCTTACCTTCACGCTGCGGGTGCCGCTGGGACCATGCCATACCTTGTCAGCTCACCGGCTTACCCCACGCTGCATGCTCACCATTTTTACTCCCACCTCGGACATGTTTGATGAAGCAGCAACCGTAAAACTCTGTAAAATATTATGTAAACTAAAGTAATGTATAAAATATAAGAAATGTATAAATAATTATCGTGTAAATATGATTGATTATTATTGAATTATGATTTTGGTCTTGATGAGGCAAACTATTAGATTTACAGAAATTGTATTGAGACAAAACATATCAGAGTTGTGAGTGCGTGTAAAATGTACACTGTTGTGTTAAAACTTTTCAAATAATTTTCAAAAACTTGACTTCATTTTGTGATCATTGATTATGAAGTTCATTTATAGACGCTTGACGATAGAGCAAATATCTTATACAGACTCTTTGCAACGATGACCTAAATCTATTTCTTAAACACTTGTTTTTATTTGGATCAGATATAATAGCAAAACTTGTGGACCAATTCTAATAATGCTTTCTTGTTTTTCGATACTATCAGCAGTTATTCCAGGCGTTAATGATTCTGATTTAACTCATCCAGTCATTCAAACTAGTTGCAATAATTGAATTGTATCCGGCAGATTTTGTTGAAAGACAAACATAGTTTTTAGCAATAACAAAACGAATTTGGCTCTATCTGCATAAATAATTGATATGACGAACTGTAGTGACTTTTCTTCCAAATCAGATTTTTATCTGAATTAATTTCGATAGTTTGACCCCTAAATAATTATATTATGGTCAACTCACAATAACTAATTGTGTTTATTCCACACGTCATTAGTCTAAATATTTTGAAAGTCATTCTCGATTTGATTTGATTGTCAAAGAGTGCGCTCATTTTGGTTCATAATATTTTATGGAGTGTTCTTATTCTGCTCTGCTCTAGAAAGTTCAGCGAGCATATCGTAAAATGTCACAAAAAGACACACAATCTGTAACAGTTGCACCTTGTTTTCGCCGTGGCTCTTCAGTGATGTGTTGGCGCTTAAACTAAATGTTGGATTTGATAAATTGGGGGGGGGGGATCAAAAACAAGAATTTACGAATAATTTCTCCCACTTCTACAAATAAAGTGATGCAGATAAACGTGTCTGAAGAAAAACTGTAAAAATATTTTACCCACTGTCACAAATTCTACAAGAAAGCTTTTTGGCTTTGGTTACAATTTGATTACGTAGAGGGCAGTATTCGATTTATAGTACCGTAATTGATATGGTTAAATATATAAATCTTGCCGATACTAGACTGCGATTTTCTTTATTTTGGTTCATGGTGACTACGCATGGTAATAAACAACTATGAAGGACATTTAAACAAAAAGTGACGCCAAAACGGCACAACAAATATTAGGAAACCTAACCGGACAATGCATACGTCATAACTGTAACATTTTACGATTCATAAAGTTTGTAGATTGCAGTCCATTTAGTCCCTGTCATGGTTTATGTTGGTTTTGCGGTTTGTTATTTATGAAACTTGCTATTTAGAATCGCACTTTGATCGCATAATGGAGACTTGTTCAGCACACAGCTATTTCAACATTTTGTATGTTTAAAACAGTAATTGTACAAACCTGTACTGAAAAGTCTTTTCAAATACGGTAACAAAAATCAAGAGTACCAAAATAAGAACTCATTCTGGCCGTTTCAAATGTGTTTTCATGCGTCATAATTACGTCATGAATTGGATCACTTGCTGAATTTTTCTTTCCGGATCAGGTAAAAACATGTTCCTTTATATCTATCAAGGTACTTGACTGTTTATTTTATGGTTGCATCAAAACGCCTTTAGAGCTCCGGAATTTTGATGATAACTTTGCAACATTGTCAAACTACAATTCCGCCGTTTGTTACAACTTGACCAATCCATCATTTCTAACGCTTGTATTATTGTACCGTTATTGCTGATTTGTGATCTTTATGTAGATGCAAAAAACGACGACAGTATAACCTGACCCGATGTAGATTTTTCCTGACTTCATTTGAATCCAAATGATCTTCGAATCTTAATGTGTTGTTGTACCTTGATGTCATGAGACTCATGTAAACTAAGGATTGAACTTTTTTTTTCTATCAGTGTACAAAATAAAAAGAATGGTAAAGTATATTATTACAATGTGAAATACTAGTCTGGTGTGTTTTGTTATAAGTCTCTGCTTCTTTTCGGTTGACTTGAATAAAGTGGAGCTTCGGATGGGAAGGAGGTTGTCCGTTTGGGGGTTTGGGACCTTTTTATTGAGTCGTAGGGGACTCGATTAAGAAGTTTCTAAGTTGACACAACCTAGACAGTGCTAATGACAGGTGAACTCGGCTGATATTCGATGACTTACGTCTGACTTTTTGATTTTTCTTTCTGAAATAAAAAACATAAACCTAACTTGTAGACATTTCAGACAATATCATTCGCAGAAAATAATGTTTTGAAAAACTGTCTTAACTTCAGAGTTCCAGTTAAGGACCATTGTATTTATAATTCATACGCACTCAATGGTCAGCTTGTGCGCTATTTATTTTAATATGGCATAAAATCAACCATCATTTCCGCTCAGATAAGAACATTTCAAGCGGAAATATGTATAGGGATGACTGGTATTCGCATTACAGCCGACTTTCTTTGCAACCAAGTTGCTGTGACTAGCTAAAGGGGAGTTAAAAATGAAATCTAGAATTGGACTCTGGCTTCTGATTGATGTAATGTTGTTGTGTTTTTTTTGGGGGGGGGGGGTTGTAAGATTGTTCTTTGGGCCTATATCGTGTGTCCATTCTACCGACTGAATACATTCTGATTTAGGAAGATGTTAAATTTGCACCGGGGATAAAGAATATAATTTGGTTTTACCTGAGTAATAATATAATATGCCTGTGGATTGTTTGTCACCGAACTCGGGGAAGTACTGAGTATACAGTGCTTTACAAACATCGGTGAAAGGGTAGAATATATTCTGATTCATAACGTACAACTTTGCAATTAGGTCTCTCTAGATTCGATACCAATTTTTTCAGCAGGTGTAAATCGTTTCCCCGGCTAATTTAAACGAAAAAGACAGCATATTGTTCTTTGATTAAAATGGATACTGTAGCGGTATGTGATATAGGGTGACCTGTGAATTACTACAACAAAGCCTGAGGGTGCCCACTGTCTGAGAGGTCATTCAGTATCAGTCACTGGTGTTGGGTACTAGACCCGTAGACCATGCCGCACTGCCGATCGGATGACCAAAGGTTTTGTTTTAACAATCTCTGCCTCAGATGGATTAATAAAATATTTAAAATAAAAAAAATGATAAGTTCTTTTCTTATGATAAGATCCAGTAGGAATTGAGTAGTATATGTTTGACAAGTTTTAGCTTTATATTAATACAATAAACAATAAATGCAACAATATTCTTGAAAATAAGTCAAAGACTTTCACATAATGTAGTTGGAGACATTCAGTTAGACGCTCTCTTCTCCAAGATTTGTGATTCGTGTAAATCATGGGCGGGAGTGGAGGGGTGGGGGTAGGGTATTAAATTATCTAAAAAACCTCCGTCCCATTTGGAAGTTGTCTAAATGCTGTCTAAAACTCAGGCATTTTAAATTGGTCTACATGTATAGTACCCAGTTGAAATTATCATATTTCCGATGCTATTTTTGACATTGGCAAATACGACTTGAATAAATTAAAATAATTTCTCATGAGATTATCCACATCGCTTTAAACCGTCAAGTTAGTTAGCAAAACATGAATAAATACTATTCACTAATCATCCAAATTGTACCGTGTCTTTAAAATGCTTCCTGTTCCCTAAAACCATCACCTACTCGGCCTGAAATAATGCCGGGCGTTTATCCACACTTCAATCCTATACCGGGTACCCTAGATTGATGCCTGCTCGTCGGCACCGCTGTAAACTTTGCCACCGGGCTAGCTCGGCTAGATCCGACGGTATGGATTCTGCAGCTTTGTCACTCTCTCAGCCGACACAAGACAAATTAGAAAACACCCTATGGGGATCCTATCTGACTTTACATTCATTAATATTTGGTTAGTTTTTCTACTTTGATCGGCTATAGGATAGGCCGAGGTAGAATGCCACGGAACGGGGAAAATAACTGCAGATTGTCTTTCAGTTTGTCTGTAGATTTTTTGAAAATGTCGGGGATAATTTGGTGACCCGTTCTGAAACCGTATCATCTACTCATGCGAAAAGTTAGTTAGATTTCCATCGTTTTTAATTGCAGAAGACCATTGGCCCGGCAATAACAATATCAATATTCAACAAATTGTAATATGCAACGTTTTGTTTGCCTTGCTTTACAGAACTACATTTTTGTAAAGGAAACGAATTATGGAAAGAAAAGAAAAAACAACATATTGGATACATATTTGCGTAAAACCTCTGATTTGTCATTACAAACATTGACAAACTCAAAATGATCTTTACTTTTTTAAGTTCTGATAAATTAAGTTGAAAAAGGGTGAATTGGAATGAAGTATATTAACAATTAACAGACGATAACATGCAGATGCAGGTCCTGAAGAAGAAATCCTAACTTTGAATGTCTTAATATCCTCCTTACAATCTCCTCATTAGTAAATGAAGCCGTCTCATCGTGACCACGGAGGAAGAAATAGGTAATGATGGATGGAATAAAACCTGTCACAACTGAGGTATAAATAACTCCAAGTCCACCTGCGTAACACTGATTGCTAACTCTAGATAATTAGATAAATCATGCTTCATGCTTAGCGAGAATTTATGATTACCCGCTGTTGGAGTTCTGATTGAGACGTAGAGGGCGTAAGTGTTATGTGAGATGCCGTGCAAGGGCGCCTCAAATAACTAGTGGAACGTTGAAGGAGATAATAGTGTTTTGACAAACGTTTACATGGTTTCATTGCATCGATGGCGACAAACTTCCTTAATGATTACTGACACTTGGCGGTGGAGAGGTGACCTCGCATCTTGACAAGACACTCCTAAGAATGTTATCCAAAATGATGTGTGTTTAAGGAACATTGTGGAGATCATTTTGAGAACACTGCGCAGATCACGATCCGGTGTGTCTACGAAATTAAGGGGTCGTTTTTAAAACATAGACTATACACGATCCAACCTCCATGATCCAACTCAATTGATGCAAATAATTCCAAACCCTGCAGTAATCTAGAAAACCAGGAGGTGTACTAAACGTGCGGCCAAGCAATACCCCCCCCCCACACCCACCCCCCCCCCCCACCTCTCACTAAGGCACAGGATAGCTATTAACATATATAGACAGGGCAAAACGCAAATGAAAACCCTGAAAACGTACCGTCATGGAGGAGTCGAAACCACAGACTTACTGGTTTTAGATCTGTCACAAATAAACAACAGCAAACAAACAAGTACAGTCACGTAGAAGCCACTTTGTCATCACACCAATTCCAAATCATAATGATATTGGCTCCTTATCGCCAGACGATATCTTGTTATTGTAAACTATTCCATAAAATGTTGCCCGAGACATTCATATCTTGGTTTAAAACCCTGGTCTGAAACGTCATCAGTTTATTCTTGAAGGTAGAAAGAGAGGGGTATGGTTAGGGTTGGGTCGAGATGTCTCAGCTCAGAGGAACCATTACAAAATGAGGGAAACACATAACGGCAACAGCTTGAATGTAACACAACTATGTGATTTAAACAGACAGGTGACCTGCATGTATTGCGTCATTAACTGCACACCACTTGATTCAAGCTGTTTTTAAAATTGTACACTGTCTTTCAGTTTAGACTCTAAACAAATTGTTACAATTTATTCAATAATCAGCTTGTACTCAGTTGTGACATTGAGGTGTTTGCCCTTGTTGAACCAAGTGTGGTTTTCACTCTGGCCCAAAAGCCTCAATTTAGTCTGGTCCCCCAGGACAAGACGTCTGACACGGACCCGTTGTCTTCAACTGACGCCTTCCACGTAGGAACCTGTCTACGGGTTATCACTTTTTATGAACTACTAACAAAGAGCCATCACATGCAATTTTCTAAAATGGGAAGAGCGATTTGAAAATGAAAAATGGTGTAGCAGCAGAAGAAGTCGTCGTTCTGGCTTCTAAGCCGATTTCCTTGGCAAGTCTTTCTAGTCAGGCGTTTATGCAAATGATGGATGACGTTGTTCTTTGTTGTTGTCTTTAACCCTACTTGAAATCCACATTATATTAACATTCAAACTTTTTATCTTCGTTGCTTCATTTACCTAATTTAATTCCATCTTACCTTCTTGTAAGATTTGTTTTTTTATATCAGTCCATTGGCTTAACAGATTATTCTTTGTTTCATCCATTAGTTTGCTGTCTAGTTTCTTGTTTAATGTTCTGTCTGACATCATAATAATAGTTAAAGATTTCAGATCATATAAAGACTGACTTCACACCCCAGGACACTACCCTCCACGTTGCTCCTGCTAGACTTAAACCAGGGTTGACTAGGCCTGGGAGGAAGGACCGTGCGTTCATAGAGCCCTGGGCCGTCCAGCGCGCTCTAGGCAGGGGCAAGAAGGGCCACTCAATGACCCTCAACGAAAATCGAGATCAAACCCGCCTGGGAATAAAAGCTCGCCGCTGCGTTGCTTTTTATTCCTTCTCGCTTGATATGGAACGTAAAAGATCAACTTTCATATTGAGGGGTTGAACATGAAGGTTGACAAAGGAGTATTTGCAGGGGTCGGCCAATGACCTGATTAAGACTAAGACATGATTGTTCCAAGGCATGAACCCAAACTGTAACACTATGAGAGGTATACCAAAGGCCCAGTGTTGCAATTTTTTCAGGAAACTGAGAAGGAACACAAATATTGAGACGTCTCTGATATTTTACTCTCATAGACTCCTGAAGATAAAGAAAAGATGAAGCATTCATGCAGCCTTGCACAAACGAAACTGTGTCTGAGGTAGTTCCACCAGGAATTGGTGAATCTTCCATGCCATCAGGAATGGGTGAATCTTTCATACTATCAGGAATGGGTGAATCTTTCATACTATCAGGAATGGGTGAATCTTTCATGCTATCAGGAATGGGTGAATCTTTCATACTTATCAGGAATGAGTGAATCTTCCATCCCAGAAATGGGTGAATCTTTCATCCCAGGAATGGGTGAATCTTCCATGCCATCAGGAATGGGTGAATCTTTCATACTATCAGGAATGGGTGAATCTTTCATACTATCAGGAATGGGTGAATCTTCCATGCCATCAGGAATGGGTGAATCTTCCATGCCATCAGGAATGGGTGAATCTTTCATACTTATCAGGAATGGGTGAATCTTCCATCCCAGAAATGGGCTAATCTTTTATCCCAGGAATGGGCTAATCTTTTATCCAGAATGGCTAATCTTTATCCAGGAATGGGCTAATCTTTTATCCCAGGAATAGGCTGATCTTTTATCCCAGGAATGGGTGAATCTTTCATCCATGTGTCATCAATCCAGAACGAGACAATAACAGCCAAACCGTTCGATAACACATTAACGAGTCAAAAGTAGAAATGCATTTGACTTTCAGCACTTTAAAGGCATACGTCATAATCGTGTTTTCTGGAATGACGAGCTGTTTGTGTTTATTGTATATTTTGGTTGTTGTGACACGGGTCAAAGGTCGTTGGGACTGTCCCATCTAAGATTCTTCATAGCTTCCAGTCACGTGGTTTTTCTTCTCAGGGCAGAACATTCCAGCAAGTATCCCCACCTTAAAACTTAAAACCTCAACTCATTCCATTTTGGGATTAAAACTAAATTCATTTATAACAAAACCATACTAAATTTGATCAAATTAGATTTAATTCAATATCTTTCAGTTTAAGTTGCACGCTTCCTTGAGAAGATGTTTTGGACAAAGAGCGTCAAATGAAAATTTATTCGACCCAACAACCTAAGATTGTCAATCAAGATACTATTGTCTTATGGAACAGAAGAAGAAATAGGGGTTGATGACAAACATCATTAGCATAATGACAAGATTTCCTAAACTGCCCCTAGCATTGTTTATTTTCACTTATTAATCACCGGTTTGTCCCAGTAGCGTAAACGGATTACTAACAAATCCGTTGGTTTCAACAAAATGTTTATATTAATTCACAATTAAAGGTTGGGTTCAAATAAGAGTTAAGATGATTTTTTTTTTTACTGTCATGACATTTGTCGCGCTCCCTTGTTTGCAGTAGCAAGTCATGAGTGTGGATTGTCATTGTACATATAGAGCACCAGACTACTGTTTCCCTCAGCCTCGGTTTGGTTGCATGGCATTGTTTGGGAGGAAAGGAGATGGGGAACTCTTCCCATGGAAAGGTTGGATTCTTGTATGTGAAAATATCATTGTCACACGTAAGGCTGGACATACGTTTTGGAATGGTATGATCATCACAGTCTTGTTCAATTAATCTGTCTTTATTCTATGCTTCGACTATAGCCACGGTGGCTTCAGGTTCACTTAAAGGCACTGAACACTATTGGTAATTACTCAATATAATTGTTAGCATAAAAAAACTTACTTGGTAACGAGCAATGGAGAGCTGTTGATAGTATAAAACATTGTGAGAGACGGCTCCCTCTGAAGTAACGTAGTTTTTGAGAAAGAATGTAATTTCTCAGTAAAATATATTTGAATTGATTTTGAGACCTCACGCGTGAGGTCTCGAAATCAAGCATCTGAAAGCACACAACTTCGTGTGACAAGGGTGTTTTTTCTTCCATTATTATCTCGCAACTTCGACGACCAATTGAGTTCAAACTTTCCAGGTTTGTTATTTTGTGCATATGTTGAGATACACCAAGTGAGAAGACTGGTCTTTGACAATTACCAAAGGTGTCCAGTGTCTTTAACAAGAAAACTAAAAAAAAAGCAACTACTTAATGCACACTCATTGGTTATTACTGTTACGGCATTGTTTATTTTAGTAACTGTTTTTAAACGTTTTTGTCTTCCCGGCTTCCTATACATTAACATTTGACATTCTTTGTTGTTGAGTATGTTGTTTTTGTTGACTTTTGTCTATTTATATTTGTCTTGCATTCTAGCATAGTCCCCGCTTCACCTAAACTAAAGTGTTTTCCAACTCTTGTATCGGTACATTATACATTGGATTGAATATTAGGCCCCTATACTATAATTTGCGAGGAGTTACGACTAATAGATTATTTGGAAAACTGGATATTACAACAAGGACGAAACAATACTAATAACAAACAGCCTAAACAGTAACAAGATGTACTGTTGCAACATCCGTTATCATGGCTTTCAGTTATAATCAAAACCAGCCAGTGATAAAAAGAAGGAAATACAAAAAACCCAAAGATTGAGACAAATTTATTGTCCTCTCATACACTCCACTTGCTATGACAACAGACATTTATGGCCAGTTGTGTCCATTTTCATAACTCTTTGAACAAATCAAGACTTATGATTGTGAAATATTAGTGTTTTCTGGTAGAATCGGTACGGATCATTAAGCCAAAACAATACATTCGCTGGCCCGTTACTAAGTACTTGGATCTGATTGATTTACCACCGGGACCGATTGAACGATGGCTAGCAAAGAGTACCGGCCCCTAAAAGCTTACCCATTAAAACATATCATTTTAATTGGTATGAAGTCCTGATGAATATTGCAAGGAAGGCAGAACCATATACCCACCGCCCGTCCCGTAATTTAGACGGCTAAAGATGCATGGACTGATATCGCTGTGGGTTGGCTTATAACGGTCGAGATGGCCCGTTGGATGAATTGACTGCGACATTGCTTGCTCTTCAGGGGCTGCTGTTGATGGGAGTTTGCTTGGTGCCGGTGTGTCCTCCAAGACCACAAATGGATATGGTTTAGTGTCTTGGGATTGAAATCTATACGGCACTGATGTGACCATTAGTAGAAGCAATGGCGCGCTCAAGCGCTCTACACATATAATGGTTCAGAAAACTACGCTATTCTCGACAATTTTAAGCGTCTGGGTGAACAGGGAGATTATCACGCATGTTTCTTAATAGTGGTCTCAGAAGGACTTGTGTTAGATCAAAAACACAAGTGTGTTTATAATGGATATAAGAATATTTTTAATGCACTTGTTTTGATTCTTGTAAAGTCGACAACTTCTTTATTAGAAACAGAGGACCTTCCTCACATTGACAAAATTAGCAAAAGTAATGCGCGGATACTTTGCACCACTCCCTGGTCATCTTCAATAAAGAGAAACCATCTCTTAAGTGACTGCAAGGATCTGAAATTGTCATAAAGTCCGTGAAAGACACAAAGGAAACAGGAGAACAAGAGAAATATATTTGAACTCTGCACTCTGTCTGCTCTTTACCTGAGACACTCGAAACACCTTCATTTCCGGAATGTCCTTTAAAAACATATATTTGTAATCAATTCAACCAGGAATATTGTAATGAGTTATTGTTTCTATAATTTCTATTCATTGTAACATAATTTCCTAGGAGGTCGTTTGACGGGTGGTCAAGCTTCAACATGACACATCCATTTAACAAAAAGGTGCAATTAATCTTCTTCTTCGAAGCTGAGATAAATATTCGATTGCTAATAGTCAACATTTGGCATGTACTCCATGATCGATACCAAACACAAAGAGACTAGGGTAAAGTGAAACGACTCCTTCTGTCACGACTTAAATTGCCTATTGGCCGTGTGTAATTTCTTCGGAAATCGAGCTTCGATTTTTTTTTCTGTGTTTCTCTTTCTGTATTTTTTTGAGCTGGATCTTTCAAGCATTCATGATCTTTCACTCACACACTGATCCCACCAGGGAGGAGTTGGACTGTTTCTGGGCCGTAATATTGGGCTGCAGGCTAGGCGGCCGGATGGACTCAGGTTCTTGAAGGTTGGGGATCAGCCGAGATCGGAACGGTTCTTTGTCAGGCAAATCGCCAATAATCTCCTCAAACACACCGCTTTCTTTACTTCGCACCCCGCCAATTGCCAGTAAAGTACACAAATTGTGTCTCTTTGAAGTCGTCTTCAATTGGCCAGCCAAAGGGGGCGATATAACTGGGATAATATCATCAAAGGGTTTGGCGAGTTGGCCTGCTACAACCCAATTAACATGGTAATCGCGTCTGACAAGAGTGTCAATAGTTACCCTCACGCCCGTACAGATTCCTGTATTCACCCAGAAAATAAAACGACCAATCCTGTGGAAATTAACGACAGTCCATTGCAAAAGGAATAACACTTTCTTCGTTTTGTCTCCCCTCCACAAAAGCCCACCTGGATTTATCTCAGAAGACCCCCAAGTATTGAGGATTCAAGACCTCAATAACCCTCCTTTGATTTCCCGCTAAAAAGCTATTACCTCCCGAGTTTATCGCTTGGGATCATAAATTGTTTCTTTAAGCGGCACGCCCGACATTTTAAACTTTTCCCATTACAGCTAACATTAATACTGCAAAAAGCAAATTCTAATGCTGGATTGGGATATACAGCAATGACCACCCCAGGTGTTAGTTACACATAGTTATTAAGCCAATGTTCTCCAACTCAAGGTCTGCTATATAATGGAAAGTGCCACCGCTGAAAATAAAGGCAATTATTTTCTGTTCAATTTAACTGGGGACTCATAGGCAGGTCGAAGCTGGGAGCGGCAGTTTTATCGTACAGTATCGCTGACACGGCTTAACGTTAATCCTGATAAATGGCCATTGTTGCCATAAAAAGGGATTAAACTTTAAATTGAGTTGTTTTGATTGATTCAAAACGGCCAATTAACACGTCATTTATTACGTGGACAGACCTCCACATCAAGGTTCACCTGTAAATATACCATAACATGGGATAGTAAAAATGCACATAACCTGCTATTACATTCTCTAGTTTATTGTCTGACCTCAAATTGAAAGTCATATAAAATCTAATCGAAAAATAACAAGCCAGCAGTTTTACTAATTTGCAAAAGGAATGGTGTATGATATAAATATACCTGTCACACATTAATGAGAGAGCCACTTAACGTAATGAATTAATGCATTTCGCTAATTAAGTTAATTGATCCGTGATGGACTTAAGTGAATTGGTGTTTTTGATTGGTCTTAATCGATATTAACGTGCGTAGAATATGCAGATTAGTCTGTTTCGTCATTAGCTAATTATTTACAAACAAGAGAGGTCGCACGTAAAAGAAAACGCGTGGGCCATTACAAAATTGATTTACACTAATTTATCTTGATCAAGGTATAAAAGGACCCGACTGAAAGATTAGTTGCGAGTGTCAGGCCCACCAGCTTTACGGCAAGTGTTCCCTATAAGAACATTGGTGGGGAATAAGGATTGTTGTCCCTGGAGTTGTGCCAGGATTTTTATGCTTAAAGGACATTACAGAATTGGTTTTTGCTAACAAAACAGTTGCTGGCAGTGTAAGCACTTTATGTAATCCACCATAGACATAAACTGACAAACCTGTAGAAGTTTGAGATCGATCGACCATCTGGGTCACGAGAAAATAGTGAAAAACCGATTACACATTTGCATGAAATCATATAGATTCAACAAACGAATAAAACGCTCACTGAGCAATAAACTCCAATCGGAAAATTAGTTTATTCATTTCTCATCAAATATGGCATTTCAGACAGAAATATTTCAAGGGATGTTTTCTACTATCATCATCATTAGACCGTGTAAGTTTTATGTAAATCTGTGTTTAAAAAGTACATTTTAACAATTTTGTTTCTTACCAATTCTGTAATGTTCCTTTAAGTCATCCTGAAAAGGGGAAGTTTTTTTTCTTTTTGTAAAAAAAACTACAATCCCTCTAACCAAACAGAGTAGCGGCCCTGATATCCTGACATATGATATCTCACCTGCATGTAATGGCATATGCATTAGACTCAGAGCTAACCTGGCTCTTTTCTTTGGCTGTTTATTTTGATTGTCCGTTTTGCCCCTTTTAAAATTCCCCCAGTAAACAACAACAAAGTGTCACTTAAATCCCTTTGTATGTAACAGGCAGCTGTCATTAGCTCGTGGATTTAACATCAAACTACGCTTCAGTTGATATTTTCTATTCCCAATTTTTGTGTGTTTTTTTTCTCTGCACTCGCCAACTTAAGAAGGTAACCGTAGGATGTCCAAACAAACGGCTGAACAAATTGAAACGATAGATCGATACATTGCGATGGTCACTTTAAGCCTGGACCGAATAAGATTACCAACACGTTGTGCCTTGTGGACAGGGCCACAAACCCCCTCGGACAAAGTGGTCTTAACTGCTGCTTAAGAAAGCTACTTTGGAGTTTCTATTATTATAATATCCGCTTTGAATGCTTGTTGAATGAGGCGATCGATTTGGTAAATTAACAACCTGCCCACTGTGCTGGAGTTGGTAATACTCAAGTCAACTCGACACCTCTCGGTGGCCTATAACTATGCACGACAACCCCCACCAGAATGCTTGAAAACACAAATGCCAACAATTTATCCAGACGCAACTATAGCTTAGTTGTCTTGCCGATAGCCATGCATGATGAACGGGTAAGGTGGTCCACAACACAATTTGATGGGATTTCAGACTCGCATATTTGCTCAAGTTTGTTGAGCATGATTTAGTAGAAGCTACTAGTGGCCCAGGTTTTGTTTAATGGCAATATGTGGCCTTCTTTGTCAATCTCCAAGTGACATTAAAGAAGTCGTAGTTGACCAAACCCGTAGTGACCACCGAGGCCTTTGAAGTGTGGGCCGTTTGGAGGCAATTACTGGCAGCCACTTGTCTCGTCTCCTTCGGTGACCCGTTACTTACACTTGGTGATCACAATTCTCCATCTTTGGTATGACTTATAATAATAGATCTGGTCTTACCGTCTTTGGTTTGAGAAGTCGATTTCTTTCTATCACAAAGGCGTGTTATAACAGGCAGGATTGATCACGAAACAAAAAATCAGTTAATTTACCATTTTATTACCAAATTTAGTATTAGTGTTGACAACAGGGTGGAATGGCACAACCTGTATCCTAGTCATAACATCCCTACTTCTTCCTAGACGAGGAATTGTTTTCTCTCCAATGTCAGTTTCTGAATGTCATAATAGTCGGACGAAGAACAAGTATAACACACGTCATGACTGTTTGAGCATCAGCACAGACTCATTAATTGGAAAGAATGATTTATATAGAGGCTTAGGCCGTGTCCAAACTAGCGGCTACAGCTACGGCTGGATTTCCGCGTCATCATGCGTTGAAGTATAGGACGTCCTTAGCAACACCCTTAGCAACAGTCGTAGCCGTAGCTGTAGCCCCCAATTCGGATATGGCCTTATTTCCGGTTGCGTGAGCGGGGGGGGGGGTGGGGGGGGGGGGACGACTGGATCATACAACCCCTCCCCCACAACAAAAACAACAACAACAGAAACAACAACAACAGAAACAACAACAACAACAACAACAACAACAAAAACAACAACAACAAAAACAACAACAACAAAAACAACAACAACAAAAACAACATTGATTTCAAGGTGGGTTTTTTCTTCTCTCTGCTTTGATGGTGTCTGCACTGCTTTGTCAGCTTGTCGTGGCCGCGCAGTCAAGCGCACTTGACTCAAGCTCTGGTGTTTCTGATCAGCAGAGTGTGGGTTCTAGTCCCGGTCTTGACGGGCTGTGTTGTGGCCGCGCAGTCAAGCGCACTTGACTAAAGCTCTGGTGTTTCTGATCAGCAGAGTGTGGGTTCTAGTCCCGGTCTTTACGGGCTGTGTTGTGGCCGAGCCGTTTTGACGGGCTGGACTCAAGCTCTGGTGTTTCTGATCGGCAGAGTGTGGGTTCGAATCCCGGTCTTGACGGGCTGTGTTGTGGCCGCGCAGTCAAGCGCACTTGACTAAAGCTCTGGTGTTTCTGATCAGCAGAGTGTGGGTTCTAGTCCCGGTCTTTACGGGCTGTGTTGTGGCCGAGCCGTTTTGACGGGCTGGACTCAAGCTCTGGTGTTTCTGATCGGCAGAGTGTGGGTTCGAATCCCGGTCTTGACGGGCTGTGTTGTGGCCGACCAGTCAAGCGCACTGGACTCAAGCTCTGGTGTTTCTGATCAGCAGGTGTGGGTTCGAGTCCCAAGTCTTGAAATGACGGTGTCACGGCCGAGCGGTCAAGCGCGCTGGACTCAAGCTCTGGTATTTCTGATCAATTAACCGGTTCGAATCCCGGTCAGTCAGTTTGAATCCAGGTATTGACGCCCGTGTCCTTACACTTAACCATTATTGCTTCTTCCTTATGATGGTAAAGCCATCCTATGTGTTGTGCACTGCATGTTAAAGGAACATTACAGAATTGGTTGTTGCTAACAAAACAGTTGCTGGCAGTGTAATCACTTTACGTAATCCAACATATACATAAACTGACAAACCTGTAGAAGTTTGAGATCGATCGGCCATCTGGGTCACGAGAAAATAGTGAAAAACCAATTACACATTTGCATGATCGAAATCATATAGATTTAACAAATGAATAAAACGCTCACTCAGCGATAAACTCCAATCGGAAAATTAGTTTATTCATTTCTCATCAAATATGGCATTTCAGACAGAAATATTTCAAGGGATGTTTTCTACTATCATCATCATTAGACCATGTAAGTTTTATGTAAATCTGTGATCAAAAATATATTTTACAAGTTATTTTCTTACCAATTCTGTAATGTTCCTTTAAAGAACCCAGTACAGTGATCGCTAAGAGGAGGGGGTTTGCCCCCCCCCCCCCCCCCCGTCTTCATAGCATGGTTTGGCGCCACGGCACTTTGTTAAACCATTACAACGTGCAAAATTGTATTAATAATTCACATGTGAAATGGATCTTCAAATGTCAAACATTATAGCTCTGCACACCTGTAGATTTGTTTTTGTAATTAGCGCTTTGGGACGCCCTTAGCTTGTGAAAATCGCTATATAATTTAATAAGAACTGCATTTATAATTTATATTTATTATTATTGCATTTCATATACGGAATTATTTCTGTGAAGGATAATTATACTTTAGAGTTGATAATCAGTTAGCTTTCGAATTGAAACTGTTTTATTTGTTTCTCGATATTACCAATCGTTATAAAGTGACGTTTTGGTGCGGTTTATGGTAATGTTTCCGATAATTCTTACTACGTGAAAATAGACAAAACAAATCTTACTCAGAACGAATGAGGAAAGAAATTGACATGGAGTGTCTTTGTAGGTCAGACGAGTTATGCGCATGATGAGTTTGAACACCGTGACTCATGTATCATCTCTCTATTAAGTTGCTTCAATCATAAAAGCATCAACTCCAAGCTGTCTTCTCAATTCCTCATTGTGAAGAAAGAAGAGAAAAAAAAACGCTACATCGACTTCCATCACAAGAGACAGTCTGATGGCCGGACGACCAGAAGGGGAAGAAAAAAACAAGAAGAAACTGCTCAGGAGTATCGGATATATAACACAAAATAACCCGCGCTACTGCTGGCGGGAAATAATTGCCGCGAGCGGTGATTTAAGTCGTAAATCGCACAGAACTCAATTATCTTAATACAGCGGTGATGCCCGGAAAGGCAGTCTGTTATACACGGGCAATTAAATCAAGATATACACGTTGGCATCAATCGATGGCGCATTGATTTCAAGGCACAAGCAGTTTTTATACGTGGCTTTTGATATTGATTGCTGGGTGGACCTTAACTGCATGCTGACAAAGTTTTTCTTAGTGTTCGAGGTGGAAGTAATGCAGTCTTGCAAGACGTGTGATTGCTAGTGGTTTAAGGTCACCATTATTATTTGCATGTTGTTTGCTACTGTAACATTGTTAGCGTATGGTTCAATGGTGTCACGACATACAAGCCAAATTGCGATTGATCTGAAAATAAACAGAAGATTCGTCATCTTGTGGTTTTTCCTCCTCCTAATGTTAGGGTCGGAACCTTCGCTTTACTAACACATAAAGACTGGTAGCCACCTCTGTGTGACAAAATGTCACCATTAAAAGCTGTGACTTTGTTGTGACGTTGTGACCGCTTTGTTCATGTCATTGTTTGTAACGGGCCACGTACTTAATGTTTGGTACAGTGAAATCAACAAAGGAAACATATTCCATACACTTCCAGTCACCAGGAAAATAGTAGCACACTCGGGATTTTCTTCTCAGAACAAAATATTGAAAAATAATTAAAAGCACACTCTATTTCGAGTCAATCAGCGGATTGGAAAAGCCCACACATCAAAATGAGTTCACTCCTGACTCCAAAATTGACCCAGCTGCACTCTTGACTTGAAGTGAGTCCGTTGTTAGGCGGCACTTTAAAAGCCTGCTCTCGACTGGAATCAAGAAATAGTGTAATATTGACTCAAAATGAGTCAATGATGGATCCCTGTAAAGAGGGTTTCTTGACTTTACATAAAGTCAGAGCTAGGCCTATACGATATTCATAATTTGATCAATAACATCATCTCGATTTTCTAAACGATTGACTCAAATGGAGTCAAGAGGATTAGAAATTGACATCAGTCTTGATGAGACTACACTAATGAATGAAGACAGTGTAATCACCTCGTTCTCGGCAGACAATCTCCTTGTGATATAGCACTTACCATTCCGATTTGCATCAATACACACTTAAGATAATTTTGCCGAGTTTTGGCGGGCAATCTGTGATGTTTAATCGCCGGGAACAGCCGATGTAAATCGGATTAAATTGGCGAATAAATTATTTATTTAATTCATGAATTCACATGTGAATTATTTGGTCCAAGGCAGCGATATGGCGGTTGTTATGACGCAAGAACGAGACGGTACCATGATCTCAACGTCATGCATGGGGGGGGGGGCGGGGTGAGGACCCACATTGTATATTGCCTATGGCCTGTCAATGACTAATAAAGATCAAGCATACAGGACTAAAACAAAGAGAACAACCTTCTCTTATCCGCTGTTTCTTACAAGAAGATTGACATGACACAGCCATTGAATAAGCAAAAATAAATGGAGTTGCAGCTAAAATATATGTCAAATTTAAAATAAGATTAAAATTGGCCTTTGAGTACAGTGTGGGTATATTATACAAACATGTATATCAGAGTATTCATTTAACATGGTGTTCCAGTAACTTCGCCCCTTAATATATGTGTCTTCTTTGTCAGACTCCTCTGTTTTGGGCCGTGGTTTTGTCAGAAATTGAACCAGTGACGTAGCCACGGGCGAGGGAGAGGCGTAGTGCCCCATCCCCACAATTTTCCCCCACAAAAATCAAGACACGTGTAGTGTCCTACAAAATAGAGCAAAACGTGGCCCCTGCCCCCCCCCGAAAAGCAATGCCCCGAGCCCCCACCCCCCCCCCCCACGAAACATTCCTGGCTTGGCAGCTGGATTTGACTTTGATTAAGTAAGCTAAAATAATTTTAAGAAATCAAAAAAAATTGAGTCGGACGGTTACTGTCCAAACAAAAGACAACTGAACTTGCAATATTATAACAAATATTCTCGTCAGTTTTGTGAATCATTCAGTTTGAATATTCAGTTCTAAACCTATATTTTTCCATTCATTTATATTTTGTCAAGTTGTTAAACTACTATGCCTTTACAAGCACTAGCACTGTGTCTCGGACTAATATTAGTGGATCGAGTAAGCTAAAATTCGACTACTACTATGGTGTAAATTGTCAAAGGAACTGCCTCCAAGTATTTGTTTCCTGTCACGAATACAAAAAAAAAACTTTCATCAATCGGGCAATATTTATTGGAAATGTGGACGGGTTGACCTCCGTGGCCAAACCGCTCTTACGAACCCCTAGATGGGAAATCATTTCTCTCTATAGATTTTAATAGTGAGGCAATTGACGACAATTTGTGGATGGTGAAGAAAGGAGAATGGCCATCCCAAGACGAGTCGTGTCAGCTTTCGTAGCGGAGGTTGTAGCGCGTTGTAAGATCTTGTTGAAACTTGAGACGAAATCCACTTCACTTGTCATCTCTCATGAAGAGTTGGACTTATAAAAACCCAAATCGCTGCACTACACGTCGTACATGTATGCTTTAGTTTTGACATGGTGTGTGTTGTTATTACATTTTTATTATTATGAAAGACTCGAGTGCTGAGTTAATTCTTGCCAATTCAATCCAGAAAATTGCGTCTTCGTATGACTTGGAATTGGGATCAAATTAAGCCAAGATTTCTTGCTGGACTTTATTGCATTGTTATTACCGTCTACCAAAGAGGGCCACAAGATCAGTCCGTCGTCGTCTTGACAATTAGCGACCGGGACGATTGTATTCCCAGAAGTCAAATTAAAACACTTCCTAAAACTTGTCTTGCTGTTCACTAATCAAAACGTTATATACCAAGAGTCAACTCGCAAGATCTTGTAAATGAGTTTGTAAACATCATTGGTGTTTGGCAGAGTATATATTTTAAAACTTGTAGGTATTAGGAAACATGGCCGAAGATGATTAAATTGTGAAAATGTGCTCGTGTAAAACAATTGTTAGGGTATCTTTGAACGAAGTTGTGCTTTGATATTGTATTCTTTAAAAAGACAAATTTGAGAGACCGTAAAACTTCTCAGTTTCATTCGGATGTCATGTGACGAGAATTGAAAAACTGGGGATCAAGGAATTATACCACTTTGTAATCTGTGAGCTTCAGTTGATTGACTTGCTGGCATCATGCTGGCATTAGGTGCTAACTGACCCAGTAGACCTAATCACCATCTCAAAGCAGATTCGGGTTCCCAATCAACTAATATTTTACATTTTTAATGTCTTTAAAAGCGGATTGGTTTGCAATCTTGTATGGTTGGTCTTTCTTAGGAGAGGTGAAAATAAGAAATTAGACAGAGACTTATTTATAGGTTTGCAGCTTTCGGGAGAAGCTTCCCACACTTGTGCGAGGCAGAAGAATTTAAAACTCGGCCGAGAATAACTGTCAGTTCTCTATGGTCAGACCGAAGGAGGTGTTGTTTTGCAAACCACTGATTGTCATGTCATCCGTGTGAAGTGTTGTTGTCAAAGCATTTGACCATCAATCTAAACAGATACACCTGTTGGTTATAATTAGGATACAAGTTCTACAGCTACAAAAATCATCAGCTTGACTGAAACGAAACTTGATTTAGTTTTCTCGATCGCAATAAGAGAATTTAATTGGAACAGATTGAAATAACTAATTTGACCTTAGGCCTATAGTCGCCGAGTCCTCAAAACTAAAAAACTGTTGGTCTACAAACATCGGAGGTTTCAAATGGTGTAATTTGATCGGTGAAAAAGGGCACGCCATATTATGTAGAACAAAGACCAATTAAATAAAGGGGGTTGTTGCTATGATTGTCTCAAGTCATTATCGAAACTGTTACGAGTTGTCTCAGCTCTCCAACCGGTAGCTAGCTGTGTCAACACGTCCTCTCAACTCTGACATGTTGGCACACACAAGATGACAAGAACTGCAGGAAGGTTACGGGATAAAGTTGTGACTCAACAAGCAAACCGGTAGCATGTTGAGCGTGGTGGAGCTGGGAATCCAAGCATACGAGGCCTTGTCTCATCTCACACCCGATCGCTCCCCATGTTGACACGGGCCCGGTGGGGCATAAGAGATTGATAACTCTCTAATGAAACAGACATGGGATTCTGAACCGCATCAAATTTAATGGACTGGTCACATTGCCAATCAGTTTGCCTATTAAGCCATACTATGGAAGTAGAAGATACAGCGAGAGGCTTAGCTGTAGCTGACTGGGAAAAAACCCGCTGATCTCCCGTATAATGAGGTTCCGTCCACGCTCACCACAACATTTAATAACGGATTACCGCCTGCCTTACCCGACCGACTCCAATATCAATGCGTGTATTAAGCAATCGAAACATGATTACCTTGGTAACTGCGGAGTAATTATAGAGATTGTGCAGCGCCCGGTGATATGCGAAATCGTGGATTAGGACGGGGCTTTCTGGCGAACAAGCCCCGGGGCTATGCGAGGCATCCCCTGCCGGGACTGACGGCAAAGCTAACCGTTGATTCCTACGTGCAGTATTTGCCGGCCTGTCGTCAAGGTATCATCGCGCCCCCACCCCCCTCGCGGTCGGTCTACAGTACTGAGGATAAACACCAAATTAGAATGGTAACAATAACACCCCGAGAAAAAGCAGAGAAGATTCTCCACTCTGTGCCCGTCAGCATGTTTGCAAGTGTCGGACATAACGGAGAGCTTAGCGCGGCGTGGAAATTCGAGATTTTGGTGTTAGACCTCAATTTCGCGTGCGGCTTTACTTGGATATAGAGTCTCACGGGACATAACGGCGGAGAAGTCGCGGCGAGCCTTCTTATATTGACTCAATTATAACACTACTACCTACTACATACGCTATAGCATCAGCAATGCAGAACCAAGAACAGCTCAGAAAAAAGGAGTGTCTACTTCAATGCGTACGGTGAAATAGAATAGGATTGGTAGTCTTGTTTGCGGTCGTTTCATACTATTAGAATTCTTATAGATGTACATGAACAATAGGAAATTCGCTGTGGATAGCAAGAAGGTTTCTGAAAATGTTACACGGATCTTTGTCTTACCGATGCTAATGATATTCACGTTTCACATAAAATGCTTTGTTCGAAATGTTGGTTCTTTTTTTTCATCCGTTCCGCCATAATTGACTTTGTTCATTACTACTTCCAAATCTCTATCATTTATTCTGCATAGAACAGCCGTAATGACCACTGTGACGTCACTGTTTCTAGACAAAGGAACCGAGGCTGGATGGGAAAATGTCCAAGCCAGCCTCGGTTTGGTTTGTATTCAATGATGTGAGGACACACATGGCCGTGTAATGAGTTCGTCTTTGTCATGTTGAGTAGAGTCTTTCATTGTAACCATCAAAATAATACAAACAAACGTCACGACCTCATTGTTTGGGTTCCCCTGCGTCACTTCAACTACAGAAACCTACTGCGATGCACAAGGTCTCCAGCTAATTTCGCTTCAGTTCAGTGAGGTTGTCAGTACCACCATGTGATCGTCATGGAAACGTAATCATATCCATTAATGTTTATTCATGACCCACTCTCTTATGATATCATTCCTGAGTTTGAAACCTGTTTTCAAATAATTTCAAACTATTCATTTATCAAATAAGGACATATCAAAAAGAAGACCACTACGTTATACTGGGAAAACTTTATTTCCATGGCATCCTAGCTTTAAACTTGGGCAATCTAATATTGATGATATGGCCCAGTTAATTTAGGTCATTATGACGTAAATTGGACATTACTTGCCGAATTCAATGCTTAATTGATGACGCCAATAAGCGCGGATTAGAATGTTCAGCAACTCCAATTCAGTCTATTTTTTATTGCATTGCTGCAGAACACACATTATTGTGCTTCATTAATCTCTGCGACGGGATTGAACCTTCGTTTCCGGCTTTTCTCGTCTTACTCCTAAATGGAATTTTAAACGTTGCTTCTCAAACATGGCTGTCGCATCCAATACTCTCCGTTTATGATTATAACACCGGTGATTAAATGGCAAAAATCGTCGGCATGTCCAAGAAAAGAAGGTCGTCATAAAACTCCGGAAAATAAACTCCAAACTGGTTTTTAATGAGTTTCCTCTGCCGGGGAGCACAAAGCAAAAAAAGCCCGCCACTTTCTGCTCCGAGGCCAATTTGGTCCAAGAGGCGCGAAAATGATGATCGTTCAAAGCGCTGTCATTAAAGTGACAGGTAGATGAATAATATCTCTTGTGCAAATAGTGAGAAGTGCTTATTGAATAGCGTCATACCCACGTTGTGGTGCGGTGAGGGGGTACGGTAGACAGGGGGTAGGAAGGAATCTTTGTCTTAGGTTTGCCCAAGGAACGCACAATGACGTATTGTTGGCCTTTAAGTATATGGCTTTTAGCTATACGTGAACCGCTGAATTGGGCTGAAAACTATAAGAAAGAGAAATATGAGGTTGAGGAAAAAAATCATCAAAATATAAATAAATGAGAACAATTTGGATGACAAGAACAGTGAGAAACATAATCCCAAAATATTACACTTGAAGCATGCACTGTCATGAAACGGTGCACGGACGCGGCCAGATGGAGATTTTGTGATTGCGTGTGTTGAAGAAACAACGTAAGATTGGTGATGATGTAGTACTTGATGCAAGACGTTATTGTTATGATGATGGCAACGATGGTGGGAGGCGGACTGGGAGGGTGTGGATTATGGTAGCTATGGTAACAATCATACAATGTAGCAATAATGATGACCAGACTGTGTTCTTCGTCATATTAAAGATTTGAATACAAGTCCGGTATCCATGGTCATCTTTTCTTAGTCAAATATTACTCAATCGTGGTACAGACATTTTTTAGCTTTAAACTTAAGCAAAACTTCTCCCACTAGAGTTTAAGTCTAAAGGAAATCATCAATAAAGATAGGTCTACTTTATATTTAGATCATGTTTTATTATTCTTGTTAAACATTCACTTGATTTCTGAAGAACTGGAGTATAGAATTAACTTAACTTTCACTAGACCTCAGAAGTATAGTTTCCCTTTAACTTCAACACACAAAGAGAGTTTTAACTTACAATAGACTAGATGTAAACTGCAGCTTTAAAGGCATATCACTATAATGAGAGATTCGCATCCAATGGAGTTCCATAATTGCTAACCCGGCAGGTTGAATTCAGGCCAAAGACACCGACAGTTGTGCCGAATTGCCGACTAGTTTGCTGAAAGCGATGATTCTTTTTACGAGCGCTCCGATAGCCTCTTAGCCAAGCTCCCACTAAAACAAGCGATTTGTATGATGAGCGCTGTTTGGGGTTATTTCGCCTGTACACGATTGAATAAGAGTCGGCAACACTATAGGTTCTGGACACGATGGGGTGAGAGTAGGGGAGACTAGTTTTTAGGGTTATATTCGCTACCCGGCGGTTGAAGTAGGATGACACGACAGGTCTTTGGGATAGTTTCGCTGAAAGCGATGATTAGAGGTCCCGGGCCCCTTAGAGCTCCCACAACGAGGATTGAGAGTATGAGCTGCTGTTTAGGGGTTATTTCGCCTGTACACGATTGAATAGAGCTGGCACTTATAGGTTTTCTGGACACGATGGGGTGAGAGTAGGGGAGACTAGGTTCTTGTTTAGGGTTATTTCGCCTGGACACGTGGGGTGAGAGTAGGTGAGACTAGGTTCTTGTTTAGGGTTATTTCGCCTGACACGATTGAAAAGAGTGGAAACTATAGGTTTTCGCTGGACACGATGGGTGAGAGTTGGGGAGACTAGGTTCTTGTTTAGGTTATTTCGCCGGACACGATTGGGTGAGAGTAGGGGAGACTAGGTTCTTGTTTGGGTTATTTCGCCTGGACACGATGGGGTGAGAGTAGGGGAGACTAGGTTCTTGTTTAGTGTTATTTCGCCTGGACACGATGGGGTGAAGTAGGGAGACTAGGTTCTTGTTTAGGGTTATTTCGCCTGGACACGATGGGGTGAAAGTAGGTGAGACTAGGTTCTTGTTTAGGGTTATTTCGCCTGGACACGATTGGGTGAGAGTAAGGGGAGACTGGGTTCTTGTTTAGGGTTATTTCGCCTGGACACGATGGGGTGAGAGTAGGGGAGACTAGGTTCTTGTTTAGGGTTATTTCGCCCGGACACGATTGGGTGAGAGTTGGGGAGACTAGGTTCTTGTTTAGGGTTATTTCGCCTGGACACCGTGGGGTGAGACTAGGTTATAGGGGTGGGGATATTTCGCCTAGACACGATTGGGTGAAGAGTAGGGCAGACTGCAGTCGCAGAGTATAGGTTCTCGGACATACGTTAAGTGATTAAAGTGCATGAATTAAAGTGATTAATTATTTTTAAAAAACCATGATGATATTCTGTTTGAAGATGATTAAGAACAAACACGAAAAAGATTATCTCATAATTTTATTTTTGTTTTTCCGAAGTTAAGTGCTGACGTTTTCCAAAGAAAATCCATATTATTGGTTGACGTTGTGGTTAGTGGTGTTTGAAGCTTTGCATGGTGTTGAAAGTAAGAAGTATCTATAAATAGTAGTAAACTTGCGGGTACAACCATGGAGAAGGAAACACACAACCATGTGTAAATCTCTTTTGGGAGGAGTGTTGGGCTCTGAAAAGAGCCGGTTTGGTCTCGACGTGTTGAACAGTATATCTGCTCGTCTTCAGTCTTCTCCTGAAGATGAGCTGTGTATACTGTTCAACACGTCGAGACCCAACCGGCTCTTTTCAGAGCCAACACTCCTCCCAAAGGAGATGTTGTGGTTGTCATCAAGAACATACCTGGTTCTGTCCTGAGCAGGTTGAATCTGACAATGTTCAAGGACTCATTATACTATTGATATATCGCCTGTAAAAGACAGACTACTGATATGTATACAATTAATCACTCAGAGTGTACAAATGAATGGCAGAATCACACCCATGAGTATAACAATCGAACTTGTCTCATTATAATCAGCCGACAATAATCACGCCTTAAAACAAAAATGAAGTAATTCCTAAGCGGAAATTATTTCCATCTAGCACACTCGCTGGCGATTATCTTGCCTCCTACATTACATCAGTTTGAAAACACAATTAGGCATTTCGTCATCACGAGCTAAAAGAAATTAACATCGCAATTGCAAAAAAGCCTAGTCTGTGTAATGAGTATAATTTGTGCGGTAAGCCCGTGCGGATGAAATGCATAGGGTACCCAATTAAAAACCAATTATAGTCTGCTACAATTGGGCCCTATTGCAATCAAAAAAATGGAGCGAGGAAATTAAGAGAGGTCTGCCGGGGTTGACGTATTAATTTGTCCTTTTATTGAAGTCATAAATAATAATGTCTTATTTGTTAAGACACTTCCGTGGCTGGGCGGCGAGGTACGGGTTGGAGGCGGTGATAAACGGTCAGGCAGTGGGCTCTAACATCGTGTCGTTAAGATTCGATTGATATCCATTGTCTTGTGTTGGATTCACGCCATGAATCTCATTCTAATCGGAATGAGTCAATTCGAGGGCTGAAGCTTGGTACAAAAAAAGTGATTAAGAATCTGTCTTAGTTTATACCGACTCTATTAAAGTTTGTCGAAAAATAAAACTGTGTAAAATTCCTGTACAATGTAAAGAATAAGACTTTTGTGGTAAGAAAATAGTTTGGCCTTACAATGATTTACATCCATATGGCAAGAACTGCAAAGTTTGTTGATTAATTTTGTTGCTTTTAATATTCTCAAAAGCTGCCATGGTTGCACTACGAGTGGAAATGATTTGCATTTAGCCACTTTTACCAATGCTTTGACAAACATAGTGCAAAAGATTCCACGAATTAGAACTGCTGTTGGATACACTCAAAATTATACTATTATTCTTGCGTCAGGAATACTTTGTTAGGAAGTTCAACAGATTCGAGTCAAAAGTACATCAACTGTTTTACGAAGCACCGCTGTTTTATTGCAAGCCAGGTTAGACGCAAGAATGTTGTTTTTAAAAATAGATCATTGTACACCGTGCAGGTGCTAGCTTCGAAAGTCGAAACTTCGTGATATTTAAGCAAACTGGAAATAATAGTTCCTTTATCACTGCTGAGCGCATTTAACCGATGGTTCTTTTCAATGAATTTTAACAAATACTGTCTAAAATTCACAGAGGCCTGTGATGTCATGATTTGTGCGGGTCAATCTGCTTCCTGGTTCGATATGAAAGTGTCATGATTGATTAATATGGTTGCACTCTCACAATGAATGAGCACGGGGGAAGGGGCGTATCAATGGACAGTCTTATACCCGTAGCATTAATAGGATTATAGTACTGTAACAGCTCATTGCAAGGTGCCAGACTACCAGCTCTCAACCTCAGTCTGATAATACATGCATTTGTATGGAAGAGAAACAATGGCTGCGATGCTCAGAGTGTCAATGGACCTACATTGTATGGTTTGGTTTTTACTTTGCCTAGCGCCAACCAGACCGTAGGTTCCCATTTTTGACTTGTGTCTTGTCTCTGCTATTTTTCAATCCTACAATGAATGTTTTGTGAACGATCAGAGAGTCAACATGTATCGTCGGTGACTGTATTTTGTAACACGTAGTTGGCAAGAGCTAACGGGGCCTATTTGCACCATTACGATTTTTTTATGAACTTGTTTGTCTCTCGCTAACAGTGCAGCGACCCTAAATGTACCCACACTATATGCAGTATGAAACAAAGGTTGATCCATCATTTCGTTTATCTGACCTCATAGTTTAGCCCCAATTTTTGACAACTTTTTTCCGCGACAATAAACAATCATTTTTTGTTGCAGTAAGCTGGTTAAGAATAGATGGCACTGCTGGCGACCCCAGTAAACTTTTGTCACAAGGCCTATTGTATAAACACACAAAATAATTCAAAATTCAAAATTTTAAAAGGTTAAAACTTTTTCCTTCAAGCCTCGTTTTGGCTACATTGGGTTGATCAAAATGTCTACCCGGACCGTTTGTTTCTCATTCTACTGTTGAAACAACAACCGGCTGATATTCAGAAGCAACAAAATTCTAAATTTGTCGATAAATTGTAAGTTTTCACTTGTGCTTTTGTGTTTATCAGCCGGTTGGTTTAACGGTTAGGGTGTTATTACTTATAAGGTACTGTTCATCACGTCCTCCAAGTCCTACGCCAGTCGAATTGCTAATAGCTTAAACCCACCATGCCTTCTGTGTACCGAAAGTCATCTGGACAGATCGCTTCATGATCTTAACCCATATTTTCATCCTCAAAATCAGAGATTAGACAACTGATGTGTTCCCATTTGGGCTCGTCATCACCCTTGAGAATCCACTACCTGCATTCAGAGAGGACAGTTATTTGGGGGAAGGGGCGTTGTAATTGAGTTGATATTACTCCGCGGACTCAGGGACGGGATAAGAATCAGATGATAAGCTCTATTATGATCAAGTCTTCTTCCTATGCAACTTGACTCCCTTGTTTGCCAACTACACTTATGATTGGCTCTGCACCGCGCCAATTATTCCCGCGCGCGCTGGTTTGGCGGGAAACAGCCTCGTGCTGTGTGATAGATTAGGGATGATATTGTAACCACTTAGCCCTCTGCAGGACTAAACCCCTCGCCCCATTTGGAGCCAATTTTCAGGGGTATTTTTTTGACAAACAACACTGGCTGCCGAGGGACGTGAACTTAAATAACGTAGGATGTTTTTCATAGTTGTTGTTGTCAACATAATGAACCTTGTATACAATAGTCGCATGTCTCATTTTTATATTAATTGAAACAATGTGTAAGCAGAAAGCAACTTTAAAATAAATAAAATAAGTCATTAAATCTGCAATACTTTTAAAATTATATAAACCGCCACTATTTCTTTGGGGGGGGGGGTAGGAGTTTTAAAGATTAAGCTGATGCAGCCATATTATCGGTTGGATGTCAGCGGAGATTGGAGCCTTTTGAATCAGTAGGTGGCGGCAGACAGTTTCAACCATTGAGATTTCTACGAGCTAAAGTTTGTTGTTTGTTCCAGTGAGTGTTGTTCACCTGTTTGTAGTTGAACTAATAGTTAACGAGCGGTATATCTGCTGTCGTTTGATTAGCAAGGGTTATGCCCAGTAGAATCAATGTTTGCCAGGTATAAACTTGCACCAAGTATAACTTCATCAGTGTCAGGTCATACAAAAGAACAAGAAATAGACAAGGATTTCATGTAAAGATAAATAAAAGGTCAATCAACTTATCCTCAAATACAATTAACTGTCAATCCGGTTGTTGTATCGTTGGTTTTAACAAATATAACGTGCATGATTTGAAAATCATTGAACATTGTTCTGTTTTTGTAGTTTCAATCAAGGAACTCATCAATACTATTGTAAAGTTCATAAAATTATCACTTCTCAAGATATATCAATACAGAATCCTCGAACATCCGCAGAATCCCTGACTTAGTGACACTAGATCTTAAACAGTAGTTTTCATTGTGTTCTAAGCTATTGTTTCCATTCCACCGAGTTTGATGAAATACTCATACGTTGGCTGTGTGGTATGTTTATTAAAATCTTTTCAAAAACATTGTTAAATATAGTGTTCCGTTCAAACCAACACCAAGTATTTTTAGCTAAAGTTTACTTAGACCATACCTCCATGCTTAGACAGAGCATAGAGAAAGGACAGAGCGGGTGTCGTAGGGAAATCTGTCGCCCGGAGATTCCGTACCCCATGGGAAATTAACACAGGCTGAAGGAAGTTGATTCAAAAGAGGGCGCTATCAGAATAAATGTGTACACAGTTCCCAGGATTGGGGGGGGGGGTGCAGAATCTCCGGGGGACAGAATCTCCTGCCACACCGGCAACTTTCCTTGAAGGGTGCACCCCACCAAATAGGAGCAAACAGAGCGTTGAGCTCATTAATTTTGTGTAGGCCCTCAAAATATTCTATATTAGACAGATTTGAGAGCCCCTAGAAAGTGTTTCGGTGTAAAAATGTTGCCCATTGTGACCTGGGGGTTGTTGACTTCCAGCTTGAGGTATTTTGGATGACATAGGCTCTGAAATAAAAGGTCCTATTTGCTGAGAGGTGTAGGGACATTTTTCAAGATTGATGCTCGGACGTTTTGAAAATTACAACTGTGTAGGGTGTTTTTACTTGGAGGGAGAATAACTCGACGGGCCCAGGGACTCCCCATATAAAATTGAGCAGAGAATAAAAGTTCAAGAGTTAATTAATAATTTTCCCTTTCAAGTTAAAAGCTGTGAGACTTTTAAGTATTTTTCGTGTATTTTTTAATATTTAGCATTTTGCACTGTGTGCTATGGGAGATTATTTGGTAGGGTGCACCCATTGATCTACATTATACATTTGCGCGCAGTTGTCCTATCCAGTCAGTATAATCTAGATCAATGAATGGTCTTGTTGACAGCGGTCAATGTGAATGGCGCCCTCAAGTGGTGGCCAGATTAATTCTCGCAAACATGTTGTCTGCACTGACTACTACTGACTACTGCCGTCAAGCTAACTCACAGTAAGTTTTTTAGTGTCTCTGTCTCTGTCAACTTGCTACAAATTCTTCAGTACATGAGAAGATTCTGTTTATATTGAGTGCGATTAAATCTGTATTTGCTAAATCAAATAGCTTTATTGAACCCTTTTCGTAACAATTTTTGTGATTCTTGATTTGTTGTAATGAAGTTATACTGACTCTTAATACTGTTAGGAGGCCCTCCTGTGGCCACAATTTTACATGTCCATTTTTCCAAAATAATGTTTCCATTTTCCTTAATAAGTTGTCATGAAACAGTTCATTATTTGCTTTTTACCTTTTTCTGATTGCATATTTTGGTAACCCTGAATGCACGGTACTGTTTTAATAGGGACAGTGCAGTTTTTATTATTTAATTGATTGTGTTGGTCCACTGTTTGCCCCCCCCCCCCCACCAATCCCATACATGCTATCTGGTCCAACTTGGGTCAGTTGTTAGTCATTTTGCCTCTCCACACAAAGTGTGTAAAATAATAATTAATTGTTCCATAGACTTGAGACTCATCTAAATAGGAGAAGTAGCTCTATTTAGCTATTTCAGACCAGACAAGTTGTCAAAGTTGACTTGAACAGGGACAACAACAATTGTCAAACAACAGGCCATTGATATTTTGAACTCTGTTTTTGTCTGCATAATTTCGTATTTGTAATTAATTTGTATTTATTTCTACCATTGCTACTTTTTGTTGTTTATTTCCCACCGGTTCTCTGTCATTACAATATTGCCAAATACATAATTTTGCTGAATGCTGTGTATTTTTCAAACTGATTAATAATCTTACATGTGTTCTTCCTTTACCATGCACATTGCTTTCTTAAACTATTTAAAGATTGGAGCACAAAGTGTTTCAACATGCCCATAGAAAGATATGCAATTTGAATTAGTACAATCTCCATGAACTAATTGTGCATTTATTATCACAGTTTAAAACTCAACTTTGTTAAGAAAACAAATCTTTGTTGTGAGATCATAATCAACATTTCTTGTATAATGTCTTTTATCTCCTCAGACTTCTTCAAGATTCTTCAGGATTTCTTGGTTGGAAAAAGATAATAATAAAGTAATAGATGATTGAGATAAAAATGTGTTTTTTAAGAAAGTGTTGCCATGGAAGCGTGATGATGGGACATCATAGACTACAGGTTTTGTGTATGTAAGTATTACCATGGTGATTTGTAGTTTACAATCCATTCAGTTAGGAAGCTCGAAGGCATAATTAAGTATTCACTCGCCGAATGAATTGACAGATTAATCCAAGCTGATTTTGCTATTCCGTACTTTGTTACTTGCGGATACATGTAATGTGCATCTATCAAAGAGTTGTGTAGTCCCAGCTCTAGCCCAAGTTGTTTTGGAAAAGCCAATTGTGAATTAGATATGAGTCAAGTCTGGTACAGTGACTTGATTACTGTTTTTTAATTTGAATTCCTCAGATTACAGAGACAGTTGCTATGTCAAATGGTTCGGGGCAAGCTTTTGTATAGCAACCTCAAGATGAGCAAACCCTTGTACCGTTGTGCCATACACATTCATTCAGAATCATGTTTGGGTGTTCGCCATCTCTTATGTTGGCTAACTACACAAAAGCTTGCCCTGAATCATGTGGCATAGCAACTGTCTCATTAGTCTGAGGAATTCAAATTTAAGCTGTAACTTGGAGTAAGCAAGTCACTGTACCAGACATTATTCAAATAAAATGCACAATTTGCTGATTGGACATAGTTGGCTATGGCTTTGTTTATTTGGCTTTGGCTTTGTTTGAGCTTCTTCAGTGACATTCTCTAACATTTCCTCGATTTGGAAATTGGGTGTATTTGGCTATTGCTTCGGCTAAATCTTTAACGACATTTCCTTGATTTCAAAATTGGGCGTATTTTGGGCTATCACTTCGGCTAAGTCTTTAACGACATTTCCTTGATTTTGAAATTGGGCATATTGGGCTGTTTCTTCGGCTAAATCTTTAATGACATTTCATCGATTTGGAAATTGGGCGTATTCGGCTATTGCTTCGGTCGTGCTTCAGCTAAGTCTAATAACAACAGTTCCTTGATTTGGAAACTTGGGTGTATTTGGCTATAGTATTTGGCTATTTAAGTAAACCCAAGCTACTGTGCATGTAACTCATTGTTATCAAACTGTTTTATCAAACTGGTACTCGTGTACAAAAACGTGTTGGGTACCAGGCAATATCTGCCTCGAACTGACAAGAATAGTCCTTGCACAAACTTGGCCCCGTCTGTAAGTTCCCACAAGGGCGCCCTCATTTGGTTTGAGTTGTTACTTTTTGTGCAAGTGAATTAAAGAGGGCGCACTTGTTGATTTATTCAGCGTATATTGGGAAACGAACTACAAATTGTAGATCAGGGTTTGATTATTTTTCGAACGATAGTTTATGTTGTTGAATGACACTGACTTTACATGTAGATAAGTAGAGGCGTTGACCTCGATAGAAGTAAGAAATAGGCCTAGGTCAAAGTATCTGAGGTCATGATGATTGTAATAACTTAACAGATCGAGGAAGTATCCGAATTGGTTGCTTTGGCTACAGCTACGACTGTTGCTAAGGACGTCCTATGACTTCAACTCACGATGACGCGGTGATGTAGCCGTAGCTGTAGCCGCCAATTCGGACGCACCCCGAGTCGTATAAAGACAAAGTGTAGTATATTGATAATTATCGGGGTATTGATTCGTGGTTAGACTGGATATGAGATAGCGCCCTCGATCGTGAGTTCCATACCAGTACCAACCCATCCGGAGAATTTACTGTTGTGATCCCATTGAATTTGGTTTATTGACTTCAAAAGTTGTATTGATGACAATTCCGTAAAACATGTTGGGATTTCACCGACACTTTTTCTGCACAAATTATTGTCCTAATAATATTTTATTCAATGTCAACCTATTGGGTTTTTTAATTAATATTTTGGGCCCTAATTCTATTTGCAATTGGTGTCTTGGTTATTGAGACGCAGGTAGTTATTCTCAACGAACTCTTGTTGCTAATACCAGCTAAGTGTCTTTAGTTCTCGAACAGAAAGCTAGATGTTGTTTTTGTCTTTTATCCATTCGTTTACTTAGAAGCAACTTGGAGTCCTTAAGTGCAGATTAGAGAACAATGCTTGTAATGAAACACGTCCACTTGAGACCCCCCCCCCCACACCCACCCACCTCCCCCCCCCCCCCCACCACCACCACCACCTCCCTATTTGTGTTCTATCGTGTCCTCAATGTGAACAACGAGTAACCTTCCACCATCCCAGTAGAGGATGGGGAAGATAGACAAATTGACTGTACCGTAAAATGACAAACATAAATACATGTACAACAATCACCATTTAAGTGGCAGCAAGACTCCCGGCCATTATGGCGGCACGGGTACAATAGCGGATCAGTAGATAAGGGATTGGCGAGATTAGCCCGGTTTAAGCCCACTTATGTTTTACTAGCGGTGTAGAAGAGAAACAATCCAAGTCGTAAGCAGGTCGATTAAGTAACTGGACATGGAGACTCTTGTACATTTAGCAGGCGACCTTGTCGGTCGATCTTTTTGTTTCGAACAAAGTCTACTGATGATCCCCGACGCTGCCGGCGCACCAACCTGTCTGCCGTGAGTCCCAACCTGTCTGCCGTGAGTCCCAACCTGTCTGCCGTGAGTCCCAACCCCCGCCAACCGGGGGACCATGAAGCCCGAATTATCTTCTGTCCCTCACTCCTTCAGCCTTATTAACGTTTAACTGCTCACCCCTCTTCATTAGAGACCATGCTTTCAGGGCTGTAAGGAGGGCTCGTTGGTCAGCAGTCACATCTTGAAGATGTCTTGTGAGATGTTTACATCTTTTCATGGTTTTGGTTCTTAATGAGGTAGTATGAGTGACAGTGGATGTAACCCATCAAGTGCGAGTCGGGACATTTATCAACCAAGTATACCGCCTCTATTCCATCCTCCAACAACCTTTATTTTTATTCCTTAGAGATCAAGTATCCGTCCCCTTCACGTACCAGTCCAGTGTACCCAAAGTGGAGTTGTGCACCTGTGGGACTTGTAATAAGTACAATTGTAGACATCCTGTTGTGACTTTGGCCTCGAGGAGTAGGCCAAGCCTTGGTCTGTACACCTTTCCTCAAACTTGGTTCTTTAAAAAGAAAATGTTTAAAAGCCAACAACTTTATTACAGTCATAAGGAACAACGAAATAAATAGTAGACCTATGAATTATGTTACATATTCAACTAACAATGTAATGGTGGAGCGAGGTTGATTATTTATGTGTCGGGTACCAATCGAGAAGTTTAATTTCAATTAGTTCTTTATCTGATCGGTATTCGTCACAATAGGAAATCTTGTGTGTAAAGTTTGTTTAATTTTCAGTAATGACGTTACCCTTTTTGGCTTTAATCAAAAGTAATTTAATGTGTGTTCACAACTAATTAAGAGCCCACTCTGGTTTGGAACCGAATGAAGCATTTATGTAATCATATGTTTTTCATGTTTGTATTTCCTTTTCACCTGTCACATTAATGTAGACATGAATGCAGGTCAACGATGTAAATGTGAACCCATAAATAATGTGCATTGTCCACTGGAGGCAGTGCCTAGGACAGGAGAGGGGGGATTTACCACCCATTTAGCTCTTTAATATAGCAGCACGTAAAACTCATGACTGTATAGTAGTAGTAGTATACAATATACATGGTACATCTTTCAATCACAGTCTCTAAGTTTGATGGATGGACGGTTTTACTTTAATTCTATACTAGTATTACGACAAACATTTATCAGTCTGTACTCTTCCATCCAGATTCACTAAACACTGTGTATCGAAACCTTAAACCAGTTCTTCGTCTGACTTCGGCATTTTTTGTCTTTTTTTATGAATGACGTGTGGAACCATTGTTCGAGGCAAGACTATTTGGAGCCGGCCATGGCCCGCTAAACTGCCGCAAGTTGTTCCCTATTGTAGCACAGAATTGCCCAACTTTCCCGGCACAAAAGAGGATGCTCTGCGCCCCGCATTGCAAGTCAGAAACCCGTTCAGTGATATACAACAGCCTGCTTTGCCATTGCGTTTTAGACTCAAGGCAAACTCTACCAGGTGATGGGTCGCATCGTGTACATGTAGACAACTCGTCTCCGCTTGTGACTTCAGAAATGTACTTGTTGGTTTGTTTGGCAGCTAAATGACGAAGGATATAACACAGTCACTTTATTCGGACTTTTCTTTCATCCAAATACTTAGAAGTGATAAAAACGAAATTGACTTAAATGTGAGCCTATCGTAAAACTTAGTTAAACTGTTAGCTTTTTATTGGCATTCTCCCCCCCCCCCCTTTTTATTGTATTTTTTGTATTTCAAACAAATAAAGTATCAGCGTGCAATGTTTTTTTGTGTTTTTTTTGGGGGGGTGTTTGTTTTTGTTTTCCTTCTTGATAAACCTATTGCTGTATTAATTTAGGAGCCTTGCAAACTCCAACTTGTTTGTGTTTTGACCATATGACGTCTGGAACGGTTCATTTTGCACACAATAGACCCACTTTCCCGAATTCGCAATTTTAAAATAATACTAATTTTGATGACAAATAAAGCCTGTCCGTATTTTGCCATGCCACCCTTGTGTCTAATCACCCTACAGCGTGTGATCTGAGTGCAAGGCGTATACATCATTACAGACAAGTTCCGTAATAAATAGATTCATCACCGCGTAGGGGGAAGCCTTGCAATACCGTGGATTAGTAGCTTTGTCCCGGGTACATCACGCTGATTACTAGCTAATCAGCAGAGGTCTCGGGCTTTTCTCGTTGCACGCCATCTCATCTCTCCCCCCAAAAAGAGAGTAATTAAAATCTTTAAAAACACCTCAAGTTTGTAATGCAGTGCATTTCTGATATGTCATCAGAGTTCTGTTTTTTCATACTTGCGGAGAAGTTATTTTTGTATACTTCAACCCCGACGGGAAACCTAATGTTGCCTTTATAAGCACACAAATGGTTATTTATCAGCAATCACGAAACGTCAGCATATTTACTGCCGAAAACAAACAAACAATGAAGAAGAACATTGTTGGTTTTCAATGTCACTCTTAGTTGAATACAGCGTCAATAACGTAGAGGGATCTTGCAAACAACTTGATTTGTCATCGGTTCAATTGTCTGAATCATCAACTCTCTCTCTCTCTTTTCGAGGATTTATATAAATAAATTGATTTTTTTTCTCTTGCTTTGTTTATTCGCTTTTGCCATTTCTCCGTAAGGACCCCAATGGAAATAAGTCTAAGTTATTGGCTATGTGGGGCTATCCTTGGATGATTTTTGTGCAGTTTTTCTTTCTTGTTTTCTATTTTGGTTTTCGTTTTCTCCTGTCATTGTGTATAATTTGTGCCATGTTTTTTGCTGTGTTTTATCCGAATAGAATCAAATCAAATCAAACTTCTGAGATCCATGGCAATGTTCTTTTCAAAAACCTATACAGGATTAAGCTCACGGGATTAAGCCTACAGGATTAAGCTCACGGGATTAAACACGGAAAGGCCACACCGTTGTATTGTTGTACCTCCCCCACGTCAGCTTCATGTCGAGTCGGGATGTCAATCAATTATACATATTTTGATTTTCCCCATTCAACAATTTTGGAAAAACGTATTTAATATTATTTGAACAAACATTTCATCTGTTCTTTTACAGTTCTATCACTGTGCAAGTTAAAATAAATTAACTCGTGTTACATTGCCTGAACGAGCAAAACTGAACGAAATATCAATCTTCGGCTTCTTCTTTTTTCGACCTAGAAATTATAAAACGAGATAACAATTCTATGACGGTTTCTTTACAAATTGATTTGAGTTATTATTATACCTACACATCAAAAAGTCATATGGCCCTTCCCTCGTGTTGTTGAGTATTTCTTGATGAAAGCAAAGAGTCTTTTTTGTCTTCTTAGATTAATATCTTGGTTTCTGCCTACTAAGGAAAGCAACGCTGAGTGGTCCTACAGTCTCATATTGCCCGAGCTTTTAAGAACGGTTTCATTAGCTGTATAAGCAATGTCCATAACCTCTACCCGCTGACGGCCATTTCTTTTCTATTATAAACTAATGCATCCTTGTAAAATGCTCATTACTCGCCGAGCAATCATATGGAAGCCAAGCTACATGTGTCTCAATTCGCAAATAAGAAATTGCTTTTTTTTCTGTCTCTTTCCCAAATTGCTATTTGACTATAGAGAGAAGAGTGGATAGGTTGAGCCCGGCAACCCTAGTTTAGCAAGATTGCTGTCAGAGCCGTTAATATGTGCTCGTTTCTTAACGGTTGCCTGTCATAAAGCTGGTGTTGTTGTCATCTGCTTGTGGCCCTTGAGTGCGATTTGGGAGGCAATCTGACTGATTGAGATGGACCATCGTTACTTTTGACGATGGGGTCTGTTCCGATGTTACCCACAGTCTTGCCGATGGTTACTTGTGGTAGAAAGACGATGGGTTACTTCCGATAGTCCCACAGTAGTGCCGGTGGTGCCGCAGGCCACCTAGTGGTAGATTGGTAGCCAAAAGGAACGTAATGGTTTGTCGAGCAACAGTTTCGATTCTAAAATCCTAGTTTTGTTTGTAATTCATAAAAACCGAAGCTTACCATTAATGGGTTTTGTTTGCTTTCAGGATTTTAATGCCAATATAATACGCTGTTTTTTTTTGTATGTAGCCAAAGACAAAATGTTAATCCTTGTTTGTTTAGGAACTCTTTCCATTTGAATGTTATCAGAATCTTTACATTTATCGGCTGGAATTGTCAACAATTCCTCAGTTAATATGCAAAATCTTAATTCTTAATCTTAATAAAAAATAGCTGCAGAAGTTTGTGCACATACTGTTTCTGCTGAAGTGTGTTATCTAATGTTACTAGATCATCTTCAATTACGTCAATGTGCAAATCTTGTCTTTAAATACATGTTTTGATCAAGAAGTAAAACGGTTTTTGTTTTCTACCGTGGAGTGACGTCATATTCACTGGATTTGATAGATGTTGATGTTGATGTTGTTTTGTGATAATTGTTTTGTGTCAAAAGTTACGTGTGAACAAAGTCGATGACGCTACTGTAAATGTTGAGAATATTCTGTGTGCAATACACATCACTGTATGTAAATCATATAATTTCATATTTGTTGAGATTTGGTATAATGGATACGAGGCATGATGCTTCGTGTTTAAGAGGGCCAGGGCAAGAGGGCGTTTGCAAAGGGCACCGCTATAAGGAAATTGTAAATTTCTAAAGGAACATTTCAAGGGGCACCAATGCAATGACCAGGGGCGGGCATGGAGGCGATTGCCTCGGTTGCCTCCGTCAAAAATCAGGCACAGAATATCGGTAATGTATTACACAAATTCTGGATGAAAATGTTTGAAGTATAATACCTGCAACATCTTAGACAGTGATAATAATTACAAACCGAACACAGTATTTGTTTTATTATTTTTACGGGTTCTAATCCATCGCTCACAAAGTAGATCTTACTGGAAGATAATGAAGGCAAATTGCATTAACAACTCGGGTTTTATTCAAATCAATCTACACAATTGCTGGACGAGAATACAATTTGGTCCAATTGCTAATTTATTCATCGCCGCCATGGGAGAAAGGGGGCAGGTAGGATGGAATTTCAGCCCCCCCCCCCCGCGGTAATTCAGAACAAACTGCTGACGAGTGAGTGGTCCTGAAACGCACTTTACTCGTCAATTTGTGGCTGGCTTAGTGTCCAGCACACCCGTGATGGATAGACGCATGTTAGCCTAGAACCATAAGGAAATACAACGAGGATTGCTGACAGAAACCAATAGCTTCAAATGGCTGTGATTACCATTAGACTTGTTAGGACTAATCTCACCGTTACAGGACCCTAATCATTTCTAATTATTTTGCACTTTTTTTTATATATTGGAAATGCCATATAGTCTCTGTTCCGAACTGAGAAGGCAGGCACAGGAGAGAGAAAAAAACCACCGACGTTCGTCTTTAGTGGAAAGGATGAAGAAGAAGACGAAAAAAATGCGACGAGGAAAGACAAACAGTGGGCGGGATGAACTTACACTGCCGTGGGGGATTCCTGATGGAACTGATGATGACTTTTGTACGTACATGACAAAGTGAAACAGAATATCTGACTGGGTAATCGACGTGGCAAGGGCAGTATTACGAGCTTGGAATCAGCCACATTTTGTCCAAATTGGAAAAATAATTAGGGGGAATAGGATCCCATTTAAACGCCAATTCCAAGATGAAATCTTTTATCGGCGAAAGTTTATACTCTTCGGCTGGGTATTGTCATGACAAAACGTAATACCCCCTTTTCTTATGTAGAAGGGAAAAAAAACCTTAAACTGAACAACGGAAATACGCCGTATTGTAATTGTACACTGTACACACTGTATACACTACCGTAGCTTAGCTGTTTGTACACATTGATGTAACATTTTCATATTAATTAATCTGTCTGCTGATGACAAAGTGTATGGTATTGTTTTAATCAAATCTTCTATCTTCTGTCTTCTAACTGCTGCTGTTGTTTTTTTTTTGCTGCTGTTGCTGCTGATTTTGTTGTTGTTGCTGCTGCTGTTGCTGTTGTTATTGCTGCTGATATTGCTGCTGCTGCTGCTGCTACTGCTGTTGTTGTTGTCGTTGTTGTTGTTTGGTTTCGGTTTTGGTTTGGTTTTGTTGTTTTTTCCTTTTTTTTTTCTTTGGGTTTTTATTTAATTTTAATTTTTATTTATATGGGTTGACGTTAGTCATTTTGCTATTGATATGAGTTGAACCGATCGTTGTCTCAACTGGTTGTAACTGTTCTTGCACTGGTCTCATAGTGGTTTGATTTAACATTACTTAACAAAGAACTCAACTGATCTAAGTGTTATTAGTCCTGCCATGGTCTCACTTAATGATTAATGCAAACATAACTTGATATAGACGCGATCAGGGGCATTATACGCCACTAGCCGTCTTTCACTGTAACAATTAACTCCTAATTGAAACAAAGCAGTCTGTGATAGAAAAATGACTATTGTTGGAATTACAATGCTGATTAGCCGCACGGCAAATTAAGCAATAAAGTGCCTCGACCTCCCAGTGCTTTACGGGGAGACAGGGCTAGATTCACGGTAGCGTTCTCAGCAACAACTGGGACAAATTGATATTGATCGCGGACACAGTCATTAACCAACCGAGCCATAATCCATGAAATTAATTTCACACGATCCGCAACGGTAAACACATCAGTTAGGACTGGTTCTGTCTAATTATTTGCAATATCACTTAAACATCATGATGTAAATAGTCATCTGTCAGAAATAATCGAGATGCAAATAAAGCTATCCACACCGGCGGTGGTTTGCTTGTCTTGCTAATGAGTTGCACGATAGCAGTGGCGAGTTTAAAGCAATCATTGGAGTATTTAAGTCGTCTATTGTATTGTGTGACATGCCATTTTGTTTCAGTTTGATTTAGGATAACAGTTTAACGCAAGGATTCGCATGACGTTGTGTTTGGTTTTTTTGATTGAGCTATCCTTGGGCCCCGATGTCGACTTGTCTCAGTCCATTCCGGGCTCATCCTAATCTAAACACTTGTGGAATAGTTTACTCTTGATGTTATAAAACCACCAATAGTTGTTTCTTCTTCTTCTTTTCTACCATGTTTAATTAGGGTGACCCATGTATAACTGTCCATAAACGCAAATCTAAATTTCAGTTAATATAAATATTGCACATGACTACAGGGGTTTCATCTAAACTTACTTTAATTATTTAAACTTACTTTAATTATCCCAATCAGAGAAACCATCTTGATTTATTTTGAGAGTCCCAAAACAAAATTCATCAACTGAGGAATGACAACTGAGGGTGTTTGTTTGCTATGGAAATGTCAACAGTCATTTAGAGCATTTCAATTGTATTTTCTGGTTTAATCATGAAGACTCGCAAAATAATTCAGTCAGTAATCAAGAATTATTTTTAGATTTTTCTTAAATAATGCCTTATTAATTTGGTGTCCATACCAAACAATTAGAAACCTACCACAGATACTAAGTAGTTAGGCTCCCAGTAGAACTGCATTGAAGACAAACGCACTGGCAGTGGATTTAGTTTTGATACCTGACTATTTAGAACATCAACCTCGTTTTGAGCCTAATCCTAAAAAAGCACAATGGCCGCTAAGGACGTTATTATTCGTAAATGATCGGTTCAAAATGTTGAGTCAAAAAACTGGAGCAATTAAAAATCTTCCAAAGACGGTGTTCAGTAAAGCCCTTCAATGCACACCAGTTACATAATGAAAGGGGTCCGTGCGCCCCCCGCCCCCCGCCCATTTGAAATCTGGAGCTTAAAGATTACAAATTACCCGAAAAAGTTTGTATGTAGTTTTGCTCAATGTTCAACACTATTTTTCTAATAGATGGTAAATTTGCACCGGAGATGGAGATGAAGAAAATATTTTTATTGGTTTTAACCTTTCACTGATGTATGTTTAGCAGCGTATGTACTCAGTACTTTCCCGAGTTCTGTGGAAAAAATCCACAGGCATATTACTCGGGTTGGATTTGAACACACGACCTTTGCCATTCTAGAGCCACTTTGTCATTCTAGAGCAGGTGTCTTGATAGTACATCTGCTCTAGAATGGCAAAGGTCGTGGGTTCGAGTCTCACCCGAGTATTATGACTGGATTGTTTCCACAGAACTCGGGAATCTACTGAGTAGACAGTGATTTACATACATCAGTGAAAGGGTTAAACCAAACAATACTATTTTTCTATTTACACGCAGACAATGTATTTATTTTTACCTCCACGTCAGACTGTCAAATAGAAATAATAGACGGCCCATAACAAGAGCAGTAAAAAGGGCATGTCTGGTATTGCGTAGATTTACATCTTGTATATCAACTAATTCAAAGGCGAGCTACAGTTTTAATATGCCAGAAGTCCCCCACCCCCGAAAAAAATGGTGCACCCGTTGTGCCCCCCCTTAAAATTATCTTAATTTCGCCTCTGGATCACCTGCACATGTTTTTTATCAACAACTTGCAATTTGCAATTAAAGGCTTGTACCAAATGCATATTGTATTTGCTTTGATTTCAAGATCTGTTAGATAAAATGTAAGATGCGTTGTTGGTTTTTTGTCTCCAATATACCAGTAATAATAGATGAAACTTCATAATAGACGGTTTATTCATGCTTGCCAGATCCACATATATATTCCTTCAGGCAATTGGTTTTGTAATCGAAGAGAAATATGTACGAGATTGTTTTTCACAAAATAAAAAAAGGAGATAAAAACAGCCAATTGGCAAACACTCCGCTGTATATGTCATCTTTTCTAATCGCTTCCATCTCGTGTATACCATGGTATAAAGCACTGGAACCCTACGTCCGGACGATAGTCGTATTTTAGCGGGGATCAAGTTTCATCTGAGCGCGTCATTTGAGCCCAGTAAACGGCCATCTTCCGGAGTCGCTTCACCGGTAATCTCGACCTGCTGCCGTGGTTTCTTTGATGTCCTCAGGTGGATAAAACACCAGCAATACTCTCGCCATAAGCACTTCCCTGCCGGATTTGGAGGCAAGGGGGAAAAAACCGTCAACGGATGTATCATTATCGCTAGTGTCTGCTCTATTAAGTGCAGTTTCTCGTATAGAGAGGCATGACAGAGTGATGTATGGTACAACGATAATTTCAAACTCGTCTGGTGGGTTTGCAGGATTCATCGGAACTGAGACCGATTGGTATTGTAAGACTGAGTGCATGCAATACACTTCAGAAGCCGACAAATTAGCCATTATGAGTAATACAGCTGTGGGGTGTATGTAGTGCCATTGGCTTTCATATCTCGAGGTATAGTCTTATGAAATTTTTGATATTGGCTTCCATATCTCGAGGTAGTCTTATGAAATGACTGATATTGAAGTAGCTTATCGGAGGAATGGACTCTGACTTTGTGTAAAAATTTGAAGTTATGGAAAACAAATTACGATTTTATTCAAAATGAGAAAACTAAAATGGTTTCAACAAGGATGTTCGTAGAAGACTGAGTTTGTATATCAGTATAGGATATACAACTTTTAGTCAAAATGTTAATAAATGTTAAGCATTTTATGGTAGTTTTTTCTTCCTGCAGTAAATTTATTAGGAGAAAGTGAGGCAGGAAACACGAATAGTCTGTTCTTATTTAGTATGTGATAATTAACACGTAATGACTATTGCTGTGTGTCAGGGAACAAGGTAAAATGGCGAGAGGAGACGAAAGGGAGAGGACAATTCTTGATGGGGTAGAACTATATATCTGTATAGATAACAATGGCAACAAAGTCTTCTGCAGTCATAACTTTAATTCACGGATAACATTAATTCATCCCCATTTAACTTAACCGAAGTAGGAATGAGAAGTTGTCTGGTGCTATTCTGTATAATTCAAAATGCTACTATTAGGTAACATGATATTTTCAGTACATACCGGGTGAGGCTTGCAGGTGATAAAAAAGGGACACTCAAAGCGGAATGTTGGCTTGTGGTCAGTAAATCAAAACCACACAATCAAGATGCAACTTGTAATGATCTCAGAAGTTGATTTACTTCATCAGTTTGGGATGAAGTTGTGATAGGAAAATACTTTCTCGTCGACAACATTTTTTTCTTCTTCGGAATATATCAATAGAAGTCAGTTTTTAATTCAGAATTCACTGATTGATAAAGTAATTAACAAGTTAAAACGTTTTTCATGCTATTTTCATTACATTTTTATTCGTTAGATCCAATCTTTTCAACACTGTATGACTGACTTGGTACTTTTTACTGAATGTGTTACTGAGTGACTTTGTAAAAGTAGGGCCTATACTTTTTAAGTAATGTAATTGGTATTGAACCAATCCAATTGTTCACTAGCGTTTGAATGCTTCTTTAAATCATGATACTTTAAGGAATGTAGCCTTTTCAAACTATTTTTGGTCATCCCGTTATATAGAACCATCATGATATAGGTTTTGGTTTTCCGGGTAATTTTCGGCAAAGAAACAGCCTATTCACTTTCATGGATTTGTATAAAAGCGATGATTTTGCCGCTTCAGTTAAAATCGTCACTCAATCCAAATTGAATTAATCCAAATTGAATTCATTTCAAATTGAATGGGTGTTTTGAGAATTTTTCAATTTCTGGCGAAATAGAGTAAAACCATGATTAAATTGTCCGCATATTTGCCGAAAATGAAAAGGAAAACCCATAAATTACATCCATAAACCTTTAACCAATCAGCTCATCACCTGCGCGCATTCAACCAATGACAGACGCTGGTTTTAATTAGGATGTCGATTGAAATTATGCAACGGGTTTTAATACATTAAATGAGATTTATTTATATGCGATGAGTCAATTATGTAGATTGTTCTAAGGAAGTAATGTTAGAATAAGACATTTATATTTATAAAAAGGAAGTCTGTGCAAAATTGGTCAACAAACTGACATTGACAAGTCCCTGTCCTTGAAATATGAAATCAAAGAGAAATATGTCCTAGTTTGCCTTTAACCTTCATTTGTTTTGGGTTTTTTTGTCAAAGAAGAACTGCATTCAAATGAAGATGAACTGTGGTGTCTGACACCAAGCCAGAATAGAGGCTACAGTTTCTAGAGTCACAAGCCGTTAGTAAAAAGAAGATAACTTTAACAGTTGACAAAGCTATACGAACATAATACGCTTTTTGTACATCAGTCTGTGTATAATGTTTCACCAATTTTAAAGACAAGCGCAAATCACCAACATAAACAATCGAAGGATATCAGGAACGCCAAAGAAAACTTGTTTCTGTTATAAAACAGGCCAAGTACGATCAGTAAAAGTGGCAATATTCAAATTTTGATTATGTACGATACCTGTATACTATACACACAAATCATTCTATACATTACATGCGTCCACATTTTGTCATCTGGTAATAATATATAAACACATAACATAATATTTTGACATACTTATAATAAACGTTTTATAATAATGTTAACGTTTTGCTAATACATTGCACGTGTGAACACCATAACCACCACATTGACAGTTCCAATAGTGTCCAAAAATAAAGAAAATATCCCAATAGACTATCGTGTTATGTTACTATACTCGTGACTGTGTTCCGAGCTGATGGTGCAAGATGTTGGAACGGTGGCGAGTAATTCACGGGAAGTTGATGGAGAAGTTGATGACGAGTTAACACCGAGTTACTCGAATCTCCCTGTATGGTTCTCGGCGTGACGTTTTCATGATACAAGATAGGGACTCGAACCATCCGTTGGGCTGCTTGGGCCTGCGCCTGCACCTGAGCGTGGGCGACGTGCGCCATATTGGCTGCTTCGAGTTCAGCGGCGATCTGACGCTTCCACTTGTTCCTTCTGTTCTGAAACCAAATCTTAACTTGAGTTTCTGTGAGGTGGAGGGAAGCGGCTAGACCAGCCCGCTCTGAGCTTGATAGGTATCGTTTCATATCGAACGTTGTCTCTAATTGAAATACCTGGCTGCGTGAGAATACCGTGCGTGTCTTTTTCTTCTTCTTTCGTTGACTCTGGTCTCCTCCATCACTGCTTGTCTTCATCCCACTATCGCTATCCACATCACTTGTTCTTTCTTCGGTATGTGGGTCGGGGCTGTGAGATTTGTTGGGTGACTGTGAGCGGCTGCTAGATTTAGGCGAGTGGGTAGGAGAGGTTTGAGGGACGGTGGGCGGTGATGGCCGAGACAGATGAGGCTGATGTAACATAGCACCTGAAGCAAAGTGGAATATAAAAGCAATCAATTAGCCAAAGTGAGAAGAATGTAACGCAAACATTTGCAGGTAGTCGTCCACATGAAACTTAAGAGATTTTAATAATTTGCTTTCTCTATCTAAGGTTCAGAACGCAGTCCCAACGATAATATATTAACTAGAGCGCATCAAAAGAAATCATCCTTAAAACAAATACATCGACATTTGTTTCAAAAACAGAAAAAGAAGAAAATAAAAGAGAGAAAAAAAAGAAAACAAAACAAAAATTGGTCTGATGAAACCATGGGACAAGAATTAACTTCGGTGACAGAGTTTTGTTTTGTTTTGTAAACATTATAGGCTTCTTCAATGGATAGCTTCGATAAGACCGCAGCTTTTCAATGAATGGTAACTGACAAAAATAGTGGTCGAGTTTCATGAAAAAATCTGTTCGCAAACGCTTCACACTTTATTGCATCGATATCAACCGCTTGTTTTATAGCGAACATTACTTTATTTCTGTTTTGAGCATCTCGACCCAGTAATTATTTCAACTGTCATGTATAGGGTATACAGTGTTGTTATACGTGTGTTTTGTTCGTTAGGTAAATTGTTCAGTCTATGTATGCAAGATGTATTTTGTTATTTTCAAATGTGTGGTGTTTTTTTTTCTTTTGTGACATCCCAGATATATTGTCGATGTGGCGTTTACTCGTTTCTGCATTTCAGAGTCCAAAGTAACACAACAGTTATAATTATGAAATACTATTAGTTCATTCAAAAGAAAACTGTGGAACTATTTCGGATTACTTTGTTTCATCAAGTATTTCTTTTTAAGTCGAAATAAAATTAATTAAACAGAAATTTTGCAACTCAGAATCTTTGCTTCTACATATTATGAACATACATATGTAGCAGTACTTTTTTAACAATACTATATTATGAAAACTGTACACAAACCATCAAATGGAAATCTGCGTAAATTTTGTTGTTAAGAAATCAAAACATTGTTGTGATATTTGTCTGAGGCAAGTCTATCGGAACATACAAAAGTTAAGCTGTAAGAAATAAGTTGGTGTAAAATAATTATTTGCCTTTAGGCTATTATCAATTTATATATTTTTTAAATTTCCAATATGACCAATGAATTTGTGATGTAAACTTATTATAGGGCCTATCCAGTGTTTGGAGTAACTTCGTTTGAAAGAAAAGAACAAATATGAAAGCATGTGTTGATTTGGTAGATTGCGTTTCAGAATCTAAACGGAGTTTTAAATATAATCGAATGCTGAAATGCAGAATGTTTACCCCACAGGTATTCCATCGAGCTTGTTCAAATAATACACTCGATTTTTTCTTAAACATTTTTCGATGAACAACTTCACTGAGTGTATTAATCTGTAGTAAATTACCAACTTTTAGAAAAATACCTGTGTTCAAACAATAAAAAGGGAAGACACATCTATGTTTATGGGCGGAGGAGGGGCGCGCCCTTTGAGACTGTGAAGATGTTCGTCTTTGTTTTCAAGTGTTTTTAAGGAGCATTCACTTGATTAGAAGTAACGATTCTATTTTAAGATTTTATGTCACTATAAATTACAAACGAAACACTATTAATCGAAGGCACCTGTAATTGCTTGATAATAAATTCATCTGACTTTACGAAAACCTTCTTGAACGATTTTATCAAAAGAAGTTTTTATATTTTTTTGTCCCGTCCACTTCTACAATTATTTACAATATAATTCATAAAGTTGCGTTCCTTTTATGACAAAACAAGTTTGTTTAGAGCAGAATCCCTTAATGTTGTTGTTGTTGTTGTTTTTGTTGTTGTTTTTTGTTGTTGTTGGATGTTCTAATCGTCAAATAAGCAGAAGTTTCCGTGTTTACAGAGTCCTCTTTTATTGGCTTTTCAAAAGGACCCGGATATGTTTACTTTGGTATGATTCATTGTTGATATGAACACCGTTATTAATATAAGATCAAATGAGTATTTTGAAAACAATTTGATACAAAATGTAACCTAAACTGAGAGAAAACAAATCGTTCTTTGTACTTACTTTCATAAGCGTAATGGAGAAAAGCATTGGCGTGTAACCAGGGGTACCAATGTCCGGGCGTGAAGGGTGCTGCCGGGGCGAAGGGGTAATCCCTACGGGGAAGATCTGCTATCTGCCCGGTACCTCTTTCATCCACATCACGGTGATCGTGCAGAGACTCTCGACTCGATACGATAGCCGGCTGGCTGTCTTCCGTAGACGGCGACTTGGACGATGTAGAGGCAAGAATACTGTCAATACTGAAGGGTTTACTGCTTTCACTTTCTCTTCGCTCCATCTTCGTCTTTTTAGATACAACTTCTAAGTCTGTTCTTCGTATAAAGTAGTAAGGTATCACACCAAGTAGTGTTGCATGAACAGATAACTACATAACAGAAATACTGGAGTTTGTGAAGACGATGGTTTCGCGCGAATCCAACCTGTTATGAGTTTAACTTGACTCTGCTTAACAGAGCTCTGTTCTGTGCACGAGTTTTCGCTTGTGGCACTTCTTTATCAAGGACCAATTAGTGATTGCCAGTCTGAGGATGCGTGTGTGTGTGTGCTGCATCAGAGACAAGTGGGTTGGACGACGTGGCCTCTTAGATTCATGTGAAATTACAAGCACTGGTTGCTACTGTGCATAGACCATCCTCATCATGGAAGTGGTGATAGATTGCTCCTCCATCACCTGTAATACACCAGTGAATAGAGTGAAGGTAGGGGGATATAAACCTATATGGTTACTCGCCCCTGGGCGTGATGATGCCAAGATGCAACCATCCACAACGAGCTGTATGGTAGTGTTGAGCCTGGCTGGCGCCTATCACCTATTCACATCATAATGTTTTAATAAAGATACCAACAGAGGTTAAATGGGCGACAGGGGGGACGATACCACGTCATTGGATACGAAGAAAGGTTAATAGGATTACTGCATGGATCGCAGCCAGTCGGCTCCTCCTCCTTCTCAACGTTGGTCTCTTATGTTTCACAGCCCCTGGCTTCTTCTATACTCGTTTTTCTCCTTGTATTATTGTATTTATTTGTTTATTTTATTCACCCTTTTTTTCGGCTGCAAATATTAACTTTGTTTGATTGATTCCAATATAAGTTCCTTTCGTGACAAGTTCCTCATGTTCGGCCACAGGCTATAGTTGTTTTTTAGTGGGATTTATTGCCGTACAGTGATTAATGTATCGAATTTAAATGAAACATTTTAATAGAATTTGAAACGGAGAATCAGGGGTGTTTGTGTCAATTCTAGGGGACCGAGCAGCAGTCAAGCGAGGAACCATACATTGTCTCACGTAACGAACAGGGCCCAATGTCATAGAGCTGCTAAGCACAAACATGTGCTCAGCATGAAATTTCTCCCTTGATAAAAACAGGACTACCAGCCAAATTTCCACGTGATTTTTAGGATAAGCAAACAACAGCTGAATACCAGTAACAAGCAATACGCAACACATGGAAATTTGGTTGGTAATCCTGTTTTTATCAAGGAAGAAATTTCATGCTAAGCAAATTGTCGTGCTTAGCAGTTCTATGAAATTGGGCCCTGGTTTAAAATCAGTGGGTAACATTACTGATCGTATCCTACACTAACAAATATGTTTGGTTAAAATCGCAAAGCATGGTATAATTTCAAAAATGAATCATTTAAACAATGAAATGATTACCTGATTCTACAAACACTTGTTGAAAGAAAACTTGTGGGAATTTTACGACCCAATAACAAAAATAAAACTGCAGCCATCAACAAAAGGCAAAGTTAAATGGTGCGTTCAAACAGTTCCATAATAACAAAAACAGCACCCACTTCAATAGACAATGTAAAGGAGAAAACGATTGGTTAACGTCAAGGTCTCAAAACAATCTCATGAATGAATGAATATTAAGTCCATGCAAATACGTACGGCATGGAGGATTTCTACCTCTATGCGTTTTTATATGGTAATCACTGTCAAGCCACACCCCTAGACGACGACAAACACCCAACCTCTTCGCCCCTCCTACTTTTTGCCTCGTCGTGCTGATCATACAACCAGCATTAAATAACGGATTCATCAGCAGTCTTCCTCAACCATGTGAACTTTTCATTAAGCAAATAGATAGCTTGAAATGTATTGATTTATAGCCAAGCTATTACCACAAATTGCCTGAGCAGATAATCATACTATAGATGTGGGAATCGGCCTTTGTCCAAATACTGTCAGCTCCTCCAAAGGCACCGTGCCCTGCTCAGAAGACGATGCCCAGATTCGGCGTCTCGTCCCGGTGGCTAAACGGTGAAGGCGGGGTGGGCCCATTACGAAGTGAGCATTCAATATACAGAGTTTGAATAGCACATTAGCATGTGAATTGGATCGGAGGGAATAGAGTAGGCCCAGATAGCCCTGATGTCTCCTCTATTGTTACTACTGATCGCTGTTCTTTCATTGCATCATTACACTCATCATCCCCACACAATGATGAGCTACTGTGGTGGTCAAGAGAGCCCGACTCACTGTCTCGATCGGCCCGGTCATCACCTCTCGGTGCCCGCTATGTCTTTCTTGTTCCACCAGTTCGGCCAGACGTGTGGCGTGTAAAATGACTTTCGGCCAATCATAGACGCGACTGTATTGTTACAAGGTACTATGCAATTCTGGCATAGAAGATGTTAATTGGTTCTAACCATGTGGGCTATACGATGGGAAACATCCATAGTCAATACAAGACTTGATTTAGACCAGATAACAAGCTCAAACAGATTGTGGTTTGCAATTAAATCAACAACATGCTTCAGTAATAGCTTGACACATTGACAATTATTCGTCTGTTTGTTTGTTTACGATCATTGTCCCTGTCATGCTAATGCACAATGTTTAATGTACAGTTGTTGATTGTTTGACCTCGCACGTGATGTAGATTTGGTATAATTTTTCATTTAATTTCACTTACTAATTCTGGTTGTGAAGCCAAGGGCTCTCAGAAAAGCAAACTTAATCACTATACTAGCCAAGAACCCCATGGAGAGAAGACAAGGAAGGAAGTTTCAGTTTGAGGCGTGGGAGAAAAAAAACAGAGAAATATTCCAACAATAATATTGCGTAATTAGGTAGGGACTGAAAACCCAATTCACATAGTGCCTCCGAACCGGGGTCCATAAGGTGGAAGGCGAGGAAAGATGGCACTATGCCTACCCGATTCCCCAATGTGGCACATCTGCATAGGGCGTGTGTTTCTGCAAATGTTATTCATCACCAATTCGCAAAATACTTGAAATGACAGAGTTGGAAGATGACCAAAGACCAATGGTGTTCCTTTATCTTGGCCTCTTAAACGTTAAGTTTTCATGTGAAAACATTTAGGGAGTTACGTCTACCTTTAAATATTTTGCAATAAAATTGAACAGAATCACATCTGGCTTGTACACTACTCATATTATTTGAACAGTAGTTGTGATGGCTAGGGTTTCCAAGGGCCTGGGCTCTTTTGTGTACAGATTTAGATTATTTATGGGCACATTTTCAGAATGTTTTGTACGAAATAAAGCATTTCTGGCAGTAGTGTATGGGGAAGACACAATGGAACTTAACCGCTCAATATGATGAAAGGAAAATGTTGAGACCCAAATCTGTATATGGTTGAATATATTGGCTCATAATTGTTGGAAGAGAAATATGTGTGGTATATTTTTCAGTTCAAATGACTTTCATAACTCAAAGTAGGATAAATATAACTGGACTTTCAAAACGATGTACTATTAACACAAACAGGTGTTGTTTACAATATAGATTGATGATAAATCGTTATCTACAATTGGTGTTATTGTACTTTTATTTACTCGATCATCTTAGTAATCAGTGCTCTAATTTAAACCACTGGTCTCGTCACCTGATTCAGGTGAAGTCAGCATATCGTTTTATTATATCGAACTATGCATGCTAATTTCAAGCGACGCTTCTACAATGAGAATGGTGTTATGCAAGATATTAACGCTATTGGAACTCATCAACCGTGGTTCTTGCCGGTAGAGCAGCATGTGTCAACCGTCATAACTTCACACCTCCCCGTATGTGTTGGTGATGACCAACCCGCTCTCTGATTTTCTCCTAGGTGTGATAGTTTGTCTGGTCGCTGGTGGGCTCAACATGCCGTCGGGATCTGAGCTCCACACGGTCATCAACCCCTAACTCGCTGCTAGCTCGACGGGACAACCAGGCGCTCGGTGTGTCAGTGAGCTCGGTCCAACCAATCCGTCACCCAGCTATTAGCAGAAAAAACCTGCGAAATTCCAGACAAATGGGTCAAGCAAAGCAGCTTGGTTGTTAACACAACCCGTCGCGGCTCGCTGAGCCTTCTATCGCGGCCTGGTTTGGCGTCTCGCCCGCTTGACTATACCACTGCTATGCCAAACTCTTTGACAAAATAAACTGGCTACTGACAAAGGATGGATGCGCATGCATAGACGCTTGTGAACTGTCAACCAGCAGCATTGTCAAGCTTCTAACTTCTTTGGGGGAAGTTTTGTTGTTATGGACGCCTTGCTGACTGTTCTATACAGTCTGCTGTATTACTCGGCATAGATGTCACGTCTGCCAATCATAAAAAATTGATTGATTGGTAGATGGATCATTGGAGTTCAGTCAATCAAAGGCGTGAATCGTGGTAGAGGACACTCAATGTTGTTGACAATAACAATCCGATAAGTGTTGTATATATACTCGGGGAAAACTACACGATTTTAGACTCAATAATCGGTACATTTCTGTACTGACTGTAATCATGCTAACCATATAATCCAGTACTTATTGTTCATTAGAATATTCGAGTTGATTTTTTTTTTTACCGCAAACCAACTCTTAAATGTTTCACTTGTACGGTACTTGGTTGGTAACAAAATAAGCGAAACGCGTTTTGACTGTTGAAGTCGTGCTTGCTTTCAGCGTTGAAGTAGATCCTTTATTTTGTTATTCGAATTGACGATAGCGTTGCAAATCAAAGCAAGATTTATAGGGCAGCCCAGACGAAAACAGCTGCACACTTAGTTTTTTTTCAAATGCATGTTATTTTTTATTTTTGGCATAGACCGTTTGTAATATCTCTAAAGTGAAATCACGGAATCCATCATGAGCGCGATAAAATGACGCTGATAAATGTTGTGAAATGACTAGTGATTCCCCTACGTATAAAATCACGGCTTTGTCCATGCAATGTTTGCTGTTATTTATCGTTCCGCTGTAATGGATTTTTAGGTTTTTAAGAGAACAATTGTAGACAAATAGGTAGATTTGATCATCTTTTATGATGTCTATTAATCCATTAAGAGGTGTTGGTTTAAGTCCCTGGTGATTTACACATGAGACCATTACGGTTGGACTCAAACTAACAAAAAGACTGATTGATTTTTGCTCTTAGCGTTCCAGGCTTATTTCATGTCCTTGAAAATGTTCTTTCGTAAAAACAAAAGCTAATATAAGGTGATGTAGAATTAGGTCAACAAAATAAGTATGTTTAAATAGCTTTTGAACATCATATTTTAATTATAGTTTAGTTGTGTTTTACATGAACAGAGGTCTGTGTCTCTCATTTTCTAACCGTTACTCGTATAATTCACAGTTGTGTTAAATTCAGTTGTAGATTATTCTGGTATACTTCGAATTATATTTCCCTTGAATTGCAGGAAACATCACGTGACAAGACTATTGGCTCAATACCCACGGACTAGATTTGATGTGGACCTAATTAGCCTTATAGGCAATGTAGAATGGAATACGATGACATAGTTGAATTTAAGTGTGTGATCATTTCTTACTTTGGTCAAACTTCGTTTCTTTGGAGACGACTAGATTGTGGAAAGAATCCAATTTGGCTTGGTAACGCTATAATTCAAATGCCATTAACTTACTGTGGGTAGCGACAGACGTAGTTAGTGTTTTCCGCGTTCAAGTCGCCCCGTACGTACGCCGCATCCAACGGGTCCAGTTAAAACGACGCCGTACTGAATGATGATTTAAGACAAAAACTATGTTTATCAAGTCGCTTTCTGAGATTATTCATCCTTTGGATGATCTAATCTCATCTTATTTTTGAGGGTTTTGGAGCTTCTTTAATTGTCCTAAATCTGGTCTGTTTATGTTAATAAACTGGGAGTGCAATGTGATGAGTGAATGGACTTATCTATGACGAGAATAAACACTCACACGGAAATATTACCTGTACCTAGTGTAGAGAATTGGAACAAACTTGAAGTAGACCTAAAGTAACAACATCTTCTTCTTGTTTTTGTTATGTGCAGACTGGATGACTAAATCCAAATATTTAACCGAACATCTTTTTATACAAGCTTTAGATTTGAGAAATTAGAATTAGCTGTTGCAAACTGCTTACCAACCAAAAGGACCTGTAGTATAAATGCAAAAAATTAGTTAGTGGCCTGACGTTTCGACCCTAGCAGAGTCTTTCTCGAAGGCTAAATGACAAGACAACACACATACATGCATACAAGGGGGACAAAAGCAGTCGAGCTTTAGATTTGTCACCTTAAAACTGAACACAAGTAAATATGTTAATTAGTTTCTGTCGTACATATAGGCCTATGTACGATTTACGAGAAGAAAGGCCAAAAACATCTAGTAAAAAGTACTGCTGTTAAAACAAACTTTTCACTGACCAAGAGACATCAACAACACTTTACATTTTAATGATTTTTTATGAATTTAAAGTGTTGTATGATCTAGGCTATCCATATCCAATAATAGTTTTTGACACTTTGTCGCGGATTGTATATCCTTCGTTCGGACCTTATGACATATCGATTTTCGATTTAGGTTTCTAAATAAAGAGATGGATATTTGTGATTTTAATAACAACTTAAAAACCATTGTTTGCAGACTCTGCTCCTCCATAAGCAAAATGGACGTATAATAAAACACGAATGAAAAACACACCCACAAAATAGGTTTTGAGGATAAATATATTACACTCAAAAAGGCGAAGGTAGGGTCTTATGCCTTCCTAAGAAGAAGGTATAAGGTCTTATGCCTTCCTAAAGAAGAAATGTTAATAAGGTCTTATGCCTTCCTAAGAAGAAGGTATAAGGTCTTATGCCTTCCTAAGAAGAAGGTATAAGGTCTTATGCCTTCCTAAGAAGAAGGTATAGGGTCTTATGCCTTCCATAAAACAATCGTCTTTCTTTTCTCTGGTAGTTTTTAGTCCAGACTTTTGCTTGACTATATCAATTTTGTCATGTATCCCATTGGGTGATCAGCCTTTACTAGTGACTAATAATTTGAGCCTTTTTTTACGAAAAGGTTGATGCACCATGGATGTAGAGAAGGTGACCTAAGCAGATGGTTGATGAACTCTAACTAACTAAGCGGGTTGGGCTGCTAAATGAGCAACAACGCGAACAGGTCGATGGCAAAATTTAGTCCGGTACCGGTAGTACAAAAGACTAACCACTCAATAGGTACATAGGCCCCTAATCCTAGACATACAGGCTCAGACGGTCTTCCTATACCCTAGTTATCTTTCCCTCAAGAAAAAGAGGTTATGATTTGTGACAATAGGATGGTAAGTCCTTAACAAGAGACCTTAATGGTTGTGTTTCTTCGTCTGATTATTGCAGTTCTTTACCGATAAGGGTTGGGCATTGTGTGGCGGCATCACACGGCGTCAACACACCGGAGACTAGGAACGATTTGACGGGAGGCCGCCCGGTGCCAGCCTGGAAGCCCTAACATAACTCATCTCATGAAATAATGAATTATTATCTTGTTGAAGATAACTGGTTAAACTGGTCCTTTCAAACTACAATAGGATATGCTTGAAAACACTGATCAAAAGCCTTCTATTGCCGTTCTACAATGACAGACACTTCATAATAAATTGAATGGTTGTAGGTTTTGCAAGTCTAAAATATAGTTGCTGCCTTTACCCTTTACTAGGAAAAAAATAAAAAACATTTGTATATCCTTCATTTGTTCAAAAAAATGCCGGCGTCTCTTCGGTTCCCGGTCAAAAGTTTGAGTATAATAGACAAATATAAGCGAATATCCCTTTATACAAACACAGTTTTATCAATAAAGATTTTGCGGATTCTTTGCAAATCGCAATCTCCATAAAACGCGAAGCTCTTTGTGATTGATTTTTGGGATCGAGTGCGTTGTATAGTTCAACAGCAATAATTCAGGGGTGTTTTTTTTTTTACTGAAACATTCCACCCCAAAAGGGGGGTAGCTTTGCTATGAACTCAGACTTAAGAACAGTTTAGTCTGCTGTGGATACCAACATTGAGCGTTGTTGATATTTCTACTCATCCTGTTTGTCGTTATCAACATCCAATTAAATGACAAATCAGCGCTCCGTCGAGGCCACTATACGGTCTTGAGCTGGTATTTTTTCTCTAAGGTGTTCTGTTCATGAAGACTTGTACGGCATTGAAGAAGTAAACTAGCAAGCTAAACCCCCCTGACGTCCATCGGCCTCGATCCTCTACACCAGGCCCCAAAAATAAGGCAGATGATACATACAGACGGTAAATCTACCGCGGCCTGGCGCCAAATCTTTAGATTAGACATTCAATTGTAAAGTTGGTTTAGTTTTCTTCAGAGGACTTTCCCATCGGCATATTTACCCATTCTCTTCGTCTAAACTTTCTCAGAACGATTTTGTTGAGACAATCAATATTTACAAACCGTGGTAGTTCACGCCTTGTTGAACTTACTTAAGAGGTAATTTGTATTTCTTTGATTGAATTGCCACCCTTCATAGTGGGTATATCAAATGGCCACCGTATGAATGTTGAACTGACTTCATTGTGGGTCATTCACCGTATGAATGCTGAACTGACTTCAATATGGGCCATCACCGTATGAATGCTGAACTGACTTCTATAAGGGCCATCACCGTATGAATGCTGAACTAAACTTCAGTATGGGCCATCACCGTATGAATACTGAACTGACTTCATTATGGGCCATCACCGTATGAATGCTGAACTGACTTCAATATGGGCCATCACCGTATGAATGCTGAACTGACTTCTATGGGCCATCACCGTATGAATGCTGAACTGACTTCAGTATGGGCCATCACCGTATGAATGCTAAACTGACTTCAATAAGGGCCATCACCGTATGAATACTGACTGTCTTCTATGGGCCACCTTGCGGCAAATTGGATCCCATTGTCTCCAAAATGTTATGAGTTGTATGTTCACAAAAACTGAACGATTTTGTCATCAATATTAGAAACTTGTTACACGAGCGGCCCTCTTCAAAATCACCGTTCCTTATTACACCTCAAACCTTACTCTGCTGGTGTTTACATCATGGAACGGTTAAAATCAAGAGCAATATTAGTCAGAGTAGATCGACCATTATAAATGTTTTAAAACGAATATAAAACATTCAGGTTGTGGGTTTTCCAGGTTTATCAGGTTTTTTAAACAGTAAACGCAGCTTTTTTTGTCTATTTTAATGTGACATCAATCATGAAGAGACTTGACCCGACCCATGGCATTTAACGTTTTACCGGACCTCTCTCCAACCTCAGCTCAGCCAACCTTCAGGCAAGTTGTGAGTTTTCGTGATTATTTTTTTCCCCTCGTATTTGTTCTATAAAATAGTAACAAAATTAGGTGCTTTATTTTTGATGGGACTATTTTATATTCTTTTGATTTTGGATGCCTTCTTTTGTAGACTCATCAGTCATTGGTTGCCAGTTAGTCAATATAGACAGATGTGGAACCCATACAAGTTGGACAAGTTTGTCATTTGTTTCTCTATTGTGCCTTGGACGCCTGTGCTATTGTCCAAACTGTCAGTGACAGTACCAGGGTACCAATAACAAAATTGGTTATTCGGTATGAAGCCAGCCTACTTTATTAAGATTGCTCCTCGTTTTTTTCCGAGAAGTAATGGCGAGGAAGGTTCCTAAGATATATATTGGTATATAAGAAGCACACTCATTAATCTTAATCTCAGAGCACTATGAGATGTTATAATTAGCGGTATTTTGGGACTAAGCCAACTAGTGTAAGAGTTCGGTATGTCCTAATTACTCTAAACCATACAAAACTCCCTCCATCATTAGGATAAAGGATTTGTCCAACACTCAGATTCCTCCCTCGCCATATAGATGGACCGATTTTCCACCCGCACAAAATTTCAGATAATTACGTTCAAATGAGAGATAACAAGCAATGGGAGGAAGGAATGCCAGCGGCTTATAAGACGGCTTGCAAAGAAGGAGAAAAAAAACCTACAAGGTCTCTCAAATTGCGCACTTTCATTCAATGACATTGTGTTGTCCTGATTGGATATTTTAAAAACAAACATGCTTGCTCTTCATCTTTTTTTTCATATGAGATAGGTATATTTTGTTAATACACTATATGGTTGCCCGGGGCAAGGGAATGGACAAGCGACTGATGAAGTTTTGTCTGATCATTTTTTATGTTATCAAGCAGAGAAGAGGTCGGCCCACACGTGTGCGCTATAATTACCCGTACTTCCCTCGAGCAGAAAAAGTCATTTTCCCCAATTTGGTTTCATCTTTGATGATGGAATATAACCAGGCATGTTGAGAGATCATGGAGGGTTGTTAGATTCGATGAATAGGTTGCGTTGATGGGGGACGACAAATTACACAACTAGATAGACGCATTGTAAAAAAGACAAGGACATAATGCGACAAGTCTTTGTTCAGATTGCATCATCACTGAGTGTAAAAACAAGGGCGTAAAACACGCTGGGATAATCCGTGTCTTGTTCCCAACCTCTATGCCACAATAAGGCGTAACATTCATGAAAAGGGAACATACTTTTATGTGTCTTATACGCAGTTTGGTTGTGTCAATTTGTTTGAAGGACAAGAAAAGAAAAACAAAGGAAATTGGAAATTTTGTCCGAGACTTTTATGCAATATTTGTGCATGTTGTTTTCACTTTTCATAACAACGTATCAATTCAGTGAGTTCAGGAGCCACAAAGAGTTCAGATTGATGTTAACTGTGTAGCAATCTTAATTACTGAGCAAAGTGTGATGTCACAATACAAATCACTATGGTGATACTGACAACTCATCTTAAGATGAATCTTAGTGAAATCGAACTCAGAAGTAACAAACATGATCGGAATACATCAAAATAATAAAAACAAATAAGACAATCATCTTCCCTTCATTTCTTAACTCCCGTGTCCTCATTTACTTCTACTTCTTCACGTTTTCTTCCATCTTTACATTCATAGGATTCGACTCATTACAACTAAACACCATGAGGTGACACCATCAACAAAAGATTGACGAAGATAATTAGCAAATCACCAAACCTTTAACCCTGTAAAGTTGAAGTGATGTAGCGAGTGTTATAATCAGTGTACAGTCCTGCTTCTACAGCAAGAGATGTCCGTCTCTGACCCTAATATAGTGTAATGAACGTCAAATGTGGCAAGATTAACACCAGTGATATGCGAGCCCTTTTTCCCATTGAAATGAACTATCTTTACTGGGTGTCAACCGATATTTTAACTGTCCCACTCTGCAAGGGAGCACCACAAAGCAATCTGTGGTTATTTCCACCTGTCACTGTCAAATGGTACTGAATGCTTCTACGACTGACTTCCACACCTCCACCGGTAGAACAATATTTTCTGCTTCAGTAGGTTTGACTTGTTTTGTTATAATCACACACACCGAAACAGGTTGATGTAATGTTAACATCCCCAAGATACGAAATGTTGAGCTTGCTGTTGCTGTTAATTAATGCTGCTGTTGATTTTCTAAAAATCTGGGGCTTATCTCTTTTACCAAGAAGCAGCCGGCCAGTCATGACAGTACTGCAAATGCTGTGTTTTGGATTTAGGCAGGTAGCATATTGCTGTATAAAGATCATGTTTCTATTCTTAGTTACTGGTGTCTATTTACATGAAATATGAAGACATTCAATGTTAGGTTTTTAAGGTTGTTCGAAACTCAATTTAGAGTTTCACCTTGTGGAAGTAAACAACAAGCTGTGTATGTTTTTACACACTTCTACATTCTTACTGTACTTTCTTGTGTTTTTTGTGTGTGTGGTTTTTTTTTTTTTTTTTTTTACTTCCCCAAAAATAAAACGTCATAAACTGGTATTTTTCCAGTGATATATGTGTGCGCCCTCTTTGTTGGGGGTTACATCATGGTATTGTAGCCCGGAGCGTGACGGGCTTAAACGGATTTGTTGACAAATGAAGGTAGTGAGACTACGCCCTCTATCGTCTAACCAGTGCATCGCAGAAACGTATAAAAATAGACTGTGTTTTTATTCCATTGTTGAAGATGAGTTATTTGAATACCAAGGAGACTGTTAATTGACGACAACTATTTTGTTTACACATCGTTTCTAATAATAGAATTGATTCGGATGATTGGGTCTGTATAGACCCCAAAAAGGTCATCGGAAAACATAACTTTCATCTGTCTTGAAAAACATCAAAACAGGATCTCAGAGAGAGAGAGGTGGGGAAGTAGATCTATGAGAGAGAAATGTAGAGTAATGAGATGGGGGAAGGTAGAGTGGTGAGAAAGGACGATGGAGTGGTGAGATGGGGAAGGTAGAGTGGTGAGAAAGGGAAGGTAGAGTGGTGAGAAAGAGGAGGTAGAGTGATGAGAAAGGGAAGGTAGAGTGGCGAGAAAGGGGAGGTAGAGTGGTGAGAAAGGACGATGGAGTGGTGAGAGAGGGTACGGTAGTTTGGTGAAAAGGGGAAGGTAGAGTGGTGGGAAGGGACGATGGAGTGGTGATAGAGGAGAAGGTAGGGTGGTGATGAAGGGAAGGTAGAGTGGTGAGAAAGGGAAGGTATAGAGTGGTGAGAAAGGGAAGGTAGAATGGGAAGGGACGATGGAGTGGCGATAGAGGAGAAGGTAGAGTGGTGAGAAAGGGAAGGTATAGAGTGGTGAGAAAGGGAAGGTATAGAGTGGTGAGAAAGGGAAGGTAGAGTGGGAAGGGACAATGGAGTGGTGAGAGAGGAGAAGGTAGAGTGGTGAGAGAGGGAAGATAGAGTGGTGAGAAGGGAAGGTATAGAGTGGTGAGAAAGGGAAGGTAGAGTGGTGAGAAAGGGAAGGTAAGTGGTGAGAAAGGGAAGGTATAGAGTGGTGAGGAAAGGGAAGGTAGAGCGGGAAGGGACAATGGAGTGGTGAGAGAGGAGAAGGTAGAGTGGTGAGAGAGGGAAGGTAGAGTGGTGAGAGAGGGAAGGTAGAGTGGTGAAAAAGGGTAAGGTAGAGCGGTGAGAAAAGGTAAGGTAGAGTGGTGAGAAAAAGTGGGTAAAGGTAGAGTGGTGAGAGAGGGGAATGAAGGCAGAGTGGTAAGAGGGAAGGTAAAAAGTTACACCACATTACAGCACCAATATTATATACTCAGTACGACATGACTTGCATATTATAATCTCGTTATGTGTTGTGTTGAATCTTAAAAGAACAGGTGGTGTACCTTAACAACCCGACGTTTCGATGTGGTCGTCTTCAGAGTGTAACCACAGAAACCCCCATTATTTCCAACCTTACTGCTACTATATTATTTGTTTTCGTCTTGATTACTGAAGATAACGTAGACATACTGCCTATTTCACATAATATTTGTGAATGTCAACCAAGATTGGCAGAAAGTTTACACCAATTAACCAGGAGATCGAAAGCTTGTCCATAAATCAAACCGATTTGTAATTATTTCATAATACGCTCTTCTACTTCTTCAACTACACACATATGACATGTCGAGATGAAGTTATCTTGGTAAATGATTACACATTCGGGACAGGGGGGCGCCGATTGGAAATGCGCCCACTAAAACCAACTCCAGCAACCAGTCTTAGACCGAACAAAGGCCAAACTATTGAATGACTGCTCGATTCAATGACATTATTTGATGAAAACAATCAGTGATGACAATGTCGAAACGATCTACCGTGAATAATGATAAATGTGCCCCATCGTGAACCCTCAGGCGCCCGCCAAAATTCATCCACTCAAAAACTTCACCACCACTAAGAACAAAAAGTATTGATTGGTTTGCATTTGTGATGATCGTTACATTAAACCTAGTTAACACAACAAACCCACACCTGGATGCTGGACAACCTTGTATGTACACCGTAGTGTTGATACGAAAAAGCGGTCAAAATATAGGCTGCGTTATCGACAAGCTAGATAATGTAAGATTAATGAGTTCACAGTTTGATAAGTGATATTTTGTTGTCCCGAACGCGTTCTTTGGTCATAGTCTGTTTGCCCTTTGGCCGAGTATAGCTTCAACGTGAAGCTATAAAGACCTGGTTTTGATTCTGCTTTGTATCAAAATGTATTATTCTTGTTCAAGTGTTAGGAATATCAACGAAACTGTTTATTTGTTTTCTGATCAAATTGGAACTTTGTGTTGATGTTTATCGTGAGTTTTGTAGGTTGATAGGCATTCAAATTACATTTTGAATGACTCGGAATTGGAGCAAAAATTGCAATGATCTCTTTTTTTACGTGGGCCTAAATTCTTCAACGTTTTTGTGTAAAGGAAATTATTTTGTTATTAATCATTTAATACGTTATCAACCCTCGTTCAAATCATACTTAATTCAATCTTTCATAAAGTGTTGAGGTTTATTTGTTAAAATTTGAAAGACTGTGACGTGGTACTTAATAATCTAATGCGTCCAGGGATGGGTTCGAAGAGAAGTCCATAGTATAGTCTGAACTCCAGATACATCATTCCAAGTTTCATGTTGGAATGATCACTCAAAGACAAACTTAGATTTGATCTTCGAGTATCCTGCCGCAAGAGGGCGCTAGCTAGCTATCAGAGAATTTTTTTTTTTGTCGGCATGCTGATCCCTGTTCCACACAAAAAGCAGGGGGAAAAATTAATAGACGGAAATCTGATTTCCATGAACTTCACTATTTTTTGCAGATTTGAAAGAAAACAAATCGTCAAAAACAACAACAAAATTTGGCTCAATTTGTAATCGTTTTGCTGTAGATATGATGTATGATTTTGTATAAGGTTTTATTTTACTGCGGTGGTTTTTTGACCTTTGCATCAGGTTTTATTTGTTGATGTTCTAAGAATTGAACCAGGAAGACAATCCAGCCTGGTAAATCTCATGTTAATCTTTCGGTTTAGAATTACTCGCCACCACAGGTAATAATAACCTCAATTCCTCCCTCAAAAAAAATCGTCAATTTGTTTTGTTTTGTTGAAATTCGCTCTGTCCCAGCGGGGTCCTGGAAGCAAAGGCGCTGGGGTGGACTGATGTGTACGCATGCTCATTGACACTCCACTGACCTCATAACCCCAGGTCACCTCTTCCTGTTTACGAAAGATTCGACTATCAATAATCAGGTAGCTCTAACCATGGAGCTATAGCTCCATGCTTTAACTGTGTAACTCCATTGCATTGTTGCAAATATTGTCATTCTTTGCCTTGTACTGAAAATAGGGTTCGATCGCAACATGAATATTTTATCTGAATAGATTTATTCTTCTTGTAATTTTGTTTAAATAGAATAGTTTGTACGTGGTGTGAGTCCCATCGTGCATCACATGGATTGAACAGGAATTTGTACTCTTCAGCCCACCCCAGCGGTCTTGGATGAGACCGCTGGGTCGAGCGAAGTTTTGAAGAAAAAATTCTTCTTCTGATTTCTGATATTATGAGGGTATTTCTTTCCATTGTGTTTTGAATTATTGGACTCGCGCTATTTAAACAGACTTCGTTGGAGAAAGGACTATTTCCGAAGACTTTGATCGTGCCGAGCGTGTCTATTCTAGAAAGCCACCGGGCAATCGGCACATAACCCCCGGTGATTTATTCTGTCTGTCTCGCTTACGTTTCACAACCACCCCATGCAATGGGCATTTATTTTAGTCGTGCAATGTATTAATTAAGGATTGATTAAACCAAGGAAATTGTCTTCAGGTCTGTCCCCGCTATCTGAAATCCAAGATCTGCCATTAAATCAACATCTAGGCAAAATTTAATATTGAGTTATAAACTTGGTTTAACGGCTGGCATATTATAAACTAATTAGTGTCGTATTAATCTTGTGCAACTCTATCAAGAATCTCCTCTGTGACAATCATTCTGGGAACAAACCTGCCTTTGCGAGTTGAAGTAACTTGGACGCTAGAGGTCGCTTTTCACATTGACCACTGTGAAGGCTTCAATGCTACCTTATAATAATCGTCTAAATACATGTACAGTCTTTGAAAGACGTATCCACACACCTTTCCCTAGACTGACATCTAGATCATCGTTCCCAATAATGCAGCTCTGATATTTTTACCAATAGAGGGCCTTCTCTTACCTAATTTACGTCGTTTACTCCTGAAATACACTTCAACCCAACGTTGGATTCAGTCGGTGGTTGATGGTAGGGGAGTGGGGTTCGAACAATAATCCACTGGTAATGACAACTTATGCTGTTTTGAGTTCTGTTAATTAATATAAGCATGGTATAAGTAATTTTTGCATCTAGGATAAAGAATATTATTTGTTTTTTGTCCTTGCAATATGTTTATTAAGCAATTATACTAAATGACCTCGGCAGTTAAATTCTGTTTAGTGACTCAAGGATGTAACACATCTTATGGAATCAGTTTGAACCTTTTGATTATCATTATAATCATAGACGAACCAAGTCAAACCAAACTGTCTGTTCTAAATTACAGTTCACTCTGATTTCCACAAAAGCACTTCTTTAAAAAAAAGTCAACAATCCTGTCTTCAATTTCTTCAGAACGAAAGACCAGTATAGCTAGAATGCTGTGTCAATGTTCTGTGAAGTTAGACAAAATGGGCACCATTTGGTCTAATTGCATGAAATAGAAAGTGAAATACAATAAGCCCTGCCAACACTGACGAGAAAACAGCCTCTAGCAAACTCAAAACAATAATAACTCCAAAAGGAAACATCGGCAATAAATTAAACGAGGTTGTTGAAGTTGAAGGACATTCAAAGTACCGGATCACTCTGTTATTATCACTGTGTGCCCATATTTCCGCTTTGATAACACAAAAAAGAAAAGAAAACACCAAAGCTGTTTTGCGATCACGCCTTGTCAAGGAATGATGGGACAGGTCAAAGGTTAAACCACAGTACCGTGTGTGCCATCGTGCTCTTGTTGGGCTGGTCTATTATTTTAATATTTCCTGTATTGCAAAATAACTTGCCAAGGCATGGCAGAGTGTGTTGGGTTAATTACTGGCTTGGCTGAAAGTCGTAAATTATACATAAATTATTCAATCTTCCTCGTCCTTTGGGATCGGCTGTAGTTGTTTCACTCTAGTTGATCCATGAGAATGGGGACATTAAAGCCGAAGATTACAACCTTTTAAGGGGGTTCAAACAGGGAAAGTTAGCTATAAATTGCAGATTATCTAGCGTAAAGAAATCAAACTATTGTTTAATCAATCTCTGAATGACTGAACATTACATGTTTTGGTTTTTAAGGGTTTGTTTGTTTGTTTGTGTTTTGTTTGTTTTGTTTGTTGGGTACGGTTGTTTGTTTGTTTGTTTGATTGTTTGTTTGTTTGTTTGTTTGTTTGTTTGTTTGTTTGTTTGTTTGTTTGTTTGGGGGAACTCGTAAGTCAATTAATTAAGAGACAATACAAGTTTAGAATTGTACCATAAACCATTCAGTCCATGGAAAAAGGTGCATTCTTCTTAAAGTAATTAAAAATTAAACAATAAAAAACACTATTTTAAATGCAGTTGTCCTCCGTGGCTCTGCACAGTGAGTTGTAGCAACACAAATTTCAGCATTACCATTGCTGTACCTTATCTTGATTCAAAGAGAGTAAATAAAGACCCACTATAGTTGTGTTATTGTCAACGTTGTACTTTGTCGCCATAGACACAAATCACAATTCGACAACTGAAAATGAAAGATAATAAGCTGACGTAGAGCATTTGTGTTTCAAGTTTTTGTCTAGAAACTTAAAGCCCCGGGGAGCATAAATTGGCTGACTGGTTTGCATTTTTTTAGATTGTTAATTTTCCTTTATTCGTTGCTATGTGGTTGACGTTTCAATCGATTTGCAGAATATAAAATCATGTCACTGATTTCAAATGCACAGGAAGGTTAATGAATTGTAAATCTTTGATAATAGTTGCCAATTTATATTATTTATCAATATTCATCGTCTATTTAGACCTACATGGGTATGAATAGTCAAAGGTTCATGGGTAGAAAGAAAACCGGAAAGAAGCCAAGTTTATTTGCTGTATACTGGTTATCGTAACATATTCAAATGACTGGTAACCATCATGTTACCATGGAGCTAATACCCCACGATGCTGTATACCAGCGTGAAATCGTGCAATCATACAAATATATCATGTTAAGTTAAGGTCAGATTAGATTGATGACGTCATTGTCAAAGAGAGACCATGTAAGCTATAAGTTGAAATCAAATTTAAAGGCAGGATATACTCCTTTAGTAATTGTCAAAGACTGGTATCCCCACTTGGTGTATCCCAACATATGCATAAAATAACAAACCTGTGAAAATTCGGGGCTCAATATTGGTCATCGAAGTTGAAGGAAAATAATGAAAGAAACAACACCCAACAGAATTGTTTACTTTCAAATGCCTGAGAAAAGGCTTCATACCTGAAGTCTTTCTCAGATTCAAATATTTTAGAGGGAAATTACCTCTTTCTCAAACACTACATTACTTCAGAGGGAGTCGTTTCTCACAATGTTTTATACTATCAGCAGCTCTCAGGTGCTCCTTACCAAGTAAGTTTTTATGGTAATGTATTTCTTGAGTAATTACCAAAAGTATCCACTGCCTTCAAATCCTAACAGACTGATACCTTTCAAATTGTTTATTGAAAGTATGATATTTCCAGCTGTATTGAAAACAGACCGAATGGGTACTAGCTGTTTATAGATAATCTAATATAAAATGACTTTAAATTAAAGTTTTGAATACAATGATTAAGATGACTAGTACCAGCAGGATATTATTGTAAATTATCAACCGAAGCGAATTAAACGTCCCGAAAATTACAAGGATTGACTGAAAAACAGAAAGTAATCCCATAAATGACAAATCAGAGTTGATGAAAATCACGACAGTTTTCGACGAGTAATAATTGTAGTAAATATAATTGTTTTACTTTCGTGTACAACCTTGCAGTCATAGTGCATTTACACTCAGTATAATTGAATATAGATATACAGTCCTAATGAAATCGCAGTATGTACATCCTTGTGGACTTGCATAACCTTGGACAGAGCATAAACCGACAATCCAAGCAGTATCTGTAGCTTGTAGAGACAGCATTTGTGGACCCATTTCCTCAATTCGTGCTAAAACAATCAACCCGAGCAGTTATCACCGACCAGATGTTTCCTGGGGCGCGTGCCCGAGGACCGCATCATGGAGTGAGTGGTGGTGGTCGAGGGGAGCGATTTACACTTCGTAACCCGTCACAGCTTGAGGTCAATTCATGGTATATCACTTGCTAGCACATTGCTTACACCTTTAGATAAATCTGGCTTAAACTGAAGACTGGAACGATAAACACGCCTCCAGCAACAATAACTCTAATGAGCTTTGATTTATGAGCGGTATTTTTTTCCACTTAGCATTTCCACAAGTACCTTATTTAGAATCCATGCAGGCAAAGATAGGGTAAAGTAAAGGGGAGGAACGTCCTGCATAAGGGGGCGGATTGCAATGTTGAATTATTAAAAGCCTAGTGGAACTTTTAGAAACTATCAATCCATGACCTGACCATCATGACGTCATTAATTTATCTGGTAGATTTTGGTGTTTTCTATAGGATTCTTAACATTTTTGTTTAGCGATTTATTACTATGAATCATAATTTCACTTTTTAAGAATAACTTGATCCATTCTCTATAATACTTCAGTAAACCACTCGTATGACAAGAGCTTTCTGACAGTTTAGGAAAGGGGTTTAAAGCGCCAACATAATCAGACGAAATGTAGAAGCAATCATCTTGACGTACAGTGAGAGCACACGTAAAGTGAAGTCAGTAGATCCTTAAATCTGTAATATATATTGAATAGATTTAGTAGTTACCGGAATTCTTGAATAGTGATAGCTTCAATGGTGTTATGAAACCAAAACGATTGCCCCTCTTTTGATTCTTGAGCATCCTGTTATTGGCCACAATAGTTTAGGCACGATTGCTTATTTAAAACTTGTCATGGAGGAAATAGACAGACATTGTAGACAAAAGAAGGAAGACTTCAGATAATAGACAAAACCATTGCACTTGTAATAACACCCTACGCTGTAACAATCAGGAAGTGAGTGTTTGAAGCAATATGCAAGGTCATATTAATCACTTGAGAGTGTCTTTTTGGGACTTATCGTGCAGAGCACCTTTCACCATTTGTTTTAACTTCTCGTTATTTTCTCTGGTGATGTCTGTGTGGTACAATAAGATTAGAGATGTTGAAGAATGAAGGGCTAGATTGTCGTTTGATTTAGCTGTGCGTGTCAAGCTTCAATGTCAACATGGATGACTATAATAATGTAATAGAAATAATAAAAACAATATAAAGGTATGCAGTGTAATAATTGCCGGGAAAAGGCATCAAAGCACTATGGAAAATACTGCATACAAGACATTAGAAGAAAACATGATTTAAAAACTACAAAAACACAAGTGCAAAGATTAAGAGTAATTATCGAGTAATATAGTATACTGTCAGCCTAAAAAGGGGGGAGGTTAGGTAAAGGGTAAAACAAAAAGCTACTTCAATAGCAAGATACTATTAAAATCTTTGACTGCTCTTAAAAAGTTCAACTGATGCACAGTCTCTGTGAGATGGTAGGCTGCTCCATGGAGATGAGGCAGCGATACTGAAGGCTGCTTGGTGCACAGTCTCTGTGAGATGGTAGGCTGGTCCATGGAGATGAGGCAGCGATACTGAAGGCTGCTTGATGATGTCCTTGGAGGTAGTGAGGGTCGTTGCAAGAGATTGAGGGAGGAGGAACGAAGATGTCGAGTCATGGGTAGATGTCGTTGACCGAGATAGTTGTACGAAGATGCAGTGCTTGAAATGTGTGAATAAGTGTTTGTGTAAAATGATGCAATGATGCTACCTTCATTTAAATTGAAGACGTTTTTCTATCGCCAATCATCAACATATTTATTGACATCTTCCTTTCGATTGCAAGAGACACTTTTCCCTTGAATTCATTAGTTAGGGGAAGATTCTGCTATGTTCCTTATAACTTCTTGAGGGGTTAAACCTTCATTTCGACCCTACGATGACACTACAAAAAACACATCTTTAACCTTCCCCCCGTCAAGTCTTAGGTTGCAGAGCTACACAGAGACCTGGATCGATGTAAAGCTGGGATATTAAAAATAAAGCAATTGAAGAAGTAGATTACTCATATCAAATCTAATTGGAGAGTAATTAGATCAATAATACACTAAGACGAACGGTCAAAAATAACAAGAACTTCCTGTCAGTCTCTAAGGCAATGGCTGGAGATTATTGGACTCTCTGAGTCTGATGATCAAAACTTCGATTTTTCAAATCTATTTAAAGCACATCAACTCTTAAGTTTAATACATCTGTGAAGAAGAGGCGATCATTTGTTTTTCTGAAGAAAACTTGGAATGTTTTAAACTTTTTGATATTGGTAAAGTGGAAAAGAAGATGAAATTATCCAAGATATTGATTGCTGATGAGAAGGTTTGAAGGCCGGTTACGGTTCAGACACCGGGGTGATGAAAGGTCCTGGCACCGTGGATTTTACTCCAAAGTTGTCTTTAATGAGACGTTTTGCTCAGCATGGTTGATATTCTGCTTTAGTGTGAACACAACACCACATGTTAATCGCCATGTTTATTGATTGTCCTATTCCACATGCATGAACTAATAAGGCCAGCAATTGCAAATCTTATACGATAAACAGTTAATGTCAATAAATTGATTAGTTAGTGTTTAGGGTAAACACGTCGTAAAGTTCCATCTATAGGTATCTTCATTACTACTTGTTTATCCTTATCAGTAAAGTAAATAGTCGAATAAACAATCATCAAGACCCTGAACCCATGCAGTAGAAGATTCTGATAATGATGGCGTAGTAATTATTAATACCCAGATAAATCACGTGTGATCATTTCATAAAGTAAATTTTAAAAGTTGTTTTCTGTTTTTGGTTATGTTTTCTTCATCTCTGTGCTTTGAACCCATAACATGTATTCCTTAGCATTTTATTGAATTAATACTAATTTAGGAGTCTACAACAAATGTCTTCAAAGCTCAACAATAACGTTTGTTTTCTTCTAGATTTCTATGTTTGCAGTTGTACAATATCTTATCAATCAAACCAGGATTACTCCTCAAAAATTACCTGAAGAATGTAATTAGTGAAATTTGTTTGAGAATTGCTTGAATAAGTTTGGAATTTGTCTCGACTCATGAAAGACTCGGTTACGTCACTCTGATCACGTGTACATTCACCATGAATGGTTTGAATTTTCTTGAAGTTGTTGCTCCGACCTTATTTTTGTTACTCCAAGATGGCATCTATTTGGCCCAATCTGTTTGCAGTTCATGCACACATGGAGTGATTGAGAGGGTGCAATAAGCTGATACCCTAGGGAACGTACAAGGGGGTAGTGGTAGAGGGAACATGCTGTGCTGAAATTTGGGGGTGAATCATGTTCCATTTCCCCTTAACTCCTTACGGGGCCCGCTTAGGGCTTACAAGTTTTTCGAGATAGTACATTCCCCTCAATTCAGTCCCGGCTAGATCATGTGGCGGTAATTTTAGGGGGCACCAGTGCGTACAGATACTTCAAACGGTTGATTGGCAAATTAAAAACTGTTGCCAATATTTGCAGTTTTGAAATTTGTTGTTGTGGATTTGTCAGTTATCTAGATATGGAGAGAGAGAAAATAGGACCTGACGGTCGGGCTTGTGAGTTCAGACGAGTTAGTCACAAACGTTGGCGCCGTATTTACATGCCGCGAATGACGTCAAAAAGTTCCCCCCTCCCGTACCCCCCTTAGCAATGTGTCGTTTCTGCAGTCGCTTCGGAACAAACACAAAACATCTGCCCTTGAATGCTGACAGATTGTACCACCCCATCTGTAATTTTATGTCAATAATTATCATGAGCAACATTTTTATTGCATCGTAACGTAAACGCAAGAGTGTTGATGATTTTGACAAGTGAATGGTGTCAAGTTATAAAGTTACAAGTATATCTATATTTGTTATTTCGTACGTGAGATGTTGTTCCTTTCTTCCGATGAAGACGCAATCTAATTGAGATGATGCACATTGTGTTTATCTTTATTCTTTGTTTGTAAACTGACGAAGTATTTGAGGGTTTTTTTCTGACATGAGCTTTTGGTTCAGAATTCTTTGTACTTTTTTAACTTTCCGTGTACAATCACCCATGGTCATCACACTGTTGATCCCCGTTCTGCAGCAGGTAGTTTTGTCCAGATCTCTAATCTGAACATCAATTAATAACACCTGCCTGATTAATTGTGTCATTAGGACCAATATACGTATCAACACATTACCACTTGGTCATCCGTGTTTCCCTCATCACCTACGTCACTGCTGTGACATCCGCTCTAAACCAATCAGCAACTCAGAATGCTTCACTCGTGCCGAAGACCCCGGATGTCATTGCTAAAGTGCGTAATTGACAGCGCCTGAATTAGAAACCAATTTGTCGAGTTGAAGTTGTGTATAGCCCCTCCCCCATGTGTGGTTCAGATGGTGGTGTTTGGGTGTAAAGGAGCCACTCACAGAAACTTGCGTCCAGTGTTTGTCTACTTAACTCTACATCATGACACGGTGTTGTAGCTAAACTGTACGGGTACAGTCACAGTGTTTTTGATAACCTACATTACATGCATAGTCAATATCACATGGTGATACCTCAGCTAGCTGTAAAACGCTGAACACCGAATACTCAAACCCAGCAAGCTGTAAAACTTCAACCGGTTGCTGTAGAATTGCTTTCATTGCCAGACTTCTGCGGTGTATCTGTCTGACTTCAGCTCTTCCTTCACTCAGTAAAGAGATCGCGTGCTAAGCTGTGTTATCGGCACTAATTAGTGTTCGCTCAATCAGTACTATCCTCATGTTGGGGGAAAACTTACTCTGAAAAAAAAGTTGTTTTGGGTTTGCTGATCATGTCTACCCTACAATACCCAGGGCCACCGCCACCGTCAAGCATGAACCTTCATCATAACTACCCCCATATGAACCATCATCATGGACTGGTTGGGCAGGGTTTATCTCCACTAGGAGCCCCTACTGCCCTCCAACCTTTAAACTCTTTACACAATGGAACTGGACAGCAACATACCCCTTTCTATATTGACAACATCTTAGGCAGTAGATTGACCATGAACGGGCCAGCCAGACCTACACCAACGCTACCCAGTCCTACCTACGCAACGCATGTCAACTCGCCGTATAATTCGTACTACGACCAGCCGGTGCACACGGGCCTGCCGGCTCCAACACCGATCAGCTACGGGTCCGGTGCGTTCTCAAGCCCGCCACCTTACCCATTCCCTCGAAGTGACTACACCCACGGACTAATCGACAGGCATGATCCGTACTCGAAAGGTAAGTCCACATTTCACAAATAATGAACATTTCACATATGAACCTTTCGTTAAAAAAGAAAAGAGGTTTCCTTTTTTTATAAATTCGTATGAGTTTCAGTTTGGACAAAACACACACAATAACCTTCCACTTTAACGAAAAATGCACGGTGTATTGAATTTTATGTTTTAGTCTTATAAGTGCAGCCAATATTAAAGTCAATTTACACTAATTTACATTAAAAAAAATCTATACCAGACGACACGAATAATAGTATAAATAGTGCTTTATTTGCCAAACAAATAATGTTCAAGTTTCATTTTGCGCCAGACAAAAATAATAATGTTCTTTCGTTCCGAATAAGTATAGAGTAGCATACGGTGTTTTTCAGTTTCTTGATGTTGGATAATGTTTTTGAACAATTTGCCAAGCGTCATGTGGATTTGATATAAACAAGCACTCGTCGTCAAACTCATGTTTAGTTAATAAAACATATTCGTTGGATTTATCTGAAATATCACGCTACTGGTGCAGTTTGTTTTAGTCGTGCAGTCAACAAGTCCGATGAAATAAAGTGTTTGACGCATTTAAACAAATTTGTAAAATTCTATTATTATCTACTTGTGGAAACATATTGTGCAAACCATATACGTTTTCCTGCAACTTATGTACTCTGGGTGGGCGTGTTCTTTCATTTTACTTTAGAAAAAGTCCGCCACTTGGGTGTGTCTTTCGAATTTACTTTCTTACTTTTGGAGAGACCCTTATAATATAAAAATGCTGTTTTAGTGTAAGATATATCTTTCTTTGCATTCTACCAGGAAATGTAATATAATATTGATTGCAGTCCAAACACGGCTGTTGAGCGTCTGATACCGGGTTAGATTTCAGGAAATGTGCGGCGACAACCCGGAAATCTTGTCTTATTAAAAACCATCTAGATTTGATCAAAGATGCTTACATTGTTGATTATACCAAGGAAAATTTGATTTGCTTCACAGCCAGTTGGCGTCGGGGACAGTCTGATCAGTCCATTATTAGAAATATAATCGATAACGGATATCAAATTGTTTCGAATAATTGGTCCATCGAAGTTGACTCTCCAACTCGTCGTATTTCACACTTTGGTGTTTGCCATGACTATTCATCCATAACGAATTGATTGACCAGGCACTAGTTTTTTAAGAAAACTTTTTTTTAAAGTTGATGACAAGATATTTAGATTCGTGAAAAAATGGCATTCATTCACTGAAAAATTGGAACAATATCACAAATACTTTTTAAAGGAGTAACTTATAGGTAAACTGCGTGTTTTAGATAATAGCAATTTTCATGTACAAATATTTGTAGTTATGAGCCGAATGGAAGTGCTTTGTAATTTCACCGAGCGTTGTTTTCTCTTTTAACTTCTATACTGACTTGAGGAACCCTCAAACCATTGTTTTATATCATAGATATAAAAGTAATTGGACAAGTTGACTTGTAATTCAGCTTAAAGTCAATTACTGTTTGTGACTTGTTAGCAACAATGCATTTATGTTTTCCACAGGCAGTGGTAGTTGGCTTACGATGGGTATTTTCAGTTCATGAAGAAAATGTATAATGTCAAACTGTTTGGGGGGTTTATGCAAATGATTGCCGATCATACATTAGCCAAAACAATTACTCAGAAATAAGACCCAAAGTAAATAATATGACATACTTCTCTGTCATGGTTTGTTTTTAGTGAACGTAAACTTCTCTAGGGAAAGAAAGCCAGGAAAAGTTAGGGCGCCATGGATATGTTGTACGTCCAATTCACTCGCACATTATGTCTCGATTGGTTCCGGAATGTGTACAAAGAATTTCCTCTCGTTGAGCTTATAGGAATAATCATCTTTCGCTTAAACCTGGGATCAGTTGTTGTTTGTCGGCAGCTATAATAAGCAAAGCAGTACTGGGAAAGTAGAGAGGGGGGGGGGTTCCAGACTACTGTTTCTATCATCTGGCTTAGTTGGTACCCAGCGCTCGTAGTGACCAGCATGTAAGCCCCACAGGAAGCTAACGATCAACTACTGCAGCACATTCTGAATCAGATTTTCCGTTGTGTCTCATCAATTCTCACAAGTGTTTCCGGCCTGTCATGTCATTGAGGGATGTCAAATGTTTTGATTGAGGGCTCCATTGCCTTTCCCCTTCGGCCCGTCTTTATAAAAACCCTTAAGTCTTCTCCTATGTACTCCTGGCGGCTTTGAGATGTACTTTTATTGACAACTGACAGGGGCACGTTGACCGGTATGGTTACACATATGGTTCAAGGTGTAATTTAGGGAGTTGAAGTACGAAGCGGTTGAAGCTAGACTCTCGTGCAGAAAATCTCTCAACCAACATTCGTGTATAAGTCATCAAGAAACATCTCCTTCAATATTGAACCGATGCCAACTTGGTTATCGAGGACAAATGATGAATTGAAGAAATGTACAATAATAATTAAATGAAGAATCTACAGTTATAAAAACATTATCTGTCATGATGATTGGAAACGAAGGCATCCAAACGAGGCAGATATCTTGTTGATGGTTTCGTTTAGACTTCTTATTCACTTAAGGTTGATTTTTTTGGATGATTAATTAGTCAGTGCTTGACTCTAAATATTGAATTATAGTTGACTTATTAGTGAGTGTTCACGGCGTGATCTTTTCTATGTAAATCTTCCTCTCTGCTCCAACATTACCTCAGCACTGCCCAGTATAGAATGTCAGTGGAAAAAACCCTAAGACTATACATTTAGTTTCAAGTCAACTCAAAATAGTTTCGATTATAACTTCAATTGCATTCGATAATTGAAAAGTACACTGTTAATCTTCCCGTTCACTTTCAATCAAGAAATAACTCCTTTTAGGATTAAATGACTTCTCTTTTCTATTCATACTTTACCACCAAGACCCTAGTTCTGCTTCTAAGCATGTACAAGGAGGAAGACTGAATAATTAAGTACCGTTTTCCTAACCGGCTATTTGTTCCTACGTTCCCCGGTGTGGGAGATTCTCTTAACACTCCTCCTGCGAGTAAAATGCCGCAGGCCAAACAAGCATTGAAAATATGCCACAACGTGGAGGCCATCATTGAGTGAAGTAGAAATAGAGCTTACTATACAAATTATCCTATTAAACTATAACCTGTATTGGCGTTACACCATGGACTTAGTTGTGATTGATGGCCATGCGTGGGGAGTTTCCTTTGCACATGTGTTCGGGTGGGTTTTCTTTATACAACACAACAGACCGAACAGACTATGGTCTGCCAGAGTTTAAGTTTAAATATATCGAAGGACAGCGTCTGGTCTATGTCCTTTCTCTATGGTTCAACTGAGTAGATGGCATTTATACTGAACATATGACGTCATAAAACTGCTTACTAGAAATTATTGCTTAGGAGCAAAGGGCCAGCTTGGAGATTACACCCCGACGCATTACATGAATGTTTCTACTTAGTTGGCAAATGTCAAGCTTTTTTGGTAGCACCATTTTGTTACATTAACATCTTGACGACTCGTTAAAGTTAGATTATAAATCTATGCATACTTGGTATTTCTGTTCGAAATAGAACATCAACTAATGACTGAAGTTATCCTTCATTAGTCATAATAAATCATGCTGGGTTGTTTTTCCCTGTTTGTCTTTATTCGTTTCCATGTACAAAGTTTAATACTTTCAAATTTGTTTGTAGTTTTTAGTGATACTTTAAATCAGCGTGTTTTTTTTTATTTATTTGTATTAATAGTTGTAAGTTGATGCTTATCTTACTTGAAACTTGAAAGTGAAAATCAAAGAATGACCATTAATACATTTACTACAATACTAAAATATTACATATATTTGTCATGAGGTACTGAATTACGCTTTAAATTTCGACTATCGTTGAGTATTTTTGTTTCGTTTTTATGAGTTTCATTTTGATGTTAAAACCAATATTTGTTTTTGATGAAATGACATAAAACTGTACACCATTGTTTTATTACTTTTGATAACAAGTTGAACTGCCTCTTGGTAGTTGTTGCTGGATTACTTCTTGAAGTAAACAAGAACGAGAATTAGCCCCGAAGGGTCGACGTGAAAACATTAAGCGTTAGCAATGCGTTGTTAAAACCTTGGGTGTACTATCCAAATGTTTGAATTGCCACGATCTGCAAACATCACACAAAGCTAAAATAAAACATGAAGAGTCAATCTAAAAACTGGTTGCATGTGTCGAGACAACACAAAAACACTCTCTGGGTTTGGCTTTCTTTTGTGATCGAGGTACTACTTCGTCTGTTCCGGAAGCTTGTCCCATCTACTGTACAAACCGGGCGAGATCTGTCAGTCAAACTCTGCTCATGGTGTACGGGAGAGACGAGCGATTCAACGGTAGGGCTTAACAACAAGCACCCGCTAACCAATCAACACGGGCAGTGATTGTCCAATGTGTAATGTGCTTGATCGATTTTGCATTGTCCCTGTTGTAGTGTTTTCGTTTTTAATGTGATAGGGGCAGTTTTTATAGCGCAAGTGTTGAAACTAATGTTTGCTTGTTGATTTGTTCAACCCATTACTGATGGGCCAATAAAAGTGTTTCCATTTTGAGATCAGTACATGCAAGGTGGATCTGCCTCAACCGACCACACGCAGTGCATGATTATTCGTAACATCATTATGTACCACCGTGAAAACAAGTTCGTTTGATAACTTCCAAAATAACATACCAGTAGAGAATTATCTGTTTAACTTTTTTATGACGGCGTTTTAGAATGAGCAAAAAAAAGTTAAATTTACTGAAGATTTCCAAACACGAATGTGTTTTTCAGAAGTGTATATAAAATCAAATAAATTGAATTATGAATGAAATAATCGGTATGAATAATGAACTGTCTATATAGTAATTACAACAATACGGTACGTGACTACACCTTTAAGTGTGCTATTGGGAGAAGGTGGTGTAGACATTGGATAGTGTTGCAAGTAGTTGACCGAACCATAGAGCAAGGAACTAAAGGAAGTTGAAATCATTCGATGCGAAGTACTCGATTGTTAACTTAATACAGCGGACGGAAAACCGCAGATAGCCCGATACAATGTATTGGTGTTACTGAAGCATAGTTTGTCCAAACAAGTACCTTGCATATTTAATTAGCAGCCATGTATCAACAGTTAACTAGTCAGCTTAGTTAGACAGCTCGTACCAATGAGAAGTGTTCTGAAATAATTATAAAGAAGAAATTATTTCCTTGGTGTATTATGAAGTATGGAAAACGGAAGTTTTTCTAAAAATTCAAATATTCTCTGAGTTCTGAAATTAACAATGTTTCCCTAAGCTGCAGCCAATATATCGAGATACGCCATTGTCACGGAATAATGACTAATTCAGGTCATGATTAGAAGTTCATGTTATAACTTGTGACTTTTGAATATTGTAAACAGAATACAAAGGATGCCTCTCTCTCATTGTGAAACAAACACCTATACAAGACCACCGTGTGGTGACTGTGCACAACTTGTCAAGGTTGTGAAGATTACTGAACATTGTGCAGACCAACCTGCCGTGTAGTACTAACACTAACAGGTTATCAAATCATTGTCGTCTCCAGAGAATAATTTCTTCCCACTTGCATCGTCATCAGTAATGATAACTAGAACCTATTCTTTCAATTATTTCACTCTCTTTTTAGAAAGGAAAGTGCTAAGTGTTGAGGGTATTTTTTTTTTTTTTTTTTTTGCTGACGAACAAAATACACAATGCAATGAATAACCACTCTGTATAATACTATAAAGAGCATATAGAGCAAGCAGTTAATTATGACTTATACAGAAGTTGCATTTTGGATAAACCTTTTGAACTATAATTAGGATGGTATGGTCAACAGTACAAGCTCAGTGCTTAAAACATTTCTTTATTTCCCTAATAGCTTGGAGTATAAGATTGTTTGAACTTTGTGCTAATCACCCCGTAGCTCAGTTTAAATCACAGCTTTCTTACAGGAGAGTCACTTAAATCAAAACCAAATCTAACTTTAACTTTCAATGAAAACATGAATCTGGTAATCCAACTGTGTTTCATATCAATTTTGGCATTTTGATGAATCCTTTTAAATTTGTATCGGTTCTTGGCAATGTTTCCAATCCAGATATTCAGTTGTTTTTAATTTCCTGGTAAAAGTGCAGCTTTTGTATCCTTGGTAGATTGTACACCACTCTCCCTGTCTTCTCTCTCAGTCTATGTCGTGATTACATTACCATACTGACTATTGCTATCAGATTGAACTCAGAAGAGTCTTGCGGAAGTTTATATTTTCGTTTAGCTTAAAGGGACAGCGTGGGCCCTCTGGTAAACGGTACCGAAGTAGTCTAGTACATAGTAGTAGTAGATAGAAGAATCGATATTTTAGTTTCACCTGACAAAAGGAACCTATTTTGAGAAATCTCATCTGACGAAGAATCATAATATCTTTCCCTCTGATCAAACCATGTCGTAGGCCTAAATAGAATCAAAAATCTTGGAATCAAACTTTAACCAAATCCTTGCAATAGCTTTGTTTTCGTTGGAAGTGCTGTTGAATAGAGTCACGAGTTCTTATTGTGATGAAAGTATTGAGGTAACGCAGCATTGAGGATTAAAGGACCAAACTTTACTACCAATTCTGCACCTCCTTTAAAATGGAGCAAACTGGTCATAGATTGAACACAAAAAGCGCCTGTATAAAGCACTTAGATATCCGTCTCGGAACGCTACCGTCAGGAAACTCTAACCCTCTCAGGGTACAAGCTGGATAGTCAAGATAAAAAGTCCGATCGGAAAGCACTCTGCATCGAGCGGATGTGATGCACGGCCTAGCAATCAAGGCAGTGGACGCAGCCCTATACCACAACGGGCACCACGGCTCGCAGACCCGGGGACGCACGCACACTGCTCCCCCAAGCAGCTTTGCGCCAGAGATCTTGTTTATTGATGAGCCAAAATTGGGGAAATTATTCGAATTAGACAATCCGTACAGATCACTTCCCGGAGTCCGAGGGACTTTGTACGGGCTTTGGGTAGGCCTAGTACATCCGATGAGTGCTGCCCGCTCCACTTCTCCATTGTGGATAACAAGGGGCTGAGTGATGTGGAGTGCGTGTGTGTGACTTGCTGGAATCACAGACGAAGTTAAAATTGTTCATCATCATCATCAACTTATTTCGCTGTCCATTATTTATAAAAGATTATGGAACCGCAAAATATGGGGGTGTTGAATGACTAATTCAGTGAAGAATTTAGATTAGGAAAAGGTCAGTATTAATGAAATAATAGTCCGCTTGGTTTATTGAGTGTTTTTGTAAAATGGGTTGATAAACTTGTTTAAAGTTACACTTGATGAACAATTGAATTAGTCAACTTTTTTTTACTACAAGTATTTTCGCTCCAACGCTTGTGATGTAACGTGTCCCTTAGGGGCCGTCTTAGAAACTTTTTGGGGCGCGATTTGTCAACTTTTTGTACGCCTGTTCCGTCTTTTCACCGTCAAACTTGCATAGCTCGTCATAATCATTATTTCTAGTTTGAAGCATGACCTTTAACCTTTCGACCTATAAAGATCCTAGCCACCCAGTCGGAGTACTTAATCATTTCAGCCTTATGTTTTTATTTTTCAAACCTTGGGCTGCCTCGACATAAAAAATGCCATCTCACCTTAGCGTATGATTTGAAGGTACCGTGCGGTGTTGCTTTCACTCATTACAATACCCTACGCCTTACCAAAACGGCCGCCTGCAGTCCTTCAGTCGACAGCTTTCTTTGTGCCTATCGCATGTTTTCAAAAATTGACAATTTCCTCTCGTTATGATATCCTTAATGGGGTATTCAGAGGTAATGTCCTTTAGTTTCTTCTCGCAGGGATTCAGTATAGATGGAAATCAGGAAAGGGTTGTTCAAACAATAGAGTGGATATCTCTGCCCACCGGGAGCAAACTGCTGGCAAAACGGATAAGAAATATTATTCACATAATTTGAGATCACAATGCCACCCGGGGACCATATGCCATATTTCATACATGTAATGAGAGATTACCAGACAATGTGGTTGTGACTCTGTCACCAGCAACATGTTCGACTAATACAAGCTTCCTAGTTTAAGTTTTACAATACTAAAGGATAATTTTGTTATGAACAGTATTTAAGTTAAATAAGCTTGATGTTCCTTCTTAAAACAAATCATTGGCCAGGTTCAATTCTGTGTAAACAAGTTTCAAAGATTAAATGGGTTTTTTTTAAACATGCATTTTCTTATGCTTCGCAACTAGAATAATATAGTTTAATCCATGACTATTAACTCTTGTTAAACAAAATTACTTCTGCATGACTCGAACCTGTTGCATCAACATAATATCGTTTCAGCTTTGAACTAATCATCCAATTTATTTGACATTTCTTGTTACAGTTCCAGGAAAGCCGTTCCTCTGGAACCCATTCATACAGAGACCGCTACACAAACGGAAAGGTGGACAGGTTCGGTTCTCTAACGACCAGACTATGGAACTGGAGAAGAAGTTTGAGAGTCAGAAATACCTGTCTCCGCCAGAGAGGAAGAAACTCGCCAAATTGTTGCAACTCAGTGAACGACAGGTAATTATTATGACGTCATTAAGCCAAGATAGTCAATACCCAGAGGCCCCCCCCCCTTCCCTGTGTCACTCCCTTACCTTTACTGCTTCCTAAAACTTAGACGGATAATGGCTTTGGTAAGAAGTGCATGCAGTTAAACCTTCGATGGTTTTAAGAACTTGAGTCATAAGTTTACGGAAGTAGAGCTAAAATAGAACATTATTCGTGCCTAACTATAAATGTTACTGAAAATGAACTATTGTTAGGCCTGTTTGAGTCGTAAAAGATTTTTAACTCCATTTTTAAGCCCCCGTCACTTTGAAATTGCGGACGGAGGAAAACCTCAAAAGCCGGATGCGAGGACCGCGTTTTCGAAAAGGCTCTGTAAAAGGAAACGGACCATTACAAAAAACCACAGACGTACCGCCATTTTGAATTTGTGTCACAAGGAAATGAAATGTATTGGATTGATCTTGTTGAAAGCTAATTATTCACCAGCGACTCTCTGTCAAGACATAATCAAAAATAATCTAAGCTTTGCTTTTGTTACAATGTTAGTGTAGAAAGTTGATTCGATTTGGCGTGGGTGTTATTTTTATGTCACTCGAAACCTACAGACGATACAAAGTAAGAGTTCATATTGTTTCTGGTTTGTCACGTCGTTGTTTTCTTTATTTATCACTGTGGCTGTAATAATACTTTCGATTCAGTTGCATGATAGTTTGATCAACATACCTATCTATGTATGTCTCGTAGATGAAAGATTGTTACTGACCTCAAACGTTTAAAGGAAGGAAGGCAAAAAACCTTCAATTCCCTGAAATCGCTGAAAATGTTAAGTTCCATCATGCAGTCAGGAAGCCAGTTTGTATTAAGTCAATATAGGCCTAGTTTGATCGTAAAAATAAATGCAGTCGGTGTGATGAGCATTAACAAATTTAATTTAGGCATACTTTTCAGAAATCAACAAATCACAGGCTGAAATGACTCGCAGAAATTAATCTGTGGTTTTAGGTTCAGAAGAGTTTAGATTTACGATGATCTGGTCCTAATGGGCCATACTATACGGTTACCTCGTGTCTTAGTTCGGGTACCCTACCAATGTTCGGGTATCCCGTTCCTGCAACAAAACAACATGAATGACCGCTTTTTAGCACCTAACGTATAGGTACATCAAAGGCTACACCAGGGTGCTAAAGATGTGGAATGACGATGGATACAAACAAAGTGTGAATAAACTCTACTCTGTAGGTGCGACTCTGTCTCTAGTGGGTGTTAAGATCAACATAATGGGTGTGAAAAGACCAATTGGTAATCATGATAAAATAGGATCTGATTCAAGCAGTGAAAGATCACCACTGGGACTATACAAGTATGAGTAGCTGTTTAATTTGGAATAAACATCCTGTACTGGAAAATTGTTCTTTTTAGCAAGACAAGAAGAAGAACACGGTAGTGGTATTTTGGTTGTTAACTCTTCGAACATTTGAAATGAAAGCAAACTTAGAACAATCTATTATTTCTAGAAATACGGTGAAAAAAGAGCCCTCAGCGATCAAAACATTAACAAAGTATCGGTGTGGTGAGGAAAAGTTTAGTTTCTCTTTTTCCTGGGCTTTCCACTCACTTTGGAATCCACATTTCCCGCGTTTTTTACTACGAGGGATGTCCGGGGTTGACATGTGAAGGCACTTGTTCATCAAGTTGTCGAGACCGCTGAGCGTCGTGCTGTCTACCTCAACCAAATCAAACACACACTTGAAAAAGGAAATTTGATTTACTCAAACGATAATGTTAACCCCCGGATCAGGAAAAGTGCCTTTTTCCAAAAAAATCATGTATGAACGTTTGAGTGACATCGCGGTTGGAAATGAACAGGAGCTTTGGAGTCGGTTTAGATTCTGTGAATGAACAAACCATGTATACTCGTTCTCTCTTAGCGCCTCCACCGTCTTCTGTATAAGCTTCATGGGTGTTTGCGCTCCGCGGGCCCCGTTGACGGTTTTAGCTTAGACTCCGTTCTCGATCTTAATCCCCCAAAACGGATTTTATACAATCAGACACTTGAAGTAAATCTGTATTTAAAATTATGATGTCTAGCTTTCCCGACTACGAACAGATTTAATAGCAAAGGTTGTCACCTCCAACCGATTTAGGGAAAGTTTAGACGGTGTATGGGGTACACAGAGAGACGCCAAATCGGCTCTGTTGTTTGCTCGGGTTCTTGCCAAGTAGCTCTTGTTGGCGACTAACTGCAAATACACGGCCGCCAATGTAGCCCCCGAATTACAGCTCATACGTCCTAAGAAGTCTTCTCTAATTGAATATTTTCACTTTGTGTCAATATTATATTTTGAGATATTAAGGTAGCTTGTCTGTTCTTAAATCCAGATGATTTAAAAGATTACGGAAGAAGGGTGATTGATAAGTTGAAAAGAATGCATTCAATGATGTTGATTCTTTGCTGTTTATGGGGTTTTAATAATATTGGTGGAAAGGTTTAAGGTTCGAATCCCGCTCAATAATCCCTCTTCAGACCCGACAAGCCGTCTGTACCCGAAGTAATCGACAGGCGTGACGTCACTCAACGTCGTATTCCCCCAATTCGTTTTGTCCGGAGATCGTTTTTTTTACGCATCCCGCTTTTGCATTCTTGTGTGCGTGTCAATGACTGTCAATGACTGTAATTATTTAGTTTAACTTTAAGAGATTCAAATCCAATTTCGGCCATGCATAACCCACAATAGATTCATAGTTTTTCTTGGCTATCACCGTACTTTTAAAACATATCACTTCGTCTATATTATTATTATAATTTCAAGAAAGTAAAGGCAGCTGTTGAAAATAAATCGAAATTAATATGTCTTTCAATTTAACTTTTTAAATTGTCTAATTAGATTAGACTATTATAAGAAAGAGTTGCAGAGGTGGGTTTTTTTTGGTAAGGACTTTTATATCCACAGTGTTTTATTGGTGAATTCTAAGATTAAATTGTTTTCTTATCTATTTGTTTCTCAATAGGTCAAGACATGGTTCCAAAACAGAAGAGCAAAATGGAGGCGAGTTAAACAGGTAAGATCAAACAAATTCCTCTGTAACTTCAAAGCTTTTTTCTAAACCTTAATGAGGCGAAAAACGGAACTTTGTTGTGAAGTGGTTGAAGAGATATCAACAATGCTGGCGTTACCTCAACATACTATGAAAAACAATCGATACATCTCCATTTCCTATTTCTGAATTGTAGTCCATAGTTTTACCAAAAGTACATTACAGATTTAATCCCTGGTTGGCATCATGTTTACACTCCCTAGGCACTCACATCATCAACATCAATCTCTGTTTAAATTTAGAAGCAATTAACGTTGCTTGATTTTCTTTTGTCCCTTCCAGTATGATATAAATTAGCTGAAATACTTACCATTAATACCTTGTACACAAACTGGAACGTCTATATTATTTGATATGAGTTTGCACACAAAAGAATGTGCGGCCTACAACGTGTCAGTTTGTGTTCAAATAAACAACACGGCGTAAAACCCTACATTTAAAGTAGGCACGATAATTGTCGATTTACTGTCTTGTTTGCAAACACTTTAATGGGTTCTTTCACACACTTAACAAACCATTAAACAAAGAATGACTTCTTCCACAACCATCGTCCATTAGAGGGCTGAGCGGAGACACACCGATATGGCGTGGGCCGTGCATGCCTTGATTCACGGGCGAAGTGATGTCAATATTTACTCTGCATACAATCGAGTAACAGCCGCTGCATATCTCCAAATAAGCTATTTTCGATATATCGTTTCCAGTGAAGTATCGATTCTTGTATGGGACGATATCCATTTTCATCCTGTCGATAGTTAATTAGCTTATTTGTGGAAGTAGAAATATATAGTGAGCTTTTATCTCTGTTGTTAATTCGCATAATTGTTTTGACATTTCAACCTTGATAATTTATGTACAGTCATACAACCAAAGAAATACATAGTTTACCCCCCCCCCTTTGACTTTCTACTCTGCCATTTCAATTTAGTTGATTTAGTCAATTTAGTCAATTGTTTATTTTGTGAAAACTCTGAACTCATCTCGCATTTTTGTTTTGTCTTTTTTCTTCTTAGGAGGTGCCAACAGGGAAAGGCGATAGTGACGAGAATTGCGTAGACTCACACGAGAACTCACGGGATACGGACAGAGACGATTTCAGCAGAGATCATGCGGCGCTCCCTAATGGCGGAATACACGGATTCACACATGGTGGAAGCGAGGGGGAATCTCTGGAAGACAAAGAAGCATGATACAAGTTTATTCTTCTGAAATGCTGCAAAGGGCGATAGAACTCGAAGGACTGAGTCATTCCAAACGATGTCTACTATGAACGCATTCAGACGCTGCCACAAACTTATAGGGCTTTTTTATGGTGCGTTGAACGTTCTGAAGATATGGATGAAAATGCTTGGGTTGAAGCAGTGAATTATTTAACTATGCGATAATTATGAACAAGAATGCTTCTACAAGGGGCTAGATCACCAATTGGTGTGTCCTTTATCTGCGTCAGAGGTTGTGTCGATGTCGTCCCCAGGTTCACTAGCAACCATGAACAACAGATGCCTCTATCATGCGGCAGCGTGAACAGTTTGGGTCTAAACTTCATAACACTGTTTACCGTTTGGGAAAAATCGGTGCACTTAGCACTAATATACCTTTACCACGATGCAGCCATCTTGATTCTCTCCCATTCAAATCAATGTAGACAAACCGAGGCTGGAGGGGCAGATAGTCTGGTTCCTTTGTGTGCAATGAATATCAGCATCCATCACTGCTGTTTGATACGGGGAACATGACCAAGATGACTGCAGAATGATATGGTCTTTGGAGCTCCCAGTGGCCTATAGCAATGAATATTTCCACGCTCGCTTCGCAGCTCCTTCATTATTTTATTAAATGGAATAGCGTAATTATCAATACTTGAAAGAATATATCGTGATGGACGAACCAACGCGACATTTTAGCTTTCAAACACATTCTATATGTCTTTAAAACTCTGGTGTAGACCTTTACTCCTCGGTGCTCTCTATGAGTAAGCCTATGGAGTTAATTTGTGTGTACTTTTAGCAAGGTCAACATTCTAGACGTGATCTGTCGGGGCAATTCTACTCATTCAGTGTTGCCGAAATGGTCATCGTCTGTCCCAAGAAGAAGAAAGCTAACAATCATTATTAGGTGTCAAGTATTGATTGAAAATCACAGGCGGTCATCGCATGAAGTCACAACGAGAAAGTTTATGGATTTGGTTTGTAATTTCTGAGTGTTAAAATGATAAAGATGAGTGTGCAGTAACTCTTTGATCACTATAACTGTACATTGCATTTAGTTCACAAGTTTGATGCGTTGCGCTAAGCTGTACCGGCCGGTACCTCACTATACGGGCAGTCTTGTGTATTTTGCTTCATTTAGGCCCATGGATAAGCGACCAAAATAAAACTAGAAACAATTCTTCTCTTGCTCCATGTTTTTCTGTAGACGTTTTCCTAAGATTTAAAACACATCGATGATTGTAAACGTGCCTCATTTGAGTCAAAGAAATCTTACTTCTAAGCATTATCAATCCCTACCAATATTCCATCTTGGAATAGGAGAGCAAGTGTAGTTTCGAGGAGGTTTAGTTACAAAGATAAATAGTTGGCAGTGGTTTTTCTGTGCTCAAATTCCTGTAAACGATTGCAACAAAAGCTAGTTGGTAGCAATTTGTGTGATGCCTTCCTCTTACATTTATTTTAGCGTCGTTTTTCTCTGATGGAGTTGCTGTATTTATTCTTTTGTTAAAGTGTACAGTTGATTTCAAAAACATAGCTCAGTTTGAGTAACTATTAAAAGAAAACAATTTGATATAAATTCGTTCTGAGAAATATGTTTGTCTTAAACGGCATCTTCTTGGAGAAAACTTTATATAAATCCAATCTCACCCCAAGGCACCTGTAATGAACCTGTGACTGTGACAACTAAATGTCTATACACAGGTCAGTTTTATAAGAATGTTTTGTGCAAACTGATGTTGGTTGGAATATTCCTTCTAAAGCAAATTGTCATTGAGTCATATCTTGAACTTCTAGTAATTGTAATTAGTAGACCACAACTCATTTCCAAACTCGTTTATCAAGTAGGCATAATCTTTCTTCGTACGTTTTTATATTGTACACCGTTGACATAAGTTTTGTCTTTCTGTACTGGGTTTATATATTGTTTAGCACTTAATAATTATTGTATACCTTTGTTTTTGTATCATAAACACTTAATAGATATACCATGAGCTTGCGTCAGTCATCAATGTGGACCAAAACGATGAGGGCGTAGGTTGTTGTTGTAAACAAACTGTGTGTAAGATATGAATTTTCTAAAGTTTAATAAATTATATGTTGAGTGAAAGTGAGACGTTGCCTTCGTGGTCCATTTGTATTGAAAGTTTTTAATTAATTGATAAGGTTGTCAATATTTATCCCCATCTCCCAAACTCCTTTTTGAATATTTTTATCTTGTTGTTAACCTTTCAGACGTCTGGATTTCATTCCTTTACGAAAAAAAAGAGAGAAATGTCTGAAATGTAAAATGATTTTATTTGAATGAAGGCTGATGATGCGATTGAAACAGCACCTTTGTCATCTTTGTCGCTTTTAACATAAAAGAAAATATCTCGGACATTATCCTGTACAGCCTGCTTCCCTCGGTCGATACTTCATTGGTCCTAAACATCACTCGAACATTTGAGATGACAAAGTGTTCCTAAATGTAGAGCAATTTTTCTCAAAAGGTAAAAGACCTTTTCCTTTTATTGAAGATGACCGTGATCGTGGAAACCAGAAAGTTTGAAGGATCTTAGTCCTTGAAAGGAACCTATCAGTACACCAGACAACTGCCCGTCATAAGATCACTACATTGACGCTCATTGACGCCCTAATGTCACTCTATGAGTGTGACTCAGTTTTCGTAGTATTGATTAAACAGACGTGTCTACGTTTCATCTATGGTGATAGGGAAGGTATTGAATCTGTCATGTCTGTCACATCAGATCAGTAGAAATCCACTGCCAGTTGTTACCCACGTCTTTAATAAGTTGTCCATTGCTAAATCAAAAGCTAAACTGCCGTTATAGTCAGAAGAGTTTTCCGTCCATCCCCCTCCCCCCTCTCGTTTGGAGTCGTAATCTATAGTGAGTATAAATACATCTTTCCTTGAGATTTCAAGCTCTTGCTGTTTGTGCGTCAAGACCAATCTGTCTTCACACTCTCCCAAGCAGACAGTGGATTCCACCTGCAAGAAGAATCTCCTGAAGTATCCAAGATCAATGATTGGCATCTTGTAGAGTGAAAGCTGCGCAGTTTTATGATTCGATTTGTGTGTCCCTTCTTTTTTCTTTCTGTATGTAACTTTATGAATAATTTATCTCGTTGAGGTTTAATTGACAATCAGCCTTTCTTTATGTTGATATAGGCTTTGGATGCAATCGCAAATGTACAACAAGTTGAGCCCTAAATGCCCTTCAATCCAAACTATTTGTTTAAACTATCCTTTTTTTCTCTTCCAGTCAAAATGTTAGACAACATAGAGGATATACATCATAAGTAAAGGCTGTAATTAATTAACATTAAGACAATCGGCTAGAGAGACCAATCTTCTGTTATCTTCATGTGTTTATATTTGTAATTTTCTATGAACTATAGCAAATTCAATTTTAAAGTTTGAGTTTTAGGGGCGAACTAAAGACAAACTGAGGGAAGCTTGGATAAGAATAGGTCCAGATCTTATCAGCTGGTCTTTGCTCTGATCTTTGATAGAGGTTTTATGTCTGCCCGATAATTCAATACGTACCGTCCGCCCACAAGTGTGCATTGTCGCCAAATACCACTCGAAAAACTAGAACTTGTGTTTTACTAACAACAACAAAATTGATAATCAATCGGTGACAGTGTTCAATGGTTGGAATAAATAGTTTGGTATCAGATAGAACGTCGCGGTTGAAACAAGGTGTTCAAAGTACGGATTGATCTAGATTTCAATGGGTATACCAAATGTTTGACGTCATTGAGCGTGGCTGGCATATGAACTTCACGGATGATCTCATGTCAAAGTTGTCAAATTGTTTAATAGGCTTGGTAGGATTTTGGCGCCAACCCTAGTTAGGACTGAAGGCCTTTTTGACACATTTTGCTGACCTGGTAATATTTGGAGTAACGAAGAAAAGGTTCTATCAATAACTCTTTGTAAAACTTGAAGTATGAGATCCTAAAAAACGGTTGTTACGTTTACGTTTTCAGTTTGTTTTACCAAACAAATCAAGCTCATCATTGTCCTCAAATATTGTTGTTACTTTTTCGTTTGTCAGTTTGTTTTACCAAACACAGTCCTTAAATACGGCTGTTACGTTTTCGTCAATCACTATGATTTACCAAACAAGTCACGCTCACCATGTTCCCCAAATACCGTTGTTACGTTTACGTTTACCAGTAGTTTACCTTGGTTTACTGACGCCCGTCATATTTATACTCGAACACGGTTGCTACGTTTACGTTTACCAGTGGTTTACCAACGGTTTACCAAAGGTTTACCAACGGTATACCATGCTAATTACGCTCAGATGGATATCCCCAAACTTGTTACGTTTACGTTAATTAGAGGACCATAGTTAAAGTTGTTCTAAATCCATTACGTTGTGTAAATCACGTTCACACCGTGCAGAATGTTTCCTTACCTATTACACGTTCACATTTTTACGTTTACGTTTATCACGTTTATCATTCATCACAGAACGGTAATGAAGCATTACGTATACGGTAGTGTCCAAAGCAACACTTATATATAGCGTGTAGAGTGAACCGCAGTAAGTTCCCCTTTTCTACTCAAGATAGATTGATTTGGCCTGGGCAGAGTGTCACCACAAACATATCTTAAATGATGAGTTCCTTCCTACTTGAAGATGGATTCAAGTCTCATTTGGTAATGAGGTATCTGACGTCTTCAGTCAGTACACCTATGCTCACTTGCATAGCGTCTTAGTGCCAAAATAAGTGCCAGACGATACGATGTTGCCAACATATTGACTCTTTGATCTAAATGGCTTCATCGTTATCGTGTTTTTTATGCAGAGTGGAAATAAATCCATTTCCGTCGGAAACATTGTCACCTTATTCTGTGTTAGAAAGCCAAAGAATCTACGAGCATATGACACTTACGTTGGTTATAGGAATACTTACTCGAGGAATAGTTTGAGAGTGAAAATAAGCAATACTCTACTAAAGTCTAATGTGCTATTCGTGTTATTTGTAGTGATGATTAAATGCTTCAACCAAGACCAAAAACTGACTATGCTGGTCGTATTTCATGTCATATCGGTTTCATCGATTCTGCTATGTGCGCTGCTATTAATTTTAAAATTTGTCATATGATAAATTGACATTTTTTAATGGACTACTGTCCGTTGACACTTTTACTATTTCAAGTCTTTGGAATGTTACAAGCTGTTTTATATTGGTTTCTTTTAAATGCTTTCTATCATTCTGTTTAAAAACATCGACCTTTCGAAAACTGCGCCCCTTGACTTACTTCTTTCTGCTGAAATTGGATTGAATTTGAGTTTCACACTCGTTAAATTGAATCATGAAACAAAAGTTCTCCACCTGGCAGGATAAATTAATGTGAGATAAAGTTATTAAGTATATACATCAAATGCTAAACGCGCTGAAAGACTTCCAGGCGCTGTTAAATAAGCAGTCTTGGAAATTAGCAGAAAGGACGAGATCGTGTGGGGAGCCTTTGTCAAGACACCTGTTCATAAAGCTTAAACTCAATGATGTGACTACAACCTTATGTTAAAACAAATGTCTAACTGTCATTATTCATATTATAGCGTTGATGACTGCGTAGAAGATGGGAAAGCCTCTTAGTCTCAATTGGCGCCAATTGTTTCAATTAAAGTAAATTGACGGGAATTGTTTAGGATTTATTAAGACCACTCATGCATCGCCGATTTATATTCCTAAACCAATATTTTGTGAACAGTTATTAAAAAAAACAATTGCTACTAAAATGATTTTTTTTAACAAAATCAAAAATATTGAGGCCATTTTTGAACCCGGAAAGTCTCGTCAAGTTCACGGTTGAACGAATTGTTTGTTGCAGAGTCGACTGTACAACAAGGCAGTGAGTCGGCCGTGAAACCAAGCCGCTTGCTAGCTTGCCAGACGGTGCTATTCTTAGCCCTCTTTCACTGGCGTCCCAGGCACTCCATGTGCGAATGGACTAGAAATATAAATGATCTCTCTTATCATTTACCAATTGATAGTTTATTGAAGTAGGGAAGTGCGGGTTTATGGAAGTGTAAATACACCCATACACACCACAATCATAATCAATATTGGGGGCTGGAATTTACGGGAAAATAAAGATAAGATAATTTTGTAACTTTTAGATAACGCCAGTCAGCAGTTGAATGCATGGTTCGACAGTTGTTTGATGTTTGAAGTATGTTGTTTTTATGCGATGAGGGTTGGAAATGTTACCTTTACTGTCTCTAAATAGAGTTTCTGGTTTTTGTGATCTTGGAACCAATCATAACAGATCTAAGTTATTAGTTTTTTCTTTATTTTGATGGTAGATTGTTCGGTTCTGGTTGTATCAGGCACACATTTTAGCGGTAAATTCCTTACCTATGATGCTTCTTGGTACCATTCTAACATGGACTATGTGTTGAGAATCCCTTCTGGTTCAAGATAACGAGATAAGTAAGATTTCAGACGACGATTTTAAAACTGCTCAAGACAAAGAACATGACCATTAATCTTAAAGGAAGGACACTCTACAAGACTGTGCATAGACATGAGGATTTCAGTTGCAGTCAGTAGTGAGATTTAGTCATACAAGTTAATGAAGCAAATATAAGAAACAATCATTCAAGGTGTTGCAATCATTCCTCCTGATTACATCAAGTTTAAACTTTCATTGGGGGATTTTATCAAAATCTGAAATTGGTTTAAAGCATTCGTAAATTCTTTGGGGAAGTTTTAATTTCTGACGATTGGTACATTATAGTGGAACAAATGTCAAATTCAAAGACAAAAATTATCAAAGCAAGTTTTTAACAAGTATTTGGACGTCAAGTTTGTACAAGCTGGTATAGCAATAATCCAAAAATATCCAGCGCAAATATTCTGATATTGAAGCTAATAATATCCGAGTTTTCCGGAGGTACTTTTTATAAAGAGTTTTAAAAATCCCATAATACTTCAGTCTGTTTGTCAAAGTTTAAGTTCCATTAACAGCAAAGAGTCATTGATATGTAGATGTCTCGTCAAATATAGATGATTGATAGAAACAATTTTACATAAAACTGTTTAATTAATTAGTGGGCCCTATCATCGTGTTTGAATTATTGAACATTAATGATTGGTTTATCTTGGTCACATGGTACGTTTTACTGATCGTCGTATTGACCACTCATAAGAGAGTGTTACAATTTCACAAAGTTTGACCTACCACCAGTGGGCAAAAATATTGCTGCATATTCCTACTAAGACACAATAAAGCCGGGAGCCTGTTACAACTTACAAGTAGTACACAATGATATTTTGCTTGGTAACCCTTGTCTGGTAAGCATTATTGTTGGGTGTATTGCTCTATTTTTGTGCATCTCTATATGGAGTCTGTGACTTTGGCCCATGGATAGTCTGGTTTCTATCAATAGTATGGCGCCTCATCATCATTTTCCCGTTGAGTTAAGACAACAGGATAGTAAGGGTGTGAAACACTTTGTCGAGAATTACATTATGGTGTAAATTTACTTTTTCTCTGCTTTGCATATGTTAGTGATTGTGAGCTCCGAGCACTTTATTATAACACGGAAGTGACACCATCGTTTGATCCTCACGAGGCCGGGTCTGGCGTCCCAAACACCCTTGATCCCTCGCGTGTTTGGGAATCTCTAACGATGCAGGCAGGTGTTAGCCACCAGCTTCTAGTGTGGATCCTAGCTCAGATTGCTGAGTTCTTAAGCCCATATATTGTACAGGGGTATAAGCCTGGCTGTCTACAAAACGGCTTGAGTCACGTTGCCAAGATACCTCTAAGATAGACCTGTGATCGTGCACAAAACATTGACTATTAAGACAACAGAATCAATTTCAATTTTCATCATCTTGTCGTTAAAATCACTTTAATACATGTAAGTGTATAATAGGGAAAATGCGCAAATCCGCATTCGCCTACAAACGGAAATTATGACAAAACGCACTTTTATTTTGAAAGTCAGAATTGAAGCTGTGTCGGCATATTGCCAACTTAACAGTAGACACAAACATGTGTGTTACACAGGGAGGATCCCACACAAGATGGAGATTAAAGTTATCTACTTCACTTCTCAACACTTTTGTCATGGTGCAGACTTTGGATTATAGTTGAAGGAAGTTGTCAAGTAGTCACACAGCTATTCCTTCCCTAAGTGACAAACTTACAACTTTCATCTTTCAATCAATTTAAGGTAAGGTATAGTATTGAAACCGCCTACATCGTCTTTGTTAACAAACATTAAAACACATACAGTGCAACTAAGAGGTACAAAAAGTCCACCTGTGTGTTATTTTTACTGCCATTTCCTCCGCGTTTTAATTACCAATTGATTGGTTATGGCTCGTTCCGCCATCGAGCCTACAAGGAAGTACTCAATAACAGTCGAGACATTGGTTTGCATTTTGCCACCAGCCAAATAGCTTCAGTTCCAGCTGTGTTGGGTAGTCCTTCCCTAAGCACTAGAGATGGCACCGTAGCCTTAAAGCTAATGGCGCGTGTGTTGAAGTAATGCACGCACCACAAGGGTCCGGAACAAGTCATACTTCACTGGTCCCCGTGCGTTTAATGAGACGCTTTCCTGTTATGCAGGCTAGGGAAGTTATTGTTGCTTAGCCCCTATCTGGTCCTGTCCATGTTGATTAAAAAGCTCATTTAAGTGAGCAATGATTTGGCTATGAAGACGGGCATACACCTCCCCCCGTTCAAGGTTGGTTGATGGGCTCCTACGTGTAAACACGTTTTCTGGATGTTTAAGTGGGAGTTACCCTCATAACAAGAGAAAGGTTGATGTGTCTGATCTGTTTTGATATACCTGGAGGTTTTGTATTGGGTTGATGGATCTGCTAAACGACCGCACCCTACATTTACATCTATTGCTTCTGATCGCCTACTTGAATAAGGAGCTGGGTGTACGGATTCATCCCAACATGCAATGGTTTCGTTGTCGATTAAAATAAAGGACACGTTGCCTTGGATCGGTCGAGTTGGTCTGTACAAAGCGTTTGTAACCGTTTGTTATAAAATGCTAATGGTTAGAAAGTGTTTTAAAAGTAGAATACAATGATCCACACAAATATGCCTCGAAATTACGTGGTTTTCCTTGAACTTTGCGAACTAACACGGTCGGCCATTTTGTGGAGTCAAAAGTTTGACTCCATAAAATGGCCGACTGTGTTCGTTAACGATTTAAAAGGAAACCACGTAATTTCGAGGCATATGTGTGTGGATCATTGTATTCTACTTTTAAAACATCTTTCTAACCATAGCAATTTATAACAAACTGTTTGCAAACGCTTTTTATAGACCAACTCGGCCGATTCAAGGCAACGTGTACCTTTAAGGGTATACGTAGGAGTTCACTTTAAAGTTGTGTTGTGTATTTCCATTAGGTAACGACTTGAATCAAGACTATGAAGCTAAGTTACAAAATTTAAACCAAGAGGTTAAAAAGCAAGTCTGTATCTGAGTACAGTCAAGTAGAATTAAGTAGGTCCATTATGGATGACAATGCTCACAGTAACACAGGCTTTGATCCGACATATAAAGTTGGACTACATTTAGATCCATCTTACAAAAACCTGCACGGGATCACGTGTTAGTTATTATGACATGACTGCTTGGTAATTAATCAATTATTGCAAAACGATAGTTCACTTCCTAACAATGATTGATTGGGTCGTTAATATTTACATTATTATGCCAAGTGTCACCACAAACTGTAAACACGGATGGGCTAGAGGAGAGATTCGTGCGAGCAATGCTGCTGTTTACACTCTTCAAAAGTTCAAACTTGATTTCTTGTTCTTCAGAGGGGAAATAGAAGCAAGAGTGTAATTGCTCAAGATTGAATATTAATCCTCGTCTTATTGTCAAATCAAACCATGTTGAATGATAAATACCATGATGACCATCATCTTTACGATCCGATGTTTCATTTTCATTTTTGTTCTTGTAGTCATAGCAACATTACCTAGATGAAGATTAACCGTGAGGTGATTTAACCAAACATGCCCTCTCTTCATTCACAAATAGTCCATCACATAGCCCAGTTTTGAAATGCTCTCTTTTTATAGTTTTTGTCATGTGCCTAATAAATTTCATGTGGCGCCACACTACATGGGACACGATCCTCATAACATAACATTCAGATTTTGAAATAAAAATGTTCACTTTGGGATTGCACTTTGTCTCTCAATTTAATGAAGATCTTTAAAGTCAACTGTTATTGATTCCAAACTTTTGGGGGGGATTGAGGCACCTTGATCGTGCCGCTCTCAAACTACCGAACACTCGTCGGCGTCTCTTTGGCGCGCTCACTAGCCCAGCACACATCACTCAAGTGAAGCGTTTAATAACTCTATATTTCAATTAGGGACATTATGAATGTTTCCGGACTGAGCAATAGTACAGTTTTCTTTTTGCCAATGAAGGATTTCCGCTAGCTGCGGGCGATGACACACGTGGCCATCACAGCCGTGTGAAGAGAAAGAAACTCGGAGTCCACGTAATGCTGACTGGACGAAATGGCAGCAATTCCCCTGGGGCCCCCCTGCAGGCCTTGGGGGTGGTGAGTTACCCCCTAGTGCTTACCCCTCTCCTAACTGTCTGTATGTGGGGGGGGGGGGAGTCAGCTCAAGTCCGGAAGACATTGTGAGATAATGAAGGTTCTCTATCATCTATCTGAACAGTGACAGATGAGTTGTTGTTTAGTCAAGAAGTTTTATGAAATACGTTTCCGTGTCCGTTGGTCAGCAAGCAGACCCTTGTCACGGAAGAAATAAACTATTTACTAGGCACATTTCTTGGGAATTCCAAATTAAAACAGTATTCTCTACTTCTTATATTACGCCTTGAGAAAATATTCCCTGCGGTTTTCTCGCTGATTTGATAACGACTTCGACAAATTGCGCCTTCCTTGCTATTTCAGTAAGGACAATTGTGATGTGCATGATATTGTATGTCGGTTATTGTTTACCACCAAACGTTGGTACTCGGCAAGCAAACAGAGCAATACTCCCCCTCCTGACCCCGCCCATGGTGGCAACCAAGATGATGGGCGTGTCCAAGGCCTGCTTCATACTACGATAATGTACCTTCCCCTTTAATGATTGTTGAATAGAATTTCTGATGATCGTTCCAACAATCGACAGAGGGCGTCACATTAATATTTAAATTGAATAATATTTTATTAACAAGTGTGCATCAGCGTCATCTTTTCATGACTGTCAGTTAATCATAAGCCTTTTAGTTTAATTTAAAGACAACTCAGATACAATTTCAAATGAATAATTATTATCCCCATGATAAAACTTAAAATAAAAGTGCTTGTGTAAGAGTACTATAGGCTAGCGCTTAATGGTCTAATAAGTGTTCATCCCTAATTGAAATAAAGTAGGCATAAAGTATTTGGTAGTGTACCGCACTCAGGTTGTTCTAACCTGTCTTCATTAAGAGCTTACGATGGCTCCGAATATCTACCCTATAGGAACAGGTGAGTGGCAGTCCATACAGCAGGTGACTCGGTGCCTCGAGGACCTGGCGCCCGACACTAGCTACGGGTTGGTCATTTTGGCCATGACCGACACAGTGTCCGTAGAACTCTAGGGTCCCATATGGCACAGTGACGGCATCGGACAAGCGGGCGACATTGAAAATGAGGCAAAATAAGGCAAGCGTCAGTAAACTGGATTTAGTCACGATTGGGTGAACTATTTTAGTCTATTCGCTGTATTGAGATTTTGTCCATTTCTTCTATTGAGTTGTTTTTATATAATGCTCCCACGGTAGGAAGAATATCGTGCAACTTGCAGCTTAGTCTTTCTATTGTAAACAACAATTTATCTGGCTCATTTTGAACAATTGCCATGGTAACACCAATTAACCTTGATCCTACTCCCTGAAGCTTCAAGCTCAAGTAATGGATACAGTTTGAATCATTTACTTAATTGGCTTCCGATATCTTGTATTTAAGAGAGGCAGGAGAGAAAATTTACGATCTTCATGAAACTAGAATTGTTTCCGTATAGTTTGTTTAATTATATTGTTTGAAACGAATTGTATGTGATAATGACATAGTTGACATCGTTTGCATATAGTTTGCATCTTGTGTTTAACATTTCACAGTCAGACAGTGATGTGTAATTGGAGGATTACCAGCTACCGTTACGTCATCCAATTATTCAATTGTCTTAAGGATGTTATGTATGTACTGTGGTCACTTATTAGGAAGCCATTTGCGGTCAGTGTATAAGCCATAGCCATAGCCACTGCTGTAAGTTTTTACAGACACGCCGACGCATGACCCATTTTGACACTGATCACATCAATTTCAACAAGTTCTTACATCTGGTCTGGCAAGTAACGCATTTCCATTTGGGTATCGAATTGCATCAGTTTATAAACCATCGGATGTGTTATTGACTATACATACAGACAGTGGATTTATGAAATGGCCATGCTTGATCTTAAAAACAAGTATTTTGAACACAGAAACAGCAAGTAATTGAGAATCATGCCCAACCCAGTTTTAAAGGAACATTACAGAATTGGTTTTTACTAACAAAATAGTTGCTGGCAGTGTAAGCACTTTATGTAATCCAACATATACATAAACTGACAAACCTGTAGAAGTTTGAGATCGATCGGCCATCTGGGTCACAAGAAAATAGTGAAAAACCGATTACACATTTGCATGAATTCATATAGATTCAACAAATGAATAAAACGCTCACTGAGCGATAAACTCCAATCGGAAAATTAGTTTATTCATTTCTCATCAAATATGGCATTTCAGTCAGAAATATTTCAAGGGATGTTTTCTACTATCATCATCATTAGACCGTGTAAGTTTTATGTAAATCTGTGATCAAAAAGTATATTTTACAAGTTTGTTTCTTGCCAATTCTGTAATGTTCCTTTAAGCGTACCGTCTTAAAGACTATACCGTCGTAAAAAAAACTGCGTCTTAAGACTATACGTCGTAAAAAAAAAATGCCGTCTTAAAGAGTAAGCTTATTAAAGTCTGGTGACGAGTTGCCGTGACAACTTTTATTTCCAGTTATAAGACCTTTCTGAAAAGTGTATTGTGGGAAAGGAAATTAACTACATAAGACCAAGGATGTGGTTTTTACGTAAGGGAATATCATCACTTTAAAAAGATGAAATTATTTTACGGATAGTCTCTCTCTAGACGTTCGAGCTGTCAAAAATACGACATAAAAATTATTGAAATCGTAGATTTTCTGCTTCCGGATGTTCGGTAATGTTGGCCAATTGAATATGGAGACATTGTTTCAGGTTGTTTTATCGGGGATGGTTGATTGTTTTGTTTGTTGCTTTTGCTTGTTGCCTTCGATTTAAGTTCTCTGAATGTCTTTAAAAATGGTTAACTCTGAAAAAATAATGGCGTAACCGGGGGGAAGGGGGAAGGAGCCCCTGAAGCTTGCCCCCCTTCCCCAAAATAAGATCTACAAAAATTCACGAATGAATGGTTCGATGCAAGTAGTCCCCCATATGTTTTTGCTCACGCTTGCCACCCCCCCCCCAAAAAAAATTGAAAACGTCACTGCTATGGACAAGTTGCGACCCAGACATTTTTTTGCAGTACACAAGGCAGGTTGCCCATCCTAGCTGCATGCACATGTACTGTCCTTATTTTGCGATGTACTTTTCTCAACTTAACTAGTGTTTTGACACTCTGGATGTAAATGAAAGTTCACTTGTAAAGCTTCCCGCTGCACTATCCAAGAAAGATTCGTCTTGTCCAATGAGCATGGGAAGACATCTGTTCCCAATTCACATCATTTTCTCCTTCATTGATGATCTCAATACAGGCAAACTAAATTATCTTGATTTCCGATCACAAGAGAGTCTCTACATATACGATCAAAATAAGTTATTAGCACAGAACCTTAAGGTTCCCTTGTTAATCGATCTTAAACAATCCACTAGTTTATCAATGTAGGCCAACATATCCATAAATTGGACATTAATTTGATCGTTCGATCAGTCGAGTTCCTCATTCCTCTCTGTGACACAAAGTAGGGGGTTTGTCTTGCTTATAGAAGAGAGGTCTGTTCTTGGGCTAGGATCGGTGTGTTTGGATAGCTGCCTGAAAGGCTTGCCTACAGAAACACCCTCATCACATTCTACAGGAAAACTTCCAAGTCTCCAGTTGAAGAAACGATTCCCAACGGCTCTCATCTCCCTTCTTGGCCCGGACTCTTCGGCGTCAGCTAGAAAAGGGGGATATGAACTGATAGTTCGCAGTCATCTTTTACTAAAGACAGTTCTTCCAAAGAAAAAAACAATTGTGTTTACAAGAATTTCACTTAAAACTTCAAACATTTGGTTTGCTGTTTTCAGGGATGTTTGATTAAACAAAAATAATATAATGAATAAAATAGAAATGACTATTAATTACCAACTTCACGACTAGACCAATAGTGGGTTTCTATGTAGGAGTAGCCATTGGAATTAATTAGTAGATTAGTGATGTAGGCATAACCATTTTAAATATTTAAGAGTTTTGTGATGTAGGCGTATCCATATAGGAAATATTATTTAATAGCTTTTTGTGATGTAGGCGTACCATTGGAAATATTTAATAGCTGTGTGACGTAGGCGTATCTATTGGAAATATTTGAGATCCAATTTCACTTCTTTGAATCCATGTTTGGTATTTTAAAATCACTTGAAATCCTAACACCGTTTAGGCCAAACCATGGACCAAAAAGCGCCTTGACCATTAGCTATGGTCACACATAAGGAACCGCACAAATAAGAGTCAGGAAACCGAACATGTTTTGATGTTGATCAACCTGGTCGTCTGGCAAGGGTCACGAACGGCACATCGTAGCCCTGTGTGTTTAGGGACATCGTCTCCGATATGAATCAACTAATTCATTATGACAAGCTTAGATTCAAACCAATTATGATAAAACATAATATGGTATCCTGGTGACATCTTGGATGAATCTGTGACTTACTGTGAAATCTGTTGACATCTTTTGGGGGCAAACCATCAAGGGATTTGGCTACTGGGCTGAGAACTTGACTTTACCCTAGTCCTAAGACTAGATTGCTAGTCCTCGACTAGATCTATCTCAGCACTTCTAAGCAGAGAACTTGACTTTACCCTAGTCCTAAGACTAGATCTATCTCGACTAGATCTATCTCAGCACTTCTAAGCAGAGAACTTGACTTTACCCTAGTCATAAGACTAGATCTATCTCGACTAGATCTATCTCAGCACTTCTAAGCAGAGAACTTGCCTTTACCCTAGTCCTACGGACTAATAGATCTATCTCAGCACTTCTAAGCAGAGAACTTGACTTTACCCTAGTCCTAAGACTAGATCTATCTCAGCACTTCTAAGCAGAGAACTTGACTTTACCCTAGTCCTAAGACTAGATCTATCTCGACTAGATCTATCTCAGCACTTCTAAGCAGAGAACTTGACTTTACCCTAGTCCTACGACTAGATTCTATCTCAGCACTTCTAAGCAGAGAACTTGACTTTACCCTAGTCCCTCCTAAGACTAGATCTATCTCAGCACTTCTAAGCAGAGAACTTGACTTTACCCTAGTCATAAGACTAGATCTATCTCGACTAGATCTATCTCAGCACTTCTAAGCAGAGAACTTGACTTTACCCTAGTCCTAAGACTATAGATCTATCTCAGCACTTCTAAGAAGAGAACATCTAGTCCTTCTTGAGTGGTTGACAAATAATATCTTACAAAATTCCATGCAAAAAAAAAACATGTGTTATCTCCAATTGGAAGTCTACCTATATTCTATATTCTATAGAAATTGTTCCGTTCATAGTTTAAATATGACTCAATTACGGCAATCCATAATGATGTGATAAACTAGGCTCTGTTCATATCCACCGTTCATTCGTTGAAAAGATTACACCGACCCGAAAAAGATAATGGATGTGATCATACGTATACCTTTTCCCCTTTATTTGCTCAATTAATTAAATTAATGTTTTGACAGGTTTTATATCAGTTTACTTATTCCTTTTCTCAGCCTTGGCATTGATGGTACAAAAATTTACATTCCCATCACACCGTACGAGTCATAAATGTTTTGGTCAACTAATAATAATTCAACACGGAATTTAATCTTCTTTTGGCACTTTACAGGCAGATGTTTTTTGATTGATTGGGCCCCGACACCAGGTACAAAACAAAATAACCGAACACTCATATTTTTTTACTCCGATATTATTGGCTTATTTCCCAATCACTGATCTAATTAATTTGTGTTGAAGGGTTTTGAATGATTATTTCTTCACTCAATTTAATTTATAACAAGCAGGTAATTTTAGTTTCCACTTTATGAGATTAATCCCATCCAAATAATATTTAAAGGGTTGGTGAACTGAGGTACATTGGACAATATTCTTATCCTTACCATTAAGAAACATTTGGAATTGGTCATTGCACTAACAATAGTCATTTGATTACCCCTCGATATATAAACCGTGACTTGATCTATGTTATTAGCATTGGGTGACACAAGAAACAATTATTATTATTTGTTTATTGCTTCATCGGTCCATTCATTATTATTACTCTGGAAACTGATCCCAACTCAAGCATTCATAGTGAACATTCCCTCCCTTTTTCTCCCTTTTTAGGATCCGCCCCTTGTTTTGGTTGACCCCTCTTGCAATGGCAAAGCGAGCTCATGACTGAAAACTCTGCTCAGCTTCAAATATTTTGAGGAGTATAAATCTAGGTTGTTCTGTAGGTCTGGTCGGTCCTTCAGGGTTTTTATCAATCAAGCGAGGCAGGATAAACCATTAAGTGTTTGATTATTTACAGGAAAAGACTGTCAAGGCCAAGGGCAGTGGAGAATCACGACAGAAACACGGAGATTCAGACTAGGACTATAACTTCCTTATAACGCGGCCATTGATGCTGAGTGTTTGTAAACTGTCGGTATGGTTCAACTAACAAGGACGACGATTGGTTCTCAGACTCTAACGTAGAGGGCTCCCTCACTGTGTCACCAATCAAAGTGGGCTGTAGTGTAAAGGCAGAAATAGGACGTATTTATACTCCATATTTTCTGGATATTGTCCACAGTCCCATCCTTCATTTATTAGGTCAAGCTACAACGGCAAAGTATGAAAAATTACGGTCTCTGTACTTGAGTTGTTCTGTTTTATCGACCCACATTACATGATGAAAGGTAGAGCCTTATTTGAAAGTTTAGTCCCATTTTTTCAAGTATGTCTTTCCACAACAACACTCCACTCATTCCAATATCATAACACGTTCCAACTCACATCCTTCTCGATGCATTAGATTGGTAGAGCATCCCTTTTGACGCATTTGATTGGTAGATCACAACTACCGGTAGCTTCTGCAGATTTTGGTAAATCTGCGCGTTCAGTCATTAGTATTAAAGTTGCGGATAATTTTGCAATATTATGACAATCTTGACCACTTCATGCTGCATTTTGTTTGTGTCAAATGTACTTTATCTTTCATATGAGTAACAGTTGATCGGTTTACATCCCGGATCCAGTCATAACGACCTTCCCTATTGGTCAAATTCAAATGAGTTGCTATGTGTATATACCAAGTCCTTTGATTTGTCATATCAGATACAATCCAACGCCAGACATCATCAATGCCTGATTGGTTCATGTATCAATATCCATCTATCGTTGCCATACAATGCATTATGATTAAGCTGCACAAATATTAGTAATAAAAGATTCCCTTATGGTTCATTTCAGGAAATGCATGTTTTTCACTCCAGTAAGACTATGTTGAAATGAGCGGCAGATTACCGTGTGACAGTCGGAGTCTGTAGTGTCTGAGATTAAATGTGGTGACTCATTTTGTTTTGTGACGAACTTCACAAAACCCTGGAACTGAACACTCAGAAACTTAACATAATCTAATACAAAAGACCCAATAGAACCATAAGAGATTATTGTTTGGTTTACAATAAAGACAAAGAACATTAATGTTTTGGGTGGGAAATAAACACACCAAGCAATCAACTTTTGAACATTGCAGCACTGTGTGCCAGTGAAAACAGCATAACGGTTTGTCGAGGGCGTTGTGAATGTTTGCATAGCTTGTTTAGACTGTGGCAATCGAAATAGCGAGGGTGATTTGTGTGGTTTTTCAAAGGCTATCTTCTTCTCAAGGTCTCAGACGGAAATAATCCCTTGAGGGCTTTCAGATTAATCACATTGACTTTGGACATTTATTAATCCTGTACTTTGCTTTATTGGCAAATCACAAAATGGCGTTGTTCATAGTTTGAGTTAGCAGTTGTAGTGTACACTTAATTTGCTTAAAGGCACATTACAGAATTGGTAATTGTAAAATATCCTTTTGATCACAGATTTACATAAAACTTACACGGTCTAATGATGATGAAGGTAGAAAACATCCCTAGAAATATTTCTGGCTGAAATGCCATATTTGATGAGAAATAAATCAAACTAATTTCTGATTGGAGTTTATCGCTCATGAGCGTTTTATTCATGCATTGTATAACACATGCAAATTTGTAATCGGTTTTGCACTATTTTCTCGTGACCCAGATGGCCGATCGATCTCAAACTTCGACAGGTTTGTCAGTTTATGTATATGGTGGATTATATACAGTGCTTACACTGCCAGCAACTGTTTTGTTAGTAAAAACCAATTCTGTAATGTTCCTTTAAATGAAAAACAAATAATAACTCATGGTCAGAGCACAATACATGATGGAACATTCTCTATACGGTTCATGATTGCAAAAATTATAATTGAAATGTACACTCAGCAGCGGCCATTTTGGGTCGAGGTCCTTGTCACACATTAACGAAAACGTACACAACCCAGTACGACGGTGGCCATTTTTAGTAGAGTAGTCATACAAGTCGCCTGCAGAGATAATACTCCAGGAATTATCACTTGAATTAGATATGAATTACTATAAATTGGATGTAAATTACGTTATACACGCATTATATATGCGTGTCTCAGGAGAGCAGTTCCCAAGGGCCAAGTTACAACCTAATTACACTCAAGATTTCTGCTATTTCCTAGGCTGACGGTTTTTGACATGAAGAAATGAATCTCCGTTCTATAAACGGGGAGAGCAAGGTCAGTCTACCCCCTCTTGGCCAAACCCTGGGGAGTATACCGGACTTTAACAGTTGGAACATCAACACCCTTGGGTCACACCCGGTGTAAATATCTCCCAGCGCATATGCACGCCTCTTTACACGCGAGGCACCTCGGGGTTGGCCTGGAGAGGTAATGACTTTCTCTGCGAGTCGGGAGGAGTTTGTCAGTGAAGAATGAGACCCGGGAAATATTGCACGGGGTGAAGGGGGGATAGAGTGAAGTGATAATAGTTTCAACGTCTTCGATAATTTTCAACTGTACCAAAGAAAATTGCTGGATAAGTATACACATCACTACAAAATGAAACCAGTGAACGTTCACTGCACATTACTCTGAAAAAGACGAAGTGTTTCATCGTTCACCATATTATAGAAAACCTCTTTCCATCCATGTTGTTACAATTTTTTTATACAATGTACAATGAATGTATGTTGAAGGGGTTAACAGTAGGCACATAGCCTTCGGGAATATGGGTTCAGTTTTAGTAATAGGGGGCACTGGGGGCGGGTTATGATACGTGAGCTCCAATTCACAATCAAAAACGGGAAATCCGTAAGTTGGTGCACCCTGGGCCTGATCTTTGGTTTGTGTGGCCATGGGGAGTGGGGGAGAGCACTCCCTTTACCCCCCTTCACAGTCCGTGCCGCATCAATGCAAACTGGGCCAGATCGTCTATCAATCCTGCAATGGTAGAGTTGAAGCAAGGACGTAGTTTATGCGTGAAGTCGGTTGTAACATAGGGTTATAACGCCATTACTATGGCAGGGTTTGCAGACCCGATGTCGCCTAGTCTATCAGCGATTGGGACCCAGGCTCCACGTAACGTTCTGCCCAGGGATTTAGTTGACTCAGCACCCGGTGGCTTAGTCAGTCCACTTTATGTGCACTATCACGGCTCAAGTTGTTACCCTTTTTTTCTCAGATTAAGATATCGTGTAGATTCATATCACATTCTGTAAAATCATTATAAATCATAAACTGAAAAAAACAATAACTTTTTAAATGAGCTGGAGATGAGATTGGTTACTATTATGTTACCCCCTTTGCTACATTCCAAAGCTTTGTCCAAGAAAAGGCGACCATAGTCGGTTACAATCTGTCAGAAGTTCGGTCACTTTTAGTTTTAGTGGAAATTGTTTCATGGAGGGATCGTAGGATTCTAAGAAATCATTACATCTGTGACACTTTTTTTTCTATAACTTTTCTAATTGTGATTTCCGCTCTTCATTGAAAAATACCAAACAGGTCTGATATGAGTCCTATATTTGGAAAACGAAGCCACTTTTTTAGAAGCTTGAATGAGATCATCTGAGGCCAACAACAAAAAATTGAACAAGACAGAAATGACACTATTTTGGTCTTTTTATGGTCAACAAAATAATTAAATATTGAAAATATTGTGAGTAATTAACACCATGCTGTAAATATCGTCATACTCTGATGTTACTTGCAGTAGATCTGACTGTTTATAAGTGTGGTTTTACAATATTTTATTTCCACAGTACACTGCCCTCTAGATAAAAGGAGCAGTTCCTTTATTTGACTTGAGAGTCAGTCTCTGTTGCCCCGGTCTTTGTACCGGGAATCATGCTTCATGCACGGTCTTGGAGTCAGAAAGCAACGGGCAGGAAGACAAGATACCCCGGCGTGTTTTCACGCTCCTAATCGGTTTTGATTGTTTCAGCACGCGACATTAGTGCCTAGGGGCCAGTGGGATGGGGCACCACGTGGCATTAATAACTCGCCCCCCTGCAAGCCGTCCGGCTGATCGCATGTGGCTCGTGACCGACACGTGCAGGGGCTGTGTTGTGTTAAAAAACTATCTCGTCTTACTGCTTTGCTATTGATATGGTGGGCTCGGAGAATGGAGGAAGGGATGCACTGTCCAAGAGATATTGTACTGGTATAGTCAAATCTACAAGATGTTTTTGTCTTTTTCCAGAACCATCGGGATTTGAGGGTACAATAGCTCCATCAATATTGATCAATGTCATGGTTGGATGGCACAACCAAATACAGAGTAATCTTGCAGACGTACTGATGTAAACGCATCTTCCCTACCATTACAAGGAAGCTGGGTTTCTCTTTGTCATTGACGCTTGTAAACCGAGTACATCCGGTGTTATAGCTAGGGCAAGAAGGAAGGGTAGTCGTGTAACAATATGATTAAAATAACCACAAATGTGAGATAAACATCAACAAATCAGCGCCAGTTGTTATCTCTCACTGGCAGATTTTAACGTCAAAACAACGTGCCAGTGCTTTTTCTCTGAAATAACACAGGCCTGGTGGTTTATTTATTTTTTGTAACAGCAAGAATCAAGTTTTGACTTAAATAAAATTAAAATGTCATGAACGTTTCTAATACCTCTTTTTTCTTTTAAAAGTATTATTATAAACCAACTATAAGTTTTGTTTTATAATCCTTCATTCAGAGTAAACTAAACAGAAATATCACATGCACTGTTTTACTGTTTCGAGAGTCAGTGATATAACCACTTTTAATTGTAAAGATTATTGGAATCAGAGCATAATAATATCAAAGATGCAATGCTGGCATTTTGAACTACGAAGCATTATTGAACCACAGTATTTTGTGGTTGTGTTTCTTGAATAGATAGTTGTTTTTAGTTATTATTACAAAATCGTTGCTTAATTTATCTCTCGTTCGATCCTGCATGCCTAATTAATTAGTCATGGCAGGCTGTGTGAGATAAGATGCTTCACTAACTCACTCCGAAGACCTTTCAAACGAAACGTCGTTAATAATAAATTAAGTTCCGGTAAAAGTAGACAAGCATGGGTTGGCTGGTCATCTCAAAAAACAACACAGTTTAAAATGCGTCGGATCGGAGCAGCTGATGTTGTTTATGTTTAAGTTGATGCTGACAAGCTGTTCCATTACTTTCTCAAACTTTGCGACATGATACGTTCAGACCATTGATAAACAAGACATAGTTTGTTGTTGAAAGTTTACTTGCTAAAAATCAGGTATTATACCATCCTGACACATATTATTTCTGCTGGATCACTGAGTATTTGAAAGACTGATATTGTTTGGTTACCTTATGACGCAAGTGCTTCGTAAGGTTATATAACTTATGAAAACAGAGATTAATGGTAAGTGTGGATGAAGCTCATTGCCTATACCAATTAAACGCTTGAGAAACACAGAGAACAACTTTTTGACAACATTTTTATGGTTTAAATGTGATAAGATAATTATAAGTCTGTAGAGAAATGGACGGTTGAGATGAATATAATCATATAAAATCCAAATTAATTATTGTATCAATAACTGTACTGAAGTTATCCCTGTACGGGTGGTCATTTTTTACACTATTTTACATATCGACAAATCGTTGCAGATAATGTTTGACAATATTATAGACAAGCATTGAGTACCACCACTACATTGACTGGATCCCTAACAAACCAACAGGCTTTTATTTGCAATCGTTGCGCTGTATTTACTCCTAAGTGCTTTCCTCATTTGACTAACAGGGAAGATGACTTTAGAGTGTCTAAGCTAAGAGTGTTTCTAAGACACTCACACAAGTAATCAATACGTGTAACTTACGTCTTTACATTGCCTTGAGTGACATTTAAAGGTAGCCATTTAGTTGTAAGGAAAAGCAATTAATTTGGACCTCCCAGGCATAAGAGTTTGCTTTGCTTTTATCGCATTGTCTTGCTACGCCAGACTCATTGAGCTTTAAGTGGGCACGGAACGGATACAGAACCCACCAATGTATCAATTAATGGTTTCCTTCAAATGAAACAGCCCTCAAATTACATGCAAGCATTCAAATTAATTGTCTCTATTCTAACTCCATCTCTTCTGATAATAAACAGTACTTGAGATTAAAGCGCACAATGTCTTGGGCTGCCTGCCGTCAAGAATGCCTTACAGACGGTATCGGTAGTGCCCAATAGCTGCTGCCTCAACTGTTCGCTGTGAACCTATCACGGCATAGCATTGTCTTCGCTCGCCGGATTTATTTTCATAATACTGTAAAGTCAATTAACACTGGCTCGCTTATGGTTGAGTATGGACATTAGTTATTTTGTTGTTACTTCTCCCGCAATGCTGTTGTCTCCAGATTAAAAGGTAGAGTTCTTAAAACATTAATGTGAATGAACGACATTAATTCTGGAAATCAAATGCTCTTCTTTCCGTTTACACGAATGTGACAGGTTTATTTTTATCGAAACCTTTAAACTATGACATTTCCGATGACTTGTGTCACTTGTGACTGACTTAATTAATAGGGAGAAGGCTTTAATAACATTTATCTATGACAAAGTCTCGGTGTAGTGGGTCATCATCACGCTGTACTCTCGGGTCAATAACGGCACCGCCCCGGTCCAGGAGTGATCCAAAATCACGGTGAGCCCAGGGTGAGCCGTCTTGCTTCTTGCCGGTGTCGAGTTTGGATCCTTACATATCCTGCGTCTATACTCCTCCATCTCTGAGTAGGATTAATGTAAATAATGTGTCATAGCCCTTGACCTGCAATAATTAACCATTGACCTTTAACTGAAAATAGAAACAGCGTGAGGGAGTGTACAGTTTGATGTTATTCTCTTCCATAGTGATTCAAATGTGGGCCCCATGCATACCAGCGAGTTTGTGTTCATTCGATGGAACAGTATTTACGCGGCAAACCTGTGAAGTTCTTCTGAAAATAACAATTATATCAGTGAGAATTAATTTTCATGGCATTTGTACCATCTCATTATGATTATTAGTCAAACAGTGGTTTGAATTCGTCGCATGTACCCCTCTTTGACGCTGTGATGTGCCGCACAGTTTCAAAATATTTTCATAATGTATTTTTCAAAAGTCAGCCTGCATGAGCTGTCAGTGATCATAACCCATCATTGGGTTTGAATGATACTTGATCAAAGGTTGCCAAGACGTTGAAACTGTCGATGAGCAATACTGTCTTGTCCTCAAAACAACAACTTAGAGAGCTGTAAATTAATTAAAGTGACGTTTAAATCAAAAATGGTTTATTTCAAGATACCCGCGTACTATCACCGTTGCCTGCGTAGCATAAACATCGTGGGATCATCATTGGTGACTAGTAATGAGCAATGACTTTGGGCCCAGCCCATCAGACCCAAATTGTCATTTTCCTGGCTGGGGACGTATACTTTAATGAAAAGTCAGGGTTTTTTCCTACTATTCGACAGGAATCTGCCATATTTTTTCATCGATTTATTTGCTAACTATAGCTCTACAGAAATAGGCTGATGCTGATACATAGTCGGCAATTGGGTATTGATGAGCTTCATGATTAGGCTGTGTATTAGTTGGTTGATTGTTCGGACTTCAAATTTAACATGGCTGCTGATACTTAAGCCATAGTGGACAAGGTCAAAGTTTATGGCTTATGGGCTTTGGATAAAGCTCTAATCACTTTTTAGTATTCAGCATCGCCTTATTCGCTATTGGCTCAAACGGCCAAAGCCAACATCCAAAGATTTTCTTAGGCCACGGACGATCAAGTAAAACATCTCGAAGGAAAATTTACGATCATAATGACAATGCCGAAAATGATCAGTAAGGGTCATTATGTCATCTCATGTGATACCAAACCAATCTGCACATAAGACCAATTACATGGCCATCGATACATGATCACCAGATCGAGAAATAAATCATGCAAAAAAACAACTTTATCAAGATATGGGAATTCCTGACTTTGAATATTTGATATATAGATGTCTGTCTTCACAAGGGAGCATTCAATCACAAGGATTAATTCTCCAGTGTGAACGACCAGACAAACTCTGGTTTCATTCCTGCGTGGCTGGCAATAAGCTAATCTCTACCCAAACAAGATAGAACAATGTGATATGGAGATGATGACGGAGACATTATTCATGTTTCGTGTCGATGTGAGATTTAATGCCTCGTAGCGCAGAGTTGATAAGGAAAACATGTTTGAAACCCCACGAGAATTGCAATTCTCGTGATAGTTCCGTACCTCATCAAGGCAATAACTTCAATACCACCAACATTAACCCTTGTACGCATCAAAACAACAATCAACTCAAGGGGAATAGGGAAACTAGAACAGCACGTGCGTCAAGCAGATAGCCCATTTAATATAAGTTATTAATAAAATTAAATGGGTCAACGATCCGACCAGACAAGAAGATAAGGGTGGCGTATAGTGTTAGCCGTTGCCCCGCATGTCAGCGGTAGGAGGTTGCACCGTCGACAAGGCATTGTTGACCCGTAACGTGTCAGTCAAACTCCTGCTCATTCGGTGGCAGTTTAAGGCACAAAAGTACAACCCTACGATGCAAATCTAGTGGTTCCATTATTAGTCGATATTTGTTAAAGGTAGGATGTAATGGGAAGACGACGCTATAAGATTACTGTAACTTCTTGGCTTTCTTGTATTCTCTCTATTTCTCGCGGAGTGTCATGCTGCCCTTAGGTTAGATAAGGATCGATGTGCTCAAACCAATCGATAACTGAGTTATTAGGAACATGGAGAATACTGAATCTTTATAATTTAAAATGAAGATTGTTATGAAGAATTATGACCAGTTTCCAGTCGTGTTGTGAGAAAAATCAAATTAAATGATTTAAACGAAATGATGTCTTGGAGAAATGGAATAAAATTCCCCTCTGCATCTTCTGACAAAAATATGATTAATATTGTTTGGGTTTTCGTAATGTATCAAATTGGTACCAAATTTGGCAATGTTGTAACCCTTAAAAAGACTTCACACACAATGTCGTATCCGACTGCAATCAGTCAACTATAGACCGTACTCAAGTGGCACTCGTGGCTTTGAATTGATGAGTACTTTAGCGTGCATAGCCCCACTGTTCGCTGAGCGCCGAGGCGGCGCTACAACGCAAACACCGGTGGTCCGATAGCGATGCGGCCCGGGTGGGGAAAGATCGTAGCGATTGTACCCTCGAGATCACGGTCGTGTTGACGGCTTGAGTGCCTCGGTTTCTTCTCTTTTAAAAAGTCTAGTTTTAGGTCATCGAGATTTTTTAGTTGATTGTAGGTTTTGATAGAGAGGAGTTGTTCATATACGCAACTGCAATGCAGTTTGGTTTAGCCGCGGTTTATAGGAAATAAAGCAAGCAGATAATTATATCAATATTGTGGTTACTGACGTTCCTCTGCACTAGGTCTCCTCTAGCCTTATAGCGGCAGCTGGTTGGGGGTGGCACGGTTAGAAAATCTTGCCCTGTGTGGCTGGACAATAAGTTAATTGTTTAAGAATGGCACCCAGGTCTGTCCTGACTAAGTTCCTCTATCTAAATTGTGATCAGAATATCGTCATTCAATTATTAATTTCGAGTAAGTTATTACTGAATACGATCTTAATTATATTATTTACAGAAAAACACAACCCCCACACGATACAGCAAAATGGGTACAATGTGTTATCAAGAATTGCAGTAAGATTGCTCTCGTGGTAGAAAAGGTCAAGGAATTATAGAAGAATACTTCATAAGGGATACACATGTCATTTTTAAGCCTTTCGTCTCCTCGTTTCCGCCAAGCTGTCAGAGGTCAGTGGTCTGGACAAGTTCACCAATTCGAGAACTCACCAAATAAAGGTTATTTTCCAAGCCGGCTTTCCTCGTCTGCATGGAAGATTTCAAAAGTATTGCTGTCTTATACACTATACATGGACAAATTTACCAGATGATAGTCTGTGCCTTCATCATAATTATGTGGTCCTACTCATGTGTTTCCTGTGTTCGATTATCATCTTCAAGGTCAGGTACCCCTCCTTGGCCCTTTCCCATGCAAAAACTAAACTGAGCACAGCAAAACAATATTTATGTAAATAAAACATAATCCACAAATGAAACTCAGTTGTGTAAAATGGCCTCTACAATTCCCCAAACTATCACAATAGTTTTGTGGTTAAATTATTGGAACCCTTGCAGTGAAGTAATACCACGGTCTAGGAAAACCGCGGCTTTTATATCCGTTTCCTGTTTTTTCCTGTACATAAAATGACCTTTAAGGAATCTTTAGAAAAAACTGAAAAGCACTTGCCAAGATGTTATACAGCTCTCAAATTCTCTTTAATAATGTTCATAGTTATCCTTATGTCACATGGCAGTTTTCATATCTCTATTTTTTATACAAACAGGCACATTTTTCGTTACTTTCAGTCCTTGATTTGGCAGGGTAAATCTAAGCACATTTGTGTGCCTCGAGTCCACCAATGGCACAACTTTGTGTTTGTATACAGTCTATACTATTGATGCTATAACTACCTATGGACACGAGTTTAAAGGAAACTAGTTCATTGTAAACTTTCAATGGACATTATTAATAAAAACAAATCAATATTCCACTGTAGAGGGCGCTATGACAGGTGCACGATCAGGGCCTTATTTCATGGCTCTGCTTACCGTAAGCAAAGATTTGGCGATTACGAAAGCAGGGAATTCCGCGCTTACGTCAAGCGTATTTCACAGGTTATCAGGGATTTTTTGCTTGTGTGCGTGCATACTCCACGTTACTAGGCCTTCTTCGCTTACACAGCTAGCACAAAAATCCAATATTTTCCCTGTAAGCAAAGATTGGTGATCGCAAGCACAAAATTCGTCGGTAAGGAGAGCCATTGAAATTGGGCCCTGATTTAACATTCTTGTTGCGTATGTGAGATGGATGATGGGGGGGAGGCAGTGATTCTGTTGTTGCCCTTAGATTGAAAACAATCCCTGAGGTTATTTGTTTAAATTAATAATTTGGTGGGCTTTTGTTTTTATAGTTCTTCATTTTGTCAGAAATTAAAGTGAAATTTTGATACCGGTATTGGTGTTTTGAAAAAAAATTATTTCTTTTTGTTGGTATTTCTTTTCTTTTAAGGTTAAATATTTCATTTGCTGAAACGTTTCTTATCCCTTTTTTCAGCTTATCTATTTCCATGAAAATTTGCTTTGTGTAAAAATGCAGATAAGGTTTTATAATGATTGTTGTGCAAGCAATACTAATGTTAGCCAAATTTGTTACAATATTATTTCAACAGAGGGCAGTATTTATAAAAAGCAATCTGATACCCAAACCATAGTAACTTCAGTTGCGTTTCATTTCGCTTCAATGAGTCTGGGTTCCATGCGTATTAGTTGGCATTGAAGTCATGCTTGCGGAAATACAGTCCCCAAAAACCCGTCTTCCGTTGTGTTGTTCTTTTACCTGTCTACCACTACCAGTACCTGTCTACCACTCCAGTACCAGCTTTAACGTAAGTCGTGTACTTTTTCCCCCTTATAAAGATAAACTGGTTCATTTTCCATCATTTGTCGAGTTAGTTTTTAAAGTTTTAAATTCCTGGTTGTTAATGCCCGGGCCTGGGGATGATCTAGGTGAAGGTGGGGGACTTGTTTACAACGTTATACATGGACTGACCGGAAGGCCGTGCCTGCCGTGTAGCCCCAACTCTAGTCAGGGCCACCTCACGAGACTTCCTCCGTACGTAGGGAGTATGATCATGCCGGGTGGACAACTGCCCTCTCAAATTTGAGCAAAAAAGGGTGGAATGTTTGGGCAAAGCAAGAAGAGAGCAGAAACAAAGAAAGCAAAAAAATAATCGGTATATTTATAAATAATTGGTACTTATTTTGTATGTTTTTATCTGTGTAAAATGTTTGGCATCAACCCCTCTGCCCCCCCCCCCCCGGCCCCCTCCATCATATATTCGCCAGAGAGTCTCCATATGACGCCCATGCCATGCCGTAGACCCTAAAATTGCTAAATTTTACCATTTGTACCTAACAATTCAAAGTGCCTGTTCCTCTCTGTATACATTCTGTCAACCCTTCTCCCTTCTGGACAGGTAGGTACAGAGGAGGAACAAGGATATTAATATAAAGTGACCTAAATTAAGAGAAATAGATTGGCAGTCAGATACAATATTTTTGCCCTTGTTCTTTTTGTGAAACTCAAGCCATTGGTATAATTTATACTGTACATACTAGCCATGTAAAGTAAAATAATCCTTTCATCAATTAACACACTATTGTATCTGACTTTAATACCAATGTACTCATTGGATGTAGTCAGACTTGATGACCAGTATAAAACTCAATGTCATTAAGTATTACCAATACCATCAATCATTGTCTACTTATTGTACCTTCATTTTTAACTCATCAATTTATTTCCTTAATTGATACCACCATATGAAACCACTGTGACGTGTACAGTATATGGAAACCAATTCTGAGTGTGTTTATTCAAGCGTAGAGCAAGGACAGTCAAGTGTTTATCTTCAAGTACTCAACCATAGAAATAAATGGCTTGTTTGTTGTCTGCTTAGAATGGCTGCACATATGGTTCAGAACGTGGCATATTTCATCATGATCATTTGAGGATACCATACTTTGTCATTTTTATGAATGGTTTGTTTCTCTCTGGGTATTATTGTAATTTGTTTGCTTTTTCAAAGATTTGTTGATTTGTTTTTTTCTTCATTTGTATCATGTGAAGTGGTGGGTCACCTGTCACTGTTATGAAAAGCCTTAGGTGGAAACTTTGATACCAATTAAAGGCAGTGGATACTTTGGGTAATTACTCAAGAAATAAATTACCATACAAAGTTATTTGGTAAGGAGCGCCTCAGAGCTGCTGATAGTATAAAACATTGTGAGAAACGACTCTGTCTAAAGTAATGTAGTTTTTGAGAAAGAGTGTTTGAAAGCACACAATTCTATGCAACAAGGGTGTTGTTTTTTTTCATTAATTTTTTGCAATTTCGATTCCAATTGAGCTCAAATTTTTACAGGCTTGTTATGTTATGCATGTTGGGATACACCAAGTGAGGATACTAGTCTTTGACAATTACCAAAGTATCCCCTACCGCTAAAAACAATGTGTTCTGGCAGCATTTGATATATTTTCTCTTATGTCACATGTTTCATGACCACTTTCTAGCATCAGCAATCATTGAGTAGCCCAAACGTGCAGTTGATGTGCAATCATGTCAGAGAACGGTTCCCATCAGCACAACTCAAACAGCAACCATCAAAACCATGACATCAACTACAAGTACACTCCGCAGAAGCTGGATACACAGCAGAGACGTGACAGTGGTGATAATCACAAGATGATATCCATTGTTTTCTTGAGTTTAATTGTTGATCTTCTTGCGTTTACTATGATTCTACCGCTGCTTCCTTCACTTCTGGACTACTACGCACAACATGATAAGGTGATGTTTCCTGTCATATTTAAATTTGTATTACTATTATTTTGGAGAAAATAGAATTAGCTGTTGTTGCAAACTGCTTAACAACCAAAAGGACCTATGATATAAATGGACAAAATAGTTAACGGCCTGGCAATTCGACCCTGATGTTTCGAAGTAGCCGTTCGGCCTTGTAAGTTAGGCGATATCTCATAAAATGTTTTTTTTTTTTTTTAAAGCAGAGTCTTTCTCGAAGGCTAAACGACAAAGGGGGGTTTGAGGGAAGGGGCTGGTTATTATTATTATTTTTTATATATATTTTTTAATCTGCTCATTGCAGCCTGCCAACTAAAGAACGTTGCAGTAAAAGTTAGGTAGTAAGAGGTCTGATACTTTATAGCCTTGTCCAAGGCAGTCGCACTATTCACAGAAAATGATTTGTGATGCACTGCTAAGTTTGCTTCCAGCAGTTCGTTTCTAGTAGTAAAGCATTGTCAGTCCACCCTGTCCGGCTACAGATGCCTGCCAGTCCCAGTATACTGCTTGGGAACCCTCATGTTTGATGGGCTTACACACGGGGCCCTTGTGGGGGTCTTTCACACAATGGAACAATAGACCCCACAAAGTTTGTCTAAGTTGTTCAACTTGGACCCCACAGAGGAGTTCTTGAGAAAAGGGAATAATAGAACACCCATAGCAGGACCCCCACAAACCCAACCCTTAAGTTTGTGTGCACAAGTGTGTACACATAGTCAGTACAATCACCTTGTACATACTGTAAACTTCTGTTTCTGGGCTTAGTCTATTTATTTTAATTAAGTGTTAAGGTGTACTCTCAATTATATTATGATAAAATATTGACATGAATGTATTTTATTATTAACCTGGGCCCAATTTTATAGAGCTGCTTTAAAGCACAAAAAGTAGCTAAGCACAAAAAAAAATGCTTACTAGAATAAGGTTACCAGCGAAAATATCATTCCACATGTGTAATCTGTGACTGGTATCCTGCTCATTTTCACTTAGCAGAAATTTGTTAAGCACTATTTGCTGCTTAAGCAGCTCTGTGAAACTGGGCCCTGGCGATAAACGTGTACTCTGGGATATCTATGCAGTATCTTGTCTTTCAACCATTCATTCTTTGTAAATAAAACTTGTCATTTCTTTATTCTACAATAGGGTGGATTGTTGCCGGAGTTACAGTCAAAGATTGATGGATTTCGAGATTTACTTGGAATTCCAGACACACAGAAGTACAACTCTGTTTTATTTGGTGGTAAGTTATCAAGTAGAATTAGGACGCGGCTACAATGTGTTCGAGCTGCAGCCATGTAAGGGTACCTTTGGCAGCCAGCCACATCGACCCATATATGATCACGGAACACAGTCAGAGATGAAAAGTGTTTGATTTTTCCGGAGGGAAGAAAACCGGAGAGCCGGAGAAAAAACCCTCATGGCATAGGAGAGAACCAACGCACAACTTTACTCTTGACCCCAGTCGGGAATCGAACCAAGACCACATTGGTGAGAGGCGAGTGCTTTACGCACTAACCATTCATGGCCACCCAAACTAGAGACAACTCTATTCTTGACCCTAGTGGGGAATTGAACCAAGACCACATTGGTGAGAGGCGAGTGCTTTAGGCACTAACCATTCATGGCCACCCAAACTAGAGACAACTCTACTCTTGACCCCAGTCGGGAATCGAACCAAGACCACATTGGTGAGAGGCGAGTGCTTTACGCACTAGCCATTCTTGGCCACCCAAACTAGAGAAATTTACCTCGACTATGCATTTATGAATAATGAAATATTGTTTTTGTTTGTTTGATTCAGGTGTGATTGGATCCTTGTTTTCATTCTTACAATACATTGCAAGTCCGGTTATTGGAGCAGCATCAGATGTGTACGGCAGAAGACCCCTAATGCTACTTACAATGGTATTATGATATCAATATCACAATCGATATGTTCACCTTATTACTCAGTATTCAATTAAACCAATTCTACACTCACTAATATTAGTGCATTAAAGGCTGTGGATACTTTGGTAAGAAATATGTTACCATAACAACTTACTTGGAGCACCTGAGAGCTGCTAATAGTATAAAACGTTGTGAGAAAGAACTCCCTCTGTAGAATGTAGTTTTTGAGGAAGCGGTAATTTCTCACTGAAATATTTGAATCTGAGAAATGAAGTCTTTCTCAGGCATTTGGAAGCACACAGTTCCATGCAACAAGGGTGTTTTTTCTTTCATTATTTTCTTGCGACTTCAATGACCAAATTAAGCCTAAACTTTTACAGGTTTGTTATTTTATGTATATTTTGAGATGCACCAAGTGAGGATACTAGTCTTTGACAATTACCAGAAGTATATCCTGCCTTTTAAAATGTCTTGCCAATCAGAGAGGATCGTCCTCCTGCTTGTTCTGATTGGTGCAGTGTATATAATTCCCACTTGAAGTCATACAGTGTAGAGTTGGCCATCTTTATGGGCAATGATCATAAGATTAAAACGCACATCTATGCGTTTCACGTAAATACTGCATGCAGCACACAGGAAGTTTATCAAAGTCCTTGCCTAATTGGTCAGTTAATGACTTGGCTACTTAGCAAAGTTAGAATGCTTGACATGGGTCAAGGCCAAAACCCAAAATGCCTGTCAAGATGGCTTCTTTTGTGAATCTATATTGGTCTTTTGAAGAGTACTTTCACTAACTTTCAGTTTCCGAGAAGTCCTTCAAAACAAACATGTCGTACAGACTGTTGAATTTTATATCAACTGAGATGAAAACAATGGGTAGCGGTCAGATGTGTGGTTAGGAAGTTAAACAATGTATGTATTTCATCCTCATAGGCTTCCTAGAAATCACAGCATTTCTAACACGTATTTTTATATATTCAATTATTTTCCCAGACTGGTATCACTCTCTCCTACTGCATTTGGGCCGTCTCACATAACTTCACGTTATTCGTGATTGCGCGCATCATCGGTGGAATTAGCAAAGGGAACGTCAGTCTCAGTACAACCATCGTTACTGATGTTTCCACGGCAACAACAAGAGGCAAGGGAATGGTAAGTGCAGATGTACAACTCAAAGTTAGCTTGGAGAACCAAATAAGAACCAAATAAGAACCAGATTAGAACCAGATAAGAACCAAATAAGAAGCAATTAAGAACCAAATAAGTACCAAATAAGAACCAAATAAGAAGCAATTAAGAACCAGATTAGAACCAGATTAGAACCAAATAAGAATCAGACTGACAAACTGAGCATTAATAACATGTAGGGCCAATGATTCCGCGAATTCCGTCCGTTTTCCGCAATCGCGGAAAATCATTGGCCCTACATATGACTACATTCTGATCACAGTGTTCTCCCTTAAAAGTGGTCCGCTGGCCAAATGCCGGTTTAAACACCTGAGGACCAGTCACAATTCTCTCCAAGCTGCTCAGCTGGCTTGTTCAGTGTTAGAAAGCATCCCTGTTTCATTTGAAATATGGACTAGTGACGGACTAGTGACGGACTAGTGAAATGACAAGTATCTGGTCCTGCTGGCCAGTCACTTTAAGGATAAGTGCAAACCCTGGATTAGCTCAAAGACTAACTTGAACTTAGTTAACAAAAGTATTCTGTATAGATTCATGTGAGATCGGGGAAACTGATGCAAAATACGCAATGTAAGCTTATAATAATGTATGTTTTGCTTCTTGAAAAACTGAAGTCAGCGATGATATTATATTAAAATAAAAGCAAGGTGGACTATTGTATTGTAGGATTTCTCACATTAGGACAGATTTTCAAACATTGTTACTGTGGTTCTTAGGAGGGTGTGCTGTTCAAGTAGAAGGTGCTAGTCTTGGTGAGACTGGCAGTTCTATTGATGGAACTCTTTCAAAAACCTAAGAGCTTCATACATGTAGTTGATGCACGCCATGCAATCCCCAGTTGTTGTCTGTGATCATTCAAACCACCTGTTTCGTCTCTTGACAGGCACTGATTGGTATTGCTTTCTCTATTGGATTCATCATGGGACCAATGATTGGAGCTTACTTTGCGATGTCATCAGGCGGTAAAGCAGAAGCTCTTTACTTCAAACCAGCCTTGTTTGCAATCACTCTGGCTGCCGCTGACATCATCTTTATCTTCTTCTTCTTCAAAGAGACATTGCCAAGACATAGGAGAGTGAGTTAAACATTAAAGTACTGATCCCTGCTTGGCAATCCCCGCTCTTTACTAAATCTCTACCAACTTCCGATTAGGAGACAACCTGTTTATAAAGCAGGTGCCTTGATTGACTCTGTAAACATGTCATTATAAAACTGACTGAATTCATCAATAATACTCTCTGTTTCTTGTGGTATCATGCCACTGTAGTTTCAAAATATGAAACGAAATCTGATTCAGATTTTATGAGATTATACGATGCAGATACACAAACTTTGAGCGAGTATTCTGTTAGTGACCCGTGGCATCTGCCAATAAAGAACTATGTATTACTAAAAAGCTTGAGGTTTTGTCTTTCCTTCATCTTGGCTTTTCGACTTTCTTAATACAGGCAACATCATTTGGCAGTAGCTTCAAGGAGGCCCAGGATCTGATCAATCCCATCTCATTATTCCTCTTCTCAGCTGTCAAGAATATTAAACCATCAGGTCAGTTTCATTTCAGTATCTACGGCGGCTGTGTAGACAGCGTACTAAAGTTACACCTGAAATGGTTTGACTTTATGAGCAGCAGGTCGTAAATTTGTTTTTACCTAGTGCTCTGACAGCATTGAGTTCAACCTGGTCTGGTTTATCTTCAGTTTTAAGAGATCAAACAGTAACGTGACCTATACACTGACATCTTGTTCATACCAAAAATGGTAAAATATATATAATGAACAATTGACAAGCCCAGAGATTTTTAGACATGTTGGGATAGGTAGTCTTTCTGTCTACCTCAAAACCTAAGGTATTGGCAGCGCATTAATTAAACGCAATCTTCAATCCACTCACTGACCATAAGTTTGTTTAATGGTGAGTTGATTTTCACTTTGGCTGACCATAGACCGACATGGCTGAAAATATAACTATATTCGCTGCTTCCTGCATACAAATTTGTTAACAACAAATACACAATCGAATCAGAGATATTTTGGTGAAAGCAGACCTTACATTACATGTAAATAGAGGTGAGCAAGAAGTGAAAGGGCAAATGAAGACGTGCACTCCAGTACGCCTGTTCTTTGATCAGTATATTGTGTGACATAATGATCCCAGAGGTCATGACGGTGGTGGGTCATCTGGGCGCAATTTCATAGAGCTGCTTAAGCAGAGAATTAAGCTTAGCAACTTTCTACTAAGCACAAACCAGCAGGCTACCATTCACAGATTGTACATGCGACATGGTACTTTGGCTGGTAACCTTGTTCTAAGAAGCATAATTTTGTTGTACTTAGCTACTGTTTGTGCTTAAGCAGCTCAATGAAATTGGGCCCTGTTGTGAGTTAAACCAGAGGTGGTCAACTTTATTCTGTCCAATCACAGTAAGGATAAAAGATAATCCCAATGCAGTCTAAAGATGCACCCTCCTGCTCTAACTTTTCAGGGTTAAACCTGATTTGGTCTAACTTTAAAGACGTTCAGACGTTCAGACACACAGAGTTGAGCTCAATCAGGTTCCACCATAAATTAAATCAACTTAAAGTCCCTAAAGAGAGATATGACTGGTTTATACGGGATGGAGTTACCAAACTACTTAGGGTAATAACAAGAGTTTCATCCATCCTCTTTTTTTCCTTTCTAGACCAGAGGATGCTTCGTCTTCTAGGAGTTTGTTACTTCTTTTATCTCTTCTTATTCTCTGGCTTGGAGTTTACTCTGACATTTCTGGTTCACAGACGCTTCCAATATACAAGGTATAACCTACTGAATCTACCAAACTGCAATCTTCTCTCTTAACGCATTAAAAAGAATAGACCTAAAAAATACAGTGAAATGCTTCTTGATGTTGTTTTCAGGAAAATACTGTTGAACAAACATCAAACTGTGTTTTTTTTTAAGTTGAAGTTAATTCAACTTGTTAACAAAAATAGGCATTTGTTAGGCACATGAACATTGTATGAAAATACCTTACACTATTACTACCCTTGTTCATTGGGCCTTAGGCATTCCTGAAACCATCTCAACTCCTAAGGAGTATGCAGCACCGGCAGCCAATTTGGCGCACTGGTTGCTAATCATTCACCTCTACAATCTCTACCCTCATAGGTACCCATTTACTCCTGGGTGATGAGAAGCAATAATAGTTTGCCCACGAACACAAATGTCAGGACCGGGATTCGAACCCACACTATGATGACTGGACCATCAGAACCTGAGTTGGTTATTTGTTTTAATTAACATTCCCAATGTTTGATGTTTATTATCTGCTCTAAACTTGTTTTTTTGTTCTTGCCTCTCATTTTCCAGCATGCAACAGGGTAAAATGTTCGTTTTCATCGGCTTAATCATGGCTCTTGTACAAGGTAAGAGGTCATAGGGTCATAGGTCATAGATCATAGATCATGTAGTCTTTTCTCAAGCTCTATTTTCACGCTAATAATGAGAGTATTTGAGTGTAATTCCTTCGGTTTTGAATGTGTTTATGTGAAAGATAGGCAGATTAGCTATTTCCAGATGTGTATAAACAATTGTTGTGGAAGAAAAAACTCATAATCTCAGTTAAGAAAGTTTTGGGAAAACTTAACTTGAACATTTTGATATTCCTTATTCATTTATAAAATTACTTTTGTTGAATGAGTAACATTATTATTAAAAGTGATTTAATTTTGGGTTTTTTAAATATTTTTTTATTAACAGGTGGCTACCTGCGAAGAATACGCCCAGGAAAAGAGAAGAGAGTTGCAGTCACGGTCAGTCTAATCATAGTAACATCAAATGTTATGGAATCGATTTATGAAAAAACGGCATCAGACAAGAAATTGAATACTGTGATCTCATTAATAGGCTCTCCTAATCTTTAATTGATGTTAAATTTGCATCAGGGATAAAGAGTATTAATTGTGTTGTATCAGCACACTGATGTTTGTTAAACACTGCATGCTCAATACTTTCCTGAGTCAGGTGAAAAAAACACAAGCATATTTATACTCGGGGTGGGATTCGAACCCAAGACCTTTGCCATTTTATAGCTTGCCCAGGAGCTAGATGCTATTAGATATTCTATATTCTAGCGACAAGTATTATGGCTGTGTTTTTACTCACGGGGTTAGAGGCTGGGGGAGGGGGAACCACCAGCTACACGTTGCTTAACACACATCAGTGTTTTGGTAAAACAAAGGAATATTCCTAATCTTGTTCCAAAACTACTTTAAAAAATAGCAACATTGATAATAAGGATAATTCAAAGTGCATTGAATGCCCAACAGAAACCTGATAGTATTGAGTTTGAATAGACTGAGACTTTATCAGCACCTATTGCAATTGTGTTATCACGGTTCTGCCCAGGATTTCTTTAGTGGTGGAAAAATGTTTCCCTGGAAACCATTGCGAGTGGATCAGTTACACGGTAGATCATATAAATAGACTCAAATCAAAGAATACTCAAAATTAATGGCTTCGGATACATTTTTACCTGTAAATACCCAATTTTCCATTTCGTTGAAAACCTTTGGAAGGAAATTGCAAGTGTAATTTAAAAAAATTTAAATGTGTTGTGGTCGGAAACAGAGAAAAATTCTGCCAGTTGTGGTTGGGGAATCCTGAGTGCCGGGTGAGTTTGCCGGCACCGACCACTGTGGGCAGAACCCTGTGTTATAATATGAATGAAGATGTATTCCTTTCTTTGATGTTTCTAGGGTATGTTGATCCTCATACCAGTCTTTTCTCATCATTGGTTATGCAACATCTGTCTGGTTGTTCTACATTGGCCTTGCATTGTTCTCATTCGGTAGGTTGTTCAGGAGCTTTCTTATTATTTACAAAGTAATCACTAAATTGTTGTGTGCAAAAGTTTTCCAGAGAAAGGGCGTAAGTAATAATGGTGTGCATAATTAGACTTCAAGAAAACTGAGTGTGAAAAGTTGGATCAGTTTTCTGCCATTTATAGGTCATTTAGGAAGAATCAAGTCTGAATGGGAATGAAAAAAGCATGTTGTTTGGGTAATTCTAGTAACGGTAATTTCTATATTTTCTTGGTCAGGAGTGATTTGATTAAATACAACCTTCAGTTACTGGGGGACTTAAGTACTTTGTTGTGCCTGGAAGAAGGCTAGAGCCTCCACCTTGTCTTCAGGCACATGATGAAATGATCTAAAAGAACACAATTTGATTTTCGATCCAATTCATATTGCATTACCTCAAAGAGATTATGTAGAACCATAATTTTGTTTGATCTGACCCTAAATAAAAAATGTTCAGATATTTCTCATCTTGATATTTTTAGCTAGAATGAATTGCTGACCTTATCATGTGTGTTATCATTTGCCTAATTAACAGCTGCTGGTACCGTGGTGTCCTGTTTGACAACTATAGTGTCTGTCTATGGTAAGTGATTCAGTCTAAACAGTAGTCTCCCGAATTCCTAAATCTACTCCACGGCAGTAGAATAAAATAGCAAACAAGTTCTCAAAGAACAAATCTATACAGCATAGTAGATATATACAAATGGTGTAACTGCTAACAGAATATACAAGGTTCTTAGAGCTGTTTTGGTGGACTGATGGTCAGCCAATGTATAGAAAGTTTTCTCTTTGAATGATATTTATAAGAAAAATATAACTAAGAAAAAACACAGTTTGTGATTGCCCCATTGCAACACACCATTGGAGTCTTGATCAAGAAGTTGAGTTTTTATTGATGGCAGGGTTTTAAAACTTCCTAAAATACTTGACTATCATTCCAAGAGAAATCAACCCTGATTATAATCATTCTTGTCCTTAGACTTGTGGACAAGTCGTTAATGTTTGTCGCGGCTGATGATGGTCGAGTTGTGCTGCATAATTATAGTCGAGTCGCTGTGCATATTTGCTATAGCGTCCTCCCCTCCCCCCTGATCGAAGACTGCTCTCGCGAGATCACTGCTCTCGTGCCAGGCTGCTGGCTCCCGACTATCCCCCCATGACCGAAGCTGTGAGAGCAGTAGTCTCGCGGGGGGCCAGCAGTCTCGCGAGAACATCGCCCATGTCGCGAGATTCGCGGAGAGAGTCGGAACGCTATCACCGCGACAAACATTTAACGACTTGTCCACAAGTCTAACTTGTCCTGTAATTATTGTTGTTGTTATTTGTTTATTGTTATTACTTTCTGTTTCTAGGTTCAGCCGATCAAAAGGGAACTATTATGGGTATCTTTAGATCCTTGGGAGCATTGGCTCGAGCATTGGGACCGATCTTCGCATCTATGTGTGAGTCTTATTTCTAAACTACAGTTAATTGTTAAATAAATGTTAAGAAGACGATCCGCTGACTGGAAAAGATGTAAAGAAAAATCAGAAAGTGACTGAAAAGATGTAAAGAGAAATCAGAAAGTGACTGAAAAGATGTAAAGAGAAATCAGAAAGTGACTGAAAAGATGTAAAGAAAAATCAGAAAGTGACTGAAAAGATGTAAAGAGAAATCAGAAAGTGACTGAAAAGATGTAAAGAGAAATCAGAAAGTGACTGAAAAGATGTAAAGAGAAATCAGAAAGTGACTGAAAAGATGTAAAGAAAAATCAGAAAGTGACTGAAAAGATGTAAAGAGAAATCAGAAAGTGACTGAAAAGATGTAAAGAGAAATCAGAAAGTGACTGAAAAGATGTAAAGAGAAATCAGAAAGTGTCTGAAAAGATGTAAAGAGAAATCAGAAAGTGTCTGAAAAGATGTAAAGAGAAATCAGAAAGTGACTGAAAAGATGTAAAGAGAAATTTAGAAAGTGACTGAAAAGATGTAAAGAGAAATCAGAAAGTGACTGAAAAGATGTAAAGAGAAATTTAGAAAGTGTCTGAAAAGATGTAAAGAGAAATCAGAAAGTGTCTGAAAAGATGTAAAGAGAAATCAGAAAGTGACTGAAAAGATGTAAAGAGAAATTTAGAAAGTGACTGAAAAGATGTAAAGAGAAATCAGAAAGTGACTGAAAAGATGTAAAGAGAAATTTAGAAAGTGTCTGAAAAGATGTAAAGAGAAATCAGAAAGTGTCTGAAAAGATGTAAAGAGAAATCAGAAAGTGTCTGAAAAGATGTAAAGAGAAATTTAGAAAGTGTCTGAAAAGATGTAAAGAGAAATCAGAAAGTGTCTGAAAAGATGTAAAGAGAAATCAGAAAGTGTCTGAAAAGATGTAAAGAAAAATCAGAAAGTGACTGAAAAGATGTAAAGAGAAATCAGAAAGTGACTGAAAAGATGTAAAGAGAAATCAGAAAGTGTTTGAAAAGATGTAAAGAGAAATCAGAAAGTGACTGAAAAGATGTAAAGAGAAATCAGAAAGTGTTTGAAAAGATGTAAAGAGAAATCAGAAAGTGACTGAAAAGATGTAAAGAGAAATCAGAAAGTGACTGAAAAGATGTAAAGAGAAATCAGAAAGTGTTTGAAAAGATGTAAAGAGAAATCAGAAAGTGACTGAAAAGATGTAAAGAGAAATCAGAAAGTGACTGAAAAGATGTAAAGAGAAATCAGAAAGTGACTGAAAAGATGTAAAGAGAAATCAGAAAGTGACTGAAAAGATGTAAAGAGAAATCAGAAAGTGTCTGAAAAGATGTAAAGAGAAATCAGAAAGTGTCTGAAAAGATGTAAAGAGAAATTTAGAAAGTGTCTGAAAAGATGTAAAGAGAAATCAGAAAGTGTCTGAAAAGATGTAAAGAGAAATCAGAAAGTGTCTGAAAAGATGTAAAGAAAAATCAGAAAGTGACTGAAAAGATGTAAAGAGAAATCAGAAAGTGACTGAAAAGATGTAAAGAGAAATCAGAAAGTGTTTGAAAAGATGTAAAGAGAAATCAGAAAGTGACTGAAAAGATGTAAAGAGAAATCAGAAAGTGTTTGAAAAGATGTAAAGAGAAATCAGAAAGTGACTGAAAAGATGTAAAGAGAAATCAGAAAGTGACTGAAAAGATGTAAAGAGAAATCAGAAAGTGTTTGAAAAGATGTAAAGAGAAATCAGAAAGTGACTGAAAAGATGTAAAGAGAAATCAGAAAGTGACTGAAAAGATGTAAAGAGAAATCAGAAAGTGACTGAAAAGATGTAAAAGAAATCAGAAAGTGACTGAAATAACTAATTTACAGACGTCTCAAAGTGCCTATTATTATTTATTTTCAGACAGGTTTTTGAAGTTTTTGAATTATGAGACCCATTGTATTGTTTACTGGTGCTGTTTACAAAGTATGTAACATTTATACTAAATAAGTTGTTTCATTTTCTATTTGTTTTAGGGTTCTGGAGTATGGGTCCAGCCATCTGCTACTTACTGGGCGGAGTTATGCTAATATTCCCCCTCATTGGAATGAGTCTGGTAGTCCCACAAAAGGTGATGGAAGCCTAAAGCAATACATATGCATAATATGTAAATATATGAATATTCAACCTTGCCCATTCCAAGTGGGCAGATTATTTTACATATTGCTTAGTATGTCTGTGGAAACTGTTGAAGAACTTCATAATATTCTATGCCTTGTTTGGTCACAAATTTTTTTTTGGTGGAGGTTAAAATATATAAATATTTTTAAGGTTCATTTTGTACAAGTAAAAAGGATGAATTAGTGTGTTGGGGTCACATGATGTAAACGTAGCCGTTGATTCGGAATTGGTTGTACGAGTATAGTTGATTTTTCTACTGGTATCTGTTAGTGTGTTATAAGATAAGGCTTAAAGAGATGTGCAAAGGTCAAATTCAGTTTTGTGAAGCTCTCATTTTCCAAAAGATAGAGTCTTTATGAAAGTGGACGAAAAATTGCGTCTCTAACCATACATTAAAATGGTATTAAATACCATTGTATTTGATACTTTTCTAGTGCAAATTTGTAAAATCCAAAAAGATTCAATGATGTCACATTTCAAATATTATGGTTCTGGACATTTTTATTCTGGGAATCTTTTACTTCATTCCTGAATTTCCATGATAATCAAAACGACGCTGAATTTGACCTTTAGACTAACAAAACATTCCTATGTGGAAGGTATAGACCCAATTATTGTTGACGTCTAGTGGCGTCAAATTTCTGTCTTGAAGAGTATCAAATAAAATGGCACTTTAAATAATTTCAATGTGAGGTTAGAGACTAATTTGTTTTTCCAATTTCAGATATGAACTCCGTCAATTGGAAAATGAGTACATCCAAAAACTGAGTTTTAATTTTATTTGCAATTCACTTTTAGTTGTTCACATGACTAGTTTGGAGTATTTATCAACTTTGAAGACCTCAGAGCTGTAGATAAATGCCTCTGTTCTTCTGCGTAAAGATAATTTGAAAACAACATTTTTACAAAGGAAACGTCACCTTGGCCTTGTAAAAGAAAACTTGTAGGTTTTTATGCAGCAGTAAACTCTTATGATTGCAGCTTGACGAAACATTTATTTTGTTTAAGTGTAAAAACTGCAGCTATTAAGGTTCACCAGTCAGGGATGTGTGTATTTAATGTTGGCAAAACAGAAAACAGTTTATATGAGGGTTATGTTTATTTGAGATTCTATCGAAATCATACATTAGTACTTTTGAGAATAACAAGGTAGTTTTTTCCACTTTAAGAGATATTTATTGAACAATTAGCTGAAAATGACTTGACCCTAGCAGTGACTTGAGTGACATAGGTGTAATGGAGGCTATGTCGTCTTGATCAAAGCAGGCCTGTGGCTGCACATTGAATTACGACATTTAACCCAGTTACTGCATGCTCCTGCTCTCCATAAATATGATATGGAGGGAGGGCGTGTGCGTGCAGTAGCTAGGTGAGAATTCATAATTCCATGTATAGTGACATGCCTGCTTTGATCATGACGACAAAGCCCCTTTTAAGCTGTAAGAGACTACGTTTTGTAAAACTTCATTTGACAATTCTAAAAACAATGGCTGCAGTCAAGGTATACACTAGTGCAAAGCTGACTTCCCAAACTTTATTTTGGTCACATCTGAACTTTGAAAAAGATTCTTTGAAGTTCTCTGTGTGTTTTGTAACCCCCCCAAAATGTGTTATTGGCTGAAAATTCGGCTGATTTGATAATCGTGTGACACTGCTAGGGTGAAAGCTCCGCAGTAGCATTTTTCTAGCACTTTTTTTGAGCTGGGATTTTGTGTAGTATATTTCAGACATCATGTAATTCCAAAAAGTAATATTGTTAATTATCAAGTTAAAGTGCACTTTGTTTAGAATTATAGTAAGTTTGATAATTCTAAAAGCTGTAAGTATTTTTTACGAAGTGGATAATTGAATCTGTGAATAATGAATAGTCACTCTGTAAAACCAGCAGTCCTACTAAATTGTGTTAACTACTATCATTACATTAAAGTGATCAAAATAAACAGATGTTTTACTCTCTTGTGATTAAAACACTTTATAATACACAAACAGTAATTGTAATTTGTTCTTATTGTTGTTCGTTAAAGCAAACACTAGGGGGGACCAAACATCTTATTACAGCCCGACCCCCAACCCCTTTTGCTTTTGTTTTTTAACATTTATTTTGTATTTATTTGTCGTTGTTTATTATTTTATACATATATTTGTTTTCTTCTTTCTCTTAAGGTACTAGGTAGGTTAATTGTTTAAATATTTGGCAACAAAGGGACATATCTTGCCCCAAATCAACAGTTTCCAAACTACCGCTCCGCCCCCGCCCCCCGCCCCCCGCCCCGCCCTCCCCTCGCCCGCCCCGCCCTCCCCTCGCCCCCGTACAGTCAAAAACGTACACAGTGACAGACGCCAAACAATCATTACCTACCTGGAGAGGGCGCCCTATAACAACAACAGTCGTGCTGCAGGTGCAATGATGGCGGAAAGCCCAGCATGGTGTTCTGACATCGATGGAGTTTTACTCGATATATCAGGTGTTTTGTACGACAGCGGCGGTGAAGGTGATGGTACACCAATACCAGGATCCATTGATGCTGTTAATAGGTTAATATGATGCACCGTTTCATCCCAGTTTGTCACATTTCAGTGTTTTAGTTGCAGGGTAGTGTGTGTATGTAGTTAGTTTTCTTTCTCTAGACTATAGTTTCCCAGAGCAGAGCTATGTCGTGTATACTGTAAAGACTGTAGTGTATGACACTTTACTGCATGTATTATAAAGCCTACACTACTATCAATGTCTACCACAACAATAAATGTGCGTTTGAGTTAGGGTTAGAGTAAGGAACATACACTTGTTTTGTAGTAGGACTAGAGTATGGGAGCATGGATGGTGTGCAACTACTCCTAGAATTATGAGGTTCCATGAACCTCATAGAGGTCCATGTACAAACTACAATACAAAACTTTTTTTCATTTACGTTTCTGCACCTGGAGTTCTCATTTGAAATCGGATCTCGCCAAAATTAGGCTCTACGTGTTCCTTGGAATCTCATTGAGCGTTGCATGGGTCAAGAAAATCCACTCCGCAAATTTAAAATTGTTAAAAAGCAATAAATTCTTACCGTCATTCCCAGTCCTCTTCAAACAGTGTGAGTGTTATAACAAATATGGCGCTTGCTGCGCTCGCAAAGGTCTACCGAACAAACTGGTACTCCGCGCGCAGCAACGCTGGTCCCGGCAACTGTAGGTTGGTTTTGTACACACATCATGTGACTCCAGCGCCATATTTGTTATATAACAAATATGGCGCTGGAGTCACATGATGTGTGTACAAAACCAACCTACAGTTGCCGGGACCAGCGTTGCTGCGCGCGGAGTACCAGTTTGTTCGGTAGACCTTTGCGAGCGCAGCAAGCGCCATATTTGTTATAACACTCACACTGTTTGAAGAGGACTGGGAATGACGGTAAGAATTTATTGCTTTTTAGCAATTTTAAATTTGCGGAGTGGATTTTCTTGACCCATGCAACGCTCAATGAGATTCCAAGGAACACGTAGAGCCTAATTTTGGCGAGATCCGATTTCAAATGAGAACTCCAGGTGCAGAAACGTAAATGAAAAAAAGTTTTGTATTGTAGTTTGTACATGGACCTCTATGAGGTTCATGGAACCTCATAATTCTAGGAGTAGTGTGCAACTATTTTGGTCATAAAGCCACATGAGATGACATAAATCATGTAAATATCCACTCTGCTGTCTGCGATAATGGTAACCCTCCATCCTCAGTCGCAGACTGGAGGGTTACGATACAACTAAAGTAAGAAATCACTGTATGTGCAATTTCTGTCATTTTTGTCAGACTAGAGTAGTGACAAGATTTGCCAAATTGCTTACACTTTCAAAAATCTTGACACACATTCTTTTGTAAATGAGTTTTGTAAATTATCTGTGCAGTTTTGTAAATTATCTTCAAGCAGGTTTGAATCTTTGATTCTGATTGGTCGATCCATAGCAACAAGGAGTGTGATATAAACCGATTTCGCACGGCTCATATCACACTCTGCGTATTGCTCTGATTTTATAAACTCTCTGTATTGCGCTATTCTAAGCTATACGCAAAAAGTACAACTACAGACGTCAATGTAAGTTCAAAAGTGGCCCATTTGGCACTTTTTCTATGTGTACAGCGGTGCGCCATCCGTCTTTTTTGCGTGTCAAGTTTGCTTGAAGATTAATTCTTTATCACACGCACGCTCGTGGAATACGAAAAAATATCCATTTCGGCCTCTGGTCTCCCTGGATAAGGTACGCAGAAGCGCTTTATTTTCCGTATTTCATTCGCACTTTTGTGATAACTTATAGTATTACACTGTTGTTGCCATGTATCAACCAATCAGAATCAAGGATTCAAGTTTGCTTGAACATGCTGAGTTGTACTTGTTTAATTCTATTTAAATGTATGTGTAGGTTGATTTAATATGAAACATCATAATTATTTTTGAATTTTCTTTATTATCTTTGTTCAGATTGAAAGCATCGCCTCTGAAGGTGAGATTTTGTACCAATGAGACACAATGCACTCGTCAGTATCTTGCAGACAAACTTGTAAGATTAGGATTTCAGATCAGCTTAGATGAAATCTTCTCTCCAGCTCCTGCAGCGTGTCAAGTCATCAGAAAGAAATCTTTACATCCCTACCTTCTCATTCATCCAGGTTTGTATCTTCACTAACTCTTAGGGAGGTGGGGAGGGAACCATCCCTACCTTCTCATTCATCCAGGTTTGTATCTTCACTAACTCTTAGGGAGGTGGGGAGGGAACCATCCCTACCTTCTTATTCATCCAGGTTTGTATCTTCACTAACTCTTAGGGAGGTAGGGAGGGAACCATCCCTACCTTCTCATTCTTCTAGGTTTGTATCTTCACTAACTCTTAGGGAGGAGGGAAGGGAACCATCCCTACCTTCTCATTCATCCAGGTTTGTATCTTCACTAACTCTTAGGGAGGTGGGGAGGGAACCATCCCTACCTTCTTATTCATCCAGGTTTGTATCTTCACTAACTCTTAGGGAGGTAGGGAGGGAACCATCCCTACCTTCTCATTCATCCAGGTTTGTATCTTCACTAACTCTTAGGGAGGTAGGGAGGGAACCATCCCTACCTTCTCATTCATCCAGGTTTGTATCTTCACTAACTCTTAGGGAGGTGGGGAGGGAACCATCCCTACCTTCTTATCCATCCAGGTTTGTATCTTCACTAACTCTTAGGGAGGTAGGGAGGGAACCATCCCTACCTTCTCATTCATCCAGGTTTGTATCTTCACTAACTCTTGGGAAGGTGGGGAAGAACTATCCAGGGTGTTTATGGACTTGTCTGAATCCTAGTCCAAGATAGATGCCAGTGTACAATGTTGTATAAAACAGCTCACCAGTAGCCTCTTGACCCATCGCACAATGCGCAGCGCATTTTGCACAGGCCTATCCTGTCCGCCATTTTGGGAGTCAAAATGTACTCCAGAATTTTACTCCCTAATTGGTGGAAGTGGTAGACTCACATTTCATGTTGTGCAAGGGATCAATAATGGATACTGTCTAGTTTATCTCTTAGATTTCCATCTCTACTTCCTAGCAAATTTCATTTTTCAGAATAATACTATTCTACTATGAACTGACATCTACGGAGCTCTGGAAGTGCCGTCCAACTTATCGAGATCCTGAGATAATTTATTGCAGGATGATGACATCATAAACGTAAGATGACGACATCCTGAAAGTAGAAAGTCGTCTTCCCAAGATAATTTATCTTGTGTTCTCAACATGTTATCATCCACTGATGAATTATCTTAAAAACAAAACATCTTTGTGAATAGATGTCTACGGAGCTCTGGAAGTGCCATTGGACATGTTGACATGCTCAGATAAATTTTAATCGGGAAGACGACATCTCACTTGAGGATGTCGTCATCCCGAGATAAATCATCTCAAGATGTCGTCATCTTACGTTGATGATGTCATCATCCTGCAGTAAATTATCTCAGGATCTCAACATGTCGGATGACACTTCCAGAGCTCCGTAGACATCTATTCACAAAGATGTTTTGTTTTTATTATAAAATTTGGTTTCCACATGTCATAAATTCTGAACCAGTTTATAAATGTCTATCCTTAGATGCAGTACCAGACTTCGCTGAGTTTGATTTGACGTTACCGCCAGACTGTGTTGTGATTGGAGATGCTGCCGACGCGTTTACCTATGATAATATGAACAAGGCTTTCCGTGTTTTGATCAGCCAAGAAAACCCTCTTTTGATCTCCATGGGAAAGGGGTATGTCAATAAATGTTGGAGGAACAAAATAGACTGTACAACATTGGGTACTAGACAGACTGTAGGCCTACAACAATGGGTACCAGACAAACTGCTTCAAACAAATAAAAAGAAACTATAAATAAATAGTAAACTTGCGGGTACAACCATGTGTAAATCTCTTTTGTGGGAGTGTTGGCTCTGAAAAGAGCCGGTGTGGTCTCGACGTTTCAAACAGTATACTCTGCTCGTCTAAACTGTTCGAAACGTCAAGACCACACCGGCTCTTTTCAGAGCCAACACTCCCACAAAAGAGTTTTACACATGGTTGTACCCGCAAGTTTTACTATTTATTTATAGTTTCTTCTTATTTTTCCACACCATGCAAAGCTTCAAACAATACAGACTGTACAAACATTTGGTAGTAGACCGATGGTAAACCATTGTGTAGTTGGTAAAAACTTGATCTCCCAATCAGATTATCAGTGTTTAAAAAGTGAACTCTTGTCTGAGGATTTCTTCTTAAGTGGGGGCTGTCTTCATGATCAAAGCAGAGTTGTAGCACATGGAATTATGAGCTCTAACCCAGTTACTGCATAATATGGTAATTACAGTCACTCTTTGTGATGTGACTGATGATCATGACAACAGTCCACCTTTAAAGAAACATTTAAATCAAATCATGAAGGGTTTAGTCCAGCACAACAGAATCTAGCCATATTTCAGCTATTTGCTACCCCACCCCACCCATTCCACCCCCCTCCTCAGGATCATGTCCTGTCATTTTCTGCCCCACTCCTAAGGGGAAAAAAGCTTCAATAATCTTTGTTTGGATCCATCCTTAGTCTTAAAACCCCGACCAGAACCTTGTTTTTTTTACTTACCTTATGGTGTACTTTGTAGCTTACTTACTCGTATTATACATTTTTTTCTGTTTTAGACGTTACTACAAAGAGCAAGATGGTTTGAATATGGATGTTGGTGGCTTCATGGCAGCACTTGAGGTAAATTCGATGTCTAAGATGTACAAGTAAAAATATTAAACTTAAGGCAAACACAAATAACTGAAAAGGTGAACATTTTTGATTTAGATCAGAACATAAATTTTGGACTCTCGTCTTCATTGAGAATACACAGGAATTCGTACAATTTGTTAAAACTACTTGTTTTGAGCCTACTCCTCTCCCTTAGTAGAAATGACCTTTTTACTTGTACTAGTTTGATTGTTATCATGTTTTGATCTTCCCTTTGTTTGATATGTAATATCACCTTTTGTTCGTTGTCCTTTAGTTTCTAGTAACCTCTAATGTACTTATGTATTGATCTATCAGTACTTGCATTAATGTTCAATAGAAGATGTATGTCATTGTAATTACTGGAGTTGAACAAACGGAGTCTAAGAGCTCCACTCATAAGAGAGAAGAATTACCTGAGAGCTTCTTTGTAGATCTTGATAATGTTTGTGTTTGTGAAAACTGTGTCCTTATTGAAGACAAGATCACACGGGGTTCTCCAGATAACATTGATCACCGTGGCGACAATGACAAATTCATACATAAAACTCTTATACAATTACTGAGAGAAAAGAAACGGCAGCCAGTTTTGTTTTCTAGTTAAAAATTTGGCGTATATCCAGGGTTCAACCATCTTATTACAATATAGAAACAAATGTTCAACAGTTCCAGTGTCGGATTTACAGAAAGGACAGTCGACCCTATCTGTGATTTTCATGCGATTTAGTTTATCTCGAGTTTATCACGATTTAATATAAATAATGATTATATATAAGTAATGATTATTTACAAATAACGGTTTTATGTAAATAATGGTTATATATAAATAATGATTATTTATAAGTAACGGTTTTATATATATAATAATTATATATAAATAATGATTATTTATAAATAACGGTTTTATATAAATAATGATTATATATAAATAATGATTATTTATAAATAATGGTTTTATATATATAATGATTATATATAAATAATGATTATTTATTATTATAAACATTATTTATATATATTCAATATTCATATAAAACCGTTATTTTATATAATCATTATTTATAAATAACGGTTTTATATAAATAATGATTATATAAAATAACGGTTTTTATATGAATATTGAATATATATAAATAATGTTTATTTGTAAATAATGGTTTTATTTATTTATTTAAGATAATAACAGTATTGTTTCTTTGTCTTTAGTTTGCAACAGGATGCAAAGCAGAAGTAGTTGGCAAACCAGATCAAGGTTTCTTCCTTGGTGCTGTTCAGGACATGCAGGTCCCAGTAAATAAGGTACATAATCATTTCTGTTCTATATCTTCACCCTCCTTAATTATAAGCCATTTTGAGATATGGTGGACTCAATACTATGACACTATTAGGGTTGGGGTCAATTTGTCTGTATACACCAAACCAAAACATTGCACTCCTATGGTCCAACATATTTCAAAAATGCTTATGGGGAGAAAGACAATTTTTAAAAGAACTAATAATTGTAATTAAGAACAGTGTGGATGCACGTTTGTGGAAGCAGTGCTTTGAGCAAGTAACTTTGATTTGGATAACCAAAGCAAAGACAAAGCAGTCACAAAACTTGTCTTGTAAAATTCTCAATTTGCCCTTGGAAAAAAGTAGGAACATTTTTATGGAGAAAAAAGAGCTGACCTATTAATGTACACATAGTCTAGGTTTTGATTGACTTTTCTGGCTATTTAATCAAAATTTCTGTGACATTTCTGAGGGAAAAAGAATCAGAAATAAGTTTAAAGTCATGAAAGTGGGAAGAATATCACTCATTTAAAAGGAAAAGTTACCACATCAAAAATAGTATGAAGACAAATCACATCTGTTTAGTCTGGAATGATTCTCTTTCAATTTTACTCTGAAGAGCTTTCTTTCAAGACAACCATTTGAAAGATGAAAATTAACGACCAGGATTCTTCATGCTAAATTTGAATGATAAATTCATGTGGCCACTTGAAGATTGAAAGCACCTGTAATGCTTTTTTTTTATTTAAAGCCAATCATTTGTCTTAATGTTGGCCTAAATATTCCATTAGATACATGTAGCTGTTATCAATGTTCATATTGTTTAGCTCATTGTGTAAAGTTCATCCAATTTTTCATTATTTATTTTGCTTGCATAACCAATGTTTTGCAAAAGTAACAGATAACACACTCGATCTTTAACAACTTGCATAACAAATTTTGTACAAGTTTTTTTTTTGGCTAATGAGAACTGTTTGGCAAGTTAAATATCATGTGCAACCCTAAATGAGTTAGTGAGGGATTATGACACGATACAGAAAGTGGTGAACAACGAACTGTAGACACGGGACTACTGTAATACTAAGACTTGAAGAAATAAAATCATTCCTTTTGATGTTATAGGCAGTTATGATTGGAGATGATATATTGAATGATATCGGCGGAGCTCAAAGATCTGGAATGAAAGGAGTTCAAGTGAGGACAGGGAAGTTTAGGTAAGGAATTCAATTCCTCTATGATGCAAAACTTTCTTGATGGAATGATAGGACAATGACCTGTGCAGAAAGCAATTCATGTCTTTATAGGTTCTTATGTCTTGCTGGTGAATCTGACATATAGTGGGCAAGCATACAAAGTGTGGACCTGAGAACAGAAGAGGTCCACACATAGCAGGGTTTTGAAACACTATGTGGACTTACTCACAGTCCACACAGTGTTTTTTACCATTGTTGAAGAATATGTTTTTTTCTTAAGTAGACAGAACAAAGGAATGTCCACAGAGGGTACATAACACAGAGCTGTGTGGGCTTACAGAAGGCGCCCTTGTGGGGTCTTTTATACAATGGAACAATGGACCCCACAGAGGAGTTCTTTAAATTGGGGAATAATAATTAGAACTAGAGTAAGATTCACAAATGTCAAGGTCATTATGGCTAAACAAAAGAAATGTTGTCCGAGTGATAACTCAAGAAGGTCGTGGCATATCAACTCCAAACTTGATGTGTGGATTGGTCCTGTAATCCCCAAGAAGCCTATTGTTTTTTTGACCCCCATTAGGTCAAATGTCAAGGTCATTGTGGCTAAACAAAAGAAATGTTTTCCAAGTCCTGTTATGCACTATTATGATCTTGTTTCGGTTTTGTCAGACAAATGTTGGTGATAGAGAAATAATTTGTTCTAGGAATCATCAGAAGTGTTCTTGGCTTCAATATTTGTAATTTATTGAATTACTTTGTAATAACAGCGGTATTTGAATTTGATCTGTCCACAGACCCACCGATGAGAGCCAGTCTATAGTTACACCAGACGCATTTGTAGACAACTTGGCGCAAGCTGTTGACTTTATACTCAGGAAATGATTGATATGTTCTTATGTGCAGAATCTCTTGGTCAGCTGATGCAACCCCCACCCTGTAACACCAAGCCTCTTCCCTCCCCACCCTATAACACTAAGCCCCTTCCCCATCCCCACCCTATAACACCAAGGCACTTACCCCACTCCAACCCTATAACACCAAGCCCTCCCAACCCCCACCCTATAACACCAAGCCTTTTCCCCATCCCCACCCTATAACACCAAGGCACTTACCCCACTCCAACCCTATAACACCCAAGCCCCTTCCCCATCCCCACCCTATAACACCAAGGCACTTACCCACTCCAACCCTATAACACCCAAGCCCCTTCCCCCATCCCCACCCTATAACACCAAGCCCCTTCCCCCACTCCAACCCTATAACACCAAGCCCCTTCCCCCACTCCAACCCTATAACACCAAGGCACTTACCCCACTCCAACCCTATAACACCCAATCCCCTTCCCCCATCCCCACCCTATAACACCAAGGCACTTACCCCACTCCAACCCTATAACACCAAGCCCCTCCCAACCCCCACCTATAACACCAAGCCCCTCCCCCACTCCAACCCTATAACACCAAGGCACTTACCCACACTCCAACCCTATAACACCAAGCCCCTGCCCCACCCCACCCTATAACACCAAGCCTTTTCCACCATCCCCACCCTATAACACCAAGGCACTTACCCCACTCCAACCCTATAACACCAAGCCCCTTCCCCCATCCCCACCCTATAACACCAAGGCACTTACCCCACTCCAACCCTATAACACCAAGCCCCTGCCCCCAAGCCTTTTCCCCCATCCCCACCCTATAACACCAATCCCCTTCCCCCATCCCAACCCTATAACACCCAAGCCCCTTCCCCCATCCCAACCATATAACACCAAGGCACTTACCCCACTCCAACCCTATAACACCGAGCCCCTTCCTTAACCCCCACCCTATAACACCAAGCTTCAAGCTTACAGTTTTTGGACCCCCTAGGTCAAATGTCAAGGTCATTATGGTTCAATCAAAGGAAATGTTGTCAAAGCGATAACTTGAGAAGAATTGAGTTCAATCTCAGCGGAGTATTTGTGTTTGTCAACACACCATTCTTGTGTCTGATATTAGCTCAAACATTTCAACCTACTCATATTACTTTAACTTGTTACTTTAACTTGTATAATTGAAGAGTTTGTGCAGATTATTGAGGTGGTTTGTGTCTTGTAATAAAATAAACTTAATGCTAAGTATAGCGAGGAGTGTCCATTGTCTAATTGTTTCATCTACTTCTTGATTATAAGCAATATATACAACTTAAAAATTAGGTTAACAAAATTGAAAAAAAAGCACAAGGGGTAAGTCCAGCAATTTTATCAAATTTAAGCCCAAAATTGAAAAAAAGCACAAGGGGTAAGTCCAGCATTTTTATCAAATTTAAGCCCCAAAATTGAAAAAAAGCACAAGGGGTAAGTCCAGCAGTTTTATCAAATTTGGGCCAAAAATTGAAAAAGCACAAGGGGTAAGTCCAGCATTTTTATCAAATTTAAGCCCCAAAATTGAAAAAAAGCACAAGGGGTAAGTCCAGCAGTTTTATCAAATTTGGGCCAAAAATTGAAAAAAGCACAAGGGGTAAGTCCAGCATTTTTATCAAATTTAAGCCCAAAATTGAAAAAAAGCACAAGGGGTAAGTCCAGCATTTTTATCAAATTTAAGCCCAAAATTGAAAAAAAAGCACAAGGGGTAAGTCCAGCAGTTTTATCAAATTTGGGCCAAAAATTGAAAAAAATTACAAGGGGTAAGTCCAGCATTTTTATCAAATTTAAGCCCAAAATTGAAAAAAAGCACAAGGGGTAAGTCCAGCAGTTTTATCAAATTTGGGCCAAAAATTGAAAAAAGCACAAGGGGTAAGTCCAGCATTTTTATCAAATTTAAGCCCAAAATTGAAAAAAATTACAAGGGGTAAGTCCAGCATTTTTATCAAATTTAAGCCCAAAATTGAAAAAAAGCACAAGGGGTAAGTCCAGCAGTTTTATCAAATTTGGGCCAAAAATTGAAAAAAGCACAAGGGGTAAGTCCAGCATTTTTATCAAATTTAAGCCCAAAATTTAAAAAAAGCACAAGGGGTAAGTCCAGCATTTTTATCAAATTTGGGCCAAAAATTGAAAAAAGCACAAGGGGTAAGTCCAGCATTTTTATCAAATTTGGGCCAAAAATTGAAAAAAAGAACAAGGGGTAAGTCCAGCATTTTTATCAAATTTAAGCCCAAAATTGAAAAAAAGCACAAGGGGTAAGTCCAGCATTTTTATCAAATTTAAGCCCAAAATTGAAAAAAAGCACAAGGGGTAAGTCCAGCAGTTTTATCAAATTTAAGCCCAAAATTGAAAAAAAGCACAAGGAGTAAGTCCAGCATTTTTATCAAATTTAAGCCCAAAATTGAAAAAAAGCACAAGGGGTAAGTCCAGCATTTTTATCAAATTTGGGCCCAAAATTGAAAAAAGCACAAGGGGTAAGTCCAGCATTTTTATCAAATTTGGGCCCAAAATTGAAAAAAGCACAAGGGGTAAGTCCAGCATTTTTATCAAATTTAAGCCCCAAAATTGAAAAAAAGCACAAGGGGTAAGTCCAGCATTTTTTTTCAAATTTAAGCCCAAAATTGAAAAAAAACACAAGGGGTAAGTCCAGCATTTTTATCAAATTTGGGCCAAAAATTGAAAAAAGCACAAGGGGTAAGTCCAGCATTTTTATCAAATTTAAGCCCAAAATTGAAAAAAAGCACAAGGGGTAAGTCCAGCAGTTTTATCAAATTTAAGCCCAAAATTGAAAAAAAGCACAAGGAGTAAGTCCAGCATTTTTATCAAATTTAAGCCCAAAATTGAAAAAAAGCACAAGGGGTAAGTCCAGCATTTTTATCAAATTTGGGCCCAAAATTGAAAAAAGCACAAGGGGTAAGTCCAGCATTTTTATCAAATTTAAGCACAAAATTGAAAAAAAGTACAAGGGGTAAGTCCAGCATTTTTATCAAATTTAGGCCAAAAATTGAAAAAAAGCACAAGGGGTTACTCACAAGTTAGACACACTAAGACAATAATGTAAGGCGACAATTACATCACACAATTTTTCAACAAGGAATGACAAAACATGAAAACATATCTTATTTATTAACTCTTGAAAGAGAAAAAAAGATGATAACTGTATACAAAATGTAAAAACAATTCAACACTTAAGAACTTTACAATAAAATGAACGATCTTAGTCGAAACCAGTCTACAGTATTGGTCTTCTATATTTTGAATATAGTCATAAGGCACTTGAAAATGGACGGAATATCGGCAAACAAATGTAGGCAAAAACTTTATTTTACATATAAAAATAAATAATTCACAAATGAAATATACACACAGCAATCATTAATATGTAGAGGTGGTTTTAACTTTAACCAATTACTACACACTTTAAGAAGAAGAATTTGGAATGTTCCAGAAAGTTCAGGAAACAAATCTTCACAAATACTTTGTAGTTTAAAAAGACCAAAATAACAATAAAATTTGGGTTTTTTTACGCACTAATTTATACAAAATTGTATAGAAGAAAGCAAATAGGCACAGTGATACTACTGATATACACAGTATTAGAAGTTAAAAAATGAGCTATTTGATATGACATCAGTGAGGATGCTTGCTTCTTTTTAGGGTAGAAAATCCATCTTTAAAATTGGGCATAAAATTGAAAAAATCACAAGGGGTAAGTCCAGCATTTTTATAAAATTGGGTCAGATATTGAAAACAAATCTCAAGGGGTAAGTCCAGCATTTAAAGAAATGGTTTTTGGGGAAACAAAGGGGCAAAACCAAATTTGTTTCACCTTTGGGCCGAAAATCACACGAGGAGTAAGTCCATTATTTTTGACAAAAGAAGAAAAAAACACAAGGGGTAAGTCCAGCATTGTTATCAAATTTTGGCAAAAGTGGGAAAATTACAAAGGTTAGTCCAGCATTTTTTATCAAATGTGGGCAAATGCCTACTTTATTTAAAAGCATAAACCAAACTAATTTGTGTATACCTCCTTTTTCTGGAACAAGTTCAACACTTCGATGCATCCAATATTTGGGTTCAAGAGTCACTGTGTAAAAATGTACATATTATCCAAGTTACTATTACAGGGGTTGGTTGGTTACTCCGATGGGTGTGTCACCACAGTTACAATGACATCACCTATATTAAGCAAGGGTTCATATTCACAAGGAGCTAAGATCTTGAGATTTGTATCAATCTTAATTGCTAAATAAAGTGTGACGTCACAATACAAATCACTATAGCAATATTGACAACTCATCTTAAGATTGCTCTTAATGCTTTGTATAATTGAGCCCTGAAAACAGAGTGGCTAGAGCCCACAATACAGCCTGCTCAAACACACCTCTAGGCAAACAGGTCTTTGTACACCTCCACATCAATATGGGCGTTGTACTTTCCTATTATTTTGTTGGCCTCCTCGATGTTTTCTTGGATGAATTGATCCATATCTAGGAATGAGTACCAAAAAATAGCAGACCAGTATTGAAAGCTACTCCATCCAAGGGGTGCAGGGGTGCGGGGGTGGGTGCGGGGGTGCGGGGGTGGGAGGGTGCAGGTGCGAGGGTGAGGTGTTCGGGGGGTGCAGGGGTGCAGGGGTGCAGGGGTGCGGGGTGCAGGGGGGAAGGGGTGCAGGGGTCTAGGAGTGTAGAGGCATGTAGGGGTGTTGGGGTGTAGAGGTGTAGGGAGCAGGGATGCAGGGGTGCAGAGGTGCAGGTGTGCAGGGGAGCAGGGTGCAGGGGTCTAGGGGTGCAGGGGTCTAGGGGTCTAGGGGTCTAGGAGTGTAGGGGCATAAAGGGGTGTTTGGGTGTAGAGGTGTAGGGGTGCAGGGGTTCAGGGGTGCAGGGGTGCAGGGGTGCAGGGGTGCAGGGGTGCGGGGTGCAGGGGTGCAGGGGTGCAGGGTGCAGGGGTGCAGGGGTGCAGGGGTTCAGGGGTGCAGGGGTGTAGGGGTGCAGGGGTACAGGGGTGCAGGGGTGCAGGGGTGCGGGGTGCAGGGGTGCAGGGGTGCGGGGTGCAGGGGTGCAGGGTGCGGGGGTCTAGGGGTACAGGGTGTAAGGGTGTAGAGGTGTAGGGGTCTAGGAGCATGTAGGGCGGGCATGTAGGGGTGTTGGGGTGTAGAGGTATAGGAGTGTAGGGGTGCAGGGGTTTAGGGATTTGGGGGTGTTTGAGTGAATGGGTGTAGGGTTTAGGAGTGTAGGGGCGTAGGGGCGTAGGGGTGTAGGGGTTGTAGGGGTGTAGGGGTGTAGGGGTGTAGGGGTGTAGGGGTTAGGTTGGTAGGGGTGTAGGGGTGTAGGGGTGCAGGGGTGTAGGGTGAGGGTGAGTGTAGGGGTGTAGGGGTGTAGGGGTGTAGGGTGCAGGGTTGTGTAGGTGAGGGTGTGTAGGGGTGTTAGGGTGTAGGGGTGTAGGGGTTGGTTAGGGTAGTTGGTGTGGTTGTAGGGTGAAGGGGTGTTAGGTTTAGGGAGTGTAGGGGTTTTATGGGTGTAGGGTGTAGGGTTAGGGTGTAGGGGTGTTAGAGGGTGTGTAGGGGTGTGTAGGGGTGTAGGGATGTAGGGTGTAGGGGTGTAGGGGTGTAGGGGTGTAGGGTGTAGGGGTGTAGGGGTGTTGGGGTGTAGGGTGTAGTGGTGAGGTGAGGGGTGTAGGGTGTAGGGGTGTAGGGGTGTGGGGTGTAGGTGTAGTGGTGAGGGGTGTAGGGGTGTAGGGTGTAGGGTGTGTAGGGGTGTAGGGGTGTGTAGGGGTGTAGGGGTGTAGGGATGTAGGGGTGTAGGGGTGGGGGTAGGGATGTAGGGGTTAGTGCAGGAGTGTAGGGGTGTAGGGGTATGACCCTACCTTTAAAGACTCTTTCCCTTAAAATACATTGAACTCACCTCTCCAGCCACTGCAGTGTCTTCATCCTCCTCAATGACTTTCTCCTTAAGAACAAGAGGAAGATCTCTAGCTGGTATTGAAGCATACTGCTCACTGCCAGATGGTTCAAAAAGCTGAACAGCAAAATAAAATAAAAATCATTAGTCCGTCAGTGGTTTCATTCAATTGTTAACATAATAATAATATTAATAATAACATTTATACAGCGCTTATTACTGGTGCTTCTAAGCGCATTAACCTTAAATTACAAAGAGATGAGTCTTTAATAGAGATTTGAATGAGTCAGTAGAGGTAGCTTGTTTGATATTAAGGGGGAGATTGTTCCATAGTGATGGTGCAGCTGAGGTGAAAGCTCGTTGACCATAGCGAGTATAGGTACGTGGACCATTTGCTAGTTGATATTGTGAGTTGTATGACGACCGTAAATTGAAGGAATGCATTGGATTTTTCGGAGAAATTAGACTTCGAAGATATTTAGGAGCATGTCCATTAATTGTCAGGTAAGTGAGCAGAAGAATCTTGTATTTGATGCGTTAAGTAAATCAATGGTAGCCAGACTGAGAATGGGACTTCAGACATTTAAACTGTTGAAGGTGAGAAACAACATTTCATTTGGGGACTATGTGTTATTGTTTAGACCATTGAGATCATTGAGAATATTGAGATCATGCTCTATCTACAGCTGTTCTGCGCATTTCAATAGCCTGTGAATATCTCAAGATACAACTTGCCCACTGCAAAATTAATAGTCAGTTTAGTTCTCCTAAACAGAACAGGGTTTCACAAATTCACATTTCACTGTCAGACAAAACAAGCTCTTTCAAACATTTTCAGGTCTGAATTCAGGTAAAAAAAAGTATTAAAATTCTCATCCCGGAAGAACGAGGAACGAGACAAATGACATTGACAGCTGAGTGCAAGGGTCTTTTTATCCGTCGGTTATAATTTTGAAGGAAGTAAACATCAGATATCTTACCGTCCGGGAGGCTAGGCGGCGGTACACGTCTTGGCACATTGCTTGTGAAGGCTGCGTGTTCATGTTCAAATCACGTCGTGGTCATAGGAGAAGCTTTTTTATTAAGTCTGGAGGTACCTCCATCATCCATGGTCTATCTCCTATCGATGTGTACCACACAAAAGGATTGAGGGAAGATAATTTCTTGAGCTTCACAAGTACTTGACATGCCATGCACACGCACGCTACACACTCAAAATTACCTCTAAAAATCCCAATTTGTAAACAGAATAAAATTGCGCCACCTATTGTTGGAAGTTGGTAATTGTTGTGGACTTCGATCGGGTTTGTATTTACTGCTTAATAATGAGAGTGCTAGCTAGTCACCTACATAAAACTGGAGTAGAAATTCTGAATGATCATTTGTGAAGACAAGGTAAGGACTAAGAGTGCATTATATTTTGAATCGTGGAATCCTACTACTACTGGGTAAACACTATATTCTGTAGTGAGTCTGGTACTTGGTAGTGCTGGGTGGAACCCACTGCACTGATGCAATATTGTAACCCCCCCCCCCTCCGTGTCCCCCCTTCGTGTCCCCCCTTCCCCCTTGCCCCTTCCCCCTGCCCCTTCCCCCTGCCTTCCCTGCCCCTTCCCCAAACGAAACTGTCTTGTTACGTCACTAATGAGGGGATACTTAAGTGATGTGAAGTGAGGCCATTTTTAAATTCACTGCATCCACTGTTTGAAGTCCTGCAATTCAAGTGCAAAGAAAGCACATCATACGTTTTCATAATAATTGATGGAGCGTAAGCCAAGACGAGCCAAAGTCTGTGATAATTCTGTTATATTTCCTTATGTTGAAGTCACATCTTTTCTGTTCTGTTTTTGTTCAGATCCGTATAGTTTCCATCATTCAGTATTATTATTAAAGATGGTACCCAGTGTTGTGCGAAGTGTCCACCTGTCAAAGCTGATCAAACCTATGATTGGCTGTAGTGGGAATCATGTGACCTCAAGGACCTTGAGTACCTCCCAAGTCGTTCATCGAGGAGCGGGAAGAAGTGAAGAGGATGCTCTGACCCAGGAATACGATGCTATCATCATAGGAGCTGGTCATAACGGACTCACTGCGGTGAGTTTATTGTTAAGAATCCTAGAATTATCTCAAACTTAGCAAGTATTGTTTGCAAAATTGTAATAATTACAAATTACACCTTGTTTGCATTTTTCTTCCACAGTCTGCATATCTTCAGAAAGCCGGTCTGAAGACATTAGTTCTTGAGAGGAGACATGTTATCGGAGGAGCTGCAGTTACTGAAGAGATGGTACCAGGTTTGTAATTATGAACAAACGTCTTAAAGAATCTTACAAAATGTGATTTGTACAAATCTAAGTTTGGTGTAGAGTTGGTTTTACTTGTGAGATGTGTTTCAAGTAGAAATGCTTTCATTTTGAAGTAATCGTCGTAATCCAAATTAATGCGAGGGTGTTGAGAAGGTTAATGAGAATATTATTTGGTTTTACCCTTTCACTGATGCGTGTAAAGCACTGAATACTCAGTACTTTCCCCCGAGTCCTGTAAAAAAAAATCTACAGGCATATTACTCTGGTGGGATTCGAACTTAGACCTTTGCCATGCTAGAGCAGATGTCTTACTAACTAGACAACCGAGATTTCCCAGTAGCTAGAGGCAGTTCGAATCCTTTATTTTAGCAGCTGGTACCGCAACAATTTAATAGAACCAAGATCCCCAATGCAAATTTAGTATTTATTAATGAGGATGTTGAGCTTGTCCCTATGTGTGTCTTAAGTGAGAAGTATTGGTTCTGTGCTTGTCGTAGAAATGTAGACCTGACTTTGTTGTCCAATTTTGTGTATTTGAGTTTGAGAAAATTAACCCAATTGAAAATTTGTACTCTTTTATTTATTATTTTAAAGTACTTGCAGATATCAACTGAAGGAAATACTGTTGTTTGCCTAAAGGTATCATTCATCGGCTCAGTGCTATAAGGTCATCAATTACAATTTCACATCCAAATTGAACAAGAGGGCGTTGTATGTCAAATTTAAATCCACAAATAAATATTTTTCCTAGAAGAAGAATGTTTCTTTTTGCCAAACAATTACTTTAGAGACCACTCTGATCAATAAACTCCTTGTTCAGGAGCTCAAAAATATGCAAAAAGCAATTTTATGAAGTCCATACAAACTGCACTGACGACCTTATAGTCCTTAGCCAACGAACTATGACCCTGTCCACATTTGAGGAATTTCTATGGAATATGTGAAGAAGTATCTTAAGTCTACAATGAGATTATAGGTTTCTTATTTGTCCCTACTTCTCATGGTGCAGGATTCAAGTTCTCAAGATGCTCTACGTACTGAGTCTTCTAAGACCGGACATCTACAAAGATCTGGAACTTAAGGTAGGTTTCAAAAGAATAGAATGAGGTTGAGACAGGAACAAAGACAAGAGGACTTCTGTAATCAAGTAAAGCGTCTAGTCCGAACTCCAGAAAAGACTCTAGTGTTGATGTTTTCAAATTACAGCAATAAATTTTGGGAAAATTATGAGGTCACATCTCAACTTATTGCTTGTATCTAAGTGTAGTAAGGACTGGATAAATTGTAGCTGGGACTGCCCAAGCGGGGACTGCCCAAGCGGGGACTGCCCAAGCGGGGACTGCCAAGCGGGGACTGCCCAAGCGGGGACTGCCCAAGCGGGGACTGCCCAAGCTGGGACTGCCCAAGCTGGGACTGCCCAAGCTGGGACTGCCCAAGCTGGGACTGCCCAAGCTGGGACTGCCAAGCTGGGACTGCCCAAGCTGGGACTGCCCAAGCTGGGACTGCCCAAGCTGGGACTGCCCAAGCTGGGACTGCCAAAGATGTATCAGCTTTTGACAGGCCTTCTGATGGAGCAGCTGTTCATGTATGTTTTATTGATGCCGCATGTTACTACATTGAATTGTTATTCTTTGTGTCTTTATATATGCACAGAAACATGGCTTGAAAGTTCACATCAGGGATTCGTACGCCTACACCCCTTTACTTGAGGACCCAGGTTCAAGCGGCAAACCAAGATCTCTTCTTCTTTCTTGTGATGATAAGGAGACCTATGAACAGATTGCACAGTTCTCTGAGAAAGATGCAAAGGTAGTGACTAGTAAACCCTGAATGCTTTTGATCATTCAATCCTTCATCCTTACTTCATGGTAGTCTCCTTTTTCATTAAACCACAATAACAATTATGAATTGACCCAAACTTTAAAGATGTTAAATTTGCATCGGGGATTATGGTTTTACCCATACACCAATTGTATGTAAAGCACTGTATATTTAGTGCTTCCCTAAGTCCTGTGAAACGATACAGTTTCCTGGAATATGACTTTATTTCAGAGGGAAATATTTCAACAATTTTCAGTATGATTTTCATAATCAGTAAGCTTTCAGACTGAAATTAAACAATATTTTGAATACTTAATGTTCTATGAAATTAGGCCATGGCTTGTTATTATTTGAATTGCTGGTTGTTGCAGAATTACTTTGAGTATGAACATCAGATGACTGCCATCGCTCAGGCCATCGGACCTCTACTGGATTCACCACCTGTAGAGTTGTCTTCACTTGGTAATGGCTCACTTAAAGAACGCCTGACAATGTGGCCAGCCGTCAAAGCATCCTTGAAATCAGGTATGCTGTGGATATTAGAATAACAAACATTCTTAAATCTTTAACTCATTAATCCCTCCCCAGAAAAAATGTCATTTTTTACTTGAAGCTTGGCCAAAAGATTCTTATAGAACAAAATATCAATTTCTGTTATTGTAATATTTGTTTTCATTCATAAACAGTCAACAAAAACATTTATTATTACAAAATAATTAAGACAGTAAGTTGGACATAAGGATTTCCTTTAAAGGAACATTACAGAATTGGTAAGAACAAAACGTAAAATATACTTTTTGATCACAGATTTACATAAAACTTACACGGTCTAATGATGATGATAGTAGAAAACATCCCTTGAAATATTTCTGTCTGAAACGCCATATTTGATGAGAATTGAATAAACTAATTTTCCGACTGGAGTTTATCGCTCAGTGAGCGTTTTATTCATTTGTTGAATCTATATGATTTCATGCAAATGTGTAGTCGGTTTTTCACTATTTTCTCGTGACCCCGATGGCCATCGATCTCAAACTTCTACAGGTTTGTCAGTTTATGTATATGGTGGATTACATAAAGTGCTTACACTGCCAGCAACTGTTTTGTTAGCAAAAACCAACTCTGTAATGTTCCTTTAATGTGTAGTCTGCATTGATTTGTTTTTAACAGGCAAAGCTTTGGGGAAAAATCTTCCACAGTTCTATGAGCTCTTAACTGCACCAATGGACAAGGTTAGTACTACAGCGATTCAAAACTAACTCAAAATTCGGATTGATTTGTTTGAATAAAACCACTTAGGTATGATGTCACAAGCTCAAACAGCGCCCTCACTGAGGTCAAAAGAAGGCGCCTCATTGCTCGATAGTATGTGGTGTGGTGAATGTTTGTGCATTTCAAATGCGTTTAGCTATGATGGCATGTGCCACAGGTCACTTGAATCTATTACTTTTTCAGACCATATTCTTGTTATAATCTTGATTATCAATTCTGTGTTGGGTTTATTGTTTTTAGTTACTCTATTTTTTTAATATTATTTTTTAGATCCTGGATCGTTGGTTTGAATCTGAGCCTCTTAAAGCTACCCTAGCCACAGGATTTCTGTCAAATGTGTGGTAGGTAACACCAACACACCTTTGTAAATCGTTTAGTCACTGAAAATGTTTGCCTTTTTTTAATTTTGTTTTATCTCACAAAGAATAGTATGTTTGCTATTCAATTTCGGGATTGAGGGAAGTTAGTCGACAAAAAAATAAGAAAACTCTATCGTCATCTTGCCAATGTTTAAACATAGACTAATCACACCCCATCCCCACCCATATGATTTTTTTTTTTTTATCCATTAGATGAATACTTTATCAAATTTCTGAATATTTTCAATTTATTTCAGTTACCTTTTTCATAGCTTTGAGGTTGTTTAAATTAGCACTAATACTGTCTCAGCCCTCTCAGGTTCCCATTTATACACCCGGGTTAAGACAAGCAATTATGGTTAAGTGCTTCGCTGAAGGACACAAGTGTCATGAGTGGGATTTGAACCCACACTCCGATGATTCAACCATCAGAACTAGAGTCTGATGCAGTAGGCTGCTCGGCCACAACACACCATGTTTACAATTATTTTCCTAGTTAATGTTAGTCAATTTGTGAGTAATTTTAGAGTGATTTTGATATGACTGTGGTGATTCTTTCAGGTATGTGTTGATACATCATGTGATGGGTGAAGTTGAAGGCATCAAGGGAGCATGGGGTTATGCTGAGGGAGGTATGGGAGCAGTGTCTGGGAGTATTGCTAGCGCTGCCAAGGCCCACGGAGCTACCATTCTAACAGAGAAGGTGGGTAGGCACACACACCATTGGGGGGACTTTTACACAACGGAACAAAAGTCCCCACAATGTTTTTCGTTGTTAAAAACTGAGTCCTCACAAGGGAACTCTTTAGAAAAGGGAATGAACAACAATAGGAAGTCCCCACAGTGGTGTGTGCCAAAGAAACAGTGAATCATTAGTGTTGAGATTTCGTTCATGTCTGTTGACAAAGTCCTGTCTTATAGAAGTGCAGCAAGAACAAGATTTCCGGGAAGAGTTTTCTCTTCCGGGAAGAGTTTTCTTTTAGACTTTGTAGATTTGTTATTATCAAAAGTAAAACTCACGATATGAAGAACCAACAATCATTTCGAAAAACCGATTTTCTGCCTGTGGTTAAAGTAACTTGTAGCTGAGAAAATAGATCTAGCTGTTGCAAACTGCTAACCAACAAAAAGAATGCAAGAAATAGTTATGGCCTGATGTTTTGACCCATGGCAGATTCTTTCTCAAGGGCTAAAAATTACATGAAAACACACATAAACAGGTGTACTGTACAGCAGTCAAGTGGAAATAGATGAAAAGAGAGAGGAGCACACCAATTTGTGTAGCTGTGTTTTTTTTCAGAGTTATTAAATTGAGACCCTTCAGAATAAAAAGTAATTTTAAACATTTTCTTTAAAATATTCCCTCACAGCCAGTGAATACCATCATGTTAGACAGCAAGCAGAGAGCCTGTGGTGTTGTCTTGGAAGACGGAACTGAAATCCGAAGCAAGATGGTCCTCTCTAACGCCACGGCCAGAATCACCTACTTGAATCTGACCCCACAGGAAGCTCTTCCAAAGGAATTTATTCAAGAGGTCAAAGCTATTGATTACAAATCACCCGTCACTAAAAATCAATGGTAGGTTTGCAAAAACAACACGCGTAGTGAGCATGGAAAAGCATGGCTGTTTCCTACCTTAAGGCAGAAGCACTTGGGCGCAGCCATGCTTTTTATGCACGCTGTCTGTCGCTTGCTTGGTTTGTTTACCTTGTTACCCACTATGAGTCATGTGACTCCGGTCACCAATGTGTCTATTGTTTCTCTGCCTGTGATATGAATAACCTTCAATCATCACATACACCAGAGCTGCGAACATTTGCTCTGCAATCAGGAGATTTTGTACAACAATCGGGGAGATATTTGAAGTACATTTAACATCATAAAGTTTCCATAATCAGGGAATTCAATCAATTTTTTTTCATCAGAACATGGAAAGATTGGTTTATTGTCAGGGAACCTTCTGCAGATTGCAGAGAGTGGCAGCTCTGCATTCATGTCTCACTCATTCAAATTTATTTTTCTTCTTGTAAACTTTTTTCAGTGGCCGTGGACAGACTTCCTAACTTCACCGCCAGCCCTACAGTCTCCTCCCAGCCTGGTCCCCATCACACCTGTACCATCCACTTAAACTGTGAGACCACTCAGCTGTTGACCAATGCCTACCAGCCGTGTCAGAAGGGTCAAATTGCAGATCGACCCATGATCGAGATGTGTATACCATCCTCCATGGATCGTACCATTGCTCCAGAGGGGTGTCATGTCCTCAGTCTGTTTACCCAGTATACACCGTATCATTTAGCTGATGGGAAAGAGTGGGACGAGGAGACCAAGAATGCCTACGCCGATAAAGGTGAACATTAAATCCATCATACAGGGTCTCCTCACTTTATTTTTTGTTCACTATGCCAGCGGGACCAGTCATTTCACTGGTGTGCTAATTTGTTTCTGGTTCATGACTGGAATAAGCCATTTGCGAGTTAGATTTTAATGTCTGGTAAAATGACTTGCTGAGTCACAAATTACCGCTTCTTCCCATTTTGTAAGATGGAAATTTGACAAGAGTATAATGCTTTGTTTTGTCAACAGTCTTTGACAATATTGAGGATTATTGTCCGGGGTTCAAATCCAGTGTGGTCGGGCGAGACATCTTACCACCGCCGAGTTGGAGAGAATCTTCGGACTAACAGGAGGGGTGAGTGTGCCATATCTTGATTCATGCAGAGTTGGATGCCATTAGAAGCATACTCTGCAACATTCTCTATGTTGTACCTTGTCTTGATTCAAAGAGAGTAAGAACGGTATCGCTATGATCTACCTTACCTAGAATGGATATCAGTGGAAGCAGTATATGCATCATGCTCGATGTCATACCTTACCTTGATTCAAAGAGAGTAACGTACCAATATCACCATCTTTGTCAATGCTTATACATTGTACATTGCTTCAGAGAATAAGTATACCAGACATCAATTTTTTAAATTGTACAACTTATACTAACAATATCTTGTATACTAAATGTTTCGTGGCAATTCTTAAAATATTCTGAGAGGTCAGGAAAACCATTTTCTTTGTGTATCAATCTAGAACATTTTTCATGGAGCGATGTCATTAGACCAGCTGTACTTTGCAAGGCCTGTGATGTCCAGCTCTAGTTATCGTTCACCAGTTGCTGGATTGTACCTGTGCGGAAGTGGAGCTCATCCAGGTAACATATAAATGCTTTATGAAACCAGACATTTCAGTTCGTCGATCCAATTTCTTGTTCCTACAAAGGTGACATTGAGGAAACTTGATAAAGTAACATATCACTAGTTCCTAACACATCTTGGCTCTGCGTTTACAACCCACAGAAATAAATGTATTATAGGACGCCCTGGGTTTAAAGTAAAACTGATTCCCCGGCTATGGCATTTTCTTTTTCTTCAGCTTGAATCTTTCAATGTTATTCATCAATTGTATATTTAGGAGGTGGTGTCATGGGTGCCCCAGGCAGAAATGCTGCTCATGTGGCCAGCATGGATCTCAAGAAACAAGGCTATAAGAAATAGCTGCTCTCTGTCATCTAGTTCATGCAGCGTATTATCATTTGACGTCTTGTTCTGCAAAAGAAACATGACTATAAGAAATAGCTGCTCTCTGTCATCTAGTTCATGGAACGTATCACCATCTGACGTCTTGTTCTGCAAAAGAAACAAGACTATAAGAACTACTGCTCTCTGCCATCTAGTTCATGCAACGTATCACCATCTGACGTTTTTGAACATTTGTGCAAAACTACAACTATCCCAAACCATGGAATTGATGAAACATTGTGCCATTCTGTGAGCTTCCTAGGTTGTATCTTACTGATCATTACCAAAGGGCGAACTTAATGCAACATTTTACAGTACAGTAAGAAGAGCTGATGCAACTCATTTGTTATAATTAGGATGCATTTGAATATATTTTACAGTAGTTTTCTATTTTTGTGATCGAGTAATTGCATTATGAGTGTGTGCAATTGTTTTTTAACTAATTATACCATTGCTCCTTTTTTTATATCCAGTTTTTGTATCAATATCACTTGAAGAGGCTTCTTATTATATCTTGATTATTCAACTTTGTATCTATATGACTAACCAATTTTTGTACATGTATTTAAATTGTTTACAATATTTTTGTACGATTGAAGTGTAAACACATGGAATGGTTATTTTTCAACAATTTCTCTGAGATTTTTTGTTTTTTGAGTTTGATATTATAGAAATAATGACTGCTTCGAGAGCTATGGCCAAAGCTAGACTCCAGAGGTGATCCCTGGAATGTTCCAGAGTCGGGGAAATTTATAGGATGAGGGTTTGTGTGGTGTTTATGGATAGGGTTTGTGCGGATTATAGATAGGGGTTAGGGTATGTGTGGTTCAAGGGTAGGATGGGAGAGGTAAGGACAGGGTTTGGGTTTGTGTGGTTTATGGATAGGGTTAGGGTTAGCGTCAAGTATTGGTTTAGGATTTGAGTGGATAAATGATAAGGTGTTGGAGGTAATGACAGAATATGGGTTTGTGTAAACATAGAGCAACCTGCTCTATGGTGTAAGGTATCACCTTTGTTGATTATATTCAAATGTTTCACTACGCCAACCCCGACCTCCCCGTGTCTCCTGTATGAATTACTCATCATAAATGCTGATCCTCATTGTATGAAACAGGGAACCAGACTAACGGCCCTCTCAACCTCAGCTTGGTTACAATCAAACAATACAGAAAAAATCAACATGGCTGCACCATCTGATAACGATCTATTAAAAATCTTCTTGAAGTAAAGATTAAGCTGTTTCACACAAGACTGAAATAAAACGACTTGACACAAAGAGTTGACTTATCTCGTAATCTTGATGGTCTTATTAATTAACACTAAAACACAGAGCAGTAATTTACATGAGGCCGATATCTTTGCCAATCTAGAACCAGAACTCCTCGGAGTGGTCAGTCTATTGATCTGTAGCCATGGCAACTGATTCCTCTGTGTGTTTGCCCTTGCCCTTGTCTCTTTGGGTGCGGGATGCAGCCTTGCGTTCTAGAAGACGCTTGCGATCTTTGTCCATCTTCAGCTTGATGATCACCACCTGGAATGAAGAAATACAAAAATCAAAACGCTGAAAAGTATGAAGCAAGTCCACGACTTCGAGTGGTAAGGGTTATTAAATACAAGTACTTAATTCTTGGTGGATCCTGGTGATATTTTGCACGCCAGTGATTTTATGGTTGACTTATATGGCTTTGAGCCTGATTTTAAAAAAACATGAACACATCTTAAAAGTAGGGTCATAGATCGGCAAGTAACTCAAAAATGAATGACCGTAAAAACATACTTGGTGAGAAGCACTGCAGCTGTTGATCCTATCAACTATTTTGAGAAAGGATTGATGTAATACGGTTTGAATAGTTTTTCACCCCAAAACATTTGAATCTGAGATGTGAATCTTTTTTAAAGATTTCTGAGGGTTGGTGTCCGTTCGCAATCGCTGCGGCCAGAGATGTAGCTGTCACCTCGCTAAACGTGGTTTGACGTTTGTGTAAAAATACTGTGACAGTTTGTTGCTGTTTTCTCAGCATGTAGACACTGTATTCAGCTGCAACTTCCACATGTGACTTTTACAGTGTATTTTTTTTATAACTGTGTCTATAAATCGGCATTACATTGACAGGAACCAATCTATGACCCTACCTTTAAATCAACATCAAATTAACTGACAAACAATCGATATTAAAACTAATGAGTCTTGCTGTCTCGTAAATGAATTTCAAGATTTGACAACCAGCCACAAAATGAATAACCACGTAGAATGCATGATAGCACGCCATCAAACAAAGAATAACACCAAAAAAGTACTTAGGCAGGTACCATTAACCCTAACTCCCTAGGTGTTTTGGCTAGAAACCATACCAAATCCGCCAAAATCAATCAATTGAGAGACAGTAAATATGCAACTGTACTGAATCCATCATAATCAACCAATGCATTTTTTGCATAAGTACTGAATCCATCAGAATCAATCAATCTGGTGGTGTACCAAATCTTACAAAATAACCATATTCCACCGGTTGATTTTGATGGATTTGGTGCTGTTAGGGTTAAGCCGTACACATTTATTCAGAATCATGCAAGGGTCTTTGCCATCTCTGAGGTAACTTTCCAAAAGCTTGCCTCGAACCATGTAACATAGCAACTGCCTCTATAGTCTAAACGTTCAAAGATTACAAGTTATTACGCAAGTGGTTTGTCTCACCTGATGGGTGGCTCAAAGAGCTTAATGTTTTTTTGACAGGTATGCAAAGCTATGTTTGTAATCAGTTCTTTCTTGGTCCAAACTTTTCCGCTTTATTTGTAATCCACTCACAGCCTGCCCTGGGTTAAAGTGTTTTACACAAGTGCCACAACCGGGACCCGAACTCGCATTTTGACAACACCAGAACCTTTTTTCAATCTGACTTACCTTGCTAGGATGAATTCCGACAAAGACCTGAGCTCCATTGGCTTTCTCACGTTGGATTCTCTCAATGTAGATGACAAACTTCTTCCTGTACACCTGGACGACCTTGCCGACCTGCTGCCCTTTGTAATGACCCCGGGTCACCTTGAGTAAGGATAAGAGCGGAACAAAGCACACGATTGGTATTCATCAAAAATAGAATTGATTATTTTTAATCTGAAAGCTGACTGATTATCAAGTTTATGCCAGTACCGATCCTCCAAAGAACGATTTCCATCGGAAGTACTGTCAAGGTCAAGAAAAACACTTCTGAGGACACCCACAAATCACCATTGCTTATTTGAATTGGTGCAACTAATATCTTTCTTGTTTATCCCGACGAAAACTTTCAGTGAAACACTGTTTTTTTCAGAAGATGCTCGGCAATTACAAGCATTCATTAATTTAAAAATAGAAAATTGTACGAAACAATACATGTACAAAGATATTACAAAGAATATACAAAATGAATACACAGCGAGGCAAGGTTGATAAACTCAATACAATACAGTAAAAACCCCAAACACAACTAAAACTTGAACGATTTTGAAAAGAATGTGATCACTAAACTTGATCAAATTTTCACAGGTTCATTGCATGTTGTGTTTTATTGCAAACTATAAAGTGGAACTAAATCTGCTCATAAAAAACAACAACAACCCACATCATGAACTCTCCTTTCAGTATAAATCACAATCGTGACAATACTATAACATTGGTATTCAAGCCTGTAGTTTTGTTCCTGGAGGAACAAGGGAACCGTCCCACAGAAAATAACTCTTAATTATGCAAATCAAAAAAGTCTTCGGGTATTTTTAAAAGGGGGGCCTAAAGGGACCTGGGCTAAAAACCACCCAAAGCCATCAAAATCGATCCGATGGTTGGAACAACTGTACAGAGCTCTGGAAGTGCCATCCAACTTGTTGAGATCCTGAGATAATTTACTGCAGGATGATGACATCATAAACGTAAGATGACAACATCCTGAGATGGTTTATCTCGGGATGAGGACATTCTATGGCAAGACGTCAATGGATGATAAAATCTTAAAATATCAAGATCCCAGCCCAGGATGAATCATCTTTGGAAGACAACATGCTACTTTCAGGATATCATTATCCCCTAAAAGATTCATATCTCGAAGACGACATTCTACTTTAAAGATGTCGTCATCGTGGATAAATGATCTGAGGATAATATCATCTTACGTTTAAGATGTCGATATCCTGCAGAAAACTATTTGAGGCTCTCAACATGTCGGATAGCACTTGAAGAGTTCCGTACAATAGTGTTTTTTTTTTATTCTGAAAATTGTTTTGGGTTACCTACCTGCACCTCATCATCTTTGCGGATGGGCATACTGCGGACGCTGTGTTTGGTTCGCAGATCCTTGGACAGCGGGGAGCTCATCAGCTTGCGGCGGATGTGAGAGGGCGCATTAAAGTGGCGCTTGCGGCTCTTCCGCCTAGAGGAGGACACAAACGGGTTGCGCTTCATGATGCCTATTATTAGTATAAAAGAACATACTCAAATTAGTAAACAGTTTCATGACAATTCAAAGGAAAGTGTTCCATTAGTAAGACCTGTAGATTATGATTGATAGTACTAAACATAATAAATATAGTATAATAAATAGAAGCTCAACATGGGTACCTCACGCAAGTATCTTAGAAAAAAGTGACAAGTTTCAACGACGTATGTGTAAATACACGTCCAAGCCATTGTCAGTGTTTTATGTTTACTTGCGTGTACTAGGTAACTGCCGTCTGGTGAGCTGATACGGTGATGGCGTAAGTGGTGGAAAGTTTGTTTGACATCCTGGTGTTTCTAAAGTGACGTCAGTGCAGAGTGTTGGTTGGCTTCGAATAGATTATTTTCTTTCCTAAAGTGCTCTTGTCCGGAATTTCATCTTTGAGATGGCAGGGTCATTTTCATTTTTCAAAAGGCATTGGAAAATCTCCAGGAAAAATTTCCGGTTTCTGACTGCCACTTTCTCATTCATCATGAAATAAAATAGTATTAGTATCTTATTTACTCAACTAAGAGATTGGTTTGGTAACAACATTAACAATTTAAAAAAGAAAATTGTCAATAAAAATGCCAATGCAGTGACACATTTCAAAAGATTTTATAGCTAAAATAATACAATTAAAAACTAAAAGTAAAACTAAAAGGTAAAAATTAATTTAGAAAATAAAACCAACACATCATATCACAAGTACACGTTCACAAGCCACACTTCTTTTAAAGTTAACCAAGTTCGTCAATTATCGGGCACAATTATACAGCACTCCAGCAGAATAACACATATTTTGAAAGACAAATTAAACATTTTAAAGTTAATTTTTACTGGCGTAATTCAAGGGTGGCACTCATTGATTGAGCCAACTCGACATGTATTACAGATGGTATAGTACAAATCACGATCACGCAACTTATTTTATGAAAAAACTGTAATAACCTGGCTATTGATTAAAAAATACACCAATTATATGTTTCTCTATTCGCTAAAAATTGTATCAGTGTCAATAAGATGCAATGATGATCCTTTAATAAAGAGATATTTTAAGATTGAAAATAGCATGTTCAATAAATGGTACCAACCTTTCAGGGATGGCAATGTTAAAAGGCAGATATGAGGCTGTCGGTTACCACACGCGCGTACTCCAAACCGTTGAGCGAATATTCGTGTCGCCGGATACCAGCATTAGAACCAAAATGGCTGCCAAGTTATTCAACAGATTACGGGTTTGTGTATAAAAAGAAAATCATGTTTTCTTTCTCCATTATCTTTTAAACTGTAGTGTTATTTTGATGATAATATTTGTAACTCATTGGAAGGTAAGATTTAATTGTAAAAATTATAAAGTGATTTAGCTGAAGAGAGACGTGACAAGTTGTACGTCGTTTGTTTGTGTGCATGTGATTACGATGACTGGCTAGAGTTTACACACAATTTTGTTTTGATGGTGGTGGTCAGGTGGTACGGCCATGGGACTGGGCTGGGCGGGTAGGCGGGGTGTCAGGTTGATGGAGGAGGGGAAGGTCGTGGGTTCATGTAAGGGAATGTCAGAATGTAAAGGACAGATATCTTGTTGACTAGTTGCTAGTGTCGAAGCTAGTCTAAAAAATTAAATATACTACTTTAAAATGCTAAAAAATGAACTAAACAATCACATTTTAACGGCCCGCTTAAAGACCCTGGTTATCTTGTGGTTCAGTATATTTCAATTTGTTTGCTCACAAATAAAACGTGTTTGTCAGATTACACAGTTTTTGAATAAAATGTGCTCTGTTGTTTTCCTATGCTCTAGTATCTGCCAAGTAGAGTTGGCATACCACCATGCAGTTCATACAAGCAAACCACCTCCGGGTTGATCACCCGAACCACCCCACGCGGACTCACAACAGTGGCCGAACCCAGTCAGAATCCTACAGCAGCAGCCCCTTTCCTCAACAGCAGACTACCAGTGACGTCTCTGTCGGAAGATGAGCTGATGATGAAGGAGATGGTGGCAAAGTTTGCCAAGGAGCAGATCAAGCCGCTTGTACGAGCGATGGACACCAACGGTGAGACCGATATGGGCATCATCAAGGCTATGTTTGACAACGGGGTAAGATTTTCACGGAGTTTCATTTTTGTACAATTCCAGCAGTTGTCTTGGTGCAAGACTTGTTGTTATTTATCACTCGACCATCGCGATTCATATAGGCGCCGTGCACACTAAATACAAAACCATCAACTGATGGCGGGCGCTGTTCAGAAAACTTGAATTCTTGGTTCGTGGTTCCAGAGAAAGGCCTCTATCGGTGGAATAATCGCATTGTGTATGTAGCGTTGAGTGTGCATGGTTTTACTAACAACAACGTAAGAACGTCCAGCACAAAGACTATTTCAGCAGCAGCACTGCCACCATTACTAGTACTAGTACTAGTAAGGTAGTACCGTGCTAGCAAGCACTGTACCTTACATTGATTCATAGAGAAAAAACACCTGCATTATTATTTCTGTACCTTTTTTTGATTCAAGCACAATCGATGTTCAATTCATTCCTCAATCCCGTACCCTCACTCTATCTTTCAATATTGTTCAGCTGATGGGTGTGAGATTCCAGAAGCTTACGGTGGACCCGGAGCCTCGTTCTTCTTGTCTAATATCATCATTGAAGAATTATCAAAGGTTGATGCATCCATTGCTGTCTGCAATGACGTCCATAACACGTTGGTTGTTACACTTCTTCTTAAATATGGAACAGAGCAACAGAAAGAGAAATACCTTCCAAGACTCCTGAATGACTCGGTAATTATCATTTTCTCTTAGATTAAAAAATCTCTTTTTTAATATAATGTAACCATTGTCTTACATGTCAGGATAGCAGACTGTCAGAGTATACCTCTGATAACATTTGACATCTGATGACCTTTGACCTCCAGTAGCACCTGAAGTAAACCTTATGTGTTTTTATCCAGGTTGGAAGTTTCTGTTTGTCAGAGGCCAACGCTGGAAGTGATGCGTTCTCCCTGGAGACTAAGGCAGAGAGAGACGGCAACCACTACATCATCAACGGCAGCAAGCTCTGGATAACCAGTGCAGCATTTGCTGGTGTGTTCATCGTCATGGCAAATGTTGACTTCAGTAAGGTGAAGCATAAATGGTCTTTAAGGTTTGGTTTTGGGTCATAGCCGAGCGTTTAGTGCGGTGGACTTAAGTAATAATACAGAATGTGGGTTCGAATCCTGGCCTGGTCAGTCGCCACACTTTGAGCAAGGCACTTTATCACAATTGCTGCTCTCCACCCAGTAGTACAAATGGGTACCAGTGAGAGCTGGGGAGTAACCTGCGATGAACTGGCATCCTGTCCAGGGAGAATAGAAATATTCTCAGTGGTTTAATGCCAATTAAACCGGATACAAGCAACAGCCTGATGAGCCATGTTGGCTCAGGACAGACTTAACTTAAAGGAACATTACAGAATTGGTTTTTGCTAACAAAACAGTTGCTGGCAGTGTTGGCACTTTATGTAATCCACCATATACATAAACTGACAAACCTGTAGAAGTTTGAGATCGATCAGCCATCTTGGTCACAAGAAAATAGTGAAAAACCGATTACACATTTGCATGAAATCATATAGATTCAACAAATGAATAAAATGCTCACTGAGCGATAAACTCCAATCAGAAAATTAGTTTATTCATTTCTCATCAAATATGACATTTCAGCAGAAATATTTCAAGGGATGTTTTCTACTATCATCATCATTAGACTGTGTAAGTTTTGTGTAAATCTGTGAGCAAAAGTATATTTTACAAGTTTTTTTCTTACCATTTCCTACCAAGATTAAGTGTTTTTGAACATATATAAGTAGTCAGTTTAAGTGTTTAGTTCATGGTGAGACAGTGTGAATCTTAACTTTCTGTCTTCATCAATGTTCATCAATTGGAATTCTTTATTACCTAGGGGCATCGAGGCATCACAACATTCGTCCTGGATAGAGACACAGAAGGATTGACCATTGGCAAGAAGGAAGACAAACTCGGACTGAGGGCTTCTCCAACATGTGAAGTCCACTTTGATAATGTCAGAGTAAGTAGTTATCACTTAAATAAGAACTTCTTTTTAAAAATTTGGGCCTAACTTTTCCCTTTCTGTCAGGTGTTTTTTATAATAATAAAAAACATTCACAAAATATAGTGTCTTCATTCTTTCTAAGAAGTAATTTTGTTCTTTCTTTACTTTTGAGAAAATATGATTAGCTGTTTTGCAAACTGCTTACCAACCAAAATGACCTATGGTATAAATGCAGAAAATTTCAAATAAATTTTTTCAAATCAGAGACATTTATTGTGGTTAAAGTGGTTAATAGTCTTAAGGTTCACCCTAGCAGAGTCTTTCTCGAACGCTAAAAGGCTTCTTTACTTTTGTCAATAGGTACATGACAGTCAGATTGTTGGCCAAGTTGGACACGGCTACAAGTATGCCATCGGTATGCTGAACGAAGGGCGCATTGGAATTGCATCCCAGGTAACTTACTCCAAACATTCCTAGATCTACCAATGGTAGTACCATCCAGTCTGCTTCATGCTCCACACAAACCCCATACCCTTTTCTTGTTGAAGGCTAAACAAGGCGTAAAGCCACTCTTGCTAAGGGGCTACAAGAAGAAAACATTTAAGATGAAAATAACTCAGGGGGAGCTGAAGGTAGGAATTGATATTCCTCATAAAACAGTCTCGATTGTAGGATGGAGGGAAACATGCACCAGGCAAGGAGTTCCAAAGAGATGCAGTACGTGGAATAAAAACGCTGATTTTTTTCTTCTCCACAGATGGTTGGTATTGCCCAAGGAGCATTAGACAATACAGTTCCGTATTTAATGGAACGTAAACAGTTCAAGCAGACCCTATGGGATTTTCAGGTGAGATTGGGAGATTTATTATGAAGTCACTTTGTATCGAGACATTGGATTGACCATTTACTGTGTTGCTTGTTGCTTGCATTGTGATGTGAGATAATTGTGCACAGAATCTGCAAAGTCGCACAGATGGAAAACAGAAGAGTAAACTGTGGAGATGAAAAAACACAACAGGCAAACTTGGAGATCAATGTTGTAGAGCTGTGAGGCACAGTTAATTTCTAAGATCACCAATTTGAAGTGTTGGCATTTGCTAAGATTCTCCTAGACCTGAGAATGTTAAGTGACTTGTCTTTGTTGATTTCCTTGCAGGCTGTTCAGCACCAGATAGCTCATCTCAGTACCCAAGTAGAAGCGGCTAGAGTGATGACGTATAATGCTGCTCGTATGAAGGTAAAAAGAGTCAAGTATATTGAGCTAGACATTAATCAAACAAGGATTGAAGACTTGGGCTTGCTTGCTTGCTTGCTTGCTTGCTTGCTTGCTTGCTTGCTTATGGCGGGTGTTGTTCCCGAATTATGATGGACCACCACTGTCTCCCATTGTGAAACCTCTTCTGGGGCAATATGGCTCTTTTTTCCAGACAAATGGAAATACACACGCCTTTGATCTTCCTTTTTTAACCCTCCTACTGTCAGTGACTCTTGGCAACATTTTCCAGTGAGTTGACCAACTTTTTGAAACCATTCGACTGCCAAGGTTGTGTACGGTGGCACAACTGTGCACAGAACTAACTGTGTACTGTGTACATGCATTCCCTCATGGTATCATATTGCAGGCTGGCATAGTTGATCTATCATTCAAAACCACTTGAATGGTATTGAATGGTCAGACAGCAAGAGGGTTTAAGATCCAGTGCAATATATGATATTGATTATTATTGATTTATATTGATCAGTATATAGTATTACTCCCAAACCAACAATGAAAGTTTCTGTTTTGTCATTTGTTTTGGGTAGGATGCAGGTCTTTCTGTTGTGAAGGAAGCCTCCATGGCCAAGTATTTCTCTTCTGAGGTGGCTACTCTGGTTACATCTCGCTGCATTGAGCTCCTTGGTGGAGTTGGTTTCACAAAGGACTACCCTATAGAGAAGTATTATCGGGATTGCAAAGCGGGTAAGTTGACAATCTTAAAGACGGGCAGGCAAACTCTAGCTCTCTCAGCAGGTTTGTCCATAATCTAACACCAATTTGGCTTAGTTCAGATGTATTCAATACAGCAAAGCCAAATCAACATTGTTTTACTGTGCGAGTCCACTGCAGAGCTGCCAACTCACCCTGACTCTGCAGAAAGTTCCCTGAAAATAAACCAAATCTTTCCATGTTCTGAAGAACACAGTTGAAAATCTCCCTGATTATGGGAACTTTGTCCCCAGTATGCCAAATGGAATTCAAAACATCTCCCTGATTGTTGTACGAAATCTCCCTGATTGCAAGATGCAAATATTGGTCTGGTAGTTGAGTTATTTGTGCCATCTGAAAAACGTCTCAAATTCTCTTGAATACCGCCCTCTTGTGGTGCCTACATTAATGTTTTATAAAAATGATAATAATACAAACTCATAAAGCACACTCTCTTATATAATATTTCTTAAGCCGCTACAGACAAAGAAAGTTTCAGAAGAAGACATGGTATAAAAACCTCACACCTCAACAAAATAAAATTCTGCTGAATGATTAAGATCAGGAGGTTACTGGTTCAAATCCCACTCTGGTCAACTTTTCTTTGTTCCACCCAAATTGAACTAAAGTTCACCCAGTCAGTTTCCCGTGTGGTTTATTACTTGATACATGATTTAGATAAATTTGTGAGTAAAACTTTGTTTGTTTGACCTATCGATCAACAGGAACAATATACGAGGGCTCCAGTAATATCCAGCTAAACACTATCGCTAAGTGTCTGCAGTCAGAAATCGTTAAGGGGAAATAATCAGCAATAGAGGGCTCTTCTTTCTGCCAAGAAAATAAGAAATTAGATCATCAAAAGCTCGCAAGCTTTTCATGGTAGTAACTAGTTCTACTTTTCAAGACTCCCTCGCATGGAGCTTTGGAACTGTCATCTGACATGTTGAGATCCTGAGAGGATTCATCTCAAATGGTGACATCCTAAAGGAAAGATGTCGTCTTCCTGATGTTTTATCTGTGGATGTCGACATCCTGAAAGTAAGATATTGACCTCCTGATAAATTATCTCAAATGTCGACATCCAGAGCGTAGGATGTCGACTTCCAGAGATAATTTATCTTCAGATGATAACATCTTGAAAATGTCGAGAACACAAGATAAAATATCTTCTGAAGCCACCATCCTACTCTCAGGATGATGTCATCCTGAGATGAGATATATCTGGAAGACGGCATTCTACTTACAAGATGTCATCATCCCGAGATATTGTCATCATCTTACGTTTATGATGTCATCAGCCTGCAGTAAATTATCTCAGGATCTCAACATGTCTGATGGCACGTCCAGAGCCCCGTACCCTCCGATTATCTCCCCTGAATTAGGAGTCGTCACTGAATGTACAAAGTTCCTGTTTTTTCAAAGGTGACAAATCTTTCAACCTGTCAACCCTAGTAGACTCCAATAAACATATCTGTGAAGATATTGATAAATAACACAATTCAATAAAGATAGCCCCACCTGTTATGGGATTATTAAAATTGACGATGTAGTTGTCTCAGTAAAGTGGATTACTTTTGCAGAAAACAGGCGAATTACGACCGAAATGGGGAAGATTGGTGTTGTTATTATTGTACTGGTTAATTAAATATGAAATATTTATTTCTGGTGTGGAACATCTTTATAAGCTAATAATTGTTTCGTTGATCAACTGTAGTTCACTGACCAGTTTTAATTGAAAGTAATTTTTCAAGACAGAAATGAATAAGACAGTTAAACTGGGTCTAAAAATGTAACAGAATCTCTCAAACCATTTCAGATGATTTTGTTGTTGAGGAATGGAGAGGAAAGGAAGGTTATTTTTAAGTGTTACAGGGTTGTTGGTTTTTTGTTTTGTTTTTTGGTGTTTTTTTATTATTTATTTATTTTTTTTTTGGGGGGGGGGTTTTCCTTTGTTTAGTGTTCAACACTTAAATTGTTTCTGAAATAATTCACTGTGTTTTGTGTAGAGATGTTTGCTTCCAAACACATAAGCATGACCAACGGTACAGCCAGGATGTATTAATTTTGTATATTAATTTTTTTTTCTTGGGGGGGAGGGGTACTTCAGGGTTTTGGGCTCCTGGAGAGGGGCATGTGCCCCCCCCCCCCCTGTGTCTATGGGGATGAATATGATGTAAATAATGTAAAAACAAAACGCATATTATTCAGTCAAATTAAAATGAATCATGTTTTAAAAGAAACTCAATAGACTCTCTAACCTAGTACTGTCGAGTTTTGTACCAACTTTCAGACTAATTTATCAAAATACCAAAAAGGATGTATTTTCTACTGAATGGATGGAATTGTTACAACTTAATAGTGTCATAGTAAGGGATGTACAGGTGATTTGGCAAGCTGATTTATTTCATTGACAAGCACAATCTGGTCTGTCAACTAATAGTTGACCCTTCGGGGGAAAAAAAGAAGGAAAAAAATCAAATTACTGAATACAAAGGCCGATCTGCACGTACATAGTAATTGTAGAGTCTTTAAAAGATCATTTTATAATATTCTTATTACTGGGTACGAGGGCAAACAAAATGGAAATGTATAAAATAGGAATAATAGCTTGATTTGGAATCTCCATCATTAATCTAGCTATTAGATAATTTGTGGAGAAATGGCGAACAGCAAGAGCAGTCTATTGATTCAAATTTTAAAACTTTCACCACGGTGTGTAATCAAAAAAGTGTTATTAAACTTAATATGAAAAAGTGTTCTTGTGTATGATGTGAAGTTGTGGTCCATTCAGTAATTAATGTTTACAAATTTCATAATTTTTTTCAGAATTGTTCTGACCCACTCACCCACCCTAAATTTCAATTTTTAAATATTTACAGACTATATGATACACCCAATACACTAAAGAACAAATTAATGCCTCTAGTGAAGCAGATATTTTAAATCAATGTTCTCTTAACTCAGGGAGTCTTCAATGGCTTTTCCTGGTTTCCACCATGCAACTTGGTAGTTGAAACAGAATGGGAAAATTCATGCCATCTCCCCCCATAGGGCGAGGAGGTTGGCTCTCGAAACAAGGTTGACCCTCAAAACAACGTTGATCTTTGGCAATAGTACTGCTCAGGCAGTCCTATCATTTGAAATGAAAACTGAATTTTGATTTTCAGTTAATTCTTTTGACCCACCCACCTACAATAATTTAAAAAATGAAATTTTCAAACATTGATATTTTGAATGGCCCCTTACGTTTTGGAAAAAATACCTAAGAAATGTCAATATTTGGTAGAATAAAATAAACAAAATTCCTCGGGGAAAAAAAAACGAAAGGGGGAAACAGACAAGACAAGGCGATCATTTGGACAACCAGTGAAAGAAAACTCAATGGAGACAAATAGCACATTATTGTGTGAGACAATGAATGTATAATAGTACAACTAGTCATCTACCATACAGTAAGAGTATTAGTCAGAAGCGTAAATAACTTTGGAAATGCCTGCATTTTTTCGTCTCTTACATTATCAAGCCCAAGATAGAAGTAAACTCTGTACCGTTAACAGTTGACAAAATCTACAAGTGGTATACTGTCCTGCATTCCGTGTGTGCGTTGATCTTTAAACATACACAACAAATTCTTTTTAAATATAATTCTTTTTTTTAAATTGATAATAAATCCGGTTGAGTAAGCTACAGTAACCCAAGTCGACAGAATGGGGCAAGACAATGAAAGATCATTGTCTCATTTTCAAAAAACGTATAAATTGTCAGTCCATGGTCGGTCAATGTACTTTACCATTATAACATAATTGGTCCACATAAAAATCTCTGCAGATTTTTTGTTGCTGCTTAATTTTTTAACTCAAAAATAAAACTCACAGGAGAGCTAGAAAAGAACACTTTATACATTGCTACCAACAATTTCTGATATGCATTTTTAATCGTTCATATATTTATGTTAATACTCTGTTTTTCAACTAAGCCTGATGCCGTCAGATGCCGTTACTAAAAAACAAAAAATTAAATTGTGACAACCTGCATGTTGGTTCATACTCAAGGCAAGAGCCAAAGCAAACTTTGACAAGTGCACTTTTACAAGTGTTATTGCTCCACTGTCTTCAGACCCTTGCATATTGCAACCAACGCCGAGGTCAAACAATGGATACGGGTACGTGTGTATGCGCCGAAAAACAACTCTCGGCCAATGATAGGTGTTCATTTGACCTCAGTGAGGGCGCTGTTTGAGCTTGTGATGTCATATGCAAGATGTCTATTGGACAGCAGGAAATGCCAGGTTAGGCCGTATTCAAATTGGCGGCTACAGCTACGGCTACGACTGTTGCTAAGGGTGTCCTATACTTAAACGCATGATGGGGCGGAAATCTAGCCGTAGCTGTTGCTGCTGATTTGGACATGGCCTTAATTTCCTTTGTGTATTGTACTTCTTGGCGTACAATACAATACAATTGTTTAAAAAATGCCAAAATCATATACATCTCTGATGTGAATTTGTACAATATAATAAACAATATTGGCCACCAGGAAAGTCTTCAGTCAACTAGTATTTGAAGTGTCCCAGTATGCACCCAGCTTGAAGATGTAAATGTGGTATTTAGCAATCTAAGACACACTGAGGAATGGTCAACATAATCTCATGGCTTATTCATAAAACATAAATTTACTTGACATTTTTTACAAGAATTTATGATAACAGTTCCACTTATTTCCAGAATAATGACCAAAAGCTTGTGAATATTTCTGAGAATATGACAGAGAGATCATCATTTCCTTTTAAGAAATTTAGTTTTATTCAAAAAAAGTCAGCAGCAAAAATTATGATGGATGTTTAAAAGTATTCCTATCATTAACTGACTATTGGATCAAAAGAGCTCTGTGTAGAAATGACAATCATTATTGTCCCTCAGTCTTCATTAAAATGGCTGTTTTTTCTCATCATGGGTCATAACAATAACAAGGAACTGCATTGTAACATATAAAGATACTTAATGCAGCCAGGGTAATGACCTTTATAATGATAAGGCCATCTTGAATCCTAATTAATGTATCCAAACTGAGGATGGAAGGGCAAAACAGTCTGCTTTTCTTTTGAATGCCTGAGGCTGTATCCCTCAGGCTGTACCCCTCAGGCTGCGCCCCTCAGGCTGCCCCCCTCAGGCTGATCCTAGGCTGTACTCCTCAGGCTGCACCCTCAGGCTGTACTCCTCAGCTGCTGCCACCCCTCAGGCTGCACCCTCAGGCTGCACCCCTCGGCTGCACCCCTCAGGCTGTACCCCTCAGGCTGCACCCCTCAGGCTGCACCCCTCAGGCTGTACTCCTCGGTTGTACCCTCTTGTTGAACCCCCAGGTGGAACCCCTATGTGGACTTGCACATGTCCACACAGTGTTTTCAAAGTGTTGAAGAATATGGGTTTTTTTTCTTAGGTGAACAGAACAAAGGAATGTCCACAGAATGTAAGCACCACAGAGCTGTGTGGATAAACTTGGGCTAAGAAGGGGGGCCCTTGTGGGGTCTTTCACACAATGGACCCCACAAAGTTTTTCTTAGTTTGACTTGACCCCACAGAGGAATTCTTTAGAGGGTGTACCAGGACTAACAATAGCAGGACCCCACAAACCCGATCTATAAGGTAGTGTGTGTTAACAACAGTGACACTTTTGAATGCAGTCATTACGAATGTACACAAAGGACAGTTTGAATATAATGCACTAATGAACACAGATGAAGAAAACTTCAATTAGTAGAAGAAATCCAGGTAGTAATTTTACTGAATAAACATCTACTTGCTTCAGAAATGGCGCTTAGCGCCATGCCTCAGACGGAAAATCAAACTGGATACCACATTGTTTTTGAAATGTAAATAACAATTTTGCTTTTTTAATATCAGAAAAACGTTGGATGCTAATGTAGAACTTTTTACATAAAATTACACAAAAAAGTAACATATAAAGGTGCTTTTAACTCGAGATAAAAACACACACAAAAAAAGAGTCAAAGATTCTTAGGTGTGAAATATTTATGCAAACTCACAAGTTTTTTTTTCCTTCTTCTTTTAGTGTGACAAAAGTGCTCTACTTTCCACCATGTTCTCAAGGGCCTACCTATCTCTAAACATGTTGCGAGTATATTAACTAGGTGAGCCTCACACGTTTGTTTTAACCAACATGCAACGGATGGTGAGCTTGGACATCAATCAACCATAACTTTGTTTTTTTATACATTTTTTATGAAACCATAACAACTATGACCAAAAAATAAGAAAAAATTGTTGGAAAGTTGGCAATTACGCAACGATAGCTCTCAAATAATGGATCGCAGAAGCGATTTTGGGACAATTATTTACAAATAGATTTGTAATGATCCATTAAACCCAAAAGGTCATTAATTATCTTTTTGGAAAATAATAATAATGTGTTTATTTACAATCGAGATATTAACATTCAAGTCTCTCCTTATACTCAGTCACCGTGAGTATCTGACAGAGGGTGAATTTTCACAAAGTTAAAAATCTTTTAAAAATACCTAACGAGGACTAAAACCTAACCTAAAATTCCATTTCGACTTAAAATCTTATTTCTTTTCAAAGTTACATGAAAAATCAATAACGTAACAAGTACAAATTTGGCTATATATATGTGGACCATAAATCTGTACTGTTTATACATCAATTTAAATACAAAAATGCCCTCCCACTATACTGGATTGTACCGGTTTAAACCAGTCTGAACAAGTTGCTACTGTACTGCATTGAACCAGTTTAAACCAGACCTGACAAGTTGCTGCTATATTTGGTTTGTACCGGTTAAAACTTGTACTAACAAGTTGCTACCAGACCTTGCCAGACCTTCTTTACACTCTTCACAGAATTTATTCACAGAACTCAGTGGGATGACCGAAAAAGTTAAATAAAAACAATAATAATAATAATTTGATATCAAAATCATAGTAATAAAATCAAAAAAGCAAACATTGTTTTATTCTTTATGCACCAAATCTTTAAAAGAAACACCATTTTACTGAAAGACACCACATTCAAATAAAACTGTAATCATCTGAATATAAAATTATTTTTTTTAAAGAAAACGCCCCAAGTACAGATATGTTATTCGATTTCTACAATTCTGTGCGGCTGCAATTAATAAGTACCCTAAAGTTGTAACAATTTGTTTCCATTTTAACTAAAACTGTCGTAATCCAACTGCGTTTTCTAAACAAAGTTCAATGTTTTAACCCAAGGTGCAATGTTAGGATCAGAAAAACAAACCACTCCCACTCTTCCAGGGATTGCGCTTTTTAAGTTCGCTTGCAAGAAACTTTGGCCAACTCTGTTTTGCCATGATTTATAGCGTTCATGTTTTACATAACATTTATCGGTTGGTAAGGATGCATAACTCAAAACTGGAACATTTCACCGACTGACACCACATGTCATAAAGCTGCTTACAGCATAAAGTCAATCAACGCTTACTGTCGCAGGTAAGCCTACTTTCACATCGGTGTATTCCCCCGTTACAAGTTAGAACTGTGCCAATACTATACCCAGAATGCTGCAGCCGGCTTCACCATTGGATAAGGAGCCATCACAATATCTTGGCAAATTTTCAAAGCTGTTATCAAAGTTGTTTAATTTCCCAATAAACTTAACCGAAAAAGCAGCTTTGGCTTCAACAGCTCCGTTCATGTTTTATTTATCTATTTATGTTCATAACTATAGAGGTAACAGTACTTTTGTTAGCATTCTGTGGTGAACAACTTACAACCAGTTTAGTCTGGTTTAATCTAGTGCAGTCCAGTCTAACATAAGGTTACAATATCTAGATTTTTTTTTTTTTCTTCTCACTTTTTTACTTTTTAATAAATAAATGAAACACACAAAGAAATATCATCAACCAACAGCTAAGAGAACCGAAGAGGCTCTCTTCCGATGCGTAGATTCATTACTTTAAACTTTGTTTTTTTTGCATTGATAAGATGTCTTTTTTGATGACTGTGCATTCTTATTACAAACTAAAGTTTGCTGTGTGCAATTTAGAATAATAAATGAGTTACTGTAAACTTCCCATCCTAATTCTTTTCTAGTGATCTTGAATCGATTCATGTGACCATCTTTATAATCCAACCGTTGTACCTCACTGCGGGTAAGACTTATGTACCTTTCCTTCACCATGGTAAGACTTCATAAGGCTTCTGGTAAAGCGAGACCAGGACTTTACCTTATATTATTTAGACCTAATTTAATAGGTAGCACTTTACCTCACTTTAACCAGGAGCAAGCCTTTTAACGTACTTACAGTAAGGTAAGGTAAAGGGACAAGTAAGATTTAATCAAAAACAAAACGACTTAATCTTACTGTAAGGCAAGGGTAGCACTTTACATCACTAAGACTTAACATTACTTTAACCACAGTGAGACGCTATCTTCCACTTAGCAATGTTAGGACTTTACCTTATAGATCAATCTGTTTTACATCCCATAACTTTACTTTGTTACCAAAGTACACAAGTTACCTTCCTCTAATCAAGGTTATGACTTAGCCAAATTTAAACCACAGTGGGACTTTATCTCCCACTCTATCTTCCAATGTTAGGACTTTACCTTAGATGTTACTGTCACCCAAGAGCTTCCCACTTGTGGATCATTACTATCCTCATTGGGAGATGAATGTTTCAACTAGGGTGTAAGTGTACCCCAATCAGGGTATAACCAATTGGGTACAAGTGTACCCAATTGGGTGTAAGTGTACCCAATTGGGTGTAAGTGTACCCAATCGGGGATATATGTGAACCACAATCTGGGTATGAGCATACCCCAGTCAGGGTATGAGCATACCCCAATCGGGGATATGTGTGAACCCCAATCGGGGGATATGTGTGAACCCCCATCGGGGTATGAGCATACCCCAATCAAGGTAGATAGGTGAAAACTGCACTGTGAGCCTGAACGCTAGCTACATTATAAAAACATTTGGAGTACTGTATAACATCTCTATTTTGTTGTGCACACATTGGAAGTCCTATCAAGCAGCGGATACAAGTTCATCAATGTACACAACGTCTAATCCTCAAATAAACATCAATCCTGTAATTTGTTTTGAAAAAATGTAATTTACATTGCAACCGACCCAAAATGCCCCAACTCTATACAGAGAGCATTATAGTTCAAAAACATCTCCCCAAAATAAACATACTACACACAGTCTAATTTCTCAAGCATTCTGTTTTGTTTTTCCACTGTATAAAAATAAAATAAATGTGTTAGCTTAATATAATAAGAAGCACGACATATTTAGAAGGTTGGCAAAAGTTATTTCAAATGTGCCTTTCTCGATAAATAAAGCATAAAAGACACAATCTTTAAACACAAAAATAACGCTGAAAATCTTTCTACTGAGTAACTTCATAATCCTTGAGCATGTCCAGATACACAATGCAGCAAACCAACAACAAAAAATTCATTGCCAGCATTTTTTTTTATAATAATTGTTTTGTTTTTTTGCGTATTGTATTTTTTTTTTAAAGCACATGTTACAGTCACCACTTAGTGCATTTTTCTCTTAGTACAATATTGAAATGAATAACTAAAGGATGGTAGAATTATCTGTACAATGGTATACTGTAGTGAAGGATGCTAGAGGTGTGGGTGTAGGTCTGTAATTAATCCTGATGAGCCTGAATGGTTTAGCTCTGTGCATACTACTTAGACACGCTTCAACGCAAACTCAAACGAACCGCTACGCCAGTGGTCATAAGTCCACATCGATACGAAACAATTCAATATTTTCTCCGAGTCTATTCCAAGTGATCCTAAACAACTTTGACGTAACAATCACATAAACCTTGCTGTACACGGCTCACTTCCTTTAACTCTTAACAAGAACACTGTATGACCTTCCGACCTTTGACTTATGACCTTTGCTGCATTTTACACATCGTCGTCAGTTTATCCCTACCAGCAACACCTCTTGACATTGACTTTAAGATTGACTGAAGTCCAAGGACCTTAATCGCTAAGCAAAACTGCAGAGGACCATCCACAAAATGGGTACCACTGACACCATTTCAGCTGCTAACAAGTGTCTATTTCCATGCTCGGGCAAAAGCTTAAGCTAAACACACCAACTTTGCCAATCCAACTCTATTTTCCCTCAAGCTTATCCCGAGTTCAGATATTTAAAAAAACAAAAAAACACAAACACCAGATTTTCTTCAACTCCAGGAAACAGTTCAGAAAACACCCCCCCCCCCCTCCCTCGGGTATGACTTGCAAAGAATCCCGCTCTTAGAGGTAGGACAATCATCATCAGAAAGGCCTTGTTTATATAATTCCTTTAACATTTATAAAAGTCTAGTTTATCCTGGTTTTCATGTATGACAAGTAAAAAGTTATTACTATTATTTCAGACTATTTTACTGAGGAAATTTTTTTACAGTATTTAACCTATTTTTTCTCAAAAGATCCTGCAACTTACATTTTTATCACCCAAGAAATTGTTCTCCCATAATTTGGTACAAAACTACGTGTGATTCCAAATTCACAATTGAGGATATCTGAACAGATTCCACTAGTCTTTTTGAGATATGGCAAACACTGCAGGAGTACGTCGTTTGGTTTGGGTGTATACAGACAGATTTACCCCAAACCAAAAACAGCGCAATTAGAATGTGTCCCTCATACCTCAAAATGACTTGTTGTCTTGCGCTAAAAAAACAACTTCAGAAAATGTCTGGCGTGTCTGTTTGCATTTCCATCCATCTGAAAAAGAAGGGTGGCCCTAAGAGAAAGGATAATTCTCTGTGAACGACCCTACCATCAACAAAAAACTTCTTGGAAGATTGAAACCAAAGCAGTGACAGTTGTACCTTCCTTTTTTTTTATTTGGAGGTGGGGGGGGGGTACCTTATGTTAAATTAAAGGTTGCAATTACAGCGACAATCTCAAGTATTTAGTGAACTATAACCGGAGCACTTTCTAGAACTTGGATCACTATATTATCTAACAGTGCAAAACCTGTACAGTGAATTTTAAGACCAATTCGGCTTACTCTATTTTGTAAGAAATCAACTGCAAATGTGTCTGGAGGATGTTTTTTTTTTTTTTCAATCTTCAAAGTTTTTTGTTTGTCATAAATTAAACATCAGTGATGTCTCAGCAGGAAACCCTATATATACTGGTTTTAAAGGCATTTAACAATGCAGCAGTTTTCAGCAATGCTAGTTTTTTTGTTTTTTTTACCGACATATAACGACTCGTATAAAAAATGGCAGCTTTCAGCTGGGAGTGTTCTGATTGGCTAGAGCCAAGCATTTGAATGAGGTAAGTACTTCACGTCCAATTCTTGCGTTGATATGCACATTCAAACGGGTCAAGCGGGTCCAAAACGGTTGCCCACGGTAACATTGTGTATACTAATTTGGGTGTGTGTTTCTAATCACGTGATGAACTTGTTAGGATTGTGCTCGGGTGAACTCTTCAGTTCAGTTCAGTCACGCTTCGAGCTTGGACTGCCTCTTTTGTTTTGTGATTTGTTAAAATGTTAAAAGCAGACAGGACTTTATAAAATGAGAAGTATTAGACGTATAATTGCTAGCATTTACAATAAAGAGCTACCTTAAAAATCTTGCGTCTGCTCCGGTATACAAACCTTTTGAACATAAACACTTACACTGTTTAGATATTTTGTGATACGAAGAGAACCAGTGCTGGCCAGTGGGTAACCAGCCAAGATCACAATAGACACCTGGTGAAAAGTTGTACATAAAGAGTTTGGGACCAGTGCAATTATTGGTATCCAATGAATCTAAACGGAGAAACGACGACAATGATGACAACGAACAATAGATTCATCATACTAATAACCAACAAAGCTACACATGTTACAGCTATGACCTCATTACATTCTCAAAAAAAAGGAGTTTTCCCCCTTTAAAATCTTGTACATATGCATATATATAACATTAATCATATAGTTACTTCCACTACTCGCTGTCCACATGGAATATATTTTTGTTTAATGCAAAACTTTTATTTTTGCCTCAAATACACAAATAACCAAACATTGTGGCAAGATTCCTTTGTACATACATATGCTCTAAACAAATATTTAATTATTTTTTCTTCAGTGAGTTTTTTTTTATCTCTTGATAACTATATTTTAGGTGTTGTTTTTTTTTTTTGGAAAAGAATTTTTTTTATACATGAGTTTTCTAGTTTTTTTGTTGTTTCTCTTCGTTCGGTCGTTAACAATACAAGGCTTTTTTCCTTCAACGTCGGTTTATTTTATTACGTTATTTTTTAAACACAAGTCAATGTCTTCCAGACGTCTTTGATGTTCCGTCTCTGTACTCAGCAGTCAAGTATTAATTGTTTGCTTTTATTAAAGTCTTAGTAATCTCCTCATGATGTTTTTTGTCGAACTGTTGTTTTTGCCGTTTGTTGGTTGTCATGCCTCTGCAAAGAGATAGAAGGAAAAATCAGTTATAAGAAAGTGGAAGTAAATACATTAAGTCTAAAAAGTTTATTTTCATGTCTAGTTTTGTTTTGATTAGGTATCAAGCAATCACCTGACTGGCTCACAGTAAAACACTGTCATGGTTCGACATGGTGTCATTGTCAGACAAACTACCCCGATCGGTGTATACATCTACTCTAATTTCAACCATTTTCTCCCAATGAGGGTCTAAGTGGTTCCTACAGCCGAGTGCCAATGTCATGTAGGTCTAAGTTCACAAAGAAGCAACGAACAAGGACTTTCCTGCAGGACAATCTGGCAAACCCATGAGGCCCTCTTGTGACCGACCAAGATCTGGTGTCACTGGGAGGAGCTACATGCCTGTGACCACACCTTTAAGGCATTTTTGAAATCATAGCTTCATGAATAACTTGGCTACGGCTGTGTTAGTTGGCTTTAAAAGCAATGCTGAAGAAAGGCTAGAAGTGACCATCTAGCCAGAGCCACTGGTGTTTTAAGAAATGACTGTAAGCTTTCGGCTCTGGCTATTCTTAAGCTGCGTTTGTTAAACACCAAATTCAAAACTGGCTGACTCAACACACAACATTATAAGCTGAGATTTAAAAAATGACCTGCGTCATACACAACCGTCTTGGGTCAAGGGTCAAAGGTCAAAGGTGCGTCTGCTACCATTAAGTGCAATACAAGGCCATCCTACTTTCTATCATACTACATCAAAACACAAATGTGACCCGCTCTGTGAAAATGAGTCAGATGATGACAATGTAAAGAATTGGATTATATACATGGCTGGAAAGAACATACCAACAGCAGTAATTTGGTATATGTCTGAGCTCTGGGGTGTATCGCGTTGCTGAATTATTCCCGTTTGAAATTAGCCAGTATATCATTTTTTGTTGAAAACGAATTACAAGTAAATTGATGTTTAAAATTACCATTTCGCTCTACATTAAGCAAAAGGATACAAATTAGACTAAGGTATGATCACAAAATTGTTGTTTTGATAGCTTTATTGACTAAAATTTAGTGTTCTGAAAGTTTACCATGCAAATATAGATCTTAAATAAGTAAAGTAAAAAAAAAAAAAATATGATACTTTTTTCATTGAAATGTCCATTAAACAATAATGCATTGGGCGACATCTGACTCATTTTCACAGAGCGGGTCACAAATATGACATTCACAGTCGATCTGATTGTGTTGAAACAGGAATATTGCCATTTTCATGATACTCATTGAATAGTTACTTGCAGGACATATTACAGAATGACACTGTCACCTTTGACTACAACACCAAACATTTCTCACAATTACTCCTTAATGAATCATAAATACGTGTACATTCAGGAAAAGAGCCGATGATAATCTATAATGGATGGGTTAAAAGGAGGGGGGTGGTTGAGGGGAGGAGATTGTGGGGCCTGAATATTCATCAATTGATATCTAAGAGTGGTCATGCTTATACTAACACAGGTGTCAATTACTACCCCGATTGGGGGTTTTATCCCAGCAAGGAACCTTTATCCCCCAATGAGGATGCATCAGTGGCACTCAACTGAGTACCAATCGGGTGTAAAGTGTGACTCTGTTAATAAGTTATAAGATTTCTGTAACTACAATACCCCCAACTGCAAATGATTACCCTGGAAAATCGTTGCCATGGCAAAATGATTAGTAAGTAATGCGATAACCCATGACCACGGATAATCCCGGTAGATATAAAGCCGGCTCGTACTCAACACTTGATGATGGTAAGTGTTCCACATCTAATTGAACATTAAAGTAAAAGTAATGCCCCAGTTAAAGGCAGTGGACACTATTGGTAATTACTCAAAATAGTTATTAGCATAAAACCCTACTTGGTAACGAGCAATGGAGAGCTGTTGATAGTATAAAACATTGTGAGAAACGGCTCCCTCTGAAGTGACATAGTTTTCGAGAAAGAAGTAATTTTCCACGAATTTGATTTCGAGACCTCAGAATTAGAATTTGAGGTCTCGAAATCAACCATCTGAAAACACACAACTTCGTGTGACAAGGGTGTTTTTTCTTTCATAGTTATCTCGCAACTTCGACGACCAATTGAGCTCAAGTTTTTACAGGTTTGTTATTTTATCCATATGTTGAGATACACCAAGTGAGAAGACTGGTCTTTGACAATTACCAATAGTGTCCAGTGTCTTTAAAGTGTGCTCGACTGGGGTGAATGTTTGAATGCAATGTCACTTCTCTACAGCCTGCGAGTCTGCCTTTAAGTCCTTTTCACATTACAGAGCCAATTCCCCGGGTAATTCCTGGGGAAGTATAACCCCCATTGCCACCCCATGTTTGTTTCACACTTGATGCGATTTTCCTGGAAAAATGCACACACAAGATGCTAACCCCAGAGTTATCTCACTAAACCCTACTCCCCAAGCAGGGGTAGCTATTTTTCTGGAAGCAGGGATAGCTATTTTCTGGGAAGTGGCTCCTTTGTATCTAGCTACTGCTTGATGGGTTTAGAGTGATGAGGGTAAAAGGCTCTGGAGACTACAAAGAGGTAGGGAGGCTCTGGGGGTGGAGGGTTTGAAAAGATCAATTATGAAAAAATATCATTGCCAAAAAGAAAAGTAAAGAGTCGTTGACTGCAAAGCTATTTCAAATTATATCGGTTGCCTCATACTCTGTTTAAAGAAAAAGAAATTTAACCATTTTAAACAATGGAAATCAGACAAATCATAGAAAGAAACAGAGCAAACTCAGCAGGGAAATGAACCCACCACCAAAAAACCATATGTAATATTGTTTTGCTGTTAAGCCATTGTGTCACTTGCAATGAACTGAAAAATATGCAGTAACTACACAAGCCATTCTACGGTGCTTTGCAAAATAGACAGGACAAATGAATCATCTAACAATCAAACTCATTCTTGTGCCATAAAGTCACAAATTTCCTTTTATAAAAGTGATCTTTATCCCCTGTCCCAGGTCCACATGAGGTTGGTTTTATCCCTAATTATTGTGTCCTTTGATTCTTAGTTAAAACATGTTTAGACTAATAAACACCAGTTTACACAAATTTTAATTTGATTCTCAACAGTCTGAAATTAAAGTGAAATTAATTTTGGATTTTTGTCTACCATACCACTTTAAAAGGTTCAGCAAACCAATTAACAGGGTTTACCAGGCCAGTTAATATCAATCACTAAACCAGATAAAGTGGTTTACCATACCAGTTAATGGTTCACCATGTCAGTTAAAAGGTTTACCACACCAGTTAATTGTGGTTTACCAAACTAGTTGACGAGGTTTACCACACCAGTTATTGTGGTTTACCAAACTAGTTGACGAGGTTTACCACACCAGTTATTGTGGTTTACCAAACTAGTTGACGAGGTTTACCATACCAGTTAATACCAGTTAATATGATTTACCATTGCCTCTGTCCCGTTATCTGCTACAGTACACTATATCCAAACTACAAGATGTTAGCCTTAAATACCAAAACAAATTAAAACTAGATATAGTTCAACAATCACTTAAGTGCTTAGTCTAAAAAATGAAGAGAAGGGATACAGCATCAAGACTGAAAAGAAAGAATTTTTTTTATAGTGCAGAGTGCGGTGATGATTGCATTTGTGTACAGAAACCTACAGCATGAACATGAGATAATTAGGTCTGGGTACCTTGTCGCACACACACAATCCAGATGCAGTCTTATTCCTGGTCTGCCCCCGATGACGAACAAGGGCACTGCGAGTCAAAGGAGGAGTTAGAAAAATATGAAATTCAAGTAACATCTTGGGGGTCCTCTTGCTGCTGTCTGGGTGATAGGGAAGCGGGCTACACTACAGTGTCACCTCAAGTTTAGAGTTAAGTATACCCAGTTTATGTAAGATCTTGGGGTCCTGTGACTTAGTCCTGTCTGGGTGATGGGTAGGGGGGGGCACAGTGTCACCCCGGGTTTAGAATTTAATATTTGCAGTTATCATATCTGGGGTCCTGTTTGTTCTGTCTAGGTGATGGGAGCGGGGCACAGTGTCGCCCCAAATTAAAACGTTAATACACGCATTTATGTAACATCTTGGGGTCATGTCATGGCCAAGCAGTCAAGTGCACCAGACTCAAGCTCTGGTGTTTTATGATCAGTGTGGGTTCGAGTCCCGGTCTTGACACTTGTGTCCTTAAGCAAGACACTTCACCGTTATTCCTTCTTCCCTTTAGATGGGACGTAAAACAGTAGGTCCTGTGTGTTGTGTGATGCATGTATTAAAGAGAACCCAGTGCACTTTATAAGAGAAGGGGTTTGGTCCCGTTGTTTCTGGCATGGTTGGTTGCCACACAGCACCTTGCAAACCGCTACAAGGTGCTACATGTATAATGTAAAATGGGTCTTATAACTCCAAACATAGCTGTGAATACCTGTACAAAAAATATTGAGCTCTTTGGGACGCCTTTTGGGTCTGACAACGCTATATAAAACCAAGTATTAGTATCATTTAGCTGGTCAGCCTGCAAAGATGTTGGGAAAAAATCATCTTACTAAATCTGACTTCAATATGACCAGAGTGGGTTTACGGATACCGACCATACAAAATTAAAACCTCTCTCAGGGAAAGGGTTGGACCCGAGAGTAGAACCTGTGTGAGGTATAGTGGTATCTCAAGTTTTTAAAAGGGATCTTGACAATCCTTCTTGTTTTTTGTTTTGCATCGGAGAGTAAACACAGATATCTTTGATAACGCCATACAGAGGTCTTATCAATGATACGTGACGGTGCGTAAATGGTCTTCTACAACCTGAGCCTGCTACTCTTAACTATAAATATTGATGATGACTGATCATAACATCTCCTAGGGATTAAACAACGGCCTACACTAATAACTTTGTTGAGGGGATAAGAATACTGTAGATTGGATGACTGGTAGAGTATTCAAAAAGTCTGAACCTTCTTCATCTAAGGTTATTCCACCCTTCGGGACATCTTCCATTTCTGTGTAATTCTCCCCTTCGGCCAAGACATGGCTAATGTTGGTTTGCCGGTCAAAATGACAAAGGAGAGGAACACGACCCAACCCCCCCCCCCCAAAAAAAAACCTAGAAATTTTGTTTTGTTTTGTTTTAAACATTTGAATACTTTGTTAACATTGTAGACCTTTAGCTTGGCCTTTTGGGGTAACTGGAAGGTCAAGTTTGGCAGCCATTTGTGGCTACTATGGGTATTTTGGTACAAGCCACTAGTAGCCACTCTGGTCTCCAAAGAGTTACAGTCAAGTGTGATGGGTTGGATTTATTAGTATTCAGTATTAGGGTCCATTGTACCAGTCCATCCGCTAATGCTAACCCCCAAAGTAGTGGGGCAGGGACAGTGCTGACTGTGCGGATGCACAAGCCACTTGCAGCCACTATGGTAAAGAGTTACAGTTAATTGTGATGGGTCTGATTTCTTATTGATTAAAAATGAAGTGGGGATGAAACAAAACGACATAAACATGAGAATCCAGGTTGGGTCATTCTTGTAGGTTAGGTTCGCGGTAACAATAAGGTCTTGTTGATAGTGAGATGAGATATCTAGGTATAGAGGGATCTTGGGTCAGATCAGTTTTATCATCAGTTTTATTTAAGGTCCATATGGATTTTTCTCAAGCATTACAGAGTGCACCATTGTACACAGGTAGATGGGTTAATTTTATCATCATTTGATCTAAACCAAGAATTGGTTTTAACTGCTAAGCACAACGTTAAGTCTTTCGATGGATGTCTAAAGCAATGCTGAAGATCCTAGGCTATTACTACGGACCCCTTGCCTAGAAAGTCCCAACCTCAAATACTGCCCTCACTGAGGTCAAATGATGCCTGTCATTGGCCGAGAGTTTTGCGTGTAGTGAACATGCGTACACTTTTCCATTGTCACCATGGTCTAGTGGTTAGACTGCAGGACTTGCAATCACAAGGTTCTGGGTTCCAATCCTACCAAGCAAACCGCTGATTTCACAATGACTAGAATAAGTAGTGTCGTCTAGTTACTGAATCACAATTTCTTGATTTGTGCAATTCATAATCATAGACGTTAAACCAATGATTGTTTGAGAGAGATTGGCTGTTGTCAGCTTAGGGAGTTTGTCGAGTTCCCTTAAAGGGAAGATCATGTAAGTAAACAAACAAACAAACAAACAAACAAACAAACAATCAAACAAGCTAACGAACCTTTTTTGACCTCAGGGATGGCTGCCTATAAAAGCAATCTATACTTTCATTGACAAACTAAAACTATTAATTAATAACTGATGACTTTGTACACTAAAAGAGTAAACAGCCGAGAGTAACCAACTCACAATCACCACGTCAACTCCACCACAATCCACCTCCTGATTTAGCTTGAAGCTAATGTATTTGCCACAGGCCAGGCATACCCAACTTATTCAGTACATGCATGTTGGCGTTAACTCAACATAGGAAGGGGTTGATTTAGGACAGTTCATCACCAGAATATCAAGAGAGGGCCATAGTAAATCTATAACTAGGTCTCTGTTAAGTGCACACAAATAAATAAATTCAATCACTTATTGAGAGCACCTTTCTCGTAAGGAATTGACACAAAGAAATTGACGTCGTAACTACGCCCTCACCTTTAATTTAAAAATTCTCCTGAAGAATCCTTCCCTTGGGGGAGGAGGTGGCTGATCAAGAATTAGGTCTGGTGTCCTTGTGTAGTCGGGCCCAAAGTAGTTTAACTCCTTGTAGACCTCCGTCTCCACCATCTACGTGTTTTAAAAAACAAAACAGTGTTTTAAATAACTTACATCTCATGCTACTGACCATCAAAATAATAATAATAATTATTATAATTTGTAATGCACCAAATCAATATAAAAACAGATGTTCAAAGTGTAGAGCGAAGAAGAAAATTTGAATTTAGAAATCAAGTGATCAAATTAAAAACATTATGAACAGTGCCCTTATAACAACAGGTGGTAAATAGTAATAACAATAATAATGGACATTTATATTGCGCAATACCTATATGAATAAAATCTCCTGAGCATTACAATAAAATAAAATAGATGCAGAGAACATGTAAAGATATCAACATGTACGAGCAAAGCAATAAGTAAACAGATAAACAACAACAAAATCACTACTCTAGAAGCTACAGAATGCTGTCTGGAAATGATGAGTCTGGGACAAACTTTAAAGTGTTGACATTAGAAATATTAAGAATATGATAATTACTAATAATATTATTATTATATATGGCAAAAAAATTCAACAAACAAACCAGAGTACAAGGATCAACAATATCACGTGTACATATACAATAATATTGTATGAAAAGTAGAACAATTGTAAACCAGAATTGGGTAGAGAAGTATTAAGGCAACAAAACATTTATAGATCGGAACAATACAAGAAATATTAAAAAATAAAATCAGACCACAAGACAAATCAATTCTAAGATGGCCAGGGTTAATCAAATAAACCTAACCACTGTGACTCCAATGCCTAATAATCCATAATGAAAATAGGAAACAAATCCCTAAAGACCAGCTTGAATGAAATTAGCTTTAAAATGTTTTCAAACAAGAAGGAAATTGAGTTCCCATGTGATTAAATGGATTTTATTTAAAAAAAAAAAATACCTAATCATTTTGAACACCCTTTTTTGGTGCTTTTCACACCTAAGTTATGTCATGTGTGGGAGCTCTGTTTTGTGTAACCGCTTTGTTGTAACATGGAGGTAAAACAAAGCAACATCCCACAAATGACGTCAATGTAATTGTCATTTTGACGAACGCCGTCAACAGCTGAAGTGTAGCTAGTTTTTCAAAAACCTTGAGGTTGTGTTAAAACATCAAAATTACAATGAAATGATAAACAAACACATTATAGACAAGTTTAAATAACATTCCCGTTAACAAATACATATAAAAACAAGTGTTTAACAAATACATTAAAAAACGATAAAAGGCAAATTTTAAAAATAAATATTGGAAGCAAATTGAGAAATCATTGATGATTACAACATTATGAAAAGCAACACACAGTATAAACAATATGCACTTCATTTCAGCAAAGCACAAAAAAAAAAATAAAAATTTTTGCATGACAAGATACAGTTCATTCAACCATAAATGTTGCATGATAAGCCAAGCATGGCATTGAACCTTCAGCTTACCTCATTTTGCCAAGGAATTGTAACACTGCCCGTGTTGAATTTACTGTAGAATTTATCATCGTTCTGATCCAAGTTGACGCCTTTGACCGTTGAAAACTGCTCAATGTCAAGGACATCTTTGGCATATACTGCTTTCGGCTGTAGGGCAAAGTTTCAGAGAGACATGTAAGAATAATGGTCTAGTTTTCTCATCATCTGTCAACCATTAGGGCCCATAGAGTTGCTTAAAGACAGTGGATACTTTTGGTGATTACTTAAGAAATACATTGCCATATAATCTTACTTGGTAAGGAGCACCTGAGAGCTGCTGATAGTATAAAATATTGTGAGAAACAAATTTGCTAAGCAGTATTTCCTGCTTAACAGCTTTAGGAAACTGGGCCCCATTTCACATTTTATGGTTAATATGACCCCTTGCACGACGCAGAATGCACCTCCGCACTAAGCTTGTCTACTATTTCCACCATTTTGAGAGTCCTTTGCGTACATGTTGTCCCCCAAAATGGCGGACAGTTTAGGCCGTGTAAGTGTGCTGTGCGTTGCGACATGGGTCAATAGAACCATCTTTAATACAGAGTATTTAACTTACATCTGGCACAAATGGCGGGTCCACCTTGCCAGCTTCTAGTCTAACTAAGTTGATAGTTTCAAAGAATGGTTGATCTTTGACGTCTTGGGCTGAGCAATTCTTGAATCCGAGCCGATCATCAACGTCTTTCTGAAGTAACTACAATGAATCAAAAATATAATGGGCATAAAATGAGGTTATTGCAGCTAGGAAACAAATGAGTTTGAGGTGTAGACTTGGTCTCCATTTTGCCCTGCCACCTTCATCTCTAGTTGTTACATTTCTGAGGATTTAAAGACTCTCTACATCATCGCAATGAAGAACTAGGGTAGTAGGCCTGGGTCTCCCTTGGTCTAGAGGATCAAGCCCCATGAACCTCCTGGAGATTTACAGACACTTAACCAATGCAAATATAGAACTAGGGTAGTGGACCTCAGTCTAGCAGATGAAGCCCTCTAAAATCTCTTGGTGTTGCATTGACTTAGAGCTTCCAGAAGTATGAACACGATGGGGTTCATCTTTCTCTGCACGGTGGCATCTTCAACTTTTCAAGAAAATGTTACGTCAAAAAGAGATGGATGGAAAGTCCTGAAATCATGACACCATGAGAAATGACAAGCATGCTTGGGAGTCCAGTAATATCATACCTTTCTGCATATTTCTTTGGCCTCTTCACTGAATTTGGGTGAGTATTTTTCTTCGTCTTCTTTGACCCTCCGATCCACCTCCTCCCTCTTCACCTTCTCCTTCCTGGCTCGGAACGGCGCCTAAAGATACAGAAATTCATTGCCACTTAAACATTTTTATAAAGACGTTACTGGTAAGCAACTTTGTTGGGCTTACTGTAGCAGAAAAACATGCGCAAGCAAAAGTGTATTTCATAAACGATCGAGAAGCTTTGACAGCGGGCTTGCGCATTCACAATGGATTTGCATTGTTGGGTCATTCATCTTCTTACATGAACTGCCGGCAGGCTAACATACCTTTTGCTTCGCTTATGGTTATCAGTGTTTATGAACTGTGCTAAAAGTTGTTGCATAAGCATAAAACGTCTGCTTACAGGCTTTATGGAATTGGAGTGGAAGCAGGTCTGGAATTTCATCTTCGAGAGGGCAAGGCCATTTTCATTTTGCAAAAAGCACTTCCACTGAAAAATCTTAAAGTCTATGGGAAACTTTTGAAAGGGTCACCAAGGACTACAGAGGCCATGGCCTCTGTGGCCTCCATGTAATTTCAAGGCCTGTGGAAGGTAACTTCAAAGAGGACCTACCCTTCCTTCAATCATTTCATAAATGATGCATCCAAGACCCCAATAGTCAGGACTGAAGGTGTATCTCTCATTCTTCACTACCTCAGGGGCTGTCAAAAGAAGAAATCAAAACATTAATACAATTCATAATAGACTTGCCAAGTCCCCCTCGTTTTGGTCTCATTCATCACCACCTCAGGGGTTGTCAAGGAAGAAATCAAATCAGTAGCATACAACTGATAATAGACTTGCCGAGTCCCCTTGTTTGGTACTTTAGTTAAGAAGTCAAGGATACCTTCTAAGCTTACTTAGCGGCTGTAGTAGAAGACTGTAAAGAAAGGCTACAAGTCTAAAAGGAAATGAGCTTACTTAATCAGAAACACTTTATAAGTCCATGATGCGTTTTCTGGTTTCTTTTACACACAGAACCTATCCTATTAAAGACCAGTGTAAAGGTTGCTGTCTCATCCAAATCGAAAGGCAATTATGGAAAATTCTCTTCACTTGAACGACACAGACACCATGAATGGCTGGGATTCGAACCCACATTCTGTAAACAAGAGTACTTGAATAAGGCCACAACTAAGAGTGTCATGGCTGAGCTGTTTAAAGTATCGGATTCAAGTGGTTTCATTGGGGTGTGGGTTCGAATCCCGGTCATGACACTTGTGTCCTTGAGCAAGATGCTTTGCTATAACTGCTTCTCTTCACCCAGGGGTATAAATGGGTAACTGCGAGGGTAGAGGTTGATATTGTGTTTGAAAAAGCCTTGGGGCTGTATACTCTCTAGGGAGCTGAGAAAGATTACAGGAATGCTATTGGCCCAATGACCAGGGCACTAATGTAAAGCGCATTGATACGTTATTGTAAAATGCGCTATATAAGAACTAGTTATTATTATTAAGTACAGAAGAGTCTCTACTTACCCATGTAGCCTACTGTTCCTACTCTACCACGGATGGATTCACCCTCTGGAATCTCAACGGCCAGTCCCAGATCTGAAATTCTTACATGGCCTGTGTTGAAGAAAGTTCATTTGATAAGTTGTTTGACTGTCAGAGACGCCTAGTCAACTATGAGTTTCAAAGTTACCTTTACTGCAGATTCAACATTGCGTGCAGAATGTTCTGCTGACTGCAGATCTAACAATTGAGTACAGAATACTCTGTGACTGAGACTCAACAACTGTGTACAGAATATTCTGCTGACTGCAGACTCAACAACTGTGCACAGAATATTCTGCTGACTGCAGATTCATAAATTGTGAGCAGAATGTTTTGATGACTGCAGATATATTCAACAATTGTGTACAGAATATTCTTCTGACTGCTGATTTAGTAATTGTGTACATAATGTTGAATGTAACAGTAATGAGATGTCAGGATGCATTATGAGCCATCAAATAGACCCCCTGCATATGACATCACAAGGCCCAAACAGCGCCCTCACTCAGGTCAATGAAGACCTAGCATTGGCCGAGGGTTCCATTGTTTGACCTCAGGGATGGCAGCCAATGCAAGAGGTCTATAAGATACACTAAGAAAGGAGGTGGGAAGGGGGTGGGGTTAATAGGGGAGGGGTCACAGATGGGATAATGAAGAGTGAAGAGACAGGATTGTTACCGTGGTCATCCAGTAAGATATTCTCTGGCTTCATATCTCTGTACACAAAACGATGTTGATGAAGATGTTCCAATCCGCAGGTGATCTCAGCGGCATAAAACCGCGCCCGTTCCTCCTCAAAGCCCGGAGAGCCAAGATTATGAATGTGGAACTTAAGATCCCCACCATTCATAATGGTCAAGACCAGACAAAGGGCGTCTTTTGTCTCATACGCATATGCTAAGCTGACCTGTAAATGAAGGACACACATATTTTCATAATTAACATTACACAATTTTTTCAGCCTTTGAGAAAGACTCTGTTAGGGTTGAAACGTCAGGCCATTAATGATTTTTTTCTGCATTTACACCATACATGTAGGTCTTTTTGGTTCGTAAGCAGTTTGCAACAGCTAATTTTCTCACCAATTTTGCGGAGTAGAGTTTGATACTTCGCTGTTGTAAGGAGAATCATGGGAGGTTTGTGGTCAAATTACACAAAGGGTCAGCTGTCGAGGCTCTTGTAAAACCAGAGGTGTATTAGATATTCCTTAATTTTGTTTTTTTTAAATCTGCTTCACTACTATAATATGCACTTTGGCTTTACTATGATAGTTTTCGTATGAGTTAAAATAACGGACCAACATTTGAAACCCTCACCCCAAGGGTGATACTCTGAATTTAAAAAAAAGTCATGTTGAAACCTGAAAAAAAATATTATTCTGGGATGAAATTGGACGAAGTGAAAATTCCTGAAAACGGCTCGCGGGTCTCAAACATTACAATTCAGGAGTTTTACAGACTTTGTCCACCACCAGAAAACTACAGGTTTGAACATGGCGTAGACTATTTCTCTATCCCTATGGTGAGTGCTTTACGCCTTTCAAGAAAGGCGCAAGAAGGATTTTGAGAAAATCCTGAAATCAGAAAAAAAACATCCAGAGAAATCACATGCCTGAACAGGGTTTGCCCAAAATGTTTTCAGTAGCTAGTCAGCAGGACCAATCAGCTTTTCAATTCACTGGTCCAACAGCTTTGCACAATTTGTCCATAAAAATCATATTTATAAATTTACTAGGGATGCTTTTCAACACTGAACTAGCCAGCCGGACCACATGGAGTGAATTCTGAGTGTTCCTCAGGTGTTTCAACTAACATTTGGGCCAGCGGACCACTGTTTAGGGAGAACCCTGCTGAATTATGTCCACATACAAGACGTTTACAAGTTAACAAATCAGAAAAATCGTGCCTCCAAATTGAGGCGCTTGAAAGATGTCCGTACACATTTGGAAACACAACTCTTCAGACAGATGTGATTTATACCCTTGCAGAGGCTGCTTACCATTATGACAGACCAGTAATGCCTTTGCACTTCATAATCTCCTTGTCAAGCTCTGTTAGAAGATTGTGTCAATACCTTCAGGCTAGTACTTATCTATTGTGTATCTTCAATTATGAACTTCGTTTCAACCTTCCTCTTTTTAAAATAAAGGTAAAGTATTTTTTTGAGATCTCACACCGATCTATCTCTGACATGTTCCCCAAAGTACAATAGCAATATTTTCATACTATTTGTCATTATACCCTAAAGGGACCGGACCAAAAGCTGCCAACATCTGCATCTTGCAATCGGGGAGATTTTGTACAACGATTAGGGAGATATTTAGAATGACATTCAACATAATAGGGAAACAGTTCTCACAATCAGGGAGATTTTCAAATTTGTTCTTCAGAACATAGAAAGATTGGTTGGTTTTCAGGGAACCTTCTGCAGAGTCAGGGAGAGTTGGCAGCTCTGTCACACTGATTTCCCTTCAAGCCTCAGTTTACATTGACTGACTGGATAAGAAATGACTGCACCACTAAAAGTCTATAAAGTGGAAAAAACTGTCAATGAATTTATTTCTCAAAAGATGATCGATTTCTCGTGAAGAAACTTACAACGAATCTGCTATTGACTTTTTGCAGGAGCAATTTCTCGTTGAGTGCCATCACTTCCCCCTTCCTCTTCTTGATGCGCTTCTTCTCAAGCTTTTTGCATGCATACATCTTGCCTGTCGCCCTCACTTGACACGCGCATACCTAGAAGATTAGAGGGTCAAGAACCGATGAGATATGAGACAACTCTTTGACGTCATACCAGAACATGTTTTCAGACTGGACAAAAGATTTTGCCTAAATATGAAATCCTTTCATTCAAGAATGTGTATAGACCATGTAACCTTTGCTTACACAAAGAGTGACCTTGTACATTCCGGGGCCTTTCTGGCAGGCAAGATACTACAGTGCTCATAGAGAAAGTTTACATTTTGTGTCATAATTTCCACATTAATTCAAGAGTTATAAAAGAAACAGCTGAACAAGGTTTGAGATATGCCCACTTTCTTCATATCAAAATTCGCTAAAAAATCAAAATCAGGCAATCTCCATAAAATGCAAGATTTTGTTTTCTTCCATTGCACTGTGTACAAATCGTGCCTGCAGGAAGTCCAGGGTTTGTGACTCTTTTGTAAACATGTGATGTCACAGGTTACATGGTCTACAAACCATTGATAAAAAGAAGGACTTGGCAAAATGATGATTTGAAAAACCTAACATTAGATGCAATACAATTGGATCGAGGCAAATTTGGGGCAGAAATTTTATTTCGGTGCTGGAAATTTCCAGCACCTCAGACAGGCATTATCTCCCTAGTGATACTTGTGGCCTCCATGCCCCTTAGCAACATTTCACTAGACTTTCTAACTGAAAGAAACGACCATTTCTTCTTAAAATATGGAATGCCTCCTTGCTTCTGAGGGTGACAATCAAGGCATGACAACTTTAAAATTTGACATCGAGAAATAAATATTCAGGTGAATAAATATCCCCCGTTTTACTACCAGCTGAATTTACAAGTAAATAAGTCCAAACCTACAGAGCCATGTTTCTAAAATATGTCATTCTGACATGTCTGAGCATGTATTTACAGTGTATGTTTGCAAAGTACAGAACAGATCAACATCAAGGGATATATATTATTAATCTCCTGATTTCATGTACACATATATTCAAATTTGTTACTAAAAGCAAAAACATTAAACAAATCAGAAACAGTCATAAATATCAGTCATAAAACCAAATTACTGATACTTTGTTTAATGTAGCCTAAAAATTAATCACAGAATTTGACAGGACAGCATGATCCACCTCCTCATTGATGTAAAAAAAGAAAATGCCTCAGGAGTAAGAATATTATTAGCAGTAACTTTTGTGACCAATCTATTTATCTATAATTTATTTAGCAGAAGTGTAAAGAGCTAACAAAATCACCTCTACCTCTCTGAAATAGTACTAATATTCCATCCCGCTAGAGGGTTGTAATATATAAGCAAAGTTGACTAATATCATTATACAGCTTTGCATTAATAACCTAGAGGTCATATCTTCTGTACACGCTGTAATTTGATTCTACTTTTATGCATCTGTAATCATCTTTAAATAATTTTTCATATGACAAGAATACATCACAGGGAAGGACGCGGGTGGAAAGTAGTTACATCAGACTAATTTTAGAGGCGAGTGGAATATATATTTTGCGCTCTTAAAGGGAAGGTAATTACTCCATATTTGGTAAAAAAGCACTGCAGCTGTTGGTAATGTACAACATTTTGAAAAACGATTCTCTTTTAAGGAATGTGGTTTTAAGAGTGAGGGATTCAATAACATTTCAATCTGAGAATTGTTACTGCATGAAACGTTTCTCAGATTGTGTAAATATATTCCAATTACGGATTCTTCTTCCTGCGTGGACAAAACCACTCCAGATATTCAGCAATATCTCAATATTTTTGCCTTTTTCTATGTAAGCTTTTGTGCCATTTGATGCCACTGAAAAACAAACAAACACTATTTGATAGATTTAAATAGCAAATATTTTTCAGCAGTAACTTACTGCATTGTATCTCTTTTTCTGTGCAGTGACCAAATTAGTTTTTTTTTTTTTAAAGAACAAGACTTTATTCATTATGTATTTTCATTTTTAGATTTAAATTGTTGAGTTTTCTTTTAATATAATATTTTTTCCTTTTTTTAAACTGAATTTTAAATTCAAGGTTAGCGTTTTAAACCATATTTAGATATTTTATTTTTTTTTAAAATTATATCTCTATTATTTAACAAAATTACTTTCTAAATTTAAACGTCCTTCATTTTTCATTTGACAGGGGAAAAAAAAATGTCAAGTCTTATTTTGTGCGATGTTGGACTTGACTTGCATTTTACCCCTCTGGTATGATTGTGTAAATAAATGAAAGCAACCACGGCGAAAAATTGGCCAACAGCCTAGTGTCGAAGTCCAACCTGCTTTGATTAAAAGGGTAAACATGTTGACAGGGCGCCGGTGCGCGAGCTCTGAAGTCCCCACTGAGCCTTGAAATATGTACCCGAGCCCTTGAAATCGTTGTAGCCCCCCCCCCCCCCCACTGTTAAAATGCCAATCCGTCAGGGTATCCCTCAAGCTCTGCATTGGTATATCTAACGGAGAGAGAATGCCGCATATCAACTAAATACTCCATCAGTCACCCAAGACATCCCCAGCCCAGCACAAATGTTATCTTCAGTTAGTCTCTCCAGCTCCCTGTTGAGGTTTTGTTTTTAAATGGCCTGATATTAAAACAGCTCCAGTCTCTTGGAGAGGATGACGAGTCCGCTACAGAGTTGAGACCGCATCAGACTAAACACGCCACGTGATTTGGCTGGCTGGAGATCCGGCTAGTGCCTACAAAGTTTGCTGTGGAAGGGTTGCGAGTGTGTCAACTGTACGGTTGTGCCTCAAGCTAAACTGTAGATGCGGGTCTTTCCACTTCTATTGATGGAAGCTACATGCATGCGCAGCATCAATTGCGCTGTGTTGTGTAGATGTGGATCAGTATAATGAGTAGGTTTGTCTGGGTGGAACTGGCTAGCAGCATGTTGACTTAGGTATTACAGTTAGGCTCAACCGGGATAAAACGGGTTACTATGGGCTGAAATCGGTTATGCTGTGTTGACTAAATTGACCTGGAATCATACAATTTATCTGACAATAAGAAATATATAGTCTAATGGACTCTGCTGAATGCATCCTACTCTTCCCAAATTGTCTTCTAATGAAGTTTTAAAAAAAAACAAGCTCACTTATTTCCAGATTGTCCAGACTAGCCACAAACACACATTTGAAGACCACTTACCTCACCAAAGCCTCCCTTACCCAAAACTCTGTACTGCCGGAAAGTATTCTTTGTCACAGCTTGACTATAAATACAAGATAAAATGATAATGAACAGTTTATGAGAGAAAAACAACATCAACAGTAGCACAAAAACCAAGCATTTTTTTTAATAGTAATCAAGCGGAACTGCACAACAAAACCTTACCATATGGCAACAATCTCCAAAACCAATGAATTTCAGACAAAACTCGGGAAAGGACTTCGGATGATACAGGGCACTAAAGAGAGACAGAATCTAATTAAATTCCTTCCTCCCCTCCACCTTCAATCTTAAACAATAGGCCATAATTAAATTAAGGACATTTTAGTGTAGTCTAGAGCAATCCTATCAGGTTCACATGCATTTAAGATTATGGGCAACAAACGTTCTAAACAAAGTCAATAAACCCAGAAACTGATGACTGACGACAAGAGGGCAAAGCTCTGTTGGATTCGCCTCTTCATCTTCCATTATTAACAGCATCAGACAGCATGTGTAAAAACACACACGTTCAAGGGATACAGGAAATATAGCCATGATAGTAAACTAAAAGCTACATGTACGTGTGTATGATTTCTTCCTCGCATACATGTACCATACATGTATGCTTGTTCGCTATACATCTATTTTTTTTTCAATTTGTGTCTATGAGGGTTGTTTGATAAGGCTCGTTGCAGAAATTCCAAGCTGACAAAAACCGCCACATTCACTTTTGATTACCAGTATTTGTAATAATTATGTAAAGTGCATTGAGATTATTTGTTGATGTAATGCGCTGTAAAGAATTAAATATTATTCTTCTTATTTTTATCATCAGTTTAATAATTGTTTAAATTTTTCAGTCAATTTCTAATAAATTCACTAAAAATTAGTATTTTTTAACCTGAATAAATTGAATAACATTCCCGTATCAATGAATCTATTTTATTTGTGTAATTTTATTAAAAACATGCAAAATCTACAATCACATCAAGGAAAAAAACAAAGAAAAAAAAAAAAAAAAATGCCAATAAGTAACATAGTATATTAGCACTCATATATATTTATTGTACAAAGATGATTTCATAAATAAGTTAAGGGTTTTGTCGTCACTGATCCCTTTATTATGCTCAATACTACATGTACCCCACAATAAAGCTAAGGCTAATGATGTTACAGATATCGTCCATTAACAAAAATTGACCTTTGACACAAGGACAAACCTTCCAAATTATGATGACAAATGTAAATTAACCGTGAATATTGAGATGAGTTTCCTTGTTGGACCGAGTCGGACTGACAGTGTGGTCCTGTAGGATACCACCCCCATCCTTATCTACATTTCTGATAATGTAATTGGTTGGTTTGCCCAGCTGTTGGCTCAACTCTGACGAAACGAGAGAAAAAAATCTCACTTGGAAATTCATCAGCTCTAGAATTCACACATATCCTGGCAGATGACATATGCAATTGCAATTGAAAAGAGGGTCACAATACAGTTAAGTTGTTTCATTTGTGTAATGTTGGACGGGGGATCTAATGTAGAATTGTATGAGACGTTACACGGACACATGTAGATCTATTCAGCAGATCCGTTCAAATGTTTAGCAGATTTGTTTTGACAACAGCAAACCTTCCAGAGATATAAAAAAAAACATGGGAATAATCTTGTTTTCTTCTCTCATGTTTCTGTCTCTTGGGTCGTTGATGATGTTGTTGTTGTTGTTGTTATTGAAGGTTATCATTATTCCTTAACGACATCTAAAGGACCGACAAGATTTTTTCGCTAACTGGATCATCCAGAAAAGAATTCTATCTGGACCATGATACATACGCTTGGAATCCTAAATACCATCCGGAAAGTCTAGTCGAGATTTACAAAATACCCACCCCCGTAAAAAAATCACTCTTCTCCTGGACTGTCCAGGGGGGGTTGTTAAAGGTGGCATACACCTTCGGCAAAAAGACATCTTAGGAAAGGGTACCCCACAACGTTTCGATGACACGAATCAAAAGAACATTTTTGGTTCATTAATGGGAGGGTGTACCTTTGGTAATTATTCCAAAAATGATCGACCCTATAAACTTACTTGGTAAGAAGCACTGCAGCTGTTGGTAATGCATAACATTTTGAGACACGATTCCGTATTAAGGAATGTGGTTTTAGAGGAAGGGATTTCTTTTTAAATATCAAAATGAGAAACATTTCATGCATGAATATTGTGTATTCCAATGACGGATTGTTCTTCCTGCGTGGACAAAACCACTCCAGATTTCTGGCGATATCTCAAAAATTTCCTCCCTTTTGAAGAGAAATTTTCACCTAGGTTAGTTTTATTGTATTATATCTACATTTCTATGCGTTTAAACAATCGAACGGTTCCAGAAACCAAAGGTACACGTTCCCTTTAACCGTAACTGATCCATGTAATATCCAGAGTGACAAATATATCTTATTGTCCCCTGATTTAGTACTTGCAAAACAGAAATACACAAATGCCAAAAATCTAACACAGGACAACTAAAAAGTGCAAAGGCTGTATCGTACTTCCACTATTCAGGAACACTTGCTTTCCTAATGTTGCTCCATGCCTATTTATTACAGAGTCATGATGAAGGCCGGACGACAACGGATGATGTGGTGGCAAACACAAACCCTTGTCACCAGGAAAGACAATATTTCCTGGTTCATGTAGAAGGTACAGGCCCTAATTGCAGGATCATCTTCACAGAGAAATGGCAATGGTGCATAATTACGAGGCCGTGTGCACTTTATTTATCAACGGAAAAAACGTTGCAGAATTCAAGAAAAAGCGGAGAACGATTAGGGGACATCACATCCCTCCAATACAATAAATAAATGTTGCTGATTAACGATTTACAGCCTTCATTTTTGAGAAGGGCAAGGGCACCAAGGCGTTTTCTCTTTGGTAAAGAGCACCTCTAGGGTGAAATTGCAATTCTTTTATGGGAACATTCAAGGGGCATCAAGGCTATGACCAAAGGGCAACAGGGAAAATTGCCCCCGTTGTCTCTGCATTTAATAATAATAATAGTGGATACTTATATAGCGCACGTTCCGTCTTTCGACGCTCGCGGCGCTTTGGGAAAAGGGAAACGAATAAACAAATAACCAGACAAACATACAAAACCAAATTCAAGTACACCTATTGTTCAAATAAATAGGTTTTCAACCGAGTTTTAAAACTATCCAAGGAAGGTGATTGGCGAATTTCAATGGGGAGATCATTCCAATGTTTTGGACCGAGGTATGAGAAGGAACGATTTCCCCATGAATTTATTCAGAACTTAGGAAAACTTTGGACATTTAACTCTTTACCGTTTGTTTATTCTTTAATCAAAGTATGAAAACATGAGACAATTTTGCAAACAGGATATTCTCATTATCTGTTTGCCCCTTTAAGCATTCAACTTAAGATGTTCCTCTGCGTATGTGGCACCATTTAAGCAATAACTTGTGTAAACACTGCCCCTTTAAGGTCAACCAGGATATTCTCAGACTACTGTCCTTTAAATGTTGACAGCAGGATATCCTTTAGTCTACTGCTCCTTTAAGGGTTCAAACCAGGCCATCCACAACTTTGTTGTTTTATCAATGTTGACATTCCTACACCCACTTCCACACTTCATGTTTAATTTCTTTTTCAAATAACTGAAAGTGTTTACAGCGTGTTGAAAAAAACACATGTTCAAAACATTTAATATTCAATTGATAAAATTATAGGTCAAGTACGTTACGGCTGATATCAATACAAAATGAACAAATCTACTGATCCAGCAAAGTAGGCCTACTAGCTTTGTGTGACTCTGGTGGTAGCAGCAAGCAACAGAGACAGTTGTCAAAGACAAAGCTGTTAATGGCAAAGTATAACTTTGGTTTTTGGAACCGTTCGATTGTTTTAAACCTACAGAAATGTAGATACAATAAAACATAATTTGTGAAAACTTAATTTCAAAAGGTTGGAGCGTTTTTGAGATATCGCCGAAAATCTGGAGTGGTTATGTCACACAGGAAGAATAGTCTCCAATTGGAATACACAATCTGAGAAACGTTTCATCTCAGATTGAATTTTTTTTTAAATCCCTGTCTCTAAAACCACATTCCTTAGAAGGAATTGTTTCTTAAAATGATACACATTATTAACAGCTGCAGTGCTTCTTACCAAGTAAGTTTTTATAGTCAGCAATTTTTGGAGTAATTACCAAAAGTATACCCTCCCTTTAAAGGCTTTATACATGATTGGTAAGGGGGAAAAAACATAATTTTTTAACTTCAGTCTGAAAGCTTACTAATTGTGAATTTCATACTGGAACCATTTTTTTTCTGTGAAAAATTTCCCTCTGAAATGAAGTCATATTCAAGAAAACTGTATCTGAAAACCTAACAAAACACATCAGCTGATTTCCATTGTTACAACCGAAATTAAGGACAATGTGTTTACAAACTGAAAAATGTGCATGGTTTTTCCCCCACTATTTTCTCCTGACTCACACAATGAACTAAGCCCAACTTTTCACAGGTTTTGTTATTTCATGTATACGGTTGATTACACAAAACATGAACACTGTCTGCGACTAGTTTGTCAGCTCTACCAATCCTGTATAATTCCCTTTAAATTAAAGGCAGTGGCTATTGCTGTAACTGTTGACTGCAGAATCAAAGAGCCTGCTCTCCATGTAGGCTCAAGTTTAGACTCTGTCATTAGCTTTTAGAGCAGTGTGCATTTGCATGACGCTTCTTCATCAAACAGAGTCTAAGCTGAGCCTAATCTAAAGTTTGGAAAAAGTTTAGTCTTCCAGGAGAAGTCCAAGTGTATGAAGAAACGTTTGGAGCCATACATGTACGATTGTACGTATGTGCAGCAGTTACCTGGTAAATTGATCACACGGAAATGAATGAGAAAACAGAACTAGCTGATGCAAACTGGGCCCAATTTAATGGCTCTGCTTACCGCGGAATTCTGTGCTTACGAAGCCCTTGTAGCACATAATTCTATGATATGTAAGCGCAGAAATCCGCAGTAAGCAGAGCCATGAAATTGGGCCCAGCTTACCAACCAAAAGGACCTATGGTATGGAAATCTGGACGTTAACGAGAGCACTTTCGTCTGCCAACTAACGCATTGAAGTCGCCCCATTCCACTGGCTTATCATACAGTCTTTCTGGAAAGGAGCATCAAACCAAGTTCAAGAAGCCCACCACAAACCAGAAACCATGGCCTTCTTGACCACCATTATATTCCAGGCCAACCAACTTGGGGGGGGAGTGCCAAGAGCTAACCATTCTTGACTGGGTGTTTAGACACCATCACCTAGAACAGCAGTATTTTTCTCCTCAATTTGTTTTGCAAATTAATTTTTTTCTCCCATTTCCCTGATAAAAAAATAATAATGGACACAAATAAAAATAACAATACTGGGGGAAAAAAGAAGATAAAATGGAATTAGCCTATAGTAATACATCAAAAGACTTGCACTTTTTCTATTAACAGAACGACAGAAGAAAACAACACCGTTCTGAGGGGAGAATACAAACATAATAGTAGAAACGTCTTTGAGTCAACTATCTTACTAGTCCCTGTATTTACCTTGGAAGTTATTCTTACATCTTCACATGCATATATTTTATTTTGTTTGTGCAGTATACTTTGCAGTATACCGGCAATTCCAGCAGAAGACCCAAATTCTCTCCAACATATCAACTTCTAGAATTATTCAAGAGCAAAACGTAAACAGTTTCTGCTGTCCAAATTTACGACGATGCCAACAAAAATCCTATTAAATATAGATTAAATTGTTCTAGATCCCCTTATAACACGAAGAGGCGACTGTTTTCTGATCATTTTCCAAATGATTTCTTGCTACATATTCCCGGTGCATAGAAAACATCCTCCAATAAATAAACAGCAGATATTTCTGCCTTACGACAGAATGATGTCAACGCTACCAGTTAGATTAGTACATTTCTTTTGGTATTTCAAGCATTTTATAACGACACTTGAGTTTACAAAGCTATGACATCAGAGTGCTTCTAATGACGTAGGTTTGGACATGCGTAACTCACATTCACTCTGCACCCACATCAATCATTTTCACTCCTCTCTCAAACTGGACATCAACTGGTACAATAAGATTCGTATATCAATCTACTGTCAGATTTTAAAATGGGCCGAACGGAATCCAAAAATTTATTACAACTTAAGTCTGGAATGGCAGGGCTTGAACTTCAGGTAAACCCCCTCAAGTCCATGGGTTTTGTAGCTCAGAATTTCTTAGCTGGACTATAAATACTATTTTTTTCCCAAGACCAATTATTCTTCTTTCTCTTCATATTTGCTGAACTGTCAGACACTTTTCTGGCGGCTGTTTGGGCATAAAAAGCTAAATCATAAATACATGTAATACATCCACATGTACGTGAAAGTAAATCTTAAAAAGTTATTGTTTGAAAAAACACAAGATTACTTGGACTCGTTGGGTTGTGATGTTCCTGGCCTAACGCTGAACCACTTCACGTCGGTATACAACAACAAAATTATGTGCCGCTGCGAAGTTTTATTTTTTACGCCATTGTGCATTTTCATTTTGCGAAGGGCACTTCCACTGAAAAATCTTAAAATCTATGGAAGGGGCACCAAGGCCAAGACTAAGGGGGGCAACGGAGGCCACGCCCTCCGTGGCCTTTGTGTAATTCCAGGCCTGGACCTTGGAGATGAAGACAACTACACAGACATATACACAAACAACAAAACAACAAGAATGACACAAAAGAAAAATGAATCCTTACTTTTCTAACCATTTCCACTGTAATAACCGATCAAAGAACATACTGTTTTGGAATTCTGTGAAGGGCTCCCCTTTAAGGTACTCTCTCACCTCTCTTAAAATGGAAAAAAAGATACAAAATATTATTCATCGATGCGCCGTATTTTTGACCGCGTGAGGGCGCTCTCAAAAATATTTGTATAACTTCCGGGGTATAACTTAAGCGATTACCGTCTGCTCAGCTAGCTGTGTACAGTTTTAACATCGCGATAGTTTTTAGTTGCTTCTAGAATCTAAGGTGGATTTATAACGGCTCCTTTAAATGTCTTATTGTCCGTAATGGATATGATGTCTGGTAGTAATGTGTTTCATTCCTTAACTGTCTGGAGGAAGTATTTGAAGCAGTTTTTGTTTGCGGAGAACAGTTGTTTCTATAAAGAGGAAAGGATGAGCTTAATTGCCAGTTCTGATATTGTAAGATTAGATGCAGGGCTCTTTATTTCTTTAAAGGAGCCGTTATTAATCCACCTTAGATTCTAGAAGCAACTAGAAACTATCGCGCACAGAAGTGACAGAACGCCGATGTTAAAACTGTACACAGCTAGCTGAGCAGACGGTAATCGCTTAAGTTATACCCCCGGAAGTGATACAAATATTTTAGAGAGCACCCAAGCGGTCAAAAATACGGAGCATCAGCATAAAAACACTGGATCTTGAACCTTGGGAAAAATCATTAAAATCTTAATCATAGTTGTGGCTTCCGACTCGAGCTTCAGGGATGAGATTTGCCTGTTGTGAACATTCTTGAAGATGTCTTGCTGGCCTGGGTTCTTATTCAAGACCCAGAACCTCCTAGATGTTACAATCCAGGAGGTGTAATGTACAAACTCATGTGCATCGCAAGAAATACACAATCTCTTTCCTTCCTTTCCTATATCCAGTTCATAGTGTAAAACCACATGGGCACAGTATGTCAAGTTACACAATGTCCATGAACAGCCTCCCCGCAAAGAGTGACGATTGGGGAGTAACTTACGTCCTGCATTCGGTGAAGATTTCTTTGCTTGGGGAGTTTTCAAGTGCCTCCTGACACGCCTCCGTCTGTTCATTTGTGACTTTGGGTAGCCTCTCAGGAGACTGCAGCAAGGAAGAGAAAGAAACAAACAACTGGTTTAACCTTTTGGAGACCATTCCTTTCTGTATAATCATCACCATACGCCCAGACGTCGCTAATATATTGGTAATTTATTCTAAATCAATTTTTTTTTTTCAGTAAAAATTAATTTTTGTAATTTTTTTTTAAAATAGGGATCCTATGTTAACACACGAAATATCAGAAAATTTCATTTTCGGCCACTATGTTTACTTTGGCCTCTTAAGAAAATAAAAGTAGGTCAAATCTTGGGGATGTTTGTGGCCGCTATGGGCATTTTGTCTCTAAAGGATTAAGAAACATGAAATTACAGTATGGGCCAAATAAATCATCTTTCAATCTGGACGATATTCCTAAAACTATCGTCTTATAAAATAACTTTGCCTGGAATGCTGTCATCTTCAAAAAAATTGTAAACACTCAATGTGCACATGTGACCTGATTTTCCTGAGGCAAGAAACAAAGTGTAATACATAAAAACTATGATGTTTACCAAAGAAATTATGACACTTTCTCTACAATATTTAGCACTTAATTGAAAATACCAACAGTTTTTGATGATCTGTTAACATCTATAAAAAAAATTAATAAAAATAAAAAAGAATTTCTAAGGCAATTGATCACCTCCATCTTTTGTTTTTAAGACAAGTACGCGTAGTACATGTAGTTATGCCTTATATGCATTTCACACTCGGACAGCTGACTTCAACTACACTACGTAAACGTCATAAATGAAGTTTAGCATCTAATGTAAGATGTTTTGGTAGAAGCATTTCGTGAGTGGAATGTATGAATAATTTCACCAAAGTACAAGAAACACTGATGATGTGCGGCCAAGATCTACAAGACATGTCTGCTTCATCCCTAAGATTATACTGTCAAGACAAAAGATCCACTCAAACAATAAGGAAACCTCATCATGGAGTAAAGTGGAACTCAGTCATTGGGCAAATTAATTACAAATTATCTGCGGTCAGATCATGGGGAAACCTCCCTTTGTGCTTAAGGATCAAAAACTTAAAGGAAATTACAGAATTGTCAAGAAAAAAACTTGTAAAATATACTTTTGATCACAGATTTACATAAAACTTACACTGTCTAATGATGATGATAGTAGAAAACATCCCTTGAAATATTTCTGTCTGAAATGCCATATTTGATGAGAAATGAATGAACTAATTTTCCGATTGGAGTTTATCGCTCAGTGAGCGTTTTATTCATTTGTTGAATCTATATGATTTCATGCAAATGTGTAATCGGTTTTTCACTATTTTCTTGTGACCCAGATGGTCGATCGATCTCAAACTTCTACAGGTTTGTCAGTTTATGTATATGGTGGATTACATAAAGTGCTTACACTGACAGCAACTGTTTTGTTAGCAAAAACCAATTCTGTAATGTTCCTTTAAGATGGAGTATGTATTCTAGTATTAATACTTCATCGTTAATTTCAACTGAATTAATTAACTTTTAATTCAGCAAATTACTGGCTTCCATTAGTGGGAGGAAAACACAATTTAGTTAAAATGCAATTCACCACAAAACGCAGCAACAGCAGTTATTATGAGCAATAATCTGAACTCGTTAATTAATTAATGCTGTGGAGTTAATGATAACTCCTAATTATAATTCATCATTTCAAATATCACAAGACATTCTGGGATTTCTCGACAGATATTTTACCCATTAGTGACCCCCTTGGAAATCATTTGATCTGTCGACATCTTATTTATCCATTAACCTTAAAAGTTTCTCCTTACTGCCGGCGTAATTTACATGTCCATCTACATGTGGGTGAGCGTTTACACATTTGTATTTACATACATGTTACAAAATACAAGAGGTTTTGACTATTGATCTGGCCTTTCAGTTTAAAACCAATCTAGATTTTAAAGAAAGGAAAACTATTAACATACAAACAAGCCTAATACAATTGCCTCCATTGCCCCTGGTCATTGCCCTGGTGCCCCTCAAAATGGCATTTTGGCTGGAAACCATATTCTGGTAAGCATGATTTTGTTGTGCTTAGCTACTTTTTGTGCTTAAGCAGCTCTATGAAATTGGGCCTGGTCATTGCCTTGGTGCCCCATCAAATGTTCCAATAGAAATTTAAAATTTCCTCCTAGAGGTGCCCTTTACCAAGGAGTAAGCGCTGTGGTGCTCTTTTCAAAATGAAGCATGTATGAATTAATTCTTTTAAATGCAAAAGAGCACGTATGGAATTGCAAAGGAAGGATCCATAAATTCAACAAAGGAAGAGAGAACCGTGCCAATTGTCATCAATAGAGCCACATCACCCTGGCACCATCGTTGTCTCGTTCCCAATGTGCATTAGCCATTAATGAATACAAAGCCTCATTAGATCAAAAAGGGGTCAGACTAGTTTCCCTTCTAGACTAGTTTGAATATTGATCAGGCGGTGGTCGGATCCAGTGACTTTGGCTTCGGCTAGGTCTATTGGCCATGTTGGCTGCAGCTCTGCCCTGAAGAATAGGCCTTTTCAGCGATCTGATCGCGGCCAAGATGACAGGATCATAATAGTAGACTACACCGTACATGTACAAGTAGTAGATCTCAGTTTCTTAACAATGCAGGGTCACAAAAACAATGACTTTTTTATTGGACGTTATTGTACCAGTTACTGGTTTGCCATTCAGCAGTAATGACCACTCAAGTTGCTTTCTTATTGGATGTTATTGTACCAGTTACTAGTTTGCCATTCAGCAATAATGACCACTCAAGTTGCTTTCTTATTGGACGTTATTTTACCAGTTACTAGTTTGCCATTCAGCAATAATGACCACTCAAGTTGCTTTCTTCTTAGACGTTATTGCACCAGTTGCTGGTTCGCCATTTATTTCTATGCAATAGGGAACAACTAGGTTGGTTAATAATGTATATAGGAACTTGGGGACTGGATAAAGTGGGTGTGACTCGACCATCACTCTGTACAATAAAACAACAAAACATTGAATTAGATCAGAGTCATAATCCACTGGCTCACCATTTAGAAATAATTGATAATGCAATCGAACATTACAATTGAAAACATTTATCAAATATAATTGTTTATATTCATAATAATTTAAATGTCTCCCGTGTACTGTATCAATCTCCCGGAATATTTCATTTCCACATAATATAAAGGTGTTAAGAAGTCAATGAAAATTTTGTCTTTTAAGCAGAAATAAACAGGGAACCAGTCACCAACAATATACATTACATGCTAATAATGGCTGGTAACCGGTTTCAGCTAAAGCAAAAGTCACCTGGCTAAGCATTCTTTATGCTGCACATTTTTGACAAAATGAGGCCTAATTCATCAAACTCTTGCATTGGACACCAGCTCTAGTATCAGCTGCTAGACAAGAGACACGATCAAGCAATTTAACCAAAAAAACGCCACTCGCCAAGGCCAGATCGATGAAATGCTTTGTTCACGAAAACCATGACAAGGCAGCACCTTTAACTACAAATTGTCAATTTATCAGGCATTTCCAAGCACAGCAAGACTTGCATTTCTAAATTTTCAAGCGCACAGCTGGGAAACCCAAAACGAGGAAATCTGCCGATCAGCTGAAAAGTTTCATGTCTGATTTATACATTAAAAACACATTTGCAATTCTGGTGTCCTCAGTAAAGTATAAATTAAGCAATTTGAATATCACTTAAGCATTAACAGTTTAATGAGATGACTAGCCGTTGCGGTCTAACAGGCTCAATCAGTTACAATGGCAACAAAAATAGTTAGTGGCCTGACGTTTCAAAGCCCCGACAGCGTCTTTCTCATTTTTTAGCCTTCGAGAAAGACTCTGCTAGGGTCCAAACGTCGGTCCAACCATCAGTCCACTAACTATTTTGTGCATTTCTACCACACGTCCTTTCGGTTGGTACGCAGTTTGCAACAGCTAATTCAATTTTCTCGGTTACATTTGAATACAAACACTATGACTAGACACCCCAATGTATAATCCCCTTCTCAGCCTATGGAATGACTGTGTTGTGCACCGGAGCGAAATCTTTAACAGCACCTCCAGGAAAAAAGGAGCGGGGGGGGGGGGGGCATAGATATACTACCCTGATAACAGTTGATTACAAGTTGCCATCAGCATCTACTGAGATGGGAAATTTTCTATTCCTGGAAGTGGTCGAGTCATTGCGATTGTTCCTCAGTGGGTGATTTTTTCTCGGAATGGAAGCTTTACTTGACTGAGCCCTGAGAAGGTGTGCCATACTTTAATGGAACGCAGATGAGTCAGGATAAATGCTTTTTAAATCCGTTTAGTTTCCCGATCAAACTCACTTCCAAGAAAATATTACTCAAATTAATAATCCAATACTCTTGTAGTTATCTTGTAGGCATTAAGAATAAATCAGTAAACAAAAATTTCATAAAAAAAAATATATGAATAGACAATTTTCAATTAATAATCAAACTAAATTTGTGTCATCTACATTCTATCAACAATACTTTTCACAAGCTCACCTAAGGTCTCTTTTTTTCAAATTTCCTTCTAATAAGGAGAGATTTCTATTTCACGGAGATGAAGACTTGTGCCTCCACACCTGGCTGTTGCCATGACAACGGTTTTCCTATCCATCATACCTCTTCGATCTACTCCGACAATCGCACCTCCATACAGGGATGTCATACAAATATTATCATTACAGGCGAGACCTCGTTACGGTATGCGTAGACGCCGACTGTCCGGCCAAGAAATCAAGTCTTCACCCTTACCAGCAAGCCCCCCCCCTAAAACCTTACTGACCGCGTTGTATTGAAGCTAAGCCATTGATTTTAGACCTTATGTGTAAATCCCAACACCCACTTATCCAGTTTGGCTGTCATTCTCAGCCGAAACACATGTGATCTTTAGAATCTTGCTGCATCCAACACTTTCCCTGCAATAATTTTACAGATTTATGAATAAATAAGCAACCCATGTTCATATCTGCCGGCGTACTGCGCAGAGTCTCGTATACTGTGTCGTATAAACAGGCACACTACCCATTGTGAAAATTGCAAGGTACATGTGTGTCATGTGTAAATGTGCGAGTACGTATCGAGCCCAATCCATGCCATCAAATTGTCTCAATGATTCTTTATGTTCCTTGTACTGGAACTGTTCATCCATCTTGCTTTAAATGCATTAGCTGGATTGTTCCTCGGTTGCCAATTTTGACTAATGCATGTTTCTGTGCATGCAATACATTGTCCATGTACTTGGTTAGTCAGTTACTGTCCTACCATCAAATCAAACAAAATGTTCCCCTTGGGATCACATGATGTCAAACTTATCTCCTTGCATTTCATATTCGTTTCTCTCTTTTGTCTAGTGGTTGGGGATGTTCTGATTTAAATTTTTAAATATCTATCGTTTGCTTTTTTTTGTTACTCTCTTTGTCGCTTTGTCCGTTTGCTTTTCGGACTTCTCATTCTGAATATTCATCTTGCATTTGCTTCTGCTGGTTGTTGTCTTGGTTTTATGTCGATTGTTCTCTGCTGGCGGTTTTCTGTCTGAACTTTGTCTTCCATTACTCTTACTGTCTAGCACCGCATACTCAGGGGATTTTCATTGTGACATCCCTAATAATTTCTCCAATGTATTCCACCATCATTTGTAGTGAGTCACCATACTGGTGCATGCAGTAATGGCATATAATACATAACTCTTGCATACAGCCAGGGCTCAGTCTAAATTGACATAGCAATCAATGAAAAGCAACACTGGATCCTACAGAGGATTCTTCAGGAAGGGTGTGAGTTTTGAGGAAAACAAATTTCAGCAAGTTCATCTAAAACATGCCACGCCTTCAAATGATTGTCACTGTTTCTGTGGATGTCTGTTACATTCTCAATGCTCAGAGCTGCCAACTCTCCCTGATTCTGCAAAAAGGCAATAGCAGATTCGTTGTAAGTTCCTTCACTATAAATCAATTTTTTATTTTTTTTAAATAAATTTCCTTTACCCGCAGTTTTGTTGCCAAGTATATATCTCCACCCAACAGTTCAGCAAATCTTGCAGAAGTAACTTCCAGTAAAATCCGCTGTGGTCAATGGAAGGTTTAACTTAACAAAGGTACTTGCCCCAGTGCCTCTGGTCACTGCCTTAGTGCCCCTATAAATTTTCCAGTAGAAATTCATCATACATGTAGATATAGATAGAATGCAGTGTGACGTAAATCGGCCATCTTTACGGGCAGTTTAGAACAAACAGTCGTGCGTTTCGTGCGAGAACGGCGTGCAACACGCGCGCATTTCACGAAACTCATTGCAGGATTGGTCAGTGAACAATGCGGCTGCGTTAATAAGTTGAGCGTTTGACGCACCTGCAAGCCAAAATGCAATTTGCCCGTAAAGATGGCGTCTACTGGGAACTATCTATAGATGTGTCCTTAACTGGCGGCTCTGGCTCCTGCTATGGCTAGATCACCATGACGTTGACAGGCGTTGAAGCATAGGCCGCACCCTTAGCAACAGCCACAGTCACAGCCAATTCTGACATGGCCTCAGAGTGTCATGAACAGCATAATGACTGCTTTGTGACTCGTATCGCTAAGTAAAAGCCACTTTACTCATATCAATTATTTATCAACAAAAATATCAATATTGACAGTATTCTGTCATTTTTTATTTGGCATGTTTGGGGGTGAGCTTAATATATTTTCCACAGCTATCGTTGCAAAATTGTTTTAGTTTGTGACATTGACATTTCAAAAGAGTCTCTTAAACAAAATAACCGGCAATAAATAACGAAGAATTAAACATCTGTTCTAGCTTAGCGCTGGGACATCATTACACATCTACGAAGCTAAAATCCATACCGTTCTACAGTCTAACACCATGCCATCTCACAGCCACATCCAACCCAAACAAGTCCTCTTTTTTTTTTAAACGCACTTAAATTATTAACACAAGCAACCGACAGTGGACTTAGGGAGTGTCTATGGTTGTCACACGACGGATCCACCTGCTGTTTCCTCTAGCATCAAACGTACAACAGGAAATGGATGTACGATAATATACAGAACCTATCATCGAGATTCCTTTGAATTTCACGATGCTTCTCCTGTCCTACACTCCACTATTAATAAAGAGGGCTCTTCCCCTCCCCCCCCCCCCCACAGAGACAACAGACCAAGGTTTGTTGCCAGTTACGCAAGTGGGTCATCCCTCCCAGCTGGGGAATCTAGCTCCCTGAAAAGGCGTGGTTATTTTAGGACGAGGCTTCTGCGTCAACAGGTGACGTCAAAAGGACAGACTGCCGTGCTCCTTTGTGTCTACGTACCTTAGGGTCGAGTCTACAAACTCGTCTCGCGACCTTTAACCCCGTACCAATCCTGTTCAACATCCCACTCCGATGCATGAACTCAGACAACTCAACTTTTATAAGCTAATTTATCGTAAGTTATTTCATTTATATAAGGGATCTGACCATGCAAAAGAATACAGTTAACAGACAGTCTAGTAGCACTAAAAATTATATTAAAACCCATACATTCAACATAAAGAGGCCAGTCTAATTTTTGTCCAGCCTCCATATGGGGTTCCATCTGCGTTGTCACCCTTAAAGAAAAGCTCAATGGCATAAGGCAGATGACAGAGCACAAAAGGGGTAAAAACTTGACGTCTTGCGTGACGTCAAACTTGATGTATGTATAATTGATGATGATAATGTGTTTGTATAAAAGAAGACTGAGATAGTTGGGATTAAATTAAGACATACTCGATAGTCAATACACCCATTATATTAATTACATGCGGTTGATTCTTGTACGAATGTGTCGAAATGTCATCTTGTCGGTCTTTTACTATGGTGCACAGACGCGATGATTATGCAATAAAAATGTAAAAACAATCCTCCATTATCCACATGTAACACATATCTGAAATATGTTCAAGCAGGACGTGTGATGTATATTTTTGCTTCCAGGGATTTCCACCCCAATTTTTCAATCAAACAAGACGCATTGTTTTTTTCCCAATCCCGCGAGAAAACGTACAAATCCCATCTCACTCTGCCGAGATTCTAACATCAAAAAAAGGTCGTCCACTTGCATTATACAACAGAGATTTGTGTGACCCTGATACTGTGGGGGTACGGATGCCGTTTGGGTTTAAAGCAGAGCTTCTAGCTACACCTTTCCTAATGACAAGGGACATATCCCCACTTAAAAACCGACCAAAAAACACAGGCAGCCCCTCATCAGGAACCTCAGAAGTCTCTCGTTCTTTTCTCGCTAAGGGGCAATAAGATGACGATCTCTTGTCAGCGTATGACTGCAACAAACCCCTGCCAATACAGAAAAACACCTTGCAGGCAAAGTACGATGCACTTTCCAATATGGCAGGCTTCACTAAGCCGCCTACGACAACGAGGGAGTTGGGAAGAAATAAGGCAGCTTGCAAGCTCAAGGTCAGTGTAGAGATGTCATATTAATCAAGTTGTAAGTTATTAGGCAATGATTAATAACGAGGGAGCCTTGTTGGTGGACACCAACCAACTGGTACCCTAATGGTGGCTGGTTCCGTAGCTGTCTCCCCGCATCACAGCCACGGATTGGAATTAATATGAATTAGCGATAGATCTGTGCACTGATGACTCTAGTGGGTGTGGGTTGGGATTTCTATTTTGTCTTTGGAGGGTCTGGAGGTTGGCATCGAGGCCCAGTCCGTGTGATGTATCAATGCGTGGGATATTGACATGAAACAAGGATCCAGAGATGCGTTTGCACTTTGTGTATGTTCTCTGTTTATGCTGCATCAGGATCTGCTAGGCGTCAGTGTTGATGATGGTGACATGATGATGAGTGGGTTCGGGGGGGGTGGTTTGTGGGAGGAATGGGAAGTGCAGAGGTAACGTCTTAAGACGCCTCCTGAGAAAGATTTCAGTCTCACCTCTCTGCCTCTCCTCAATGCCCTATTTTGGGTCAGATATTCTAGGGCAAAAAAACATCCCACTACAAAATACCGCACTTGTACATCATAGTAAACAGAAAGCTTAATCTATATTGTAAATTGTTTTTCAACCATCACATATTTTAAGCTTGTATAATTTTGATCTCCCCATAGCTCCCCAAAACATGGGGATGGGGACAAATCTGCTAAAATGAGATGACAAAAATCATTTTAATTTGACAGGATGGGGGGGGGGGAGTAGATACGGGGTCTGCGTAGAAGTGTCAGAGGGAATACTCAGTTAATAAATATCGGCAAGATATATCAGTGATGACAAGCGTCCTGATTATCACGATACACCCATGCAGATTACTAAGGTTGCACTGTTGACATGGACCACGTAGGAGCAGTGTTAGAAATCACAGTTGAGGCAACCGCTTGTCATGAGCATTCATAAGATGGCTACAACAATTTCTTATTATGTCGCCCTGGTAACTGCTGGAACCCCCCTCACCCCCCCCCCCATGTTCCATCCGGCATTAAAGATGCTATAAAGAACATAGGGGTAATAAATATCAGTTTTCATAACACCTGGAAACCTAAAACATAATGTTTATCAATTGGTACTGAACACCCATAATTCCTTTCTCTTGCTATAAAAAGTAGCTTAGATTCACATTGCCTGGTCAGGCAAATGACACCATTGTGGTTTTGTTATCAAAAACAATAACAAAGAACTGACAGGATGATTTGAATTGTTTAAATAATACAGACTAGAATTCAAAGATAAGGAAACAGTGAGGTAGATGACAAAGATGAGCATTTATTAAAGGCAGGATGTACTTTTGGTAATTGCCAAACACTAGTACCCTCACTTGGTGTATGGTATCCCAACATAAGTCATTGCATGAAGTAACAAACCAGTGAACATTTGGGCTCAATGGGTCATCGAATTTGCAAGAAAATAATGAAAGAAAAAACAAATCTTGTTGCTTAACATTGTGTGCTTTCAAATGCTTGGGAAAGGCTTCATAACTGAAGCCTTTGTCAGATTCAAATAATTTAGTGATAAATTACCTCTTTCTCAAAAACTACATTACTTCAGAGAGAGTCAGTTCTCACAATGTGAAGAAAGCTCTCAGGTGCTACCAAGTATGTTTTTATGGTATTGTATTTCTTGAGTAATTACCAAAAGTATCCACTGCCTTTAATTACTTGAAAATAAAGTACACTCAGTGTAAATGAGAACGTAAAAAGCAGGTGTCTAGGTTTCCGTTTGATTTTGAGGACTTGTCCTGTCAACTAACCACGGCCAACTTTCATAGAGCTCTGCTTAAGCACAAAAAGTGGCTAAGCACATCAAAATCTTGCTTACCAGAATACGGTTACCTGCAAAAAACACCATGTCACGTGTACTGTCTGTAGATGGTATCCTACTTATGTTTGCTTAGCAGGAAATTGTTAAGCACTATTTTCTGCTAATGCAACTCTGTGAAATTTGAGCCCAGGCTCTAATTGCCGTGGGATTTACAAACTCTCTACATCAAGACAAACATTAAAGCCAAACTTTCATCTCATCTCATCTCATGAGCACCTTCTTCCTGTCTCTTTCCCGCGACATCTATCTCACTTCTTCCGAGACAATATTCTGAAATCCTTTAAGCTCTTTTCACAGGAGAGCAATTTAACTGGGGTCCCTTACTTTATTTTATAGCATGGTTGTAAACATTTTTACAAATTGCACTTTATGTGCAAGGACAACGGTGTTTGGACTGTGGTCCCCGGTGAAATCTTCCTCAAATATGGCTGAATTTTGTTAAAGGTCCGGATCTACATCAAAATTATCCACTAGCGAAAGTTTTGACTAAGGACGTGTGCAAAATCATCGTATGAAGGGAATCTTAAACTCATGTTATTTGGTTTTACCCTTTCACTGATGTGTGTAAAGCACTGTATACTCAGTACTTCCCTGAGTTCTGTGAAAAAAACCAAAGGCATATTACTTGGTGGGATTCGAACCCACGACCTTTGCCATTCTAGAGCAGATGTCTTACCAACTAGACCATCGAGATTGCCCAGTAGCTAGAGGCAGTTTGAATCCTATATTTCAGCAGCGGGTACCGCAACAATTTAATAGATGTTTGCACCGTGGATAAAGGATATTATTTGGTTTTACCCTTTCACAGATGTGTCTAAACCACTGTATACTCAGTACTTCCCAGAGTTCTGTGAAAAAAATCCACAGGCATAATTACTCGGTACACACATCGGTGAAAGGGTAAAACCAAATAATATTCTTTATCCCCGGTCCATATTTAACATCTCTTAAACTCATGAGAAATTATAAGCATACACGTGCCATATATTCTCAAGTAAGAGATATTATCCGTCCTGCAGTTGAAATGCTTGATGATGACAAGTACATTGTGTTCCCAGAAAGCCAACAGGGGATCCAAATAAATGTAGGTTTATTCTTGACGGTGTATATTAAATTAGATTTGTGGCTTCCATCAGCTGAAGCCAGTATTCTCCATCAAAAGCATTTTGGAACCGTAACAAAGGTTCATCAATTGACCCGGTTTCTGCCATATTGGAATGTTTCATTTTGATTAGGGGGTACAACATTGGAACCGGTCCCTCAACTAAGATATATGCATTTGCATCCATTGGCCTTTAGTAACCTGTACATGGCCCATAAATAAAGGCAGAATAAATTGAGTGGTTTTCAAAGGTCAATGCACTGCAAATACACTTAGCTGATAAAAATAGTAACTTTAAAACTGACAATTTAATGACTCTATTGAGGGAACAACAGGTCCTGACTTATCCTTGAAAAAATTAACTCCCTCAAAAAGTCAAATCGCTAAGTAAAACCAGAAGCAAAATAAAGAAATACAAAATAATAATAATTAAACATGTTTTCAGAAAAAATCTGGGGACAGTTCTGGGTCCTTTTTTTTCACCAAGTCACCTCTGAATCTAGCCCTGGTAGGACGTCAGTATCCGTTGCACTGCACTGACGTCCTGGGTATAAAGCTTCTCTACGATGCGAAAAAATGTTCAACTATAAAAAAATGTTTAAAAATATTTTTACCTGATTTAAGAAGCTGGAAATTCCTCCACTTATTCTTTGTGTCCTAAAATACACTTTTGATGATTCCACAAATAACACTTATATCCATGGGTGACATTATTTAAGAAATTAAGTCAGTTTTTCTGTACTATCCTTGTTGTCATCGTGTACCAATTGCCCGCGTGGCTATATGCGCGCATGCCCGACATGCATAACATCCCCGGCCGTCACACAGGAAGAACGTGCTGCACGAACGAACGTGGTCAACCTCGTTTACAGGGATGATCGATCTCGCAAGTCTTCACTCGCGACAATAGACCGGAAGTTACAAGAGAGACGTACATTTTCATTTTATTTTCTCAAATAATGTCGGATTGGAATTCCGGACATAAGGAATATGTGAACGAAGTTTTAGCTTCCTCCATCAGGTATAAATATGATAATTATTTGTTGGAAATTTTTTTCGCAATGGTAGAGAACCTTTATACCCTGGACTCGGTCACGGTGTATGCAACGGAGGAGTCCAACCTGGGCTACTCTGAATCATATCTGTTCACTTCTTGAAAATGATAAATCCTTTTTGAAACGAAGTAATGATCACTAACCCAAGATTTTTTTTAAACCGGACATATTTACATAAATGAACTAATTCTGATAATTATTCCAATGAGAAATACACTTACATCTGCATAGACGTATTTGCGGAAAATTTCATTGCCAAGATCGAGTCTGTCCTCAGGCTGAGCAACTTCGTAGTCTTTCTGCAACGAGAAAGAAGACAAAAATGAGTCATGCAACAAACAACAAAGAAATGGCTTCTGACAGGCACCCCGAACAAAGATATTGACAAATTAGAGTTAGGGTTAGATAGCTTGGTTCGTAGAGCATTGGCACCTAAATCCGGAGGTCATTGGTTCAAATCCCATTCCAGTAAATTTGTCTATGTTCAACCCAAAATTAGTTGTAATTTACCCAGTCAGTTTCCCTTATGGTTTACCACTTGATACAACAAACTATTCTATAACTCAAATAATTGTAAGATTGTATCAAAGATAGTTCTAGTGGTATGCTTGTTTACTGAAATGTTTAACCCACAACAAAGACAAATGTTTGCCAGTCAGTTTCCCTTGTGGTTTACTACTTGAATTTTTTACAGTGACGTGACAATCAGTCAGTCCTTATTTGGGCGTAGAGTTTTATCCTAGCACACTTTATGAAAAAGGTATTAAGTTTGACTTTTTTTGGTGAAATATTACAACTTGAGATGCTATCCTCTTACACCATCTGAGAGAAAATTTATTTAATCCTAAGAAAATTTATGCTCAATATATTTATTTTTTTGTATTTCTGGAATTTATTTTTGTACACATCCAACAGCACAAGCGCCAATAATAAGATGAATAGGAGACCAAAAAAAATGTTCAGTTTTAGATGTGGGTGGAAAACCCCCACAATCTGGGCCCAATTTCATGGCTCTGCTTACTGCGGATTTCTGCGCTTACGTATCATAGAATTATGTGCTACAAGGGCTCCGTAAGGGCAGAATTCCGCGGTAAGCAGAGCCATGAAATTGGGCCCAGGTCCAGTGTAGGGATTGAAACCCAATCCTTAGGCCCCAGTCTGGGGTGGGATTTGAACCAGGATCCCTGGAGGTAGGGCTGGGAAAGAAACCACCCGCCAACCTGATCCCATTACTATCACAACAAGCTTTAAGAAATGATAAACTCGTTTCTTTAACATGCATTCACACTATATATGTTAGCATGTATTTATTACCAATGAAATACCCAATTTATCTGGCCTGACCAAACACTAAACCATACCCACTGAACATGATGACTAATAGACTACAATTACATAGGGTACAACATGTACATTAACCACCCAACAAAAACCTCACTACACACACAACAAAAAAACAATAGTGAAAATAATCATAATAATTTAATAAGTTCAACACAGAGGAAATGAAACCCCGTCATTCCTGTAACTGAGGCAGACTGAGGGATCTCCGGTTGCCTAGTTGCCCGTATTTAACACAAGGGTTTGATTTCGGCTCAGCATACTGAATAGGTGTGCATTAAAGACGAGCATCTGAATGGTATACACTGCATCAGAGAGACAGTCACAGGCCCAAATCATCACACAGCGATTGATTTGCCTAAGCACTGGTACATGGATCCGATTAATTGGACAATTTGTCAGCGTAAAAGAAGATTGTTTTAAGTCTTGAGAAACTGTTTTCCCTCATCACTACCAAAATTAGAACAATTTTTGAAATTGAAGTATAAAGTAATAATACAGCATCTTGTACTGCTGTACCATAAATTGAAGTCATTCATTACATTAATTTTAAAAAATTAATGTAATGTAAATGACTTCTAACTCCTTGGTACATTTACCATTGATTTAAAAACATATCAGCATAAGAAGTTTTTGTTTATCTCAGGGGAATTACATATTTTACTCCACATTTTAAACAAAATATATTTTCTTCTTAAAGAATATAATTCAAGGTACACTTTAATTTTGAATCCCTACTTTTGTAATATTATTAAAAAAATTGCTGTGTTTTACTAATGTATGAAAAGGCAGGGAAAATAATTTAACTCAGACATCTCCCTAAAATTATGCGAAAAAAATCAATACTAGAAATATAACAATTTCTTTCTTTTTTCTTTTTATCAAACAAAAAATCTACCTACAGTTTATAGAAAATGACAATCTACTCATAAGGAGGATTAATTTTTGTCTTCTTATAAAGCAAGAATGACGAATGCCAATGTCCTTTTCTCCACGTACATGGCATTACCGCAAAGTGCACCTAAAGACAAAACCAGCCCTGGTCAACTGTCAACGTTAAGAAGACAGACAGGGGAAAAAAGAGAGAAGTGAAAAAATGCCCCAACCAGAAGGCTGGAGAGAGCGAGGTATATTTATAGATCAGTATGTGATACAGCCCACGCAGTCATCTCCCCACATCGGCTCCTTCGTTCCCTCCCCATCTTCCCCAGCAGCCCAATCAGTTTCCTCAGACTCTAGTACCACGATGATGATGACGACCGACCGACGACGACGAAGTGGGTTCAATCCCAGGGTATGGGGTCAAAGGTCAGTTGGAGATGTAATAACAGATCACACATAATCCCTGGTTATTATTCTCCGTGGTTGACTGTGCGGTTATGCCGGTCGGATTTGTTTGGCTGACGGAGATTACATATGACTTCATCCTCCCTCAAAAAATAAAGTTTGTTCTGGAGGTTTTTTTGATATTGAAATGATTGACTCCTCCTACTCTATGATTTCAAATAACATTGAGCTTGTAACAAATGAATGCATAATCAACTACTCATTATGAAGTTTCTTAATTAACACTCGTCCTCCTTTCGATACCATTGCTTGAAGACGGACTCTAAAGACTAATGTACAGACTGTACTTTAAGGAACAGAATGTTGGTTTGTCTTGCTCCACGGCTTAAGACAATCTTTTGAAATCGAGTGTTTCTTCAATGTCTGTGCCAGCTGTTTGGTGTTGCTGATAAATGAAATTATTTGTACTGTCCTTAACTGTCTTAATACACCCATTCCATCATGTTTGATTTTTGACACTTTCCTACTTTCCCACCTGCATTTATATGAATAAATTCTATATCTCAATTCTATTCAATTCAACATTTTCTACTATAAAGAAAATCTGTAAATTTATGATTTACATACATGTACGCAGTATTTTTTATAAAGTCAGTGTTCATTTTTCAAAACCAGGTGTGTATGCTGAATGTAGAGCATCTTTTAAATGTTATTGGTTTCCTTTTTTATGTAGAGACTTCTAGTTTATTTTTGCATTTTACTTTCTTTGTACAAGGTCCTTAATAAAAAGCGCAGTTTTTTTTATTGCTTTCTTTTACTACCGACTAACAAGGCTGACCCTTTTATAAACACCAGCAAAACGGAAGAATTAATAAATAAAACAATATTTCTAACTTAGCTAGCTAGCTCCAACTGATGTTATTTAAGTGTTGTCTGTTTCAACTGGACACTAAATAAACACATAATTAACTCTAGAATGGATCAGCGTTTTGGCTGATTCATCAGAATTCATCAGAATCCGTCAGCATCCACACCAGGGTTTGCTAAAGACCCCTCTGCTAAACACCTAGTCTTGATTGGCGACGTTTATTTTGTTTAAAGTAGTGAGATATCGCAACCCGAATTACTGTCCGCAACACGAATTACTGGAGAAGAGATATCTGTATCACACGAACATCTGGATCAACTTCGATCCAGATTTATAGACTTGCCAGTCCTTCTGAGTCAGACTCCCAAACAGTCAATGTAGCAAAACAAAAAACAGCGTCGCCAATCAAGACTACTAAACACCTTGACGTGATTCGGATTAAAAAGCCTGCTCATCTACTGAGGTTTGAATTGATTTAAGCAGCACTGAGTAAATCAAAATAAGGAACAGCAGGGGTATGGGAAGTAAAGACTCAATTGAAGGGGACGGTTAAAGGGTTAAGGGTAAAGGTTAAAGGTGCTTTCTTGTTACATTTTTACTAATTAATTTGAGACATTAAACTGACCTCTGACCTGCTCTAGAATAAGCTGCAAAAACAAGAGCTCTTTGTATGATTAAACCTCTGTAGTTTTGAGGTGGGAGTGATTCCTTTGGCGTGAATGTTTTAAGCTAAGGGCAGGTCAAAGGTTACAACGTTCATTTGCATACTTACAACTGCATCCAAGAAATTGATAGCTCTCTGGTGAAACTCATTTTTATGACAAAAATTTCTGAATAGTGCACATCCGATGGGCTGCTCTTCACATATACTGTTAAAATTTCTATCTGTAATTGTAGGGAAAAAAAGAAAGATAAAGAGGAAATAAGTACAGTATCTCAACCTCATTAAAAGCAGGGCTTGAATTTGGGGGAAATATCCACGAGGCCCAAGGGCTTGTAGTTCAAAATGCTCACTGGACCAGAATTGTTTTTACAAGACCAGCTGGCTCGATTTCCTAAAGCACTAAGATTCATCTTAAGATGAGTTGTCAATATTGCCATAGTGATTTGTATTGTGACATCACACTTTGCTTAGCAAATAAGATTGATACACAGTTAAGAACGATCTAAACTCATCGTGAAATCGGCCCCGGAATCAAAATGAGAAAGGACTTCCTGGTGCAGTTTAACATGCATTTCAACTGTTCTTATTTGAACAACCACTAAGACATGTAAGAGAAGATTTATCTCCTCTGTCTTTATGGGTATTAAAGACACTGGACACCTTTGGTAGGTGTCAAAGACCAGTCTTCTCACTTGGTGTATCTCAACATATGCACAAAATAACAAACCTGTGAAAATTTGAATCAATTGGTCGTCAAAGTTGCGAGGTAATAATGGAAGAAAAAACACCCTTGTCACACGAAGTTGTGTGCTTTCAGGTGCTTGATTTCGAGACCTCATGCGTGAGGTCTCAAAATCAATTCAAATATTTTACTGCGAAATTACTTTTTTTCTCAAAAACTACGTTACTTCAGAGGGAGACTTTTCTCACAATGTTTTATACTATCAACAGCTCTCCATTGCTCGTTACCAAGTAAGTTTTTATGCTAACAATATTTTGAGTAATTACCAACAGTGTCCAGTGCCTTTAAGAGTACTTTATTACTCAATAGAGTTGAAAAGTATTTGATCAGACTCAAAGTCAACATTTGAACATAGTTTGCTTTTGTTCAAGATATTACACAGTGAGGCATTATTATTCCATTGAAAAACTTAAAGGGTGTGTACAACATTGGTAAGATTGAAAATATAAATGTTCACAGATTTGAAGATATAAAGGTGGTCGTGGTGGTAAACTTCCCTTGAAATAATTTGCTTGAAATGCTATAGTTTTTAGGAAATTAGTAAAACATGTAGTCTTTATCGCGCGTGTCTAAAACCCGATGTTTGAAAACAATGAAAACATACAATGGGGTTTTCACTGTTTTCTCATGACTCCAAAGACCAATTGAGCTTAACATTTCACAGGTTTGTTCGTGCGGATACAAGTCTTTGGAAATTACAAATGTTGTATATGCTTTAAGAATGCTGGACTTGTCAGGTTATATGTTTACTGGCCTGAAACTAAAACAACTGGCCTCGGGACCAGCGGTCCAGAGTAAAATTCAAGCCCTGCTAAGACAAAGGGCCAGGGGATGCAGACATTCATGGCGCAAAAATTGCTGGAGAACAAGCTCTGACACCTCAGTGATGCACAACGTGATTAAGCGTCTATTATGTGTTATGTACCGCTTCCACCATGTTCATCATCATCTCACAAGTTGGGGGGCAAAAAAATCACACGCTCCGTGAAACTTCATCACGCCTGTAACTGATTGATCCAAGAAGTGAAGAAGCGAAAGAGGGGGGGGGGTTGTAGGACTAGGGTGGAGGGAGACAGGGTAAGACTGTCGACATGTCAGCAAGCGGCTTGGCAGAGAATGAGACAAGAGGTGCTATGAGCTACGCATGTAGTACGTGTGTTTCTTGAGATGAACCATGGCTGCCTTGGGAATGGCTAAATCATCTCCTCATGTTCAGTGCATCTTTCACAATAGCAACTTCTGCTGCTGCCCGTTGAGAAAAATGCCAGGTTGTTTTGTATGTGGTATTACAAGAGATTTGTACCTTAGAAGGCCCACATTGAATGTAAACAAACCAAACTGTCCCTAGCCTTGCAAACAAGAAGGAAATGCCCTTGTAATCGGATTTCAACACAAGATAAAAAGTTTAAAATATTGACATCAAAGGCAGTGTACCTGGACAAGTATATAGGTTTTCCAGTACCGTTTCATAGCATTTCATACACTTACTGGACTGCAAACTTTTCATAGAAATACAGGTTCTCAGTTTTCCACAAACCTATATGACATCAAGACTAGCTATAGTTTAACAACTAACGCATACTTGTACATGTTGTTTCACTTGCTAACCCAGGCAATACATGTCCAACATGTCAGATCAGATCAGTTGTACCACAATTTCTTCCAAGGTGATAGCAGTAGAATCTCAGGGTATTTACTTCTAGGTCCCAACATGGAAAATATCAATACTGAAGGTCTAAAGGTGTACAATGCATGCACAATGCAATGTCCTTGCAATTGACTAATACATGTACCGGTACATACCAGTATACTGTACAGACCTTCAAAATGACAAGCTGTGTTTGTGAACGTGTACATTGTTCACACAACCACAACACCACATGATTCATGAATGACTATTGCTTAGTTAGGGTTAGGGTTAGGGTTATGATCCTGAACGATCAGTGACAAGTACATTTCCTTTATACTGAATATTGTGATACTCAATACACATGGTCTGGGCCTCAACTTCATAAAGCCTGTGTGCACAAAAACCTACTAAGCACAAACAAATATTGCTTTGCAGAAACAGGTAACCAGCCAAACTTCTATGAAATTTATATTGTTATGACTGGTGCCCCACTCATGTTTTGCTTTAGCAAAGAAGTTTGCTAAGCAGTATTTTCTGCTACACAGCTTTATGAAATTGGGCTCTGGAAGTGAGTGACAATCCCATACTAGGGATTCAACAAAAGAAGTACATTCGTTTTTTTCGCAAAGTCTTGCGCATATTGAAACACTCTTTGTTTTAACCTTGGGTTCCCAATATCAGCGTTCTCCCTAACATTAGTTAAAACACCTGAGGACCAGTCAACATTCACTCCAAGTGGTCCGGCTGGGCTAGATCAGTGTTGAAAAGCATCCCTATTTAATATGAAAAAATGGACCAGTGAAAAAAGCTGGCAGACTAGTGAACAGACGAGTTAGTACCTGGGGTCGATTTCACAAAACTCTTCCTAACTTAGGACTAGTCCTAGGCAATGCTAAGAGATAGGACTAGTCCTAAGTACTGGTCCTAACTTAGGACTAGTCCTATTTCTTAGCATTGCCTAAGACTAGTCCTAAGTTAGGAAGAGTTTTGTGAAATCGACCCCAGGTCCTGCTGGCTAGTAACTGAAAACATTAAAGGATACTGGCTACTGTACATTGGTTTAAAGGTATTGTACACTTTTGGTGTCCACATTTTGTGTGATTCAACATATGCATGAACAAGCCTGTGAAAGTTTGAGCTCAATTGATCATCAAGGTCACAAGAAAATAGTGAAAAGGGACCTCATGTGTTTTCTGTTTTTACAAACATCAAGTTTTTATCGCGCGTGATAAAAACTATTGTTTTACTAATTTCTCAGAAACGATAACATTTTAGGTAGACATATTTTAAGGAACCCTTTCTACCATTACTTACTTTAAATCATGTAAGTTATGTGTGAATCTGTGAACATTTGTGTTTTTCGATCTTACCAATAGTGTACAGGTCCTTTAATCTGTGACAGAAACAGAAGCTTTCGCAGGTCCCTACCAGGTACATTCAAATACATGCAAGAGATGTCCAAGGAAATGAGAGTTCTGTGAGAATTTCTGACAACAACTTACGGGTCTGGGTCCTCATTACTCTACACCCTGAACCTCCCAGATGTTTACAGGTTTACAGACTCAGTGCATCACCAGAAATACAACACCTTGTTTAGACACAATAATTATGGACTATTCCTGTCTCCCTTTGGTGAATGCTTTACTTCTTTCAAGAAAATTTGAAGGCTCAAGAAGATTTTGAGAAAATCCTGAAATCAGGAGAAAAAACCTGAGAAATCACGCCCCGGATGCACAGTCTATGCTCACTATAATGATGAAATTACATGCACTTCCAACAACTGCATAATTACATGTAGTGAACACAGTAGAAACATATAACCTGAAGAGAAACTTGGCAGATAGAGCTACGTGTGTAAACGTATCTCGGATATACAAAACGTGTTTGTTTGATTATCTATGTGGTACTTTGTGCTTCCACATGTACACTACAGTTTGCACAGTGGGCACACACACTATGGATCCCTGTTGTCACAACACACATACACGTAGGGCCACTCCCTTCTAAGATGGCAGCCCTCTCGCCAAGAAGTGGTCATAATATAATGAGGCCACTCTAGTTTGGTAATAACAATTTAACTGGATAACATGGATAATAGCGTTCATCCCCCCCCCCCCCCCCCAACCCAACACACCAACTATGCTACAGGGAGAGACTTAAGGCAGTAGAATCATTTGTAATGTAATAAAGACTACTGTTGTCTGCAAGACACGGCTGGTTACCGTACATGAGTACCAGGCTCTTTTGGCCGTGCTTAAAATTCAACATTCCCGCAGCATAATAAGCAATTTACAAGATGTAATGGTGGAAGTCCCCTGCATACAGCACCTCCAGCCATTTGCAGTCTAGATGAAGCATTGCGTTTGTAAAAAAAAAAAAAAATGCTCAAATGTAAATGGGCATTTCCAGACAGCTACTGTGTACAGATTCAGGAAGTAAATGCAAAAATCCAACCCATCATATTTTTTGGTTAGTTCTCTTCACGCTCCAGCGCACACCATCAAATTCTCCCGTCCCGTTACGGTTGTACGAGCAGAATCAACCATAGTGACGTCAATGCATAAACCGCATGGCTTTGGTAATAATACACATGTACATCTTGCATTCAGCTGAAAATTGAGAGGGGGAAAAAAAAGAAAAAAAGAAACGAAGGGAAATATTCAATCCAGGGGAAGACCATACAGACCTTGCTGCCATCGTCAAAAACACACCGATAAATTTATTTTTAATATTGTTTCTCTTTATTGTCTTTTTTACAAGAGAGCACGGGTTATATCTGCATCCAAGTGCAGCCATCTTGTTTTTTGTCTCATTGGAACCAGTGTATCCAAACTGAGGCTGGAGGAAAAAATTAGACTGGCTCAGTTTTCGTACAACGAGAATCAGTAATCATGGTCATTACATGTACATCACTTAGGGAACATGACTGAGAGTGAGATTGTGGAAGCATTACTATTATACACAGACTCAGACCACTCAAGCACTGCATGTACAATGCATTAAATGAAATTTAGCCCAACAATACAGAGTTACAATGCATACTTAATTAAAGGAAGGGTAATATTTTGGTAATGGCTCCCCCAACAAAATTATTATTTTTTTTCCCGAAAGCTTACTTGTTATAAAAATGGCAAAATTATTTTGTTTGGAAATAATAATAATAATGATTACATTTATATAGCGCTTTATACTAAAAATAAGTTTCTAAGCGCTTCACAAAGTAAATATAAACGATTAAGTAAGCAAACGGGAAAATTAAAGCTAGAAATATACAATAATAATACAAAAGGTACACGAAATATACAATATAACAGGCTATTTAGAAGAGACAAATATCATTAGACTATGTGAAAAATTATTGTAATCTCATTGGCACTGATGGAAACCATTGAAAAGATGGGTTTTTAATTGTGTTTTGAAACTGCCAATTGTCTGAGCATTCTGGATGTAGGAGGGGAGACTTCCATAATGTGGGGGCACATACTGAGAAGGCTCTATCGCCGTATCGTGTGTTGGTACGGGGACCTGGTGCAAACTGGGATGACGATGAAGATCTAAGGTTGATTGAGGGGCGTGTTCTGGAAGACAAAAGTTCAGCTAAGTATGATGGTTCATGGTTACGCAATATCTTGTAGGTGAGGAGAAGAACTTTGAACTGGGTGCGAAGGGGAATGGGGAGCCAGTGTAATGAGTGAGGTACTGGGGTGATATGCTGAAACTTTTTGGACCGAGTGATGAGGCGAGCTGCTGTATTTTGGATGGACTGTAGTGGGGCGAGATGAGAAGCAGGGAGATTTATCAGGATTTATCAGGAGGCTGTTACAATAATCAAGAAATGCCCCCGTTAATTAGAAATCAATAAAAACATGAATCTGAGAAAAGATTTATGCATGAATCGTTTCTCAGTTTTCTGAGGGTTGGTGTCCCTTCGCAAATGCTGTAGCCAGAGATGCGGTTGGTACCTGCTGTCACCTCGCTAAGCATGGATGGATTCAACGTTCGTGTGAATATACCGTGACAGTTTCTTGCTGTTTTCTTAGCAAGTAGACACTGTATTTAGCTGAAACTTTCACAGGTGACTTTAATTGTTACATCTTTCTTTATAATTTTGCCTACAAATAAGCATTACGTTGACAAAAACCGAACGATGGCCCAACCTTTAAATACTGTAGAAGACAGCGCAAACATGTAGTGCAAACATGTAAACTTTGCACTGTACATATTCTTCAAATTTGATTTAATTATGTAGATAGTTTCATGTCGTGTGAGACCGGCAATGTCTTGATACACTGTACAGTACACACCTTTTTGTTCCAATCAATAATGCAATGTCACTTTTGTCAATAAATATATAGAAAAATATAATCGATTGACGAAACACAAATAGAAAAAAAAAAAGGGAGGTTTGGAATATTTTTGGTCGACATGTAAACTGTACACTTTGTATGGCGCATATTCTTCAAACTGTTCTTCCAGTGAAATTCATTTGTATCTTAATCTCCGCAACCTTGAGTTAATCCTTCATGTTGATTTAACAACGATTTGCTGTGTTGCAGAATGCGCAAAGATTTATTACCGACAACGAATTGGTCATTAACAAACCATTAGGTTGCCTAAGCACTCATTGTAAAATGGGATTTCATATGAGACTCAAATATGACTCGGCACTGGAGTGAGGAATGAGGGAGTGCAAGGTTTTGATTCAACAATAAGCATTCCTATGCTTCAATGATCAATAGCGCCGAAAATAGCCAAAGAACTGCCCTCCACTTTGTTGACAATAATACGGTAATACATCTACAGACAAAATTTATGACAGAGATGTAAATATGATGTTCCATCTACGATGTACAGTCAAGAAGAAGACAATCCTGGCACACACACACACACACACAAAACTCAAAAAATGCAAACAATTTTTAAATCACACACATGACACAACCAAAAAATAAAATCATAGAACCCTGCACACTCGACCTGTTAGGTTTTTTAATTCACCAAGAAATTATGTTCGGGAGAACAATCCAGCTATTCTATTGCCGCAATCTTGCCTAGACAAAAAAAACAAAAAAAGAAGATTCACGGCAGACTGCAATATCTTTGTGAAGCAAAAAACAATTGTAGTTACCATGACTGCACTATTTACTGGTAGTTTTTCCATCCCAAGTCTGTGACCTTACTAACCTATCAGGAGCCTCTAACAGGAAGCCGAAGATGAGGGAAATAGAGAAGGCCACCAAACTGAAAGAGAAACAAGCATCTGCCAAAGACAGAGCTTTGATGTCGTCGTGATTGCGACGACCGGGAAAACCTAGGCATACGCTGCATGATGTCTGATGGATGCGTCTCTCCGCCTGAGTGACCCACGCACTAGGGAGAAACAACCTGACTGGAAGGTTAGACCAAGTCTAAGTCATGTGGTTATTGTTCAAATTACCATCACAATCATGACGATGATTGATGTGGTGATGGCATCTTGTTATGACATTACAAAAAAGCAGGTTTATTTTATGAAAAGTTACCACCTGTCTTGGGTTTTCAAAATTTAATGTATGTCAGATTTGGCAGATCCTCTAAAGTACACTTTGATTAGTGGGGGAAGAAAATCTATTAACTTTATTTTGACTGTCTGTGTACTTATGTATCTAGATTGTCTACAAGGGTAAGATGGCCCTCATCTTGATCTTGATGTCCAGTCCAGGATAAATGCATCCAAAGATACCCTCATTGATTGGCAATTCTGCTCATGAAGCCAAAGATGCCCAAACTGCAGACTTCATCACTTCGGAAATCTCTAAACAATGAGGCTTGCTATGGACCTACAAGAACAACAGCAATTCCAACCTCTTCCACAATGACTCTTGTGTTTCGTTTGAGTTTATAAATATAATATCCTACGTGTTATACCGTGGTGACAAATTTAGTCAAAACATCTGCTAGCGGAAGATTTTGTCGCACATGTAGGTCTGGACCTCGGACTACATGTACAAAATTTAGCAATGTTTGAGAAGATTTCACTAGGGACCTTGGACAGTCCAAACATTGTTGTCCTTTCACACACAAAATACAAGTTGTAAAATTTTACAACCATGCTAAAATAAAAGCAAGAGACCCCGGCTAAATTGCTCTTGTGTGAAAAGGGCTAAAATGTGCAATCCAAAGGACAAAGCCATTAATAGCCTTCCTGAACTCAAACCTAGCATGATACTCCTCCAGATGAAGTTAAAATTACCAACCAGCGCCCCCCCTACTTTATTCTTTGTTATTGACATGCGAGATAATCTGTCGACTGTTAGCCAATCAATGTCACACAAATGTCCATTATAAATCCATTCTAAAATTAAGGATATTTGGAAACATGTAGAGACGAAGTCAACGAAAGTCACTAATTGACACCTGTCATTCTAATCTTCCGCTTGGTGATGCGTTAAGTACGGCAAATACAAGACAAAATTTTATAAAAAGTTTCTAATAACTGCATCAGGTCTTTTTTTTTCTCTATATTATGTTCATTATGTTCATTATGCATTAATTTTCTTAAGGCCTGACTGTTTATTTTGTTTAAAAACGGAAAAATTTAAAGGCAAAATTTAGTATTTGTTCCTGTTTCACCTTTAAATTCTGAGCTGTCCCTAGCTGCTTAAATCCTTGTTGGGTACCAGCAAATAACAACTACAGTACCTCTGTGTCTGCTTTACGTCTGCATTCAGTACATTCATGTACAGAATGGACACCATCAGGGTTCTGTCACAACAGTGGTCCACTGGCCAAACTCTAGTTAAACCACCCAGAGGACCAGTCAACATTCACCCCAAATGATCTGGCTGGCTAGTCCAGTGTTGAAAAGCATCCCTATTTTATATGAAATATGGACCGGTGAAAAAGCTGGCAGACCAGTGAAATGACAAGATAACTGGTCCTGCTGGCAAGTCATTCAAAACTTTAAAGGGCACACCCTGTGACACCCTCTCTCCATCTATAGAGATGATCTACACTATGTCATGTGCGCACTCCAAAATCAATGTTTGTAATTTGTATTTTAATGTGAACTGTGTACCACTACTGCTGGTGTTGTACAGGTATAAAGTTCAGAGGTCAAAGGTGACGATCATCTCAAAGTCAATTGAAAAGTTCTACGTACAATGTACGCATGATACATGTATGGCTGTGTCTAAATCAAAGGAGCTACGGCTACGGCTATGGCTGTTAGCAACACTGACAACATGGAGGAAAGGAATTTTTTTAACACTCCAAGCTTAGCCACAATCGAAGACGTCAATTAAGACATGGCTTGAGTTACAATTTTGACAGAGATTGCATGTTAACAAATAGGTTTATATAACGCTCTATAATAGAGCGGATCTCCTTTTGTACTGCAAACATGTGTGTACTTTTGGCCCAGAATCGGCACGGCAGGTGACCTTAATAACCAACTACACACGTATTGTATTTTTGTTAAATACAAGAGGAATAAATTTGTCAGAATTCACTCTGCCATACGTACATGTGTACCATCACAAAAGTAGACAACGCAATCAGCAAACCGCTCAGAATGGGCAAGCATCTCTAGCCAATCACACACGGATATAAACAATCAACTATACCAAGGCAAAGTCGTGGAGGAAATTAAAAATCAAATTAATGAAAATGTTCTGCCGTGTGCCACAATTTAACCGTTTTTCATTGTGCCAGTACAGAGTTATTCAATTAAAATTATCTTTTTGATTTCAATTTGCCAGCTTGGGGGTTTTGCCTACAGGTGACAAGTCACCAGTTATGAACATGCTGAACACTGAATTTGAATAGTTAATCAGACATTACATGCTCATTCTACACACATCAGAATTAAGGGACACTGTAGGCCTGATACTTCAAGGAAGCAACAGAGGCAATTTCTCTCATGCCTCTTGGCCATTGCCTTGGTGCCCCTTGAAATGTTTGGTACAACATGTTTCCCTTCTGCTTGTAGAGGTGCCCTTAACTTGCCTCCTACTCAAGGCACATATTGAAGACCTGGAAGTACACAGAGGACACGGAGGCCATGGCCTCTGTTGCCCCTAGTCTTGGTCTTGGTGCCCCTTCAGAAGTAACCCTTAGACTTTAAAATTTTCCAACGAAAATGCCCTTTGCAAAATGAAAATGGCCTTGCCCTCTCAAACATGAAATTTCAGGCCTAACATTGTACAAAAGTGGAAGTCTGATGCTTCATAGAGGCAACAGAGGCAATTGCCTCCATGCCCCGACACATTGCCTTGGTGCCCAGGCCTCTTGGTGCCCGGGCCTCTTGGTGCCCGGGCCTCTTGGTGCCCGGGCCTCTTGGTGCCCAGGCCTCTTGGTGCCCAGGCCTCTTGGTGCCCAGGCCTCTTGGTGCACAGGCCTCTTGGTGCCCAGGCCTCTTGGTGCCCGGGCCTCTTGGTGCCCGGGCCTCTTGGTGCCCGGGCCTCTTGGTGCCCGGGCCTCTTGGTGCCCGGGCCTCTTGGTGCCCAGGCCTCTTGGTGCCCAGGCCTCTTGGTGCCCAGGCCTCTTGGTGCCCAGGCCTCTTGGTGCCCAGGCCTCTTGGTGCCCAGGCCTCTTGGTGCACAGGCCTCTTGGTGCCCAGGCCTCTTGGTGCCCTTTGAAACGTTCCATTAGAAACTTAAATCTCCCTTAAACGCATAGAGGTACCATTTACCAGGTCCCATCAAAGCTTAAGTATCAGGCCTGCGACTTGTGTACCTACAAAGAGCATGAATTTAATGGGGGTGAGGGACCCTGAGGACTTGCATTTTTAATGAACCAGACATATTTATTTTGATGAAATAAAACTTCTTGGTAACCTCCAACTGCTATAGACCATGTGAACGTTGTTTACAATAAGTGTGACCTTGTACATTCTATATAGCGAAGATAGACATAGAGGCGTATTTAAATCTGGCCTTTGCCAATACCAGCAAGTCTTTTCAATATTTGTACTAGAAAATCAAATCAAAAACATTTAACTGTACCCACAGAAAAGTATTTATGATCTCAAGAAAGAGTATGACGTCAAATGTTATGATTTGATTGTTCGCGTCTTAAATTTTGATGTTTGTACAAAAACCTCCCTGGATGAACATAAAAAACTTGTTCGGATGTTTGTCGTTGAATCGAAGGTAAAGTAATCTCATTCAATCCTCCGCAAAAGTCTTGTCATTGTTTGTATTTTATCTTTGATGAATTGTCGATGTTTGTATCTTTGATGTATTTTTGTATAATGTGAGGGCCCCACAGGATCTGCTGTGCTGGATGGGTCACCCTCGTTAGATATATGGTTTTAAATAAATAAATAAATCTATTTTAAACAACTGAGTGACTGCTAAAGCTAGAAGTAGTTGTGAGTAATTTCAAATCTAGACACAATTTTGAAATAACTGTCAAGCATTAGGTCAATAATGCATCAACTGACATCAAGCGAAATAATTGGTTTTATATTGAATTTCTTCAAAAATAAAACACACTAACCAAATATTTATAGAAAAATTAAGTCTCTAACCTAATGTTGAAATGGTGTAAAATGGCATTTTATTTGATACTATTTCAGAGCCAAAATTGAACATGGCGTCATCGCACAGCAAAAAGAAGAAGTCTTCACATTCCAAAGAAGAATTTTTGCACCAGCCAAAAGGTCAAATTCAATGCAATTTTGATTGAATAGCATTCAAATTCAGGAATGAACTGAAAATTATCTGTAGAAAAATGTACAGACCATATAAATGAAAATTTACATCATCGAATGTTCTTGGATTTCCCCCCAAAATGCACTTGACGAGTATCAAACACAGTGGCATTTTACACATTTTAACTTGTAGTTAGAGACTTTTAAAATTTCCCACCCTTTTCATAAGAACTCTCTCTATTGGAAAACGAGTGGACCACAAAATTGAATTTGACCTTGGATCCCCTCTTTAATTAATTTCTAACTTATCTAGATCGAGTTCCAGAATTGCTCCGTTTAGCAATAATCTCACACAAAGCACTTTTCCCACTTTTAGCAAACTGAACACGTAAGTTAGCAGCACAGGAAAGAAGTTTCTATCAGTATCTTTATTTTCTGAAGAAAATGATGTAGAAACTGAAGGTGAATGTTTTGCTTTTTTTATGTAAACGCTACTTTTAAAGCAGTGGATACTTTTGGTAATTACTCAAGAAACACATCACCATTAGAACTGGTAAGGAGCACCTGAGAGCTGCTGAAGTATAAAACATTGTTAGAAACGACTCCCTCCGAAGTAATATAGTTTTTGAGAAAGAAGTAATTCCTCACAAAAATATTTGAATCTGAGAAAGGCTTTCATGATAACAAACCTAAATAAGTTTAAAATTAATCTTTTGTTGGAGATTGCCTGGAATTGGTTGCATGTCAATTGCCTTGTGTGATATGACCTTCCAATGAAACGCATGTAATGTCGGCAAGTCTTTAGTTTCAAACACAAGCCTCATCGTGTCCAAAATATTGATATATTTTTGTCGGACTTGTTAACAGTGTGTACTCGAGTTTGTACCATCCAATCCGACTCATCCTTCCCGCTATTTGAGAAGTTTTAATTAATACCCTGCTGGCCCCCAATCTAGGCAGTTCAAGAAACTCTCCAAGAATGAAGACATTTGGCATAGCACGCATAGCATGGGGCCGTGTGTGGAGTGCTACACAAGGGTTACGTTAGGCCTGCAGGAAACATTACTGGAATGAGACCAACGGCTTAAAGGGAACGTAAAGCATCAATCGTCGTTCCAGAATTCAAGACTAAAATGTCCTCGGGACAATCACTTGAAATACAACAACCCTTTGTTGAGCAATGGAGGGATTTAGATTATTATTAACAGCAGTGGCGGCAAGAAGACGTCTTGTCCTAACATTTTCATAAGTCATCTACCTACACATCACATCCAACTAAATTTGACAAGAAATCTCTTAAATTCAGGACTTGTGGGTTTACAACCGTTTATTTTTCTCCATAATCCAACCGTCCGTCTCAACCCCTAACAATGATCCCATGCACAGCACCATCACACTGCAGACACAGGGCTAGAATTTGTCATCAAACAAGGAAGACCATCGCATCTGGTTGACCTGGTCTTGGCCTCGGTGCCCCTTCAAAATACTCCCACGTGTAGACAATCTGATTTCAATTTTAAGTGCTTTCTTTCCACCCTCAGGAATCAAATTCCAGGTCTGTAAATAACACAACTTAGGGTTCGCAGGGCTTGGATTTCAAGACCATCTCATCTAAACTACAGGTCCTGTAGCTGTGAAAATATTACTGGCCACAATATTTTTACAAGACCCAAATAATTTTCTACCTTTAGGAGAAGATTTGGACAGAGCTAAAGTATGCATTAGTAAATCGTAAAAAGATGTTCCTGGCCTCAAGCTTAAATTTTTTGACTCCAGCCAGTTCAGTAGGTGTTTCATGCCCCTCCCCCCACCCCCGGGCCCAATTTCATTGAGCAAGGTCCAAAATTAGCAAATCACAACAAAATTCTGCTCACCACACTGCTAAAAATGGTTTTCTTGAAGTGAGAAAAAAATCTTATTTGAAGAAAATTTTTCTTGCGTCACTCCCAAAAATCTTAAAAGAAACATTTTCTAGGGAGTGACACAAGAATTTTTTTCTTGAAATACATGTAAGATTTTTTCTTCCTTTAAGAATAACATTTTTAGCAGTGCAGATTAAGGTTACCAGCTAAAATACCACGTCACATGTACCGTTCGTGACTGGTATCCCGCTCATTTTTGCTCAGCAGAAATCGGGCCCCGATCAAGTCTCAGTGTAAAGTTTTGACAATCATACTGTACCTATAGTTTCCCTGAGGTCGTGACACAATGTAATATGAGGGAATTTAAGAATTTGCTTCCACTTCTTGCTCCGCCCCTTCCTTTTACCGCCTCCACCTGCAACAGGAGAAACAAACAAAAGAACTCTACGTTAGTAAATCAGAATATATGAGCGTATTCCTTGAACCTCAAAGGAGGTTCAGTTCCTCAAAGGAGGTTCAGTTATGTACAATCATAAAAGTTACATCCACCAATACAGCAACTATCAGATATAAACATCCCTACAGAGTTGAAATTGTGGTTTATTCTTTCATAGACTGGTTTTTGTAAATAAAATGCTGATTTATAGGCAAAATTATAAAGAAAGCTACTATAAAAGTCACATGTAAAAGTTTCAGCTGAGTACAGTGTCTTCTTGTTGAGAAAACAGCAAAAAACTGTCATGGTAACCTATTTTCAAATTTAACATCAAATCCATCCATGTTTAGTGAGGTGACTGCGGGTACCAACCGCATCTCTGGCCGCAGCATTCCCAAACGGACACCAGCCCTCAGAAATCTGAAAAATGACTCAGAATGCATGAAGTGTTTCTCAGATTCAAATGTTTTTGGGTGAAAAATTACCAAAACCATATTACTTCGAAGGGAATCCTTTCTCAAACAGCTGCAGTGTTTCTCACCAAGTTAGTTTTTACGGACATTCATTTTTGGAGTATCTTCCAATCTATTACCCTACCTTTAACATAAGGTTTAAAAAATAACTGATAAATAAAACTGGAGGGAGTGTCTTGATTTTGGAAATACTTACAAACACATGGATTTGTTTTTATTTCTTTAATCAAGCCTCTGAATCTACAATAAGAATTTAGCGTCATGTCAACCGCAGGAAAAAACATCACATGATCATGTAGGACCTTCAAGTGCGAAGACCGTCGCTCTGACACCCATGCCCCAATCCAAGAGCAATTAAATATTAACAGAACCTATGCATTAACTGAACCTCCATCCTGCCAGCCCCCGATGCATCCATAGAGGTAAAGCCATACTGGATTGATTCACACTACGCTGCATTCGTAAATAGATTTCACACACACAGTCTGAAGGGACACCTCGGTACGTAGGAGATGGGGTGGCTTGGAGAGCCTCTAGTCAGCCAGGGGTCTGCTGCTGACCGCTTACCACACACCCTGACCTCTTGATTATGATGTTACACTGTTTTTCATGGGTCATCTAACGTATTCTAAACATGGTTTTGATACTGGATACATTCAATTGCATCATTTGAACAATAAAACACAACGGGCAGGGGTGTAATGGTAAACCGAGGAGAGAATGCATGTTGCATTGGCAAGTACATGAATTGATCATGAACATGGCCCCGAGACAGACTGAATCATGTATACATTTACAACAGCTAAATTAAATGCTTCGACACAAAGCCCACTTTTAAGGAACATTTAAAGGCGCGTTTTCATGCAAAATGTACATCATTCTCTGCTGCCGCTTCTTTGCAATTAATGCATTCTTTTTAGAGAGAAGCTGTTTGATGTTTTGTTTTACTTTTAAATTGCACCTGTGTTTTTTTTAGTAATATTATTTGAATTTACATTTTAAAAATAATGAGTAATCAACATAGGTTACTCTTATTTAACTTATTGGCATTTGGTTAAATTGGTTGAATAATTAAGTTCCTTAATGCACACGCCTAATGCCAATTGCCTCCGTTGCCCCTCGTATCCATAAAATGTTCCAACAGAAAATTACAATTTTCCTCATAGAGGTGCCCTTTGCCGAGGAGAAAATGCCTTGGTGCCCTTGCCCTTTTAAAGAATGAAAAATCAGGCCTGACCAAATACAGCAGCACTTAAAAATTATTGTAAATAAAATCAGGCCTGATGTTTTGTTCTTGTAAGGGCAAGGTAGTCTTTCCTCCAGAGACACTAGGGTGGATTTAGTAATGAGAACTTCTTTGAAGGAAGTTTATATTTCCTCTGAAAAATTTAATTGCCTCTGGAAGTATCGACCCGTAAACATTTCATTTTTCAAACTTTCTCTTTCCTAAAAACTAACGTGCACTGAACTAATTTTGTGCAATTAACTTGTTGTTAAACTGACAAGCTAAAAATTACCAATAAATGCAAAATAGCAGGTCGTTAAACATGGTTTCCACTTTCCACTCTAGCAGTTCAGGCTCACATTAATGACCATTTGGAGGTTTTTTCCCCTTGATCATTTCAGTAAGGTCCCTCCCCCAAAGAAATTAATAAATACATTAATATAGCAAGGACATGGCTGAGTTGTTTCGTGTTTAATTCTACAGAGTGAAAATTGTGACAGGGACTTTTTTTCTTTTAAAGTTGCATGGCTCGATTTTTTGCTAAAAGAATTTTTTTTTTTTTTCTCTGAACGAATTTTGACAGAAAATGCTGTTTCAAAAGGAATTGCAACGCAGATTGCACAAAATACATGTAATATGAACAATTTGTGTACATGTCTGGTTAATGGACATGCAATTGGGATCTCGACAATAACTAATTTTTAGTTTTTAACCCTCCGCTGCACTATGACCTTGAAAAGCGTCCGTCCCGCCCTCGCACAGTCATCTGCAGTACGGTGTGAAATTGCGCATAACACTAATTTAGCTGCTCACAAACTCTTCTAACATGGTACCATTAGACTCAGAATCGTTCACTCAATCCCAAGAAAAGAAAAAAAAATCAAAAAAAGTGAAAAATCAATTTTTGTTTAATTTTTTACCCAAATCCATCAAAATCACACCGTTACACTATCGCACTGTTTGCTGCAGTACCATGTGAAATTGCGTGTAAAACTATTTTGGCTGCTCACAAACTCTTCTAACATGGTATCATTAGACTCAGAAACGTTCACTGAATCCCCAGAACAAAAAAAATGCAAACAAAATGTTCATAGGGGGTAAGCACACTCAGTTGAAACAAAAAAACCCCTAATTTTTGCCCAAATCCATCAAAATCACACCGTTACAGTATCGCACGGTCCGCTACCGTACGGTGTGAAATTGCGTGTAAAACTATTTTGGCTGCTCAAAAACTCTTCTAACATGGTATCATTAGACTCAGAAACGTTCACTGAATCCCCAGAACAAAAAAATGAAAAAAAATATTCATAGGGGGTAAGCACACTCAGTTGAAACAAAAAACAAATTTTTACCCAAATCCATCAAAATTACACCGTTACAGTATCGCACGGTCCGCTACCGTACGGTGTGAAATTGCTTGTAAAACTATTTTGGCTGCTCACAAACTCTTCTAACATGGTATCATTAGACTCAGAAACGTTCACTGAATCCCCAGAACAACAAAAAAATGAAAAAAATATTCATAGGGGGTAAGCACACTCAGTTGAAACAAAAAACAAATTTTTACCCAAATCCATCAAAATTACACCGTTACAGTATCGCACGGTCCGCTACCGTACGGTGTGAAATTGCTTGTAAAACTACTTTGGCTGCTCACAAACTCTTCTAACATGGTATCATTAGACTCAGAAACGTTAACTGAATCCCCAGAAGAAGAAAAAAATGCAAAACAATGTCCCTGGATGGTAAGCACACTCAGTTGCAAAAAAAAAAAAATGTTACAAAAATTATTTTTTTTTTCATTTTTTTTTTTTTTTTTGCACTGCTTTCCAGTGCTTACCAGTCTTCTGAGAAACAAGGTATCTTATTTACTTGGCCAACCCGAAACCACAACCTGCACCTGGTGTCTGCCCGATGTCTGGAACAGTGACAGGATGATTGATTGCCCCCAAGTAACAGCGGCTAGATCTAAGACCTTGGATCGTGTTTATGGGGTTAGGGATAGCCTCAGGGGAATTCCTTGGGCCTCAGGGGAATTCTATGGGGCTTCGAAATTAAAGGTGACTGTAGGTCGAAGACTCACCCCAAGCTAAATCTGCTGGTACTAGTGTTATCCGGCTATGGTCCATTGAGGAACTTAAAAAATTTCGCAATTTTTGACCGCACCGTTAATGAGTAATCACATTTTTTTTTAAACGGTACAGTCGATGACTGTGCGAGAGTGCAGCGCAGTGTTAATCAACTACCATTAACCAATGCTAGACATACAATGAGAGCTTAAATGTTTCCTTGACCCTAGCAGAGTCTAGACTCTCGAAAAAGACTCTGCATGGGTCTAAAAATCAGGCAACTAACTATTTTTTGGCATTTATACGACAGGTCCAGTTGGTTGGTAAGCAGTTAATCTCAACTTTCTCGAATCTACAAAAATAGATTCTTCCAATTTTAGGTCAAATCGGCCCAAAAATTTGACCCATAGCATCTTTCAAGTTAGATATTCTTGACGCCTATTGATATGATGGTGTCTTCATATTATTGGATTAAGATCACAATGCATACACCTTAAAACTTTTCTTCATAATTCCATTATTAAAATTCCAACTTTGTAAAAATGAAAAAATAAGTTGATTACTTAAAAACCGACCAAACTGAAAGGAGTGAAACTGTCATCAATGGGAGAGGTTTCATTAGGCAAAATAATTTTTAAAACATGTTTACCGTCCTGCCTTTTTATTTTAAAGGAAGAAGGCGGGCCTTTTTTTTTCTTTTTCTTTTTTAAATGGCCGCTCGACACATTTTTTAATACAACCCGCCAGGCTATTTTTCAAGATGGTTACCAGCTTTTATCTCTGTGTGCTTTTTCGGTGTGCATAAGTCTAAAAATATGATCTTACTAATTTTAAAATGTTTTTTTTGCTTGAGATCGTTAAAATTGATCCTTAAAAAAAAAAGGGGGGGAGGCAGCCTCTAATAAGGAAGCGGGCGGGGGACGCTAAACACGTTTTAAAATTTATTTGGCCTTAGCTTAATCACACTCTAAAACATGGTTACCTTTAATATCACCATGTCCGAATATGGTCAGTATCGCTGTCTCTCAGCCCTGTCCACATAACCAAGCCCACAATCCCAGGGACTAAAAACCAAGACAGTTCTTAGTGAATTTGTTTCCCCACCACCATCCCAAGTTCTTTCCATGATATTTTCCAGGGTAAAATGAACACTCAGTATCCATTCAGAGTGTAGAAACTTCATGCAAAACATATGATTTGAACTAAATGAGCAGGCGTATCTTTTATTTTTTAACATTGCATAACCTGGCACCAAGTTTAAAGAAAAAAATATGATCATCGCTGAGACTTTTTTCTGTAGAAAATGAAGAAAGCAGGCCACCAGTCATATTCACACATGTACATGTATACATCATATCTACATTAGACTGGTTAACGGATAAAATATGTTACCAATACCATGCTAAGAGCAGTATTTAATTGTTAGAATTTATTTCATGTCAAAAGTTACTGGACCGAATCATTGCAATAATCTAGCTGTAATTGTTTTTGGTATCAGAAATTAATTTCTCGCAGATGGACTGCAATCGTAAATTTGTCAGCTGAGGAGAGTTCTCTACCGGGACATGTATTAACTGAGCTCAAATTTCCACTTGACAAAATTTACGGTGGTGGCATCAAGACCGAAATATACTAAAAAGACACTCCACATGATCAAGTTCGCCATGTTTTGTTGGAAATGGAACACAGAAAGCACTGCTATAGCAGACAACGGTGAGGCACCACCCAAATGTATATATTCTATCCCAAAACCTTATCATGCTTGCGTTACACTCCCAATCGGCCGTAATTTATTATAAACTGCGTACATAGAGACTCGGATTCTGCAGAATGCAGCGTACAAGGCAATGCATACTGCTCCATGTTGAAGGCAATTACTACTTGCATTACTGGAGTGAACAGAGACACACATACATAAATATTAGGTCAAACTGATCTAGCTGTCAAAGATGTTTTTTCTTGTCTGATTTTTTTTCTTTCTTCCCTCCATTTAGTGATCGCTCTATTCAATGTTTTTTTCTTAATGCATGAATTCCCAAGCTTGGTTTTGTCATACGCTGGAATTAACATGTAAATAAGGTTCACACAGCATTCTAAACTGATAATCCACATGTGCATACTGAATTACTGTTTATCTGAATGTAATGAATTGTTCAGATATTAATCCAAATGTTGGTTCTCAAGAATTTAGAAGTGTAACAAAAAGGTTTGTTCCTAGTATAATTCAAGTGACGAAATTGGGTGGAAAGTCAATCAATATAAATTTAAAATTTATCATACTTTTCTTATTAGTAATTACACCTAAGTATGATAGAACTTGCACGATAATACATACATGTACATATATCATTTCATAAGTTTGATTAAATGATAGATAAAAAAAATTATTTCTAAATTGCTCAAAATTGCTCACCTCAAGTCCACAAAAGTTAGCCTAGATTTTAGAAGATTTAATGACACATGGACATGCAAACGTAATTGTAACTCAGATATCATAATCATTAGGGCTCGAATGTGTTACACTGGAACGCAGGCATGAGGCCAGTGATTTTAGCCTCAGGCCAGTACTTCTGACCGGACAAGACGGTCGGGCTTGTATTTTTCATAATATCAATACCTAACTGAATAATATCATTTAAAATTTAAAAACAATTATGTTCAAATGTTGACTTTGAGTCCGATAAATGTCTTCCAATTCTATTGAGTATCACAGTTTACCTACAATCCAAAGGAGATCAATCTTCTCTTAGTACTTTAAATTAAAACAGTTTAAATGGTACACTGTTTAGAAAGTTACCTTTTTATTCAGATTCTGGTCTTGTAAAATAAATTTTGGTGCAGTAAAAAATTTGAGCTACAAGCCCTGGGGGTCTTGTAGAATGTTATCCCAACTTCGGGCCCAGGTCATCCCCTTACATTCTAAAGAAGATCATAAAAAAAATGTCAAAGGCTGTACCATAATCAGGTTTCTCCCCAGGATTTTTGCAAAACTGTGGAGCATTCCGAACGTAAAGTTTGGCCAAAGCACGCTGAATTGAAACAAGGTCCTCAGAAGGTTTTCTACTTGGTGTTTATCTTGGTTTTAAAAGCCCAACTGTGCAATCTGGGGTGTAATTGGTTGATGATTTGGGTGAATTTGATCTGAAGTAGGCCCGATACGCTAGCATATAATATGCATGGGCAGAACGCTGATAACAAAAATTCATGTGACCTACCCAATAGAGCAACCTTGGTAATGGTAAAGACATTTTCTGAATGAATAAATATAGCTTAGGGTATGCTCACTTCTCTAGCTGTTTATTTTTGCCTACATTCCCAGCTCTCTCTCTCTCGTCATTACTAATGGGAGATGATCTATGGACAGACCTTTGCCTGATGATGACTTCAACCCACATGTTTTTCTTTGCCATCTTCCAGAGACTTTGTTCATTTCATCCGCATTACCTCCCTCATAAAACCCTCAGTCCAAGATTAAGTTTTCAAGAGAGGAAACAAAAATACACCACCAGCTGGTAAATCATTTGAAAACTAATGGATTTATGTCTTCCCTTATTCTTTTCTGAAACATTCTGTCCTTTGTGGTAACAACATGATCTTTTCATCATCTTCAGCTTTACTTCTGGTAATGTAAGTTATGATGTATTTGTTCGACAATATGCAGGTTTCTCACCATGGATAATCTAGCCTATAGACCTTTATCACGGTGCGGCCATCTTGATTTTCTCCCATTCAAACCAATGTAAACAAACTTAGGCTGGAATGGAAAAATAGTCTGGTTCCTTTTTGTACAATGAATATCAACATTCATTACTATTATTGGATACAGGGAACATGACCAAGATGGCGGCAGTGTGATAAAGGTCAATAGGGCTGAATCGTGCAATTTGCACGCAATGCCAATTGTGGCTCAATACTCTTTTTTGCTGTTGGTTACTTTCACAAAAATCATCAAGATAAAACCATTTACAACGCTCCAGATTGCAAAGTAGGGCTTTTAAAAACCAAAGATAAGCACCAAGTTGAAAACAGTCCGAGGTCCTCCTTTTAATTTAGCCTGCTTAGGCCAAACTTCCAGGATTTGGGTCCAGAATGCCCCCCAGTTTTGAAAGATCCTTGGGGGGGGCCCTGATCTACATACAAGACAACTTCCTGCAGTGCTATAAAATAAATAATACATTACATACTTGTCCACAAACACTCCATTGTTAAGTACTGTTAAGGATACAGTCAAGACCTGATACAGTCCAGACCCTTAGTTAGCTTTCATGCATCAATGAATGCATGTAAAACTCATTACAACACTACCTTTCCTCCATATATTATGAAAAACGTCGGCTTCATTACTTGTTAATTAGGGATTTTGTCCTCATTAAAATATCACTAGCAGGTGGCAGGAAAAATGCACCCAAACCACGCGATTTTCATTTCTTTAATTTTCATCAATTTCATCAATTGATTCTTACCTACAAGGCATCTTAGACATTTGTTTTATGTTAAAACTAACCCAAGTTAGCATCCATAAGAGCTTCTTAATTTAAATGTGTCCTTTTTATTGTTATTCTTAACAAGGGGGCTAAGTGTAAAGAATTAAGCAATATAATTTATGTTAATTTGTTAACAATAGCACCTGACATGTACTCTGCCTAAATTAATACGTTCACCCTTACATTATGCAGTGTTTAGTGAGAAGAATAAATTTACATACACTGTACCCTACTTGCAGTCCGCTAATGCCACTTGCAAAGTATCAAGCGTGATCAATTTGCCGGTAACCTATCATTTGCACACATATTCACAATTATGCATGCTCACATACAAACAGTATACCCAGCATAAAACACCACCCCAATGATGTAGAGCTAGAAAAAAATCACTTAAAAAACAGGGAAGAAGAAGGGGGAAAAAATGAACGTTTTTTAAGTACATGGAAAAGTTTAAAAAAAAAAATCCATGTGCAATTCTGTTCAGAATCACACCCATGGGAAATAAGACCCTAGGACTGTTCATGTGTGAAGCATTCAGGCAAAATGCATTTATGAAGGACAAAAAAAAGCTGCAAGACTAGAGCCTAGAAATATTGATGCGCTTACACAAGATATTACAATATGCTACAAGTATTGTTATCGTACAATTTCTTGGATGCAAAGCTTCAACTACTGAAAGGTCTTGGCGGGGGGGGGGGGTGGTTTACTGACTATCCCTCATCTAGTCAAACTTGCTTCTTCAAAACAGATGTCGATAAAATACATTTGTGTCTTGGTTTACAGCAACAAAATGAGCAAAAATCGTGAATTTATAAGAAGTGATGACAAGGTCTCTGCATGTGGCACTTCCTGTTTACACATTTCTCCAAAATGTTAGAAACAACTTTCTCTTTGTATGCTGCACTCTGCGTTCAAACAGTGGAGCAATTGATAATGTCTATGGGCATACTAATGTGTAATTTATTTGCATCTATCATTGAATCCAGAGCTGCTTGAATCAGCGGAAGGACCTTCACATGTTAATTTTAGGTCCGAGAGGCTGCAAGGCTATTTCCATTATTTAATCAAATTTAAAGCTCTTTGTCTTGAAGTTAGTGCAGGAAAAGCCACATGTACAATTTTGACATAAATCAATTTTCTTTTTTTTTTAAGAACTGACATTTTACTTTCAGATTTTGAAAAGCTGGCTACGTTTAGTCAGATACATAACCTAAACAATGTACGCAGCAATTGCTGGTCAGTAAAGAACAGATAAAAAAAATAGCATCAGATCACTACTCAGAAGCAATTCAGCTCAACCAGCGGTCGTATTGAGGTACCCTAAACACAGAGACATAAATAAACAGTTATAGAACCTTTAGAAAACAGCACTAGCCACGACTCATCAGAATAAATTGAGCTTCGTAGTCAGTATAGTCTGGGAGCAATTAGTATAAAATGCCTGTCATCGGAGCATTGAACATTGACTAAGCCATCTAGCTGAACATTTCCCCCTCGCAAAATATTGGCGCACATGCTTTGTGTGTCTGCTGTTGATTATACGCTGCCCGACTGGCAAACCCCAAGTTCAATCACAACTGTTGTTTGCACTATGAAAGATAAATTGTATTTTTACACTTTATGCAGGTTTATACAACAAAATGTCAATTGTAAACACGTACGTATGTACAGTGTACCTGTGTATTTGCATAGTATCCTTTGACCTTCTTAAGAGGCCCTGTAATTACAAAAAAAATATACACAATGTAATCGGCAATGTGTTTTTTCTTCCATAACTGAATGAAGGCAGGAAGGGCAAGAGTCTGATCCCTATTTGGTGGAATGGGAGTCTGTATGTATTGAACACAGGGATCAAGACAGACAAGAGATTGCAGTAGCATGGTATAAAGTATAAGGTCAATATTCAAGGATTTTTATCTCTGACGTTTGAAATGTTCGTACAATAAGAGAAGTTTTGGTAAGTGCCCAATACCGTCAATTATAATTATTAATTATTACAATCAATCATTGTCCAAACAACTGAAGGCCCTACATGTACATGTTTACAGTGAAAAAACATATTCTAATTTCTGAACAGAAGTGAGTTATTCAGGGGGGGTTCATGTCAAGTTGCCATTTCTTTAAAAAAAAAAACTTTGCATGATCATCAAGATTTCAAAAAACTAGGTTTAATAGTATCCTGTTCATCAACCCACTCCTTGGTCACACAACAATGCCTGTTTTTTTTGTTGACATAGTTCCAAATAAACCTTGACTTTGTTGTTTATATCCACAGTCTGCAGTTGTTTATCAATAAGACTTCCTTTCAAGTAAAAATAAAACCACATGATTAACCACAAGTACTGACTCATTCTAGGTGAATTGTCCACCAGTCTACCTCAGTCAAAGTTTGTTTGTCTGCTGAAATAAACAACTGCTTGTAATATCAGAACTACTGGTTCAGTTCAGAGTAAAAATGTTCACTTATTATTGACTGAGGAAGTGGCTTACCAGGTATGCACAGAGTAAATAGGAAGGGAGTCTGTGATGTAAATGTTATGTTAAACCAAATTATGTTAATTTTTCTCTTCGTTCTGGCCATATCAGCATCTACTGTTTACATAATCAGTATAATGCGGTTATTACATACATACATGTACGTAGAAGATGACTGAAGATTGCAAACTACAAACTTCAAGGCTGCAGCGATCATGTAAAACAAAATAGACTACAAAATAGACTATAGTACTCGTCAAGAATCAACTGTGGAAAGGTTCTAGCTTACATGTACTTGTATTTCATTTAGAATCTCCCCATGGTGCCTACATTTGAAATGTATTATTTCGATCAATCAACAATATTTACAAAGTGCAGGTACATGTGTCTATAAACAAATATGTTCAAAGAAAAAAATGTATTATAGAAAATGCTTTAAACTTAAAGGTAAAGTCATACTTCAGTAATGACCCTGAACAAAAAATTGTGTAATTTCTGTCCGAAAGCTTACTTGCTAAAGATGGTAATGGTAGTCAGCATTCTATGAAATTTATTTTGTCTGAAATGCCCCCGTTGATTAGAAATCAATAAAAACATAATTTAATCTAAGAAACGATTCATGCATGAATTGTTTTTCAGAATTTCTGAGGGTTTGTGTCCGTTCGCCAATGCTGCGGCCAGAGATGCGGTTAGTACCCGATGTCGCCTCGCTAAACGAGGATGGATATAAAACAATATGCATGTAGTGTGACAGGTTTTTTGCTGTTTTTTCAACAAGTAGACACTGTATCCAGCTGAAACTTTCACAGGTATCTTTCTTGGTACATATTTGTGTAATCTTGCCAATAAATCAGCATTTTGTTGAAAAAAAAAAAACGATGACACCCTACCTTTCAAGTACAAATGAGCTTTCAGTCTCTTTTTCAACATGTTCACATTTGGCAATGTTTTGATGTTTTGTTGAATTCAAATCACTTTATTATACACATTATCATAAATGGTTTATTCAAGTCGTTTTATCCCATAGTACTGACTTGAGAGCTAGCTTAATCATGAATGTTCTGTACGCGATTGCGTGGGTGCATCCATGTTTGTGAACAAACCTATAAAAAATCATAAAATGTTGTACAGCTGTTGTACGGCTATTTGCACACATGAGTGTTTTTTTAGTTTTTTTTGTGTGTTAAAGAATCTCTTTAACCAGTCAAAGTGCATACTTTTACGCGCATGCAACGCAAATCCTTGCATTGCGTCAGTTTCAGTACAAATGCAAGTACAGGCCTTGTGCTTAGAAGGTGTTTTGTTACATCCAGGAAGTTTTAGTAGCCCAGTTTTTAAACATGTATTTGCATCAACATTAAAAAGCGTATTTTTCTGATGTATTAATGGTAGTGATCGCAACCAGTTTATTGGTCAAATTAACTCCACATTCACTCATCCAAAATAACTTTAACAACTTTTTAAGCAGATTGTTACACGTACATGTGGGCTGCACAGTTGGTAGTCGCCCACAGGACAAGTTAAGAGGTGGTGCTTACATGTACTACTACTAGTACTAGCCCATGCAAGATTTTGTAAGACAATGTATGCCGGGCTAGTGGGGCGAGCCCTGAAATTCTCAGAAAAATAGTTCAGTTTCTCAGTTTCTCACAAGCCTCTAATTTCTGAGCCTGGGAGGCCCCCCCAAAAAAAATTGTCCATGTAGAAACAAGAGTTCACACTCCAATTTCATCGCCCACACTACAGCTGATGCATTGAAACACCACATGTTTCATACTTGACAGAACAATGTTGTACCAGATTGCTTATGCGTTATTCATCCATGTAAACTTTACATAAGGGTGTAAGCAAGTAGACTCAATATTGCAAATATCGAAAAGAAACAAAATTAAATTTATTAGTTAGCAATAATGTTTGCAATTTTTCCTTAAATCATTGAGTTGGAAGACATCGCAGGGGCAGGGGCACTAAGGCGTTTTCTCCTCGGTGAAGGGCACCTCAATGAGGACATTGTAAATTTCTTTTGGAACATTCAAGGGGCGCCAAGGCCAAGACCATGGGCAAATGTTGCCTCCAGGAAGTACTAGGCCTGCATTGTTAAACTAAGTTTTGTACACGTACATGAAAGTTTGTACATGTACCTGTAACCAACTTTGTACACAAATAAATTGTCTTTATTTGTTTCTTGAAACAGGAAGTGTTAAATTCATTTGTTTGAATCTTCTGTTTAGAAATGTTTGTAACAAGATTTAAACAAGGATTACTATGAAAATGACAGTGGGCAGTGCGTTAACAAATTATACAAAGTACCTCTACTATTAGGGAAACTCAAGTAATAGCGAAAAAAAAAAGAGAGGAAGTGGCCAACCGCATTTACTTTTGTACACTGTTTTTCCGGTTTCTTTTGCACTATTTTTAAAGAAAAAAGAGGAAATCAGGTGATCAGCTGAGAAGTTGCATGCCTTAAAACTATGTTGAAAACTCACTTCAATTCAGATCTCTGTATCTGCAGCAAGGTTTTAGGATTTGGTAAAAGATTGTCCAAATTTGCTGGAAATATAAAATTTGGGTATTGTAATGACATATAACAGGGTGTCCAAACTTAAAACAGGGTGTCCAAAAGACATCCAGACACCCCTCTGGTTATCTGCAGCTTGTTAGTTTCTGTTTTGTTAGTTTCTTTAGCTATTTTGTTTACCTTTCTCATGATATATCTGCTTCTGTAGTGTTAATTTATTCTCTCAGTACTTTTTGTATCTTTGCATTTTTTGTGATGTTGCCTGGGTGTTACTTAATAGGCTGCAAGGACAACAGCACCAATCCATTGCGCTTAGAAACGTAGTAATATAAGCACGGTATAAATGTATATATATTCATTATTATTATTTCAGTTTTTGTAATCTTTATTATTATGCTACAGCAGCGTACCATTTCACACCATTTAGCTGAAGAATGTCCACAATGGGCAAGGATACAAATCAGTCTGCCAAACTGTCTTGGCACCAAAACAAAAGTTATAAATTCATGCCACATGATGACAGTTGATACAGGAAATGAATTGAACATCATCCAATGATCTCCAGAAGAGAAATATGGTCAAAAGAAAACAGTCTCTACAAGGAAATAGTCTGCAAAACACACATCTTGTGTAAAGTCAGCCAATTTGTCGACTCTCGCAGCATCTGTTTAGACGTTTTGGCGGTTTGTACGGGTCATTTCCTCAAGAAAATAAAGTTGGCAAAAGCTGACTTGATGGCACCAAAAAGCTTCTGTCAATTGGTAAAAGCATCAGCTCATTGAGCATTCATTGGATCCATTAGTTTGGTCAGAGTATTTTGGGTGCCCACAAAAAATACAAATTCATGTGAATACTCTCTTTGGTACTACTGCCTCTGTGTGGTGTTCTTTATTTTTTTTAAAAAGATTGTGATCCCTTTTCTATTATTCATACCTAAAATCAATTAAAATATGGACATTAGGTCAAAGTTTAGGTGAACTTAACACAATCAGGCAACTGTCCTACACATTTCTGAATACAGTATTAAAATGTGAGACTTCATTACATTGTTGGTACAGCGAAGTACGTACTCAAAGCCATTTTGCATTTAATACAAGGCTGATAGTGATACGGCTTATGAAGAGCCCTTGCTTGGATTATTGGCAAGTGTCCACATCTGATCGCCATTTACTTCATTCACTGCCAAAAACAGTATCTGATTTTCTCAGGATGTGTTTATGTTTTGGTCACAGTGAGTTGCAAAAGTGGGGATTGAATTTGTCATACTTTCGGCTTGCTTCATCTGAATCACACATTTTTGTGAATTTTTCAAAACAAAGTCCATTGAGACTAATGCTAGGTATGCCAGCACTAGCGTGGATGGTGTAGGTCATTTTAAAAATGGGTCTTTACATCAAGTAAGTACCTAGCCCCATTTTTGAGTGCCAAAAAGCACTGGACTCCCTCCAAAGAGTCCAATTTGTATTAGGGCAATGTCTGCCAAATACAAAGCTTTCCCCAAGCAAAGCCAAAAATGTCAAACGGGATAAAATGACCATGGAATATGGATCGACATGTATGACTTCTCTTGAAGTGCTATATGAATGACAGCTCAGGTATAATTAAACACAGATTGACCAAGGTCGCAAGGATTTGGATTTGACATTGTTGTCAACATTAAATTAACAACAAAAACAATTTGTAATTTTTCCATATAGACTCATTCCAATCAAACAATAAATTAGGACACATTCTTTGTAAATAATATACCAACCTTCACGTGCTTTCAAATAAACAGTGTTGGCCACAATATTTTCTAACTCCATAACATAAGTCCCCTACGCCTGGGGCGCGCTAGTCCACGGTCAGTGTTCTGGCTAGTCGGCCGTGCGTGCCGTCACAATTTCTCTGGGTGTGGTGGTCCCGTAGCTAGCCGTACGTCGTCGTACGTTCGCACGCCAACAGAACAAGGAATCAAATTTTTCGTGAGGTATTTAACTCGATTTCCAACGGTGATAACCACTATCTCATCAATCCATATGAATGCTGGAGACTCAACACATGGTATCATACATGATACATTACATTGTGCGGGTGTCGAAGGCTTATATTGCCGGCCGAATTTGTAATCAGAGTTACAAAATCCGTACTATTTTCGCACAGTACGCTAAATAATGACTGTGTAAAAGAAATACATTTTACGCACACACACATTTTGCGTGCACACACTGCACACAAGCAGTAGACACAAAATATGGCTGGTTTTAGACGGTTCCATTTTTTAATTACGGGGGGTTTATAACGGAGTCCTACATTCATGTTTTAGTCGACCGCAATGGTTCCTAATTTATGACATAGTTAATGGGATAACATTATTAATAATGCAAATCCATTATCAGGCATAGAAAGACACACAATAACTTCCATTTCTTGACTTAGCTATGTCTGTTAGTTACCCAAATTTAAAGACAATCAGCACTATTTTGTACAAAATCATTAAAAACGATCGTTTGTGCAATATTTCTTTCACAAACGTGTTTTTTATCACTTAAATTTGTAACTTCTCAAGACTTATTATAAAGTTTACAGTTATTTTGTGCGTTTGTTATGTAAGACATGTAGTGTTTTATGCCAAGAGAATCCTTATCAATATGGGGAAAATCATAGGATTAAAATGCAATCATTATTTATATAGTTTACAAGTAGGCTTTTCGAGTGTACAAAAAATGAGATTTAACACTTTGTAAGTTTTTCTTAATTTCGTCCTTCAATACTAAAACTATGCCCTTCTTGTTAAAGAGAACTTTTCAGCTTTATGTTTAGAAATTTTCGGTTTTAATTTTTTGTGCTATTTCGTTTTGACACCATGACCTTTGTACTGCCCATCCGATTTTCCTGATTGATGCACCCCTTTAACTTTTAGGCTTTCTATTTATGAGAACACAAGGGGGCGCCATTTAGTAAATAATGCGAATATCCTGCCTGAAACTCGGGGATCGATCGGTGGTGGAGGAAGGCATGAGATCTTATTTTTGACTGTTGCATGTTGTGGTAAGTCATTTTTACGGCGATTAAGTGGTCTTCACTCACAAATTATTCTTAAAATCATTCGTTGGGTAATTTTGATTCTTTCACAGGCAGGGATGAGACACGAGATCAGGGCAGGAGCAGTTTGAAGTCATCAGTATTGCTGCTCGTGTGTGTACATTTCAAGTTCAATATGATTTGAACTTTGACAGCTGCAGTTCGAGGGCCTTACATATTTTTTCCAAAAATTACATCATAGTAGAGCAATATTTTTATGTCGCTAGCAAAAACGAATGATTAAAAGAATAGTAAGAGAACATCTCAGATAAAAACTTTATCAATTAACCATTCGACTCGGAAACGGTTTATATTTTAATCATGATCAAAATTCAAATGGCGGTAGAAATTACATTTTGCTTATATTTATTGTTTTCGTGTTCTTCTCCTCTGTTCTACCATCTCAAATAGAAATATATATAATAAAGTACACATTTTCCTTCCAGATGTCTAGTTAGAGTATAAAGAACAACCATGCAACGAAGCAATTTGGCCCGTGGTGCGTCATCATCTCCCGTAGAGTGGGACACGTGGCTGTTGGATGCAGAGAGATTGTGGCAATCAGAAGCAGTAGATGAAGTTAATAAATTACTTGGTGAGGGGCCTCAGTAATCTTCCCTGAATTCTACTTCTTTACATCAGCGACAACATTTTGCAAAATTTTCTCAAGAACTGTACTGATTATCAGGAAAACTATGATCAATTTTAATATAATTGTTTTCCTCTGCGATGAAGACGATAGTTCTGAGAACTACTAGTGTGAATAATTTTATCTTTGCAAAACTATGTTTCAGTCTGATCTTATTTCTTCTGCCTTTCAAAGGAAGAAACTCTTCAAATCCCTTTTTTATAAGTAAATTTTATTTTACTTTTATTGTACTTCACAGTTACAGCATTCAAATCAGTACCGCCTTACAGTCTACACGCCTTGGTTCTTCATTTGTTGGACAAGAGTCAAGACCTTCGTCGGATGAAACAGTCATCTCTAGGATTGTTAGTTCTGAGAGAATTTGACAGATGGATAAAGATGAATCGAAGCTCACTACCCCCGGTTGGTTTTCTTGCTCTTCATCTTGAGCAACTGTCCAAGTGATGGTCGGTCAAAATAAACTTAAAAGATTTTTTGGAAGAATTATTTGTTAGGGTGTTGTGGCCGAGCGGTTAAGAACACCGAACTCAAGCTCTGGTGCTTCTGTTCAGCAGAATGTGGGTTCGAGTTCCGGTCGTGACACTTGTGTCCCTGAGCAAGACACTTAACTATAACTGCTTCTCTCCACCCAGGGGTAAAATGGGTACCTGTGAGGGCAGAGATGGTTCTTGTGATTGATTTAGCTTAGTAGCGCATATTTGTTGCACAGGCTGTATACTCCCCAGGGAGCTGAGATGGTTTAAGGAATGAAACTAATGGCCCAGTGACCAGGGGTAATAAGTGTGAAGCGCTTTGAGACACCCTTCGGGTGTGTAAAGTGTTATATAAAAATCTCCATCTTATTATTATTATTATTAAACAATATCAAACATGAGATTTGTATCTGGTATATAATTTGCAGGACATAAATAGGGTCTTAACAAGTGGTGTAAAGCTACAAGCTCTACGTCTAGCAACCAGCGCCCACATTATCATCTTCGATCTTCTGTGCAGACTTTACCATCTTGATGCTCCAGGGAATGAATTCTTGGCATCACATCTCAGGGTGCTCATAGCAAGGGACCAGTACAAAGAGGTTTGTTCAAGTCAGGATACTAAACCATATAAGAATCCAATGGGTTTGTCTTTAATCATGGGCTAGTCAACTACTGGGTACAATTTCTCGGCTCTGTTAACTGTAAGTGAAAATCCACACTTAAACCTAAACATATTTCACAGGTTAGTAAGGAAATTTTGCTTGTTCTTAGTTTACACCATGCTACTCCTTGGAAGCAGAGAATGGTAACCATGAGCGGAGAATTCTGCAGTAAGGAGAGCCAAGGTATCAGACTCTGGCTGTACTTCTGAGCTATCACTGAAGCCAAAAGCCGCAGCCATAGCCAAAACCATTTATTTTCAGACCTGGCTTCAAGTGGTTGATGGAATTCAGGAGTGAGGGAGCGTTACGTCAAGTTTTAATTTCAAGAATGATAGCCTTGGGGTTTAGTTGGAATACTTATGCAGGTCTTTTGGTGTTACTCTATCTAAGATGTCAATTATTTTGGTGTCTGTTTTTACAGGCTGGAGTGTGTGTACATAAGCTTCATCTACAACACTGCTTCAAAATTGAAGAGGTCTGTATCATCATCTGTTACACTTTTTTTATACTCGCCTCGAGGTGATGATTTTCAGTGAGATTTTACGATAAATCAGAAAGAGAAACTTTTCCTACATTACTTTTTGACATGGACAGGTTACAGATATCAGAAAGTGTACTTTAAAACAATGGTTCAATAACCCTTTCATGCACCATTTATTTTAGTGATAAATTTATCACATGGACACATTAATTGATTACTTGATTTTTGTAAATCGGGACCCCCCCCCCAAAAAAAAAAAAAAAAATTAGCACTCTCAAGAGTCCTCTTTCCCTTTCTGAAAACTGTTTGGCCGTGGGATCTTTATTTTTCATTTTACTATCTTCTGCAGGAATTTAAACCGGTCGCTAGTGACCAGTCGGCGCCTGAAAAATCTTGTGATTAATCTCTTGTACCATGCACCAACCACTTCCTCTTTTGTTTCAGATCTGCCTGCCTTTGGTCTTTCAGGATAAGATCAATTTAGTGGAGAAGTACATCCAGGGATACCCGGCTACTCAGGTTGAGCTTATACAAACGCTAGACTCCTTCTGTGCCAGAAAGTCAAATCTCAGTCAAGTCATCGAGTAAGAGATCGTTGGTTTCATACGGACTATCTTGATGTGCAACTGGATTGTGATATTTAGTTAACCGTTTATTCATTTAACTTTACACCTGGAGGTTTAGAGTAGACTGGGGACTCTTTTGTTGTCTACCAGAATCCTTACGAAACTAACAACATTAACTTGTTCAATCTGATCACATTTGGATGCTTTACACTTTTGTCAAATACTGAAAACTCATGTAAAATCACAGAAGTATTTTCAAGGATTTGGGGGGTAGTTAAAGGTAGGGTCCTAGATTGTTTTTTGTCAATGTAATACTGATTTATAGGCAACTTTATAAAGCAAAGATACAATAAAAGTCACATGTGAAAGTTTCAGCTGAATACAGTGTCTACTTGCTGAGAAAACAGCAAAAAAGTGTCACAATATTTTCACAAGAACGTACCACGATTAGTGAAGTGACAGCGGGTACCAACTGAATCTGTGGCCGCAGCATTTGCGAACAAACACCAACCTTCAGAAATCTGAGCAATGATTCATGAATGAATCGTTTCTCAGGTTCAAATGTTTTTTGGAAGATATTTAATTACTTGGAAGGGAATCCTTTCTCAAAATAGTTGATACTATCAACAGCTGCAGTGCTTCTCACCAAGTAAGTTTTTATGGTCTTTTATTTTTGTAGTATTTGCCACCAATTTATTACGCTACCTTTAAGAGTTATCCATTACTAGAAGTCTGCTCATAAATATCAGTACAGAGGATTGTCATCAGTCTCATCAAGCTTTTCTTCTTCACTCTACCCAAGACCCTCAACTCATGCAATCTGAATCTTCCTCAGTCTGTCATTCCGTCTTTGAATTTTATTTGTTCACAGCGAGTTGAAAATCCCAGGAATGAAAAGAGAGAAGATGCGACCCAAGAATCTGAGTAAATTAATCCTTCGTCTGGCAAAGCTCCACAAGATAGACAGCGCCCTCTACCCAAACACAAACTTTCACAAAGACCTTGGCGCTGTCAAGTACTTGCTCTACAAGAAATACATCGAGGTGGGAACAGGTTTAGGAAATGATCGTCGATAAAATAGTTTTTTTCATCCACAAATTGTTATGGAATACACCACCAGGGCTTGATTTTACAAAACACATCTTTTTAAGATGATTTGTTAACATTGCCATAGGGACTTGTATTGTGACATCACACTTTGGTCATTAGCAATTAAGATTGAGGTGATTCCTTGTACTGTTGCTTCCCATCGTAGGCTTGGGTGTGATCCCTGGTTATTCGGCAGTTTAAGGTTAAATGTCTACTGACAGACACCAAGAACAAAGATATTGACAAAATAGGGAGATTGCCAACATTAGGGCTAGATAGCTCAGTTGGTAGAGCACCAGCATGTAAATCCAGAGATCGCAGGTTCAAATCCTGATCCAGTCAGATTTTCTTTGTTTACCCCAAAATTCAATTCAGATTGATACACATCTTAAAGGAACATTACAGAATTGGTAAGAAAAAATATACTTTTGATCACAGATTTACATAAAACTTACGCGGTCTAATGATGATGATAGTAGAAAACACCCCAATATTTCTGTCTGAAATGCCATATTAGATGAGAAATGAATAAATTAATTTTCCGATTGGAGTTTATCGCTCAGTGAGCGTTTTGTTCATCTGTTGAATCTATATGATTTCATGCAAATGTGTAATCGGTTTTTCACTATTTTCTCGTGACCCAGATGGCCGATCGATCTCAAACTTCTACAGGTTTGTCAGTTTATGTATATGGTGCTTACACTGCCAGCAACTGTTTTGTTAGCAAAAACCAATTCTGTAATGTTCCTTTAAGATCAATCTTATTGAAATGGCGCCCTGGAGCAAGCACCATGACTAAGACGAGGTCCTTTCCCACACTGTCTGACCATTTTGAGCCAAATATTATAATTCATTCTGTCTCTCTTGAATTGCAGTTGACTTTAGATGCTGAGAACTGGGATGAGCTTGTTTCAAACACCATCAGAGATAACAAGGAGTTACAGGTTGAGTTCGTTGACCTCTTGGTGTCTTACAATGACCTGCCAGCAGCGGCTAAATGGGCTCTTTATTATAAGATTGATCCAAGTCAAGTCTCCCAAAACGTCATAGAAGAGATCAAGAATGCCAAAGAATGGTAAACTTACAAATATTCCTGATGCACATGAGAAATAACTAATCATCCTCTATTCTACAACTGTCTTCAAACAAAGTATCAAAATCTTTACAAATGCTCAAGAATTTTCGATCCTACTTTGATGATTTCATCAACCCTTTTGCTGTTCATTCAACTGAACTCACTTAGTTATGACCACTGTTGATCTATTATTCAGCCCTCCTCCCTCTGATGAAGTGGAATGCTGGGATAATGATGTATTAATACCCCAGACGCCGTCATATCAACTGAACTTGCCCCTTGAAGATGTCTGTATGGTGGACACTCTTGCTGACCTTCATGCGTGTGAGATGCATCTAGTCCAGGTAGAAGTCTTGTGCTCTTAGGCTGTATCCGAATTGGTGGCTACAGCTATGGCTATGACTACAGCTAAGGGTGTTGCTAAGGACAAACTATACTTCAATGCATGATGACACAGAAATATAGCCATAGCCGTAGCTGTAGCCGCCAATTCGTACACAGCCTGAGACGTTTATCTTTGTCAGGTCCCCAATATACATATATAACACTGCTTCTTAACATGTAACATGGGGCCAGGCTATCCTTATAGCACCGAGTCCATAGCTTGAAAGAAAATATCGCCCTCTTAGTTGTTAAGAGTAATAGAGTTTGACCAAATGCTACTTGCTTTCATTGTAAAAAGACTTCACACCTATAGATATAAATTAATCTTTGACTTTGGGTTAAAATGTATGGTTTCTATTACTTTAGTTTTTTTTGTATTATTCAGGAAGGTCAAATGGTTGGAATTGACATGGAGTGGACTCCATCGTTCACAACAACTCAGATCACAAGGTAATTATGCAGTACTTTTATTAATTTGTGTATTATTGTTTTTGTATTTTTTGTGCGCAGTCAGTTGGTCCAAGTATCGCCTTTCCGTATCAATTAAAAGTCTGGTACGGGAGGTATGCGTTGATGTATTCTCAGTTGGATGCGCCCCTCAAGAGTTGAGAAATGGTTAAGAATGGTTTAGTTTTGCTTGCTAGACCAGGAGCAGGAGATTGTCTAATAAAAACAAACAAACAAACAGCCCAACAAACCATGCTTTTCGTAGAAATGTCCGCATTCTCAGAATTTTTTACCATGATACGTAGAGTGCCTCAGTCTCCCACTTCCTGATGAAAACTAAAATGTTTATTCCTCAGTGTTGCTGTTGTTCAACTAGCAACCCCAGACAGAGTATTTCTGTTGGATCTTCCCGCTTTAATGACTCTGGATTCAGTAAAGATGACATCTTTCTTTCAATCCTTTCTTTCAAGCAGACAAGTTTTGAAATTAGGTAGGTGTACCTTGATTGTTAAATATTGTAATATTGTCCACACACTTTATGTAGGAGTCATTTAACATGATATTTCAATGCTTCTACTGCAAACTTTGCAAGAATTACCTATTTGGTGCCATACAATTGTTATAGAATTGACCTTTGACCTTCACTTTTAGGTTTTGGTATCAGTGGTGACTTTCAGATGCTAAGCAAGTCCTACCCAGACCTCAAAGCACCTGTTGCTAATGTTCAGCGTATAGTGGATCTGCACATGCTCAGTAAGCAAGTAAGACAGTTTGTTTAATGTTTTGTAATTTTACTTTAAAAGACAATATCCGTCTAGGAGCTAACAATACATTAAAGGAAGATGCCAATGAAAGAAAGATCCTAAGATCCTAACCTTTTTTTTGTTTAGTAAGATCGGTTTTCTGTTGTTGCTAAAAAACTTTAAAGTGAGTACTGTACGACATTAAATGTTGTATTTTTTATGTTTAGGTATGCAAATGGCTTATGAATACCTTTTTGATACAGTGCAACATTGCAATGGGTCAAAACAAGACGTCTTGCACAAATCAATTCAACTTATTTCATGAAATTTCTTTTTAAACTTCCATCAATAAGTAAGTTTAAGAGAGCAAGAAAATCCTGATTCAAGATGGTGACAAGATTGATTGTTTGTATCGCCTCTATTGGATTTTTATTTATTCTCATAGATTCTCACATATTCTCATAGATTCTCAAATATTCTCATATATTCTCATACATTCTCATATATTCTCACAGATTCTCCAGGCTAAACCAGACATCCTGAGTAGACCAGCAGACCTTGCTGCAGGGGATGCTCAGGTTTCTTCTGCCAAAGGATTGAGTGAATTGTCTCTCCAATGCTTCGGCCTGATTTTAGATAAGAAAGAACAATTATCCAACTGGGAGAAGCGCCCTCTACGACCATCGCAAGTCCAATACGCTGGTAAGGGTTTGTGCATCAAGCCTCCTCAATCATTCCTGGTGATTATTATTGGGTCAGAAGAGCTTGTAGTTTTGTCAAACGATCAGAGCTGGTAGTTTTATTTAAGTCAATTTCCAAACTGAAGATTTGTGAATATTTAGTGCTTCATCCTACACTGGCTAAATATTGCCTAACTGAGTGAATGAATATTGAGATGTATTACTTTGAGAGACTGTGCTGGGGTCGAAACGTGAGGCCATTTACCATATTTTTGCTAGATTTAATTTCTCAACACTTCCCATCATTTCTTTCTTCTCTGTGCAGCCTTGGACGCTTTTTGTCTCTTGGAGATTTACTCTCTCTTAAAGGCCAAAGTGAATGAAGCTGGCCTTGAGATCAACATGGAACCCACATGCTCATCTAAGACAACCAAAAAGCCCAAATCCAAATCAAAGGAATCCAGAAAACAAAAGAATAAATCTCTACCACAGGGTTTTAAGGTAACTCAAATATTGTTCAAGTCAAACTAGTAATAACGATTAGGGGTTAGGATAAAAAACTGTTAATATGTCATCATGTGTTCTTATTTTAGAAAAGACTGCAAGTTTTGTGTGAATTCAAATGTTAGGCCCTGTTGAAAGTGTGTGATTTTGTTCCTTTCACATGTCAAAGCAATTTTCGAGTACATGTGGAACTTGCACGGTGTACACTGAGTCTCATCTTCTTGTTTCAGAAAACTCCACAGGTATCTGAGGTGACGATACGACCAGGAGAGTTATCTGTTGTGTGTGATACAATGCTACAAGGTCTCGGGAGACAACTCCGGACTTGTGGTGTGGATGTCAAGATCTTAGAGACCACTGATGATCATGACGAAGCAGCTAAGGTATTAATCTTTCAATCCTTGTCACCAAAGAGTAATAATAATAATAATACAATATTTGTAAAGCGTCATGTTTCTATGATCAAACATATTCCAAGGCACATGAAAAAAAAGAAACTTTAAGAAAAGCATACCCTGCAAGATACTTAGATAATCAAAGTATACAGAGGATGTAATTAAGAGCACTATAAAGAGAGATTTGCACACTAACAAAAAACAAGTGGATAAACACAATATATAGAGTCGGTCATAAGCAATGCAGAGTAAATGTGTTTGAAGCATACTTTTGAAAATGCCAAGAGATTCTGCAGGTAGGGTGTTCAATGGTATTAGTTCCAGAGTTTGGGAATAGATACTGAAAAGGCACGATCGCTGTAGGAGGTGGTTGTTTTAGGGCAGTTAGAAGAAGTTTGTTTGTAGATGGAAGATTGCAACTGGGATTATAAGGTAAGAGAAGTTCCTTGAGATACAGTGGTGCCTTGCCATTCATAGCTTTCCATGCGGGCCATATAATGTTGAAGTTAATTCTTTGACAGACTTAAAGCCAGTAAACTCTAACATGTAAGACGAATGACTCATCCTACATGAGATTCCAACATTTGACAGTCGGCCACTTTAGTATTCTGTTTAATTATATATTTCTTTTTACAGATAGCTTTCAAGGAGAGAAGAGTCATATTGACGTCTGGAACTCCATTTCAAACTGTGAGTCCTCATTATCACATACTCTTTGCTAAAACAACAACTTCTATTTCTTTAAAAATGTTTAAAAGATCAACAAATATTTTCGATCTACTCTGTTCTGAATTGCGTTATCTCGTTTTCTGCCAAAATTCTAATAGAAGGTCTTGTGTTTGTCCTTCTACAGTTAAAATCCCAGGTAGGGGAAGGAAGGTGCTTGGCTATTGACACATCGTATAATTCTAAACAACAAGTGGCTCAAGTCTTCAAACACTTCAATGTCTGCGTCAAACAGGAAGATGTTTTCAGCCGTTGTCAGGTATAAGACATTCTATGATCTCCTTGTTCCTTCCCTTTTGATGCATCACAGTCTCTCTGAGGCAGAGACTACTAAACACATTGTCAGGTCTTCATTTAAATAAACCTTGAAAAAGAAGACTTTCTATTTGCACTGTGTGAATTGCAATAGTGAAAGTTGCCAGAAATCAAACTTTTTCTAATAATGATACTAATAATAGCTTCTTGTACAGCACTCAAATCTGTCGTGCAGGGACGCTCATGGCGCACCAACATTATTACCCCTGGTCACTCGGCCATTTATTTCATCATTCCTTAAACCATCTCAGCTCCCTTGGGAGTACACAGCCTGTGCTGCTAAATATGTAGTGCACCAAGCTAAATCAATCACAAGAACCACCTCTGCCCTCACAGTACCAAGTTACCCCAGGGTGAAAGAAGCAATTGTAGTTTAAATGTCCTTCTCAAGGACGCAAGTGTCATGACCGGGATTCGAACCCACACTCTGATGACTTAGCCACCTGAACTAAGGTTTAACTTCTCATTTTTTCCTTAGGCTTGTAATTGCAACGTTTATATTATTGTGACCAATGATGAGATGAGAAGACTCTGGTTTAACAAGAAGGCACTCCTAGAAGGCCCTGCCGCTGAGACTCCATCAACCAGTTCAGATACCCAGGCAGCAAGCAGCACATCGACATCGACTGTTTCACCACCTGAAAGTGCATCCTCAAACTACCTGACACGTCCCATTCATGATCTTGCCTTCGACGATGATGGTGCAGAGTTTCTCCTTGATTGTGATGAAGATATTGAATTTGACTACTATCACACAGCGATCGACATTAACGCAACTGCCCCTTCAAATTCCTGTATTCCACAAGTCCTGCCTTCGATACTAGATCATAATCCTGCTACTGTAGTCCCTCAGAAGGCGCCTTCTAATCCCCCACCCAAATCATCCCTTGAAGACTCCAGACCAACACTCGCCCCTCTAGATAGTGCCAATTATAGAAAGAGGAGTCCACACTACAAGCCACAAACTGACACCAACCCTGAGAATAAGATTGACTTTGAAAGTGTGACCATCAACGGAGCCATCGCGCTTCAAGTTGAGCTCATTCCGGAAGGTGTTTTGTCCCAAATTGAGACATTCTTCTGTTGCTCAGGTTGTGGCAAAGCCTTCTGGGAAGGCACTCATTTTGATCGAGTATTGGACCAATTTTCGCATGTTCTAGATACGTCAAATAACTCTTGAGCTGTTTTCAAACACTCAAATACATGGGGTACATCTTTTCCATTTTTTCAACATGAAAGTGAAAAAAAGAAGAAGCTATGAATGTTATATGTTGTGACATTTGTTTTTAATAACTGAGCATTGTATTTTTGTCATAAACTGTAAATAATGCTTTATTTTCTTTCAATGAAGTTATGGTTTGTATTGGGGGGCATTGTGTATAAAGGTAAAATAAGCTTGACAATTTATTTTCAAATAGTTTCAAAATAGGCAATTTTGTTTTAATATTCTTGTACAGCAGCTCTATATTTTAAAAGTACAAACACACAGTGGGAGCCCACTAAACCATTCCCCCCCCAAAAAAAATTTTTATTTGTTTTTTAACCTGAGCAATTTGTAACTTTGTAACTTAAAGAATTGCATCATCTTGGTGAATAAGTAGTAATTTATAATATAATTTTTAGATTTTAATCAGTGTGTGGTAAACAGTGCTCTAGCATGAGGGTGTGTGGGTTCGAATCCCACTATGTTATTTTTTTATTTATTATTTTTTTTTTTGGGGGGGGGGGGCCAAGTTTAGAAAGGACTAAAGTATGTACTTACCCATAGTCCTTCTAAACTTGCCTAAAACAAAGACCATCCATGGCGGTGGGATTCGAAACCCACAACACCCATAGTCTAGAATAGATGTCTCTATGGCTACACCACCCATCATGCCCAGTAATGAGAGGCCAGTTCAAATTCTGTAATCGGCCACTGGGAAAAATTCAAACAAATGAATGAATGTTAAACTCTATTGTATTGTGTGCATGTAATGTTGTAACTGACAAAACTATAGTTTAAATGCATGTATCTGCATGTTTAAAATAACTAAGAGGGAAAATTTGCATTTAGAGATATTTCCTGAGGGATAATTCATGTGCTCCACCATGAATAGTTACAAATGTAGGTAGGGGCACTGTCTTTATAATCAAAGCTGGCCTGTGGCTGTACATGGAAATATGAACTCCTCACCCAGCTAGGCCTACTGCAGGCGCATGCCCTCCCTCCTTATCATATCCATGGAGGGCGTTAGCGTGTGCAGTAACTGGGTGAGAGTTCATAATTCCATGTATAGCCACAGGCCTGCTTTGATCATGACGACAGTGCCCCTTTGTTGTTTTGTTGTGTTTTGGGGACTTTGTTTAGTTCTTGAGGACTAAATTTCTAATATAATGACAACTTTCAACTAACTATGGATGAATTGACAATAATTTTGTAAAGAACAGTTCAGTGAGAAATGGGATTTTTTCATTGCCTTATTGCATATTTGCAGTAGCGTAAACAAACATTTTTATTTGAGGGGCAAGCGGGGGCAAAGACATTATTATTATTTTATTTTTAAACTTTTGGGGGGGGGTGGGCAAATAACTACCAACCATTTAATTGTGCATTTTTTTTGTCTCATGTGGGGAAGGGGGGCAAGAGAGGAGGGGAAAAGAGATCTGTGGGTGGCCCCCCCCCCCAGTTTTGTACTGCTTATTTGCCCTATCCATAAATTTGTTTGTGTCAATTAAATTAGTATTTTTAAAAGAAATAAAATTGATTGAATTTAACTGAAATTTGTGTCCCCATCAAAAATTTTGTTGGAATTTCTTGTTCATCTTCATAATAAGTAAATATAGATATCTCGGACCATTGATCAGTCAATTTTTGAAGAAGAAAAAATTGAGAAGTTTCTTTATGCTAAAAGAGCAGCAGAGAGAAGCTAGTTCATGTAATTTTATTTGTTTATTAAACAATTTTAACTTACAGTTTTCTGTTTGGCAACTTTGAATAATAGGCGCGCGGATCATTACCACATTTATTTACAAACAAAAAACACGTGGTTTGATCACCCGGTCACTCAGAGCATGAGAGAGTTTGTTGAACTCTCTCTCTTCGGGGCGCGGTGGATTGTGGGTCTTTTCAAAGATGGCGGCGCCCATGAACGGTTTCGCGTGTTCGTCCATGGAGGTAGAATCAGATGCCGATTTCAGCTAGCTGTAGTCTAACATTTTAGTGAAAGGTACCCGTAGATTTGGCTGCTTATTTTGATGGTATATATTGGTACCTTGATGATTTGGCTTGAGCCTGACTGAGATTTACAAAATGTTACTCACTGAGTGTTGTGACTGTCCACCATTGTTCTGTTGTTCGTATTTTATTTTACAATTAAAAAAAAAAATAATGAAAAAAAATAAAAACAATTATAGAATGTATTAAAATTTATCATTAAATGAATGTGATGACATGGAATAAATCATAGATGATCCTGTAAATGTGTTAAAGCCACCATAGACTAACGACAATACTGAGCTTTTTTGAAAATGAAATTGTAAGACAAGAGTTACTAAAAGTAAAAGTCAGAAAGACTACTGACTAGACAGCCCGCAGAGAGTCGTATTTTTGTGATTTTTTCAAAAATGTTATTGTACATTTATTTCCAGTTGTTCAGTAGAGTGCAGATCATCACTTCCAAGCAGATGTTGGGGGTTGCACTGCGACCCTTCAGAATCCACCTCCAACGTGCCATCCACCGACTTCCGCACCTTCTAGCTTCAAACCAAAACCATCTCTGGGAATCTGGGGTATCAGGCAGGCAAGTGTCGCTTCTTCAACCATGAAGCTTGACACTCCCGAGTTCCATGCAGTCTTCACTCCTGAGTTGAGGCAGCTGGCGGAAATCTTTGAACAGAACAATTATGAGTTGAGGATTGCTGGGGGGGCAGTCCGGGATCTCCTGACGAGGGTGGGTGATTTGTAGTCTAAGTTTTAGCTTAAAAACACACAGCTATCATTGGGGAAATATATCTCTCCACAGTAGTCCCCTAAAATATCAGTTACTAATTTAATTTTCATAGATTTTGATAACTTCCTGACTGACTGACGCTCATATTTTGCAAGACACTAATCAAATAAGTGATTACTGCTGTTTTTGTGTTATTTATTATCAACTACTCACTGCATGACTTGTTGTGATAATCGTAACCCTTTTTTCCCAGAGGATGGAGGGTTATGGTTATCGCATCTAAACTTGTGTTTCTCCTCATTCACAATTACAGCAACAACCTAAGGACATTGATTTTGCCACCACGGCCACGCCCACTGAGATGAAAGACATGTTTGAGCGAGAAGGCATCCGGATGTTGAATACCAAAGGAGAGAAGCACGGCACCATCACGGCAAGACTCAACAACAAGGAGAACTTTGAAGTGACCACGCTTAGGGTGGATCGAGTAACAGATGGCCGACACGCTGAGGTGGAATTCACAAAGGACTGGAGAACGGATGCTGAGAGGAGGGATCTCACAATCAACTCGATGTTCCTTGGTAAGAATAAGGATCTAACATAAGAAATGTTCCTTAGTAAGAACAAGAATCTAACATGAGAAATGTTCCTCGGTAAGAACAAGGATTCAACATAAGAAATGATCCTTGGTAAAAACAAGGATCCAACATAAGAAATGTTCCTTGGTAAGAACAAGGATCCAACATAAGAAATGGATGTAAAGTTGCTACAGTCTGATGATAAGATTGGTTTTGCCTTGCCCAACACAAAACGTGATTGGTTTGGCTGTAAAAAGATGCAAACTAAAGAACTCATCTAAATCAGGCAAACCCAAGGCCTGGAATATAATGGAGGCCATGGCCTCTGTTGCCCTGGTCTTGGCCTCGGTGCACCTTTCATCTTTGGCCCTCTCAAAGATGAAATTCCAGGCCTGAACCCAAGCCTGGGATGAATTCTGATGCAGGTAGACGGAAACAATAATAAGATTCATTGATTATAGGCTCAGCCTCATACTGTCTTTTTATTTTTCAGCTCTGGATGGTACATTGATTGATTTCTTTCAAGGCAAGGAGGATTTGGAAAAATGCAACGTGGCATTTGTTGGAGACCCCACGGCAAGAATACAAGAGGACTACTTACGTATCTTGAGATACTTCAGGTAAAAACCATCAACAAACTGCAAACAGTGGCTGTGTTAACTAACATGGGATCGTATTTTGAGGGCACAATCTCAAGATTTAGCCCTCAAATTTGAAAAACAAAACTGAGCAAAGAATCTCAAGATTGCTCTGCACAATCTGGAGATTGAGAAAATTGTTTAATTGCTCTCAACATTACGAGGACACATTTGAAAGTTAGTTTCAAAATGTTTACCTTATTTTGTATGAATTGGAATGAAGCCAAGGAAGCCTCAAAAGTCTCCTGTACTTTTAAATTGATGAACTGAAAAAGTATAGATAGAGAAGATTCAGAAAAAGAGGAAGAAGTGTTTGAAATGTGAGTGTGGGGAACAGATCATTCAAACTATCTTTTATCACAAAGGGACATAAAATTTGATCTGCATGCTCAAGTCAAAGGTGGGATGCAAACCCGGGTTCCTAGAATTAAAATAATAATAATATTGGAGTCTTATATAGTTCACGTATCCACCAATAAAGTGCTCAAGGCGCTTAAACAAAGAGAAACAAGACAGGTTTTGAAGTTTATGAATTATGAGATCTATTTATGTAGGGTTTACAAGGTGCTGCGACGCATTCAGCAGCCACTGCCAGAAACACTGCCAGGTCAAACTTCTTCTCTTAGTGATAAGTGTAACTGGGTTCTTTTACGAGCATTACACAACGTCCCATCTGAAGGACGAAGCAATAATGGTTAAATTGCCTTGCATAAGAACACAAGTGTCAAGACCGGGACTCGAACCCACACTCCGCTGATCAGAAACACCGTAGCGTGAGTCCGGTACGCTTGACCGCTCGGCCACGACACGCAATGAAGACAGGGTAAATTCTCCTTGTTGTTTTTCTTCAGGTTTTACGGCCGCATTGCCAAGGAGCCCAATTCACACTGCTCCAAGACCCTACAAGCAATCAGAGAGAATGCCGAAGGTTTGGCTGGGATCTCAGGAGAGAGAATTTGGCTGGAATTGAAGAAAACAGTCACTGGAAATCATGCAGCAAGTCTGATGGAATGCATGCATGATTTGCAACTCACACAGTACATGGGTAATTCATTCCTTCATTCATTTGTTCATTCACTACCGTGATGACTTGACGAGTTGTGCCTGTCTGTCTCTATCAAGCAAAGTGTCAGAGAGAGATGGACCGCTCAGACCAGTGTCAGCCTTGATGGAAGATTTCAAGGTCATGTTGGGATGACCCTTACGGCGAGGGCATCAGGCTCATTATGAAAAAAAACTATCGAGTTGAATTTTAGTTTTCATATAATTGTTAAAAACTCAAATTTACTGAGCACAGAGAAATCTTCTTTGGCAAAGATGGGTTAGTGGGTTACCAATCAAAATACACTGTAACTTACATCCCTTGTGACTGGTTTCCTGCAAATGTTTTCCCTTGAAACAAAGATTGTGGAGCATTATTTCAGCTTTATGAAATATTGCTAAGAGGATCATGCTGAGAATTATGACACTACACTCAGGCTTGAATTTGTTTTAAAAAAAAATGCCTCTTACTTTTTGTCACTTATTTGTAGGTCTGCCATCAGAGACAAATATCGCAAATTTCCGTCGCGTGTGGGAGCGGTCAAAATCCATGGAACCCAAACCAATGACTCTCCTTGCAGCATTGCTCAGAGAACAGAACGAAGTCTTACATCTTGAGGCACGTCTTAAAATGTCAGCAGATGAGAGGAAAATGGCACTCTTCATCGTCAGGGAGAGGGAAGACAAACATTACGAGAGTGATCCATTGAAGCCGTACAAAGATATTGTTGTCTCAGTGAGTACAGTAACAAATACATGCTGCATGTTGCAGCTGGTCTTTCGTGGCCTGAACCCATCTTGCAAACCCAAACCTCTGAAAAACAAATCACGATTTAAGAGAAACGACAAATAAGTACATTGTTATCTGTTCAATCCTGTTAAAGACACAGCATTAATTCAAACAAAATTGTTGGGCCGAGCGGTTCAGTGCATCGACCCAAGTTCTGGGTGTGGGTTCGAATCCTGGTCATGACACCTGTGTCCTTGAACAAGACACTAAACTATAATTGCTTCTCATCACCCAGGGATGAATGGGTACCTGTGAGTGAAGAGATGGTTCTTGTGATTGATTTCGCTTGGTGCGCTGCATACTTGGCAGCACAGGATGTATACTCCCTAGGGAGCTGAGATGGTTTAAGGAATGAAATAAATGGCCCAGTGACCGGGGGTAATAATGTTCAAAGTGCAATGATCACTCTTTGGAATTGCGTTATATAAGAGCCAATATTATGATTGCAATTGTTGGAAAACATGACTTTTGTAACAGATATGTTTTTTGCTTTATCTTTTTAGCTCCAAGGGAAAGAGAAGGGAGTCCTCTTGTACACTCTTGAGGTTCTTAAGTATAGAGGAGAACAAGAACTCTACGAAAGACTGAAGGAGTGGGAGATTCCCAAATTCCCCGTCTCTGGGAAAGATTTGATTGCTGCAGGGCTGCCCAAAGGGAGACGATTTGGGGACTATCTAGAGAGACTGAAGGAAAGATGGATGGAGCGAAACTTTGAGATGAGCAGAGAAGAGTTACTGAAGATGGTTCAAGAATTATTAGATTGTAAAGATGATCATACTTAGGACTATGTTCACATCATGGCTAAGGATATGGCTAAGGTTGCTGTATCTGTCAATACTTTACAAGTAAAGCCACAGCCATTGTCAAAGCCTCTCATTCATGAGCCTTTATCTCAACATGACTTCTCGTCCCATTCAAATAAGTTAAATCAAAGTGAGGTTGGAACGTCAAAATGATCTTATTTCTTCATGGTTAACGTGGATTCCATAACAAATACAGCCAGTGTGGTAGAGGTCTGTTTGGGTCACAGCAGAAGGTCTGTTAACCATCCTTTGGAAAGCAAACATTTACTGTTTTCAAAACACAATCTATTTCTGTTATAACTGATGAGCAAATGTTATTTTTTATTTCTTTATAAGATGTGCAAATTGACTTAACAATAACAAATAAAAAAAGTAATTCATGAAGTTAACTGCTCCAATGCAAAAATTGTAAATGTAATATATTCAGATTACTAATTTATTTGTAGAAGAAAAATTTGAATTCTGATGGGGATTGAAACAATACACCATTGAGAGAGTGCAATGGAGTTACATTGTCATTGCTGTCAGCCAGTAGACTTTTAATCATGGTGTGGCCATCTTGATCGCTCCTAGTCAAACCAATGTAACCAAACCGAGGCCGGAAGGGCGAATAGTCTGGTACCTTTTTTGTACAATGACTGTTAGCATCTATTACTGTTACAAGATACAGTGAACATGACCAAGATGGTGGCATTATGATAAAGGTTTATAGACTGTTAGCACAGTGCTTAGTAAACATTGGAGGCCTAATGACATGTGCATATTGATCAAGTGCCAGTATTACACGGCACACTGGTAGCAAAACGAATGGAGTCGAATAAATTAAGCTAAGTTTTCAAACTGGTAGAAGCCAGAATCCAAGCTTATTTGATCGAATTCAACCAGCAACCAGTATGAGTGGTGCTTCAGATTATGAATATTACTATACTTTGTAATCTTAAGGATCATAGGGAATCCAAGATGGTATACATTGCTCACAAAAATATAACCACTACATGCTTTTCTCTGAACTCCTTAAGGCAGCTAGAAGCAGCTCTTGTTGGTTTTCTCAATCATCTTACTCGGTGACCCATCACACCAAGAAACAGACATTTTGACCGATCTTGAGGGTCATACCTCATTGGCCAATGCCTGAAAAAAACATTTCCATGCTCCCTTCTGAAATATTTCATTGTTAACTTGTCTTTTCTTCAGGCAAATATAGGACAAAAAAATCTAAATTATGACCCTTAGGAGTGCTTATTGTTTTGTACTCGGAGAAAAAAGTGTGACGAACTGGTCTAACTATTTCATTAGTGCCGTCTAAACACTGGGGAGAAAGGACCATGCCAGTTATACATTTTTTTCTTGTACAGGTACGAACCGAAATCACTTTTACCCCATTCTTTTACAGACTCTAATGTTCCATATGGGTCATTCCGTGCCAACTCACCTGATGGGTCGGCAGGCTCCGTCTCAGATTTCGCTAATTTTTTTTTTAAACACTCCCCTATGGGTGCCTTGAACACACACAAAATTTTAGAGTCCTACTCCTTGGCATTTCTGAGATATGACCCCCCAAAAATTAAGCCCCGCCCCTTCAATTTGATATTTTGTGTTTTTGAGCATTTTTAAAGGCCTATATCTACAAATAGAGAGAAGATATGGAGCTACAAATTAATTTACAGGGTATCTGGTATCCCATCAACTATAATCTACTGTCAAAAGTAGCACAGCTCATTTGCATATCAAGGGTTAGGTCTTTAAAAACCTACATTTTGGCATGCGCAATGACTTTTTGTCATTTTTGAGACCCCCTAGTGCCTATGTGAAATGTCCGATTGCTTTTATATTTCATTTGGGCATAAACTAGGTGCATATGTGTGACATATTATGAGGATAGACCAATCACACCTTTGATGGGTATTTGGCAGGGGTCTTAATATGCGTCCAACTTAAAAAATGCCAAAAAACGCCGTTTTCAAGTGGTTTTTTGACAACGTGGGACATTACTGACAGATTTACCAATTTTTTCCTATAATACTTTGTACCCAGTCTACTTATGTAAAAAAAAAAAAAAAAATGGTTTTTGTACTCCTTCATGGTCAGATTTTTATTTAAGTACACCTAGTATTTTGCATTTGTAATGACTTTTTGTCATTTTTGAGACCCCCCTAGTGCCTATGTGAAATGTCCGATTGCTTTTATATTTCATTTGGTTATAAACTGGTTGCATATGTGTGAGCTGATATAAGGATAGACCAATCCAACCTTTGATGGATATTTGGCAGGGGTCTGAACATGTGTGCGACTGTAAAAATGCCCCAAATTGCCGTTTTCAAGTGATTGATTGACATTATGACAACGTGGGACATTACTGACAGATTTACCATTTTTTCCCAATAATACTTTATATCCAGTCTACTTATGTGAGAAAGAAAAAAATGGTTTCTTTACTCCTTCATGTAAAAAAAAATTGTGAATATGCTTAGACTAACGTTTTTGCTGTGTTATGCAATTTAGGCCATTATGCACTGTGGTGCTGTATTGTTACTCATTCAAAACTCCAAAATAACATCCACTGAGACTGAGAGTGTTGTTACTATTGTGAGTCAACATTGAAAAAGTTTGACTAGCAAACAAAATTAGAGTCAGCAGCCTTACAGTAGAGAAACACATTGGCATTCTAGTATCAGTTAACACTGTGAAATACAAAGATAAACAACTGACCACAAGCACAAGAGTCTATTGTCTGATTTATTGGTCCAGTCTTTGACCTTGTCACTGGTGGGTTAATCCCCCACGTCCCCTTAAATTTCCCCCATCTATAGACCATGTAACATGTGGGTGACATTACAAGTTCACAAAAGAGCAACAGAGCCAGGCATGTGGTGTACACGACCCACAACTTGTTCAGCAGTTATTTTTATAAGTCTTGAATTTCTGTAGTAGTATCTTTCCTGCCAGAAGACCCTGGAATATACAAGGTCACTCTTTTTGTAAATAAAGTGGTTGTCCAAAACAAGCTGTAAGTGTTGTATGCAACCAGTTTTTGAAGGAAGGAAAAGTGAACACTGATGAAATACAGAATGATACATTTTTAGAAGTGACAAATTCAGCAAGTTCTTGCTCCATGATGATGGCGTCAACGTTCAGGAAAGATCAATCCCTGCATGCAGCATTGGTGCAGCTTTGAAGGAGGATTGCCATGAACAGGTATACTGCAGAAAAGTTGGTCTTCTTCAAACGACTGTCTTAACTGAAGAGAACACAAGACTTTTAAAGTGGAGATGTTCTGTGGACATACTCTCAGAATCTCAAGGAACAAACAGCACCACAGTGCATAATGGCCTAAATTACATAACACAGCAAAAACGTTAGTCTAAGCATATTCACAATTTTTTTTTACATGAAGGAGTAAAGAAACCATTTTTTTCCTTCTCACATAAGTAGACTGGATATAAAGTATTATTGGGAAAAATTGGTAAATCTGTCAGTAATGTCCCACGTTGTCATAATGTCAATCAATCACTTGAAAACGGCAATTTGGGGCATTTTTACAGTCGCACACATGTTCAGACCCCTGCCAAATATCCATCAAAGGTTGGATTGGTCTATCCTTATATCAGCTCACACATATACAACCAGTTTATAACCAAATGAAATATAAAAGCAATTGGACATTTCACATAGGCACTAGGGGGGGTCTCAAAAATGACAAAAAGTCATTACAAGTGCAAAATACTAGGTGTACTTAAATAAAAATCTGACCATGAAGGAGTACAAAAACCATTTTTTTTTTTTTTTTACATAAGTAGACTGGGTACAAAGTATTATAGGAAAAAATTGGTAAATCTGTCAGTAATGTCCCACGTTGTCAAAAAACCACTTGAAAACGGCGTTTTTTGGCATTTTTTAAGTTGGACGCATATTAAGACCCCTGCCAAATACCCATCAAAGGTGTGATTGGTCTATCCTCATAATATGTCACACATATGCACCTGGTTTATGCCCAAATGAAATATAAAAGCAATCGGACATTTCACATAGGCACTAGGGGGTCTCAAAAATGACAAAAAGTCATTGCGCATGCCAAAATGTAGGTTTTTAAAGACCTAACCCTTGATATGCAAATGAGCTGTGCTACTTTTGACAGTAGATTATAGTTGATGGGATACCAGATACCCTGTAAATTAATTTGTAGCTCCATATCTTCTCTCCATTTGTAGATATAGACCTTTAAAAATGCTCAAAAACACAAAATATCAAATTGAAGGGGCGGGGCTTAATTTTTGGGGGGTCGTATCTCAGAAATGCCAAGGAGTAGGACTCTAAAATTTTGTGTGTGTTCAAGGCACCCATAGGGGAGTGTTTAAAAAAAAATTAGCGAAATCTGAGACGGAGCCTGCCGAACTTTTCTGAATTTCAGGTGAGTTGGCACGGAATGACCCATATATGGTCAATGAAGTTGTCAGAATCTAGTAGTATAGGCCCACAAATATTCCGATTTTGAAAGTTGCCATCGGAAAGTGAAGTTTAGAACATTAGTTATCTCACTATCAAATCCCAAACTCAATGTTCTGATACCTATATAAGGCAGAAGATGAACTCAATATGTGTCTTGGAAGACTGTTTAATGTTTGCTCAATTTGGACTGGACGTAATTTGAGATTGCAGCACACAGTAGTTTTTAAGTTTTATTACAAATTGTTGCATTTAACAAATCGTTCGTGCAGAAGCTGTGAACTACTTTATGTTTCAGTACATCGACTTTATAAAAGTAACAAAAACAAACTTGTGTATAAATTTAATGTCTTGCACTTTTTGCAAATGTTTTGTCTCGGTAAAATACATAATATGATAGTTGTCATTATGAGTGAACAGATGGCAATTGGATACAGAGGCATTGTGAAATCATTATCATAAATATTGGCAGATCGCAATTTAACACACTGGAGTAGGGGTTTCCCAACTGCAAGAAATATCTCATGAATATGTATGTTGTTGCATATTAACAGAACAATGCAGATGACATATTTTATCACGTGAGTGCGGACGTGTAACATAACCAGCGGTGTAAAGTCTACAATGATAATCGCCAATTCACATAAATATAACTCATTTGACAGAACAGTTCTAACAAAGTTTTGGTCTTTGTTTTTTTGTTTTTTTAATGAGAATCGTCATTGCTAATGGTGGTTGGGTAAGTCGTCTACCATTTTGTCCTGTCATTTAATTCTTTTTGACAACATGATATACTGTTTTGTTTTGTCGTGAAAACGACCACCAACACATATTGTAACTTAGTCAGGGATTGCTGTATACGTTCACGTATGGGAACCCAGGTTTTACAAATATATTTTTAACATTATTTGCTAACCTGACACAAGGTGAGCTACGGAAGCGTTAGAGCAACATTTTGAAACGACAAAGAAAGTCTTAAGTATGGCTTATATCTCAAAATTGTGACCTATACCTCTTACGAATTAGACATAATTATGACTTATAATAAATATCTCATAATTATGACTTACATACTTATGAATATGAGATGTATCTCATAAATTATGACTAAATTGGCACAATTCATACATTATGACTTATTTTCATAACTATGTGCGACTCAATGAAACCTCTACTAACAAGGGATACAAATCCTTAAAAAATATTAAAATATACTGCAAAATGAGTTATAAAACCCGTTTATTGGTAATTGAATTGAATCTGTCCAACGTGCTGCTTGGTACATCATAAACAACTACTCCAGATATAGTAGTGTCAGCACCATACTTGTAACCTGGGTTGTGAAACTCTACAACATCAAAGAGCCATTTTCAAAGTCAAAATGATCTACCGGGTCATGAACAAGCCCATTGACAATGACATCCCTGACAAATCCCAGCCGACTCGTCCACACCACAGGAAATAACATGAAACTCATTGTTCTATCCACCCACACAAACATCCTCCCCAGACGCCATCCGCCTGTGGAATTCATTACTACCAAAGCAAGTAATTGCTGAGTCACCAACCCTGGGTGTCACCTTCAGCTAATCACCCATCCCCAAACAAATCACTAAATAACTAGTTTTACTTGCATATTATAATGTATTTTGTTTTGTATGCCTTAGCTAGTAAAGAACCATCATGCAACGAAGCCATCTTGCCCATGCTGGGACGTCATCATTCTCGCCAGAGTGGGTTCTACTGTGTGAAGTAGAGAAATTGTGGCAGTCGAAAGCAAAGAAAGAGATTACTCGAAGGTTTGGTAAGGGCCGTGAGGGGCCAACGTAAACTCTCCTTCACTATATTTCATTAAGCCACAGAAGAAAGTATATATTTTTTAATTTCTTTCAAAAAAATCTACATTAAACAGGATTATCTACTTAAAACAGGATTATCCCTTACGTGATTAATGGTAATCTACGAAATAGTTTGCAATCGCTCTTGCGCGTATTTTGAACATTCGGCACCCAAGTTAGCCCAGTTTGGACCGGACTGTCTTTTGTATAAACACTCACTGTGCCGTCCTGCTTGGGACTAGTATTATTCGGGTCCGAGTGCATATAATTACGGCACATGGAATTGGACGTAACCCCCGTCATTTTTCAAATAATCCATGACCGTTTATTTCCGCTTTTTGAATAGTGACTCCTGGCAAGGGTTTCCAACTAATGCAAAAACAAGAGTCTCGTAAGTTCTTTTTTATAAATAGCTGTTATTTCATTTTCATATTCCTCTTCGCAGATGTGGCCTTCAAATCCATGTCACCTTACAATCTTCACGGCTTCGTTCTTAAACTGTTGGACCAAAGTCGTAGCAAACAGTCGTCTTTAGGGCTGTTAGTTCTGAAGGAGTTCAACAAATGGCTACATACAAAGAGACGCTCACTACCTCCGGTTCGTTTTTTATGCCAAAACATTACAAAAAAAAATTAAAAAGTCCAGACAAATAGTTGACCAAAGACAAATCGGAAGATTAAAATATTTATAATCAAATAGAAGCGAGAATCAACCAAGTTTTCTTAATAATTTTTGCAGGATTTAAACAGTGTCTTAACAAACGATATGAAGATGAAAGCTGTGCATCTAGCAACCAGCATCGACATCAATTTCTTGAATCCTATGATTCAACTTTATCATCTCGGAGCTCCGGGGAATGAATTTTTGGCTGTACATCTCAAGGTGATCCGAGAAAGGACCCAGTACAAAGAGGTTTGTTTGTTCAAGTCAGGATGCCAGACCAATCGATCAAAGCCATGCTCTATGGCTTTTGTAACAGTTTCAGAAAGACCACTGCTATTGTTATATTTTTAGTAGTCATTGAAATCGAAAGCCACAGCCATGGCGAAAATCAGTCTTCGGCAAAAAAAAAAAAAAAAAAATAGACAGCCAAATTTCTGAGAGCAAATTTAAGCCCAATGTGTTTCCCACTTTGGAGGATCACTGGCTATAGCTATCCGACTATGGGAAAAACATTATTTTAGATTAGTATTAAAATTTGATTGGTCAGTTGGTCTACTTTGGGCAGGTGTTTCAATTGTTTTAATGTTTTTCATACACTACAGGCAGGAATGTGTGCATACAAGCTTAAACTCCAACATTGCTTCGGACTTGAAGAGGTTTGTATCATTCACTTGTTTTAGTCAAAACGAGATTACAATAGACCTTGTGCTATAGGTCGTTTGAGTAGGGCACCCTTGGCTAGAGTTTAAAAGAAGGTTACTCATTGGCCCAGGATAAAGACAGGCACTGGTCTTACACAGGCCCAATGATTTCATTGGATAAACTTGCAGTGACATAAGTTTTCAATGTCTGTGTTATAATTGGTCCGCTCCAAAGTGACGTAGTTTGTCAGCTACCCATCTTTTGATCGTCTGCTGCATGCACGTGTGCATAATGCTTGTATGTAATGTTGTTTTATTCACTATGTAATGTGTGTACGTGTGTAGAAATAGACTAAGAATCTCTGTCCGTGTGAATGGGATGCGAGGTCAACACATGGCAGGGTCCTGCCAGGCACTAAATGCCGGTATCTGGCGTTATTCACGTGCCTCGAAGTGTGACGTCAGATGTTCAGGTTTTACCTCTAAAATGTCGGCGTGATGACGTCAATGCAAACTATTACAGCAAAAGCTTTGGACTGAGTACTGAATAACTCTAGCCTTAACATGAACCAATTGGTGTCATTACGGATAGATGCCCCAGTAATTTTCTTCTTCTTTTTATCTAGTTCTTATTACTTCCTATTCAGATATGCCTTCCTCTTGTCCTTCAAAACAAAATGCAACTCGTACACAATTACATTGAGGGAAACCAGGCTACTCAAATTGAGCTGATACAACTACTGGACTCCTTCTGTACCGGAAATCTCTATCAAGTCATCAAGTCGGATTCTTTGTCTTATTATTTTACAAAAAATGTTAATAATACACAAGTAAAAATTAGTTTTTCCTTGAGATCTGAAAGCCTTTTCCAAGGCAGTCTACGTTAGTGCTGCGGGTTACAGCTTTCCCTCCGCAGTGACACCTAAGAAGACCGTTTGGTCAATCTTGGAGGTCAATTAAGGAGCACAATTTAGGTGCTCAATCTAGGTGCTCAATCTAGGTGCTCAATCTAGGTACCCAATCTATAGGTGCTCAATCTAGGTGCCCAATCTAGGCGCTCAATTTAGGTGCTCAATCTAGGTGCCCAAGTCTACGTGCTCAATCTAGGTGCCCGATCTAGGTGCTCAATCTATAGGTGCTCGATCTAGGTGCTCATTCTAGGTGCCCAATATAGGTGCTCAATCTATAGGTGCTCAATCTAGGTGCTCAATCTAGGTGCCCAATCTAGGTGCCCAATCTCGGTGCTCAATCTAGGTGCTCAATCTAGGTGCCCAATCTATAGGATCTAGGTGCTCAATCTAGGAACTCAATATAGGATCTGGTGCTACGGGATTTAGGCGCTTAATCTATAAGTACGCAATCTAGGATTTAGGTACTCAATCAAGTTAGTCTTGGATCTAGGTGCTTAACCACTTCCAGATGTAAAACTCTTCACTTGACCAAAACTCTCATTTTTCTGATTATATATCTTTTCCTTGCTGTCATTCCGTTTTTTATGTATTTTGTTTATACAGTAAGTTCCGAATTCCAAGAAGTGCATGTAGCGAAATGAACTTGCGAGGCTATCATTTGAGTAATATAGTGGTTAGGATGGCAAAGCGCTACAAGTTGGACAGCACCCTACACCCAAATGCAAACTCTTCCAGAGACAACAGTGCTGTTAGATACATGCTCCGTTTAAGATACATTGAGGTACATGTTGATATTTGTTTAACTGACCAGGAATAAATATATGTTTTTCAAGTAAAATATATAGATGTAGGCACTCTGCGTTGCAAGTGCTTCAATATTATCAGATGGCTTTTACAGTTTACCCAAGACATGCTATTTCTAGGATTAACGAGTTTTTAACTCGGTTTCAATTACCGTATTATACCTTTAGATATAAATATCGCCATGAAGTTGATAACCAAGAACGTACTTTTACTATTAAGATCCTTTAAGTGTCTTGGTTTGAAGCATAAGGGATGTGTAAGCCATTGTGTTACTCAAAGACAGATACAGTATTGTTGGAGTTGTGACTATACCCATAAGTATATCGAAGTACTACTCTCTGAAATTCCACTTATATTATGATTTTATTTTATATTCGGTACAAGTAGCTGACCTTACATGCTGAAAACTTTGAGGAGCTTGTCTTGAAAACCATAGGAGACAAAAAGAAGTTACAGGTGGAGTTCGTTGACCTCTTGGTGTCGCACAACCATTTCAGAGATTTACCAGCTGCTGCTAAATGGGCTCTCTATTACAAGATTGATCAAAGACACCTCTCCAGACAAGTTTTAGAAGAGATCAAGAAAGCTAAAAAATGGTAAATTAATCAATGTCGTCTTGAAAAGCTAAATAATTATGCCGTATAGGGACTCTATCTCAATGGATTCTGATATCTGGAATGTAAACAGAAGTTAAACTATACAATGAGTTCTTTAATTTACCAACCATTGTCAGGCTTTATGCAAAGTACCACAACCATGAGAAGGACTGTATGATTTTAGACCCATACTCTCATTTCCAAGACCATTAAATTTTGCATCAGCTCTTTTGCCACCAAGCAAAGTATTTTGGCAAAACTGTGATATCCTCTGGTGATCTCCTAATATTCAGCCCCCCTCCCTCTGATGAAGCAACAAATCGGACTGATGATGGATTGACAACTCAAGTGCAGTTCTACCAACTGAACGTACCCCTTGAAGATATTTGTATGGTGGACACTCTTGATGATCTTCATGCATGCGAGATGCATCTAGTGCAGGTAGAGATCATGCCTTCATAGAGTTTATTTAGTTTCAGGTGTGAAATAGTACATGTTTGATTCCTTGGGTAGCTAGCCCTGGTAGAGCGTCATGAGTCTTAGATACATGATTTCCTACAGAGGTGCGGTAAGATGGAGCTTATACAACCAGGAGTATGTCCTACCAGAGGTAGAGTGGTAAGATGATGTATACAACCAGGAGAGTATAATGTCCTACCAGAGGTAGAGTGGTAAGATGGAGTTGAACGATCCTTTAAACTGGTCACAAAGTTTGGTCACCATTAAACCGGGATAGCAGCCATTTTAATCTGCTTGTGATACAATGTACCTCGATGGAAAACTGACCTATGGACTAAAATCTTCAGTTAATTTCATTGTAAATATTTTAACCATGTATTCAATCCCTTGTAATTTTCTAGTATTTTTAAATGTTCTTTTATTGTTTTAAGTTATTATTTTTCATATCAAGGAAGGTCAAATAGTTGGAATTGACATGGAATGGCCTCCATCATTTACAACAACTCAGAGCTCAAGGTAAATCCGTCGTCAAATTGCATATTTGAGTAGTTAAATTTTTGTGGAGTCTCAAATGGAAGGTTTGATAATTTTTTTTCGAAAAAAGCTGTATAATTGATTGTTTTAGGGTAATGGACCATACAAAGTATCGAAAATTGAACGTTGAAATGCGCGATATCGTTTTTAAAAATCTTGCCTTGCACGGTCCCCCTTCGCGCCTATAGTCCCAAGGAGAGGCAATGTGCACTCAAAATGATTAGTTTCTTAGGACTTGAGCCGACAGGAGCAGCTGTAAATATGAAATATTTAAATGGTTACAGGCTTTAATCCATCAGACATGTAATCTGCACAGATTATCAAACAAGCCATTTATAAACTGACTCGAACAAGGCCAGCTTCAAAGTTCCCATCGCAGATTTCCTAGTATTTGTCTGATGTGATACCACCATTAACCCGATGAGCAATCCCTGACACAAAGACTAACATGTTGCTTCCTCAGTGTTGCTGTTGTTCAACTAGCAACCCCAGACAGAGTATTTCTGTTGGATCTTCCCGCTCTAATGACTCTGGATCCAGTAAAGATGACATCTTTCTTTCAATCCTTTCTTTCAAGCAGACAAGTTTTGAAATTAGGTGAGTAACCAATTATATTTTTCATTTTGTTGTCTATAACATGGGAATACTTTTCAAGTACTAGACTTCAATTGGTGCCACGGCAAACTCGTTAAAACAAACATTGACAGTCATGTGGCCTTTATATTAGGTTATGGTGCAACTCATGACTTTCAGATGCTAAGCAGTTCCTACCCAGATCTCGAAGCACCTGTGGAAAACATCAAGAGGCTAGTGAATTTGGAAATGCTTTGTGACACGGTAAGGACGTTTATTGAGCAGCACTGCCAGTTCTGTTGTTTGGAAGCCACATGAAATATTACTTTAATTAGGGATGACAATGCTACAAACATAAAGTTTGTTCTAAATGAGTTGATTCCAATTTGCAGAAAAACTGAGTAGGACTGATAGGCATACAATCTGAAATATATTTTGGACTCCTTTCGAACACCACCGTTATTATGCTTCAGTTGTCGTCGTTAGTGGAAATTGAAATTGGCATGAAGACTTTGCAACATTACAGACAAGTGTAACTCAACTTACATCGTGGAATTTTTGATTTGGTTTTCAACTGAGAACATGAAGTTACATTGGAGCGGCTACATGCAGCCATGGAGAAAGCAGCGAACTTGGGCCTGATTGTAAGCGCTGCACGAGTGGGCCGTATGATGTCGAAGATTCGCTGTTTGCATAACTTTGTCTTTTTTAGATTCTTGAGGCAAAACCAGACATCCTTATACCTGCCGATCAAGCTGCTGATGCACAATATTCTTCTCCCAGAGGATTGTCTAAACTGACGTTGCATTGTTTCGGCCGGGCTTTAAATAAGAAAGAGCAGTTATCTGATTGGGAGAAGCGCCCTCTACGTCCTTCACAGGTCCAATACGCCGGTAAGGGATTTTTGTGGGTGAAATTATAACTTGCTTCGATTTATCAATCAAATTTTCAAGTGTTAGTTTGTCTGTTCTTATTGCAGTTTAAAAATCCGAAAGTAGGTTCTACTTTATCTTTTAATTGGCATTAAGTGACCAATAATTGTTGCTCGTTTTGCTTAGTAACCTCTCCTGTTGGGGACCGGGAGGATAACGATTTGGGCAATAACACTGTAGTCCTCTTGTGTCTCGGGCTTCACTACGGGGCACTTGACCTAAATGACAGGGCTACACCGTACACTTGTAAAAAAAAAAAACAGCCCAAATTTTACAATAAACATTAAATTAAATATAATTTGTTTTTCAACTTCCCATCATTTCTTTCTTCTCCGTGCAGCCTTGGACGCTTTTTGTCTCTTGGAGATTTACTCTCTCTTAAAGGCCAAAGTGAATGAAGCTGGCCTTGAGATCAACATGGAACCCACATGCTCATCTAAGACAACCAAAAAGTCCAAATCTGATGCAAAGACAGATGAAGAACCACCACCACGTACGTGGTCACTCAAGAGATCGTACACATGTACAACCTGAGACAATTATACTTAATTTTAAAAATCTCAAAAATGTATTTCATGTCCCCGTCATAACAATTATTACAAAAGAACTTGTACAAAAGGAAAACATGGTCGATGTAGACTTATACAAAATGATTAAGTGTGAAGACAACTGTTTCTGCACTGATTTCATTTGTTGGTATAATTATTGAAAATAAAAGTAACTAGTTTTCATCTTAAAGCTCACAGATTATAAAGTTCATAACCTGACAGTACTAATCCTCGATACACATAAAAAAAGAGAGAAAAATAACCATTGCTTATTTCAATCAGAGCAATCTAAATAGACAATGAAAGTGCACAAAATCCACTCTACTTGGGCTCCCTGTCCTTGCTTTGGGAGAAGGTTCGTTACGGACACAGCATTCATTCAAACAAGATAAGAAAACATTTGACGACTTTGTTTTTTTTCTTCTTAGCTCGAAGGGAATGAGAAGGGAGTCCTCTCGTACACTCTTGAGGTTCTAAATTAAGAGGAGATCAAGAACTCTACGAAAGACTGAAGGAGTGGGAGATTCCCAAATTCCCCGTCTCTGGGAAAGATTTGATTGCTGCAGGGCTGCCCAAAGGGAGACGATTTGGGGACTATCTAGAGAGACTGAAGGAAAGATGGATGGAGCGAAACTTTGAGATGAGCAGAGAAGAGTTACTGGAGATGGTTCAAGAATTATTAGATTGTAAAGATGATCATACTTAGGACTGTGTACAAATCATGGCTATGGACATGGTTTAGATTACTATTATTTTCTCAGTGCGGACATCTTGCTTTTTCTTTCACTCAAACCATTGTAACCAAAGTGAGGCTGAAATGACAAATAGTCTGGCCTACATCATAGTATATAGAGATCTCATATGTTTCCTAAAGTCATGTAAAGTGTTGTCTTTTTAAAAAGTTTTCATTGCTAAAGATTTGTGCCAAAAAAATGACAACCATTTAATGAATCGACTTCAAATGAAAAATATTTTTATTTATAATCTCGTTCATTTATATTAAAAGTACATTTCAAAGGCAGAGAAACAGCTCAACTTTAGTTCAAGCTATACATTTCATTTTTCAACATTACATTTGTTTTGCTTCCACACTTCCACACTAATGTACCAATTTAAATATTTTGTTAATATTTCGGTTTTTTTTGCTCAAGAAATTAAACAAGCAAATGACAGCTAGGTAGCTTCCTTTCAAAAAGTGTCACTTTAGAAAGTGATGATAAGATAGTACAAATTAAAAACCTTTTGGTTAAATTATACAGATTATAACTGTAAAGTTTTGCCAGCCAATCTTTGACCAAGTTTGTTGTTTTGAAACAAGTAATTACACCATGGGTAAAATCATCTCTCCACTCAAAGGCTACGTGGGGAAAACTTAATGATTGGTATAAATAATTGATTCAAATTTATCTCATTTTGTAAACAACTTTTTGTTTCCAGTATAAACAACTTTGCTTTTGTTGATATTTACACCCCAAAAAATGAAAAACATAAATTGCAATAAAAACACATTATATACAAATATAGCCTTTAACTTTTGGCTTTGAGAAATTCAGAAGACATTGGGTATTAGGGTGATTACAACAATGAAGCCCATAAATAATGTAAACAGCATCAAAGGAGTCAGGATACTATACACTGGCCATATCGCAATGTTGAGACTGTAAAAGAACAAGAAAATAAAAGATTAGAAAATAAAACTTGGTAAACTGACTTTATTTATTGCAATCATGCAAACATTTTAACTGTTCTACCAATTCAAAAAGTGGATTTCAACACAGTGAAACAATAAACTGCTAACAATAAATGTCAAAGGTTTATTTGTCGTAGTGAAAAGAAGGTAAAACCGCTTGATCCCCAAATCATCCCCAAGGAGTTTCACGGATTTCAAATCAACCTGTAATGGGCGATCCAGTCCCACTACACTTGCTCTTGATCGATGTAAAAATGTGGATTTGGGTTTGGGCAGCTGCTTAAAAACCTGAAGAAGACAAGGAACAAGATTTGTGGTTCTATTGAAAAGATCTGAGCTTACCAAACTGAACCAGCTAGAAATGTTCCAGTTGCCAGGGGGATTGCCATGGGCGACGCCTTTTCCCAGTCACTGCTTTTCTTAAACCAGCTCACAAATACAATGAGGTAACTACCAATGCAAACTGGTATAGCTAGCAAAACAAGGCCCAAGTACAACCAGGATCTGAAAGAGAAAGACATTCAAACGCATCACTTGAGTGGATAAAAATGGGACACAAATAATGGTTGTGCTATTGGTATAATGGGTGTTATTATTCATTTCTAGTACATGAAACCAAGGATGACTTCAAGCAAATTTAATTACTTTAGCTCTGAAGCCAAAGGAAACCTGTAGACAAGGGTGCTTACAATGAACCAGAAACAACAAAGTAAACTCCTGCTCTTCCAAAATAAGTGTTCTGGGTTCTTTTATGTGCACTACCTAGTACCTATTGTGAAAAAAACATGGGTTCGCAATCTATGGAGCTTGGGAAGTGACAAGGTTTTTTCATTTATTATTATTATTTATATATTTTTAATCTCAAAGAGAAAGTACATCTTATTCCCATAAAGTATACTACCACATTCCCACAATAAAACATGTTGCCTTGTGAGAATGAAAGATCTGGATTTCACATCTGGCCATAAAATAACAACAACATTTCGCATGTCACTTCATGGGCCCTGTACCTACCTGTAAATTCGTTGGTCTTCTATAACAGCAGGAATGAGGTCTGTGTAGTACAGGATTGCAACAGTTCCAAGTATCCACAGCAAAGTCTGAAGGTTGTATGGAGAACTTGGCTTCGTGTTTGTCTCTATCTCTTCACCGTCTCGGAGTCTCTGAAGTTCCTCTAATCTCTTTGGATCGATGTTTTTCAGATCTGCATAGGATAGTAAAACGAACAGTATCTGTTATTATGAATTGATTTTTAACCAAACTTTTAATAACTTTTTAAAAATAAATTGGTCAGCAATTTGATCCTACTTACCATCTGACCATGGTTTATTAAAATTCTTCTGGTCTAACCATCTAGCGTTACGACTATCGGAAAGATCCCAGCCAGACAGGGTTATTAATAAAGACTACCATGACTACTGGAGAACTGCAACTTGCTTTAAGTTATTCCTACCTCCATGGTTTAACTAGCAACAATGGAGGAAGGAATAAGTCACAAAATGTGTTGACCTGAATTTGAAATGTACAAAACTTAGTCTGACTGAGTTGTCATTATTAATAAGGCCTACCTATTTTCAAATCAATTATCAAACAAATATATTTATGCTATTAAAAGACATGCAAAGTTTTTAAAGAGATAAAATAGTTGTACAACTTAAACCCGCCTATAGAGGGCGTTATTTCTCATTTCAGTCACTTTTCTTCATCTTGTTTTTTTAACTTTTTCAATTTTTGTAATTACTAAACTTACCTCTTCCATAAGCAGACATAAACACTTCCGCAATTCTTCTCCTTCGGAGTTGGAACTCATCTTCTTCCCTTTCGGGTATTCTTGAAGAAGTTTCTTCCTGCGAGTCTGTTTGACTGTTGTTTTCAGACATTCTGAGCTTGTAAGTTATTCGTGTTGCCGTGAACCGTTCGCAGTTTTACAAACGCGTAACTAATGTAAATAGTCTGGCCCCACGATGAACAAGTTATACTATATCATTATAAGAAGACCAGGATCTGACTATTTGTTCTTCCGGGTTAAAAAGATACGGAGCGCCAAATGTAGAACAATTCTCAAGAGTTCCTCGATTAAACGCCCTCCAAAGTACAAAAGTACAGAGATGAAAAAAAAGACAGTGTACATACAATTGGAGAAAAAAAAATGCAGTTTAAACAAATGAACACAACGAAACGAGTAATTGCATCATTATATTCCCAACCCCTATCGAAGCTGTCCTCTTTTTAGCCCTGGCTTCAATTCTGTTTTCAGTAAAAATTCTGAAACGGTAACAAAGTTATTGTAACTGATGAATATTAAAATCCTGTTTTTATCTGTGGTTTGAAGTTGCATATAAAAAAAATATGCATTTGGAGAGGTTTCGGATAACAGTGTAAAAAAAACCTTTGGAGTGGATAAGTGGAAATTTGTAACATTTAGTGCAAAATCAATTGTCCTTGTCCACTACCCCCCCCCCCCAACCCCGGCCCACCCACGGAAATTGCATTTTTGAAATAATAATAAATATGCCTATTTGATGTCTTTCGGGATATCAGTCATTTCTTTTCAGGTCAAAGTTTTTCCTTACTTTCTCCACAGGCCCAATTTCATAGAGCTGAACAGCACAAAAAGTAGAGCTACTTTTTGTGCTTCAGCTCTGAGCACAACAAAATTATGCTTACCAGAATAAATTTACCAACTCAACTACCATATCACATGTACATTTTGTGTATCCTGCTCATTTCTGCTTAGCACAAAATCGTTAAGCACTATTTTCTGCTTAAGCAGCTCTATGACACTGGGTACAATTTATAACACTTTTCGCCTGCTATACTAGTCCGAATAACGTCGTGTTTCGCAACCTATTTATGCAATATTCTGATTTATTTGTACGTTGAGTCATGTGGTACCAGACTAAGGTAGGTGGAATGACGTGTTTACTTGTTTTAATTTCGATGACTGTTTGTGGGTTGTTTCAATAACTGAAAAAACACGTTGGCGCAGCCCCATCTTGTGAAACATTTCATCCGTCCAAGCTTGTCCTACTTCTTCTTGTCAGACATCAATGAAGACAATTTGAGGAAGTACTGATTTGTAGTGGAATGAGACGTTGAAAAGTAAGTGCCCAGTTTGTGGCAAAGGGAAATTGAGACTTTACTGAGACTGAATCAGTTTGACTGTATGTGACCATGGAGCTATGATGTGACTGTGTTGAGTGATTGGGGCATAAGTTGCTCAATGATTGGGGTATCCAGTGATTGACTCACTTTACTTATGCACTTGTCACTTCATTTGATCTTTGATACAAAACAAATGATCGCAACATCTTGGATATATGTGTATTTTTAAGTTGAACAAGGGCTCAGTTAATAAGAATTGTTTCACACTTATTTAATTACCCCCTTTTTTGGGGGGGGGGTGGGGGGGACACTGAAAATGTTTTTAAATGTTTTTAAAATGTTTTTATTACCGTAATTCAGATACCATTAAAACAGTGTTGTAACAAATATGGCGGTGGAGTTGCACGATTTGTGTACAAATCCAACCCACAGTTGCCGCAAGACCAGGGGTGTGGGTAGACCCAGTAACTGGGGCGCTGTACTCCTTTTTCAAAATTTTGACATTTTCTGTCGTACTAGCGCCCCAGCGAAACCTACCAAAAATATGGGGAAGTGCAATATTTTCATAAAAAATCAGAGATGTCACATCAAAAATGCCCCAGAATGACGGAAATACCCAACGAATTACCTTCAAAACTGCCAACTGGCCTCTCCATATGTTTAAGATGTAACACCAGGCATGAAATTGTACTCACGGAAATTTGTCTGGCTAAAAAAGGATGATTTTTGAGACATTCCCGGTTTCCGTTGATCATGTCCAGCCATATTTTTTTATCTGACTTCTCGCAACGAGAAGTCAGATGCATTGTGGGTCCGGCTGTTTATGAAAACCTGGTTTCGGGGAGTGAGGTCTGGCGCCCGGCAATGACCCACAATGCATCTGACTTCTCGTTGCGAGAAGTCAGATAAAAAAATATGGCTGGACATGATCAACGGAAACCGGGAATGTCTCAAAAATCATCCTTTTTTAGCCGGACAAATTTCCGTGAGTACAATTTCATGCCTGGTGTTACATCTTAAACATATGGAGAGGCCAGTTGGCAGTTTTGAAGGTAATTCGTTGGGTATTTCCGTCATTCTGGGGCATTTTTGGTGTGACATCTCTGATTTTTTATGAAAATATTGCACTTCCCCATATTTTTGGTAGGTTTCGCTGGGGCGCTAGTACGACAGAAAATGTCAAAATTTTGAAAAAGGAGTACAGCGCCCCAGTTACTGGGTCTAGGGTGTGGGTAAAAGCCGGAATTGCCTGATCTGCCTGATCTGCCAGAACTAGAAATAGAATACACTGTTTTTCGAAAATGTGCAATAGAGGCAGCCGGAACTGAATATTATAGATAGTCATAAATATAAGTTGTTGTCGTAATTACCCACTTCACTCTGCAAAAGATTATCCCCGGAACTCAAAAACTGCTGTATTAAGGATGAACAAGTTTAGTAATACGTATCAAGTATCAACTTCAACTTCAACTTCAAGTGACGTGAGTTACTGTTAGCTAACGATCATGATGATCAATGATTGAATGAATGATGAGTAGGCCTACACTACAGTCTGTCTCTTTGTATAAATTATGACCATGGTCTTACTGATGTATTGACCATTCCAATTGAGTTCCGACTTCATCTGCAACAAAATCTTCAAAAAATAACCATTTTTTCACAGTTCCGGCATTTCCGGCAGATCAGGCAAATCCGGCTTTTACCAATTGCCCAGGACGAGCGTTGATGTGCGTAAAGCACTAGTTTATTTTTCCTACAACTGTTTGCTGCGCTTACAAAAAGTCTACCAAACAAGAAGTTTGTTTGGTAGAAGGGCAAAAAGTTTTGAATAGAATTTTTGTACATGTAACTCTAAGGTTCGTGGAGACGATAGCGGATCGAACCGCATAGTTCTAGTACACCACAAGGTGCTAGGACTATAGTCAAGCCCCAAATTTACACTGGACCGCAGGCCCTAGGCAAGTGAACTTAATGTCAGACTAGTTAGTTGGATATAGGGCCTATGTAACCCTCAATCTTGCAACCGTCGGGATGATGGAAGGATATAAACACCAAGCTGGCAACATTGCCAGCTTGGTGTTTGCCGAGTTCCCTAGACTAAACTTTTTTTGGTCGGGTTATCAGAAAATGGGTTGAAATTCCAGTGAGTGAGTTACCAAACACAGCAGTTAACCATTATTGCCTTCTCTTCACCTAGGTGTGTAGAGCTTGCATCCTTGACATTGATCAGTTGCTTACTAAGTTAGGGTTTATGCTCTTAAAGGCGTTAAGAAAAGTCCAGAAGTGGATCGGAAAGGCAAGATCTTACATTGATGACAAAAAACTTAATTACCCAAACAAGTTTATATTTTTTGGTCACAATGAGTGAAAATGGACAGTTGAATTCAGCTTCTTACCTACAGTAAATCGCATTATTTACAATGTCTTATTTATCTTCCAGGTTTATGAAGTAAACTTAGCAATACCACACATCAACCAACAACAGATTTAACAGGAAGAGAAGACCCCAAAACCAGCAGAATGAAGCTGTTAGCGATAACTGTCCTCTACAAAGGTCATCCCAAAGTGGTCACTCTATCAAGTGCCTATAATTTATCATCGTTTGGCTACTTCCAAAAAAGCAGGTAAAGTTCAAATCCAGTTTAAACTTCAGGGATAGTTTATTACAAAACATTGGTCAGTTGGTGTGCCTGAACAGCAAGTAACTCTGGATCCAATAAATTTCTCTTAAATAGAATTACCAGAATTTTTCTTTTTCTTAAACAAATACGTTTGTGGTTGTCGGTGGTATATAAACCAAGAAACCCTAAAAAATTGTCATGCACTGCAACCAGTAGGCCTGAAGGTACCTGTGAAGTGAAGATGTTAAGAAATACCAACTGAAAAAAACCTACGCAGTCAGGTGGGGGCTGAAAAAAAACAAATCCACACTGGGGTCCACAGAGGTGAAAAGAAGTAAAGAAACCCAGCTACTCTTAGACTCATCAAATGTCGAGATGACTAGCCTTGTTGAGTTATCAAGAATAAAACAAATTAGCACATGACCCTCACAGCTGCAATGGTTTTTAAACTACTTGAGTTAAATTAAATTGTGGTGTTTCTTTTTTTATCTAATCAGTGTACAAGAGTATATGAAGTTCACATCCCGCATTGTGGTGGAAAGAAGTCAGCCTAGCTTGAGAGCAACAGTAAAAGAACAAGGTTTGTCAAAACTTACAAACAACGGAAAAAAGAATCGTAATCCTTTGTCGGGAAACTAAAGTAGACATTGTTTTTTAGGATAGCTACTTGATCTTCCTGATTGTTAATTGACTGCTTTGCGAGAAACGTCATGTTCGATGTTCCTTTTCTAATACCTCATTTTCATTTCGCTCTATTTTCATTTAGTTATTAGCAGTGTTAGTGTTTGTAAGTTGTTTTGTTCATTTCTGTTCGTCCTATGTTTGTCTTGTCTCTGTTTGTCTACAGGCTGATTGCTACAAGTCTCGGCTGATCAGATCGGCCTCCATACTGTTTCCTTTTTTTGCTTTTTCGAGCCCATCATAACTCGGTCTATTCTGGTCTGTTCATTATTACCTTGTATATTGTATCACTCTGTCTACGACAGTTTGGAAATAAATGTAAACTGAATTGTAAATTGTAAAATGAATGTTTGTTTACAGAGTACAGTTGTCACACATATGTCCGTAGTGACTGTTTATCGGGGGTCGTCATAGCGGATCATGAATATCCCTCAAGAGTAGCTTTTACATTATTAAACAAGGTATGTAGTTGTCTGATCAACTTTCACTTTTATCATGGGGAAAATGTTCATACTAAAGTTTCCCGCGAAATTCTGTATTCTTTCTTTTCTTTCTTTTTTGTCAAGTAATAAGCCACAAGGGAAACTGATTGGGTAAATCCTCTAATGATTTTTTGGTTGAACGCAGATTAATTTACAATTTTTTGTTTTGTTAAAATCTGTAGGTTCTGGATGAATTTGCAACTGAAAACTCTTCCAGGTCATGGCCAAGTTTGGCTGAGAATTCTGTGACTTTCAAACAACTTGATGCATACCTTGCAAAGTACCAGGTTAGTGTGATAAGATTCTGTTTTAAACGATATTGTGAAGTTTTTTTTGTTTTTTTTTAAATGCATGAACATCATAAAGTGTCAGTAAATAATGTGGTTCACTCATTTTGTACTGTACTCCACTAATGTGACCCTAGTTGACCTTAATTGACCTCAGACAAGATAACCAGGATCCTAGCCCTCATCGATCCTACATGACCTACCTTGACCTCATATTGGGTTTGACAAATTTCACATAATGTGACCAACTGGTTTCTTACTCAATGAGACATTATTAAGCATTATCTAATGTTAACCTTTTGAAAATAGACCTAATAAAAGGTGTCCTTAGTTGACCTTAATTGACTGTTGACCTGATATGACTGTATTTGACCTGATATGACTATTTGACCTGACATGACTCTATTTGACCTTTAGGATCCAGCCCAGGCAGACCCTATGATGAGGCTGCAGAGTGATTTAGATGAAACAAAGATTATAATGGTAAGTTTGTTGGGAAAATTGTTGCATAAGACTCGAACATCAGTGGGTGTAGGAAGTTACCGCTGAGTTGATGAATTCTCAGCTATCTCCTTGCATTTTCTTTCATTTCCTTGAGGCAGTGAGGGATGTATGTGTTGACATTATGTGAAATCCACTCAAATTTTCCTAGATTTGTTTGGACCCCGTACTTCGTAGCCAAACCAATCATGCTTTGTACAAGGCAAACCAATCATGCTTTGTACAAGCCAAACCAATCATGCTTTGTACAAGCCAAACCAATCATGCTTTGTTCAGGGCTGGGCATACCAATTCCACCATAGTCTCAAGGTTTGGCTCAGTTCTGTATTTTGTATGATTTTGATAGATTTAAGAAGGTGGTTTTTGAGGTTTATTTCCGATATCAGAATCGAGACTGAAATTTAAAATCTCAGTAACCTTCAAAGCTGACTGTTAATTGAAAAGAATGTCATATTCTATTCTGACAGCATAATACGATCGACGCCATGTTACAGCGAGGAGAAAAATTGGACGACCTTGTTGCCAAATCCAACGACCTCAGTTTACAATCCAAGACATTCTACAAAACAGTAAGTTGATGTATCCATGGTCGCATGTATAAACATTTACAAAATCACAAATGTAAGTTTAGCCAATATAGTTTTGATTTGAAGTGAACCATTGCTTTTTTTAATTTTTGTAATAGCTGGCCTAAGATTTTGTTCACGATCAATTTGAAAAAAGCGACACAAAATATCAATCGGTTATTACGATTTCTTCAAAAACTTCATACAACGAGTGCACTTTTTAAAGCATTTTCATCAGTGGTTAACATCCTAACTGTTTTTGTTTGTCTGTTTACTTTATCTCAGGCCAAGAAGACGAACTCTTGTTGTGTTATCCAATAGAAGCTGCCTTCAATATCCAAGTAATGGCTAAGCAGAACTTTGATGCTAAGCATATTTTGTCATGTTTAGCATCCGAGGATAAGCTACTAGGCCAGATGAAATACATTAATGTGCTTGTTTCGCTTTACGATACTTACACCCAAAAACAGATAACTTATTTTGAAAGTGGCCAGAGCAAATTTTAAAGCCTTTTACAAGCGAATTCAGCATAGTTTGTGACGTACAGTTGCTATCTAATTGTAACATACAGTTAAAGTCAATGCTTGTTTGCCGAATCCTACATGGATGGTCAGCCCCCCGTGATGGGGGTTCAGAAGCTCAAAACGCACCCTCACAAATCAAAAGATCCTTTACATCCTTGTTTGTCGTGTACACACACAGATACCATCTTTGTCTAAGGCTTACCTTACCTCCTAATGTCATCCGAGTGTGAACACGTGTTTGTGTGAAGTGCTCTTCCGAGCAATTGAAAATTTAATTTCAGTATGTATTCTTGTGATCGGCCACTCTGATATTGTCTGGCAGCAACTTGCGCCACATTACCTTGTGGCACTTTTTCAAAGCTCCATTGGTCAACTTGAAGCCCTGTACGGAAAGTGGATGTTTTCAAAATTGCTGATAGAGCCGAAGCCAGAGTCAAAGGCATGTTTTCAAAAAAGCCTGTGTCCCTATCGAGGCGCTGTATATACTAGATGTGTCACAACTTCATTTCATAAATAACTTACAATCCTCGCTCACACACAGCCTGGTTTCCTTGGTCAGTGTGGCAAAATATAAATCCAGTTAGGTATTATTGCAGGGCTTGGGAGCCATCTTCTGTATTGTATCAAATGTATTGATTTATAAAGATGTAATATATTTGACAACACTTTTGAACGAATGAACTCATCAAAAACCAATGATATTTCCATTGCTGTTACGAGTCCTTTGGTATTAAAAGAAAGAATTCTTCCACACTCAAAAAAATTTAAGTTTTCTTTTAAAAACAAAAGTGTGAAAATAACCTGAAAGAATTAAATTGTAAATATAAAATGTAAGAACTTCTAAGAGAATTTGTGTCTCTTGAATTCCATGTGTATTGTATTTAAAATGTATAGCCCAAATAAACGTAAGGCCATATCTGAGTTGGCGGCTACGGCTATATTTCCTTCATTTTATGTCATCATGCTTTGAGGTATATTTGTCCTTAGCAACACTCTTAGCAACAGTTGAAGCCGTAGCCGCCAATTATCTGGCGAAATGTAAGCCTGTGTTCAGAGAGGCCAGTTTCACCCCAACTTAACAAGTTTCTTCGTTCACAGAAACACTTTTGGCTATTGTGTGAAAACAGCCTTTTGTTGGTGATTTTGACAATAACAATATTATACTTTAAAGAGATGGCGTAAATGACGGCCATTTTAAAATACAAAAATAAAAGAACAACCAATGTTGTATCATCCTTTGAGTGTACAACAGGCCTCTAAACCATGACTCCCTTGGGACTCGATTGAAAATCATTGGAATTTGCATGTACATGTAGATACTTTATTTAATTTGAATCTTCATAGTAATTTTCCTTTGTTTTCCAATTTCAAGACCATTTTTGTTGATCAAATGTTCATCAAATAATTCAATAATCTTTGCGCTGCAGCCATCTTGTTTATTTCCCTATTCAAATCGATGAGACCAAACCGAGACTGGATGGGTAGTCTGGCCCCTTTTGGTTGAATGATAACCAGTGATTGTTAATTCTGGTGAACACAGGGAGCCTGACATGATGGCAGCTAAAGATCTCTGCTCTGTACGCTTTCATTGTATTATGTTGTAAATAAAGTTGACAAATAAATGTGGTTATTGGGAAGAAGGTTTAAGTTAATGAACACTTCAGTTTCAAGAATGACTGACAATACTGGCTCACAGTTAAATGTTCTGTACAAAAGTTTATTAACAATTGTTAGTAATAGTGTCGTTGTTTAGCAGACTTAAAAATGTTGAAAAAGAATTGTTACCTTACTATTTACACTTTACAATCCAAGGTCAAAGGTTACAATCTATACCACAATGAACAGGATGAACTATCAGAAATGTTTCCCATTCCAACAATTACTCGAAGGATAAATTGGATCTGTAGACCTCAGAAAACCCTCTAATTGGCAATTTTCAAAACATCCACCTTTAGTTCATTCGAGACATTTCATGTTATTCACAAAGTGACATTGACTTGAAATAATAATCTCTGATGCATGTTCTTTAAGGCTTGTTATCAAACGAAATGCAAGTCCGGGTTTCATTTCGACTGCATAGCCAACATGTATTAGGCTTTACAAATGTGCAAAACAGTTGTCAGATATCATTGGCTCAGTACTACAAGGTCATCAGTGCAGTTGGTGTGGATTTTCGTAAAATGGGTTTGCATATTTTTGAAGCTCCTGTTAAATGGATTTATTGATCAAGAGTGGTCTCCAAAGTAATTGTTGGCAAAAAGAAACATTCAGTTTCTACGAAAAACATTTACTTGTAGATTTTGATTTTTTTTTTTCAAACTTAATACACACTTTTTATTATTACAGATATGAAATTGCAATTGATGAACTTATAGCACTGAGCTGATGATATGCTGTTAGAGTTACTCTACAATGTAGGAATGTGTGTGAACCTAGAGATATGTCCAAATAGGACCCCCCCCCCTCCCCCATGACCCTCTAAGATCACACCTATTTTGGTTTAGTCTCTTGGTCTGTGACTCGTCGGATGTAGATAGCATCTTCTGGATGATCTTGTTCTCCTTCTTCATACATGAAGGAGGAAGCGATAGCCAAGACGGATCCATCCTTACTGTGAGTAGAAAGACAATAAGAAATTTATTGAGGCATAAAAAGCACACCATCATACTTTAAAAGGGATCAGGCATGCCAACATAATCAGAGTTTGGGTGTTGAGTTACTATATGGTGCTTGATTTATGAGAGTAAGGAAGGATCCTAGTAAATTACTCGTGTGAGTTTGGGGTTAAAGAGAGAAGACTAACCTGAATGCCAGTGAGGATATACTTGTCGGATAACGGTGAAATTGACACAAACGCTTCTTGTTAAATCCGTCCCAGATGTTGACAAAACCATCAGATCCTCCAGTAGCGAAAGTATTATGGCGATTATGGAATGCAATCGCATTGACAGGGTAGATCTGTTCCACACCTTCTACCTGAACCATAATCAAACAAATGATTACTTAGTACCGGAAAATTGCAACAGGACCGCAACGGGCCTGGCCTTGGCCCTTTGGCCTTGGTGCCCCTTCAAAAGTTTCCCACAGACTTTAAGATTTTCCAATGAAAGTGCCCTTTCAAAATGAAAATGGACGTGCCCTTTCAAAGATAAAACAAAGAAGATAGTGGTAGCACTTAAAGACTAACTAATTACATAAAAACTAGCAATGAGCTTTCGTAGTAACAACTGCTTCATCAGATGCAATGGAGGGGACAAGCCAAGTACATGTATATATACAACAAAGAAAGTAGATGCAGAACCCAATAAGCGGGGCTCGTGGTGGGTATGCCTTGAAAAAAAGTACAACAACAACACAGAAAAAAGACAACATTATCACACAACATTGTAAAATACAAAAACAAAAACTACAAGTAAAAATTTGTATGCATAAATATCATGATTTGTACAAGCAAAATGGATACAGTAAGATTCTGGAGAAAACATGAATTAAGTAAGGTCAATAACAGCATTTTTTATGTAAGTTTGTCTAAAAATAAAATAAGTAATCAATCAAATAAACAATGTAAATACTAGCACAAACTAACCCCAAAAAAAGCAAGACACTTTATGATAATTGCTCCTCTTCACCCAGGAGTACAAACAAGCAAAGATACAAATGTCTGGATTCGGATAAAAGTATAAAACTTCTCTTTCCCAATAGTCCTAGAAAATGTGCACTGGCCCTAATTGAAAGAATTTCACCTTAAGTCGATGACATTTGAAGGCATATTTCTTCTTCTGAATCTCTGGGCTGGGGTCGAGGTACTCCACGGCCACTCGCCCCTCGATGCTACTCATACGTAACCCTGCTTGTTAGGGAACGTGACGGATACAACGAGTCTGGTACTTGAGGCTTGAATCTCGACGCTGCTGGACGTACCCCATGTTGCGCAGGTCCCAGACGAGAACTTTGCGCCCTGCTGTGCCGACAATAAGTCTGTCCCCACAAACTGCCATTGTGTAGACCTGCAAATAAAGGTGATATTACATAATATTAAAATATACTTATCCCAAAAAAAATTGTTCCATAAATAATACAACATTTCATCATCTTATTAAGCAACAAGGAAGGTTCTTTATAAACATCTCGCAGAGTTTATTTCTACCTTATCTGGTTGTGAGAAGGAGCCTGCGTTACATGGTGTTCTTGGGTCCCATAGCTTTACCGTCTGGTCCCAACTACCTGTTACAATTACATTCACCTCAGGGCAGTATTCTACACACTTGACTGGTAACTCATGTGTACCAACTACACTCTCTGTAACAAAAATAACAAACAGTTTACCTAAAATGGTTGACATTTATCAGCTTGCCTTATCATGAAGCGTTTTTCATAAAGTCAACACAGACAAAAATTGTTACAAATACAAACTCCAAAGAGAAAATGTTTTGATCTCAAAACTGTTATTAGTTAATAACAAGTCGAAATTGAATATGTTAAACATCAAAAGAACAAAACCATTCCTCCGAAAACAAAACAATTTTAAATGACAACGACAAAGTATATTGATAAATTACTTCCATAAGACAAATATATTTCTTTTAGGTTTGAGACCAAAAGTGTGTCTGAAAAGAACAAACTTTTCCTCCAAAGACAATGATTTAAAGTGACAAATAATTTTGACAAATACAACCCGTAAAAGAAATTTTTTCTTTTATGGTTTGAACCAAAAGTTGTCTGAAAAGAACAAAAACTTTCCTCCAAAGACAAATGATTTTATAAAGGACAAAGTATTTGACAATTAACCACCGTAAAAGAAATATTTTTCTTTTGGTTTGAGACCGAAAGTGTCTGAAAAGAACAAACTTTTCCTCCAAAGACAAATGATTTTATAAAGTGACAAAGTATTTTGACAATTAACCGCCGTAAAAGAAATATTTTTCTTTTAGGTTTGAGATTAGAAAGTGTTTGGAAAAGCTTACCAGTACTTGTGTTGATGTCAAATGTTTTTAATGTATGATCCAGACCTGCACTGTATGTATGTGTTTGGTCCTGTGTGGGGAGAGATTGATGTCAAGACTGTTAATGAGCTGTTTATTCATTGACAAAAAGTCAATACAACAAAACATGCCACTGTTTACCTGCTTGGATCAAATTAAAGTTTAGATTTACAGGTAGAGACATACATTTAGATTTGCCAAAATAATGCTGATTTATAGGCCGAATTGTCAATAACAATACACTAAAAGTCACTTGTGAAAGTTTCAGCTGAATAGATTGCCACTTGCTGAGAATATATTTTCATCAAGAATGTTGAACCCATCCACATTTAGCAAGAGATAGCGGGTACCAACCTTATCGCTGGCCACGGCAATTGCGAAAGCACACCATGGAAATTGGTTCTCCAATTAAGGCGAGTTCAAATTTGTTGACATACTCTTGTTTATTTCTACTCAACGGGGGCATTTCAGACAAAATACTTTCGGGTCATTACCAATGTATGACCCTAACTTTAAGTATACAATAGATTAACCCTTATACAAAATGATACCAAATAATAATTACAACTATAATATATGAATCACAGCCAAGAGCTGAATTGTACATGACTTACAATTTTAAAATGTACATTTAAGAGAGAAGGAAGCAAAGAAGAAGTGAATGAAAGTTTACAGATTGTTAAGTACACAACAAAAAATACATCAAAATATTACACAAAGTAAACAAATGTAAAATCGTGAAAGCAAAAATACGTATTATGTAATGAATGCATCTACACAGTACACACATGAACAGTCAATTCTGTACACAATTGTGTGCCACCATTCACAACCCATGCAGATGAGTTGTTTCAATTGGTTTGTCAACTCGCTGGAAAATGGCACAAATAGTTCAAGGGGTTATAAACTCAATGGGAATTGGTTAAAAAGACACAATGAAAAAAGTAACTGTCAAAATAATAGCAATAGATGTTTTCTTTCACTTGTAGCTAAAATTCCAGGCACAGTATAAATATATGTAGCTACAAAACTTACAATACATTCGTTGAGGCAAAAAAAAAAAAAAAAAACATGGTTTAGAGTCCTACCTTTTGAAAAAAAAGGTGGAGGCGGGCCTTTTTTCTTTTCTTTTCTAAACATGTTTTTTCATTTATTTTGCCTTAAATGATAACAAAACTTGCAAGAAATATTCTTGGTAAAAATGATAACAAAACTTGCAAGAAATATTCTTGGTAAAAATGATAACAAAACTTGAACCTACATAAAAGCAGCAGTCCAGAACAGCATGGGTGTGATTATATTTGGTTCTCATCACATTGGCCTCAATGTCATACAGTCTCACACTCTCATCCCAAGAAGATACCAGAAGAAACTGAGATGTGTTCGGACCAAACTTGACCGATGATATGCCATCGTTGGCACATTGGTTCAATTTGAACTCGTTCGATACTTCAGGCATATTGATGGATTATCTAATGAAAAAAACAAAGAACCATCGATCAGTACAGAATAAAGAAACAAAGTAAACAGTGTCAATATAAGCTTCAGTAATGACTTTGGAACTGAAGTTATTTTCAGCAGATACCAATTTTGCAGGACTTGCAATCACAACGTTGTGGGTTCGAAACCTACCAAGCCAACCGCTGATTTCACAATGACTAGAATAAGTATTGTCGTCTAGTTACCGAATCACAATTTCTTGATTTGTGCAATTCAATAGACGATAAATCAATGTTTGTATGAGAGAGATTGGCTGTTGCCAGCTTGATGGGAGTTTGCCGAGTTCCCTTGACGGGAAGATCATCTAAAGAAGCAGATTTGTGGAGAAAATAAAATAAAAACAATCTGAAAGTAAATTAAGTAATAATAATAGCAATGATTTTGACAAATGAAAACACAATTTGACTGACATGTATGACACTACAGAGTATAGCCTCCGTAACAAAGTAGTAGTTGCACAACTAAAAATGTAACCACCTTTCTGGATGGTCCCCACTATGACTGAGGTTTGATCCGCAATCGTCTCCACAAACGATTGAGGATCGAACCTCATACTTAATCATAATATTGTCATACGTTCTAGTACCCATGATACAATACAATGATTTTCCACATGTGTAACGTTAGTTTCAATTTTGCAGCTTCCTGAAATGTACTCTAGAACTATAGTTCTAGGACTTGAGTACCTGAAATGAAGGTCATTAACAATAGCAATAACACACGCAATTTGTAATAACAAACCAACTAATGAAAGACAGACACAACAGGCATTCAATTTAGTCAAAAACAGCACTGTAAAAACTGTATTGTCACTGTGGAAAAATGCCAAATCCGACTGCAAATTTACGTTCATTAGCCAAAAGTAGTATCTTGTTCATGTGTTATAGCCAGAAATAAATACGGTCATACTGATTGGAGTGAACAAGTTGCGGTTGGATTCGACATCTTTTCTGAAAAAACAGTCTGTCGGAAATAGACGACCACAGCTTTATCCCTAGGGTAATCTGAATCTCTCTTCAGTGACATAAAACAGCAACACAGTCAGCAGGTTAGAAACGTGAATTAATAAGTCCCTGCCAAGAAATAAACGTAACATTGATTAAAACATCCTGTGAATACATAAATAAAGTGTATGAACGTTCTATTTCTAGTCACTAGAAAAGGAAAAATCACGATTAAATTTACCTGCTGCAGTGAGGTTTGAATTTGGTTTGACAAGTTAGGCTGGTCCGACTTAAAATATTTATTAATCAATGTACGTGTAGGCTGGGTGCTAGACTCGAAGTAATGAGATCGCTACTCGCGAATAAAGATCCGAAATAATCAGCACGAAAACATGAATCCTTTGTGAATGGAATGCTAGTCTTTGATTGGATGTATTTTTTAAAATAAAGTGTTGAAAAAGTGGTTTTACAAATCGACCCGTGGTGTGATTACAGCGTATTAGTACGTACGCATTCAGTAGCAAACCTGTGAAAATTTAGGCTCAATCAGTCAATGAAATGTCTAGTGAGAAAAAAATAGTTTTCACTGTTTTAACTTTTTGTTTATACTTGTTTCTCAAAAACCATGGCATTTTACTTTTAGGCAAAATATTTTTTAGGGAAATATTCCACCATGACCATCTTTTTACCCTGTAAGTTATGTGCGCATCTGTTGACATTTATTTTGTCAATCTTTCCGGTCATCTTGCGTGCACACCCTTGAAATTCAACTTTAGATTGTAAGGAAATTGTTAAATTTCAAATAAACCACAAGTTTTATAATTTTAGTCAAAAACACAGACCCAATTTACCCAAACCATGCCTAAACAATACACCAAAAATTCAATAAGCCCTGCCACTTCCCCCTTCTTCCGAGGGGACCCCTTCTAATCCCACTCATGGAAGGGCTAGGGAGTCAACATCAAAAAGAAGAAAACTTTATCACACATCTGATATTCGATTAATTTATTTGGAATTTATACACAGATATTTAATTTTAAACAAATATGACACTTTTTTTTAAAGAGTAAAACACACACAAGCACACATACTTTACAGATAAATTTATAAAAGTTTTTATACATAAAGCAAATTGACAAGCATATGTACATTGTACAATATTCGTTTTTGAAACCTTAAGAATTTTCTTTTTAATAAATAGTTTGCCAATTAAAGCTTCGTCCAAATTGACACATGAGAAAATTGAAGAGTTAATTGTTAACATTTTAACTTTGTAGGTTTTAGGACAAAACCTTAACTTTTTTCTCTTAAATATTTCAAGTATTTTGATTTTTTGGTTATTTTTGAACATATACAATGATTCTTTTGCATAAACTCAGAAAACCAGAAATTTTAAACACACATAGTGGATACAGTTTACATAACAGTTAAGGTGGTAGTTCAGTATAACTCTTTATTAATGAATACATGTAAATAAAATTTAATATAAACTGAATATAAATCCATTTCAATAAAACCTTTTGAGGTGGTACCAGTCACAACCAGAGAGACACTTTTTTTTGATTGCGTAACTTCCCCTGCATCTCCCCTCTTCGAAAAATAGACTATACTCTGCAACCTTCCCTCTTCCATAATGAAAATCTTCTTCTACTCCTCTGCAAAGAGGCCAATAGCATTCCAACCCCCCCCCTTCTTCCAATAATGGAACAATCCTTCTTCCTATCTAACTCCTGCAAAGAGGCCGATAGCATTCCAACCCCCCCTATTCCAATAATGGAATAATCCTTCTTCCCATTTTACTCGTTGAATGGTCAACCGAAACGATGGTAGATTACAGTATTTCCAATTTCCAACAGAAATATTAAGAAGCAATTTGCGAGTTCTATTTTAACAATGTCTGGTACACTGACTTACCTGGTCACTATTAAATGCTAAAATTGAGATCCTCAGACTACAGATACTGTTGTTACAGCACATGGTTCGGGGCAAGCTTTACAATTCCAGATTTAGGCCAAATTTTATAGAGCTGCTTAAGCAGCTTACCAGAACAAAGTTACCAACCAAAGTACCATGTCATATGTACAATCTGTGACTGGTACCCTGCTTAGTTGTGCTTAGCAGAAAGTTGCTAAGCATAATTCTCTGCTTAAGCAGCTCTATGAAATTGGGCCCAGCATAGACTTGTACCTTTGTGCAGAACAATTCATTGGAAATTGTGTATGGATGTTTGACATCCCTTATGTAACTAGGCAAAAGCTTGCCCCTTACAATGTGACATAGCAACAGTGGATGTAGTCTGAGGAATTCCAATTGAGTATTCATTTGTGACTAAGCAAGGCATTGTACCAGACCTTGTTAAATTCTAACTCTCAAGTTTGACAAAATTTCATAATTCGATAACAAAACATTTGGTTTACATTCTCTATACATTTTTTGCATTTACAAGCTAAATACTTTTAACTATTGTTATATTCAAATTAAATAGTCACTACAAAAATGACATGACAATTGCTTTAATTTGTATTGTATACTATACTCGAGGAACCTTGTTTCGTTCACATTTCAATTCCTCCAAACCCAGTTCAGAAATAATGCTACTTTTTTCTGATCAACACAAAGTTAAATGGTCATCCTTTGTTTCATAAGAACAACCTTTTACAAATTTGATCTAACTTAATAAAATGGCAAAAATAAAAAAAAAAAATTGGTTGTATTACATTGGTTGCTATGGGTATGATACACTGGTTGCTATGGGTATAGTGCATTGGTTGCTATGGTTTTAGTACATTGGTTGTTTTGGGTATAGTACATTGCTTTCTATGGGTATGATACACTGGTTGCTTTGGGTGCATTACATGGGTTGTTATGAGTATAGTACATTGATTGTCATGGTTATAGTACATTGGTTGTCATGGGAATAGTACATTAGTTGCTACAGGTATAGTACGTTGGTTGTTAATGGTTTAGTTCATTGGTTGCGTCTCACTCGCACAGCTTTCTAGTAAAAGTAAGACATGTCCCTGTGATGAGCTCTAAACCAATCACAAGGTAGAATCAAAGTATGGGGTGTTATAAAACTGTTTAGTCACACCAACTGTTCTCAGCATGGACCAATGATACGGATTCAACCACATTTGGGTAGTGAGTTACCATTCAAGTGTGACGGTTACGAACACAATTGTTTCCAAAAAATTCTGGAGGTTAGGGGGTAACTAATAAAATAACAATTATCAATCCACAAATTTGATTTGCAGCTTTTTGGTTTGGGCAGACAAAATAAGGCCACTTGAGTTTTACTCCTTCATTTGTAGTATCGGAGGATCGGGCAAATGTTACCTTGGTTTGATGTTCTTCACTATCCAATCCATTCCGTCCTGTATGAGTCAACCAAATTAAGAATTATTAAGAAATATGGTAAATAATCTTGAATAATAGAGAAGTTTGTCTGGAACTAAGGTTGCTCTGAAAGATCACAACCTCAGACCTGCCAACCTTGTCATTTTTTTTGAGTACCACATTAGCGCAGCAGCATAAACCAGAAGCCCAGTGCACAGCGGCATAACCCAGAAGCCCAACTACTTGTACTGTTGTTGGTACAATGCTAACAGTCAGTCCGAAAACTGGGGAAAAGAAGAAAAAATTTGAGAAGCAAAAAATTGACTCTGAAAAAAAAAACGGCTCTCGTCGGTTTACCGTCTGTACTCCTGGGTGGAGAGAAGCAATTATGATAAAGTTGCTCCAGGACAAAAGTGTCCGACAAACCAGGCTTCAAGGATTCAAACCCACATTCTATAAATTACAGAACTTGAGGCCACTGCCCTAAGACCGCTCGACCATGACACCCCATTTTATGCAAAATTAGCCTAACGTTTCACCACTATTTTCTCTCTCTTTTACTCAATAACATAAATCAATAATCAGTAAGTATTTTGACAGTGATTATTTACAGTAATTAATCTCCTCTATAAAAATACAGTAATTCATAAACAAAAATAGTAGCTATATGAAAAATGCCTTAATATTTATTTTTACAAAGTTGCATCTCCTGTTCGAAAAGAATCATAAGATTCAAGTACTGGCCATACATAACAGGCTCACTGTCTGCTTTCTGAGAAATAGGAGAGTATTGCAGAACCAGTAGTTATTGTATGTTTGACCTATCCTACCCCAAGGAGAATATCATCTTAGGAAAGAGGGATTCATTTTCTATAAACAGCTGTGCACAGATCAATTTCAAGCTAAAGAAAGATTGGAGAGAATTGATTAAAACAAGGATATTCTCACCTCGACTCCTTCCCCTGTGACTGCAGAGCAAGCATTAATCTGCCATACACGGTTCCTTATGGTGTGAAGATTAACCTTCAGCAATGTCCGCTGATGTTGCTGCACCGGCTAGGTCCTGCTTGTTAGCAAAGACTAGCACCGGTACACCGGACAATTTCTCTTCTTCCAATAACTGGCCGAGCTCCTTCAAATCAAAACATCAGTTTGCGTTTGTTATTTAATATTTTGTCTTGATAGATACTGCACCAACACCCCTTCTCAGGGGTCGCAAGGGAAACACTGGGGAGAACCCCTTCTCTTAACCCTAAAGGGCCCAAGTCCTTCAATATCCTCATTGCCAAAGTGCAGGATTGAGAAGGATTTGGGCCTTTAGGGATCTGCAACACAGGAGGATTTAGAAGGGTCCAGGCTACAATGAGTTTTTGTTAGGGTAGGATTTAGCAGGACTTGGGCTATCGGGCTGTTTTTACATAGGAGGATTTAGAAGGTTTTAGGTCTTATAAATGCAGCTTAGCCAAAATAGGATTCTGAAGTGTTTGGGCTTTTTTTGACTCCCTAACTCAAAAGGATTTGGGCTAATATGTATATTTACAATAAGGAGAAGGATATAGAAGGATTTGGGCACTTTGGTTTATGACAACTTTAATCTGAAGGATATAAAGGATTTGGGCAGTATGTTTACCCAAGGGTCTAGTCTGTTAGGGTTAATGATAAGGGTACTGGGTCCTTTTACATGCATTACACAACACACCGAAAGACGAGGCAATAATGGCTAAGTGTCTTGCCTAAGGACACTCTGCTGTTGTTCAGAACACAGAGTTTGAGTCCAGTGCACTTGACCGCCTGGCAACGACACGCAACATTTTGATTATTCAAAAGGCAAGTTTATCAGTGGTAGAGATGGATGGAATAAACTTTTTATTCTCAATCCAACTATAGATTAAAACAACTTTACACTTACGTTTATTTGTTATTGTTTTCCCCCTTTGTGAAAAGACTCTGCTAGGGTCAAAATGCAAGGCTGTTAACTCTTTCACAGATAGCTATACAAATCTGCTGAACTTAGTGTAGCAAAAACAACTTCAGAAGCAAAATATAACATAAGTGCAGCAAAACACCCACTTATTAAATCCACAAAAACTAATTTACTGTCTCCAGACAAGAACAGGGCTCAGTGGTTTCTTCTTTGCCTTTCACTTTTGTGGACCCGGGTTCGAATCCCAAACTGGAACCTTGCATGTGGATTGGGTTTTCAGTCCCTACCCTTTCAGTCGGGCTTCACCTATTTGGTGGTTTCCCTGCCATATCTAAAACTGACATCCCTTCATCATCTTCTCTACATTTATAAGTATCTTCAAAATATTTTGGAGAGTTCCTTGATTTCATTACCAGCAATATATAATAATAGAATTAACAAAAGTATTACCTCTCCAGTTTCCTCCAAGCGTGTTGTATCTGCACTGTCTATTACATAAATAAGAACATCGGCTTTCTCGTAGTAGTTCCCCCAGTAAGGTCGTATCGTTCTCTGACCTGTCAATACGTAATTATGTAAAATATTTAGAGCTAGAAGTGGGGTGGGCAGACATGCAACTTTGTCAAACAGACATAAAGGTAGGGTTATAGATTGGGTTTTGTCATCGTAATGCTAATTTATATACTAACATCCACATGTGAAATTTTTAGCTGAATACAGTGTCTACATGCTGAGAAAACAGCAACAAACTGTCACAGTATTTTCACAAGAATGTTGAATCCATCCACGTTTGACGAGGTGACAGCGAGTACCAACAGCATCTCTGGCTGCAGCATTCGCGAGCGGACGCCAACCCTCAGAAATCTGAGAAACGATTCATGAATTGTTTCTCAGATTCAAATACTTTTGTGTGAAAATGTATCCAAACCATACTACTTCAAAAGGATCCTTTCTCAAATTAGTTTATACAATCAACAGCTGCAGTGCTTCTCACCAAGTAAGATTGTTATGGTCATTCATTTTTGGAGTATTTACAATCTATGACCCTCCCTTTAACTTTGTACAGTGTTTTTCAGTCTTCTACGACATTAATATCAAAGAAAAAAGGAGGAAATCAGTTGTGCATGACAGGGTGGGGAAGGTGGATGAAGTGCTACAAATAGATTGATGACTACCAGTGAAATTACAATGCTCACCTCCAACATCCCACACGTTTAGGTCCACACCATGGCATTTGACAGTTTTGATGTTGAATCCAAGTGTCGGTGTCATGTGACTGATATCATCATGAGCCAGACCCCGTATGAGCGTTGTCTTGCCAGCGTTGTCGAGACCGAGGAGCAGGATGCGAAGTTTGCGGTTTGGGTTACTTCCCCATTTGGCCTTCAAAAAGGCCAGTAATCCCTACATGTACAAGAAACACATGACCAATGATATTTTGGGATTCTGTGTTACAGATAATTTACATAGCAAAATATTTACATTACAAATCGATACAATTCAAGTAAGCTAAAGAGAAAGGTATTTATAATAATGATTGATTGCACTAAATAAATTATGTCACATCCTCCATGGCATGAGTCCATGCTCATATAGTATTTGAGATTGCTAAAAAATATATATTATAAAAAAACTGGCTGCAAGTGATAAATATTATTGTATATTTAATTTAACTAAAGAAGATAATATATAAAAAAAAAAAAAAAAAAAATAAAAATGAGGCTTGAATCAATTCAAAAAGCAAAAAAAAGTAAAAACGATAAATCTCATCAAAATATTTACTTTACAGTGTCGTCTGTCAGTGCAACTGTTGTCAGCTATAAATATAGGCTACAAATAACAAATTCGTGGGTCGAGTTATCTACAGAATAGCGTGAAGGTCGAGATGACTCCATACAAAATCGATAGGTATGTGAATGTAGAATGTCCCTCACAACCACATTACATTGTTTGGCGTAACCAACGTTCCAAGCAACACCATCGCCTGGTTGCACCAGGCAATCAATGAAATATCCTGATCATTATCTACAACAACAAATTATGATAACAATCCTACCATTTAGAAGTCGTTTTCGTGTATTTCATGCACCTATCTGTACTCTTTCACTCGTTGCCTACACTCACTTAATGAGACGTGACGACCAGCACACCACACTACTGCTGCTCTGCTAGCTGAAGAATGGCACATCAACACGAGTGACCCCATGACCCCATAGTTAATTATAATATCAGGTTACGCGCAAGACACTTTTCGTGACTTCTTTTGGTTAGTTCGTTCAATCTGTTCCTTGCTCTATGACCTTGCGGATAAAAGACAAGGGACCAGTCTACCTAGGATGTGATTTGGGATGAATAAATCAATCGGGCAGATTTCATCAAATCATAAAAAATAAGAATGCTAGTCGGCTTTTCTCACTAGAGATTTGGCCGGGACAAAGTTTATAGTTTCTCCATAATACTAATATAGGTATCAGTGCCAGAGAATAAACAACAAATCAAACAATATGTCAACCATTCTCCTGAAGACGAGCAGAGTATACTGTTTGAAACGTCGAGACCACACCGGCTCTTTTCAGAGCCAACACTCTCACAAAAGAGACTTACACATGGTTGTACCCGCAAGTTTACTTTTTATTTATATAAAGTTCCTTCCTAATAGTAATATATCAACCCTTATTTATTTTTTAATAAACGATAATTTGCATCGGGGATAAAGAATATTGTTTTGACTTGGTACTTTCCCCGAGTTGTGTGAAAAACAAATCCACAGGCATATGTTACTTGTGTGGTGATACATGGCAATTGGTTGTGGGTTCGAATCTCACCCGAGTATAACATGCATTTTCTTCACAGAACTCGGGAAAGCACTGAGTACACAGTGCTTTACATACATCGGTGTTAAACAGTAACATTTTTTGTACACACACCTCACAAAGCATATAGAGCCACCTAAGATAATCTCCGACACTCCCCCTCCCCTCCCCGCCCCCACACCATCATACACTTTGATAATGACAGTAAATTTGAATGAAAATTTGGACTGTCCTCAAAAATATGTTGGGTGCGGTCCTCGAATCCTCTGCAATCACAACTTCCTGAAGTGGATTTGGGGTATTTATTCAGCGGGAGTGACATTCCTGTAGTGGATTTTGTGGATTAATTCAGAGTTCAGAGGGACTGAAAAATAATCATGGCCCATGCTTTATATAAATTTTGTAGTAAAATGAATCAGGGCCAGACCAGGTATAGGCCGCCTACAATGAAATGTACAAGATTCATGTATTCTGTAAAAAATTGACATTTCAAGAAGTAACTAATCTGACCGGACTTCCTGCACACTTTTTGCAATCTCATTAAGATTACGTCATTTTAATTTACAACGAAAACGCCCGGCCACGTCCACACCACCATCCCAAACCGCAACTTCCATTTTTGCCCAAATTAAAAACGCCCACCAATCATAGAGAGCGCCATCGCATGGTGGGTTTCCTCCATGCGCACGGTGGTGGCGGATGCAAAGCGCATTGGCTAGTGTTATTTTCTCAATACACTCTGCGGCCGTCGACAACGTCACACCGGTATTTTTTCTCGCTCACAAAATAGCTTTAAAACACTTCGAAAATATCATATATCACAGCGAATAACAGTTACATAAAAGTTGTAACACAACTATTTAAAACCCAGTGTATCTTTGAGGAGATGAATCTAGCGTTATTATGACATCGTTCGTGGATTATTTGAGATTTTGTTGGAGGTGACACCGGGAATCACCGGATGTGTTGTAACGATCGCTGTAAATTTCCACTCACCCTAACCGTATAATCCAAGATGGCAGCCTCCATGGGCGTTGTTTACCTATCACTAAGAACTACACGCGTTGACAAAACCCATTTGGGTGCCCAAGACAAGTTTAGAACTACATGGATAAGTATGAGAACGTTCCTTTCTGCCACTTTTGTGATTTTATTGTTGGCTGGAATCCCAGGATCAAAGGCAGACGATGGTGACACGAAAATTATTGCATTGACAAATGGTGATGATGAAGGTACACAAGTTGGTTCCACGGGAGCGCTTGCTGTGCCTCCAGACAAGGAAGTTACAATAAGGCTTCTTGGGGAAAATATTCGAGAAGGAATGACCATTTGGTTCACAACTCAAGAAGCTCCAAGAGGATCTTCATGTGAAGATTTTGATGTTCTCATAAAAATAGGGTTGGGAGAGATCACATCGGAAAACTCTACAGGAGGAAGATCCGGCCTACTCCGGAAAGTAACATTTAACGATAACGGTGGTATTATTTTTACAGCTCAAACCACTCTGTACATGTGCATTTATAAGGCAAACAGCAGTGCGATAAGAACTCATGTAGGTACGGATTCATGGTTGAAAGTGGTAATCACACCACCTTTGCTTCCTCTGTGGATTCAGATCATTCTGATCGTGCTTCTCTTGGTTCTGTCGGGATTATTCAGCGGCTTGAACCTCGGACTCATGGCCCTTGATCCAACCGAACTGAAAATCCTACAGAATTGCGGAGATCGTAATGAGAAAATGTACGCCAAGAGAATCGCCCCGATACGGCGCGCTGGGAATTACTTGCTGTGTTCATTACTCCTTGGAAATGTCCTGGTAAACAGCACGCTCACAATCCTTCTTGGAGATCTATCATCAGGTTACTGGCTGTAATCGGGTCCACTGCTGGAATTGTAATCTTTGGAGAAATAGTTCCACAGTCTATTTGCTCTCGCCATGGGTTAGCTGTGGGTGCAAGAACAGTCTACTTGACGTACTTCTTCATGCTTGCAACCTTTCCCATCTCATTTCCGATCAGTAAAATACTCGATTGCATCTTGGGGAAGGAGATTGGGAATGTGTACGACCGAGAACGCTTATTGGAGTTGATTCGCGTGACTGATGAATACACGGATTTTCAGAAGGAGGAAGTGGACATCATCTCAGGAGCTTTAGAACTCAAGAGGACTCCAGTCAAGTGCGTCATGACTCCTCTGAGCGGTTGTTACATGCTGGATGAGGAAGCCGTGTTGGACTTCATCACCGTCACTGACATCATGAATAGAGGATTCACTCGGATACCAGTGTACTCGGGCACCAGGGATAACATCATTGCTCTGTTGTTTGTGAAGGATTTGGCGTTTGTTGATCCAGATGACTGCACTCCACTCAAGACGGTCATTAAGTTTTACCAGCACCCGATCAACTTTGTATTTGAAGACACTACTCTAGATGTTATGCTCTCTGAATTCAAGAAAGGTATTGATCAAGGAAAGCTCAATAGTTTTTCATATTCTTGTATGAATCAATTCGGCCCACCTGTTAAAACTCTGCCCCCGGTTTTACCTAAAATAGTTGGTACAACTTCCGTAGCATATGCATGGCGATTCTTATCATAGTCCCGGTTTAAGAATTTATTTTGTAATTATGCAAAAGATTTGTTATGGATACAGGAAATTTCTTAGCCAAAATGTGAAGTGGTTAAGTTGAATTGAAAAATGTAGTTTTTGTTTTGGGTTCAATCTTGCGGGAATGTTCTTGATGTTTCTGATACTCCATGGAAGCAACCCCCCCCCCCCCCCGGTCATTTATTGCATTGGTGCCCCTTTGAAACGTTTCAGTACAAATTATTATTTTTTTTTTTTTAGGAGTAGATGCCTGGCCTACAAGAATGAAAAAACAGGCCTGTTGACGATGTTGACTTATTCTTTTCTTGCAGGTTCATCTCATATGGCAATAGTCAATCGAGTCAATAAGAAGGAGAGGGTGACCCATTCTATGAGGTCATGGGACTCGTCACACTGGAAGATGTCATTGAAGAAATTCTCAAGTCAGAAATCGTGGACGAAACGGACGTCTACAGTGAGTAAAGTGGAATCAGAAGCACTCACATTCGTTTATTTCAAAGGATTGTTGTGTGGGAGAAAATCTTGCCAAAAAATGCTATTCCAAGCAAAATTTTAAGGGAAATTCAAGAAATGCTTTGAATGGGAAGTAACACCCATCCCCCAAAACAAGAAAATCATTGTGAAAGTTAATCCAGACCATGTTTGCAGGCCTGGAATAAGACAGTGGCCAGTTATTCATTGTTTTATTTAAATTCTTCAGAGTTCGGACAATACAATAATACGCGCAGAGGCCGTCCAGGGAAGGGCAAAAGTTTTTAAAAAGTGTCATAAAAAAAACCTGTCCTGTGAGCTTTGGTGCCCTTTTAAAACTCTCCCACAGACTTTAAGATTTTCTATAAAATGCCCTTTGCAACAAAAAAATGGCCTTTCCCTCTCAAAAGATAAGGCTCCATGCTGGTTTGAAGACTTATATTTTTTGAAAATTTGTTTGCAGCTGATAATGTGAACAAGAAAAAAATCAACAACCCCAAGCGACGTGACTACTCATCTTTGCCCAGCTAGATGAGGTGATTCGACCTAAGATATCTCCACAGCTAGCTCTGGCCACATTCCAGTTCCTCAACACAGGTTGGTTGAAAATAACTCGTGAAGTACTCCCTTTTTGTCTGGATTAGAATCGTCAACTTTTTTTGTATTGCTTTGAATGTCTGAGTGCTTTTTGTAACTTGTAAATAATTTAGAGTTTACGGTAAGTGTTTTTTTATTGCTACTTGCGTGGGAGGAAAAAATGAAGCGGGACTTAATTGTGAAATATCTTTTGGGAATGTAAACCTGAGTGATGGTTGGTACTGTCAGGTTTGAGTAGCCTAGTGCAGCAGATTCAAGTTCAGGGCCCAATTTCATAGAGCTGTTAAGCACAAATAGTAGCTAAGCAAAACAAAATTATGCTTACCAGAATAAGGTTACCGGCCAAAGTACCACGTCACATGTACAATTTGTGACTGGTATCCTGCTGATTTCTGCTTAAGCAGCTCTATGAAATAGCGCCCTGGTGGTTAAGTCTTTGGGGTGTGGGTTCGAATCCCGGTCATGACACTTGTGTCCCTGAGCAAGATGCTTTACTATAATTGCTTTTCTTCACCTGGGGGTAATGAATGGCTACCTGCGAGGGTAGCGGTTGATATTGTGTTTGAAAAAAGCCTTTGGGGCGCCACGGCAGCCCAGGGCTGAGTACAACCCAGGGAGCTGAGAAAGATTACAGGAACCTTACAGGCTAAAAGAACAGGGGCACTAATGCAAAGCACACTAAAATGCGCTGTATTACAGATTATGCTAGGTCAGCTGCAGACAATAAAAATCACTATAGCTACTGGAACTTTCAAAGCTTAGTTATTATTACTACATTACTACTAAATGTTCTTGAATATTTGATCACATAAGTAACTTCCATGTGATGTGGTTCCTCATTTTGTAGCCGTGGAACCGTTCAAGATTGAGATGATCTCCGAGGCTGTCTTACACCGCCTCTTAGAGCAGGATATTTACTGCAGTGCTAGACAAGAAGACAAGAATCAGGGGGTGTTTCTATACAGCCGCGGAAAGCAAGCCGACTATTTCATCATGATACTACAAGGAAGGGTAGAGGTCACCATCGGGAAAGAAAACCTGATCTTTGAGCAAGGCCCCTTTGCATTCTACGGTCATCATGCTCTGATGTCTATCGGAGGTACGGATATTGACCCTTATTTGGTTTCGACCAATTTGCGAATAATTAAACTTGATAGGTGTTATACAGTATTAAGGATTTTAAAAAACACCATTGTTGGATTTTTGTCTGAAAGCTGACTGTTCATGATGTTCATACTAGGATCATTTTGTCTGTGAATTATTTCCTTTTGAAATGAAGTCATATTTGAGAAAACTGTATCTGAAACACCTAAAGAACGCAACAGCTGATTTTGGTTGTTACAAAAAAAAAATAAGGACAATGTTTTTACATGCTAAAAATTGTGCACGGTTTTTCACTATTTTCTCCCGACTCACACAACAGATTACGCCCAAATTTTCACAGGTTTGTTATTTCATGTATATGGTTGATCACACAAAACATGAACACTGTCTGCGACTATTTTGTCAGCTCTACCAATCCTGTGTATACCTCTAAGTACACTCAGGGCTTCCTGAAATCCTTCCGCTGGTTTGATGTACACAATACTACACAGTTTAATCGACCGTGTATCTTAGAGACTGACAGCCAAATCTTAGTGTTCGATGCAATGTTCTCCCAATGCACAAGCTAGCTTAATGGTCGGATACGCGCAAATTGCGTATCGATACGCTAAAAAACAAATATATATATCCATACATGTGTATTTTTTACTACAGATGATCGAATTCACAAAAATCATCAAGATAAAACCATTAAGAATGCCTTGCACATTAGGGCTTTTAAAACCAAAGATAAGCACCAGGTAAAAAATATTCAGAGGACCTCGTTTCAATTCAGCGTGCTTTAAGCCAAACTTCCAGTCTTTTTCCCACCGGCCGTCTATCGATGATTCCTCTGAAGTAAATCCCAAACAAAAGTGTGGTACCACTGTCTCAATAATTGCTTTTTTAATTTTTATTTGCAGCAAATGCTATCTCTCGATCAGGAAGTAGAACTAGCGTCGGTAGCAGCTTGAGTGCCAACTCCACCACCCCCGTAGCCCCTTTCATTCCCGATTTCACCATCAAGATTCCCCTCCGATGTACAATACCTACGGATCAGCCGGAACCAGTACATCGCAGCGCGCTCCGCCACCAAAATGGAACGCGAGTTGAAGACGGATTGTCCGCAAGAGTCCAAGGAGATCTTCAACAAAGAGTGGAAGAAGGTGACCAACAAGGAAGCTCTGGAGAACAAGAGCGGTGAGCTCGGCAGCAACGATGCAGTCAATATCAAGCAAACTCAAGTCGGAGTGGAAAACAGTAAAAACGAGAGCTCTTTGTAGACCATAGATTTAGCTCAACCAGTACCGATGGAAACTCTAATCGCCAACTTTGATTATCAACACATTGCACCACTCAATACAGGAGGTTTAATTCACCGGTTAGGTAAGGAACTCGTTTGTTGAAATATTAACCAGAAATCTTTACAAGGTTATCTGTCAGACAAGTTGTTTTAAACATGGATACATTTAAGCACAAACTGTGTGGAAGACAATGTATAGACCTTTTATGCTGCCACCATCTTGGTCATGTTCCCTGTATGCAATAACAGTAATGAATGCTAGTATTCATTGCACTGAAAAAGGAACCAGACTAATTTTCCTCCAACCTCAGTTTGGTTTCATTGGTTCAGATTGGAGAAAATTAAGATGGCCACACCATGGTAAAGGTCTACACTGGCTTGTGCAAGTATACATTCTTTACAGTCATTTAATGTCCAAGCCTACAGTCCGCAACTTTTCAGTTTTTACTCAACAAAAACACACAGAAATGTATCTTTGGGTATTGGTTACGGTTACCATCTTTACCATGAGTTTAGTTTAGATTACTAATCTACTTTTGCTGAGAAATCATGATATTTCCTAATATTAAAACTCCCAGGACATCCTTTGGATAAAACCGCAGTACTTTAAACTTTGACTGGAAATATTCAATGCTCACTAGTGTTTTGTCCTTCACTGATGTTTGATAAAGCTAGACAGAACTGAGAGTCTGGGTCTTCCCAGTACATAGCGAACTAAACGTCACTGAAGGGCAAAATGGAGGTGTTTGTTTGATTACAAATAGAGTGGAAAACATTCCTTGAAATCAAGAAAACATAGATTAGGAATGAAATGCTAGAAGATAGAATGATAGTAATTACTTGAAAATGTTCTTGTTATAAGAACGGTTATATCATGTTTATAAATGTAAACTTGTGTCAAAAAACAAAGACAGATTCCTAGCTCAAACTTTTGACCGATTGCAATGGCATATGCATTTCCGAATTACATGACCAGAAATGATTGGGGCGCAAAGGATTCTGGGTGACATCTGAGTCCAAAGTAACCATCCTGGCATGCTGATTTTGAAGCAGTGCGGTAAACAACAAGTAAAACCTGGCATAGTTGCATGTAAACTATAGCACGGCGTCCATCTTGGCAACTTCATCTCTGTTTTAGCTCTAGCTCTACTGTGGTATATTTTCAAGATGGTGCTCGTGCTTATGGGCTATTGTTCTCATGAGCAGGATCACCTAGTGTATGACCTTTGACCATGCAGATAAATCATGAATAATTCATTGAGGCCATTCTTTATAGTCATAAAACGTAGCCACTAACTATTGACATTATACCATTTCAAACCAGTGTTCACATATTTTACGTTCAACATAAAATTGCTGAAAAGAAATTGTATTAAAACAATTCCAGTGCATTTTCCTTTATTATACATGTACCTATTGTAGAAAAAAATGACAGCATTGAACAGTGGGAAAATCTCTAAAAGTTACTGGTATACTACCTAGCTGAGAAGCATGATACGTTATTTACAACCTACTTGTAGGCTTGTTATTAGTGTTTGTTTATTTATTTAAAAAAAAAGTGTAATCAAGTATTTAACTAAAATTGTAGGAATGATTTTCTTTAGAATCATGCTGAACTACATTTCTGTTTCTTTGAGTTCAAATATCAGTGATGTTTTATTCATCAGTCACCCAATACTAAAAAACCCTCCCCCCAAAAAAACAAAAAATTTAAAGGGTAGGGTTTTAGATTGTTAAATACTCAAAAAATTAATGACCATAAAAACTTACTTGGTGAGAAGCACTGCAGAGAAAGGATTCGCTTCAAAGTAGAGGTTTGAATATTTGTTTCACCCCAAAACATTTGAACGATTCAACGTTCTTGTGAAAATACTGTGACTGTTTTTTGCTGTCTTCTCATCAAGTAGGCACTCTATTCAGCTGAAGCTTATCACATGTGACTTTTATTGTATCTTTCTTTATAATTTTATAAATTTAAGCATTATGTTGGCAAAAAGTAATCTGTGACCCCAACTTTCAACAAACAAACAAAGCACAACATAAAATAGTTCTAGATTCACTTCTTAAATTTGTCAGCAGATTTTTCTTTTTGTTGGTTTAGTTGTGGTCATGGCAGGTATTTAAATCTTCTACAAACAAGTTATTTATGAAGGCTTAAAGCATTTATCATTAACCTGGGACACACACCTACTTAGGGGCCATTCAGAATAGTCAATGTTACAAAATTTTGATTTGTTTTCGAAATTGTTTTGACCCACCCACCCAAAATTTTGATTTTTAAATATCGAACGACTTAAAAATATATTCTATACACTAAAGAACAATGTAATACCTCAAATGATGCAGTATTTGCAATCAAAGGTCTCCAACATCAGTAGTTTTCAATGGAACAAACAACGATCTGGGCCAGCTGGTTTTTTTTTTTTTTTTTTCTTCTTCTTTTTTTTTTGTCTGTTATTTTGTTCTTCTATTATTTTAAATTTAATTCAAAACTGAATTTCGATTTTCAGTTATTTCTTTTGACCCATCCACCTACAATTTAGAAAACAAATCATTTTTTTTTAAACATTGACTATTCTGAATGGCAGGCCCCTAACCTTGGCATACTCTATTGAGGTGGCATGTAGTTTCCATAACATTGGGGACTAGACAGGTGTGAATTTTTTAATGGGGTGTGTTTTTCATTCTAGGATGACAGTAAATGATATACCTACTAATTACAAAGGGCACTTCTGAAAAATGTTTCTTCAGTGAATTTTCAATAAATTGGTGATTGACCGTTTTAAAGTGCTGGCTTTTTCAGTGTCAAATATTTGATGTGATAACAAATGGAAATGAAACCTTCTTTGACGAAAGGAGAAGTATTAAATTTCATTGATAGCTCTTTGTAATCAGGGATTTCTTAACATTAGGTGTAACAACATTCCTTGCTTATCGCGTGGAATTTGTTGCCGTCTCCCTGGACCCAATTTCATTAAGCTGTTAGCCGAAAATATCGCTTATGCGTTTTCCACTCGCAAGCAGTAATTATACATTACATGCTCCTTTGGCTGGTAGCCTGTTTTTGCTTATTAGACTTCACTCCATGTACAAAATGATCAGTCTGATAACCCTCAGGCTAAGGGACCTGCTTGAAAGTTGTTCAATTTATGTAAATTGAAGTAGATCTATACTAGCCCGGTGTTTACTAATAAGTGATATGGAATTCATATCAACCGTGTATCAACCATGCCTGCACATTTTCTTACATCTGTACCAGGCCTGGAGTTACATGGAGGCCGCAGAGGCCATGGCCTTTGTTGCCCTAGTCTTGGCCTTGGTGCCCCTTCCAATGGAAGTGCCCTTTGCAAAATGAAAATGGCCTTGCCCTCTCAAAGATGAAATTCCAGGCCTGCTGTACGCTGATGTTGCAAGTTTACTTTCCTTTTTTTCAGTTCATGTATATTAAATGGTTAATTATGTATATTGTATAAATTTCTCAACCGATAAGCTAAATATTAAAATGATATTGTCAATATGTTCATAGTAAATAGAAAGTAAGACAAAAATCGAGGGGGGGGGGTATATTTGTACATCCACCAAGGTATAGTCTATACTATAGGCCTAGTACTTGTAAATATAAAAAAGTACTAATTCAGACGAAAGATGGGGGTCTTGAGGGTACTCTCTTAATACCTTATAAATGTGGAACTTCATATATGAAGTTATAACCTCTATTGTTGTATGAACTGCAATGCACCTCATGACAGCCAGTTATACATGTACATGCATACAAGACTTTCACTTTTCTCACAGTTCTCTAACGTGTTAGATTTTTCCATCTGAAGAATAATATCAATTAAGATATATGTAACCAAGCCTTAAGGGTCATTGTCATCTAAACTACCCTGATTGGGGATATCTTCCCCCGATTGGAGCCATTTTCTCTCAATGAAGGTTATAGTTAATCCCCACCACAGGACCTAATACCATGGCTCTGCTTACTGGGGAATTCTGCGCTTAGTCACAATTCACTGCTCAAACCATTATCTGCTTACAGAGTCACCATTTTTGCTTACTGAGTAAGCGCCAAATTTCTGCTTAAGCTGTGTAAGCAAAGAATGCTTAGTAACATGAAGTACGACCCAGCACAAGCAATGCTAGCGTAAGAGCCTATTTTTCGCTTACAGTAAGCAGAGCTATGAAATGGGCCCAGGGCCAAATTTTATAAAGCTGTGAAGCAGAAAATGCTGCTGAGCAAACTTCTATGCAAGAAATGAGTGGGGTACCAGTCGCAGCAATCTAAACTGTATGGTATTTTGGCTGGTAACCTATTTTCTGCTAACACAAGTTTTTGTGCTTACTACAGGCTCTATGCCAAAATGGACGCAGGACCTTTTGAAGTAACACCCAAATGCAACTTGAACTTTTAATTATATATTAAAATGGAATCTATTTCCATCAGTGAACTTTGGGAGTAAAGAATGAATGATTTGAAATTGTTAATTGTAAATCAAGAACATTTTCCAATGTACATTTTTCTGTAGTGCACTATTCACAAGAAATACGTGTAAACCAAGGTATGTGTTGTGAAATATTAATTCAGGGGAAATTGGATAGTGACATATTATTGACATATAATTGATGTACAAATAAAACTAAAATCACAGTTTGAAGTAGATTGTCCGATTCTCTTTGGTTCATTTCTTTTTAGTTCTAAACAATGTCATTCATTCTCCTGAGCAGAGTATACTCTTCAAAAACTTCAAGACCATACCAAAAGCTCTTCAAAGCCAACACTCCTCCCAAAAGAGATGTACCCGCAAATTTACTAATAACCAATCATATAGACGATGTGACCTGTGACATCACATGTTTACAAAAGAGCCACAGAGCCTGGACTTCCTGCAGGCACGATTTGTACACAGCTCAATGGAAGAAGGCATAAAATCTTATATTAACTTTTGATATGATGAAAGGGGGCACATCTCAAAACTTGTCCAGCTTTTACTTTCATAACTCTTGGTTTTATGTGGAAATTATGACACAAAATGTCAACTTTCCCATAGGACCAGTGTAGTATCTTGCCTGCCAGAATACTCAAAGAATGTACAAGGTCACACTTATTATAAACAAAGTTCACATGGTCTATATAGGTATAAGGGGGAGGGGGGTGGGCAGGAGCTCCACTGCTCAGAACACTCCCCACTCCCTAAAAGAGAAAAATAAACCTGATAGAATTGAGAACACAAGTCCTTTTTCGGATGTCATGTTCAGCGATGACAAATCAGAACGTTTCCGTACAGTGACTCAGTCACAGCTTGGTTTTTATTTATGGTTTAGATTCGTAGAAGTGAGTACCAGCTACTCCTGGATGAAATAACATGAAATAATATTTTGCATATAATAAATCTCTCACGGAGGGGGGGGGGGAGGTCTAGATTAAATAGCAATATCATTATTCAGCGCTGTGGTTTGATCAGCAATATTCACTTTTAAAACAATAAACATAAATTTTCACGGTGTGATAAACCTACGTCACTAGTCTCGGACTGGTGATTATGTATCCAAACATCCAATGCATCAAATGAGCTGGTAGTTTAGTCTAGGCCATCTTGTTATGCACACTGCGCTGCACATCGCTTATCAAATCAGGGTTTACACATGTCAGACAGTATTGTATCCAAGGGTCCAGACCTCACAGTTGATACGATTAATGTAGTCCAGATAAATTGATTTCCACCGTCAAACCATGAGGCATAATCCGCGACACTAAAGTGGAGGAAATTACCTGAACATGTTTGGAGGGCAAAGTTCAATCAGAAAAATGGAATCCCAGGAATATAGAAATCACCGTTATCCTGGTGAGGGCCTCAACTGCCATGTCATGTTCCCTATAGCGAAGCATTTCACAACAAGAAGTGCCTTTATAAATGCGCCTATCCTGGCCGCCATTTTGAGAGTCCAAATGTAAGGAATTGAATCCCACAATAACGGAAATGGTAGATGCGCATTGTGAAGAGGTGCGTTCCGCATTGTGCAAGGGGTCAGTATGCAATATATTTATGAAACAAGCCATATTAACAAAAGGGGAAGTCTATTCTACCTTCCAGCTAGCTTGTGGTTCATTTCTTACATTGATCTCAATGGTAAGCAAAGCACATTGTACCATAGTTTTTGAGAATCAACAAAAAGAGACATAACTAGTTAATCATCGATGTTTAAGAGGTGCTGTCTGTACCTTGATTAAGTTTCCATCCTGGAATTGCAAGGTGTTTACAACGTGTTTATGAGGTTTTTACGACTGCCCTTAAGTTTGAAGTTGGGCAATTGGGACTTGAGTTATTTGGCTTGAGCCATTGGACCTTGGAGTTGGAGCCAGGGGCCATTGGCCCTGGGGCTATGAGCTGTGGGGCTGGCCAGCAGAGCTCAATTTTAAAAAGCTGATCACTGCACAAAATTTGATTTAGCACACAGATAAAGGTTCCTTACAAGAATTGAGTTACCAGCCATATACCGTACAGTTGGTAATGTTTGTGACTGGTTCCCTGCAAATTTTTGCTTCAGCAGAAAAAAATTCTCAATGCCATTTACAGATTAGAGCTTCATGAAACTGGACACTGATGAGAACAGTTTTGACAAGGACATGTACACGTATGCTATTATCTTAGACATTCTCTTTACAATCGGTGAACTCTTTCAGTGTCTTGAGTTTGTCTGTTTGGGCAGCAGTGCAATCAATGTTTTCCTCATGGTTTGTGTGACTCATTTATGAGTGTCTATAAAACTATAAGTCAATATCACAAGCAATCAAACAGCACTGGCAAACGCAAACCATAAAGCAAGAATCAAACCAAGATGTCTTAAAGAGAGCAGTTGAGCAACTTTAGTAAATGACTTAACAGCTATTGAGCCTGTCCCAATTTGAGCATTGTTAAAGGAACATTGCAGAATTGGTTTTTGCTAACAAAACAGTTGCTGGCAGTGTAAGCACTTTATGTAATCCACCATATACATAAACTGACAAACCTGTAGAAGTTTGAGATCGATCGGTCATCTGGGTCACGAGAAAATAGTGAAAAACAGATTACACATTTGCATGAAATCGTATAGATTCAACAAATGAATAAAACGCTCACTGAGCGATAAACTCCAATCGGAAAATTAGTTTATTCATTTCTCATCAAATATGGCATTTCAGACAGAAATATTTCAAGGGATGTTTTCTACTATCATCATCATTAGACCGTGTAAGTTTTTTGTAAATCTGTGATCAAAAAGTATATTTTACAAGTTTTTTTCTTACCAATTCTGTAATGTTCCTTTAAAGGCAGGATATACTTTTGGTAATTGTCAAAGACTAGTATCCTCACTTGGTGTATCCCAACAACATATGCATGCAATAACAAACCTGTGAAAATTTGGGCTCAATTGGTCATCAAAGTTGCAAGAAAATATTAAAAGGAAAAACACCCTTGTTGCATAGAATTGTGTGCTTTCAAATGCCCGAGAAAGGCTCCATCTCAGATTCAATATTTTAGCGAGAAATTACCTCTTTCTCAAAAATACTTTACTTCAGAGGGAGTCGTTTCTCACAATGTTTTATGCTATCGGCAGCTTCTCAGGTTACCAAGTAAGTTTTTTATGGTAGTGTATTCCTTGAGTAATTACCAAATGTATCCACTACCCTTAAACAACAGGAACTCACGATCCTAGTAAAAGGCACTACACTTTCATTATCATTGTTAAACTCCACCGAGAGCCAACAGTGCACACCCCCCTCAAAATGATCACAGAAGTAATCCATAAGGAGGGAGATATTACCAGGGTTTAAACTATTTCTGTGACGTCACTCTATTGATAAAAGTGTGGATTATTTTCATGAATCTACACTCAACTGTAGATTCGTTACAAACTAAAGTGAATTATTCAACTGGAAACATGATGTACATCAAAACACGGCTGGAAATCATGTCATCTTTCAATTTACAGGAACAGTTTCCAGTAAAAAAAATACCTACTTTCTATCGAGAACCAACTATATTGATACCATACATAATCAATGGCTTTGGGGGAAATAGTTTTAAGTCGGAGAATAGACCATTATAAAGTGTAGATACTTGACTACAATATACTCCCCTATGGCTCGTACACTCTAACCACACATCCACACTTTCTCGTCCATTCTCCTTAGCTGGAAATCACCCACAGGGCTTGACTTTTAGGAACATTTAGGAATTCCCCAAGAAAGTCATGCGCCTCCTCAACAACTCAAGTCAAAGGAGAAAGAAAAAAACAACTAAAATTTGTTTTTCCATTTGCTACTTATGCAGGGTAGAGAGGCATAAAGCTTTGCTAGAAACAACACTGTTGATGGATGTCAACATAATAAAAAAAAACTCTAACAAAGAATGGTTATTCAACATACAATGTACATAAACAGGGTCTAAGGAGGATCTGGTTTTAAGTACATGATAAAAATGACTGATGCAAGGTGTTATTTCAGTTAATGGTGTTTGGTTGAAGCTAGGACTGATGTAGAGCTGCATGCATTGAGGGGGGGGGGGGTGATTTAACCTTTGCAATGGTTTGATATGCCTTTGGTAGAGTCATGGAGGAATCCTCCCATGTTCAGGCCAGTCAAAAATGATGGTTAGTTTGTCATCAACCCATCACTGGAAATTGACGAGTGAAATTTTTATTTTTTCAGTATTTTTTCTCCTCGTCAAAATGCATTCCCATAGAAAACAAAAGAGATAAATTATGTTACATTTCTTTGCTCGGCATAAATAAATTATACAAAAATCTATAGATGACTAGGCGGAAAATAATGAATAATGAAAAATTTTCCTCGCTGAGCAAAAACTTGCAGGCGTTGATGAGAAACAAAAAAACAACTTTCATTGGCCTAACATGGAATTTATTGCGGATACATTTTCAGAGGATGATATTGGTCAAAGAACCCTTTTCTTGTTTATCTAACATCCAAATCACTGTCACCATACCGAGGCTGGAAGTATAAATATAATAATTATTGTGAATGCACAAAATTATTAAACATAAATAACTGTAAAAATTACATTCATGTACAAATGGATAATTATTCTAGACATATTTAACACAAACACACAAGAAAAACAATCAAAACAATAAATTTAAAATTTAATCCGCACTCATACACAAAAAATTAAATATCTGTGTTCATAATTTATGTGATCAACCGTATACATAAAATAACACACCTGCGAAAATTTGGGCTTAATCCGTTGTGGGAGTCAGGAGAAAATTGTGAAAACCATGCACAATTTTCAGAATGTAAACACATTTTAGGTTGTAACAACCATTTTTAAGGTTTTCCGATACAGTTGTCTGGAATATGATTTAGAGGGAAATAATTCAAAGTAAAAATGGTTCTAGTATGAACTTCATAATCAGTAAGCTTTCAGACAATGTTTTTTATCCTTACCAATCCCGTATAATACCTTTAACACAAACCATAATATTTGTTGGTAACCTAATATTCATTGAAGTATTATCAACCGACCATAAGAAACACACTCTTAAGCAGATGTGCCGCCCTGAGTTCCATGCAAACATAGCAGGCTACTTCACCCTAAGAGCCTAAAACCAATCAATAGTTTATTCCTAAAAGCAGTGGCGTACTCCAATCCCCCTCAAATAGAGTCACTAATGATGGCGACAGACCAGTTAGAAAAGGGATAATGTATTTATTGTCTCCTTGATCGTAGCAATTAAATTATACGAGCACTTGCTGATGGTCCATGTGCAAAACAGAGAAAATTATGGACATGTGTAAAAAAAAAAAAAAAAATTATAACAGTTGTGTGTCCTTCAATTATTAAGCTTGAATATATAATCATAAAAAACAACATTTGTAATTATATGCAAATTTATTCTCATGATGCTCTATTGTTGTGTTATACAAAAACGATTATCATGAATATTGAAACAAGGAAATATTTATTCCTTTTTTATCTTTTAAAGGGGCGCTGTCGTCGTGATCACAACGAGTCTGTGGCCAGACATTAAATTCTGAACTCTCACCCAGTAAGCGTGCACGATAATAATGACGGTATCCTTGAAAGCTTTTGTTTCCATGTCCAACCATAAGTAGACTATGATCCTGACAGTGCCCCTTAAAGCCAAAGTCGAATAATTAGCTCCTTAAAGGGGCTATTGTGGTCCATGGAGTAATAACCTTTGACCTGCCTGGCACAAACTATTGAAGCTGAAGATGACAAAGGTCATGTGCTTATTTCTTAGATTAGCATAATGCAATCATACCCTGAGGTCATAGGTCATATAGCGAGCTCAAGAGCGAGTCAAAGATTAAAATACCAATTTCAGTAAATCAATAGCATAGCACCTTTAAGTTTAAATATCTTTAAGAAATTGTGAGGTGAACAAAGAAAAAATGACAAGAGCGGGAACTGAACCTGAGACCTCTGGATTAACATGCCAGGGCTCTACCAACTGAGCTTTCTAGCCCTATATTGGCAGTCTCACTATATTGTCAATATCTCTGTTTGGGGGGTGCCAGTCAGAAGCCATTCAACCTGCAACTTCCAAATAGCCAGGGATCACACCCAAGTTTACGATACAACCTGGGAAGCGGCAGAAATCAAGTTATAAACCACAATAAAAACTGACTGGGTACATTTTAATTAATTTGGAGTAAGAAATATTTCTTTAAGAAATAAAAGAGATATCTTTAAAAATATGAGATATTAACACTGTACCACAAAATGAGAAGTCATTACAGTAACTTCTCTTTAAATGTTTGCCCGGTTTACTTTGTTTTGTTTTGTGAAACTAACCACAAGAGGGCAGCATACTCTATTTTGGAAAATGAAAAACAATAATTATGATTGCTGGAAAATGATAAAGAGGATAATGTTGGGGTGTGTTTGTCCCTCACCTTCATCAACGAGTTTGTCTCGAGAAAACACACAATTTTTCTGTCAATAAATATACAAAATACACTCGTTAAAGTTTTGGTACCCATATAATAAGATTAAAACATACAGCACAAAACCTGTTTGGTAGTTTTTCACAATGATGATTGATCACAGGATCACAGCTATAAGAAACAGACATAAATTGTATATTCTCTTGAAAAACAGCTAAAACAATTTTGCTTGGATGACAGATACTTGATTAAAACTTGACAATTTAACAATCTCGTTGTGATCCAACACACTACTTTTTTTCGGGAAGATTTTCAAAAGAAAGGGTCCTGCAAGCCGTCACTACAACAAGTAACTTCTTCAATAGATTTACATTGTTGTGAAAGATATAAATGGGTAAACTGAGTTATGTATACATGTAAAATATGTATAGAGCTCACGAGAAAGACTCTAAACGTCTGGCAACTGGGTTGATTCAAGATGCCTACGTCAGCAAAGTTTTGGGCCCCGGATTTTAAGAAATGGATAAAATTTAAATAAGGTAAAAGGTTGATAAAAAACATCCAATAAATAATGTTTCAAAACATACCTTATTGAAAAAGTAGTAAAGAAGCAATTTATTTTTTATTAATTCATAATTTTGGTTGGTAGAACGCAACTCTTCCACACATACTACCAGACGCAAGGAGGCAGTGCGTGGGTGAAAACCGTGACGTCAAAACAGTACTCTTGTGTTTCACCAGGTACTTGACCTGCTTGAGTTCACGGACACTGTGCGGTTGGATGTCGCATAATTCACTGCTTTTGGAGTCGAAGCCGAGTAATCGTATTCCGTATCCGAAGCAAGAACAGATAAGACGCCCATCAGGGCTGACGCTAAGCTCCTTGATGTACCCTCTGCCGTCTGTTGGTTCTTTGGTGTAGTACATCAGCCGCTTAGGAGCTTGGGGTGGATTGGTTGAACTTAAGGAATGTCTCTGGTCTGGTATGGGATCTTGCAGGTCATGTACACATGTCCACTAAGAAAAAAAATTTAAAAAACAAACAAACAAACAGTGTAAAGCGTTAATAAACTTTCAGTCATTCCCAAAAAGGGTTTTGATTATTTTTTTTCCCTACAGTCTCACTGCTGTTATTTATTTATAATTGATTTGTTAAAATGAGATAGGCGAGTAACGATTACGTGATAAAGTGTAAACAATTTGCTTATTTTTTTTCTATTTTTTTTCCAACTTCGTCCCAAACAAGGCTAAGTAAAAGCCACTTTTGGTATTAAGGGCCTACAAGAAGAAAACCTTAAAGATGAAAATAACTCAGGGGAGCTGTAGGTTGGAATTGATATTCATCTTAACACAGTCTAGATTGTAGGATGGAGGGAAACATGCACCAGGCAAGGAGTTCCAAAGAGATGCAGTACGTGGAATAAAGCTGTTGGGAACGTTAACAAAACAAAGCAATTCTTTCTCACCTCTGCATCGTCCTCTCTTGTCGTGTATCTTGATATCATACACCAGCCGTGTGGATGAAGAACCAACGATGAAATACAAGACGCCTTACTGTCCTCGGGACAATCTAAAACCAACTCTGCACGATTTCTAGTCCTCGTAAACGGCGCCTCTCTACTCCAGTGACCTTGCTCTGACCTCACTCCATCTTCCTCTTCCTGCATGGCGACTCGATGATACTCCACAAAGTCTACATTGGCAAGGTCAGAGTTGAGAGTTGAAAGGTTAAGGTTGTGAATGACAATGTAGAAGCCCCTGGCGGTTGACATGACTAGCTTGGTGCAGTCTGGGGTTAGGCGTGTTCTCATCAGAGACTCGATGTAAAAAAATCTTTTCATGTGGCGCTCCGTTTTCCTCATAACTGTAAAAAAATCAGAATGATAAAGACTCTGCGTTTCATGTTTAAATCCAGTAAGATGAAAAACTAACTATAATTCACCTACTTTAAAAAGCTGTGTTTGACTGCCTGTATGTTGTTTTCTTGTATCAATGACTAAATAAATAACCGTAATAATAACAAACATGGAAAACTTATTACCGAGTCCAAGCAGTCTTAGAGCAACTGTACTCCTCCCGGTTTTTGGGTTTAAGTTAAAACCTTACTTGACGTATCTTTACTTCACTTACTTTAAAAAAACATGTTACTTATAATATAATCAAGACCTCTGATAGTTACTGCAAGAACAGAAAAAGATATCGATGGTCGTGTTCTGAGAAACAAGCAATAGAGAATCTCTTTTTTTACCTGTTGATGTCCCAACTAACCACAACGCCGTCGAAAGCCGAGGAAATAAGACGCCGTGTCCTGTGGCAATATTCAATACTCTTCACCCAGTTTGTGTGTCCCTCCAAACAGCGCACCTTCTGTTTCAGATTACGGATATCCCATAATGCAATGGTGGAGTCATCGGATCCAGATGCAAATGTTCTGCTGTCTAAAAATCTTAAGAAGTACACCAAAAAACTCAAGAAGTTAAAAAAAGGACAATTTAAATCTTGGGTTTGTATTCCCTCAAGTTTAAGTAAGTCCATGTGGTAACAGTAGTAATAACATTAATATGTTTTATTTTAAAGTCAATTAGGCCTTTCAAAGCACCTTAAGCATTTCTGAAACCATCTCAATTCCTTAGGAGTATGCAGCACCGGCAGCCAAATGGGCGCACAGGTTACTGGGTGTGATAAAGTGCTACATGAGAACCAAGTAGTATTATTATTATTAGACGACTCGGCCACAACACAACACGCAGGAATCATATCTTACCTAATACAGTTCACACAGTCTCCATGTGCATTCCGTACAGCTGTTATATTCTTTGTTGTGAGTGGATCGAACAGCAACATACTATTCTCCTCACATGCTGCTACCAGAATATCACTACATACAGTTGGGAGAATTTAGAAAAAACAAAAGCTGTGATTACAAACTTGTGACAGTTGTGCATTTCATGTGGACAATTTCAAAATTATATCGACTCATAAAAAGTTACACTCTATTAATTTGATTAAATCATAAGCAAACATTGAATATTCCATCTGTAATTCAAAAGACATTTACACTTTTTTACAATGCACAATACACATACAAATTGAAAATGTTAATAATAATTAATAAATTATGTAGTCAATAAATTCTGCATAAACGATTATACTTATACACTAGCAGTAATTTGGAAGAATGACAGGAAATCATAAAGTCTGACATTTTCAATTTTACAGACATTATTAAGCAGTCTCTGACTGAAAAATAAACCGTTAAATGTAGGGATAATGTTAGGGTTGAAAATGTTAAATGCAAAAATGTGTTCATAATAAATTGTGCATGTAAACAATGATACTTCTACTAACTTGTTTCACTGTCAGTGTTTGGTAAGAAACAAAATAAATAGTAATGTTTTTATTCTGGAAACAATAGTATCGAGCACTGAAATAACATAGTTTCCTTAAACATGAAATCTCATTGCATTCTCTCTGTAAAATGAAACTTATAATCTTGCAATGCGAAATATTAATTTCCAAATGGATCCAATGTAGTAAATTGATACACCAAATTGATTAAACAGAAAAGACAATGAATCTAACTTGGGGGGGGGGGGTGGTCTTGGGCTTGGGGGGGGGGGTTACGATCATTGCATTATTGTCTCTGAAGGTTAATGATCATCAATGCAACTGTCTTGTTAAGGTGTCGACTTGAAATACCAGAGACAAATCACTACTCTGGGACTCTTTTTTTGAGGGCAAGGTTTGATAACAAATATTTAATAGTTTGTATCGTACCCACTAGGTGAAAACTCCAAGTTGAAGATTGCTTCATGTCCATGCACCTTAGAGAAGTCCGAGAAGCCAGATGGAGCAACCCGGCCGAACAAACAGCATTGCACCTCGTTAAGTAACCTCTGCTGACATGATCCTCGATTTGCACGGTAGTGCGTACCAATGGCTGATCCCGCATGTACTGATGATGGATTAGCGACTTGACGATTCCATGCCCATCTGGAGATTGATGTATGCTTGGTGGTACTGCTGTTCGTCTTATTGTTTTCGCTAGCGTCGTTGCCCTTTGAGTTCTTATTCACTGCCATTATTATCGACAATCAATGTTTTCCGCAAAACTGACTAAAATGCCAAACGAGCAGGAAAAAGGCTTTGTTTCTTGGTGGTCAACTTCAAAATTTGTATAATGTGCATCAACTTTTTTTCAATGGGATGAATATTTCAATATATTCACGTGGTCTTGAGTCACTCCACAAAACTTGTCAAAACAAAATCTTGAGAGTCAAAAGCCTAAAAAGGCGTATCGACTGACAATAACATTAAAGGTCTGCCAGTCATTGCTACAAAATGTTTTTCAAATCCTAAAAAATAACATAAGAATAACACGCCGGTGCCAGTCTACATACAGTGTCCGGTGTACTGCACAATGCGACCTGACACTGTGAATATAAAAAGCAAAAAAGAAACAAGCAGGCCACGTCTAAGTTATGATCATGATGATTGATGATGTCTGAAAACTCCAGTAGTTCAAACCTAAATGCTCCAAACATGAAGGCAACAGGAAAAACTTTCAAGACATTATCATAGAGAAGAATTTAAGTTGAGCCAAAATGCCCAAATCCAGTCAGATTAAGGAACACAAAGAAATATACATAATCACACCAACCAGTCTGTGTTACTTCATGGAGGCGGCCATCTTGAATGTAATTGTTGTGTCACTGATAGAGGGCGCACTCAATGGGCACCGTTAATTTGATTAAGGTTTCACCTCCTCCTCCTCCTATACTATAACACAGTACAGTCGCTTTAGATTAGATTGACATGATCTTTACACTGGCCATTGCAATTGACCACCGTAATATTCAACCGCATCCTTGTTTTGGCTCCATGGTCCAACCTCAAATCCAACATGTGGATAATTGAGAATAAAAGTAAATAAAGGGGGGAAACCTTGCTGCCACTCTCGTAAATAGACTACTATTATACAGGATAATTATTGACTGAATGTTGATGAGTTTAAATTTAAACACTAAGTAAATCGTTCAAAATTGTCAAAGTAAAAACTGTTCAATTTCAAGTAAAAATCTGTCTCAAATATTGTCAAAGTAAATGTCTCAATTTATCAAAGTAAAAATCTGTCTCAAATATTGTCAAAGTAAAAAATCTGTCTCAAATATTGTCAAAGTAAAAAATCGTCTCAAATATTAAAAGTAAAAATAAATAAATAAAGCATTTGCAGATCCCACCTAGCTTTTGCCTTTCACTTTCGTATTACATATCTGTGTACAGCACAGAGGAAGAGTCCTATATAGGGCTAAGATCCCACCATAATTCCTTCCTTCATGAACCCACAAATACAATTCAGCAGTACTTATTTTGATTGCCACAATCAAAATAAGCAATCAAAGTAAGCCTTGAATGAATCTTTTGCAAACATACCCTAACAAAACAAACATGCTTTCGCTGTTTGATGACATTGGATGACTATTCAACTAATTTGATGAAATTTATGGTAATAAGGCCTATTCAATGGAAGACAAGAGTGCAATTGAATTTACAAAAACAATGATGTAACTAACCCTAACCATGATTTTAACTAATTCTAAAAGGAGGCTTTTGAACCCTGAGTGACAGCAGACACACCAGGTAACTCAATTGTATACAGTAATTCTGGGTATGCACACACTTCAGACCTGCAATCACAAGGTTGTGAGTTCGAATCCCACCGAGCTAACTGCCGATTTCGCTTTGACTAAAATAAGTAGGTTTGTCGTCTAGTTTCTGAATCACAACTTATTGACTTGTGCAATTCATAATCATAGATGTTAACCCGACGCTTGTATGAGAGAGATTGGCTGTTGCCAGGTTGGCATGTATACCCCTTCAGAGCTTTGTCGAGTCCTTGTTTGGAAGATGATCTAAACAAACTTCCCCACGAGAACAATGAATTTACATAACACTGTCTGCTGCCACCTAGCTTCCCAAACAGTCTCCAGCTCCCATAGGTCAATTCCTTACATCTTAGAGGCTTTCAAGATTGTGTACCGCAAATATATTGCGTCGTTTTTTTTTAACCATGGTTTCTTTGAAAGCAACGGATCATCACCAACTCTCCCCAGTTTCCTTAATCAACAATGGTAGCAGAACAAAAGATGTTTTTTTAAAACTCTGTAGATCAGCGGCTTTGTTGAGAATCATTGATCACTGAAGCCGGGAAAGCCTCTTTGAGATTCAATAGGGATTGATCCCTACAGGGGGCCGACAAGTAACAACCTGTTTGACAGTTGATCATAATAAGTGATTGATGGGCAGGTAGATGAATCTTGTAGCTTTAGATCAAGGACATCTACACATCATCCCTTTTCATGATTAGAAGAGGCTTGGCTGATCAGCTCTCAAACAAGAACCCTTACGCTTTGTGCTCTGCATGCACAGACCTAGGAAATGTCAAGTCAACGCTTGCTGCCGGCAAGAATTTACATAATAGAAGCAAAGTTTTATTTTTTTTGGTGTAATATTCAATTGATGTCAATGCAGATTATTGTACATTTTCCCGGACGACTGAGGCAACTACGACTTGACAACTTTGGTCCCAAAGATCATACACTTCTTATTGAGTCTGTAATTACTGAACAAATATAAAAACTTACAAACTAGTCGACAAATAAAGAGACCCGCAGACAAGAAAATATTCAAGTTGTTATTCTTGTATTAATGTATACTTTCTTTGGCATGACATTATACACGAAAAAATATGTGTTATATTTACAAAGTATATACATACTAGAATCATAATTCCACCAAAAGCCACTTACTAATAATTGTCAACATTTATGCTATTACTTATTCCATCCAGTTTCTGGAAGCTCAAATTTTGTGTCCAAAACATAACTCAATCTGGTACGTCAGGGTGCAGAAGAAAATGAAAGTTTCTACCCATACCACAAACTTTTCCATTCTGAGATCTGGTTCAGAAAGGTCAGGAGAACTAGTTCTTATTAATCTGAGGTCGTTTTTGACCCCTTTAGGCTTACCCTTAAACAAATTTACAAAAAACAAAACCTGAGCTTTCACAAACAGGGTGGATTTCTTTTATGGCTATGCCACCATACCAATCTCAACTGGGTCTTCTTAACATGCTTGACTCTGGACTCCAGACCGTATAATAACATTAAGATAGCCATTATACAAACATTATTTTAAAAACCAATCGATGCTCCAATGTGGAGTTTCTTCTGGTATGAGAACATGCATAACTCTGCTCTGCTTACACCCTCACCTCATTTTTAAATTGCTAAGACGTTGTTCTTTTTTTTGTAAAAAAACAAACACCGACAAAATCATCGATTGTGCAGCATTAATAATTAGGGTCAAGTGACTAGGAGTTCAAACGACAAGGCTTAAAGAGAACTAGCCATACATGTCCTCAACAAATGCTAATAGTTTTAACGAGCTTGTAACTGTCAAAAAACAACTGTTTTCTAGATACCATAAACATATTTTGTACACTTTTAAAGACAGAGAGTTAAAGAAAATCAAATTGTAACCTTATCATGTGTGTGGCCAACCAGTTGGCGCATCTCACACAAACTCTTAATATTTATATATAAAAATAGCACCACTGACCAAAACAAAAACACTGATGCATGTCAACGAACATAAACCATGCATATTTTATAGTTTCCTCCATCAAACGGAGACATCCCCCACTCAAATTCCTGTCCAATGGAATATCAACTTCAATCAAACCTCATGAAACAAATCAATGAACAGACTTCACTCCATCTTTTTTTCCAAATTGTACCAAGTAAGTTACTTGAAAAATGTATGTTTGCCACATTCGTCATCTTTCTTTGGCCCAAATTTCAGCAAGTTTTCTTCCGGACATTGTAACTCGAGTCTTCACGGAAAGTATCCCCCCCCCCCCCTCTTTAGTTTGTTTTGCTAGAATTGATTTTGACTATAATATAAAAAAAAAGGTTATAGGGAACCGGAGAGTATGCAAATTGTTAACCATGAAACGACAACTAAAATCTCCCTGCACCTTTTTGGGGCAACTCATCCACCTTGTTCAGGTTTCAAATCAATTGCCCAAACTTGCAAAATTTACCTCCAACCTCCAATAATATTCGTATGTGTTTTGACACAGCACTAATGAGTAACTTAAACTAAATATATTTGTAAATACACAAGTATTCTAAATAAACCTTAAGATAATAAATTATAGCAAAATGACACAAAGGAGATTGCTGGGGGCATTTATAATGCAGATTTCAAAAAGACAAACAAGGAAAAAAAACTGATCAAAAAAGGATTATAAAATGTCATTTTCGGACACCGGTGAGAGATAAGGGAAATTTACAAATTGCCTCCGGACTTCTTGAGTTATTTTGCAATACCCTAGAAACCTTTCGGAATTTTTTTAAATTGAAAGACTAATGCGCAATCATTAATTGTTTTCAAAAATATTTAAGTAAAGAGTTTAAGTGTACATTTCTACATGTATATTGTTCATGCATTACCATACGATTTTTCATTGTTACATTTCTCAATCACAATAAATCGAACGATTACAATGTAAAACTCAAATAAGACATGGGTACAGCCTTAATATTTAAATCCCTCTTCTAACGAAAAACTCAAAACTACAATTCCGATAATAGAATGAAAAAATTGAGAAATTATCTTTCTTCTATAACTAAACATGCAGACAAAAATACAATTAACAATTAATTAACTGGCAATAATTGTACTATTGCCCGTAGGTGGGTCAATTTGGTGCATATACCACAGTCAGTGTCTCTTTAAATTACATTTATAAACATGTAGGTGTAGGCACTAGATCTTTTTAAGGAAGAAAAATTTATAAAGTACAAAAAAATGTCCACTGTATGCTCGAACTGTACATTGCACTGTTCCTTGGATACAGTCTTCTAAGCTAAACGTAACAATATCATAAACCCCCATAAAATATCATCACCCCCATAAGATTTCACTCAATTCGCACCAGATTAAATAAACATCATTGATGGAATAAAAATGGTTCTTTTTGGTGTCTAAATTTAACGTACTTTTTCTGGGTTAACGCTTATAGGTTTAAAGAATATACTAAAAATCCAAACCATCATTTTCTGTAGTATCAGTATTTTGGTATAAGGAAGCTTTCAGACTACATACTTGAAGCGTTTGTATTCTTTAAGAAACAAAGGCAGCACATAGAATCAATACTTTAAAACCACTGGCCATGGCAATCCCAACAAGTGAATGCCTCGATGCATTCTGACCACACAAAACCCAATTGCACCACACAGCAATTGCCATGGTGCCCTGTGCGTTGCTACAGCAAAGTTCCCATACAAATTTACATTTTCCACATAGAAGTGCCCCTTACCAAAGAGACCTTACCAAAGAGAAATTGCCATGCCCCTAGAAGAGCAAAGTTCAAGGCCTGCAATTTCATGACATTGCTTCGCTGCAACATTCTACGCTTGTCACAGCTATCATTCCATACTTCCACGGCATGTTAGCAAGCAATCTTTGGCGACAGGAAGGAAGCAAAGCCTAATTCCTACGCTAAGCCATGCAATACTCCTCAGTTATTACACCATTGTTACACTTCTCTTTAGCCTTTCAACTGGCTTAAAATATTCCCCTGCTCCAAAATCCCAGTGGATTTTCCCCACTGGAAACTTTGGCAAGCACAGAGAAAACAGTACTGAGTTATAAAATCTAGAAGAAAAAAAAGAAAACAAAACTTGTACAATTAAAGTAACAAGTTACTTCTTTTTTCCATTTTAAATCCATGAATTCATGCGAGGTCATTTCGGATATGTACAAAAATCTTTTAAGCTTTGTGTATCTTTTAATCATTTACAAAAATTAAGTTTGATACTCTGAGCATCAGAGTTGTACTTATGAATTAATTTGCGTATATAAATATGCAAATCACTTTCACTGTCAAATATAAGGGATTCCTGTCCAGCTTAACCTGTGCTACATAGAAGCATGGTTTTCAATCAATTTCAAACAAGAAAATGTAGATTTTAAAGGAACATTACAGAATTGGTAAGAAAAAAAACTCCTAAAATTTACTTTTTGATCACAGATTTACATAAAACTTACACGGTCTAATGATGATGGTAGTAGAAAACATCCCTTGAAATATTTCTGTCTGAAATGTCATATTTAATTAGAAATGAATAAACAAATTTTCCGATTGGAGTTTATCGCTCAGTGAGCGTTTTATTCATTTGTTGAATCTATATTATTTCATGCAAATGTGTAATCGGTTTTTCACTATTTTCTTGTGACCCAGATGGCCGATCGATCTCAAACTTCTACAGGTTTGTCAGTTTATGTAAATGGTGGATTACATAAAGTGCTTACACTGCAAGCAACTGTTTTGGTAGCAAAAACCAATTCTGTAATGTTCCTTTAACCTGTGCTACATAGAAGCATGGTTTACAATCAATTTCAAACAAGAAAATGTAGATTTTAAGTTGAACAAATAACCGATTGTTATGCTAGAATTCAACTGATTCTTGTTATGCTAGTAATTCAACCAGCATTCAACATCGCAACATTAAATACAACAAAAGAAACTTCTCTCCAAGTACATTTGGGAAGTTTTTGTTCCTTCAACCATTTATCTTTATAAGAAATTAAAGACCCAGAGTAAAAACAAAAAACGAGACAAATCTTTGAAAAAGAAACGAGAAACGAAATAGTCTAAAGATAAATAACTACAGCTGCGTCAGCTTTGCATTGCTAGTTTGCTAGAAACTAAAGAAATAAACAACATCGTTCAGATGTTTAAAGAAATACTAAAACAGAGTTTGACATGTTGACACTTGTTCTCAGCTCAAAGTAGAACTTTTCCCAGGGTGTACTTTTCAAAAATTATGTTATTTTCAAATTTCATCCACAATTACCCCAAAGACTGACAAGAAAGTTAAGAGAGGAAGGCCATTAATCCAGGTCTCTTGCAAGAGTTTTTTCCTCCACACATAATTCTCTTTGAACACGAGTCGAAGTGACTCATACCATCATGCACATCTGCAGGCAAGTTAACTGCTTTTACTAGTGCAGACTGATACATGGCCATGCACTCAGTGCGTGATGTTTCCACACTTAGCCCCAAGTCATGTTGGGGTCAATGAGCTTAGTTTGACCTAGAGGGTAATGACAGAAATGCCACTATGGTTTCTACAGAGTTCAGGAAGTTGCAAAGAAACAAGATTTCTCTTAAGCCTCAAAATCACCAAACCAAATGAATTCAATTTCCAGTAAAAAAAAAACCTACATACAAACCGAGAATAAATGCCTGAAAAACTGTGTATCAAAAAATTACTGATTAAAAGCGGCGTAAAAAGTCTAAGTAATACTATGCACATTTAGAGACTTATTTTAAAGTTTTCCTTACCCAAAATGTTGTACAAATTGATAGTTCTCTAACCGGCTTTGCCTGTCAAACTGAGATTTTGCAACACCTTTGAGGTTATTTAACTGCAGACAAAAACCACCCCACTGAAGAGAAAGATCCTGGGAATGGGGGAAGGGGCAATGAGGCACCAGAATGGCAATATGATGCGTCCACTTAGCGGAAAACAAACATTTACGGACAGTAAGGCTACCCTCAAGTTAGCCTTGTCACATAATTCAGAGAGCCCTTATCGTTGATTTGCAAATCCACAATCGTCGATGTCACCCCATGCTCTGTCGCTGAGGTATTCCCTGAATTTGGTGTGAGGATCGTGGGCGTGGCCGAACCACGCCGACTACCGCCACTCTGTTCATTATATTGCCTCGAGGGACTAGCGGTTGGCGACAGGTGCCTCGACGGACTGCCAGCCGGGGAAAAGGACTTTGGGGATCTAGATACTGCTGGTGTCATCGCTGGCGTCGAACACGGTGTAACTGTAGGTGTTGGTCTAGGTGTGGCAACAGGTGTGGCTAAGGGAGTCGGCCTCGGCGTGGCAGAAGGTGTGGCTGCAGGCGTAGGTCTCGGCGTAGAGATAGGAGTTGACAGCCGAGGCGTCGGGCAGGGTGACCTGACCGGAGTGGCACACGGGGTTACCGCAGGGGTAATAGATGGGTTCAATGTCTGTGTAAGTGCCGCAGCCACGGCCTGCATTTCTCGCTCACGAGATGATTCCATGATCAATCTGTAGCTTGGTGGAGCCTCACTGGAATCAGGGGTTTCTAATCTACTGTCCCCATCGACTCTGAAAAATAAAAAAAAACACTCTAATTTTAAAATACTGACAGGTGTTTACAAAACAAGTACCCAGCTATTTACAGCCATAAAAATGCTCAAAGGTCAAGCTGCTGCAGCTCGGCCCTGAAATATTGAATCAACATTGATATGCGGCATCATTGACCATCGTTTGTATCATTGAGGTCTTATCAGCTAGTTGTGTGATTAGGGACAGGGACTTTGGAACACATATTTCCAATATTGATAAATTGCTGGTAACTTGGCAGGTTTTTCAAGACAATTTGATTGAAACAAATATTTTTATTGGTGCCTGACTCGTTCATGTAAGGGCACCTCAATAGGGAAATGTCAACAACTATTTTATTTATTTTTTTTTTTTTTTTTTTTGGGGGGGGCCATTTCCTGGGTCACCAAGAGACCGGCCAGGGGCATGGAGGAAATTGCCTCACTAAGAAGTATAGATGCAGGCCTTATAAACAAGCCATGTTGTTGATCGTGGGAGATAATGCTTGCAACACATGGTGGCAATTTGCGAGGAAACAATGCATGGAAAAAAAAACGGCAATCATTTTACTGATAAGTAACAAACAAAAAGTTTGAAACCGAAAACAATGATTCAATATGCTTCTTACTTTGCAGTTCAATGCAACATACCAAAATGCGCAATGGCGTCTCTTCAATAAAATTTATACAGTGCGCTATTTTTTTCTTTTTTAAAGTTTCTTTACTTCTGTAAATGTTACAGAGCTATCCTGAAAAATGAGGTAACGGTGAAATAAAGAGAAAGCCAGGTGATATAAAAGTAGCATCTATGCTCAAAATGGAATATCGCAGTCTTTGGTTCCAGATAATCGGGACTGGCTAACATACCCTGTATTTTCTATTGCAGCTTCCGTTAGTCTCTGCGTCAGTGGAGGAAGGCCACTGCTGCTGCAGGAGTGACAACCCGTACTGCTCCCAAACCCAGACGTAGCTGCTTGGATGTAGTAGTATGTATATGGTGGGGGAGGCGTGTCATAGCCGACAGTCTCCCCAATTTCAGAGTACGATGGTAGCTTACAAGGTGGCACTGCAAATTCAAGACAAAGGAATGAACTGTTATCATCAAAACTGTAACTTAACAAACGAACACAACAACAAATATTATCTAATAGTGACAGCTTTCTTTTAGAATTGGTAGGAATCAAGTTTTTGTTTAAGGCATCATGATAAGACGTTACATCAACGTTAAAAAAACCAAATTGATTTATACATGGTCAACACAACAAAATAAAACCCCAGCTCAACTAACGTCTTTGCTGACCATTTTAGGCAATTGTTCAAGCTGAAAATGTTGTTTCTCAGTTTTGACAAAACAACTGAAAAGATACCACTTGCAGGGCATAGAATTCATCTTCCCAGGACACCAACAAGAAAAAACTCCCCAAAACCACACACTACCCATTTTCAATGTAATTCAATCAAAACTGGTTAAGATGCATTGTGGAATCCCGAGAAACACCCTTTGAAAATAATCCAATTGACAAATTTGCCTTGCGTCACGTTACAAGATACCCCGCCAATCTATGCGCGGACACACACTCACCTGGTGTGATATTGTCAAAATTGAATCCCCTGAGAAAATCTTGGATGGAGCATGTGCGGTGGTTGGCGTGCCCCCTCATGGGATGGAAACGCTTCCGTTGCCAAACGCAGAATCCAATGATAAACACGATCAGAAACCATACCAGCCAAAACCCTGGAAAGCAAACAATAAAACATTAAGCAACTCCGTATTAAGAACTCAATGCCACGAACACGGCTATCAGTGCTTTGATGGGGAACGACTCTCAGTCCAATCTCTGAACAGAATCGGTATTCAATTTCAGATTTAAACTCAATTTCAAAATGTTGTATTTTAAGAAGATTGTGTAGTTTCAGACTCTGTAAACAGTACATGTGTCTGAATAAACACTAGTCCAAAGAGAGTTGTTTACGTGCAACGAATCATTTCTGTAACCTTGGAGGAAGGAAAATTCCTTCCCATCATTGAAAGATATCAAGCTCCACTGGTAAGAACTCTCAATGACAAGTTTGATGCTCATATTTCAGAGAGATTATATTTGGGGTGGAGTTCATGTGGGTGCAAAAAAAAAACCAGCACACAACCTAAGCCTTATCTGTGGCCTTGGGGAGGTGTGTAATCGACTCCTTTGGAAGATCAGAGGCCATCAGATTCCCAAATGATACCACAATGGGAGAAAGCAAGTAACACACCAGGGATCAAGAGGTGACATTACAGAGCCTGGACTACTGGGAAAGACATTCATCTGTACAAATAATAATATGAGTCAATCCATTCACCCCGTTGTAGAAACAAAAAACCCACATAGCTGAGAGCCTGTGGTAATGGTGGGGTGTCTCTGCAGGTGCAATTATTCATGGAAAATCCTCAACAATGGTGCATCTCATTTAATACATATTGTAGGTTATTAACAAAATGAAACAGCTGATCTCTCAGTTGATCAGATTTATTCTCAGAAAAATTTCCCCTGAGTTGAGGACAATTGTGAATGCTAGATTAGGTTAACGAATGCAGGTCTCGGAAACCAAAGAACAATGGATTGATCTCCATTACACTTTTACCACAAATCTACAGGTACATGTACCTCTCACTTTATTCACTACAAGAATGGAAAAGAATACAGAGTTACAAGGAACTGCAATTGTGCAGCTTCAACTTAATTCTGCAAAGCAATATATTGCTACTCTATTTGATTCGTTGCCACTTATGGTGTGAATAACTGCTGGGATTTTGTACTGCAAGGTGCATTCAATTCTTGGTTGATATTTTTTGGTACTATCATTCAACATGTACTTTTATACTCTACGTATGCATGTAATCATTTCACCACAAATTTATAAAGAACGAGTTCAGTGTGCCATCTCATTTGGTCTGACCACAGGCTAACATTAAATGAGTGCCTGGGAATTTGTTAGTCCAGGGTGTGATACAGGAAACTCAACAAAAGATCACAGGCTGTGTGACCCTTGGACTTCTATTGTGCAATGTGCAAAGTTCCTGCATATTATCATAAATGTCCCATCTGTAGCAAATTGAACGGCACACGTGCTGACACGAATGTAGAGTTTTTCTGCTTTAATACTAACAGCCCTGTTAAAAAACTAAAGAACACGTACATGAACATGTTTTGGAAGAACCTTTCCAGTGCAAATTTATCAAATGGGATGTAATGATTTCAACACGAATCTCATCAATTAAACTGTTGTAATACCGTGCAAGAAATTCGGTATTCTTCTATTTTTTGGCAAGTTTCTGACCTCACAAGGATTTTGTCACAAGGGTTTTGCAGCATCTTAGATCTATGACCTTTGTTTTATTCTCCCCCAACTCTCAGCCTACTGGCAACCTTGACCACACCCCTTACACAAACTTAGATGGCAAGAAACCTCAGCCCTCAAGACTTTATCACAGGAAACAAGGACAAAGTCACTTGATGATGAAGTCAGGCATCTCATTGGTGGGGGAAGGGGGAGGGGGGGGGTGTCAAGGATATTTCCATTACAAGGAACTGTTCCTCATGATCCAGAGGGAAGTCTGACTTAATTTGATGCTCATGTGTAACTGCAGAGAGGGGGAAAACTTAGTTTTGATTCTTGTGAATGATACATGACATCAACCTTGTAATGTTAATCTCCTTGAAAGTATCCTTCGGTTAAGACTAAGCTTAGTTAAGACCACGTACATTGTAGTTGACAGGGCTCAAATTTGGATGGAAAAATCCACAAGACTGCAAGGTTTGTAGCTCAAAATGTTTACTGGACCACAAGTTTTTTTTCTTCAGAAGACCAGAATCAAAATGACAGAGTAACTCGTACACTTTTATTATTTGAACAGTCACTAAGAATTTTTTTTTCTCATTCGCCAATTTCAAGCCCTGCTTGATGGTCAATACATTCCCAAAACTTGTGATCTTTATGATTGGACTATAGAAGGAACAGAAAAGTAACAGGAAATTTTTTACTAGTGATGACAAGACGATCAATTGAAAGCTGCTTATTTCCATAAGAACATATCATTTGCATAGAATGGGTTTTTCCTTGACAATTTCTTTCTCAACTCATAATCATTCCTATTTGCTTTCAGAGTTTTAAATCCTTTGTGGAACTGTCCTTTCAACATTTCCATTCATAGTAGCCTAGATATATCATGCATTCACTACAGCGTCCCTGAACACTAACAGTAGAATAAGAAGTATTCCACAGTCAACTTGTTCATACTTGTCCGGGCGTATATGTAGGTCGAACAGCGTGAACTGCATTTGAATTAAATATGAATTGCATCATCTGCTCTCGGATTCTGTCCAAGCAACAGAGCAACTGAAAGACTACACATACTCAACAGAACGTTGTCGTTAGCACATGCTGTGTGAAAGTTCAACCCGTAGATTCCATCGGTAAATGTTTGTCAATGTCAACGAAGCCTTTCATCAAGGCGTTCACGGCTTAGATGAAGCTGTGCAGCCCGCAAAGCGTCTGGAGGGGGAGACCACATGCGCCATGCGCACAAGCAAGCGGCAAAGCCATAAGGCCTTCCTCCACCATCATTTTGCAGGGTTTTGTTCAAATGCAAATTATCCATAATTTTTATGCAAATAAGTACAGTGCTGAAAGGTTGACCAATCACAATGGGTGATAGGTTAACGTATGCTGACCCCATCGCTTATGATTGGTTTGGAATTTCGCTACCCTGGGAAAGGAGGGTGGCAAATATCAATAAAGAAAGAAAAGCAGGGAAAATCTCGGACACTCAAGTGTGTGGTCTCTGGTCAGAGTCGCTTCGCAGCTTGCAAAGCCATGAGGCCTTGACAAAAATGCTTATGTCAACAAGGTTCCTTTAAGATCAATTTTCAGCATAAATAAGGTGAGACCTGCAGCTTGTGCAGATGTGTAAATTTACATGTACATGTATAATACAAGTAGGTTATTTTTCAGGTACAAAAAAAAACACCACTCCCTCAATTTCTTTTACAGGATTTGAAGCGCCTGCTTTCCTGGAACAGTGCAGTTTGAAATTTGGAATGTTCTGAAATGTCGACTCTCCTTTTTTTATAACTTTTACAGAAACGTAGCTCAAATATTTCTCTTCATATAGAACTTTGAGTTCTTCCGAAAAGCATCGATGTGCCTTGCAACCTCAATGTCACAGAGCTTTTATGGAACTAAAGTACGCACAGGTTTTCCCATCTGAGTTGATCGATAATCCTTGCATACTACCACAGCCCTTTGTTCAATCAGAGATCCTATGTGCGCTTTTATCTAGATCAAGGCACAGTACACTTGGACATTGACCTTAAAGCTAAGAAACATCTGGGCCGAGACCTCTCTCACACTGTCAGTCTTCAGCACGGCATCGCAACCTCTGCCAAGTTTAATCCTCGATTTTCATTTTGGGATCTTGATGTGTCAGGATGAGGCCTTGAGATTCCCGGAATTCAAAAAAGGCTTTGTTTTGGGGGTCGTTGGTGTTGACAGATTAAGTTATTTTGAAAGGATTGGTTGGAAGTACACCCTGCACAATTGTCCTGGGTAATGAAATGAGTCATGAAGATCGTTTAACTATTTGTCACCTCTCTTCAATGTGAAGCCAACAGTTTACAGACAAGAAATGTTTTTAAAAACTTGTGCTTGCTTTGTTTCCTTGCTGTATTTGATAGGGTGAGGGGCGGGGGGTCTGTCGTGAAATCTAAACCAGAAGGGGTCCAGGGTGTGTTTTAGGTGTCTTATTTTTTCATCTGGGCTTCCTGTCTTATCTGGTGTTTAAAGATAAAATTAGTGAACAATTTGCACTCCCCGTTTTTTAGTTTTCAAAAAATTTGACAATGTTCCTGTTTTCCCTCACTAAAACTTTCTTTCAAACTTGAAACATTACAATATTTCTTTTTCATTGCAATGCTCAATTGAAATGTAATGGTACGTTCTTTAACAACCTTCAAATTTCACCCATGATTTAGCAAATTTATCCCTTTGCACTTAGTAAAAACATTTACTGTAACATTGTAGCCATTGAATTAATCAGCCATGAAAGGTGTTATTCAGTCGGTTAATTCAACCATGAATGAAAACACCAGGCATGTCAATTGACAAACAGAGCTGTCTGGATTGGAACAATAGAGGGAGACAAAGACACAAGGTCACACCAAGAGGCAATGACCACAGGCACAGCAGCAATCGCCTAGCTATGACAAGTTCAAAGTTTAAGACTTCTATCAACAAAACATCTATCTTGTTTTACTCCGATTCAAATCCTCGTTACCATTGCGAGGCAGTACGGGCAACATAGTCCGCCCGCCATTTGGTAAAATGGAAACCAGTATTCAATACTGCTTGTGAACCAGGGAACACACAACATGATTAGTATACTTACACCAGAGTTCATAGTAATATGTGCAGCATTCTCCACTCCCACAGCAATGTCCTGTGTCACACCAATAGCCTCCTACCTGACAAAACTCCCTAGCCTGTAAACAAAACAAACCAACAGGGAAAACATCAATCATCACTTATTTTCACATAATTCATGTCTTGGCTATCTTATGTCTTACTCCCAGAATACCAGAGATTGTAATCAAATCTGCTCATTAAGAAACCAGTCTACATTTTTAATATTTTTTTATTGTGGGCTACCTTGCTTTAAAATGTCATTGAGTTTTAGGAAAACTTTGTTTCTGCATCCAATTCTTAATATCTTATGTCAAGGATAAGACTTTTCATATAAGTTATTAAACTGTGGGTTGTCTTCAGACATGATATTTGGTCCTTGGAAAAAAAGTAGGACAATGTCAATGAGCACAAGGGCTTACCTACTCTTTCTTTTATAGGGTTTACTAGACTTTTCCGGCTATTTATTTACAGTTTTTCTGGTTTTGCCCAGGGGAAAAAAATAATCTGAGATCAGACTTAAGTAGGTATAATATCATGCCTGGTTGTCTAGCTGGATCATGCAGCATGACACACTTGTCACTGCGAGATCACCAGCCTAGCTTTATATTCCCCATGAACTTGGCATATACAGTGTCAGTGATAACTAGATGATTACAAAGTGGAAAGATGGGTGAAAGGTCTAGTTAAACTAATGACGAGCCAATAGGTCCAGAACGTGCCTCCAATCACACTGGCTTTAAACTACACTGCAAGATTGCTTTCACATCTGCCAAAACGATGACGGTAATGCTCAGAAGAAAAATGAAAGTGTCCCCCCCCCACCAGGACTACCTTCTTTCATTGATTGACACCTGTAATAACTTTACACCATGAGGAGAGAATTGTTATGAAGGTTACTTTTCTCATCACCTTGCGATCCTGCTTTGGTTTATTGTAGTATACAGGTACCAAGAAGTGTTTTCATGATTAATCATAAACACTTCTAAACCAGATCTATACCAATAATGGATAGTTTGTGAAAAAAATTCACAGGCATACTATTCAGGTGAGATTCGAACCCAAGTAAACAGTGCTTAACACATCGGTGTGAGGGCAAAAACCAAATAACATTTCTAACATTTTGTTAAACCCGCTGCTAAAATATAGGATTCGAACTGCCTCTAACCATAGATAACCACTGGGCTAGCTCGGTAGTCTAGTGGTAAGACATCTGCTCTATAGCACGGCAAAGGTCGTGGGTTCGAATCAAACCCGAGTGATTTTTACACAGGACCCGGGGAAAGTACCAAGTATACAGTGCTTAACCACATCAGAGTAAGGGTAAAACCATTAATGTTCTTTTTCCCATGCAAATTATATTCAACTGGAAGGTTTGTACTGTAACTTGGAAAGTTTCCATCAAACATTTTTGCCTTTTTAGGGGGTGTGTGTTTTACAACAATGAACAGTACACTAACAGTAAAGCTGTCATAAAAAAAAACACCCCGCAATGATTTGGCTGGAAGATTCTTCTACATTGGTGAAAAAAAACAATTTGTGGGCTCACTGAACAAAATAATAATCTTGCTTTACAGTTTGCACTGCCTAGGGGGATAAATGTCTCCCGAACAAATAAACACAAGTGTTTGTGGGTTTGTGGTTAACCATGACACACTTAGAAATGTCAACCACAACTCTTATCCTCAAGTGGTAAATAAAAGAAAACCACCTAATTATTACTGACAAGTGACAACTGACCATCTTTGCTATCCAATCTAATTGTTCATTTAAAAAGAAAACAACTATTTGACATTTATTGTACTGCGATCACAGAAACAGTAAGTGAACCCTCAACCTCTGGAAGAAGTCATTCAAACATTTTGTTAAAAAACTAATGTTTTTTAGCCTATATATTTGATTGTTATTTAGACCATTTGAAGATTCATTTCAACCAAACACATGATTAATTTTTGATTTTAAGACTTGAATCTCAAAAAAAAACACAAAAAACAAGTCTGCAAACTACTCCATTTATACACTCAACTAACACCATGTTCCTTTTCAAAACCACAGCTAGGGCTACAACATAGACTCTATCACCTGTTAGCAGCCCTGTACAAAAAAGCGACACGTTTTCAAACTAACTGCCAAAGGTTTGAAAAGCACATACATGTACAATGAATCATACCATAGAGCAAGGAATCATAGTTGTATGGATACAATTTTTATTCATATCCAGGGGCCACTTGCACAGAGCCTATTATGTAATCTGTTAGTGTTATTTATTTGTTTACTGGACTTCAAACCCTGGACAAATCTGCAGGCTCCCAGTTAAGGACACAGTAGCATTTAGCTATGCAGTGGAAGAGTATAACATATGAAAAAACCTGTTCATTTAAACATTGTTCTTCGAAACAAAATCAAAATTATGTGCAAATGCCAAGAAACATCATGGCCAAGACATGAGACTTGAATCAGAATGATAACCTAACCAAATGTTGTTGTTTTAAGAGCATGGTTGTTTTGATCATGGAGACTTTTTGATCAAGGTGGCCTTGGGTTTCCAGCCAGTGGTATTATATAATAAACCCAAGAGCTGATGGGTCTGGTTAGATTTTATTCTTACAACTCCAGGTCTCATTATTTATGCTACCCTGGAGATGCTTCAGAATTTGTGATGCAGTGATGCAATAACCCATCCATGGACTTTACGCATACAATATTATCATGAAGTGAGTTTATCATTGAAAAACATAATATTATGGGAGACCTTTGCTAAAGCAATACAGCAAAAAAGGCGGCTTCAGTCAAGTCAGTAAGGTTTATTTTAATAGTTTTATTAAGATAAATTCCACTTTCTAGAAATATTTTTCAAATCTTGAAATTGAAAGACGGTTAACGGAAGATTCCGTCTCTTTGTTCCATCGAACCCTTGCTCTATGTCAAAAATATGATCACCCAAATTTTGAAGAGTTGAGAGTTGATTTCCCTTTTAAAGAAATTCAAAGATTACACTGTGTTAAAAATACAATGTAAATTAGAACTCAATTTATTTTGGGAAGAATGAAGAAGAACACACCCACCTTTTCATTGATCTGTTTGAGTATGATTTGCATCAAAGTGCGAATGCAATACTTTATGTTTTTTAATCATTGGTGTACTCGTACAGAGATTTGTACGAGACAAAGACTGTTGAATCTAATAATGGGCTGTAAATCAAATCATTTCTCCTTATATTTCAATTGATTTCCAAACCATCCCTGCTGGTGTAGTATAAATACCTCAAGACCTTCAGAAAAATCATTCAGTTTATCCTACCGCCATGGTTTATCTACCCCTATTGAGACAAAACAGGCCATCAACAAAAAATATGGGTTACAGCATATTTGCAGGACTTAACACTTGCCCCTCTGATTTCAGCAGCTTAGCCGAATTGGACTTTCCTATTATCACAACAAGCCTTTATAGCAGCAAGAACTACCGATTTATACTGGTAGTTGTGACCATTCTGACGCCTACCCCCCTCCTTTTCCCCATTGCTGTTTATTGGACTGAGTCTTGATTCACTCCTTCCATGCCCTAATGCCCAGTTCCATTCAAACCAGGGACTCCTGGCCCCCAGTTACAAAAGTCCTACTGGACCATTCTAGATAGTGACACCTAGGTAAGTAAACATCAAACATGCATGAAATACACTGCATACTGTACGCACAGGCCAATGCTGGAGGCAGGCCCAGTTCTGATTGGGTAGTCAAACTCATTAGCATATCGCCCCATCAACTGGCAGCTCTGATGCTATTTATAGCTAGCGTGAGGTCAGAGGTTGGGAAACACTACTTGTGGTTTCACCAATCAGCTGGGCTCTTACTAATAGACAGCTGTAGTCCTTAGTAACCAACCATTAGAGTGAGCGGGCCGAGGGAACACTGCAGGAACTGGGACATCGTGCTTGTACTGTGCAGTGTTTTGGGTTTAATAAATACATCTTATAGAATTTGTTCATAATCAATTGGTTTATGAGTACAGAAAGTGTTTGACATCAACAAGAATAGCCAAAGGCATGTCAGGCCAGGTTTTTTATTTTCAAAAGGATGAAATATCAGACTGTTTCCTTCCTATGTCCTGAACAACAATGCAAAAGGGATGGATTTGGTTTTCCTGCTAGTCTAAAAATTTAGAATTGACCTGCAATCAGAAAAAAAACTGAGAATTTCAATTCAGGTGAATTCAGCCTACAATATGGTTGATGGTTAATGATCAGAGAATAACCTTCCACAATTTTATAACTCATTGAACAGTACTTTCAACAGAATACTATTTTAACATGAATCAATGAAATTGATCAGTTTTCCTGCCATCAATAATTTTTCTGTTGATAACAAGAACTTTACAGGGAGGAGTCAATTATCGTACGGTACCATGAAGCTTTCAACACAGAATTAGCATTCAAAATGTTATCTTGCTCTACAGTTGGTGCATACTTTTAAATTCAATGTTGAGCTTGGTATTCTTTTGTTGAGTAACCATACTGCATTTTCAAATACTTGTTGGTTTTATAAATTTAGAATTTGTGAATCTTGCTCACTGCAACATTTTTTCCTCCATGCTTGCATAATCTTATTATATCTTCCTAACGCATCTGCTTTTTAAAAGCTATATCTTTAACTTCTGTCTTACATGGCCTTCAACTTCTACCATTTCCAATCCCTTGAAAATAAAGCACACCATAAATCAAGCTGTACACCATTTATAAAGTTTCAGCTGAACTACAATTACAAAGTCAAGATTTACAACTTGGTCTTAAACACCATGCAAAGGTCCACTGCCTACAAATTCTTGTCAATCTGTTTACACATTTTATTGCCCCAAAGGCCAGTGAAATACAATGAACAGCATTAGAAACAAACACATGTAGGTTAGTGACCTGACCCCCATCTCCTCAAAGCCTAACCTCTCAGATCCTAAACCCTCCCTGCAGGATAGAGCTAACCTCAGCAGCTCCCTTCCAGCTACAAGGCTCTGTTACTAGATGCTTGTGCAGCCTACCGTTCAGTTGAGCCATCGTGGCACTGCACAAACAGTGACCTGGACAAGCACGCTCTGGCTAGCTTACCACACACAAACTGCCCTAGTGCACTGAGTGTCAGATGTGTATGAACAGAGCTTTGCTTGTGATTGTATGCTAATCACCCAGGTCAGGGCCCAAACTCATTCATATTATAACAACAAAATTCAAACTGATGTTTGTAACCAGATCAGTTTAAAATTCTGTGTTGTTGTTGGGGGAGGTGTAAACCAGCATGTCACAGGCAACATGTGAGGGTTGATAAAATTGCTTTCACAAAATTTGATTTTGGTTTAGCCAAAGAGCAAGGATGGTTGTTCTGGACAGTAATTAATATTAATTATTAAGTGTGCAAACTTATTCAAACGGTTGAAAGAAATTGCTTCAACTCTCCATTGCTGTAGAAATTCTTTTAAATATAACCCAATATACATAACATTATTTAGTTTCAATGATTAGACCCACATCTAACTTGAAATAAATGTACCGAACAACTAATATCACCGGGTCCAAACTGATAAAACCATTATCAAATATTTTAAATGAACTATCCAAATGTTATCAACTTGTTATCTACTCAAATTATTTATAGTTTCAACATCTAAGCCCTCTGAAAATGTCATCAACACAAAGATCCTTGATCCACAAAAAAGTTTTGACAAATTAAATCAAATTTAAAAATGTCTAAAGAGTGTGCTATTAATTTTAAAAGTTTTGTTTCTTAAATTCACAAATTCTTAAACTAAAAAAGGTTTTCGAAGACTAGAAATCTTGCCAGAAAACAAAATAAAAAATGCTTCATAACTTGAAGAATTAAGTTGGACATAAAAGTACAGTTCATTTTTCCAGATGAATTTTTCAGATTTTCTTATCACGCTTAGTCTTAGAACAACTCGCATTTAAGGTAAAGCACATTGCATGTTTAAATTTGCACAAGGTTTATCCCCTTAACAAGGTTGCTGCAAGCAATCCAAACTGTCAGTCTTTGGCCTTGCTCATTTTGGTGACCCCCTAAACCAATATAAAACCCACTTGGTGATGAGCAAACACATTTTTGTTTCAATCAAAAAGGCTTACCAGGGGCCAGAGTTTCCATTAAGAAGATAAAGAATCAACTTTTCATCCTTCTCCAAGGTTGAATTTGAGAAAGGATCCACGTTTACAGGGAACCTTGCAAGTACATGAGATTCCTTCAGCCAAGGACACTTGCCCACAATCAATATATCAAACATTATCCTCAGACAGACAACATTACTACTACATGTAGTAGGCCTACTATTAAAACTACTCACTACAACTATCTAGACAAAGCGATATTTTTACCTCCTAGAACAGATTGAACATATTACACATTATTAACAAGCTAAAAGTTGTATAATCTTTGACAAATCAAAAATTCACAAAAAAGAATGATATTTTATGCCATCTCACTAATCATCACAATTTTTAGAAAAATATAAATTTTAACTTGTTACTTTGTAGAAACACTGTACGTAACTCGATTTTGCTTTGAAGCATCTCAAGGGAAAACACCGTTATTTATTTGTGATTCTGAACTGGAATCTAAGCTTGGAATTATGTTCATAAAAAATGAAAAGGGTCCATGATTGCACAATGAGCTGTAAAGCATCACTAGAGTGTGAGATGCTTTGTCCCAAAAAATTCCAGTTGTTTGTCCAGGATGTTCACAGGACAACAACCAAAAATATTGCAGAATTCAATGATTAGGGGCCTACATGAACAGTATCACCATTTATTTTTTTCTACAGGAACAAAGAAGTATTCATTCAAGAAAACATTTGAATGGTGAATCGTTTGAACTCTCCAGACACCATTTCTTTTAAACTAATTTTACATGTTAAGCAAGGCCAATAGACCCTTTCAACTAAGTTTCCATTTTTGCAATTCAAGTTACGCGGTTTTTTTTATCAATGCTTAGTCAAATGACTAAATCTTTTTAAGTCCAAGTATGTATGACCATTGACCAGTACACAGAATGAAGAAATGGTCATCCCTCCCTCAAAGTTTTTGATACTGAGTGACTGATACTGAGTGACTGATACATTTATCATTATGAAAGTGTTGAATTTCTTCTGTTCCAGTTTTGTGAAACACTACATTTTCAAATAATTTAAACTTAAGTGTAACAAACTACAGCCCATCACCCCACCACACATGAAAGTTCCACAACCAGTAAAACAATAAACATTTCATCATTGTTAGTCATTCCCTTGTTTGTTGCATTGTTCCATGGAGTGGGGTAGACCTATACCTTTGTTAATTATCATCAGCAGTGGATGGAAACAAAAGTAACCTAACGAAAACGTTAGTAATACTATAGTATTTTCAAGTGACTTCAGCAGTCGGACATACAGCTACTATTATCGAACTAGGTCTTTTTCATTTTATGCCTAATGCTTATCAAGAAAATAAATGTTTTGCAAAACATTACTTTGAGTTGGACATGGTACAAATTCAAAGAAGATAGATCTGTTTGTATTCCGTTTCATAATTCGACGACAATACGGGAAACATGTCAGCCGATCAGCTGATGCAGTGCAATAGTTGGGCATTTTTATTACTCGACGAAGCTCCTTTGTGAAATTTTTTCGATCAACCGATATGAAATATTTAGCAAATTGTAATTGCAAGACAAATTAAACGTTTCATAACATTTAATCTATGAAAGGTAGACCGTATAATACTCCACAAAAATTTCAGTAAAACCACGAAAACAAACTGTCACAGCTGTAGTCAGAGTACATGAACACGAACAATGAATTTAAATGACCAACACAGAAGAAGACCCCCAGCGAGGATAAGTATTGCAACACTTCGGACAAAATTTCCTCAGTTCGTCTTTTAGAAATGCAGCTCGAAAAGGCCACAAAATATACGAAAAACATTTATTCTTACCTCAGATAGGCTGGGCATGTTGAATAAAGCAAGGCAGAATGTGATTCCAAGAGCGTCCATCTTAAACACATCGCAAAACACAATCCAAACCGAAGCAAAGCTCTCGCCAGCTCTAGACGATGACAAGCGGCAGCTAGCTAGAAGCAACCAGCAGTCAGGATATTTCGAAATTCAAACGCCCTCCCCTCCGATCGCATGCAAAGAAGAGAGGCAATCCCCGTATTATAATGATGACCTGATTCTGTTACGTTTAGACCGTACCATTTACCAATGTGAAGGTTGCGCTATACTTACAACCTAATTTACACAATAAAAGTAATTTCATGCAATTGCGTCTACCTAAATTGCAATTCAGAACTCAAAAAGTGCATGATAAATACACAATTTGTAATAAATTTGACTAAATTGAATTATGTATTACTATTATTTATTGTTATTAAATATCATTAACCCTACAATCAAGTCCAACGCTCCAAACCTTCCGATATCTGACGTCATGTGTTTGTCGCAAACTCGAAACCACCTCATGAATATGTTAATATTTGACGCTTTGTGGCCCCGTATCGTGGTTTAAAAACGAAACAGCTGTATGCTGTATTGTTCGGTTCGTGGTGGTGTGTGCACGTTGTTGCATCATCACAGGATTGTGCATGTGTACATGTACACGTATGCTACGGGCTGATTGCTCACCACAAATTGCTCGGGCAAAGAGTTTGTAAACAACTTTTTGACCGTTATGCTGGTTGCAATGACAGCTTGCAGCATGTTTGTGCATGTTTGCATCATGTCTTAATCTGGTCAATGAGCGAAAAACGGGAATCACCTTTTGATTTGATAATTGCACAATGTGTTTTCAGGTCTCATTTTTTATGTAATTCCTTTTTGCATAACATAAACCTGGTCGAAGAAGAAGTTATTAGAAATATATTGATCCGAGGGTTGGATTGTATCTAAATTTAGATCACAAAATGTTACCTCCATGGTTATGACTACGTAACATTTGTTTACAAAAAGAGTGACCTTAATTGCCATTCCACGGCCTTTCTGACAGGCAAGATACTCCGGGAAATGTTTACATTTTGTGTCATAAATTCCATATTAATCCAAGAGTTATAAAAGGAACAGATGAACAAGTTTTGAGATGTACCCCTTTCTCATAACAAAGTTTGGAATAATATCATACGGTGCAATCTCCATAACATAAAAGATTTTGAATGTTTTCTTCCAACGAGCTGTGTCTGCCTGCATGACGTCCTTGCAGGCTCATTTGTAAACAATGTGATGTCACAGATTGTCTTTCGGGTATCGAGATTTCCAGTATACCTCATGGTTAGGGATGACCTAGACTAGGTCCTTCCTCGAAGTTCCTCCTCCATGTGTTGACGATCAAAGCCAATTAAACAGAGCATGGAGATAAACCAAGATAAAAACCTTGTCAAATATTAAAACCTCGGAGGATTGTGATAAAACAAAGGTCAGTTTTACTGACTAACTACATTCCAAGAGTTCAATGGGCCACTCGTCGAGGTAATAACACTGCTTGCATGCTATTAGTTTTATGGTCAAAACGGCAGTTATTTTCCTCAAAACCATACAACTATATTGAGGACAGGCTGATTAATTTGCAGTATTGCAGTGATACAAATTATGGCAGATACATTTTCCCTCATAAAAATACAATTAAGTGCCGACAAGTGTGGCTTTTTACAACAGACCGAAGGCTGCCCACGGTGTCCGGGGGCCCTGGACGCCAAAACGACCAAAGAGCACTCCTTTGTTCACATCCAGCTATCACCCGAGTTTTTTGCTAACCAAGGTTGGAAAAATATGGGAGACCATGAATGCAAAGCAAAAACAGATACAGCCACAGTTTGTTCGCAAAATATAACACAATACTGACTTTTGAATTTGTCTGGAACAAAGCAACCAATCATAGATGTATTTTTTGTTTTTAAATGAAAAGTTGCGGAAGTGTTGAATTTTGTCATATTATCTGTTACACTCTTCAGTCTCCTGACGATGACTAGAGCAAGCTAGTCGAAACGTTGAGACCAAAAGAACTCACTCCGCGGCAGTGCAGTTAATTACGAGAAGTCCCCCCGATCCATAAGCTAAAGTAGTAGTCCAGGCCGATTTCCTACCTCCCGCCCAGGTAGTAGTTAATAAGCAGGACAGTTCTTTTCAGAACTGAGAAGTCTCCCGAATTCCGAAAAAACCTACTCCGCGGTAGTAGAATAAATAGCAAGACAAGTTCTCTAAAGAACAAATCTACACAGCAAGTAGATATATTTTTTTTACACATGGTGTTACCGCAAACCGAATATATACTGATACCTCACCATTGCAATGCCTCAAAACCCATATACTTATCTGTTAACACTATTGAAGGTTTTGATAACATTGGGCCGTCCATGCCAACCAGCACGGTTTGTTTATCAACAATGGAAAGGTCAGATGGCTGGGCTACAGGTTTTGTTGTTATTTATCTGTTACCCTCATATACAACAAAAAAAATACAAAAACGTATTTCAACAAAAATATTTGGCCTAGTTGCCAAGCTTTGCAAAAATTATAGGCAATTATTGTGAACAAAAAAACACAACAATGCTAACTGCTGTTTCCATATCCATGCAAATGTGAAACTGTCTGGTTCATGTGCCGTAGTTTTCCACTTGCTCGAATGACGAGGATAGTTCATCCATGATGCTTAAGAATCATATGATGCTATGGTCTTCCTTTTTGAGACATTGATGAAGATGGAAAAGTAACACAATCAGTTATAGTATTTTGGTCAGATCCTCTGATCGACACACACTCAGCCAACTGTGGAATACGAGTCCAAAAGAATCGACTGCTTTCGAATTATATAATACACATTTAAAATATATATTTATAGACCTACTTGCCATTCTTTGCAAAAAAATCTTAACCAATTATCGTGAACAAAAAAATGCAATAATGCTAACTGCTGTTTCCATATTCATATAAAATATTTATAGACCTACTTGCCATTCTTTGCAAAAAAATCTTAACCAATTATCGTGAACAAAAAAATGCAATAATGCTAACTGCTGTTTCCATATTCATGTAAATGTGAAACTTTTGGTTCATGACCGTAGTTTTCCACTCGCTTATATCACGAGGATAGTTCATCCATGTGATGCGATGGTCTTCTTTTTTGAGACGTTTTGAAGATGGAAAAGTTAAACAATCAACTATAGAGCTACAGTACTTCACAAAGCACACAATAATATCAGCCCTATGAAATATATTTAAAGTATATACACGAATTTTTATTCCCCATTTACCACTGCTGACCAAGTGACCACTGGCCAAAATCCGCGTGCGCTCGAGGCGTTGAAGTATATGATGGGTTAGTGCTGGGTAGCAAAAGAAAAAGCATTTTGTACATTTTCGTCAATGACCACTGGCAAAAATCTTTCTTCTGGCCAATACAGCACTGAAACCAGTTAAGCATTTTGTAAATATTCATAAAATGACCACTGCTGACCATTGGCAAAATTTTTGAACATACCTCGATAGATGAAATACGTTTAAAATGTAAAAAAAAAATGTGTACACGCCAAATGTAGCTTGAGTCAATCATTGTACCAAGTTAGCCTGCAAACGGCTAAATAATGTGGGAGAAGAAGCATTTTGTAAATGTTCATGAAGACCACTGCTGACCAATAGTTGACCACTGGCCAAAGTTTATGACCATCCTTAGATAGGGCAGGTGTCTATAGGTTTAATTTGACCAAGGTTGTTTTCAAATCGGCCAAATAAATAAGGAGTTATAGTCTTTTTTATTTTGATCACGCGACCGTTTGACCACACAAAGAAAGACAGAATTCTAGCACTACGACAAAGTATTTGGTTTGGTCAGATCCTCTGATCGACAGCATTTATAGCACACACTCAGCCAACCGTGGATTACGGGCCCTGAGCCAATACACAATTTTTGTATGTGGAAATAGTAACGGCTTTATTTTCTGTCTTACACCTGTTAGTTTTGTCCTGTATTTTAATGTCTGTCTGGGTTTTTTTGTCTGTCCGTTCATAGGCTGGGGAACAAAAGCTATGCTTCTCCCCGGACCTAGATGTTGCACTTTGTTTAAAGTTTCACCTGTTAATCTCTTTTATATTTTTCAAGTAATTTTGACCATTTTACTCTGTATTATACACTATCTGCAACATTGAATAAATGTATCTATCTATCTACAATGTAAAACAATTTATTAGGCTTACTTGCCATGCTTTGCAGAAATTATAGCCAGTTATCGTAAACAAAAAATGCATTAATGCTAACTGCTGTTTCCATAATCATATAAATGTGAAACCTTCCTGGTTCATGTACCGTAGTTTTCCACTCGCTCAAATCACGAGGATAGTTCATCCATGATGCTTAAGAATCACGTGATGCCATGGTCTTCTTTTTTGAGACATTGATGAATGAGATGGAAAAGTAAAACAAATCAATTATAGTATTTGGTTTAAGTCACATCCTCTGATCGAGAGCATTTCGCGCACACTCGGCCAACCGTGGAACACGAGTCCAAAAGAATCGACTAATATCGGATTCTTCGTGATGAAAAAAAGAAAAATATTTCGTATAAAATGGCACTAACATTGGTGACTGACATCTTACTGTGTCGACAAGTAAAATAGCATAACCAGGAGTGGGAACCTTTCCCCCACCCTACCCTTGCAGTAGCTTTTGTTTACGGTGAGTTATTGTATAGAGGGCGCTGTTTAGCAGTCACAGACGGCTGAATAATGTGTACATGCAGCGCAAAAGGGGATGTTGTCACATAAAAGGGATTGGTAACAATAAAAAAAATATATTGTTAAATTTTAGTCTTAAAGCTACTGATTATAAAGTTTATATACTTGAATCGTTTTTTCCTGTAAAATATTTCCCTTTAAATTTAAGTTATATTCAAGTAAACCTAAACTGTTATAAAAAAAAAAACTGCAACAGCTGATTTGGGTTGTTACAACCAATATTGGACAATGTGTTTACGTGCAGAAATATTGAACAAGGTTTTTCACTATTTTAAGTATAGCTATACTTAAAATAGTGAAAAACCTTGTTCAATATTTCTGTGTATAGCGACTAAAAACCCAACCCGGTTAGCAATTTTTTTCCCGTACCACACTAGAGCCAATGCGTACACGCATAAGGTATTGTCGCTTTCCCGGATCCCTTCACTGTTGACCCCCTGTCTCAAGTGTGGTAAGAACAAAAAATTGCACCCGGTTATGGCGGGATTGAACCGGGGTCGCAGAGGTGCTGAAAGCTACGGCAGGATGCAAGGACCATGGAGGTAGAAAGGACCAAGTCTGACGGGGGATGTTCGTATAAAATGTAACCCAGAACATCGGCTTTTCCATGTGAGGCAACAAAATAATAATATTATTGGGGAACCCTACTCCGACCTAGAATTATGAGGTTCGATCCGCTATCGTGAGCTTGGGGAATTGGGGGGGGGGGGGGGGTACAATGACGGCACGCAGCGGCACCGCATACCATCGCTGGTGTTCAGCTACATGTATTTCTTTGCGTTATTCAAAGGAAAGTATACTAAACCAGTGGTGACGTCATGATATAGCGCGCTGTTATTTTTGCGTAGAGCAAAGAAAGACAATTTAACACAATGTCTAGGCGTGGTAGTAGACCTCCAAATACTTCGCTTTATGTGCGAAATGTTCCAGACCATGCTAGGTAGGTATATTTATGTTAACTTATAGTTCAGTTTTATCCCCTTTTTGGAAGTAATTATATAACCAATTTAGAAGTTGAGAGAGTACAAAATTTCCAATGTCGGAAATACACGGATTTCATAGGATTGGATGGTGTGTAATTGTTGTGGCAACCCGGATAGCTTATCCAGCATTCAGCAATCTGGGGATAGGAAAGACAACGTGACTGGGTTTAAAAGTTAAAATATCAAACAAAAACTGCTTAATGTTCAGATGATCTACCAGGACGTTATAAACAACTGGATTTTGAAGATTTATCAAACATAAAAATAGGCCTGACCGAACTAAAATAATTAAATAATAAATAATAATCATAAAAAAAGGAATTTGATGTTGAATTGATTTGATTGAATTTTTTTAAGTGAAATTTGTGACGTTGTGTGCTTGAATTGACTCACTCGGCAAACTTCTTCTCACACCCTCACTGTCTCAGGACTGCAGTGGCCTTCGGCTTATGCCTTATCTAGGCCCTAGATGCAGTTTCATATCTTCATTAGTCATGCCTCATGCATAATCATTTATTGGAACACAATACCGGCACGGCAGCATTTCAATTCCCTTTTTTATTAAATTATTTAAATCTGTAAAACAATGAAATTTGGCGGCTTAAATGCCTATTTTTACATCCTAACAACCTTTGAATTTGATGTGTACTTCTACAGGCCAGATGACGTTCGCCAACTTTTTTCAAAGTATGGTCCTGTAACCGATGTTTATGTACCACTGGATCACTACACACGAGAGCCAAGGGGCTTTTGTTATGTACAATATCCTTAAATATTTCATTTGAAATATCGGCATGACCAGAGCATCTGATTGAATTTTTTGGAGAAAGAATTTCTTGAGAACATTGATAGAAGAAAGGGGCAAATTGGCGGAGGAAATTAAACTGACATCATCAGACGTTTTAACCTTAGGAGCAGGTTGCTGCCTAATTTGAGGGACAACAAGCATTGCTTTGTAAATTTGACCATTTTGGATCAGATAAAGAACTAAAAAACCAGCAAGGATTAAAGTGTTCTCTTAATTAATGAACAATAATCCAGTATTATTTTCAATATTTTACGAGAATAATCAAGATGTGTTTTACATTGTAAGACCACTGTTTCCCTCAGAAAAAAACTTTTAAGCTGTGAAGTTTGCTTAAGTTCATACTTATTCATTATTTTAAGGCAATTCTTTTCCCCAAATCAATTCTTGAGATGCTGATGGTTATACAGCACTCTTTACCTTGTCGTGTTTTATTGTTAATATATTTTGTTGTTTCTTTTGTCTTGCTGACATACCTATAGAGCAACAAGCAAAGACAAGAACATGGTTTCAAGTGGTCAAGTTACATGACCTTCGCTACGCGTGCGCCAGTCTCCATATGAATGTGTTGGCTGTATGACACTACAGCACATTCGACAAGGATGACGTGAAGCACCGCGTGATGAAATATGTGGAATGGGGTCGGTTATTCTAGTCATCGAGACCACACAAAATAAGTTTGTTTTATGGGACAATATAAAGCTTTGAAATGCACTTTTTAGTGGGAGGATGTATTATATGAAAACAGGTTTTTTGGACTTTGCACAAAGATATTTTATGGGGGTGAATGATCTTGAAATCTTTATTTAAGATATTACAAATTGGAATTTGATGGTGACTTTCTCATGGGGTAAATCGCAATTTTTGTACCTGCACTCCATTCCACATATTGTCGAAAAAGATCAAGATTCAAGCTTTGGTTATCAAGTCAAGAGAGAGCATGGGTAGCGTCGGCTCAAGAAATCAAGAATCAAGCCAAGAAAGAATCTTTACAAGATACTTGCAAGATTGGAGCCGGTTAGAATAGATTTTCTGGCCCCAAGAATCACATGCAAGGTTTTCTCGGCGTCGGATCAAGTAGCGAGCAAGTCGATGGGTGTGTCGGAGGTTGTTAGAATTTTACAATACTGTTTTTCACCCAAGTCAAGAAATCAAGCAAGACCTATTGGAAGTCTAGTTAAAAGAATCTAAAGATGAGCGATTTTGGCAATGAGGATCCAAGACCGTTAGGATTTGCCCAAGATCCTCGTTCCTGATTTAATTTGCGGTAGGCAAGAGCAGCCAGTAACCAAGGTGGTGAAATTTTGGGTTTTCAAAGTTGTCATTGGAAGAGTTGTTGCAAGAAAGTAGAGACTTAAATTTAATGGGATCCAAGAGTTGTTGGAGAGCCAAGACGACACGGTCGTGATATCTAGCTTCCTACCAAGTCGGGCAAATTTACCAAGTTGAGTCAATGTTTGGCTTCCAAGAAAAGTTCAAGACGGGACCTTCAAGACAAAAAAGAGTTTGTTACGACCAAGCTCGTATTCATTCAAGAAATCACTCGGGTTACAAGTCAAGTCAAGCTCAAGATTGAGGTATTGTAGTATCCTCGCGCTCTTTCTTTCTTTTTTCTTTTTTCGGTTCTTGTTTTAAAAGCTAATACAATAATGAATGGTCCACTATCCCCTTGGGTGGACTCTCCATCGTGCTATTAAATAACCAGTTTACAATGAATACACAAAATAAATAATTATGAACTTATTGGTAAATTGCCAAAAATTGCTGAACATAAAACAATCAGAAAGTTTAAATTTCAAATCTTGCATTTGGCTTTTTTAAAATGTTGAGCAAAAACATTTTTTCCTGTCTGCTGCCAGGGTTTAAGTTAAAAAGTCCATTAACCTATTGATAGGTGAATTGTTTGATTTTCCGGTGATAGTTGAGTACTTACAGAGTGGTTTGGAGATTTACGAAGTATAACTACATGTGTATTTACTAACTGTTTAACCAGCATGGTTAAATTAGCCAAGTTAATCTTAATCATCTAGGTTAACTTGTCTGTTCTCTTCAATTGTTTTTTCTCTCATTGTTCTTTTGACATTATATGTAAGTTCATTTGTTCTGTTTTATTGTTGCAATGTTTGTCTGACCTTCTTTGGTATGAACTATCATCATTTGTCTTATACCCTTTTCTGAAGCCTGTCTCCTTGTTTATCAAGTCACTTTTGCAGATAATTAAGCCAAGTTAATAGCGCTTTTCTAGTACACATCAGCTGTCCTAGTTTGCAGTTCATCTAAAGCCTAACCAACAAATCTTGAAAAAAATTCAAGTGTTGCAAATGCATGTACATGTAAATTGAAGATAACTTTCCTGACCTGTTGTTAAGTTTAAACATTTCATTTTGCATTCTTTGGTAAATTGAAATTAATAGTTTCATTGGTAAAGTCTACTTGTGCAAAGTGGGTCAAACTAAAACAAGGTTTGGTTATTGTCAACAAAAGCTGGTGAACAAATTTTGATGTTAACTTTTGTCCCTGTCCTGACACTCTGCATGTCTCACTGCTCATCTTTCTTAAAAGCAGTTCTGTCTTAAAATGTTTCTTGAGTACCTAATCAGTAGATACGTGTGCTATATGAGACTATCATTACATTGTCAAGATTTGTGTCTAGTGGCCTCATTTTGTCTCTGTGTGTGTATCTTGCTTTATTTCCCTTAACACCAAGCAGCACATTTGAATATGTACGTGATGCTGAGGATGCTATGTATGCCTTGGATCGTACTCGGTTCCTCAACCGAGAGATGGACATCCAGTTTGCCGAGGGAGATAGAAAGAGTAAGCTTGTTTTCAAACTTTTGTGAGTCTTTTGAAAGTTATTTTGTTAAAAGGAGTAGAATTGTAACGAAGAATTTGTATCTTGATTTACAGCGAATTTCAAAATTGTGGAACATATTTTGAAATGGTAACTAAATTGTTAACACAAATTTGATGTGATTATTTTAATAGCACCAAACCAAATGAGGGGAAGGGACATGAGGCGAGACCGCCGCCGTTCTCGTAGCCGCAGTCCTTACAACGATCGCCGTTCACGCAGTCGTAGTTCACATAACAGACGACGTTCACGAAGTCGAAGTCCATACCGAGGCCGTCGATCCTTCAGCAGGAGTCGCTCTCACAGTCGCAGCCCGGAAAAGTAAGTCAAATAAATGATTATGAAGTATTGTGTGATTTTTAGCCTGGACTGTTTGGCTGGTGTGCGGCCTAATTCCTCCACTATTCCTCTTCTCTTATGTCACTCCATACCAAATTGTTTGGTCTTGGATAAGATTGGAATGCTTGACTCTATTGGAAGCAATTGTTGTTTGGACCTACTGGCCCCAGTCCTTCTGAATCTTCCACTTTGGCATCTGGATGTAGAAGGATTTGGGACTGTAAAAGTTGATTATTGTACGATGCTGATATCTAGTTGGTAGTTCTCGTCTCTAGACCAAGTAGCTGTGGGTCTAAAAAAAAAAGGGAAAATTGCGTCGGTGTGTTCATTTAGAAAAACAATTTCTTTTTTGAAGACTAAGTACAACATTGGTAAAATTGGTTAGTTTTAATCTGAAAACTCACCAATCATAAAGTTCATTCCAGTGTCAATCCTTTAAAGAAATATTTCTGTTGGCATTGCCATCCAATTCATGGAAACGACATTTCAAGACCCGACACATTTCTCTTGCTTATTTTAATTGCTGCAATCAAAATAGCCTGTTACGATTGTGCACAAGGTCCGTGATGAAACAAACCATTTTTGTTGTTTTCACTCTAACTTAAATCAGGGGATACTTTTGGTAATCACTCAAGAAATACATCACCATAAAAACTTACTTGGTAAGGAGCACCTGAGAGCTGCTGATAGTATAAAACATTGTGAGAAACGACTCCCTCTGAAGTAATTTAGTTTTTGAGAAAGAGGTCATTTCTCAATAAAATATTTGAAAGCACACAATTCTATGCAACAAAAGTGGGGTTTTTTTTCTTCATAATTTTCTTGCAACTCTGATGACCAATTAAGCCCAAAAGTTCACAGGTTTGTTATTGTATGCATATGTTGGGATACACCAAGTGAGAATACTTTGACAATTACCAAAAGAATACCCGGCTTTTAACCACTGAATTTGATGAATTTAACATGTTGGTCATATGGTGTGTTTATGAAAAGCTACATGATTGGAAAAAGTTTTTACTTCCAAAATACAATGATTTACTTTTTCTTGAAATGCAGTGTTTTTTTTTTTTGTTTTTTGTTTCTGTAGGAGGAGGAAGAGACGCTCTTACAGTAGGTCCCATTCTCGTTCCCGATCTCGCTCTCGTTCACGATCCAGGTAAAGACAATGTCAAAGTCTTTGTTATATAAAAACCTGAACCACTGCTACAAGATGTAATAATTCGGTGAAAGTTGTTGGACCTTGCCACCTGCTGCTGAGAATGGAGAAACCCTCATTCAAGTTGCAAGTTAAACGGCAGGCCTGGAATTGCCTCTGTTGCCCCTTGTATTGGCCTTGGTGCCCCTTCAAAAAATTTCTCATAGACTTAAAGATTTTCCAATGGAAGTGCCCTTTGCAAAGTGAAAATGGCCTTGCCCTCTCAACAGGCCTGAAACATGCTAATTTTTATTTACCTGTGCATCAGGCTCGTAAACGCTAATTGAGGTCAGACTTTCCAGGTAAATTTCCATTGTTAACATAGTTCTGAGTACAAGCACATTTCTGAGAGTAATGAATTTACCTAGTGAGTCTTCTGCCACATTGTGTCCCCCAAAAGTCTCCCATTGGATTGTGTTGCATTTAATCATAATACTTGGTTCTTATGTAGTGCACATATCTTAGTAGCTAGATCAAGGCCCTTTATAACATCCCTGTTCACCGGGCATACTTTTAGACCATTCCTCTAACTTTCTCAACTCACTAGGGAGCATACAACCCCCCTTGCTTAAGTTAGTACTTAGGGTTTAATCCAACACAATACTGTCTCAGCCCTATCAGGTTCTCATTTACACACCTGGGTTAAGAGAAGAAATTATGGTTAAGTGCCTTGCTCAAGGACACAACTGTCATGACTGGGAATCGAACCCACACTTGATGATTCAGGTATCAGAACTCGAGTCCGATGCAGTAGACCGCTCGGCCACTGCAGCACTTTAGAGGCTAGAAAAGAAATGACCTTTGTGTACAATGAGTATCTGTATGCGTTATTTCTGTCGTGCACCAACATTGCCCAATGTATAATTTTAAGTTTTGAAAATTTGTCTTATTATAGCAATGTTGACTCCCCTTTAACTTGTCATGTTACAGAAGCAGAAGCCGCTGAGATACCTCTGGACTTTTGAGAGACTGAATGCATTTCTCAACAAAAACCATGTTTGTAAAAATGTAGACAAGATGCTGTTGATGCCTAGTTAAGCGGATTTGTGTTCACTTTTGGTTTTTTATACTCTTAAGCGAAATACCTTACATTGGAGACTACTTTTTGATCATAAATTTGCAGCTATGTTTAATTTGTGTTAATCTTGTTAGATTTTTAAAAATTAGACAAAATTACCAACAAGTCATTACCTTGTGAAATGCAAGTCTTAGAGTTTGTTTAAGTTACACTAGCAATTGCGTCAAGCAATGATTTGTTAACACTCTTTTGTTCTTGTTCAAAGTATACTGTACATACGTATAGACCATGTAACCCGTGACATCACATGTTTACAAAAGAGCCGCAGAGCTTGGACTCCCTGCAAGGCACAATATGTACACAGTGCAATTGAAGACAACATTAACACTCTTTCTTTATGAGATAGCACTGTCTGATTTGTATCCAGTTTTGATATGTAGAAAGAGCCGCAGAGCTTGGACTCCTGCAGGCACAATATGTACACGGGCCAATGGAAGACAACATTAACTCTTATTCTTTATGGAGATAGCACTGTCTGATTTATATCAAGTTTTGGTATGTAGAAAGGTGGCACATCTCATAACTTGTTCAGCTGTTACTTCTATAAATCAAGACTTTATAAGGAAATTATGACACTAAAAGTAACATTTCCTATTATAAGACCATTGCAGTATCTTGCCTGCCACAAAGGCCCTGGAATGTACAAGGTCACTCTTTTTTGTAAGCGGAGGTTTATTTGGTCTACACAGCGGTTTTAATTTGCAGAGTTTCACTGTGACTACCAATGCATGATTTGGGATGATTATCATCTGTAAATTTAGAATGGTTTGAGAAAAAGTGACGGTACATAAAATCCTTCATCTGGAAGTAAATTTCTGCTAAATACTGTTTGAGATCTGGAGTTTTACTACTTTACTACTTTGGAGTCTTACTAGTCCTCAAAACAAAGCAGGCAATACTTGAAATGATCAGGTTATTTAAATAAAAGCAAAATGTCAGTTTTTAGCAATTTCATATTTTGCAAAATTCACAAATTCCATGGTACAGGTATTCTCATGCCAAGACTGTTGCTTTTATGATGCAAGGATTGTCGACTTGTCAGCCAATCGAGATCCCACATCAGTTTTTTATTTGTCTTTCCTTGAAAGGGGGGGGGGGAGGAGGGGGTGGTGAAGCGAAGGAATGTTTACTTTGAGCATGATGACCGAAACACGTCCTGAAGTTCTTAATCAGAACTGTTTTAAACTGTGTTATGTCATGTCAGGTAGTTCCCATTCATATTAATGTATTTTTATTTTCTAAACAAGTATCATTTTGATGTATATTATTCTGTAGAGTGCATTTCTTGTTGTTTTTGGTAGTAGTTTTGTTTGTATGTGTTCAATTCATCAGTGGTAAAGTACTTCAGAGGTTGTTGACGCCTGATGTTTTCTGGTGAATCACTGGGAGAAAAAGGTTTCAATTGGGGTAGAAGTAAATCAAAATCTGGACTGTTTAGGGTGTCTCCCACTCTGCACATCAAGGCCCATATTTCAGTAAGTTTTTGAAGCACACAATATTTGCTTAGCAAAGCCAGAGCTGCAAACTCCATGGATTCTGCAGAAAGTTCCCTGAAAAACATCCATTATTTCCATTCGCTGATGAACAAATTTGAAAAACACCGAGTATTGAAACTTTTCACCTATTCTGAATGTAATTCTAAACATCTTCCCTGATATCTGTACAAAATCTCCCTGATTGCAAGATGCAAATATTGACAACTTTGGGTTTAAGTAGTACCCTGCTTATTCTTTGCTATGCCAATTAATTTTTAAGTAAGTTTTTTTCGTATGGACAGCTTTGAAATTGGTCATTGGACATACTTTTATATCCTGGTTTCAATATTACAATTCATGTACAATATCTGTGTTTGGTTTCCTTGATCAATAATAATCATAACACTCAAAAAGCACAACAGCGAAGGGCCGGCCTATTTTCCTCTTGTCTTGATATCATTAATTTCAAACCTCAATAAGACATCAGCACAGAACCTCAAAATATGTGTTCATTCAACAACCTTTGACCGGAAGAGTTCAAGAAGATGTTGGTTTGGGATAACTATGAAGGAAGGATGCCATGAGATAACTAATAGTTAAATCAACTCTGGTTACAAAGAGGTTCTGTTATAAAGAGTGCATCATAAGTCCCAAATCTCATGTTATTCTGTATTTCTTTGTTTCTTTTATAGAGAGGTAATTTGCCAGTCCCAGCGATCCTTTTATAACAAGAGTTGACTGTATGATTTGACATGAGGAATCACCATGGATTTTTTGTACAAACTTTACATTGACTTTAGATAATTTCTGGAGTTCTTATTTTTAAATCATTGTAGTTTTTCCAAACTGCATTACACATTTAGGGAAAGGCCCCATTTTGTGGAGATGTTACTGGATACTGTAAAGAGAAAGTCACCCTTCAGATTCATTAAAATGTTGAGCATGTACTCATTAAATATAACAAATAAATATGTTGGTGTGACTATATTTTGTGAGTCCTGTCACGTCAATAGAGTAATTCCTATCCTAATATAATAGAGCAATTTTTCAATATTGAGGCTTCTATGTTTAGGGGATGGGGTGGGGCTTATTACTTTAAACAGAACCATCTTCAATAGGTGAGCTAATTCTTAGCATAAATAATCAAGAAATTCGTACCTGCTGTTCATTTACTTTCCTGATGTAGGGGAAAATATATAACCCAATCATGCGTACACAAAAAGGCACGTGTGTTTATTTGTATTCCGCAATCTGACGAATTGAGTCGTCAGGTTGGCTCACACTCTACCTCCAATCCTCCAACTCGGCACCTTTTAAATTCGTCATCTAGTTAGTTGATTATGAACTTAATGAGTCCTTGCTTAGCTTCCATGTTTTCTTCCTGTATTCAAATACAACATTTGGGAATGTTCGCTCGGTTACTTTGCTTTCTACAAACGAAATAAAGATAGGTGCCGAGTTTGTTTTTATTAGCGTGGAAGGAGGTCGAGTTTAACCTCAATTTAATTACTGTCGTCAGATGCGCTTTGACTTCAAAGACTTCCGAAGTTGTACATCAAAAAATGTCACGAAGGCGGTACAGTAGAGCACCAAATTCTTCACTTTTTGTACGGAAATGTTCACCCAGATACCAGGTACGTCACAAAGGGGCATTAAAGGTGCATAGTGCGCTTTATTGGGTTGTATAACATTTTTAAATTTAAGAAACTTAGATGTCGGAAATGGGCGGAATAAGACTGGAGCTGTCACTAGTGTCAGTGTCAGGGGTAGTGCTATTTTGCCTAAACTAACTGTTGAAAAGTTGAGTTTTCTAATTCACGTGCGTAGCCGGTGTACGGCAGGTGCATATACAAAGTTTCTATATTATTTTTAGGCAGCCAACATTACAATATAAAATGGTAACTTAGTGTGAATATAACATTACAATGTTGTTTTGAAATGGTAACTATTTCCATTCTAAAAAAATGGAAAAAAAATTAATTGAAATTTTGAGGCTAGCAATTTCCAGCTGATCAGCTCATGTCCTCTTTTTTTTTTACTTCAACAAGAGTGCCGTAGAAAATTGAAAAACAGTCTACAAAGTTGAAGGAACGTTACAATTGGTTTTTGCTAACAAAACAGTTGCTGGCAGTGTAAGCACTTTATGTAATCCACCATTACATGACAAACCTGTAGAAGTTTGAGATCGATCGGCCATCTGGGTCACGAGAAAATAGTGAAAAAACGATTACACATTTGCATGAAATCATACAGATTCAACAAATGAATAAAACGCTTACTGAGCGATAAACTCTAATCGGAAAATTAGTTTATTCATTTCTCATCAAATATGGCATTTCACAGACAGAAATATTTCAAGGGATGTTTTCTACTACCATCATCATTAGACCTGTAAGTTTTATGTAAATCTTGATCAAAAAGTATATTTTACAAGTTTTTTTCTTACCAATTCTGTAATGTTCCTTTAACTGTCACTAAAAAATGGTCTCCCCATAAAAGACACAAGCAGTTGCTTAAATTTATTTTTAAATTCGTCTTCTACAGGGCAGATGATCTGAGAAAGATCTTCGGAAAATATGGACCCATCACTGATGTGTACATACCTGTGGACTACTACACTAAAGAGCCAAGGGGGTTCTCCTACATACAATATCCTTATAACATACTCAACTGACGATGACTAGAGCAAGCTAGTCGAAACGTTGAGACCAAAAAGAACTCACTCCGCGGCAGTGCAGTTAATTACGAGAAGTCCCCCCGATCCACAAAGCTAAAGTAGTAGTCCAGGCCGATTTCCTACCTCCCGCCCAGGTAGTAGTTAATAAGCAGGACATTTCTTTTCAGAACTGAGAAGTCTCCCGAATTCCGAAAATCTACTCCGCGGTAGTAGAATAAATAGCGAGACAAGTTCTCTAAAGAACAGAATCTACACAGCAAAGTAAATATTTATACACATGGTGTTACCGCAAACCGATATATATTGATACCTCACCATGCAATGCCTCAAAACCCACATACTCAACTAATTTCTCTGCTGAACTTTTAGGAAAGCAGTAGGCATGGAATTACAGGGAGGCCACAGCTTCTGCTGCCCCTGGTCTTGGCCTTGGTGCCCCTTCATAAGTTTCCCATAGACTTTATGATTTTCCAATGGAAGTGCTCTTTGCAAAATGAAAATGGCCTTGCCCATCAAAGATAAAGCTTCAGGCCTTGGGCTTTAATCTTTGGGAAAAATGCACAAGTCCGCTTAGCATGTATGTGCTCTAGTGTGTAAGTATGTTTACGCGTAACATACAGAGTGTGGTCCTGAGAACAAAAGAAATCCACATAATGTAGGGACTTAAAACACTATGTGGACTTACACACGTCCACACAATGTTTTTTAAAGTGTTGAAGAGTATGGATTTTCTTAAGTGCACAGAACAAAAGAATGTTCACAGAGTGTTATGCAACACCGAGCTGTATGTTCTTGTTTGTGTGTCCATGGGAGTGGTTGTCTTTCTGTACATCATTCGCTTTCTTAACTCTCAGTATCACATTTGAAGATGTACGGGATGCGGAAGATGCTTTATATTATTCAGACGGGGTGAGACTTCTTGGACGAGAACTGGAGGTCAAGTATTCCGAGGGAGACAGAAAAAGTAAGTTGGAAGATTAATCAGCTGGATGAGGAAGTCCAGAAATGTTTTCATTGATGTCCTTGGTTTTTCCCTCAGTACTTGTGTAATGCAGAGGACTTGGATTACATTTCCCTTGTCTTTGCCTTGAGGGCTCTTGAAAGTTCTTAAAAAATGCTCCGATCCCCATTTTAGAAAATATAAGTACGTTACCCGCCATCAGAAGAATATTCTCTATGGATTAATGCATACTTGTTAACTTTGGTGGTATAGCTCCAGACCAACTCAGGAGGCAGGCATACAGAAGTCGTGATAGAGGTCGTCGTCAGTCGAGAAGTAGGAGCCCATACCGTCGTCATTCAGCCCGCAGCAGGAGTAGATCTCGAAGTAGCTCCCACAAATGTAAGTAACATTAATAATAATACGTGTTTCTTATACAGCGCCTTATCACACCCGATGGGCATCTCTAAGCGCTCAGTATTTTTCCTGCAAGGTATGTAGAGCTACGTTTTGAAGTACAAGACCTTTACGTTACCATCACATTTTCATTTACATAGCACCATGTAATGGTTTACACGGTGCTGTGGCGCAATATGCAGCCGATCAAACCAGGAACCCCTTTCGATAAGTGCACTGGGTTCTTTTACGTGCATTACACAACACCACACGGGACCAACGGCTTTACGTACCATCTGAAGGATGCAGCAATAATGGTTAAGTGTCTTGCTTAAGGACACAAGTGTCACGACTGGCACTCGAACCCACACTCTGCTGATCAGAAACACCAGAGCTTGAGTCCAGTGTTCTCATCCTCTCGGCCAAGTAGTCATGATTCTTATTTATAACATGGTGGGATAACAATAAGCGGTAGTTTTGATAAATGTAACAATTTAAAATTTAGCATTTTTTTACATATTAATCCCACTCTGCAAAATGTGATAGGTCTGATTGAAGCACTGTTTGGTGTTAGTTAGTTACCACTCACTTAGTTTAAGTCAAATTTCTAAGGATAATACTTTTTCCATTTTGTCTTGTCAGTGCAACATGGTCGTTGCTCCTAAATTAGCGTTTGCATGAAACACAGGGTTAAGAATGTCAAAAGGTCATATCTCACTTGAAATGACCTGGGTGTATACACAAAGTCAACGTACACCAAGATACGATGTTGTTGCAAAATCAAGTTATGACCTTGTTGCACTGATACAATGATTCGTTCCTTTTGACTGAATAAATAAAATTGAATTTGGCTTGATCAGAAGTAATTTCATTTTTGTTCTTCTTTCTTTTTAGCCACAACAGACGTCGTCACTCCAGGAGCCGTCCTTCACGCAGCAAAAGCCGTTCACGTAGTAGCTCTCCAGACAGGTAGATCACACTTTTTGTTTTCTCAAACATTTACCGAACCAAATCCCTCTGGAAACCGCACAAATTTGTTTTTATAGCTTTATAGTGCATGATGGATATTTTGGAGGGTTCACATTCAAAGGAACATGATTAGGGATCATCTCAAAAGTTGGTTACATTCTAGGTGCGAAAGAATGCTCATGTAGGCATCGGCCCACAATCCAGTGGACCGCCAGAACGTTCTGCTGGACGGCGACATTGTGCCGAACTAACACAATGTTCCAGGGGTCCAAGGGAATAGTCCATGTACGCCTGATCTGAACACTTAACCAATCCAATCATTCCTACCATTCTCCCTTTTGAGGTGCTTAGTATATGACAGGCCTCAAAATAAGCCACGGCACCCACAGCAATTGCCGTGGTGCCCTGTGCAAAGTTCCAATTACATTTTCCTCATAGAAGTGCCCCTTACCAGAGGAAAACTGCTGTGCCCCTTCAAGAGCGAAGTTCAAGGCCTGATTTAAAGTTAAGATTTTCTAGTATACAACTTGAATTTATGCTCCATGACCTGCTTTTATATCCTTGTCATTTCAGCCGTCGTCGCTCCCGCAGTAGGAGTCCAACACGTCGCTGAACATGACGGGTCATTCAGAGGAAAGAGTATAAGGTAAAACCGGTGACGCCAGGAACCCCGATTAAATTAAGATTAATTTCACATTTTCTTAAACGAGAAATAGAAAAGGGAATCAGATTCCGAGTAGACACCAAGATGCTGTTTTTGGAACTAGTTTTTAGTCTTGGATGGACGAACTCTTGTGCTCGGGTCGAGTCGTTTTGCTTCTCAACATTGCAAAACTGAGTGAGGAGTTATAAACCGTTATTGAGACGTGACGCTTGGCCTGGAAAGGAACTCATCATTTCACTTGGCAGGCAGGAACTGGACTTTCTCTTCATTTTATTTTCTTGACACTCAAAAGTGGAAGGCACTTTTGCCGCAATCTGTTTTTCAAACGTCACTGGCCGCATGGATTGGTTATGTTTTAGTTGACCAGAGCTTAGCTCGTGTAAGGCATGCATACAGAAGTAGCTTCAACCGAAGCAATTCAAAGGCAAGCTGCTGATTTTGAAGCAAGGTCCCTGTGATGAGATTTTGTACCTCTTAGCGTCCACTGCCACCAGACGTTTTAAGGCTGTGATGTGTACTGTGAATCTGTGGACGTTCTGAATGAATTTCATCCTGTAGGATTCTAAGATGTGACATCTGAAACTGTTTGCCGTAGAATTCTTGGAACAATTCTTGTAACAATCTGTCGCAATGTGATGTATCACACCATGCAGAATTAATCAAAACCGCAGACCTCCGTCCATCTTGTGTCTTTATCGTCCACTACATTCAGGAATGATAACATTGTTTTGCAGTGACTGGACTATCTGTGAAGCTTTCACTTTGATATTTTGTTAAGTTTTATTTTACTTTTGTTAATGACCGTCATGTGGAGTGTTGGCTTCCACAATTGTTACACCACAGCTTTCGTTTTTTTAATATAATTTGTGTATTGCATTTGTAATTTGTTCGAGTCATCACATGTAGATATTTGTAATTTATGGCGTTTAAATGTTTTCACACTAGATTATTGGCTTTGTTTTAGGTTAAAAATAGTAGTTGTTCTGCAAAAACTTGACTCTCTGAAAGTTAACAAACTTAACCATCCATATGTTGGCGATCAAAAGATGTCCAAGTTGGATTGATACAAAAATAAAGCAATCGTAGAAAACGATCATTTCATGTTTTTTCCCCTTCTTCAGTTGCATATCTGTTTAAAGGGAGGGTATACTATTGGTAACTACTCAAAAAATTAATGACCATAAAAACTTACTTGAAGCACTGCAGCCGCTGATAATGTATAACATTTTGAGAATCCAATCCCCTTTAACGGAAGAATGTGGTTTTAGAGAGGGAGGGATTTAAAAACATTTCAATCTGAGAAACGTTTCTACATACTGTGTATTCCAATTGGGGGTAATTCTTCCTGCATGGACATAACCACTCCAGAATTTCAGCAATACCTCATAATTGCTACCACCTTTGGAACTGATATTTTCACAGGTTAGTTTTATTGTATATATCTACATTTATACAGCATTAAAACAGTCAACCGGTTCCAAAAACCAAGGTATATTAATTGCCTTTAGTATTATTGTTTTAAGGTTGATTTTTTATTAGCACAAATAAATACATGAAACTTGGAGGGAACATTCAAAAGGATTGAAAATACTCAAGAATTTAACCACAATTTGTTTTATTCAGAACCAAGTACAAGTAAATGCATGGAATGTACCCAGCCTTCTGGAACTCAAACCAATAATACATTAGTTAGAGCAAATGTAGTAAACATAGATTTAATTGCATCAGATACAGAGTAGTCAGCAGACTTAAACACAGTCTAATTAAATGACATTGGCTATGGCTTTGGAAGTATGGCCGCTATGGCCATTGGCAGAAATGAGGATTTCAGTGATGTGGTCATAGCCACTGCTAAAGCCGTCCTCTCAGATATGGCTTAAACATGCCGTTGTACAACGATGAGCCACAAGTACAGTATCCCACCTTTTCAATCGACGTACCTCAAAAATCCACATCATGATTGGCTAGATTATTCTGAAAAGTTTGAATATCATCTTTCCAGCATTGTTATATGGATTGCAACTGCAGTAATGCGAACAGATTTCTCACACACACAAACCTACATAATGTTTCTACCACGAGTTCTTTCTCAACTTCATTGTGCGACAGATCAAAATGAGACTGGAAGTAAAAAAAAGTCTGATCCCCATTCATGCAAAAACAAAAACCTAGTACTATTAACATCACATGGTACTCCGGTAACATGACCAAGATGGCCGAAGTGTGATACAGGCTTATAACATCCTGTGAAACTGTTTACAAATCTGTGACATAAAAACAAACCGATTCCACTTTCTTTGCGCTCCGTAAACTCCACTTTCTTCACACTCCGCAAACACATTCAATTTTTTACATCCCTGTGGAGACATCTTTTGTTCTGTCCTTTGTCCCTGTAGTTAACATCCTCCCATACACTTTTTAAACAAAATTCCTTATAGAGCACCCAGTCTTTAGAATTCCCCTATGGAGACCTTCTGTTTTCCCTTAGCGAACATGAAAGCTCCACTTTCTTTGACTTGAAAGAAACCATTAGTATTCAAGATCTACATTAGTTATTTCAAAGGCTATTAAGGCATTTCTAAAATTGTGTCTTGAACTCATTCCCTTAATGTGAATCCCTTGGTTTTGGCGTTGTCTTGGGATATTTCTTGGACAAAATTCACATAGAGTTCGGATCTGAAGCTTGAAAACATTGATTTATCTTTCGTTCTCGTCGGATCTTGTGCGTCTTTTCTTTCCTGATGTTTCTGTGTCTGTGGAACTTCGACGGGAACGATCTTCTTCCTATCGACAGGAAGAATCAAAATAAAAGCATGGATGATTAATCATTAAGAATGGATGCCATTTTTTTAATTTGTCTCTTTCTAAATTTCATAGTTCTTTATTGGAATATTTACCAAATTACTGCTGGCTGCAATAATTACGGTACAAAGCATAATTCCTTTGTCATCTAAAGTTCATGCATTCTTTGTTTTTTCACCCGTTCTCCGACTCTTAGTCCACTGTTGGTAACACATTTTGCAATAACAATACATAATTTAATAACAATGGTCAAGCTCTTCATGAAGACCACCTTATTCATATTGATGCATGGATTGAAAGTAACTGCATTTATTTCATATTAGTCAATTCTTGAATTTGAAAAGATGACTCACCACCTGTCCCTGCTTGCCCCTACCCCTCAGCATTTTGGTAGAGTCCGGTTGTTGTACAAGCAACTGTGTTGACACAAATTCCTGTTTTGACAACAAAAAAACAAAGAAAATCTTATTAGAAAATTTCACCGGTTAGAAGTCACAATCTGCAGGTTAAGTATGATGTTGTGTTGTCCATTATATTTGAAGTGGATTTATTGTTGGATGTTTTCGGACATGGATATGTTGAGCTTATCCAATGATGTTTTGTATGAAGACAAGCACAACACTTCCACCATAGTCCATTATTTGGTTGAGTAAGAGAGGAAGGTCCTCAGTGATATAACAAAGCCATGGGTGTATAGGAAGGGGGAGTGGGGGGTACAGGGTGTAACAAAGGAAGGTCCTTGATGACATAACATAGCCATGGGTGTACTGGAAGGGGGGAGTGGGGGGTACAGGGTGTAACAAAGGAAGGTCCTTGATGACATAACATAGCCATGGGTGTATAGGAAGGGGGTAGTGGGGGGTACAGGGTGTAACAAAGGAAGGTCCTTGATGATATAACATAACCATGGGTGTACTGGAAGGGGGGAGTGGGGGGTACAGGGTGTAACAAAGGAAGGTCCTTGATGATATAACATAGCCATGGGTGTATAGGAAGGGGGATGAGTGGGGGGGGGGTACAGGGTGTAACAAAGGAAGGTCCTTGCTGATATAACATAACCATGGGTGTACTGGAAGGGGGGAGTTGGGGGTACAGGGTGTAACAAAGGAAGGTCCTTGATGATATAACATAGCCATGGGTGTATAGGAAGGGGGTAGTGGGGGGGTACAGGGTGTAACAAAGGAAGGTCCTTGATATAACATAGCCATGGGTGTATAGGAAGGGGATGAGTGGGGGGGGGGGTACAGGGTGTAACAAAGGAAGGTCCTTGATGACATAACATAGCCATGGGTGTATTGGAGGGAAGGGGAGGGGAGGGGGGTTGTGTGTATTGGAGGCGGGGGGAAGGGGGGGCACAGGTGGAAATAAAGGGGGATCTCTGTTCTGCTGTTTCCAAACATCAGAGTTCTTACAGGTGTTGGAAGAGATGAATTGGGTACATGTAGGAATTGGATTACATGGTAGTATGTGTGGTGGTTGTGGTGGGGGGGGGGGGCTTTGACTGGAAAGCAAGGCTGAACACATTACCTCGATCTGTTTGACAACATCACTCTGCATAATGGTGGCGATGCGATGGACATGTTGATCAATATTATTATACATGATGGCATTTTGAAACATCAGCATCAAATCTCGGTGGAATTGATCGGTCGTTCGGATGCAACCACTCTCGATGTTCTTCTTGATGGTTATCAGATTTATTGGTCTTAAGACGATGCTCTTGTATCCCGGAGCAATGTCATCTGTCACTGGATGGAGGAATATGTTGGCATACCTGGATGAGGAAAATAATTTTTAATTGATGTGATAATTACACAGGATTGGAATTTCATCTTTGAGAGGGCAAGGCCATTTTCATTTTGCAAAGAGCACTTCCATTGGAAAATCTTAAAGTCTGTGGGAAACTTTTGAAGTGGCACCGAGGCCACGACCAGGGCAACGAAGGCCATGGCCTCGGTGGCCTCCGTGTAATTCCAGGCCAGATTGCAGCAAGGATAAAGAAAAGAATTAAGTTTGGTTGACACCGATGTGGGATAGGCACTGTATACTCGACGCTTCCCCTGAGACCTGTGGACAAATATCCATAATTGGAACTTTTTCCTTAAACATTGGTACAAACAGTATTAGCTTTGGGATTTAAAAACATCAACTTGAATTTTCTGAAAGTTGCCCAAATCATGTCTAAACTAAATGCCAATAAATTGGCGAGATACTTTGACCTCATCCTTCACTTCAAACTTACTTGTGGCTAGCAACAGCTCTCCAAACCAGCATGATCGCTTTACGCCAAATCTTATAAGCATGATCCTCCTCACTGTAAAAAGAATGCCGAGACAAAATCGGGATTAATTAATGACGTTTACAGTTAAGATCAGGGTTCTGCCCACAGTGGTAGGTCCCGGAAAACCCGCCCGGCACTCAGGATTCCCAAACAACCACTGGCAGAATTTTCTCTGTTTCCGACCACCACACATTTACCAAACTTTTAAATAACACTTACAATTTCCTTTCAAAGGTTTTCAACGAAATGTAAAATTTGGTATTTACCAGTAAAAATGGTATCCGAAACCATTAATTTTGAGTACTTCTTTGATTTGAGTATATTTATATGATCTACCGTGTAACTGATCCATCTCGCAATGGTTTCCAGGGAAACATATATCCACCACTAAAGAAATCCTGGGCAGAACCTGTAAGATGGATTCTGGAATTTGTATTGCTGTACGGTAACATTCTTGGGCTCAAGAGGTACACAAGACTAACCTGTGTGCAACAGATGCTGGACTGTTTGGGAGTGACTCCAGTAGGTATGATGGTTGAAGGGCACCGGCCGATGCCGACAGATCATCACTCTCTGAGGGTTTGTCGGTCCCGTCAGACTCTTCACCCTCACTGTGCGTATCGTCCTTGGAGTCTTCACTTATCAGAGATGTGATGCCGCTCGCTGAGCCATCCTTGCCTGCTGTTCTCCTGCCAGCAGGCGGGGTATCCGTGTGGCTAAACTCGTCTTCCTCCCCCTGATTATGGAACAGCGACGATTGAATTAGAAAGTGCATCCACAGATTTAGAGAAACGACTCGTACAAAGTTCAAGAATTTCATTCTCAAGAAACTCAGCCTCTGATCTGTCAGTATAGTTCGCATTGATTAACACAATAACTTAACCACACCAACCCATCAAAATCCAACTGCATGTTTTGTTTGATTCTGTTGGGCTGAGGACTGCACTAGTAAACTGATTATGCTTTACATGGGATCAGGCATACCACCATAATCAGAGTCCAACAGTTTGGATGTTGAGTTACTGAATGGTGTTGTACTGAGGACTGCACTAGTAAACTGAGTATGCTTTACATGGGATCAGGCATACCACCATAATCAGAGTCCAACAGTTTGGATGTTGAGTTACTGAATGGTGTTGGACTGAGGACTGCACTAGTAAACTGAGTATGCTTTACATGGGATCAGGCATACCACCATAATCAGAGTCCAACAGTTTGGGTGTAGAGTTACTGAATGGTGTTGTACTGAGGACTGCACTAGTAAACTGAGTATGCTTTACATGGGATCAGGCATACCACCATAATCAGAGTCCAACAGTTTGGATGTTGAGTTACTGAATGGTGTTGTACTGAGGACTGCACTAGTAAACTGAGTATGCTTTACATGGGATCAGGCATACCACCATAATCAGAGTCCAACAGTTTGGATGTTGAGTTACTGAATGGTGTTGTACTGAGGACTGCACTAGTAAACTGAGTATGCTTTACATGGGATCAGGCATACCACCATAATCAGAGTCCAACAGTTTGGGTGTAGAGTTACTGAATGGTGTTGTACTGAGGACTGCACTAGTAAACTGAGTATGCTTTACATGGGATCAGGCATACCACCATAATCAGAGTCCAACAGTTTGGATGTTGAGTTACTGAATGGTGTTGTACTGAGGACTGCACTAGTAAACTGAGTATGCTTTACATGGGATCAGGCATACCACCCTAATCAGAGTCCAACAGTTTGGATGTTGAGTTACTGAATGGTGTTGTACTGAGGACTGCACTAGTAAACTGAGTATGCTTTACATGGGATCAGGCATACCACCATAATCAGAGTCCAACAGTTTGGGTGTAGAGTTACTGAATGGTGTTGTACTGAGGACTGCACTAGTAAACTGAGTATGCTTTACATGGGATCAGGCATACCACCATAATCAGAGTCCAACAGTTTGGATGTTGAGTTACTGAATGGTGTTGGACTGAGTACTGCACTAGTAAACTGAGTATGCTTTACATGGGATCAGGCATACCACCATAATCAGAGTCCAACAGTTTGGATGTTGAGTTACTGAATGGTGTTGTACTGAGGACTGCACTAGTAAACTGAGTATGCTTTACATGGGATCAGGCATACCACCATAATCAGAGTCCAACAGTTTGGATGTTGAGTTACTGAATGGTGTTGTACTGAGGACTGCACTAGTAAACTGAGTATGCTTTACATGGGATCAGGCATACCACCATAATCAGAGTCCAACAGTTTGGATGTTGAGTTACTGAATGGTGTTGTACTGAGGACTGCACTAGTAAACTGAGTATGCTTTACATGGGATCAGGCATACCACCATAATCAGAGTCCAACAGTTTGGATGTTGAGTTACTGAATGGTGTTGTACTGAGGACTGCACTAGTAAACTGAGTATGCTTTACATGGGATCAGGCATACCACCCTAATCAGAGTCCAACAGTTTGGATGTTGAGTTACTGAATGGTGTTGTACTGAGGACTGCACTAGTAAACTGAGTATGCTTTACATGGGATCAGGCATACCACCATAATCAGAGTCCAACAGTTTGGATGTTGAGTTACTGAATGGTGTTGTACTGAGGACTGCACTAGTAAACTGAGTATGCTTTACATGGGATCAGGCATACCACCATAATCAGAGTCCAACAGTTTGGATGTTGAGTTACTGAATGGTGTTGTACTGAGGACTGCACTAGTAAACTGAGTATGCTTTACATGGGATCAGGCATACCACCATAATCAGAGTCCAACAGTTTGGATGTTGAGTTACTGAATGGTGTTGTACTGAGGACTGCACTAGTAAACTGAGTATGCTTTACATGGGATCAGGCATACCACCATAATCAGAGTCCAACAGTTTGGATGTTGAGTTACTGAATGGTGTTGTACTGAGGACTGCACTAGTAAACTGAGTATGCTTTACATGGGATCAGGCATACCACCATAATCAGAGTCCAACAGTTTGGATGTTGAGTTACTGAATGGTGTTGTACTGAGGACTGCACTAGTAAACTGAGTATGCTTTACATGGGATCAGGCATACCACCATAATCAGAGTCCAACAGTTTGGATGTTGAGTTACTGAATGGTGTTGTACTGAGGACTGCACTAGTAAACTGAGTATGCTTTACATGGGATCAGGCATACCACCATAATCAGAGTCCAACAGTTTGGATGTTGAGTTACTGAATGGTGTTGTACTGAGGACTGCACTAGTAAACTGAGTATGCTTTACATGGGATCAGGCATACAACCATAATCAGAGTCCAACAGTTTGGATGTTGAGTTACTGAATGGTGTTGTACTGAGGACTGCACTAGTAAACTGAGTATGCTTTACATGGGATCAGGCATACCACCATAATCAGAGTCCAACAGTTTGGATGTTGAGTTACTGAATGGTGTTGTACTGAGGACTGCACTAGTAAACTGAGTATGCTTTACATGGGATCAGGCATACCACCATAATCAGAGTCCAACAGTTTGGATGTTGAGTTACTGAATGGTGTTGTACTGAGGACTGCACTAGTAAACTGAGTATGCTTTACATGGGATCAGGCATACCACCATAATCAGAGTCCAACAGTTTGGATGTTGAGTTACTGAATGGTGTTTGTACTGAGGACTGCACTAGTAAACTGAGTATGCTTTACATGGGATCAGGCATACAACCATAATCAGAGTCCAACAGTTTGGATGTTGAGTTACTGAATGGTGTTGTACTGAGGACTGCACTAGTAAACTGAGTATGCTTTACATGGGATCAGGCATACCACCATAATCAGAGTCCAACAGTTTGGATGTTGAGTTACTGAATGGTGTTGTACTGAGGACTGCACTAGTAAACTGAGTATGCTTTACATGGGATCAGGCATACAACCATAATCAGAGTCCAACAGTTTGGATGTTGAGTTACTGAATGGTGTTGTACTGAGGACTGCACTAGTAAACTGAGTATGCTTTACATGGGATCAGGCATACCACCATAATCAGAGTCCAACAGTTTGGATGTTGAGTTACTGAATGGTGTTGTACTGAGGACTGCACTAGTAAACTGAGTATGCTTTACATGGGATCAGGCATACCACCATAATCAGAGTCCAACAGTTTGGATGTTGAGTTACTGAATGGTGTTGTACTGAGGACTGCACTAGTAAACTGAGTATGCTTTACATGGGATCAGGCATACCACCATAATCAGAGTCCAACAGTTTGGATGTTGAGTTACTGAATGGTGTTGTACTGAGGACTGCACTAGTAAACTGAGTATGCTTTACATGGGATCAGGCATACAACCATAATCAGAGTCCAACAGTTTGGATGTTGAGTTACTGAATGGTGTTGTACTGAGGACTGCACTAGTAAACTGAGTATGCTTTACATGGGATCAGGCATACCACCATAATCAGAGTCCAACAGTTTGGATGTTGAGTTACTGAATGGTGTTGTACTGAGGACTGCACTAGTAAACTGAGTATGCTTTACATGGGATCAGGCATACAACCATAATCAGAGTCCAACAGTTTGGATGTTGAGTTACTGAATGGTGTTGTACTGAGGACTGCACTAGTAAACTGAGTATGCTTTACATGGGATCAGGCATACCACCATAATCAGAGTCCAACAGTTTGGATGTTGAGTTACTGAATGGTGTTGTACTGAGGACTGCACTAGTAAACTGAGTATGCTTTACATGGGATCAGGCATACCACCATAATCAGAGTCCAACAGTTTGGATGTTGAGTTACTGAATGGTGTTGTACTGAGGACTGCACTAGTAAACTGAGTATGCTTTACATGGGATCAGGCATACCACCATAATCAGAGTCCAACAGTTTGGATGTTGAGTTACTGAATGGTGTTGTACTGAGGACTGCACTAGTAAACTGAGTATGCTTTACATGGGATCAGGCATACCACCATAATCAGAGTCCAACAGTTTGGATGTTGAGTTACTGAATGGTGTTGTACTGAGGACTGCACTAGTAAACTAAGTATGCTTTACATGGGATCAGGCATACCACCCTAAATAACTCAAGGAGTTAGGGCTTGGCCTCTTTTTTAGCTGGTACTTTATTGTGAATCCTCTATTAAGACTCACACTGCAACCCAGAGTTTTAACTAAACCATTTCAGAGACCATTAGCTTAAGATGTTGGAGGAAAAGCTTCAGAAGGAAAAAACCAAAGCTGCCAATTAAAGAGTGACACCTTATCCCTGTCAGGATAGGAGTCAAGGTGGGATTCAAACTAAGATCCTCAAAGATGCAGGGCAGGAACATAATAATAAGGCCAGTTTGTTTCCTGAGTCTGATAATATTTACCGCCAGTACTTGAGTCCTTCCTCTTGCGCTCTTACGCTGACTATTGGGAGGTCTTCCCCTCATTCCCTTCTTCTTGACTTTGACTTCTGTGTCGTCTCGAGACGGTGTATCGTCAGGCGAGGACGGGTTGGTGTGATGGTAGTCATCTTTATCAATGACTCCTTTTGGATGAACGGCGGCCGTTAAATCAAGGTTTTTATCAGCCTGGAGAGTACCAAGAAGAAGAAAAAATCATGATTAATTTTATTTGTGTTGATGAAGGCAAATCTCTTTTTGAAGGCAAGTTTTGAGTGGAAGTTGATTTGAATTGGACTGGATTGAAATGAAGAGAACAGTTAACAAAATGAAACATCCAGTAATAAATCCACAGGGGGAAACTGATTGCGTAAATTGTATTTTATTTTAGTGCGAACAAAGAAAAATTGACTGAGGGGAAAGTTGAACCTGTGACCTCCGGATGAACGTGCCGGCGCTCCACCATCTGAGCCATCTAGCCCTAATATGTCCAAGGGAGGTCGTCAACATTAGGTCTAGATGACTCAGTTGGTAGAGCGCCAGCATGTTAATCCTCGGGGTCACAGGTTCAAATCCAGCTCTGGTAAATTTTAATTTGTTCAACCGAAAAAGAAAAAAAAACATGATAATAATGTTGATTTTCAAGTGCCATGGAAAAAAAATGAACCAACATCTGAAAGTAAAAAGTAAAAGTTAAACCACCAACATCCCTTTCATGATGTGAAAAAGGTTAACCCTCCTACTGTCTGACCATTTAATACCATCCGCTGTGGTTTGGAAATGATAATGACCAATGCCAGCCAGTAATATGATATACTATGTGATGATCTAGACAGTACACAGTTTAGTTCTGAGCACAGTTGTGCCACCCTACACAACCCCTGCAGTTGAGTGGTTTCAAATGGTTGGTCAACTCGCTGGAACATGTTAACCAAATGGAGGCTTGGACTTCCATAATTGTATAGTGCAAGTCAACTTTTCTGAACAAAATTCACATCAACTGAAGTAACAGAATGTCTGTGGGAATATTTGTATCAGAGGAACCGAGGCCAAGACAAGTTCCCGATTTCAGTACGAAACTTTACGCAATTGCATAAGTCCACTTGCAGAACATTTATTGTGTAAGTTATACACCACTATCACAAGAAATCTTGCACAAGTTGACTTTCGCAATTGTGTAAAGTTTCGTGAAATTGGCTGCAGGAGCAACGGTTTGCAATGGTCCCTATGAAATTCAAGGTCAATATTATTAGATCTCTTGCAGATGTCTGACAGAGCTACGCTGTCTGCCATTTTGAGGGGTCAAATCGAACAACGTCAATGCATGTTAGAGTTCCGGCGCTGCTGGAAATGCACAAATATTTTCCAAGTAGCAATTTTGCTCCCCAAAAGGACAAAGCAGTAGGTGACGAAATCAGTTGCAAGAGGTCTAATGACAAATATAAACGAATGATGGTTTGTTGGCCAAATGTACAGCTGAAGAAAACGTTACGTTATTGTTGAGTATCAATGGTTATTATGGCGAAACTTATAACTGGAAATGAACATTATTATTAGTTTGCTTTTGGGACCAGGAGGATTAGTTTAGTGTTGGTGTGTTGAGGAGGGGCTTGTGTTAGGGAACAAATCTGAACATCGTTAGAACAATACCAAGGGATGGGGGGTTGGGGATTAACTCCTTGGGCATTTGCATTCTCTAGGACACACTGTGCAGAATGGGTCAACCATTCTGTGTATTCACTATAGAGCCATTGTCTCAATGTGTTTCTCTGTAGTGGGCTGTGGCTGTAAGCCTCAGCCAATCTGCAGAAATGTTGAAGAATTGGCAGACTCAGCGGGCTAGCCATAGCCACACTGGTTTTCAAACTCTAGGAAAGTTATCAACAGAGAGGGAGCATCGGGTCTTTGATTCGTTTTTTAAATCTTTTGCTGAAAAACTAAAGAATGAGGTTGGGGGGTGTTTGTGATAAGTAGCCAAACAGGTGGTGGTTAATTTTAACAAATAAAACATGATAAATTAATGAGATTAATTGAACATTCAATTGACAGACTTTATAGCAAGATATTTTATCCCTAGAAATCAAGGTCTGCCCAGAATTGTTTTTTCTTCTTCAAAAATTGCAGAGAACTACATCTTGCAGGAAACACCTTGTCAGATTGATGATTGGAAAACTAGAGGATGAACCGTCTTGAAGAATGTCACTCATAACCCTTCTTAGAGACTTTCATCTCTAACTCATTAATTAAACAGGTGTTTTGATAAAAAACAACAGGTGCAATATGAAAATAGCAACAGCTGATATTCAACAAGTGCTCTACCTCGACCCTTCCGGGGCTCTTCTTTGTTGGTGAGGCTTTCTTTGACTCAGGTTTGTTCTTGCCGGAGTCAGTTTCGGGTTGATTGTCTGCGAGTTGGAGACGATTTTTGGAAGTTTGTTCGGCGTCAGTATTGGTCTGATCTGTTTTGGGAGGTTTACAAGTCTTTGGATCGGGTGAGTGGATTTGTTGATCTGCTCGGGTCATCTTTGGCCTTTCGGTGTCGGCCGCGTCGTGCTCAGGTGATGATTTCTCGGTTGGTTGATTCTTCAGATGAGATCTGCTTAACTGGTCCATGTTGATACAATCATCTGGTGATTTAGTTTTCTTACGATCTTGTAATGATCGAAGCCAACGTACAGGAGATGGACTCTGCGTGTCGCCAAGCCCTTGACTCTGATAAAGAGCAGCATCCAGTTTCTGGGTGATGAGTTTCTGCTGTTCAGGACTCAAGGTTGTCCTCGTTGGAGATCTTAAGGTTTGCATCGAGGAGGGAGAGGGTCCACCCTCATCAGTTTCTTGAGATGCGGACAGGTTTGTGAGTGTGGATTTTAAAGTCTTAACAGGGCTCTCAAGGTGGGTAGCTTCTACAGAGTACTCCTGAGCTATGGCATTGCCTTGCCGAACCGCAACAGGGGCAAGTGGGCTGAGCGAGATCTCATTATCAATTTCTTGATTGACACTGGCCCCCTGATTATGCAAGGAATAATCCAACAGGGAGTTCGACATGAAGTGATTTTATAAAGCAGGCTGTACTGGATGGTGAACTGATTTGACATTATTTTTCCTTCAGGAACAAAAAATCCATCTAGGCATACTACATGTACTTGCGTGGGATTCGAACCCACAACCCTTGTATTTAGAGCAGATGATTCCATGAGCAAAACCTCCAGCAATGTATTTTTTTTATGAGTTCAAGTCTCAAAATATCAGCGCCAGTCACCATGGCAGCTTTGTGCCTAAAATAGCTCAAAAATCCTAACATGGTTATTGCATGATTTTTGCACTGAGAAGAAAGCAGATGAGTGAGAAATAAGAAGTCATATTAAGTATGCAAAGCAAAGGCTGAAGTCTTTACCGATTCTTGAATTAAAGCTCCCTCTGTGTCAATATTGACAGCTACAGCTAGGGCTACGGCTAGATCACTGTACATTATGCGTTGAAGTATAGCATGTCCTTAGCAACACCCATAGCAACAGCCATAGCCATAGCAAAAGTCACCACTTCTCAAACGGCCTCCCGTTTGCACAGAGATTTGCTACCAGTAACTTCAACTTTTACGCTGAGCAACCCCCATGAAAAAGGGACATGGTCAATCTATGATTAAGACTAGTGACGTCCTAGGGATTTTTCTGATGTGAGAGCAAAAATATTAGTCAAAGAAATTTGACATCCTTAAGTACATTAAGTTATACAGTTCAGTTATTAGTGGATAAATGATAGCTATCTCTACTGAAAGAAAAAACAAAAATGGACGACGACAAAAAACAAAGGCTACCTGAGGGTCTGTTGGTTGTTGTTCAAAATCAGGATCTTCCACGTTTATCATCTCACTCTCATCGGACTTGGTTTCTTCAGGTTCTACTTTAGTCTTTGATATAACATTTCAGATAAGTTGAAGAAAAGGGGGCAAAGGAATGGGAAGAAAAAAATTTGCACAAAATACTTTTTTTTTTAATTTTAAGATTGAATCCTTTTGTCGGGATAAAGGCTGTTATGCTTTCAGAGATTACATAATTAAAAAGTTTGCATCGTTCAAAGAAATTAATGCTTGTTTTCATGAAGCTAGCTATTTGTATTGAGATTTGTTTTCCTCCCGCTATGCATGTTTGTGGTGCTGCTGTGGCAGTGCTGTCAAATATTGGGTGCATTTATTTGGCCATCACTTGTCATTACTCGACCAATAAATAAAAACACACCCACGGTCATCTGATAATTCGACTTCTTTTGTAGTTTGTTTTAAATTTTGCAGGTCATCAAGGCCAAAGAAAAGAGATAAACAATAAACAACAAGAAAACAAATATTGTACCAAAAAGGGGTCTGTCTGCTCTCCTAGACAACATTAACCCTCCTACTGTCTTTCCATTCAATATCATGGTTCTGAATGATAGATGTACTATGCCATCCTGCAAATGAAATTATCTAAAACACAGTGCACACATACAAGCAGATAATTTCTGTGCACATTTTGTGTCATCATACACAACTTGTGTCATTAAATGGCTTCAAATAGTTGGTCGACTCACTGGCAAATGATACCAGAAGTAGGTTTTGTTCAAAAATATTTCACTGGAACAAAAATACGTTTCTTTAAGACCAACCTCTTTGGTTTTGAGGATTCCTTTCTCTATCTTCAAGATGAGAGGTTCTTTGACTCTTGAAGCAGGAGTAGAAGTAGGTGTGTCTTGAGCCGGCAACGAACTCTCATCAAGACTCTGTGAAGACGGTGAGTCTACCGGGTATGGACTCAGTAACTCCACCAAGTCACTTGCAGTAGCTTGAAAGAACCAAATCAATTGGAGAAATTAAACAGGGTTTGGTTTTTAATTTTCCATTCACTGGCCAGTAGGAGTTATTTGGATTAGTTTGGAGCTGTGTCAGCGGTCTTGTGCACTGGACTCAAGTTCAGGTGGCTAAGTCACTGGGGTCATGGGTTCGAGTTCGAGTAGTGACACTTGAGCAAGACACTTAACTATGATTGCTTCTCATCATCCACGGGTAAATGGGTACCTGTTAGGGGCAGAGATGGTTTTTGTGATTGATTTAGCTTGGTGCGCTGCATACTTGGAAGCACAGGCTGTATACTCCCCAGGGAACTGAGATGGTTTGAGGAAATTAAAATAAATGGCCCAGTAACTGTGTAATAATATTCATGCACCATGAGTGTCAAACTTGGCGGATACTAGCGCTATATAAGTGTCCACTATTATTATTGTTATTATTAATATTATTATTAATATAGTTCAGTGACTTGATGCCCAACCAAGATTTCTACAAGTTATATTTAAAAGTGCAATTAATGTCGAATAATGTTCAAAAGTCTTAAGACTGCATCTTGGAAATTGTCTTTCTAAGTTCCTTTGATGGGGGAAAGAGTCGGATGGTGAAGGGAGGGAAAGTGGGTCAAGATGTTTACCTGCAAGTAATCTTTCTGCCGCCTCGTCGTTGTCCGTGTCGATGGGAACATCTGCGTCAATACTCTACAAAATTCAGAAATAGACAGCGAGTGGAAATGAACTTGTACGTACGCACCACGCACAACTCTCGGCCAAGTGGGGGTGCTGTTTGAAATTGTGATGTCATAATTGCATACAACCTCAGATCATATTGAGTTGTTGATAGTGTGTCTATGGAATCAAATGGTAAAGCTTCTCTCAACACAATTGGTGAGAATGGATAAAATACACAAATATTCTGATGCATAACAATCCTGAAATTAGATCATTCTAAATTAGAAACATAAATCGGATGTGCCCAATACTTACGGCTAAGGCGTCTTGTTCCTGTTGTTCTTTGGCTGCGGCGAGTGAGGTCAGAATGGCAGAGGCTGATGTTTCCTGCTGTACCAATGTATCAGAGGGAACGGCACCAGACTCGTCAATTGTCTGCAGGAACAGAGGAATAAAATGGACAGGAAGAAAATTGAATTGCACCTTTGAAATGGAAAACGGAATCTTAATGTCACAATTAATGCTACATCGGGCGGTGTGTCTTCCTCCAAGCTATCGCTTGAATAGTCTTAGCTTAAATGCCAGGCTTTGAGGAGTAGGAGAAAGGGCAAAGGAAAGCCGAACTCGTGAGAGGTAGATATCATACCTTAACAGGTGTCTGCGATGTGTCTTCATCCGCCTCTGCACTATCACCCTGTGATGTTTCAGACTGGGAACGGGATACCAGGCGGGGGGCTCTAGTCGGCGGTCGACGTTTATTAGGAGAGTGGAAGGCTAACTTACTTGGTAGTTTGACTGCAAAGTGTACACATATATAGATCATCAGGTTAATGCTTACTCATTCAATTGTCAAAAACATATCTCTTATTTCCTTCTAACTTGTACAACTCCCTGCCAAGCGTTATTCATTTCTTTTTCTTATGGAACTGAGATTTGGGATCAACAAATAAAAGTAGTAGATAATGAAAAGAATAATTCCTTGGTGATATTTACCGGCTGCGGCAGCTTTAGCCAACTCAGCCGCTACTTTCCTTGCTTCCACTGCCTCTTCTGCCGCTCTCTTCTGCCTGAAAAATTCAAACAACATGAGGATTTAAAACACGAGAGAAAAACACTTTTAAGAGATTAGCGAAACGAGGAGGAAAACTTCTGAGGGTAGGAATAGCAGTAATCATGTCTCGATACTTACTCTTGAATCTCATCCCACATTGACTGTAGTTTATCGTCGATTTGACCACTTCGTATCTGCTCAATCTCTTCTTGAAGCTGTTGATACTGGGCCTTATCTTCTTCTAACTTGATCTTGAGCTCAGCGATGCGCTCCTTGGTCATCTTACGGACAATCAGATCCCCCGGAGTGTCTACTACTTCACCCCGTTCACTTCGCTTACGTCTAGATTAAGTAAAGTTGATTGAGTTAAAGAGGGAGGTTTTGCATCATGAAAGCTCAAAGTAAAACCAAACCCCTCCCGCCAAGAAAATAGTGTTGCAATGGACATCTTCCTACACCATTTCCTCCATCCCCACATCTTGAAAAAAAGGAAACTCCAACACACAGCAGCATAAAGTTACCAAGAAAACCCTACAATACAAAATGAGAAAAGGAACTAATAGGTACTCACTTTGGTGTGTCCACTGTCTCAAGCAGTGCAGAGTACTCACAAGCACAATTCTGTAAGAAACAACAGAAATGATCATTGCAACAGAATATTCAAATTTTAATATTTACACATGATGATTGTATCGGGTGTAAAGAATATTGTATACCACACACACTCACACTTGTAATTTGATTGGTGGAACACACGTCACGTGTCATCCTTTATTTTGCCTTGTACACTTCCACAATGATGCAAATTTTAATATTGGAGTCCAATATGGATGATTATAGGACCTTTTTGCAGCATGGTTTCTAAATGAATCATTCCCAGCCCGTTTGTCCAAATAAGGAAAGGTTGTGTCATGGCAGACAGGGTTGATGTCTACATGGATTCATCCACGTTGTTTAGAGGGGGTTTTTATAAAGTTTTCAGAGTAAGGGTTGAAAGTGTTTTTTGGGAACAAATTTCAAACAACGATCTGTGCGTGTGTTATATAAAACAAATGTTGAATGCATTTCGTTCGTGCATTGTCACAGAATATAATCACTCGGTAAGATCTGGTCTTTTCAATTCACTCGGTGTCACCTCGTGAAATGGACTTGTCCAGAGTTCCCCACATGAATCATGATTATATTCTGCGACAATGCACTCAAATGCATCCAATATTTGTATATAATTTTTGGTTTTCACCAGGTAATCACACATACTGTAGATGTTAGGGTAAAAAACCACAAATATTAGAGAATTACTTCTCAGTTGTTCTACAAAAGTTAAGACATTGGTTTGACTTACCTTCTGTGAGAACCAGTCAGATGATCTCCCTGGTTCCCCGAACGGCTTGATAGCACGGCTCACTGATACCCTGGTCCAAAAAACAACACCGAATGATTTCAGTTTGTTGGCCCTACACCACTGCATGATGAAGCACTGTTTGCCTAACCATTGTAAAGGATTCATTCTTCAAATTCATCTTGTATTAGTGAGGCAGTGACTCCAATGTCGGGCACGTTCAGCGCACACAAGAACTTAAATGGTTAGAGTTTGGGCACAGTGTACACCAATCAAAATTTAACTGATTCTGTATGAAGTAATCATTATGAAAAGAGTACAACACAGATTTAAAATGCACACTTGTTTAAAATGTCTTACCAGTTCTGGTCGCCACTCCTTATGACGGACGACGCCAAGCAAAGTTTTTCTCGGATACACCATTGGTCAGTTGGAATCACACCTGCCATGGTCAACGCTGGTGTACAACACACTCAATAACTAACAAATGAACCTGAGCGGGAATAACAGAAGAGACTGAATTCGAGTACAGTTTCGTCTAGTTCCTAGGTGAACATTAAAATGTAACAACTTCGAAAAATTGACAAACCAATGTTGAATAAACACCATCAGGAAAAAATCCACTAACTTTTACAGGATTTTAACCATAACTCCGTCACTCATTAGCATTACAAACATACACAGGGATTTGGTGCTGTTCTGCCAACTAAACAGTATCTATCACAACGATCTTTCAGTACCTCAATACAGTTGACCACTTTTAGTCAACTACCGAGTCTGAAGTACAAAACCACAGATTATTTAATGCGCATGACACGTTTTATGACAAAAATCCACCTCCAAGTCTGACTACCATTTACTGTGTGCAGACTGTTGTTTCTACTGCAGTAACCAACAAGCGACATTTGTTTGCACAGCAAGGCGAGTTAGGTTCAAAGTCTACCTCGCAAAGACTGTGTATGCAAATACTTCTGATTCTCCATTTTGTATTCATGAACACCGGATCCTTATGGTGAGGTTTTTTTATAGGCTAGTACCGGCGTACTGCAGCAGGTGAGAACCACGCCTGCCTAAATCGGTTAACATTTGACCAACGCCTCATCAGACATTGGCAGTGAATGGTTGTCAATTGTTGAAAAATCTACTTGGGATCTCCAGGCAGATTAACTGTGTTATCAGCAGGTTACATGTAAATGTAAATGCAGCGCCGATGTGTTGTAATCACAACACATGTTAATACTGTTACACCAAGACTGCACGCTACATTAACTCAGCTCCGTCTGGCCAACAAACTATTGAGTGTCAAAAAAATATTCTGGCACTAATTCACCACATCAGATAGACTGTAAAAGGAACCATCCCAATATTGACAGAAACTGAATTGCAGACAACTTTCTGAGGTATCTGACGGCTTTCAAAGCAAGAATCATGTTGTCTCGACGCACTCAGGTCCCTTTCGGCATCGTGCTGTTATCGTCTCTCTGTCTTCTTGGTGTTTTGATCGCTGGGACTGCCACGACGAACTGGATCGAAGCCGTAGCGAAAAGAATTAACATCACAGATGGCCTACCTACATCTGATCCTGACACTATCCCACCTCCTTTTACAGGACTTATTCAATTTGGGTTGCTCAACGGAGTCAAGACATTTAATTATGGATTCAGCTCACGACCACCACAGACTTTCTCAAGTAAGTGCTATACATAAACTTATTTGCTTCACATCATTGGACTAAAATCTTCACGTTCTTGAATTATCAACATTGCGCGCCTGCTCTATGGTCTCACTCACAGAGAAACTGCAGTAAACTTGTTGACTAAACCTCTTTGTGTTGGAACTATTAATTTGATGAAGGGTGGACTGAAGTTTATTTCCCTTTTAGTATAAAAAATTTTCTCAAGTAGTAAATAAAAAATAATAAAGTCCTTGCTCTATGCTCAACCCAATCAAAAGCAGATTACGGGGATCATTACCATGGGTACATTCTCGTAATTCTACCTCCATGTTGTAACATACTAACGAAGGTCGACTTGTCTATCCTATACGAATCACTGTGTCTATGTCTTCTCCCTAAATAAATTTATCGTCAAAAACAAGTTAAGATAGGGCTTAAAGTGCGATCATGTATATGATATAAATAACAATATTACACTGACATTGAATTTTGCTGCTAGACTTACGTTTCTGATTACAGACACTGAACAAACATTCGTAGACTTTTCATGCGATGCATTCCACAGATAGAGCGCTCATGGTCGCCGCCATTACTTTCGCTTTTCACTGGCTCTCTCTCAATGATTCACACGGTATCAGTGGTTTATTATGCACGTAGGTCGTACACCAACGAAAATCCAATTACGTAGCTAGTCGTCGTCGAGTCGCAAATAATTCCTTATGTTTGGGCGAAATGGTTTTTGTTTTGTTTTTCAAGTGAAAAGTTTGGTTTGGTGTTTAAGTTGAAAGCAAAATGTAGCAAGGTGGAGATAGATACCGTGCTTATTAATCGGACTTGTATTTCGCCGATTTAATGAACTTTATTTCGTCAAGCTTGTAATGATGTTTTTATTTTGGCTTTTCGATTAATTAGGCCTATATTAGTTTATGACATTTTAAAAACTATCTCTCTCTTTTTTATATTAGCTTTTAGAGGGCGCACAAACTGCCTATGATAAAATATCAGTCAACGTGGAAAATTGGCTTTGAATTAGATACCTTTATACGAAAATATACCAAACTTAGGAGTAGGCCTTACTCGAAATCCAAAATCAAGCCCCAAATCCTTTTTTATTTTATTACATCACTAATTGACTCTATGAAGATATCAAGTATGAGTTTTGTCATTCTTTGTTTTACATTTTTATTTCATTTGTTTATTTCACGAAACCTCAAAGTAGTCACCTTGTAACTTGTAGTTTTGATTCATTCTGGTTCCTGGTAAACGAATAAGAGGTAGGGCTACAATAACATAAACCCAAATTGGTCGACCACTTTGAATAAGCAAGCTGACAACACTAATAATTGCAAGGGCGTGTTCACCAGTGCGTAACACTGTAGCTCTTTTCACGTCAAACTTGTTTTCACATGGCTTTTGCTTGGCATTGTGTTCTTTGCCATACCAGGGCAAACTAACACTGACTAGGTCTAGGTGCGTCATCGTCAATTCCCACGGTTTGCCTGCTGAGATTTACACTCAATAGTTACTCTGGTATCGATCCTCAAGCAGAGTATTTGCTCAGATTGTGATTCCTACAAATCTGAAGTCTGTGTCAAGTTCGATGCGTGAACAAGAGGAGGAGATTAAGGTTGAGCTTCGAAGATCTTGCTATGCGGGGTAGGCCCATCCCAGTGAGTTACACCTTGCAAGTTTTGGTTCCATCTTGTGCGTAGGTGTGTTGTCTTACCTGTCAGCAGGTCTACACCCTACACCACTGGTCTGCTGACATATGAGCCTCATTCTGATGACAGAAACAGTTTTCCTAAGTTCCTTGCTCTGTGATTTACATGGATGTCTCATGAAAGTACGTTGTTTTAAAGTTCGACATTACTTCTAAAACTTACGACAGTGGACCTTTTTGGGGGTTGGACTGGATGTGGACTTCAACTGAAGCAGAATATCGTTTGTGTGTGTGTGTTTTTTATCTACATGTAAACTGTCATCATATTAGCACTGATTTGAGTCATTTTGAATTGTCAGCAACGGAACAAGTTTGTGGTGGAAGAGTTTCTTGATCTAAGCTAAAGTCAACCATTGATAAGTGTCGTCATGTTTGTTAAGAGAAGGACCACCTTCTTCTTTCTTGCCTCCCTTTGTGCCTTCGTGGCTCTGATCATCTCCGGTATTGCAGTCGCCACGAGTCACTGGACGGAAGCCAAACTCCAGAGGGATCTAAACGGTCTGGTCAACTCGACCCTCGCGCTGAAGGGTTATTACGGGACAAACCCCCTCGATGGGGACGACCCGGGTGCGTTCTATGGGCGTTCACATTTCGGATTGTTCCAGGGATGCAAGAAGTTTAACTACGGTCTGGGAGGACGAAACTGGATCTGTTTCAAAGGTTTGATGAAACTCTTTTATTAATTACATAAAAAATTATAAACAATAAAAATTATCACTAGGGTGTCTGCTGATCAATTATTTTGATGAAAACAATGATTATTAATATTACAATATTAATTTAATGATCAAACTTTTACCAATACACAGAACTAGATTTCTAAAATGTAATTGTAATTGTAGTAAATATAATGCAATTGAAACCTTGACAAAGTTTCGAAGCCAATGGAGACAGAAGCCCTCGTTTTCTTGATTTTATCTCCCAATTTCATATACAGCAATGGAAAGTTTATGGCTCTCTTCTTAATAATGTTTTTGTTACATGAAGAAGTCTTAAAAATATAATAATGACAGAGTATATATTAACTCACGCCATAAAACCTCTTCAATGCACTCAGCTGAAAATACTTTTGGAAGAGTAAGTTCGTATAAAATCTGAGAGAGTAAAACTAGCTGTCGCAAACTGCTTACTAACCTAAAGGACCTAAGGTATAAATGCTAAAAAATAGTTAGTAGCCTGACCTTTCGACCCTAACATAGTCTTTTAAAAAAGGAAAGAAAAAAACAAGTCTTCGAGAAAGACTGCTGTAGGGTCGAAACGTCAGGCCACTAACTATTGTTTTGATTTAAATCGAATAGTTTTCAAAAAAACACACACAAACCAACCTGAGAAACTGTCATCGGCCCTAATTTGGGGATCCTGTTTTAGTGAAAAACAAGAACTTTTCACTTTTTGTAGATTTTTCTTACATCGATTTGACAATCGAAATAAGCATGACTTGTGATTCGGGGAATCTCAAATTCTATTTTCTCGACTTTGTCAGCAATGCAGACGGAAATACTTTTCTGGAGAATCGAGGCATGAACTTTATGAAACTGAATATACACAGTGCTTTACACACATCGGTGTATGGGTAAAACCAAATAATATTCTTTATTCCCGATGCAAATTAACATACTGAAACAGGGTTGTTTGTGTTGGGATAATCAATTGTTTATACATCACATCTATTTGAATCGACGAGCTTATTTAGATTGAAACTAATCAATTCTAGATATCAATACCTGTCAAATTGACAATAAAATAATCCCCAACGGATTCGAACTGCTTTTAAAAAAAAAAAAAAAAAAGTTTCAGGTGCATACGGTCGGGGGCGGACAAGATTCAATGCACTAGTTTCCACTGGCACACAATGAAGTGAAAAGCAGGCATATTTTTGGCATTATGCGGGGAGTTGCTGGGATATTGTTACATGGAAGGCATTAAGTTTTTATTTGGCTTGGGTGAAGTCATGCGTAGCCGTCTATTGTGTGCTGCAGAGACTGGCGCAAACACCAAGGTCACCGGGAACCAACTTCATGTGAAAGTATTCTAGCGGCCATTTTTACTTGACTTACATGATATCACCACAGTCAGCGAATTGTAATGTACATAATCGAATTTTCCACGCTGATATAATCGAAAATAAAATTAAATCAATATAGCTGTTTATCCTCTTTGATGTTAAAAGATATATTGTGTAAATTTAGAAAACAAGATGGCGGCTGATGCTATCTTCAGTAGATAGTAATGCAAAAAGCACGTTTCTTACTGTAGGAATTAGCTAATAATGGTACAATGGTATTCAACCAGAAATTGAAGCATTATAAATTAAATTTAAACAGCCGAAGCTACCCCCAAGCAGGGCATGCTTGAACATTTAAGTTTGTGGTTCGACTTAACTTTTTGTAATCACATTTGACCTATAGACATGAACTGACTTGATATTTGTTTGTATGCCATGAGCTGTGACACGATCATGCAATTTCAAATTAACATCACGATCTTGTATAAACACACCATTTTCCTTGCCATAATGTTATTGCATGTTGCAAGTTACAAAACAAGACCAAAAATTCTTGTTAATGACCTTTGTTAAGGTGATTTTTTAATCCAAGGCCCTGATTCTGATAAAATTACGCCTGAAACTTGTTTTTTATTATAAGTATATGGTTTATACTCAATACAGATGGAATAAGTATAGGCCTTGGGTATAATGATAATGAAACAGAGAATAGTGGGCAGTATTGTATACTGGGTTTATATTTAACAGTCACGTGGATGCAATACACAATAAGGTTCAAGAACTGTGTTTATTTAGCCGTTGGCAGGAATGTTAGGGTTGATCATTCAACGATGAAAAATGTAATGGTGGGTCTTTGTGTTTACTCTGCAAGCAAGAGTAAACGAAACATGTAATATACTTTAATATCCATTGGCATTGATCTTACATCAACAAACCTGTGACAATGGAAAGTCATATAAGCTTTCTGGGTTGTATAAGCACACAAACCGAAACAGATCGGTGTACCAGCGAAGTGTTATAGTGATAGCTTGTTGTTCCATGGGGTCGTTTAGTTTACTGGGTCTGGAATGTGATATAGCCTACACGATACTCTTGTTGATTAAACTGCACTCGTATTCAGTATATTGATTAGAAGCAGAACTGACCCGGTTTCCAGGTCCCAGGGGGCCTGACTGCAGGGGGCCTGCTGATCCTGACCCAGAAAATGATTTAAAATTTGTGATTTTAACCAGATTCTGTCTTGTTTTGGCCCAGTTCTGGGTCGTTTTGACAAAGATTTCGGGTCATACTGACCCAGAAATGGATTGGGTCAATTCTAATCGGGAGTTTTTAGAGTGTTTCGCTGAAACTATAAACTCCGATGTCCAGATTTGATATTCATATCTTTCGGTTGCAATCTAAATGTACATGTACTTGGTTGCATGCGAGTACCCCCTCCCTGCACCCTTTATCCATGAAAATTTAACTTCTTCTAGGCTATACGAAAACCAGAAGTAAACTTCCGCTTCATCGACGCTGACCTGAAAACTGATCAACATTGGGGATTTATGTCGGATTATGTGTCAGTTTGATACAGGATCGGGTCAGTTTAACATATAGATTCGGGTATACTGACCCAGAAATGGCTCCTGCGACCGGAATTCCGGACTCCCGGCAATTTGAGAGTGTTGTCCACACAAGGCGATGGGTATTCGGATCGTTGTGATAATTTACTCTTACGTTCTGAGAAACTACAAGTCCCACTGTTTGGGACATTTACAATGTGGACAGGATCGTGTTCCTTTCTTTATTCATGGTTAAACTCTAGTCCCATTAGTGCCGCCAAAGTGCCCCCAAAGATCCATGATCCCCCGGATGAAAGTTCTTGTCAGTCCCCCACCGATTCATGCTTACACCATAGTGGGGCTTATGGGGGAGGGATATCTTTTAATTGGACAGAAACCTTTGAGTTTGACTAATCTTTTATACCTGTGTCCGTCGTAGGAACAGAAAACAGTAAATTTCAATGTGATGGTATACAACTTGTCAGTAACGACAACATTGTGTGTTGTGTCTGATTTGTATTGTCATAGATTGGTAAATATTCCAAAAATTAATGGACAGAAAACTTACTTGGTGAGAAGCACTGCAGCTGTGGATTGTATAAACTATTTACTTTTCGATGGTTTAAAAAAATAGTTCACCCCTAAACATTTGAATCTGAGAAAAGATTCATGCATGAATCGTTTCTCGGATTGTTGAGGGTTGGTGTCCGTTCACGAATGCTGCGGCCAGAGATGCAGTTGGTATCCACTGTCACCTTGCTATAAACGTGGAAAGATTTGACGTTCTTGTGAAAATACCGCGACGGGTTTTTTGCTGTTTCTCAGCAAGTAGTCACTGTATTCAGCTGAAACGTTCACTTGTGAATTTTATTGTATCTTTCTTTTTTGTTGTTTATGAATCAGCACCTTTGTTGACACAAAAACACACACAAATCTATAACCCTACCTTTTAAACAGTAGATTTCAATGAGAAATTCAATTTCAACTTGTCAACATGATTGTGTTGTGTCTTCTTTAGTTTTCAGTGAGCATAAGGATGTGTACAGCATTGGATACCCAATAGCGTGCTTCGTCTTTTTGATCGTGGCCACCATCTTCGCTCTCATTTCCACCATCTTCGGGTTGGTCAATACACTCACGGTTCCCATAGAAACCATCCACGGAGTGCTAGGACTGTACCTTTGGAATGCCGTCGGAGGTGAGTGATGGGCTAAGTTCAGCAAAATATCTGGACTAAATATAATTTCAGGATTGTGAACTATCAACTTCTGATTGCAATGTTGTTTGACGTTTCTTAAAGGTGCTGTGTCGTCATGATCAAAGCAGGCCTATGGCTGTAACTCTCATTCAGTTACTGCACGTGTGCGCTCTTCATCGATACGGGACACCCTGTAACTTGGTGAGAGTTCATAATTACATGAACAGTACAGGCCTGCTTTGATCATGACGACACAGTCCCTTTAAACTTGAAGAGGTCAAGGGAATTAATGTGGTAAACTTGTTAACAAATTCTTTGTCTCATTGCATCTGCACATAGGTGTATAATAACAGATTTAAAACCTGTTGAGTTTTGAGGTTAAAGCAAATCGGACTTTTAAACCAATAGCTTGATTTAAAAAAAAAAAACACGAGTTAAAGACCGTAATTTCAGCTTCTGATCCAGTTGTGGCACGCACTTTATTCTAACTGCTGACATTTTTGAGGTTGTCGGCAATGTGCTGTGCTGAAGGTATACCTTTCTGTTTGTGTTTGTTTTTCGCAGCCGCTGCCAGCCTGCTTGCCTGGGTCCTCTACCTCATCCTGTATTTGTCACAACTGACGCAAAACGTCCTCAATGAGGAAGACATGGTGGATCCAAACAACTTCAGGACGCTCTCCGTGTCCTTCGGGTTCTCCTTCTGGCTCGTCGTGGTCAGCTTCTTTCTCTTCTTGCTCAACATCCTCTTTGTCTTCTTGGCGCATCTTCTGCAGGATCCTAACTTCTTACGGAACAAGAAGAAGGAATCAGAGATTACCAGTGGCTCCGGTAACACAGTCGGTCTTGGGTTAATGTATTAAGGAACATTGTAATACTTGTATTGTAGAAGATATGTATTCCATCTTGGCTTTGTCCCATTCAAAACAATAAACCAAAACGAGGCTTGATGGGGAGGGGGAATAGAACCTTCTCGCCGACGTCACATTTCTATAGTAACGAAAGGTCTGCCATTTTGAATTACTATAATATTATGGAATACGTTGCATTTCTTAGACCATGTTTGTGCAGTTTTATTAACGTAACGCGTGACATGACGTATGAGTATTTCAGTATGGAGATGGATTAAATAGTGACGTCATCTGGGAACGGTTTATACTCTGTTTTAATTTGGGTAATTATTGTTCAAAGTAAGAAGGGAACGAGATCATTGCCTCCTGAAAAGGTCACATTCGTGTGAAATTATTTTGGGAAGTTTCAGTCTTAACTGAGCGCCTTTGGGTTAGGGGCGTATGGGTCATGAAATATGAGGACATTCAGTGATTTGAAACATTGTGCACGCAGAACGAAACATGATTTAAACGAGTTGTGGCAGAAATGTTGAGTCATTTTATTGTGGGGTTATAGCTCTTATTATTTATAAGGACTAAACCGTTGATAAGAATTTACTGTACAAAATGCCTGTGAAACATTAATCATTGTAACCTATATTCGAAAAAACAACAACCCATGCACAATTATTCATTATGGTTTAATAATTTTCTGAAATGATTGAAAATGGTCGATAGCCGTAGTCCATGTCAAAGGTTATAAATAATAATTGTACCCATAATGGGTGCGTGCCTTATCGTCTCCTCGATCGTTATGACTTGTGCGACGGTTTAAAACTGCACTGCGAGATCAAGCCCTTATGAGAACGAGGTTGACGTTCTGTTTTCTCCAAAATGGTGTATCGGGCAGAAGAGCGCCTGGTCAGGGAGTTTGGTAAAGTAGTTTAATTCCGGGGAAGTAATTTTGCTGAAAATTTGCTCTTTTTGAGTCACTGCCGTATGCATGATCTCGTATATAACACAATTAATACATAATTCAGGACAAACTGCCAAATTCCAATGTTACATTATTGTTTTACATTAATCTCAACTGTTAAATATTTTCGCTGAAATCGTTTTTGTATAACATTTTAGAATGATCACGTAAATCTTGTTAGCTTAATTCATGCATGCAATTACTTAATTAGTTGTAAGTATGCAGGAGACGTAATTGTATCTGGTAAGTCTACAATTAACAGTCGTAATGTACACACATGCGCTGTGTGAAACAAAGGTAAACTGTGTGGTGTGTAACCGTAACCCAGGCTTGTGTCAAGCTGCACACGGTAACCAAGCCAAGCAGCAGTACTCAATGACGAATATGAGCTAGTAAAGCTATAGCTATATGCATGATCCGAGACTCACAGTCTCCTCTCGATCATGTTTGATTCACCAATAGTGTTCCATGTGCCTTGAGTAAAGGCTAGGGGTGGCTCTAACGACCCCTTTCCATGTTTTAGGAGATAACTTAAAAGGACGGTACGAACATATGCATAAAATAGTGTGAACAATTATTATACAAAGTTTAATGAGATTTAGATATTATGCATCGAACAACTCAATCTTTTCACCAATGATCGGATTTAATCATTTACTGGAAAGAAAGTTTGTTGCGCCCAATCCGAAGGCAACGTTTCCCTTTAACAACTTCTTTATGTTGGCGAAGGTAGAAGCTCCCACTGTTGACAATGTGTCTAAATCTTGAACATAAGTTTATCAATCGTTTTTTAGCTGATTTTGTCTTTATAAGTATTCCTTTTTAAAAACACAACCAATCTACACTAGATTTTATTGACTTTAAATGACAGACATTAATGTACATACATTAACGGTGGTTAACTTTGCGTTTCCAAAAGTTTTCACAAATTACGTTCGTATCACAAAGTTGTATCATGATGAAATATTTCACATCAAAGTATTTAAAATTACTGCAGAACTGATAAATAATAACAATAGAAGCGATCCATTAGGCTCCCCTTGTACACACAGTGACCAATAAGCTCACTCATTGCACCCTCGTGAGAAGTGGGCGGAGCTTAATATGTACAGCTGTCTTGTACATAATTACGATTTGTATTTTCTGTTGCCTGCATGTATTGGTCCATTTCACCCTACGTCATCATCACAATAATCGTGGTTGCGCTGTTTTGGGAGTCAATGTCTCTGAGATCGAGTGCGCATGTGACACTTAAAATAGCGAGCGTGACGCGTGGTATAGATAGTAGCCGCGTGTGACGTAGGTTCAAGGAGTCAATACCAAAATGATTTATAACTTATGTATCTACATTAATACAAGTGTTATTGTTTAATCTTGCGCCGTTTATCGCTACACATTGTAATTAGCAGCTTTCGAAAGTCGACTGGTATTTTTTGTAGAAATAAAATGTAATATTTAAATTGATGGCTGTATTTTCTAGATTCTTGAATCAACCCTAATCAACCGTACAAAACCTAATTCAATCAATCAATCCATCTTGCACCATATCCTGAAGGACGTTGGCTCCACGAGTTTCCGCTCTCCACTTCTGCCTATCTTGCGCTCTTCGCTAACTCTTATTTTGTCCTCCCGGACCCAATGTCTTCAATTTGATTCACTCGAATCCTCCCCCTCCCCCTCAAAAAGTCATGCCAACCACTGCGGTCTGTTTATCAAAAATGGAAAGGTGTGTATCAAGTTTGCAGCTCGAGTCTTATCTTGGTTGGTATCCGACGTAGGCCTAGCTTAAGATTATAGTAATGAACGTCGTTTCTTTTACACAAAAAACACACTGACAACTGAGCAGTAACTCCAAACTGATTTTTTTAAAAGTCTTTCAAATATTTTAATGCTGAAATCTTTCTCCCTAAATTAAACAAAACGGACAAACTACAAAATCTTTGATTCAGTATAGGGGAACCAATGAGTTCCTTTCAGATCAAGAAATATCATTTGTGTTTGCATTTATACAATAAATCTCAATGTATAAAGCCATCCGTGCAGATGGCAGTCTGTGTCCCTGTACATTGTGCTGATTATTACAGTGCTACTAAAGAAAAGGCACTGACTGTTAGTTACCATCGCTGCTTCATGACTGTGGCGCGAGTGCGTGGTGGGTTTAAACATAAAACCTGAAAACTGCATCGATACAAAGGTTAGTTTTTCGTAATAATGTGTTTTGGGTCATTAAATTGAACAGTGAAATAATTGAGTTGAATAAAATTTTAAATTAGGCTCCTATTGGTGACAGTTTACAAGTAAAACTGATGATGTCCGGAAACTCGGCAACTCCCCTATGACTTGGAACAAGGCAGGATATTTCACCGTAACCAGCAATGAATCTGATTTTGGTTACAGGCAAATAAAAAGGAACACAAAATAACTGTTGATTTACAAATCAACCAGATTCTATCAAGTGGTTTCTGCCTTATTTAGGAGATATTTTTTAAATCTTGGCGATGCTTCCATGAATGAAATGATATGATTACATAATTACATGAAAAGTATGTTTTTGCGCAAACATAGACAATGTTTTGAACATTATTAATTCAACGTAGGCCAATTTAAGTTTATGTTTATGGTGTAGGCCTAGATTACATTATTTCTTGTTAAAATACATAGGCCTAAGTGAAACTTTCATCCGGTACAAAGTTTTTGATTAAATTCTTCCAAAATTGTGTTTTCTTAAAACGCTGGTCAGTAATTTTCATTGTAAAATGTGGTATATTAAGTAGAAAACAAAATTGTGATTCGTGTACACTTTTGTTTTGGTTTTTTTACGAATTCCAATGCCAAATTCAGTGTGAATAATTAACTTGTCAGACGTCCATGTGTTGATACAGATAACTTAGTATTATTTTGATTTCTGCCTGAACTCCCCTATTCCGGGAGTGGCGAGCTCGGTGCGTATCTGCTTCCCTCTGCTGGCTTGGCTCGGAGAGCGTATTTTGAAAGAAGCATGTTGAGTATTATGATTGGCAGGCACAGCAAAGAGATAATGCCAGTTGACAGCCAGAGGGCGTTCTGAAAGGGGGACAAAACAGGGGGAAAACCGTGAGAGAAGGTTACTTGCATTCTTTATACTCGACTCAATTTCATGCAAGTAAAATGTACACTTACAAATCCCATCAAGAAATGTACGCAGACTTCTGAGACGGCATTGTCGTAGGCGCGACCAACCACTCCACATTTCCCAATGTCATTCTCGATCTGTCAGTGAAATCACAATGAATGTTAAATTTAGACTGAGAACATTTGGGTTACACTAAGGCCTGCGCTAACGTCGCACGTTTGTCGTGTCGAACTCAACAGTGTAAAATTAGAATAAATTCGACAAAAGAGCGACGTTTAGCGCAACCTTTAATTAAGTTCGGCACTGCGTGTAGCATGGCAAGCCCTGCGTGCTACACGGTACGGCACGACACGTGACAAACGTCGCGCTCTGCCGTGTCGAATCGAACTGAAAACATTTGAGTTCGCTCGGCAAAAGTGCGACGTTTAGCGCAGGCTAAATCACCCACCCCAATTACACATGCTCTTCGCCGTTTTAGCTTTTAATGTGATGGATTGGTCAGGGAAACAAAACAAGACAATATGGAGGTGTAGGAAATTTTGTTATGATGTCTTTAAGAATATTTCAAAAAACGATTATAATGGTAATTTTTTACCTTGCTTATGGGTTCTGTGATCAACCCTTGTGCCTGCGAGACGAGGCCATCTGTATACGAGCCAAGGGACTGTTGTAAAATTATTAATAACACATGGTATAAAATAATTTTAGAACCGAAAATGTTTTTAAAAATGAAGAACAAGTAAGCTGAGAAAGTAATTTATTAGTTATCTATCAAATCAGATATCCAAGGTACGTAAGTAAGAAGTTTGTTCCAATCAACGTCAGTTTTATAATGCAACTTTGAGACAACCAACTGCAGTGCAAGGAACTCTCAGGCAGCACAAGATGCATTTATCTTACAGTTTCAAACCGGGACAAGTATGGAATTAATTGGACATTGGAACTGGCTATCTGTAAAAAGTGTCCTCTATAACAGTGACCCAAGACCGGGAACAATAACTGTCATTGGAAATATGGACACGATTATTTTTGACGATCACCACAGAGTGTGAAGGACAGACGGCTTAACACTCAACGTTGTGCAAAATGAAAGTAATTAGTATAATAAGTGAAGTTTGAAGCTTTGCATGGTGTGGAAATAAGAAGTAACTATAAATAGTAAACTTGCGGGTACAACCATGATTTTATGCAAATGTCTTTTGGGAGGAATGTGGCTCTGAAAAGAGCAAGTGGTCTCGACGTTTTGAACAGTATATTCCCTGCTCGTCTTCAAGAGAATTCTCCTGAAGACGAGCAGAGTATACTGTTCGAAACGTCGAGACCAAACCGGCTCTTTTCAGAGCCAACCCTCCTCCCAAAAGAGACTTGTACACATGGTTGTACCCGCAAGTTTACTATTTAAAGTTACTTTCTTAATGTAATAAGGTCTATTCAACTCGTGATTCAATAAGTGATTTCCAATTGGTTTTTCAAAAAATAAAATGAATGAACTTTGGGTTTCTGAAATAACTTTGCTGAATTTGTTACGTTACCAAGGTGATGATGCTGCTAGCGTCTGCTGAGATGTCTTGAAGGTCATATGACCCACTTGAGATGATAGTTAAAGCATCGGTCGTCAAGTTCTGCAAAGATATGTATTGAGAATTTAATCTTACACACCTAAATGACGCCCTCTCTTGATCTTACACTGACGACGTAATAATTCACATCGTTGGTGTCGAACCACGGACCCTCTGACTGGAGGGAAAGTGTTTTAACACTATTTATTAGTTTCCTTTCGAGTTCTTAAACATCGCAGTAAACGATTTACACCACAAGTGGTTCACCATACTAAAATGTACTCCTTATCATACAGAAGACAAAAGAGTTCAGAGATAAAAACAAAATTTAAAAAGGAAATGTTTGTCGTTTTTTTCAGCCGCTATTGAAATAACTCAAAACATCTTCTTGTATCTTTTGTTCTAACTGAACGCAGTCAACAAGATAAAACAATATGCACTGTACCAGGCATCCATGCTGCTGTGAATGGCGCCCTCAAAGCACCGTGCAAAGCAAGGATACAGAATGATGAGAGACTCGAAAATGTAAGTATGTATTCAATGAATAAGTTTCTTACCCCGACTTCGTAGTAAGAGCCGACAAAGAAGTTTGCCACTGTGCCATAGGTGGTCTAGAATAGTGTAAAGATATCGGAAATTTACCTCTACTCTAAAAACTCCCAGATCCCAGGGGGCTTGGCCCATTTCTGGTTTAGTGTGACCCGGAATCTGTGTCAAAATGACTCAGAAACGGGTCAAACTGACATGGAATCCAGCTAGAATCCATTTTAAAAACCAGTTTCCTGGTCATCAGAAATGGGCCAGGCCCTCTCGAAAACGGAATACGGGTCAATTCTGACCCGGGAATTTTTATAGTGTATTTGAAAACAGAGACTTATACTTAGTCTGCCATAACTAACACCACGATTGTGTTCGTTTTTAAGTATGAGTCTAAGGTTTGCATGCGGTTGATATGCCTGTAACAAGACTGGGTTTTGCAGTAACACCATGTAAATACTCTTTCGTGGATTGTATGCATGTTTCTGAAAAGAACCGGAGTTGTGTCAAACGCGGCCGTTCTGGTGACGTCCAGAGCTTACCTTTCGAAACGTCGAGAGTAAACCCCCGATTCCTTTCAGAACACCCGTACATAGAGAATAAAACATGCACACCGCCATCTTATCGATTTGGCTTTGTGATCTCAATATAATTGAGAGAAACATAATGCAATGTGGAAAGATTGTGTGCTGAATAATCGGCTATATATGGCATATTATAATGGTAACCTTTTATAAAGTGAATTCCAGAAAACGGTAAATAATGGTAGTGTATAATTAAATCAGATACGCTCATTACAAATGTAATCGGTAGTTTAAGGAATTTGTGTCAATCATTCATGTATAAAGTAGATGTGACGAACGAGTCAAAGGTTTAAGGCACGTACCAGTACAGCTAACAACCCAACTCGTGCGGATTCCAGTGTGTTTAACTCATTGATGACGTCATTGGCGAAGTCAACTTGCGCCTAACATCGCAGACAATAACATAAACTTTACTTTGAAATAAATCAATCCCTTAAAATCATTTCAAAAACGAGACAAATATAAATATCACAACATCTTGGAGAGAGAAAAAGATTGCATAGCCCGTTTTCGGCTGAAGAAATGAGAACAAACTTATTTTATCGAATGATATCCCTTTTTGATAATTATAACTCAGTTTGTCAACAAAATGATAAGTATGGAAGATTACATTGAAGAAAGACACTCCCCATTGCTAAGCAACTTATACAAGCACAATAAGCATAGAAAGTCTGATGCAACTCATGAACTTTACGTGAACTTCAACCGAGGAATCAATGTTTGACCTCACCTGGAAGTCAGGCTCCGAAGCCCCGTGGTCTTGAAAACCCTCCCAGGTCTTGTTGATGAAAAGATTCAACTGGTTGATGGCTTCTTGTATGGGCAAGGCCTCCGTAGTTACCTTCAGCTATAACCGAGAGTAATTAACACACTCAGGTTTTATCAAAACTGGTTAGTTTGTCTCTTATTTTCAAATTATTGAGGACATACTAGAGTGCTAATTACAGATACCACATAGTCGCCATGACACCCTTTTGTCTTGATCATTTCATTGTTGCTCTATTTGTGATACAAACAAGCCATCTCCTTCACGTCTGTCCAAATGTTATTGTTGTTATTCGGTTGCTCTTGTTTTTCAACTGACATTTTTTTTTTACACATCCTCATAAATACTAGCATAAACTTTCCCGCTTATGACTTGAAAACGCCTTCAAAATCGAGTGAAATGAAAGAGAAGTTACAGCACAGATTTATAAAAGTATAACCACATACGATCTCGGTAGAGTAGAGCAGCGAGTCGAGCGGAAACGCGGGCAGGGTGATCGCGCCAACCAGAAGGCCTGGATCGATAGGTCCGATTAGAACCATTCCTGAAATTACATCGGTGATGTTGCTCGTGAAGGTGTCGACAAATGGCATGATCTAAAAGTGAAGGACACGTCAACATTAAGCGAAGGACAGATTTACCTCGGAAAAACACACGGTGCAGACAAAACAAATGGAATTCAGGACTTAAAGTCAAGAGCGATTGCATAAAAACCACATAACTTTTGTAATTACAAATAAACAAATTAAAGGTCGTAACTTTACAAATACCATTCACATCGGTTACGGAGAAGTTGAACAACTTGTGAATAAAATAGCGTGGATGGAAAAACAGAAACTATTAACAAAGGACAGTGTACCTCCCTATTATACAAATGAGGTACAGCACAAGAGGTTTGGAACCTCATTAACGAAGATAACGAACCTCATCTATATCGACGTCGTCAATTCCGTCCAGGAGTCCGGCAGATGCGAGATGAAGAGCCGAATACACTGTCTGATTCTTTTTACAATCCCTTGAAAATTAAAAAAATGTTTTTTTAATTAGTCAACTGTTGGTTTTTAAGTGACATCTACATTTTAAATGGTAATGTAAATATTGAATGATTTAAAAGGACCAGCAGGGGCCGAATTCTCAAAGAGCTGAGACTGGTCTTAACTGCGTGTCATACATAAAGGTACACGTTGCCTTGGATCGGTCGAGTTGGTCTATAAAAAGCGTTTGTAACCGTTTGTTATAAAATGCATATGGTTAGAAGGATGTTTTAAAAGTTGAATACAATGATCCACACAAATATGCCTCGAAATTGCGTGGTTTTCTTTAACTTTGCGAACTAACACGGTCGGCCATTTTGTGGAGTCATAAAATGGCCGACTGTGTTAGTTCACGATGTAAAAGGAAAACCACGCCAATTCGAGGCATATTTGTGTGGATCATTGTATTCTACTTTTAAAACATCTTTCTAACCATGCATTTTATAACAAACGGTTTACAAACGCTTTTTATAGACCAACTCGGCCGATTCAAGGCAAAGTGTACCTTTAATTACTGTATTATTAAGCAAAGTGCGGTGTCATGATACAAATCACCATTGACAATACTGACAACCCATGAATCTTAGTGCTTTGTGAAATCGAGCCCAGGCCCCTTGGGTCAATTTCACAAAGAGATAAGATAGGACCAGTAACTGGTCTTAACTTAAGACTAGTCCTATCTCTTAGCATTGCCTGGGACTAGTCCTAAGGAAGAGTCTTGTGAAATCGACCCGAGGGCTCAGGGCACTGCTATGTGGGCCGAGAAGACTTACTCGATGAATTGTCGGGCGGAGAGGTTCAACGGGGCGTCACCAAACTGCACTACGGAGTCTAGGAGCGTAGAACCACCCCATAGGGCTGGGTTGTCGACAACCTGTCGACAAGCAATGAAGATGAAAGATTTGTCGACATGACAAGGAAATAAAGATCATAGATAAGACAAACGTATACGAAAGTCTGCAAAGAGGGCTATAATGTGATCGACAAGGCAATTCGATCATCGATAAGGGAAACAGATCAAGGTAATCGACTTGGGGAATAAGATCATCGATAAATAATAAGAGAATACGATAAACAATATCAACAAAAATAGAAAATCCTCGGCACCACTATGAAAACATAACACTAAGATTTATGTCAGGAGCAGTTATTATAATTGAAAGAAGTTTCACTCTCACAATGATTTACCTTGTCCAGAATGGAATAATCCATCAGAGCTGTACATATCAACGTCACGTTAGCGCCTAAGATTAACCAAATAGCTGACGGTAAGCAGAACAAGATGGCGAAGACGAAAATCCACCACGAGGATCTGCTCGAAAAGAGAAATCAACTCAAATGCAAGGTGGAAGATTGATATAGGTTTTTACTGTGGCGTAAAAGGAGGGGGCGGTACCCCCCCCCCGCTCAGAAAGCTCCCCTCTTCCTCCATGAAATCGAAACAAACAAAACATACAAAACAAACAAACACAAAATAATAATTTTAAAAAAAATTATGTCTTTACCCCCAGCTCCCCCCCCCCCAATGATAATGTCTGGTTACGCCTTGGGTTTCGTGCATCAGGAGTCAGGAGTCAGGAGTCAGGAGTCAGGAGTCGGGAGTCAGGAGTCAGGGGTCAGGGGTCAGGAGTCAGGAGTGAGTGTGAGTGTGAGTTATTTTTCTACCCCCGTCTAACATCCGATGAACAATGAATGACACAATGTTTCTTCAAATTGACTATTCAAAACAAATATTTCTGCTCCTTGATGCAAGACTAAATGGAGAATAGGCTATTACCCAATCATGAATTGACCGCCACACTCTGAGGCCGAGGTGCGCTCACTAGGTCGTCGTGTCTTGTTATACCCCCATGCCCCAAACAACACGCCCAAGATGGTGAGCACAGCCATGACGAATGCCAGCGAAGCAAATACCACGAATACAACGTAGCTACAAACAGCAAATTATTAATTACACAAAAAATATTTACATGTTTTTAATAAAATTCAATTCGAAACTTATTTCCATTTTGGTGGAAAGGAAATATTTTTTTGGTTTAAAATCAAAGACAGCCAATTGAACTGATTAAAATAAATAAATAAATAAACAAATAATGAAATGGATACGGAGCAAACCAATATGAGGGCATTTTCACTACAGAACTGCATTTTGTACTGCCCCACACGTAAAGATAAAATATCAAAATAAGGTGTGACAGAAATTGACAAACAACAAGATCTTTTGAAGAGATCGACCGAAAGAAAATGGAACAATGATACATCAATATAGATTCTTTAACTCAATCCAATTCATCATTCTTTCTTTACACAAAAACTTTATAAAACTATACGCAGTTTTGATCGTTAATAACCAATTAGTTCAATTAAAGATCACTCCATCTTTTGTCAACAATTATTGACCTTTACCTGTACATATCAAACTCCTCAATGATGAAAACATATTCACTGATCTGCTCTCGGAATGGTTCGGTATCGAGTGACTCTCCAAGACTCTGATCGTTCAAAAAATGGCAAAATTAATTTTTAAGTAAGCGCTTAAAGGTTATATATACAGGACTGGTAAAGATAAAGAAAAAACATCAATGCTTAATTTTTTAGTCTGACAGCTTTGATTATGAAGTTCATACTACAAAACAAAAATTGTGTGAAATATTTACCTCAGAAATTAAGTCATATTCGAGAAAACTGCTTCTCAAAGCAGATCCCGATGATAGCTTATTATGAATACTTAGTTGGCTTTATTGCTGTTCTCACAAGAACGGAAGTAAAGTATTGGTTATAACTCAATTGTTAATTTTCAGAAGAGTATAACCAACAGAATTTCTAAAAGCTATAATATTATTATTTCAGCTTACGTTTCTGATAGACGTTTTTTTGTTTTTCCTGATGTGATTTTTGAAACATCTATAGCATTTTGAAATGTGAACCATTAGGCCTAGTGTAAAATGCTTCATGATAGAGAGGAATAAATTATTTACTTCATTTGTTTGGTGGTTTTAAAAGAAGAAAATCAACTTCTGTCCAAAACTTTCGATACACATAGAACGACTTACTGTTTCCAGTCCCGACACAACTTCACCTGTAATCGTTGTTACTTCTGCCTCAACAGTATCTAATATATCAGCAACATCTATCAACAAATATTAATTGTGATTAATGTTTTACTTGAGGTGTTAGAACATTGCTATAAGTTGTACTTTATGAAAGATCCCCAACAGATGGCGCCAGTTGGTGAAGTGTTTTTTATTCGAATCGACGCCAATTCGACCCCGCTTGGGAAACTGGTCTGGTGCCATAAATACATTCTTCCTACAATGAACTATTGTTCTCCCAAGCAGGGAATGTGACGAAGGATGTCTCCCGTATACAACTTGTCCCAATCTGCTGCTGATGGGGAAGTTTTCCCGCGTGACGTTGTGCTATTTTCTAGAATATTAGAGAGGTAGTTTTAAAACAAAAACGCCCTCTGGTGGGCTTTGATCATTACAAAACACACATTCTCTCTTATTGCATCAATGAGCAAGTTCTGGTGGGCGACTAAAGTGACTAGACTAACCAGAAACAGTTGACAGTGTGTGACGTAGCTCTCGAATTTACTAGATCGACCATGCTCCAGTGCATGGATGAGCTAGTCAATCTCCCTGTGCTCTATGGTTTCTGGTGAGTCTAGTCACTCTAGTCGCCCACCGAACTTGCTCAATGAGGCAAATAATTGATTCTCACCCTGAAACGCGTCATTACTGGCTGTTTCCACCGATGTCTTGAGGTCTTCCAGTGCAGTGTCTCCCTGCGTGAGGGATTCATAACACAGACACTACTGTCGTATGGTTCTCTTTGGCTTGTTGTCATACATAAACCATTACCTTATGAATATTCAACCTTTCAATGGTCAACTTTGAATATTCATATCAATATAATATATGCACACTTTGTTACGAAGTGGGTTGAAACCTCCTTACCTCCATGAGGATGAGGGTACAATTCGTAAAGTTTAGACTTTATCCACCAATACATTGAAGACATACATTATCAAGGCTTCTTACAACAGATTTCTCCTCTCTCATAGTGTGGCACATCTCTCTGCTGATCAGTTCAGCTTTGGCATTCTCAGTCTTTTCTGCTTTCGACTCATTCCTCTGCCATTTTTGTTAGCTCTTTCACTTTTAGACATAATTCTCTCACAGCATCCACAGTCCACTTTTTGTTTTGCGTTAGTTTGACTGTCTGTTCTTTGTTCTATACAAACAAGGCGTGACGTAATCTGACAGCCTCATACTTTCTTTAATGTTGGTCTCCATAGATTAATTTCTACCCCTTGATTAGCTGTTCCTATTATTTCGTCTTATCTAGGCGGTATACTGTGAATATGTTTTATTTCGACAATAGTACTATGGATTAAAAGTTTGTTTGAAAATATTAATTATTATGTACATTACTTGTGATGAAGACTACTTACAGCATTCAGTGCGTCCGTTAGAGTGGTCAGGGCAACATCTAAGACGACTGGATAAACGACTACGACAGTGAAATTATACGAATCAAGCTGTCGAGAAAATAATAACAATGAATCGGCTTTGTATTTGTCTAACAATGAATATTGCGTTTTTGTTTGGCTACAAATTATGTTATAAATCATATTTGTTAATTGCTTCATCAGCATTTGCATTTACGAAATTTATTTATTGATTTGTTTGTTTATCTGTTTAGCCAATAGTTTAGGAAGACGGCTTATATCAACTGGTCTGCCTTCCGAAAAAAAATATGTCTTCATAAAATCTACAGACAGCTCTAGAGTATAGTGCTTACCATGGAGAGTGGCAGCACGGTCAGAAACGGAGCTTCATCGGGAATGAATGAACAAACACCGTACAGACTGTCCGGTAGACTGCCGGCACAGTCCGTATCGCGGAACCCAACGAGCGAGGCTGCTACGGCACTGACTGCCGCCTGGTAGGCTGATCCGTCGGTCTGGATCTGGTCGACGAGTGAAGCCAAAATACCGGCCGAGGATGCGAAGGGTGTTAGTGGATCGGTGAGATCTGTAACGGTTAAGGTGAGGTGAATTTTCTACATTTTCTTTCTTGTCTGCATGAAATTTGTTTGAAATTCCACTTTGTTACATTTAATGAACAGTTATTTTACCCATAAGCCTTTATTGACATAACCGCGTCCGAATTGGCGGTTTTGGCCGTGGCTATGTCCAGAATGCCGACAAAATCACAATATTCAGCATTGTCTCCGTAGCCATCAGCCACAGCCGTAGCCATCAGCCATAGCCGTAGCCAAAGTCGCTCCATTCGGTCACGGCCATGATTGTATCAAGATTTCTACGGTGGCTGATTTCCGCCAACAAGAAAACACTACTTCAGTACGGCTCTAGCGGCTTTATTGCCGTACTGAAACAGAGTTGTTTTGTTGCTGGCTGAAATCAGCCACCGTAGATTTCACTACGATGATTGGCTAAATCTTTCCCAACGTCACAGGCTTTTTTTAAATCATCAACATAGAGGGCGACATCACCTTCTCTGAGCTTTGTGACTGAATCATTCACTGGCACAGCTACACTGTCGAATTGCATGATCAGTGGATCGAATATTGCGTTCTCAGCATCTGGAGGAAATGATCATAATCTCAGAATCAGCAAATGTTATTGTAAATCATCAAAGACGATAGCAAGCAGTAAACTCGGTGATCAAATAGGCCTACACCGAACATTTAAAGGCCCTAAGTCGTATTTTTGAGATATCCTTTTCAATGATATTTGGATTGTTACCTAAGACTTTTCCTCGGTGCTAGACTTGTGGACAAGTCGTTAAATGTTTGACTGCTGACTCGCGCAAGACTACTGCTCTCGCAACTACGATCCCATTTAAATTGAGAGAGGCAGCAATATCGCGAGAACATTATAATCGCGTGAGAGCACGCACTGCGACTAACATTTAACGACTTGTTCTGAGTCTACCTCTGTGCAGTATTTTTACGAAAGTAAAAGTTTTCCAGACCCTTTTTTATACTGGTATAGACTCCATCCAAGACGCACTCTTGCGCATCCCGAGTGATTCACACAAACACAAGTAGGCACACACAAGTGGCCAGTATAATAGTCTTTATTCGTGCATTTTATACGGTGTCATTCAGAATGCCACATTAATTAATGAAGACGGAGCTGACTTACCGTCTAAAGAGCTCTTGATGTTATCAACAATGAAACTGATATTCCCCACTTGTCTCAGATCCTGCAAAAACAAAACCACACCAAAGTCAAATCTTAGCAGCAAAAATAACTCAATTTATCACAATCCCAAAAGCTCCTAAGTAAAACAGATTGCTTAACAAATTTGTTTGATATAATTATGCGCTGGGACCAGTCACAACCATTATACATAAACATTACACACGACATTTGGCTGGTAACCCATTAGTGATATAAATCAACATGTCTTTATGCCATCAGCAATTTTTCTGATTTTCTTTTACCTCTAGAAGGTTTTATGTTTTGTAAACTTACAGTGATCAGATTTCCCTGGAATTCCTCAAAGTCGTCCATGATGGTGATAACAGTTCCCTCAAAGTGAGTCACACTCTTTGATAGTCGCTCTCCAGATAATATCGTGAAACAACCAGCAACGCTGTCATGGGGGACCACCAGTAAGTTGAGTTTGGAGATAAACAATCAAGAGAGATTGGCGCCATTTAAATTTAAAAACAAAACGGAAATATATTAGTATTTCCTGCACAGCTCCCCGCCCCCTATGTGGTTTTTAAATGTTACCTGAACAGAAGGTACATACCCCCCCACACACACCCAAGTGTGTAATGGCCTCCAATCATGGACCCTCCTTTGTTCAACTCTTTGTCCTGACAAACGTGGACCCCATTGTTTTCCTTTGTGATAGTAATCGTGGACCTGATGTCCCTTTTGTTATAAGTCCTCGGTTTGAATGTCACTACAAACTCACACACACCACACACAAGTGTGTAGTAAACACCTGCAATCGAGGACCTCGTATATTATTGTTTCTCTTTTGTTTGAACGAACTTTTTGGCAACAGCTCCCATTGGTTTTGTACATACTTTCCAACTGGGGACCTTTACCCAACCGGGAACCCTACTGTCCCTATCGTGTTATAGGTCCCTGGTTTGAATGTGTATACCTACCCACACCCAAATCGCCTGAAACACTTACACTTCTGTACACGAGGGAAAGAGTGTGTTAATGCATGGGAACATTGGGGAGGGGGGGGGGGACACACCCTCTATGCCACAAGTCGGGTATGGTATATAGACTTACATTTGGCGCTCGATATGTGGCATGGTGTACCCCCCCCCCCCCTGCTATCGTGTCTTCGTTGTGTTCTGGGAATCTCAGGAATTCTTTAGAGGATTTTAGGGGGTACTTCTGTACAAGAGGAACAGTGTGTGTTAAAGTGTGGGAACAATTTGGTGAGAGGGGACCCACTGTCACATATCGGGCATGGTATAAACACTCACACTACAACGAGAGAAAATGCGAGTAGGAATGCCCCCATGATGACCCCCGTACAGCAAGCCAGTTCACGGACCCTCTCCTCGCGGTACACGGCCCCACACTTCCCGCAGAACCGGCACAGGCAGACGATGATACCGGAGATTGGTAGGAGAATGCCCAGCAAGAGGAGAATCAACGACAAGGTCAAGATACCTCCCTCGGACTTTATGATCTGTATAAGATGTTTTTCAAATAATTATTGTCTTTGAAAGCATTGAAGTCTCAAATAAGTCCCCAGGTTTAAGTCAACCTAAATTCTAGTCTCAAGTCAAGGCTCAACAAATAAGTCATTAGGCTTAGGTCGCCCTAAAGCATAGTCTCAAGTCGAGTCTCAAGTCAAGGCTCAGGTCCTTAGGTTTAAGTCAACCTAAAGTCTAGTCTCAAGTCAAGGCTCAACAAGTAAGTCATTAGGCTTAGGTCGCCCTAAAGCCTAGTGTCAAGTCTAGTCTCAAGTCAAGGCTCAGGTCCTTAGGCTTATGTCGCCCTAAAGTATTGTCTTAAGTCAAGGCTCAACAAGTAAGTACTTATGCTCATGTCGCCCTAAAGCCTAGTCTCAAGTCTAGTCTCAAGTCAAGGCTTAGGGGTTTAGGCTAGGTCCTAAAGCCTAGTCTCAAGTCTAGTCTTAAGTCAAGGCTAGGTCCTTATGCTCATGTCGCCCTAAAGCCTAGTCTCAAGTCTAGTCTCAAGTCAAGGCTTAGGTCCTTATGCTCATGTCGCCCTAAAGCCTAGTCTCAAGTCTAGTCTCAAGTCAAGGCTTAGGTCCTTAGGCTTAGGTCACCCTAAAGCCTAGTCTCAAGTCTAGTCTCAAGTCAAGGCTTAGGTCCTTAGGCTTAGGTCACCCTAAAGCCTAGTCTCAAGTCTAGTCTTAAGTCAAGGCTCAGGTCCTTATGCTCATGTCGCCCTAAAGCCTAGTCTCAAGTCTAGTCTCAAGTCAAGGCTTAGGTCCTTAGGCTTAGGTCACCCTAAAGCCTAGTCTCAAGTCTAGTCTTAAGTCAAGGCTCAGGTCCTTAGGCTAGGTCACCCTAAAGCCTAGTCTCAAGTCTAGTCTCAAGTCAAGGCTTAGGTCCTTAGGCTTAGGTCACCCTAAAGCCTAGTCTCAAGTCTAGTCTAAGTCAAGGCTCAGGTAATTCCTTAGGTTAGGTCACCCTAAAGCCTAGTCTCAAGTCTCAAGTAAGGCTCAGGTCCTTAGGTTAGGTCACCTCTAAAGCTAGTCTCAAGTCAGTCTCAAGTCAAGGCTAAAGAATTCCTTAGGTTAGTCACCCTTAAGTCTGTCTCAAGTCAAGTCAGTAATTCCTTGGTTTAGTCACCTAAGCTAGTCTCAAGTCAAGTAATGCATATGGTTAAGTCACCTTAAATCTTGGTCGCAAGTCAAGTCTAAAGCAAGTCCATGGGGTTAATTCACACTAAGCCTGTGCATTGTCTCAAGTCAAGTCTCAAGAAATTCCCAATCCCTTGATGCCAAGTTTAAAGTCTTAAAACAAGTCCACTCCCAGACTTAACACAAATCAAAACATCATATAGAATTCAATGATTCTGAACTCCGTTTTCCATAGAGAATTTACACGTCATAAAGGTAAGTCCGAACTCGAGTTCCAGGTCCTAGCTGAGTCTATAGGTGATAAAGTCAATGTCTAAGTCCGTAATCCCAAATTGGTGAAACTGAGAAGTGACCACGACTATACAAAAAATGTTACAGAATGATTCCTGATCGTCTTTACCAATGTGCTGTACCTTAATAAATTTCCTAGGTAACGCACAACTGCAATGCGACAATATCTCTGAGCACTTTTTTTGTATCAACAAATGGACACTTATTGTAATGAAGTGTAAGTGATTCTGTTCACGTTCGCTTCTAAATCATTGTTTATTTATTAACGGTTAAGCTAGGGAACCGTTAAACTTGTTGGTTTGTGTGTCATCTTTACATTAAGTTTTAAATTCGTTGTGTTGTCTTTGATCTACGTTGTGACTCGTGTCACTGTTGTGTTCCATGTTTGTCTGTCGTTTGTTATGTAGGCCTATGTATGTTTGTTTTGTTTGTTTGTTTGTTTGTTTGTTTGTTTGTTTGTTTGTTTGTTTCGCTGACATGCTCCTGCTTGTCAAATCAGCCCTATGGTGACCCAGGGCACTTACACGCGCCTATCCTGTCCCCCATTTTGGGCGTCAAAATGTACTAAAGCAATTGACCAAACCTCGTACCCACTCCTACGATTTCGCCGCGCCATTTTTCTTTCCCAGAATGCCCTTCTCGATCGTAACGAGACGAGAGGTATCGATACGGCGCGCTGCCCATGGTAGCGCGGCTGGAATTTTTCCCCGAATTGGTGGAAATGGTAGACGCGCACTCCTGTGTGGAGATGCGTTCCGCGTCTGCATGGGGGTCAATGCTCTATGTTAAATTTCTTATAACTAATTATTATTTCTCAAGCTTCTTGATACCTTTATTTTTGTTTTGCTTACTCCTTATTTACATGTATTTTCTATTATAATTCTCATAGAAGTAGGGTTGATGTCTACCTGAATTCAATTGAATTTTTATTCACCAGCTTCACAAATAGCTTTTTTGTGGTGCATCACTCATCAAATTACAGACATATAAAATTCAATTTTTGTCTATTGAATTAAATCGAGCCTGTGCATTTAGCCTTGAAACATATCTTATGAAATGAAAACTGGCAGTCGTCATTGCAAATGACTTCCTAAAATCTCAGGATCATGTACACTTGATATCGTACTAATATGAGTAGGATTGCTTATGATTTATTTACGATGACCACGTATAAACCAATTTGTTTCTAATGGAAATATGGCAGTCATAATATTGTCACCGCGAGGGATGCTGGCGTTCTTTTGCAAATTGTTGTTCTCACCTCGAGAATAGCTTCAACCAAGTCAGCCGATCCACTGAGCAGGTGAATCAGAGGATCTGAAAGTTAATAATTACACGACATTGTCAGACAGGGGAGCACACACGAGAACTCACTGTAAATGAATTGGCTTGCGAGGTGAATCGGTCTGTACAGTTCTCCTATTTCTCAGAAAGCAAACAGTGAGCCGTTTTAAATATGCGAATACTCGACCCTGGTGATTCTATTCGAACAGGAGATATACGTCAAATTAAGTGTTAAAGGCACAGTACACGTTTTGTAATGACTCTGAAAATTAATGGCAATAAAAACTTACTTGGTAAGAAGTACAGCAGCTTTGGGTATTAAAATGAATTTTGAGGAACTTTTAACTTTGAAGTACTACGGTTATAGAAAATATATCACTTTTTATCCCCCAAAATTTGATTCTGAGAAGCAATTCTGTCAGAAACGCTTCTTAGACTGTGTATTTCTATGGGGAATATTCTTCCTGCGTGGAAATATTCGCTCCGGTTTTTCGGTGATATCTCAAAAACGCGACCACCTTTTGAAGTGAAATTTTCACAGGTTAGTTTTATTGTATGTACCTACATTTATATAGGATTAACACAATCAGTAGGCTCCAATTACCAAATATATGCAGTACCTTTAAGGCGTTTTCCCCAGTTCTTATTTTCATTTATGAAATAGTGTTTAAAGAGCAGATTAACCACTGTAAATAATCACTGTTAATATTATTATAGATTGATTGTTGGTTTTTGTTATTGGATAAAAGAGAGGGAAAAATCAGTCTGTATGTTGATGGATTAACTACTAACAATAAATGACACAAATCCCCAAACAAAAGTATTACAATGAAACACATGCACCAGCTCGCTTGTTTCTGTTGAAATACTAAACTTTTACCACAATTGGTCAATATCAACCCAGATAGCTACATATACAAGTTGAGTTGGCTCAAGTTCAGACTGGTCCAATGGTAAGTGGCGTAACCAGGGATGGGGGCATCAGGTGCTGGATCTCTCCCCCCCCCCCCCCACCCCCCGCTCATTGCCCCCTTTCCCCCCATTTGTGAACGAAAAAATGCACAATGAATGGTTCGATGTACATTATGTAGCCCCCTCCCCCATATTAATTGTCTTTGACCCAGCTCCCCCCTGCCCCAAATGAAGATGTCTGGTTACACCACTGGACATGTCAAACTATAGCTGGAATAGTTTATACTCAGGTTGGTATTATACTCAGGTTGGTACATCATTTCTATTTACCCCAAGGGAATCCGAGCGGAGCGATTGCGTGGACAAACCCACTGGCGATGCCTGAATATGTCTGGAGAACCCAGTGGAATTCCTCACTGTACTCGCCATCGAAGAGCACCCATCCTACCGCTACACCCCTACCGTGCTGACGACTCCCAGCCCCGGCTCCAGCTCCAGCTCCATCGTGGTCGATCCCGGTGGAGCTACCGAAAGCAGTCACAGCGATGATGAGGACGACGTAAAGGTAACTGCCTGGTAGCTTGGTCATGACAAATTGTTATTAAGGACTCGTCAGACAATCGAGAAACAACAGGTGCCCTTTAAACTGTGATTAAACCCCAACCCAGCCCGAAGAAGTAAGCTGTAGTAGGCAAGGAGATGACGTACCGGCCGTTCTTGCACCTAATTCGGAGACCGATGCCCAACAACAGCCTGATCGTTTTGGCGCGTTTTGTTGTAAACGCCGCTAAACAATCCGTTTTGTTTCTGCAGACAAATTCGATAACAACTATATCTATGGGCGGGGAAAGGTACGGTGCGTTTGCGCGTTGTCATCAACCAAGCTTTGATGCGTCACAAAACATCTCTACTGACGCGGTTTACGTACACGCTGGCGTCGCAAAAAAGCTTTTGTGACGTCATTACCAATGCGCCGCTAAACGATAACTCCCTCATTCGAAAACGATCCGTCACTTGAGTAGGGCCCTCACCTATAATAGGTCAAACGGAAGTTGTTCATTGGCCAATTTTGTGTGAAACGCACAAACAAATGTGTGCGTTTCCATTGTGTTATCATCAGTTTACCTTTAAAGGTAGGATCATGGTAATTATCCCCCCCCCCAAAAAAGTATTTTCTATCCGAAAGCTTATCATGGTAATGGTATTCGAAATTATTTCGTCTGTAGTGCCTCCGTTGATTATAGAATTCGATAAAACATTTGAATCGATTTTTGCCCGCTGTCACTTCGCCAAATGTGGATTGATTAGATGTTCGTGTGAAAACACCGTGACTTCATTTTTTTTTTCTGTTTCCACAGCAAGTAAACACTGTATTCAGCTGAACCTTCAAGTGACTTTTACTGTATATCTTTCTTCATAGTTTTACCTATAAATCAGCATTACGTTGAAAAACAAAACAAAAAAACGATGACCCTATCTTTAGGATAGCCGCTAGATGGCGCACAAGGTCAATGCATAATGTCTATACAGTAAAATGTTCATTGATTGTGAAGAAAATTTTCTTGTCATTTCTATTCGAGGCATTGTCCATGACTTTCGTCTCTTTTCACGGAGAAATTAAACTTGTTGTTAATACTGTAACTTTTTAATGTCCTTCTTTTTTAGTAATAAAAACCAGCTTAGTTCCTGTATTATTAACAACAATAATGATGTCTTCTATAGCGCCGGTATCCAGGAAAGTGCTCATGGCGCTTGCTCCAAAAATACAGTTCCTTTGTGGATGTCTTTCAGTGGTAAACAAGCAAGAAAAAGCGAACGATTATCAAATAACATGAATAGCCTTCCGTATAATAAAGATGGGCTCCAAGGTCAAATTCAGTTTTTGTGATGCACTCAAATGAAATGGCAATAAAACGAATTTACACTCAACTATAGATTCGTTGCGCACCTGTACGTTCTCATCCAACAGAGAACATTCAGCACCTCTATTCGCACAATTGCACACTCTCACTGTCACTGATATTAAAGGAACATTACAGAATTGGTAAGAAAAAAACTTGTAAAATATACTTTTTGATCACAGATTTACATAAAACTTACACGGTCTAATGATGATGATAGTAGAAAACATCCCTTGAAATATTTCTGTCTGAAATTCCACATTTGATGAGAAATGAATAAACTAATTTTCCGTTTGGAGTTTATCGCTCAGTGAGCGTTTTATTCATTTGTTGAATCTATATGATTTCATACACATGTGTAATCGGTTTTTCACTATTTTCTCGTGACCCAGATGGCCGATCGATCTCAAACTTCTACAGGTTTGTCAGTTTATGTATAATGGTGGATTACATAAAGTGCTTACACGGCCAGCAACTGTTTTGTTATCAAAAACCAATTCTGTAATGCTCCTTTAATAAACTCCATTCTGGGATATTTATGTTTCAGTTCATTCCTTCTTCCCAAAGTCATCTCTTCCTTTTTTCACGTCTGTTCAAGAAACCCACGGCCACTCCACTAGATCTTGCACTAATCTATATTCCACTCACTCGCACCACTTATTCTATGAACACGAATCGCTTATTCGGTCCTCGTGTGTGGAATGCCATAGATGAGAGCATAAGATCTCAGCGGTCCGTGAGTCTCTTTAAGTATTCCTTTAAACGTGACTTTATCTCCCGATATGCATCTTAGTTTCCCCTCCTGAGTAATTCCACCACGTTTACCTCTTAATCCCTCTTACCTAGTTAGTTTGTTTCGCTTCTGCTTAAACTGTTCTGCCATCTTTTCGCTAACTATGAATTCGTTACATTAGCTTTGATCTATATTATGTATCTTGTGTCAGTATAGCTGTTATGTCCAATGTTTGTCTGTCCTTTGGTTTGCGTGTCTGTCTGTTTGTTTGTTTGTTTGTTTTTTGTTGGCTGTTTTCTGCAAGCATGCTTATCAAAACAGCCCCATACTCTATTTATTACATTTATCCTGCTCATTGCTACTTATTGTTATTTTGTTTTGCTTTATCTCTGTAAATACATGTACTTGTCGTTATTTTTCATAAAAGTATGGAAATAAAATGTGTAACTGAACTGAACTGAAATCTACGCTCAACTGTAGATTCTTTACGAATCTACACTCAACTGTAGATTCGTTATAAACTAAAGTGAATTATTCAACTGGAAACATGATGTACATCAAAACACGGCTGGAAATCATGTTATCTTTCAATTTACAGGAACAGTTTCCAGTAAAATTATACCGTGCATTATATCCACGAATGTACATGTACACATTCTCGTCCATTACCCTTAACATAATTGTTCTTCCACTCTCGTGAGGACTCCATCTGTTGGAAAATGAGTGCATCACAAAACTTGATTTAACCTTGGAGACCTCTTTAATGTCTTTTTTTTTGGTTTGAAAAGTGTCTGTGGACGTGAACACGTGAGGTTCATTTGCTCGATTGAAAGATTTTTTACGCATGCGTACAATGACGTACGTAGCATACGTACGTCACCGCTTATCCTATAATATAGCGTAGACCAAAAAGAGTAGAATTGGTGGTGTTACTAGAAAGCAAAGAGTAGCGCATTGTAAAAAGCAGCCGAAATACAAGGCAGTGCATGTTTTACTGTTCAAACTCAAATTCAAGCAGATTTTGTGTTTGTTTTCATTCCAATTATGGTGACCAACCCACTCACCGTGGTACGGACAGGGTTTATAGTTTTTAACGTCGTCCTGACGTTCACAGCTAACGTAATCAGCATCATGGTGACATGGAAGACGTCTGAAATAGCCGAGATGACCAAAATCTTCGCCACCTCTCTCGCCCTGGCCGATCTGTCCGTGGGAGTACTGGTAACCTTCTCCATGGTGCCATCGTCCATGGATGAGTGGTTATACGGGGATATCCTGTGCCGTATTATCGGGGTGGCGGGCCCATCTCTCGTCATGATATCAGTTCTCTCTTTACTCTGTGTTAGCGTGGACAGGTACATAGCCGTCACTCAACCCTTAAGATACTACGATTATGTAACTCGACAGCGAGCTATCATAACCCTTGTAGTGTGCTGGGCAAGCACCATAGGCGCCAACTCTTACGTTGCATTCAACAGCAACTTCATCATCTACGACAAAGTTCTCTGTATCTGCCTGCCAGAATGGGGCAACCGGGACATACTGACGTTCCTCATCGTGGTCTGTACCATCTACATCGTAGTCCCATCTGGTATCACAATCTCAATCTACGCGCAGTTGTTCCGCATCAGTAGGAGGCATGCCCGGCAGATAGCAGCCATCCCCGGGGCACCTGGTGGCGGTCACAATGGCCCACGAGCTACGGACATGCGCGCCATCCGGACCATGTTCATCGTGACCGGTGCTTTTAACATCGCTTTTATGCCGTTTTTGTTCTGCAATGTCTACCTGAACATAAGCACCAGCGATCTGCCAAATGCGGTCAAGTTTGTGAGTATGTGGCTCGCTCTGTCTAACAGTTGGTGGAATTTCTTCATTTATCTGGCGACGTCCAGGTTTTTCAGGAGCACTGCATTTAAGCTACTCTGTAGGAACTGGAGTCGGAACCAAACGAACTAGATCATCACACTGCACTCAACCTGGACCAAAAAGGAGCCCAGCAAAAGTATTGCTTACCCGAATAAAGTTACCAGCCAAAACACCGTTTCACATGTACTATCACTGGTATCCTGCTTATTTTTGCTTAGCAGAAGATTGTTAAGCACTATAAGTTTTTGTTTGAGCAGCTCTGGGCAAAGCCTTATAGTTCGTAGTTTCGTAAAACTTTACGCACAGTGCTTCGAAAGCACAAATTGTAATTATTGTCATTAATAATGAAGTAAAACATTATTATAAGTATTCTCTAGATTTAACTCATACTTTCGAACTCGTCCGTAGATGATGTCTCTGATATTCATCCAATAGAAAGCTCTCGGTGGTGAAGTTGAAATCGTCTTGACAGTTGCTCTTTGTTATCAAATCGCTTAGATTCATTTTTGCTCCGTGTAGTTGTTCATTGCATGATCAATGAGTGAACTACTTGTTTTTTTTAAGTGTTCCAATCTGATTAATATCTAAACACCCGTAGTGGTTGGGTACAGCGTTGGTCAAGAAACTCCGAATGTCTATTATAAAACGATGTTGATAACAACATACGTCAACTTATTTTGTTTTGCCTAAAATTAATAATACTCTTCCCGTCGCAGTATACCGATCCCGCAGCGCTTTCGATTATCAACAATCTGAAGGTTGTAAAAGAGCCTCATCAGATAATATTTAGCAAAGGATAGAAATATCATTTGATTATTTTGATCACTTTCTAGCCATGACTTCGTGAAAATGCTGAAGAAGCGCATACACAATGCACCGAGTGTTAGAAAAATAAAACAAATCTAATCGAGATTGATTTACGCCCAAAGCTTTGTCTGAAACTCAAATTAAAGATGGTCTCTCTTCCTTGTTACTCAATCAATCGTCAGCAATGTTCATGTTAGGAGACACTCTAAATACGTTAGAGCTATAGCTTGTTTTGGAATATTAACCGCTAGCTGGTCGCGTCGCTCTGAATTCGATTTCGAAGTCATTTTCAAGCAGGTGATAGCGACAATTGCAATCCGAACTAATTGAGCAGCGCGCGGGCGAGTTTCCGGTAATTTGCTTTCGATTTTTAAATCATCTTAAATTTGCTTCCAGCCTGTTGCCAACTAAATTCTTTGATATACAGACCTCTTGCATAGGCCGCCATCGATGAGGACAAAACAAAGGAAATGTACAAGCGCGTACGCGCCACGCAAGACATTCAACCAATGAAAGGTCGTCCTTTGACCTCAATGAGGGCGCTGTGTGAGCTTGTGACGTCATATGCAGGGGGACTGTGCAAGTTCGCGCATATCGGAAACGAAGAAAACAACTCGAACGAAGACTATATTTTTCTATGAAATGAAATCTTGTTTTTACAAACCAATATGTAAAAAAATGTATATCAACTATTAAATGGGGGGGGGGGGGTGCTTGTAAATGTTGGTACATTACTAATGTGAGACTTTTGTAAAATCTCTCTAGTGTATTCCAAGAAGCAGTTTTTCAGAATAACGGCACATTTTTGGCACTCTTAGAAATGAAAGAGAAGCGTGCAAACACATTTCATGCAGTCTTCAATGACGTGGCCTTTCTGCGGTATCATCATAAGACTTTGTTTTCACTATGGCAATATGCGGGGTTAATCTCAAGGGCTATTTCTCTGCAAAAAAAGTCTCCCAATCCAGCCCCCCCCCCCCCCGGAATTACGTCCTTTATGAGGTGAGATGATATAGAGTTTTACATAAAAAAAAACTTAATTGTACTGGTAAAATCACTTGATCAAACATTCCTGCAAATACTAAATTAATGTCTTATTTAAACACTGCCCAGTGCAGCGAAATTTGTTATATACAGATGTAGTACAATTCGGTCAGGAATTTAGTGATGTGAGCTTCGTATAAAGATATATAAGTAATTGATTCATATTTAATTTAACTCTACGGCGGTCTCGATCGTCGGACTTGTTTTGTAGTCTCTGCCGTCGAACTTAAGAGGTTTTGTAGTCTCTAAAGTCGGACTTACAGAGGTTTAAAAATATGTTTTTGTAGTCTCGACCGTCGAAACTTAAAAGGTTTTGTAGTCTCTAGCCTACCGTCGGATTTACAGAGGTTTGAAAAGATGTTTTTATAGTCTGGTTGTGTCCTTGAAAATCAGTGAAAAGAAGGTAGCTCAAAGATCCAGGATGACAAAAATGCGTGAAAAAAAACGTTGCCATAACTACCACATCATATCAATCTCTTCACCAAACACAAATGTGTGTTGGGCACACTTAACAATTTCAAAAACAGTTACTGGACCCATGGAAGCCCAAGTAAAGTTTAAACATGGAGTGTGTTCAGACAAGAGAAATGAAGTTTCAACAGTTAACCCTGTCCCAAAGATTCTAGAGCGCCGAATTCGCATGATGGGAACTAGAGCTTTATCTGATGTTGGAACTTGAGGCGCGGGTGGGTGCCATTTTAGCAATCAATATTTGTTATAATGGCAATCTATGGTCATTGTCTGCCGTAATCTATTCTTGAATAGGTTTTTGAAATGGCGTATAGTGTACATTTCACATTTCAGCCAGAGTTCTCCACCTTGGGTCTTCAGCGCTCTATAACCCTGTTCACAACACACACTGTCTATTTATTTGCTTTTGAAGGGTTTTTTCGTCATCGCTGAGGCTGATGCATGAATATTCACCCTGCTAAAAATCACAATAAAGGCAACGTATTCAAAATAACCGTCGTGCATGGACATTTTGGGTGGAGCTATCCAAGGAGAGCTGTTCATTGGTTCTGACGTATAGTCAACCGACCGACGTACGTTCAAAACCTAAGAACACTAGTACGCGCGATACTTCACAGTCTGTTACGGTATGACCTTTCGTAAAATACCTGACGGTGCCTAAAAATTGCTTTTTTGGTGGTCGTGTAGGGACATCGTAGTAACATTGAGATGCACAATAGCCGGCGCGTTTGATCTACATGCTGCACGGGTTAATACTGAGAACAGTGGAAAACAATATTCAAAGATGCTAAAGGTGGTAACGAAGAACGGAGTAAGAGTGTGTGTCGAACATGTTTAGTCAGTAATGCGATGGGGAGAAATATTGGCATGTGTACACATATAAGGGCCCCTGGACCACATCAGGGGCCCTTAAGCGGGCCCCTGGAACCCAAACCGTAAATGCTACAAAGAAATACAACTCTAAAGCTTTGTCGCCCCATACCATGGAGCAATAAACTCTACCATGCCATTACATATGCACTGGCGCCGCCCTGGCTGTCGTTGCATGAAGCAAACAGTCAAAGCCAAAGTCGCTTGATTAATCTTCCCACTCACGACATGTGGCGATAGAGGGCGTGCTTCTTCTAGCCAAGAAGAAATAAAATGGCTTCATTCATGATCATCGACGGTCAAGATCTCGACACTTCACACTTCTGACGGACTGGAATTACATTTATGTAAGTAATTTCTTAGCCGTAATTAATTAAATTGTTGGATAGACATATTTCGGACACAGTAAGGTGAGATTTGGCACTTTTCATATGTAAGAATATTGATAACAATGACGTTGATTTGTAATGAATGGTGTAGTTGATGGAGAGGCAAGTGAGATGAGGAAGGAATTGCTCACTCAGACTCGAGTTCAACCATTAGCTGTGTTCACTATCCCATTCAATTCCCACGCAGCCAGCCAGCAGCTCATGATTGACACTGAACTGAGTGACATGAATGTTGCTGCTCCGTCCCAACTTTAGAATCGTCCCAACTAGTTTAGTTAGGACTGGTCCAAACTTGAGTGCAGGTAATCCCTATTGGTATTGGGCCGTCCCAACTGAGTGTAAACAGCCAGTTTAATATTAAACACTCAAGTTTAGTTGTTGGGCATGTTGATATGAAACATTACATTGCCACATGAACAGACTACACTTGTGCAATAATTTATTCACTTTTTTGTCAACATGAGGGTGAAATTTGTTTATCTGTTTCAAACCTAGCCCTGTCTAACTCTCAAGATGTCTGGAGGGTTATGATCGGATGATTATTGCAACCAGGCCTCGAACTTCGTGTTCAAAAGGGCACGGCAATTTCCCCAAAATGAAGGGCACTCAATGAGGAAAATTTGAATTTGTAATGATGGTTTTTAAGGCACCCACAGCAATTGCTGTGGTGCCGTGGCGAAATTGAGGCCTACGCAACTATCTACTCAAGATAGATGTAAACATCCTTGGTAATCTAGTTCCCGTAATCGTTAACCCTCCATCCTCCTGATGGTGGTCGGAGGATGGAGAGTTATAAATATCGCGACTATTGCTAATCTAGAATTTTTAGCACCCTCTCAGGCTGTGCTTCAAGTCAGTGATTGTCTGTCTGAATCTACGTGTATTTTGTTTTTTCTTTAGATAAAAAAGTGAAGTCCGCATCAAGATTTGGAAGTCGAAAAACAACAAAAATGAACATGGATGTATCACAGCTATTCAGTTCCGAGAGGTGAGGCAATATACTCTTATGATATTGTATTGAGGACAAAAAAAGTCTATAAACGTTAGTAAAGTACTTCTTTTACATAACTTTAGTTTTTCCACAGAATCAAGATAGTTTTCAAGGAATCAAGAAGGTTAATTCAAGTTGCCTCTGTGCTTAGCATATATTGTAGTAAGCGACTCTACTTGTGTGAAAAACAACAACCCCCACCCCTAAAATGTATTGACCAATCACTCTGCCAAAATGTGTCAAGAAAGTCTGACAAAATTCCAGCATGTTCAAATCCCATCACCACATGTAGACAAGTTTCTGCCATTTGGGTTGCTGTGTTGTGTCTTTTGTGGACGGCATGGGGCAGAGCCAGACATGTGGGTGACGTTGATGGACATTTTTCTATGATGGACGGAGTTTAATGGATTGGTCTATCGCTCTTGGTCTCCAGTTGGGGAGATGTAGGAGGTATTATTATGGGATGGTAATGAACCTTAGCAGCAGGCACGTAGCAACGGAGATGGCCGGCTGGCCATGGCCACCCCCTCTTTGCTCGTTTTTGGCAGATTCAAGAATTCAGACAAAAACTATTGAAAATTTTTAACTAAAATAGCCCAAAACCAAGTAGAAGTGGTTAGTCTAGAATTTCCTAAGTCTTCTTTAAAAATGTATATAATTTAGCCGATGAGATCTTGCAAGAAACGTAGGTAAAGAGGGAAAATGTTACTAGTTTTGGAAGCCTACAGTGGAATTCTTATGCTACATGAATACAGCACCTGAACAGGGGACGATATATTTATACCAACAAGTGTAGAGCTAATTTTTTTCTTGGAATAGGGTGATGTACAACCTCTCCAACCACTGCCGCAATTGATGGATACTGTTGTCAAGATTTGTTTATGGATTAGCGCCACTGCTTACAGGGGATTGTAACTAGAATGGCCACCCTACTTTTAAACACCTTGCTACGCACCTGCCTAGCAGACCAATTTCATAAAGCTGTTTAGCAGAAAATAGTGCTTAACACACTTTTCTGCTAAGCAAAAAAATGAGTGGGGTACCAGTTTCAACAATGTTGGCTGGTAGCCAGTTTCTGGTACGTGCTTAGCCATTTTTTGTACTTACAGGCTTTATGAAATTGGGCCCTGATCATGTCTATTTTGCTTCCATTTTTGATCCAAGTAAACTCTACTTGTCTTCCAGATTGACTAGTGGAAGTTTGGCTGGTATTCTGCTGCTGCTGTATATGCCTCTAGGTGTACTCCTAACAGTACTACGCATCTTCATTGGTGCCCATGTTCTCCTCATATCCTGTATCCTTCCGAGGGCATCACTTCTCAGAAGGTAAATTTTATGATGATCAATACAAAAGTGTTTCAGACAAAAAATGATGAAAATTTAAAATAAAATAGCCCAAAACCAAGTGGCAATGGTTAGTCAATAAAGAAGGGTTTTGAATGTAGTTGGTCCTTGTTCTGGCTGTTGACTGGAACAACATAATTAAACAGAAAGAACCATCTAGCCATAGCCATTTACAAAACCCATGATTTAGAAACATTGGTTTCTGTCACTCCAAACAGGCTTGATATTCTTCCTATTTGCTTAGCCCTTTGAAAAATCTGAAAAATTGTGATTAAATAGCTTGAAAATTCTATTAAAGCCCAGTTTATGTGTACATTTAGGTCAGCCCTTGCACTCGATAAAATGTTCCTCCTTTTTCAAATATCATGCCTGTCCAAAGCAGACAAATGTATAAATAAATGTTGTTTTCATAAACTTTTGATTTCAATTGTCAACTTGAAAATGTATTAATAATGATAATATGATACTTATAGCACAAGAATAATATTTCCCTATATTTAGGCTGAATATTTTTGTATGACTTGTTCCGTTTTAACTTTTGCAAAGCAAAAAACAACCCAACATTCAATACTAAAATCTCTCAGAGTTTTGACATTTTTTATTTCTAATTTTTTTTTTCTTGGGTAGGATTGTTCTACGAGTCATGAATTTATTCCTGGGCCTTGTCATTTCCCACGAAGGATTAGAAAACAGAGATCCAGCTGCCAAAGTCATCGTAGCCAATCACATCTCGGTATTTGATCATGTGACCATTGGCCTGGTTGTTCCCTCCATCATAGTGAGTTAAAATTTTAATTTTCAAATTAATCTTTACATTCACAGGGCTCAAATTTTTTGGGGAAAATCAACAAGAGCCAAGGGTATGGAAAGGTTTGCGGTAACAACTATGTAATGACTGTCTCTAAATGAGTTGGGGTGGTTCTGAAAAGAACCGTTGGTTTCAACTCGACCAAAGGGCTTTCAGCTCAAAACTTTTAGTGGCCCAAAATGTCTTTTATAAGATCAAAATCAAAATTTTCTAAACAGTTTAACATAAAAACTGTTTAGTTTTGAACAAGTGCTGAGAGGAGATTTATCTTTTTGTCTCATATTGGTAAGTATTGACCCCTAGCCTGATGCGGAACGCAACATCGCATCTACCATTTCCGCCATTTTGGGAGTCAATTCTTTGTGGACATTTTGCCTCCCAAAATGGTGGACAGGATGGGCATGTGCAACCTCGTTCCCAGTTGTGTACTGTGGAAGTGTGACTTCCAATGGAAGCGAGGCTGGGGTGGTGTGTAATTGCGCTGTGCGTCGTGAAATGGGACAATACAATAAAATAAAATAAAATACTTCGATGCTCAACAGAATTGAAAGAGTTAATCAGATTCAGAGTAGTTACGATAACAAATGTAAGTTTTTCATATGACTAGTGTAGTATCGTGCCAGGTATTGTTTTTTAAATATTAAAAACAAAAATGGGATATCGCCTAACTCACAAGGCCAAACAGCCACTTCAAGGTGAAGGCTACACTTAACTGATTTTGGCTGTCGAACCAAATCAACTATCACTAGGTCCTGGGGCTGAAACAGGGTTACCCCCTTCACAGTCCGTAAGGATGTAGGCTTGGCTATCATCCACTAGGAGCCTGGCTGGTAGAGCAGATTGCACTACCTTCCCCACTTTAAGTCTTTTGGTAAACGTACTGTGTACACACAGTTTCCGGAAGATGATAGTTTTACAGTTTGATTGAGACCAGTTTGTTGACGTCTTTGTAGCCCAACGTGTGGAGTTTACCTGCCTATGTGACGTGGGCAATGGGATACACGGAGATGGGGGCAAGAGATGGGAGGACGACCCTCTTACGTAATCTCAAGAAACACTTCACTACCAGTAACGTCCCTATTGCGGCCCTACCTGAAGGTGCTATGACTAATGGTCAAGTTGGCATGCTCAAATTTAGGTGAGTTCTGGAGCTAGAAGAGTATATCTCCATTATTTTTGTATATTTGTGTTGTTTTTTAAAACCTCCTGAAACTTCAAAGAATCTTAATGACTTCACGTCTGATGGCATCTCTATCCACCAAATGTGTGTGTCTTACGGTGAGGTTTTTGTCACTTCGGAGCGCCCTCAATGTTTTGCAGTCGGCAGGATGGCTGACGTGTATATCCATTTGGACATGCCATTGTGTAGTGTACACAGCCATGCACCTACTTTGCTATGCTTCCTTTCCCGTGTACAAAGAGGGACAGAAGGTACTGGAATCTATGCTCGTAGTCTCCCTTTTCCGGGTGTGATTGAGTTATCCCCTACTCATATTTTGTCTCAAGAGAACAACAAATTCCCTGGTGCTTACTATGAGAACCTTTGTTGTTTTTCCTTTGTCAATTTTTTTTTTTTTTCTTTTGTCAATTTTTCTTTTTTTTTTCTTTTTTTCTCAAAATGCTTAAAAAAAGATTTCGGTGTGGCCAACATGTTTTAACAGTATAACTAAGTTGAAGAGTGTGTTTAACTTGTAAAAGTTTTTTTTTTTTTTTTTTTCCAGTACTTGGCCGTTTGACCTCGGGGAGGCAATACAACCAATCATCCTTACTGTGAGGAGACCATTCCTCGGAGTTAGCGTTGAAAGCCTCGGCAGTAGCCTCTGGAAAGACATCTTCTGGTTTCTCTTTGTCCCATTCACACGCTTCCATGTGAGGTAGGTTCAAGGGCCAAGAGGTTCTAATGTACCTCAAAGCTGGGATGTGTTAACTATGAGGTTTTAAATGGGAGGCATTTTCATCGGTTGAGTTAGATCATGTTCAGCTTACACATTTTCATGCTATGTACTATAAGTAATGAGGTCTTTATATCTACTCAGCTCCATGTCAAGTACCTCCTTTCTAACCTACATGGAATTACACAGCATGGCCTCTGTTGCCCTTCTCTTGACCTTGGTGCCCCATCAAAAGTTTCCCATAGACTTTAAGATTTTCCAATGGAAGTGCTCTTTGCAAAATGAAAATGGCCTTGCCCTCTCAAAGTTGAAGTTCCAGACCTGTCTTGTTTACAGATTGCTGCCGTCCCAGAGAAAGTTGGGTTCAGAATCGGTGGAGGATTATTCAAGACGTGTGCAAAGTCTCATGGCCCAAGAACTAGGCACTCGGATCACGCCTTTCACAAGTGCAGACAAAGCCGAATACATCAAACGATCCTATGTTTACCAACCAGAAGGTGGGTTGACAGTGAAGAGCGAGGTTTTTAGTGCTTAACTAATTAGCGATGGGGATCTTCAATTTGTTTTACTTCCTCGATGGGATTATTTACTCAGAATTGTTGGAATCATTTTTCTTTGAGAGTATTGCAAATTGTTGGTGTACCCACACTGTACCCTCACAGCAAAAGCAGACTGTCTGCCATATTTGTTTTGTTCGCCGGTGTTTCGCTTAACTTAAGACTATCCCTTCCCCACAGCTTCCAGGCCACAGCCTGTTCCCCAGCAGACAATGCCTTCTTCTTCCCCAGCCCAAGGGGCTTCATCCCCCACTGGTACCCCTAGCAATACCCCCAGCATGGGGACTCCACAGCGAGGACCGATGCTCAGAATGATCAACTCGGCAAGATGGTTCAACAGGTCAAAGAGGTACTTCCACATGTCAGTGAGGCTACGATAAGAACAGATCTGGGTCAGTAAAAATAAGACTAGCATTTCTAAAGTGCGCTTTTCGAATGGTTGCAATATGCCGTTAATAATAATTCAAGAGAGGAACAATGTATTGAGCACTAACCTTAAGATGAAAATAGGTGTGACTTCAGTCCAGTGGTCTTGTGTTTTTCAATCGAATGATAACAATACCACTGTGTAATATCTGGACAAAAATAGTGTTCATATGTTGACTTTGAGTCTGATCAAATATTATCAATTATCATAAGACAAAATGTTCTTCTCTTAATGTTTGTTGAAAAAAAAACCAGCTAATTGTATTGTTAAACTTGAGAAAGTTTTTTTTTTGCATTTTGATTCTGGTCTTGTACACAAAAATTGTGTAAAAATGCCGAGCTATAAACCCTGCGGTCTAGTGGACTATTCCTTCAAATTCAACTTGCTGTCTTGCCCACAGAACAGTTGCACTCAGCCAAAAAAGAGGAATCCAAATTATTATCAAAATATTGGCCAAACTCTAATTATTTGTTTTTTTCTCTTCTGTAGGAATAACAAATTGTGTCGACACCACGATAACCAATATCTTAGAAGGTTGTGTCACAGAAGTGCCTCCTGATTCCCCAGAAAGGATAGAGCAAAAGGAGATGGGCGGAGCCTGTGCCCCCTCTCTATCAACCCCATCATCAAGTGTAAGTATTTATAGCTTGTCAATACATACGAGACGATCTAGGGACTTTTGTCAGTAATGCCCTCAAAAGTTGTCTTAAATGATGTGTTGGTTATCAAAGAGTTCATTCAATATAAATTTTATCTCTTAATCAGTGTATACTGATTGCGTTTAAAAGTAGGGTCATAGATTGGTTTTTGTCTACGTAATGCTAATTTACAGGCCAACTTATCAAGAAAGATAGAATAAAAGTCACCTGTGAAAGTTTCAGCTGAATATAGTGTCTACTTCGGATGGGACGTAAAGCCGTTGGTCCCGTGTGTTGTGTAATGCACATAAAAGAACCCAGTGCACTTGAAGTGCCTTGAGCGTCACTGAGTGACGGATATGAGCGCTTTATAAGAAGCCACTATTATTATTATTATTACTTGTTGAGAAAACAGCCAAAAACTGTCACGGTGCTTTCATCATGAACGTTGAATCAATCCTCGTTTAGCGAAGTGACAGTGGTTACCAGCCGCATGCATCTCTAGCCTCAGTATTCACAAATGGACACCAGGGAAATTTGAATCTCCAAAACTCACCTCAAGGCGATCTCTGGAGATTCAAATTTGTTGACATACTTATATTGATTTGTATTCAATTGGGGCACTTCAGACAAAATAATTTTGCAGGATGCTTACTACCATAAGCATCATTATAACGGATGAAAATTAAAAAAAAATTGTTCAAGGTCGTTACAAAAGTATGACCTCACCTTTAGTACTTAAAGGCCCTGTACACTATTGGTAAGATCGAAAAACACAAATGTTCACAGATTCACACATAACTTACATGATTTAAAGTAAGTACTGATAGAAAGAGTTCCTTAAAATATTTCTGCCTAAAATGCTATCGTTTCTGAGCAATGAATAAAACAACAGTTTATTGCACGTGATAATAAACTCGATGTTTGAAAAACAGAAAACACATAAGGTCTCTTTTCACTATTTTCCTGTGACCTCGATGACCAATTGAGCTCAAACTTTCACAGGTTTGTTACTTCATGTATATGGTTAATCACACAAAACATGAACTGTGTTTGCGACTGTTTTGTCAGCTCTACCAATCCTGTATAATACCTTTAAAGATGATTTATACTTCTAATGAAAAAATACATAAATCCGCACTTTGCCTTGATTTTACTTTTCAAAGTTATTACAATTGATTTAAAATGTTGAATGCCGATTTTATTTTTGTTATGTCTTCTTTGCAGTCGTTAAAATTCTCCTCACCAACTTTTGGTAAAACTTCCAAGACACGGCAGATGTCCTACAAAGAACGGAAAGATGCCCTTTTGTTTAACGCTCGAAGGTATGTGTGACATCAAACAATCTACCTAATATTACAAAGTATTGACTTTTATCTGATAACCACAAAAATGATACCACGTTTAAAATTCCTTGTTCTATTCTTCTGTTTTCAGACATTACATGGAGAAGCACAGTTTGACTGACTGACCCACTGCCCCCCCCCCTGCCTAGAAACCCCCAAATAACAATCCTCATTTTGTTCTGTTTGATTTCCAAAAAATGTGCGCAATATTTCGCCCACCAGAACACGTGCAGCCAAACAACGCCATTACAGTATTGCTCTAGAAACTTTCAACCGGAGCGCATAGAATACTTACAGATGCCAGGATAGATTTAAAAAACTAAAAAACAAAACTTTAACAATTTTGTAAAGTATCTTTCGGTTTGTTAAACTTTTTTTTAAAGGGAACTTGGATACACGTTTTTTTTTCTAGTTCAAAGTAAGCAAGTATATAAAAAACACTTTATAGATGAACCCGTTGTAATAATTTCACAGGGGTTCACAGCCAGTGAATCATTTTAGCAGGCCTGCAGACCTTTCAGCTTATCGGCCGTTTTCCTTTATTTTGTTTACAAGAAAACAGCGCTATAGAAAACTAAAGAACACTCTACAAAGTGTTCCGTAACTTCGCCTTTTTTTTCAAATGCAAATGTTGCAGTTCTGTTACAGCAAATAACCACGCAGCAATCATCCTAGATTTTTAAATTCATATTTAAAAACTTATAAATTGTTAATTATAAACCGACAATCAGAATGCATCGCTCGCATATTAACTGTAAAAATACAATTTTAGTTTAAAGGAACATTACAGAATTGGTTTTTGCAAACAAATAGTTGCTGGCAGTAAGCACTTTATGTAATCCACCATATACATAAACTGACAAACCTGTAGAAGTTTGAGATCGATCGGCCATCTGGGTCACGAGAAAAGTGAAAACCGATTACACATTTGGATGAAATCATATAGATTCAACAAATGAATAAAACGCTCACTGAGCGGTAAACTCCAATCGGAAAATTAGTTTATTCATTTCTCATCAAATATGGCATTTCAGACAGAAATATTTCAAGGGATGTTTTCTACTATCATCATCATTAGACCGTGTAAGTTTTATGCAAATCTGTGATCAAAAGTATATTTTACAATTACCAATTCTGTAATGTTCCTTTAAAAGAAGTTTCATCATCCAGTGACATATTAAGAAACGAAAAAAGGCAGAGAATAATATTTCATACAAAAGCTCTTTATTATGTTATAATCGCAAACCTAAATCTTGGTTTATATATGGTTTTGTTATCAATAAAAAAGTAACTCACCTCAAAAAGACATATTGTTTTTAGTGTTGTTTGTTCTTTGGGTCATAAGTATTATTCTTTCTTTTGTTTACACACATTGACCACTGTGTAATAAGGGGGGGTCTTGAGCATCAGAAATTTTATCAATGGGTTGGCAAATTTTGCCCTTTTTGATAAACATCTGAAACCATTTTAAGAAGAATATGTGTACTTTCTGTTTTAGTGGCAAAAATCATTAATCAGTGATATGGGTAATTTGATAGTATTATTGTATTAAATGATAATTTTTTTAAATTTTTTTTGCAGTGAAGGCTGCCTGTACTTTTTTTCAACCAGTGGTTGGTTGGCTAAACTTGCGGCTGTGAAGTTGCATAAGAAAGGTCTATACTAAACTTCAAGAGCCTGTCTTGAAATAAATACTGATAAGCACTTCAAGATGCCCATAGATAAAGTGCTATTTAAAAATGTGTTATTGTTGTTATTTATTTTTATTGGTCTTTGATGGAGGTTGTCTACTGCCACATTTTATTGTTTAAAAAACTGTTTGTTTTTGCTGTTCATCTTCGCGGGGTCAACTTGCTTCCAGCTGTTTATCAAACAGATCTATTGTAAATGTCTCAAAGTTGTTTGGTCTGTCATCTTCCTTGGAGACGGAATCGCTTGTTTCTCTTGCATCTAGTGGTGGAGGAACTACCTTGCATTTACGGACCTGCTGGAGTAAATCCTGTCGCACAGAGTTGAGTTTGGCTGCCAGTGTTTTCAGCTCGGCTTTGGTCATCGAGCCTTCATCTACGAGACCAAAAAAGAAAAGAAGAAGAAAATAATGAGATTAAATCCTTTTCAACAAAAAGCAATTGTTTTTGAAAAGCCTATCAACACAACATTTAACTGTACAGCAATTGTTCCAACAGATTTCTCTTCTTCCAAATGTTGTGCCTGTTTTTTCCGCAGAAAGTTATCATTTCAAAATAACCAAACAGTATTTGGACATTACAAAATCTATACAAAAAAGAATTTAGAAGATTGTATGCATTACACATTAGAGTGTATGACAAAGGAGTGAGATTTAAAAGAAAAAGAGCCGTCTTCTGGCCAAAAGGGACTTACAGGCAGGATATACTTTGGTAATTGTCAAAGACTAGTATCCTCACTTGGTGTACCCCAACATATGCATAAATTAACAAACCTGTGAAAATTTGGGCTCAATTGGTTATCAAAATTGCAAGAAGATTATTAAAGAAAAACCACCTTTGTTGCATAGAATTGTGTGCTTTCAGATGCCTTAAAAAAAAAGGCTTCATCCCTGAAGCCTTTTTCAGATTCAAATATTTCAGTGAGAAATTACCTCTTTTCAAAAACACCATTACTTCAGAGGGAGTCACTTCTCACAATGTTTTAACTATCAGCAGCTCTCAGGTGCTCCTTACCAGGTAAGTTTTTATGGTAATGTATTTCTTGAGTAATTACCAAAAGTATCCACTGCCTTTAACTTGTAAACATGGCGTACCTTTAGCTGAGGTCATGGCCTTAGCAACACACTTCCTCAGTATTTGATCCACCAGGTGAATGACATTAGTTGCACAAACAGCACGGCATCTATCCTGTAGAGTACAGCAGGAGATCAAGACCAAGAGATTTAAAACTTTGCACGGTGGAAACAAGATATATATAACAGCATTGAAACATCACTCCAAGAGATTTGTTAGAGATTGATACAGAAGTATTCATAACAAAGTCACTGCTTCTTCCATGGTGTTAAAATCAAACCTCTCGGATAACATCACAGTACGATTTCATACTCCAAGACTTGGCTTATCTTAAGAGCTTTCTTTCTTCAAACATACCTTCTCTTCGACATTCTCTTCTTGTAATGGAGACTCGGGTTCCATCAGAGCTCGTGAAATCAAATTCCAGACAGCAAACCTTTCAAGATAAAAATGTTCATAAATTCCCTGTTTACAACATACAGCATCGAAGTTTAGTTCTCATATATGTGGCGTGTTGGGGCCGAGTGGCCAAGCACACTGGACTCAACCTCTGGTGTTTCTGATCAGCAGAGTGTGCGTTCTAGTCCTGGTCTTGACACTTGTGTCCTTAAGCAAGACAATGAACCATTATTTTTGGTGTTGTGTAACGACTTTAAAGAACCCAGTTACACTAAGAGAAGGGTTTTTGGCCCGGTGTTTCTGGCAGTGGCTGCTAAATGTGCCACAGCACCTTGTAAACCCTTACAATTAGCTCCATAAAACGGTCTCTCTAAAATACTGTCTAAAAAATGTTTCTCTTTGTTCAAGTGCCTTGAGCACCTTATTGGTAAATGCATACGCTATTTAAGACCTCCGTGTTATTCATTAGTGAAGGATATGATTTTAAACAGTTTATCTGCATTTGAATTGAAATCTATGAATCCAGTTTGCCTTGCGAGAACATGTTTTTATACAATTCATATTCTTTGTAAGAACTCTAGCAATTCGGCCGAGTTTTGTAGTAGAGTTTGTTGACAATTTTGTCAAAATAAATTTTTATGTGTAACTAATAGCTGTAAATAGAAAACATATTTAAAAATTTTTTTAGGGGGAGGGGGGATTTGTCATTCGCTGGAGTATTTATTCTTACAGGGTGTCTTCACTGTGAATGTTTTCAACAAGGATCTGCGCAGCATTTCTTTCCCAGGATGCAGCCTGTCGGTTTGGTGCTTCCATTTTGCCAGACATTTTGATGATTGTCTCCATGGAAACAGCCTGTTGGCGTTTAGCATTCCTTGCAATGGCCTCATCGGAGCTACAGTGTAGATAAATCTGACAAAACCCTGCAGAATCTACAAGAGAGTAAAATCCATAAAAATTAACTCACTAAACAGCACTAAAATCATGTTCTGAAGAATAGAGAGGGAAGTTCTAGAAGTGTAAAACATTTTTTTACACCAACTGCAATTTCAAAACTCACATTTATTCAAATATAAAGTGGAACAACTCCCTCAAGCTTTACAAGACTTTAACGACAAATAAGAATCTGAAAGCGTGACAAGCTTTTCCCCTAGAACAAGGAAATATTCATTTCAAATCTTGATATTACTTTCTAAAAAAGCTTCTTCAAAGATTTTACAAAATTGCAAAACATGTTTCTTGTCCTCTGAACAAGCCCATCTCATTTCTATCTCTGACCCGTTTTAGCTCCAAATATTGCAGCTAAACTTTGCAAGTCAAACGGCCCTCTCCATCATAAGCGTGTTCCTTTGCAGAGATGGTTATTTTGACAAGAATGCGTTTCCTAATCGGGTCAAAGGTTACATGAGTTGTTCAGAGAAAGCACAATGCAATAGCACCTTTAACTTCATTTTTATGATGTGACATTCAAACTCACGTTTCCTTGCCAACTGGTAATATTCATATCTCATGCTTCTATAGAACATATTGTCATCAATGAGGAAGACGATGGATAGTATCGGGAGAAGATCAGCTTGAGTGGATGATGGAGTCCGGACCTTCACTGTCTTAGACATCAGCTGGTCTTGAAACAATGACAACAGTTTGGTCCGAACCTAAACCAACACAAATATCTTCCATTATACATTTCTGAAAGTGACATCAAGGAACTCTCAACAATGTTGCACTTTAACCCATATGCCTGAAGGTTCCTGTGGAGAGATGTTGAAGACATTTCAGTTTCAGATGTGGCAGACTGAAAAACCCAAATGGACCTTATGCCTTGACGTCATCAAGCCGCCATATTAGAGGTAAACCAATGATGAAACAATGAAAACGCACAGATTTGTATATGCGCGTTGCACAGGACTGGCCAATCAACATCTTCCTTTTGACCTCTAGGCGGGGCGCCCTACTCAAATGGCGTCATGTGCATAAGGTCTATCCACATGCAAGGCTTCGGTCTGAGGTGGGATTCGAACGGGGGTACACAGAGGTGAAAGGCAGGACAAAAAAATAACCAGCCAACCTGACCCCCTTGCATTTCATTACCTAACCCATCCAAAAGAGTACACATAAAAAAGAATATGCAGACAGTCCTCCATACTTCTCTAGCAATCAGTGACATGTCTTGGCTTCTTGTGTGTCTGTCTAAATCAATGAAGACATCTCTTAGGCTCGGTGCTTTGCTGCAATGAATTTTTTCCAAGATGAAGTCTACAAAGCTGATGATTTCTTGCCGGGTAGGTTTTCCATGGCGATACCTCAGACTGGGAAGAAGAAAAAGTAAATGCAAGTTGAGCCCAAAATAGAATTGGAAAACAATACCAATAATGTGTTCAACAATTTTTATAAAAAGATTACATTGATGATGCCAAGTTAAAGGAAAACAATTTTAAGTTTGGAGGATAATAAAATTTAAAAAATGATATTTGAAGATAACAAATCATATCCCAGTATCCAGCTCATGATTGACCATGTAGAGTAAACTGAAATTTGAGGTACAAAAAGGCATTGTCAGAAACCCAATGACACATCATCTTGTAACCATGGTAACATATTTACTGAAACCAGAGCACAGAAAGAAGCATGTGGTTCAGTTGGTGGCCCACAAGTTAAATCTCAACATTTTTATGCCAAATGTGGAGAATTATCATTACACTCAGCAGTGTGGCTGGTCTGGAGCCATCATCTTCTCTCATCATCTTCATCTGAAGTTGTCTTGGGATGACTTCATCGTAGCAAAGATGCAGAACAGTCGGTTCTCCAATCTCATGTACCGCCTTCCCTCCATGGAGAAGATTACCTGGCCCCGTCAAAGACTCGGCCAGTGATGTCTTCCCAGCACCTGGTAGACCACAGAGCACGGCTAGACACACCTTGCTTTCTCTAAGATGCTCTAGGACTTTCAGTGATTTCTTCTCCATCTCAAAGTCTCAGACATCACTTCACTATACCAACCAGCATCCTCCATCAGAGAGGAGCATTTAGGTTTTCCTTAAACCTAGTAGTACCAAAGCATTATAATCTTTCCTAAATCAACAAAGAAAAAACAGCCATATTCATTTTGCATACTTGTGTACAAAAGTTATTGTAATTTTGACAGACAAAATGACTGAAATGTTACAAGATGCGTCAATGACCTCGATCCTGTATCACAAACACAACATGTAACATTTCCAACATCTCGCACCCCCACAAAAACGTCAGCAAACGCGCGATACGTGCACCATGCGCAACTATACAAGCAAGGAAGCCAGTCAACTCTATTTTAGGTAAATCTACAATATTTTCCCACAAAACACCTAACTTTTTTTAAGCTGCAAACAGTTTTATTTAACATTCTATGATCTATGTTAAATTATCAATTACATTTGAAAGAATAATTGTAAAAAACAAAAACAGATTTAGGGTATCAGAAAATGTAAAATGATTTCCCATTAGAAAATGTACACCTTTATATAAAATGGAACTGTCTGCTCAACTTCCGGTTTTTCATTCATACACGTTTTCATCACATGGCGAAATAGTCACTCTGAAATATTTCATCCGTGATCGAAATGTGAACTTATTTTACTAGATAATCGACTCAAAACGAAACAAAAAAATTATCTCTGGACTCACAAAGGTGTATGCTATTGAAATCAACTGCATTTGGCTCTCCTTTATCGGAAAAATTACTGGTATTTTTCATTGAAAGCGTGACTGAATTTTTTTTTAAGTGGTGCGAAGCATACGGTATCCAGAAACACATGCGTTAGAGGAAGCCGGTACGAGCATTTTGGAGACAAATTCCTCTACTTAGTTGCTGTTTTCCAGCGGGGAAAAATCAGACTTTTCTGATTACAGACGATTATTTGTTCCCCGTGCCGTTCGGTTCGAGGATCTCACCATCATGTCTTCGAACGATGAGACGGCAGCGGACAGGAATGTGGAGATATGGAAAATCAAAAAATTGATCAAGAGTTTGCAAGCTGCTCGCGGGTAAGTACAATGTGGCCATGTTTGAAACCATGGACGTGCGTGGTGGCCGTGATGTCGCAATCACGCCATACTCGCTACGCATTTTCACGGCCTTTGTAAAAATTAAAAATACAAAGGGAATGCCTGGTTTCATTGGTGCTTTGGGAATGAAGGAAAAGTTTTGATTATAATATTTTTGTTCTTCAAGCATAGTTTGTCTCCTTGTTATTCATTTAATTTAAAAAAGCAAAACTATGAAAATATGAGCAGATGAGTATGAACGATAGATGACATGTCAAAAAGATCAAATTATTATGATGAACAATAATTTGTCTTTGAGTCATCACTGTCATCAACTGTATTTGCTTTACTCCTTTCAGGGGTATTACTTCCAGATCCAGAACAAGATATATTATGAGCAAACAAATAATAACAAATCCATGGATTTTACAGGACTTTTTCACTGTTAATTAAGGGTCGCGCTTTGCTTCGTTACTGGAGGAGATGTCTACCCATTGAAACGGAGGAGTTTAACCAAAGGGATCTGGGTGTTTTGACGGAGCGAGGGCGTCCTTGCTTCACTTTCATGTGCGAAACTAATGGGGATGTTGCTACGCAAAAAACTAAGTCCAAACAATGGTAGAACGAAGAGAAGTTCTCGATTTCAGGGTTGACAAATGTGTGTGTGTGTGTGTGTATGAACTGTCGTTCCGATGGAAAAACATGTGGATCCTTCTGAGAATTTGGGAAGTGCTTTGAAGGGAAGGGGGTGTAGTCCTATAGGCTTTAGACTACAAGTACAATAATGATTTTCATTTCATAAGAACCTACAATATGGTAAGGCACTTTAAAAAAAATAAAAAAAAATAATGCATGTTTTAATGCATGTGGTTTTGGTCACCAACTTTCAATGTTAACACTGTAAACCACAACATTGTTTGGCCTGTGGTGATCTGATAAAATCACGACCATGTTGTCACTCAGTCATTTGTATAAATCACCGTCAGATCGTCAACAGTGCATTTATAATGAAGAGACCAGGGAAGAAATTATCAGGCCCACAAGTCTAAATATTTGACAACAATGGAAAAATAAGATTTGAAGCTTCACATGGTGTAAGAATTGAGTGGACATGAGCAGAGCACGCTGTTCCAAATGTTAAGACTCTGCTTCAACTCTTCACTTCTCTTTTATTAATCATAAATGGAGATTCATTCACATAGTCATTACCAGGAAACCTACTCGGCTGGATACATTTGCAGAGATACTCAAGATGTTGCATGTAGGTGTACACTTTCTTGTAGGGTATCAGGTTGGCTGAGTGGTTTTCTTTCCCTGCCTTTCATCTCTGTGGACCCGGGTTCGAATCCCACCTCAGACATGTTGAGTCCCTACTTGATTGCGTGGGTTTTCTCCATTTGGGGTTTTCCTCCCACATCTGAAACTGAACATTTCTTCTTGTTTCCAATTCATCCTGTTATTGGCGTTAATTGTGCTGTTGGATGTGGAATATATCGATAGATGTGTTTTTTGATGATTCAGTCTTATTTTTGGTCTTGTTTTACAGCAATGGAACTAGTATGATCTCCCTCATCATCCCACCTAAGGATCAAATTTCAAGAGTTGCTAAGATGTTGGCCGATGAGTTCGGCACTGCCTCCAACATCAAGAGTAGAGTCAACAGGTCAGTTAACAAATTTCGCTAAGTTCTCACCTTATTCCGAGCACGAAGTTTAACCTTGCCTTTCACCAGAACTGAGTACAGTATTCTCTATTGGTCTAAGTTTTGTAAGGAAAACAGCGATGGTCAAGTTTATGATTACTGATACAACATCAACCTTAATGCTAACCTCAAATCAATTTTTGTTATAGTAAGTATGGGTGTTTGTCTTGAGAACTTGATGGAGTCTTTGTCAGAAGGTCCATGTAGAAATGGAGTTGAAACAGTGAAACTGTAATTTGTCTCCCTTAATGTCTAAATTGTCTTTAATTCAGCATAGAGCCTCTACCTAAGAGGCCTGTTCCTCTAGACAGTAGTCTTGTCCATTTAAGAGTCTCGAAAATTGATATTGGTGACTACTACGGTATTCCAGAAACTTGTAAATGGTTGAAGCAGCATGTTAAAGCTCTTACTATTTCTTCCATTTAGACTCTCGGTCCTGTCAGCCATCACATCCGTACAGCAACGTCTCAAGCTCTACTCCAAAGTCCCTCCAAATGGCCTTGTTATCTACTGCGGTACCATCGTCACAGATGACGGCAAAGAAAAGAAAGTCAACATTGATTTTGAGCCCTTCCGACCAATTAACACCTCACTGTACCTTTGCGATAACAAATTCCACACAGAGGTGAGTGATATGTGAATCTCGAATGGAGGAACAAGTCACAACAAATGTGAGACCATTGCTACCCCTTACCCATCAAAATCCAACAGCATGTTTTGTTTGATTCTGTTGGACTGAGGACTGCACTAGAGTAAACTCTTTATGCTTTACATGGGATCAGGCATATCACCATAATCAGAGTCCAACAGTTTGGATGCTGAGTTACTGAATGGTGTTGGACTAAGGACGGCACTAGTGTACCATGTAAACTGATTATGCTTTACATGGGATCAGGCATGCCACCGCAGTTAGAGTCCAACAGTTTGGGTGTCATGTCACTACACGGTGCTGGACTTTGTTAGAGTGAGGAATGATATTAGGTGCAACTTTTTCAAGCACAAGTAAATACAATAATTTTTGCAATGGAAAGATTTTATTAGGGAACTCCTTTTTTATTGAACTCAGAATGCTCTTGTGCAAACACTAGAGGGCAGCAGGCATACATATTGAGTAAATCTGCCATTTTAGAATTATGTTTGAAAACTACAATTGGAAATTCATATTGTTCTTACTCAACAGGCACTTACAGCATTGCTGGCTGATGACAACAAATTTGGTTTCATCGTGATGGACGGTAACGGCGCCCTCTTTGGCACGCTGTCAGGAAACACACGAGATGTGATGCATAAGTTCTCGGTCGACTTACCAAAGAAACACGGTAAGTTTTTTTCATGTCCTACACTATAATCAGTTAATTCATCAACGATTCTGGTTTATGTTCATCTCTTAACACAGTTGGTACTGAAGCTTTGTTCCAAACATTTCTTTAAATACTTCCGGTTTTGCTGTCAAATGGCCCTGCCATCTACCCACATTACAACCAATGTGCATACAATGTGCGCTATTTTTTAATAGTAATTTTTGTCAAAAGAGTGAAAATTAGTAGTAATTATCAACGTATTTTTTACGTTGGTAGATTTACCTCAAGCTTGGACTGTACCATTATATATTTAGAGTAGAGCTCCACAATCCAAGTCAAAGGGAGCCCTCTATTGGCAGACCAGTTTATATTTTTTCTTTTGTTTTTGGTTACAAATATATTAATGATTAAGTCACCGTGCCAATGTTTTTACCACTTTTTTGCTTTAAAAGTTCTAAGTTATGGGGTTGCATTCATTATAATGTATGTTCTCAAGTTCATGTGAGTAGAATTCACATTAATTGTGGGTATTTGTGATGTGTGGTCTTGAGTTGACAATTTCTAACATCTTTCCTGTCATTCTGTCATCTGTAGGTCGTGGAGGTCAGTCAGCGCTGCGTTTTGCCCGCCTCCGCATGGAGAAGAGACATAACTACGTTCGCAAGGTTGCTGAGGTCGCAGTGCAATTATACATCAGTAACGACAAACCCAACATTGCTGGATTGATCCTGGCTGGGTCTGCTGATTTTAAAACTGAGCTTAGTCAATCAGATATGTTTGATCCGGTAAGCTTCCTCAAGTGTAGTCAAACACTCTCCTGTTGTTTAGTATACTGGGGCTGTGAATGTATTTCTTAAGGAGTCTAAGTTGACCAATTTCAGTGAGTTAATGATACTGGTTTCTTGGATAGTGCTTAAATCCGTCGTGCAATGACGGTCTTGGCCTGTTAGCATTATTACCCAGCATTGGGCTATGTAATTCATTTCTTGCTCCTTAGGGTATGTACAGCCTTTGCTGCCATGTATGAAGCCTGTCAAACTAGATCAATCACAAGATTCTTCTGTGCCCTCAAGAGAAGGAATAGACTTTTCCCACGAAATATGGAATTGCATATCACGCGTGTGTTTTAACACTACTGGCTGGCAACAATTAGGGACCATCACACCTTGAAGAATGAAGTGTATTTCTAAGAGGTTAGCAGGGAATTTTTGCTAGTAAGTGTGCATAGTCCACACGTGGTCCACATTACTAGGCATTCTTCAACGGCTTGCGCAGAAATTAGTCACTTGCCAAAGTGTAAGCAAAGAATGTTGATTGCAAGTGCAGAATTCAGGGGGTAGGCAGAGCCTCTTTTGTTTCTTAGTGTCCACACTGCTTTTAAACTGCTTTCCAAGACCAACCTTGCAGAGAAGAAATGCAGGATTCTGAACTCCCTCTGGTATGGGTTGAGGTCATCAGCTCTAGAATGCTGGACGGCATGGGTTCGAATCCCCACCAACAATTCTGGTACTAATCATTTTGTCTTGATTCTTGCTTTCTCAGAGGCTACAGTCTAAAATCTTGAAGTTAGTAGATGTCTCCTATGGAGGTGAGAATGGTTTCAACCAGGCTATTGAGCTGTCAGCAGAGGTGCTGGGAAATGTTAAGTTTATTCAAGAAAAGAAACTCATCGGTAAGTAAACAGAGAAGGTTTAAGAAAGCATCTACTTTTATTGAAACATCCAGTTTTCATTCAACTTTTCAATACTCTCTGTTGTCACTTAAAGTTAGGGTCATAGATTGGTTTGGGTCAACATAATGCTGTCAAAAAATGTCAATCTTACATGCTTTTTCAAACATTTTTGTCTTCTTCTTTTTTCGCTTTAGGTAAATATTTTGATGAGATCTCTCAAGACACGGGGAAGTATTGCTTCGGTGTTGTGGACACACTCAAGGCTCTTGAGATGGGAGCAGTGGAAATCTTAATCGTCTGGGAGAATCTTGAGATTATGAGATACCTCCTGAAGAACCACTCCGCTGATGGTATGTAACTGTTGCCTCGTGTGACATCTATTGACCCCAATTCACCCCGACGTCATCCCTACAATAGATCTTGGTTGTGCCATTGGGGAAGTCAGTTCCTGTGTGTAATATAGATTGTGAAATGCTTACTTTTTGGCGACACGCAAGCATTTACACCCTCCCCATGTATGTTTACAATTTGATTCCCAAAATGGCAGGCCATGGACGGAAAGTAGCTGTGTGTGGCGTCAAAATATTAGATTGAAAGTTTTCTTCCATTGGGCTGTGTGCAAATTGTGCCTGCAGGAAGTCCAGGGTCTAGCTCTTTTGTATGTAGCCATGTGATGTCACAGGTCACATGGTATATCTTCCTTGAAATTCATGCATTTTTATCTAATTTGATCTCAGGATTGGTTTTGAATGTTGATATTTTTTTGTTTTGTGAACAGAGGAGAAGGTTCTGCATCTCACACCTGAACAGGAGAGGGATAGAACATACTTCATGGATAAAGACGTAAGTTAGTCAGGTAGACTGATCATAGACTGGTCCCCTGCCTTTATCCGTAAGGATAATGACAGGTACTGCACTGGTCGACAAACCCAGTGGTTTTCATTGAACATGCAAGGATGCATAACTACAAGAGACATACGTGTGTGTGTGTGTGTGTACACACATAGTATTATGGCATGCAAGGTCAAAGGTACATCTTGCAGGCAATTAGCAGGTTCTGATGGCTGGTATCTGACGTTTCCCAAAATGTTCTTTTATATCTGTCACAATGCACGTGTGATTCCCTCGACAGCGTCGCATTTGTTTTGTCTCAACTTCTTCAAATCTGTTTTGTGGAAATGTAGTCTTGTATTTGATCTCTTTTGATTGATGATGTCATTGTTGTTTTGATAATAAATGAACCTTGAACCTTGTAAAATAAACCAGAATTTCCAAACCAAGTCGGAAATTAGTTGCTGTGTGAGAGAGTGTAGCCAGGTGAAAGTTGTGGAACCTGCAGTATTATTAAATTTTCTTCTGATTTCCTTTTTTTTGCAGACTGGTGTGGAGCTTGAGTTAGTGGAATCGCAGCCATTGCTGGAGTGGCTTGCAAACAATTACAAGACGTTCGGTAAAAAGAAATTTTCTCTTCTTGTGTCATACCAAAACTTGATTTAGTCTTAATAGCATGCCTGCAGTTGTGTCAGGATGTTTCCTGATTTCAGAATTTTCAGGCGTGATATTCTTCTTAAATATAATCTGACTTCTGATTTTCGGGCATCAGAAAAATCTGCAAAGTTGTTATTATCTGGCCTGAAAGTCTATATGCTGTTCCACCAAGCTTTTTTTACATGTTGGGGAACACTGGCAATCACATCCCTGTAACAGAATCTTTAAATAAAGCTCAAATAACCCTCCTGAGGTGTAACAAAAAAGGAAGCAAAGAGAAACTATAAATATAAATATGAATAGTAAACTTGCGGGTACAACCATGAGTAAAATGTCTCTTTTGAGGGAGTGGTGGCTCTGAAAAGAGCCGGTTTGGTCTCGACGTTTCGAACAGTATACTCTGCTCGTCTTCAGGAGAATGGGAAAAAGGAAGCACTTTTATTTCAGGTGGTTGCACTCAGTCATCCATACCTACATGTTTGTGTTCACTGTGAGACCTCAGCTATGATGATATAGGCAAAGATCATAATGTTGCCAATTTGTTTACAGTTCATGTAAAGGTGTTTGACCAAAAAGAAATGTTCAAAATTAAAGATGCATCTTCAGCTTCAGTGCTTTCAAAGATTTTGAAGAATTGTTTCATAACCAGAAACGCTTTTAGGAATAACTGAGAGGCTTTTGCGATCTGGGCCCATTTTCATAGAGCTGCTTAAGCACAAAAAGTAGCTAAGCACAACAAAATGATGCTTACCAGAATAAGGTTACCAGCCAAACTACCATACCGCATGTACAACTTGTGACTGGTATCCTGCTCATTTCTGTATAGCAGGTAATTGTTAAGCAATACTTTCTGCTTAAGCAGCTCTATGAAATTGGGCCCTGAACTTTACTGTGTTTTTGGTTTGTTTTTTTCAGGTTCCACCCTTGAAATCATCACGGACAGGTCACAAGAAGGGTCACAGTTCTGCAAGGGATTTGGTGGTATCGGTGGAATCCTCCGTTACCGGGTAGACTTCCAACAGATGGAATTGGACGATAACGACTTCAACGATTTTGACGACTACTAAAAGAAAAAACACAAAATATTGCTCTCACACTGAGGTCAGATTAAGTCAACTTTTGAGGGATGATTAGTCAAGGGATTAGTTGGTATAGCTACTGTGGATTGTACCTGGATTGTGATGGGATTAGCAGAGGATTTGCTTAATCTTGGGCAACGTCTTTTTAGTGAACACTAAAACTGCATTGGCCACTGTGTGATATTATTAAATATGTACCTATTTTAAGAGAGTCAGTTGGGGTATGAATGTGAACCATTAAAATAAACCACAATGCACTGAGAAAAATTTCCCTGCCATTTGTCCGGATGATGCTACTAAGTAAAACAACAAACATGGTGTACATCAAAGGGTCAAATCCCACTCCTTTGCGGGGAGAAGTTTTTTAACAATACAGGCAGAAAACAAGTGTACAGCCTTCTAACAAATTCAGACAACTTTTAATACCTCATACCTTAATGAATTGTCACTCCACCCTTAATAATCTATTACCAAGGTAACCTTACAAGTTATAAAAATTATGCTGAGGATTGCGTTAACACGTGAAAGTAGTCGCTCTATGAGTTGTGATCCTGAACGGAACGCTGGTGATTATTTTCACGGGCGAGCAACTTTCAGTAGATCAGCTGATTACCTCATTTTAGGTTTCTCAGCTGTGTCATTGAAAGTTGAGAAACAGAGTACAGAGTCTTGCCGTGCCTGGCACTTTCCTCATCTTTTGCATGCCTGTCTTCAGGTGAAAGCTGGACTCTGGACTCTGGAGGCGATCAGAGCATCTAATCAAAACGCCCAGTTTGTTTCTCCACTGGTTCTCTTCAGAACCACCACAACTCATGGAGAGATTTATTCATGTACATGGTGTGAACACAAACCTTACTAGACTGTAACTCCACCATGTAAAGTTTCAAATCCTACTTAAAATATTTATCAGAAAATAGAATTAGTTGTTGCAAAGTGGTTACCAACCAAAAGGACCTATGGTATAAATGCAAACAACTAGTTAATGGCCTGACGTTTCGACCCTAGCAGAGTCTTTCTCGGCTAGGGTCGAAAAGTCAGGCCATTAACTATTTTTTTAGGATATTAATCATTTGCCCTTCTTGTATAACCACCTCCCCCTTTTGAAATTGAAATCTGAGAAGACAGAAATTTTATAATCTTTGACTTTATAGAGCCAGTGCATTCTGTTGCTGGGTTTTTGTATATTCCTTCTAAAATAAAAACTTTTTTGAATTGTAAAGTTGGATTTAAGTTTCCGATTTGAAACTCTCCGCTGTCAAAAATTGGTATACTGTGGAGGATTTGATGTATCATATGGTGGGAACCGGTGACAGAGGTGGGAACCAGTATCAGGATCAACTGGAATTGAATTTTCAAAAAAGAAGGTATTTTGTTTACATTCTTGGTACATTTTTCAACTTGTGTCTTGCTCTGTCAAAATTGAGATCAACAATAGGCTTGCCTTCCGTTTTCCTTGTACTTTCTGTTTTGCATAAAGGGAACTGGCCATGAACCAAAGATATTTTTATTTAGTTGTTTTTATTATACTGTCCACACTTTGGCCAATGTTTGTTAGATTTTGAATCTTCTTTTATCGTCTTGATGAGAAGAAACGATCAAGGATTTTTCACAGTAACGATTTGTTTTCAGATATAGGGTACAGTTTTTGGGGAACTTGGGCATGGACAGACCGATCGGTGATTGCAAACACTGAGCTAAGTTTGGGTTTGTCTATCACTGTTGAGGTGATAGCACTCGGTGCTTCTAGTGAGTTTCGAACCTGTAACCCTCCTAAAGCCTTCCTGAATCTGCTGTTCATTTATTTGTGTGGCATAACACATGAGAATCAAGAATTATACAGTTATGGTTTTGTGATTAAAAAATTATGATCGGTTCTTTGGTTATTCAATGAGACAGCAAATCAATAAGGCTGTATCTGAAATGGCGGATACAGCTTTGGCTGCGATTATTGCTAAGGGTGTTCTAGCCATAGCCGTAGCTGTAGCTGCCAGTTTGGACTCGGCCTAACATTCCGTATCCAGACAAAGTGATGGCTGTTTTTGAATTTGCGGCTGTGGCTGGTTCACCACAGTAACATTCATTGAAGCATAGGCTTCCCTTAGCAACAGCCACTGGCTGTGGCTGGTTCACTAACCAACATTAGGGCATAGGCTTCCCTTAGCAACAGCCATCAGCTGTTGCGGCTTCACTACAACAAACACTCATTGAAGCATAGGCTTTTCTTAGCAACAGCCACCGGCTGTGGCTGGTTCACTACAACTAACATTCATTTGGGGCATAGGCTGCCCTTGGCAACAGCCGCATCGGCCAACGCAGACACAGCCTAACTTCACGCTTTGGTTTGCTGACTGACCTTTATACAGCCATTGTCTTGTGCCCTGATTGCACCAATATAATTATGATGACTTGTCATTATGCAAAATAGATATCTGGCTATTTTCCTATCCAACCTCACAGTGATTACTGTCGTCGTTTTCGAAACCACAGCCTGGCCTTTGGATCCCTCAGTTATTTAACATGTGGGGCTTCAAACAGGCGGGCAGAGCCCAAACAGGAACCGTGGTTTCGAAAACGGCGTACGGGATGGGAGACAAATAAGACGGTTGTACATTGGTAAGGTCCATTGAAAGTAACAATTACCCTAAGAAGAAAACAAAGGTTATTTGGAAATTTCAGTGGTGAATTGCCATATTCACTTGTATCCATTTTTATACTGTGAAATGTGGCATTAATTATCTTGTGTGATGGTTCACTGTTCATGTAGATTTAATTCAATAAAGGAAAACTGTTATGAAAGTATTTTATATATCAAGAGTTAATTAAGTCATGCTACAACTTGATGATCCTCCAACTTTAACCGGGACGGGCCCGACTTGGGATGGGCCCAACTTTGGATGGGCCCAACTTGAGATGGGGCCAACTGTTGATTGGAAAGTTACTCAAGTTGGGAGGTGACACTTACATTTGTACATACAAGTCTCAATGTCTTCTGAACTGAGAATGACATTCTTATTGTTTTAAAAACTAGTATTTTTTTTCTTTTCTTTAAGCTTCTGAAATTTGTTGTTACATGTAAACAACAATATAGATTGAACGAAGGAAAAAAAAAAGATAGATTGACATCAACAAAATCAAATAAAAGTGTGCTGTTTATGCAGTTTATTTGTAATGGCTGATCAGGTCAGGGTTGATTTATAAATAAATCTTAGCATGGAATACTCTGTCTGATTTTGTACTTTAGCAAGGGTTCAATTTGATTTTGTTGCCTACCAAATGTATGTGCTAAACAAGAATTAGCAGAACACCAGTTACAAACAGTTTGCATCAAATTACATATCAACTGGTAACCTGTGTGTTCTAAGCAAGATTTTGTTCATAGACCCCCTTGCTTGTGATGTCACTAGCCCAAACAGCGCCCTCACTGAGGTCAATGAAGACATATCATTGGCTGAGAGTTGTGGGTACATTTTCATAGACTTTTATCATGGTGTGGCCATCTTAATTTTCTCCAATCTGAACCTGTGTAACCAAACCGAGGCTGGAAGAAAAAAAATAGTCTGGTTCCCTTTTTCAGTGCAATGAATACTAGCATTCATTACTGTTATTGGATATGTGGAACATGACCAAGATGGTGGCAGGTCTATTGAAGGTCTATTGAAGGGGTCTAGTATTAGTACATTTGCGTCATTAGCAGCACTGAAAAGTTGACCCCAGATATCCAGAACTGTTTCCCCCTTTGTTCCTGCGATCAATATTTGTATTTTGATGTGAATATCGTCCTATTTTTTAAAAATGATGTAACCAAGATCGATTTGGAACACACTTTAAATTAATGCAACAAATAATATCGATCACAATTAAAGGTATTCAGTGATTACATCTTACATTTCATTACAATTGAGTTTTGATTTCTCACATTATTTCTGTTACTTTGACTGATACCAGCTTGAGAAAAAATTATTCATGATATGCCAAGCTTTAGTATGATATAAGCAAGAATGCTTTAGCAGCCAAAGTATCACTTTGTGCTTAGCAGTTTGGTGAAAAAATCCCTGAGTTTTTTATTCGGAGTTCCTGAGTTTTCAAGAGTACCAATTCATTGAAATCCAGCCTGTTATTATTCAGATAAAGGGTATGAAATCATCCATAGGAGATGTTACCATCATTCAGAAAAACATTATTTTTTTGTGAAATTTGCCCAAATCGGTTCCATCACAAACTAATTCATATTGGGAACCCAATTATACCCAACTACTATTTGCCCCTGTGATGCTTAAACTTTGTTCCCCAAGGCCTATGGAAAACATCATTTTGTAATGATGGATTGTATTTATTTTATGTCAATATCTGATGTTGTCTACCGTTGAGTTAACCTTTACCTTTCTTTTGCTGACAAACATTCAGGATTTTCTAACTTTTTGTTTAATTTTCACCTGCGTATTATGGACTAATTATTAGTTAATAATATGCACAATAGTATCCTTTGTCTTGTTAGAAACTTTCATTATGTTGAGTTGATCAGTTTCTGTATGGATGGATGTGTATTAATTATAAACAAATGTGAAAATCATGAAACTTTTTTTAAAAGTATCAATACATTGTCTGTGTGGTTTTCTTTGAGTCAATTTCATTTGCAGTTAAAGGCACGGTACACATTTGGTAATGACTCTGTACAGCAGCTTTGGGCAGTATAATGAATGTTGAGAAACTTTTAACTTCGAAGTACTACAGTTATGGAAAATATATCACTTTTTATTCCCCAAAAATTGAATCTGAGAGAAACGCTTCTCAGACTGTGTTCCTATGGGAATGATCTTCCTGCGTGGAAATATTCGCTCCGTTTTTTGGTGATATCTCAAAAACGCGACCACCTTTTGAAATGAAATTTTCACAGGTTAGTTTTACTGTATGTACCTACATTTATATAGGACTAACACAATCAGTAGGCTCCAATTACCAAACAACCAAACAACAGCCTATTTTGCTAGCTGCTGCCGTTGAGGGCACTTCCTAGTAGGGAAGTGTGAAGACTCATTATCATAGATTTAATTGTATAAGTTAATTTGCGTCATGGAGGTCTCCTAATGTCTAAACTACGTCGTAGCCTACGTCATGGGGGTGATGCGTAAATCCTTATTATTCACAATCAATCTTCAAAACCCGCGTTGAAGATCATTAAAGTTACAAATGTTTGTTTAACGTTCCATTGGCGCTTTTGCGGTCCGACAGCAGGCGTGATTTTTCTCTAGGAGAATTTGTAGCTTTTGTGGTAAACATTTTACTTGCCTACCCTCCGGGTATCTGTAATTGTGGGTTCCTGGGTAATGATATATTGACAGATCTCTTGTAGATGCGTTTCAACTTTCAAGTGAATGAATTTAATTGTTTAATTCCATTGAACATAATAGTCCGTTCGTGACAGTTGAGTGTCCGCCTGGTGATCGTTTTCGGCTGGACATTATCTCCTAGTAGGGTGATCGGGTAAGAACTGTGTGCCAATGTTTAGGTGATCGCGTCCGACTCGGGCCGGTTTCACCACATTATGAAGTTCTATCACCTTCCTCCATCCATCTATCCCGTGTCAGGTCGACGTCGGAAATCAACCCGGACTAGATCCCTTGTGACATCGGCTGCGCTACATTTTATTTTGCAATTTTAAACATTATAAAAGACTCATCAAATCAAGAAACTGCTTTTATTCTTCAATTTACTTCAAGTTAAACTTTTATTAATTACATTTTCAAAAGATCAAGCAGATTTGTTTGTGAGGTATAAAGTACCCTTTCTACATTTTCAAAAGCAGGAACATCCAATGCTTATATTTCCATACGTAGGCCTAAGGTAAACACAATCCAATAGCGAACTTAAAGCTAGACCAAGTAATTGGTTTGGTAAGGTTGGTTAGAAACAATTCAAATGATGAACTTAACAACAGAACCTCATGCCAGGCTAAAGGCACATTGTCAAGAAGGTCCATAGCGCCCCCAACGTATCCCAATCGCTGATGTGCACGACCTATTGAGGGCGTAATGTGCAAACATAAATTATTTTTGTGTACTGTAAAAATGTGTGGTGCAAACAGGGACATGTGTACATCCTGTATTATCGCATAAAAGTAAATTACAAATGATTTTCATGTTCTTGGGTGTGATGGCTAAGGGGAGGAGTGAATGCATTATTAGGGGGCGGGGCGCTTACCCCCATCTAAAAAAGTATGTTACAGCAAATTTAAGGCATACAAGGGAGCCTAATTGAATAGTGGCCGTATTGTTTGACAATTATTTCAGCGCCATTGATTGTCACCATTCCCGAGTAAGTTTAATAATTTTGTTTTAAGAAAGAGAACAAATTATGCAGAATTGCCGGTTCATGGAGCATTCATCCTAGCCGCACCGTACGGCTTCAGATTCTTGTGCCAAACACGTCAACTCATTGGACAACAATTCTGACGTCATTTTATAAAGAGACACAACCACTCTGTAGTAGGGGTGGTCTATTAAAACTTATTATAATTACCTCTTCATTTTACATATTGAACCTTAACTATAAGCATTTATTTTGTAAATTGATCGGCAAATAATGCTTGAAAGTATATTGATTATAGTCTATATACATTTGTATGAATTAATAACATGGTTTTGTAGATGTTTTTATGGAACGTAACACTGTGACAGTGTTGACATTTGTAGCCCAGCATGCAGGGATGTCCATTCATTACAATTCTATCTCGCACCTCAGTCAGCAAACTCAGCGTACACACAAAAACTAACCACGATTTGAAGCTTCGAAGAAGACCGGTGTCACTTGCCGCTCGGATATCGTGCGTGGAAGTTGTCGAGTGAGAATGGCTGGATCGTGCTTAGTTGAGGTAATTTCTAAATTATATCGATTATCAACATGTATGTGTACAATTTTGGTTTTTAATAATAGTTGTCGTGTGAAATCTGTAGTGACTAAGTGAGAAATGTTGCTCGCAGATAATCTTGCACTTGCAATTCACGACGAGTTTCCATGTCAACGAGCGAGAGATCAGAGCAGTTCAAATGTGGAGAGTAGTTTTCGGAGTTTGAGCTAGTCCAATTCCAAAAATGGCTGGATATTTCTTCAGTTTGACTTTCTACCTCCATGGTTTGACAGCCTTCCGTATCTGTGTCGTGTGTAGTTGTTTTGGGGGAGGTTGATTCAATGAATAATTCTTTTTACAATTCGCAAATACATGTCCCTAAATTTAAAATTAAATTCTTTAGACTAAACCTTGTGCTTGCGAGGGGAAGGGGGGGGGGGGGGCAATGGTTTTTTGGGGGGGGGCATGGCTGGTTTGACCATTATTTATACTATAGAGCAATGATGGAGTACAGAAAGTGATCCCATTGGGTTTGATGAGTACATTTTTGGTGGAAACTGTTAAATGTTGATGCGGTAAAAATGATTTGTGCAATTTTACAAGTTTCACCTTCTTTCTCATTCAGTTCCACTCGGTTGTCATGGGATGGCCAGTGCGTGTTAGTGTCACAGTGTTATGTTAAGCCCGGTTCTTTCTTAATGCGAATGCGAAGCAAATTTTGACGTCACAAATTTGCAACAAACAATTTGCAACAGTTGAGATGTGCTCAACTCCCGCAGAACATTTGCAGCGAAAACAGAGCTGTGCCTGTGACGTCAAAATTCGCTTTGAATTCGCATTCGTATGAACCAGGCTTTAGACAAGACTAATCCAAAAAGAATTGATAAGTTTGCACTTTAAAAAAGTGAAGTATTCCCCTTAATTTAAGAAAAATTTTATTCTTTGGTCCCAATTGCCTTCTGACCTTTGACATTATATATTGTATTTCAAAACACTTTGATTCAAATGTTAGATATGTTTAGGTATTAAAAGGGGATTGATTAATTTGTTCTGTTTAAAATTCTTTCTAATGCTTTTTTTTTATGGTAAACTGCTAAAATTGTTGAGTTTTTCTACATGTAAACCAAATTTTCTTAGTATTTGACTTTTTGTTTATAACAAATTGGAATTTACTTGATTTGAATCCAAAAACATCTGTTAAACTACAACGTAACCAGAATTGTAAATAAAAATTAGTTATTGTCCTTACAATTTGTTTAAATAGTGATTTTCAAACTATTGTCAGCCATTTTGTTTCAGCTTTAGCTGTAGACATTTGCTGATAAAAGTCTGAAAATCTTTAACATAATAGGTTTTCCATAAAGTGGGATTATTTATTGATCCTGACATTATTTATATTACAAATTTTTGCTCTTTGCCGATGATGATATGAATGAGAATTTACACAACTGTTTTATCTTTTTTGAGAAATATAGTACTCGTCTTCAACATTAACTATGTACAAACTTGATAGATTTTGATATATCTTCTGGTATAGCCCTCCAGATTTTACTGGATTGAAAACATGATCACTAAATTAATAAGCACGAACACTATGTCAAAACTTAACAGAGATTAATTTACCTTAGCTGATTTTAATATCAATTATTTTTTATTTCTGAGAATCATTGTGACCATGTGGCGTGATCATGTAGGAAGTGATGATCACTTACGATGCATAACCATGAATATAAGATTTGTGGTCTATCCAATGAGAATCGGATGGTTCAGTTACATGTAACCTACAATGTATGAATGGATGATGAAGATTGCATGTCTTGCAACGTGGCCTGACATGTGCAGTGCTAGCATGTGCTCAACGACTATATCTTCGTGGATCCATAGTATGGTACATTGATACCCCACAGTGCTGTGACTGTTGACTTGAGACTGCTTGGTCATGGAATGGCATGGACAACATGCCCTACATGTAGTAGACAACATTCATATTGTACCCAACCTAGCTACACATATAGACCATGCTTGAATGGGTTTTCAATGTGTGAACCATACATGTACATGTATATTGCTGCATACTTTCTAGGTGTACAGTAGGGCCTATAGTAACAGCAATGGTACATCCATAGAGAAAGTCTCTTATAGAATTGATCAATGTTTATTGCCTTTTTTATTTGAACTTCATGTGGAAGTTGTGTAGCTGTTTACTCTTATTACACTTATAACACACCCTAAATTAAGTCACTGTACAACAAATGTATAGTCCCTCCATGCTATATGCATGCTCTATGATAAATTGTAAAGTGTACTATGTGTACACATGTGAATATACATGTACATGTACAGTTGTGTTGTACAGTTCAACAACATTGAATACAGAGGTGCATCAAATATTCATAGAGTAGTTCATACTGTGAACTAATACTAATAGGCCCCAATGTACACCAAATAATGTATAAGATAAAACGTCCACCATCTTTTGAAAGAATTTTTTTGTACAGTGTACTACTAATAAGGCAATTATAGTCGTAGATGCTTACATATCCACAAATAATTAACTGCATTTAATAACATTGCAGTATATAGGCCCTATACCCTATACAGTCGGGTGGATCCTGACAATTTAGTTTACATTTCAGAAAACAACTTACACAGTGAGTAGGTGTAAGATAGTTTATAATAATGTCATTCATCAACGCCCCCCTCCTCTTAATCAACAAAACACATTTTGATTTGTCTGATATCAGAAATGTTCTTTCAAAAAGTTAAGACCATTGTTACCCCAGAGTATAATTTTTCCCCAAAACACAATTCCCTGCGTTGCATTTCAGCTATTTACTTTTGGACTTGTTTACACTGCCGGCTGCAACATATCCTATAAACCTTGTGATATTTGTTCAAGTTTACAACAATAACTCTTCCCACCAGTTCAGCATTCTGCCTGCCACTTGGGTGGATCATTGGCCTTCATAATTGCCAACACACCCACTGAGAGGGTTCCGTGGCTCACTACACATGTGCTAAAATCCACAATAGTCCAGGTCATGTTGCTGTTTTTAGGATTGCCAACAGGGTAGACGGATTAAAGGGTCACACCACTCACTCTAGGGTGATGAAGTTTGTGGCCAAAAACTAACTGCTCCGGGGAGGGACTAGGAGCAGTGAATACCTTTGTACTTTACCTTGTTTTGATTTCTGTGTGGATACAACAAAAAAATAACAAACCCAAGAAAGAACGCTTATTAAAAAATATACAAATAAAATCAGTAGCTGTATTGTAAACTTTCACAGAGGGTTCCTGTGTGCCTCAAAGTGAAAAACTTCCCCAGAGTTCCAACAGCTAGATCCCCCACGATATTTTGACTATTTAGAAGAACTACTTCAATCCTATGGAAGGTAGTGGATAAACCCACATCATTGGTGAAGAGACTTGTTCAAACTACATGACATTCAGGTTGAAAGCTCAGATAGTGATCTCCTGATACCACTAGTCCCTTTAATGCATTTCTGTACTGAAAAGTTATATTTCCGGAACAAAATGTTTTACGTTTTCATTTTTTTTGGTCATAAATCATTGTTAAAATTCCAAGCAAAATAATGACACTACTAGTACTACTCAGGGCATTTATGTTATATTCTGCATAAAACAGTGCTAAAAACAACATGAATGCCTGGAATTGCTGTGATGTTGAGTATGGTTTTAGGCAATGCCTGTTGGTTTTGGGTTATTAAACCATAGTAAATAGACGGTCATATGAACATTTTGCTGCAAAATATGCAAAATTTGTCATGTGGTGATGTTTCACTTTATCTGGTTTTCACAATTTTAGTAATGTTCCCTGTGTGTATTAACAGTATTATAATACAAACACTGAATTCTCAGTTAGATTATTCTGTCCTTCAAGCCTCACTTTGATCACTTGATTTGAAGGGAAGTTAAACAAGATGGCTGATCCTTTTAAGCATGGACCTTCCACTGTTGATGGTCCATGCTTTCCGTGTGGGGAGTGTGGTCCATAGGCCTATAGTAAAGCATTGTGCACTGACATGTAGCATATTGAGGCCCTACTGTTTGTGCCTGTTGGGTCATGGGTCTGTTTTATTATGCAAAATGTCCCTCTGGACTGCAACTGCAAGCCCAAGTCCAGTCTGCAGTGTGTAATTGTAAAACGGCATCCTTGGCCATCGTTCTCTACCTTGTTACGTGATGGTAAGATGGAACTATGTGTACAGTGCTTGTAAATCTGGGTTTAATGAATAATCTGTGCAGTGCTGCACGAATGTACCAAGGTATAGGCTGATTTTTTGTAATGCCAATGACGTCTTTCTGTCATGTTGTCACTTGCTAATATTCTGGTAGTTTATCAAAGTCGAATATTACAACTTTGTTAAGGTTAATACACTTTACTTCGGGTTAGTACAACTGAGATCTCATATGATCTCATCAAGTCAAGTAAAATCTCTTAGAATAAATGTATTCATACAGCTGTTAATGGTGCAGTCTGTGCTCATTGTATTTAATAGCTATGATTTGCCATAAACTGGAAACTCTGTACTAGTAAACTACTTTACAGAGAAAACTTCAAAAAAATTTGTTCTAAAACGTCAGATTATAAGACACGCTTCTATTTGTGTTTAAGACATAAACAACATCCTTGAGAATTGTGTTAACACAGTTTTGCATTCATTCAGAAGTGGAAACAATCAGTTATCTTTGAACGTGAGTTGAGACTCAAGTATATGTTGCAGCTGGCTGCATGCCATGGTATATTCATAGTCTTTTTCAAACGGACTGTGAAAAGCAATTCAGTTGGTATTGTTGTCACAAATTATAGAGCCTGCAGAAAAAGAAAAAAAATTGTCCTCGTACAGTGCAGTGTAGAATACAGGCCATGCAAGCAGAACAAATATGCAGAGAGAGAAGAGAGAGAGAGAGAGAGAACGAACAGGGCATGCTGCAGACTGGCAGGGACAAAGGTTTTTGCCTGTTCGTAATGTATGTACCAAGGTGTACAGTATCTACCCTGTGGATCTGAAAATTTCCTATCCCCTCCGAGCTACACACACACACTTCTCATGGCCACCTGATTATAAAATATTACAGGCATTCCATGCCTGTGAGTTTACCCTGGTTTTAGGGTTATTCAATCTTGCCAAAAGTGTCCAAGTGTACCAACCAGGCCATACAGATAGGAACCAAACTCCATGGAATTCTAATGTTTGCTTGCTAGTCGGTTCTGAAGTGGTGTGTACATGCCATTGTGTGCATATGTCAGGGTTTAAGTTGGTTTTCTACAATCAGGTTGGTCCAAGTGCTTTTAGAAAAAAGAAGACCCCCCTTCAAAAAAAAAGGGACAGAGCAAGCGAGAGGTTATAGGTTGATAAAACTCTCCTGGGATTAAAGCTTAAAGTTCCATTTGGGCGTTTTCAGTGTAGAAAAAACACTTAAAAAGAACAAATTTTTCCCGTCAGGTTGATATTTTGTACAGCATTGGGTTTATTTTCGGCTAGATAGATGTAGGTATACATCTGTTGTATACGCACAATCCACTGTCATTCAATGTTAAGCAGTATCTCTTCCTCTTGTACTTTGTTCATATACAATATCAGTGTCGTAATCGAACATGCACTGACATTCTTTGCTTTCAGCCTTGTAGAATATAATTATGTATGAAGTATGACCGTTCAAACAAACTAGGACATGGATGCCAATATTATAAATACCTCAACATTCTGGAGGTAATTTTGTTTCTTTCCTTTCGACATCCAGGCTGTATTTCAGAGATACTTGTCTATTTTTACAGTGTGGATAAGTGCTTGAAAAAATCTAGGTTATGTCAACCTTCAGGTTGTCATTTTGAAATGCCCCTAAAGGATCCATAAGAAGGTTGTCCAGTGTTTTTTTTTCTTTCCTTCTTTTTTTAAGTAGAGATGATAAATTACAGGCAAGTTTTAGTGCTGATTGCCTGTGTCACCAGGCATTATTATCTTTCAGCTGTTCACTTCAATATCTCAATTGTATTTGGAATGCATGAGCTTGATATAATGAGATGGATGTTATTTTCATACACCCAGTCATTCAACTAACTACTTTTTCTTTGCATTTGGCAGGGAATTATGCAGTAGCGGAGGGAGGCTTCATGCCCCTGTCAGCAAGAGGTAGGCTCCAGCTTCATAGGGTGGCTCCGATCTCCAAGGTGTTGGCCAGTCCCCCATGGAAATTCCTCAGGGTAGCTACCACAGGGCCCACTACAGCGGGTGCTGGTGTGCTGAGTAAGGTGTTTGGAGACAACTTGGAGGTGTTGTTCTACCGGTCGTTCGTACATGTATAGCAGGAATTGCTGTCTGCCTGGCGGGCCAGCCAAACCTGTATCTGGACTCGTTGATATTCTTCTAGCTAGCCGCATCAACTTTGATGCATGTAATATGGTGACGGTGATCACTGAGAAACTGCAGAACCAGTCGCTGGACGATGTCAAGTTTGCAGAACTAGTAAGTCTTTGTGTTTCTCTCTCTAAAGTTGCACTTTTACTGATTGTTTTTCTTGTGGTGGACCTACTGTACAATTCCCTTTGTACTAATGTAGAATGTTACATACAGGTACATTGTTAGTCACCTGCTGTGCTGTCACTTTGCAGTTTGCTTTTTAGGTAACCAAAATAACAAGAGCCCATCCCCTGGTACTTTTTTTTGTACAAAGTTCTTATGTCATCAAGGGAGTTCAAGATCCCGTAATCCCTAATGCTGGATTGCATTGAGTACTAATATGCCCACTGTGTACATTTGTAGATGCATGGCTAATTCTACCTGCCATGGTACATGTAGATTAGAACTAGTGCATGGTTATTGCATTCCAAGGTGTTCCAACCCCCACTGGTAATCTGTAGGGGTCTGTTCTTGATTTATAGAGAAGACACAACAGGACATCAGGAAAAGGAAAAGCTTCTACTGGTGGCATTCTTTGTTGGTTGATTGTCATGCAAAGTTAATGTAAATTCTGAATAAAGATTAATAATTGATGGGGTGGTTTTTCATGAATACTAATAGATTAGTAGTTTATCCAGTTTAAAGCTGTTCCATATATTTCATGAATTTGTAAGGGAAATATGTCCTATAATATTGTACAAGTAGTCAAGTCATATCCGTTTGGTTATGAGCCAAGAGCAATTTTGTTTTAAAACTAGATAAAAAAAACCCAGGGGTGTACAGTATTGAGCATGCATCAAATGTGCCATCCATGTTTTTCCCCATGCTAGACATTGTACATTTATTTATTTATTACACATCGATCAGCAAGATAAGTGCCCAAAACAGAATGAATAGGAAATGAGAAGAAATGTTCAGTTTTAGATGTGGGAGGAAAACCCTTAATGGGGAAAACCCACGCATTATCAGGTAGGGACTGAAAACCCAATCCACATGCAAGGCTCCAGGTCTGAGGTGGGGATTCGAACCAGGGTCCAAAGAGGTAAAAATCAGGGAAAGAAACCACTGAGCCAACCTGATCCCCACATGCTGCTAATTGCTTCGGAAGGAAAATAGAGTAGGATAGCTTGCTCAAACTCAACAAACCGTACTTCAACAAATAAAATGATAAGCTGACAATTTCTTGATATTTGAAATAGTTTTCTCAAAGTACTCTTTTATTAGTGCCACAGTGGTCGTTTGAAATAATTAACTACTTATGATTCAAAACAAATTAGGATATTATTATTAGTTTGTAGCATTACATGGTTGAATTACTTTATTCATTACAGTGGTAACATTTAATGAAGTACAGAGATAATGTACATATGTATGTTATTTTTGCCTTCATGTTAAAAAACACAATCTGCTTGTACTAATGTACGTACAATTGTATGTAAGATTTACACAAAGCAAAATGTATAACTGATGTTTCGTACATGTACTGCCTTGTCAGGTTTAAGATAGTTTTTCTGTTAGTAATGGGCACCCCTATAATAGATGCAAAAAAATAGTACCCAAACATTTCAAAGGGCACCAAGGCAATGACCAGGAGCATTGAGGAGGTTATGTTTGCTGTCAACAGTATATGTAGTACCATACCAGGCCTGTATACATTTTGTAGAAAAAATGGTCAGAAAAAAAAGTAAAATTGAAGTAAGAATATTATTGATTTGAAGCCTTTACGCAAGGTCTTCAGTTGATGAGGTTAAGAGATTGATTTTATAAATGATTATTGAGATGAAGTTGCAGCACAAAGTACACGTCTGGGAAATGGAGGGATCATTCATCAATTTACAAGTAGGTCTGGAGCTTCATGTAAGCATCTAAGAAAAAAAGAGCTTGGAAAAGAACAAATGTTATTCGTAAGAAAAAGAGAAAAATCCTTGAAAAATCAAAGGGTGAAATGCAGGCCTGGAATTTCATCTTTGAAAGGGCAAGGCCAATTTCAATTTGCAGAGGGCACTTCCATTTGGAAATCTTAAAGTCTATGGGAAACCTTTGAAGGGGCATCAAGGCCAAGACCAGGGCAACAAATAAAACAAAATAAATAATCTTTTTTACTATCGCCCCTAAAATAAATGCACTCATTATAATTTGACTTGTAGTTGTGCGCTTTAATACTCTTGGCCATGAGTTGTCTTGATAAATTAATGAGCTTGTTATGTGTTGTTTACTGTACTACATTTCTAAGAAAAATGGGATGTTTGGATTTTAAAAACTTGATTTCCGGTTGGAGTTTTGAAATATTAGACTGCTTCCTTCCGGCAGCTGATGCATGTATTTACAAAGTTATTCCATAAATTAAGATCTGAAATATCACACAAACTATTTGAACGCCACACAAAGAATTACGCATAATTTTGTTTTGATGGTTTTCCGATTTGCCTGAACGGGATTTTTCTTTCAATTCTGCTGTACACAGTGTAAAGTATGGCGAGGCCTGGTAATTCATGGAGGGAGGTGACACTCACTTGGTCCTTTTCCATTGTTCTAAGCGACCAGAACAATAGAAAAGGACTTGTGAGTTGGACACCCGCTGTCGCCTCAAAAGTCTTGCATTGCCCCCATGTCCTGCCATTGTCTTGGTGCCCATTGAACTGTTGCTCAAATAGGTGCCCTTTACGTACACCTTTTTTTTAGGAAAAATATCTTTCTTTACAAGAACAACGTACCAGACCTGTACATGCTACATGTACATCAACAAAAATGAAAAATGAAAACCGATTATCTAGCTCAATAATTAGTATAGTCAAATATTTTTATAAAGATAATGAAAACACAATTAAAATTTGTTTTTGTTTGAAATATAAATAACTGATATTTGATTTTCAAAGTGCAAACCAACATCCCCGAGGGCAGATGCAGTGTTATTTCACATGTCCCTAGTCCCTAAAATATTTGCTGCATGAGCTCAGCAATTGAATTACTTGATTTACTTTTAATACAGCCAAATCTTTGTGTAGTGGACACCCATAGGGGACGATGAAAAATATCCCCATTGCACAGTGTAGAAGTGCCTCAAATATCAGAAGATTTAAAGGAAATTACAATGGAACGTCCTCAGTAGCAGGACGCAAGTAGCAGGTGCTTGCTTTGTCCAGATGCCTACATTAGTTCTGCTGTAGATTTGATTGTGTCCCCGAAAAACCCAACTTTTTTTCCCCGGCTGCCAGGGTGATGAGAGTTCTTTCATGACCCTCTGCGTATAAGAATGTAGCTTTTGTTTGGATTATTATCAAAATGTAAAACGTACTGAATCGGTGATATATAACCTGAATGGTTAATGTCACCATTGTTGTATTGATTTTAAGTATGCTGCCAATTAAACCGTAATTTTGTCCCAAAGTACTTCAGAAATTGTCAATCTATAGATTGGCTCTTGCCTATTATGTTTAGAGTTGCATGATATAATTGGTTTGCATGGTTGCATTTTAAAAATTTTGACGAGGACAATTTTCAGGTTGAAATGCATATAATAATAATTAAGAGAATTACATGTGTAGCTGAACTGTCATAAACGTGTGAGTTCAATGAAAGAGCACCCAACTATTGTTATGATTGTTTAATTCTTTGAATATGCATCATGTTTAGTAGTTTACTAAACTCGTCATGTTTGAACTATAAATTGTATCTTTGTGAAACTGCTTGTTGGAATGCTGCTGGAAAGTGAAACGAATAATTAGAGTCTGTTTGTCGCCAGCCTCCAATACCTGACTATTGATTTCAATCCAGTGTGATTTTTAATGATACTAATACATGTACTATGCCAGCCAACTAACATGTGAGTGTGATTTTTAATGATACTAATACATGTACTATGCCAGCCAACTAACATGTGTGTGAATGTACGATAATCTTACACAGTACTTCAGTGTTTGCCACAGCGCAGTTGTGCCACCTTACGCAACCTGTGTGGTTGTATGATTTCAAATGTTTGGTCATTGCTGCGCTGACAGATGTTACCATGAATAGGAGTGTTTTAAGGATACTGATTCAACTTGTTTATAATACAAAATGTATAAATTACAATCAGGCCTGATGCTTTTCGATGCAACATCATTCCATCCAACCACCGTCTTAAGCATTTTTATGGTATCAAGTGGTTTACTGTAGTTTTTATCCTAATAATGCATTTGGTGTTGTAATGGGATCTAGTTTGTTTTTATGTGTGTTTTTCTGTTATTGGAAGAATTATCAATAATCTTTGTTTGAGTTAATTATTTTTTAGAGAGCTTGAGGTGCACAACAATCTCCGATGTTATGGCTTTTGAATGAATAAATTATTATCATATCTTAATTACCTCCATGCCCCAGGTCATTTCCTTGGTGCCCCTTGAAACATTCCAATAAAAATGTACAATTTCCTCATAGAGGTGCCCTTTACAAAGGAGAAAACGCCTTGGTGCCCTTGCCCTTTCAAGAACTAAGCATCAGGCCTGGTACAATAAATGTACTGTAAATGTTCCTTGCTTTTGCACCCAAACTCATGTGAAGTAGAAGCTCCAAAATAATTTCAATACCTATATAAAAACCGATTGATACAAATCGTGAAGTGAAGTACACTTGACAATTTGTAGCTCTGTGGCAACTTCTCAGTTTGAGTTATGTTTGCTCATTTATTCATTAATCGTAGCAGGACACATTCCCTGAGGTGCCAGCATTGACAACTAACCATTCTTGTTTAGATAAAAAAGAGTGGGGGGGGGGGTTAGAAAAAGAAGAAATGTTTAATAATATGGCACCACTGCCTTCTGGAATTATCCTGGTGAAATCTTGGCTCTCATTGCTATCCTTTAGGCATTCAGCAACTTGCCTGGAGAGAAATTTTACACGTCTAGTAAGGTTCTAGTTGTAGAAGATGAATTATGGATACTGGCGGTGCAATCTGACGAGAGAAGCGGCTTCTTACAAACACACATTCATCGGAACTGGTGTACAATTTATTTCCAGCAGCGCTGAATGAAATTGACAATCAAACACCTTGCACTAGGCCTATACAATCTACTACAGATTGTATACAATCTACTACAGATTGTTTCCATCAGGTTTTTGTTTTCTTCATTTCACTTCCTTTTTACTTTTTGTTCCCCTCCACACAGTTTGAAATTGAAAGTAAGAGTGTAACTTACATTGAATGTTAATATGTGCATCATTGCGACACTTCAATCACAACGAAAAGTGATTATAAACTAGTTGAAATAAGAATGCGTTCTTTTGAATTTGTAAAATTTGTCTAAAACAAATGATAACAAATTAAATGGTAATACCCAGATCTATTTTTGTCAGTAGTTGCTTTCAGTTACACGTGAATGTAGCTTTGTAAATCCTCTTCTCTTTGTGAATTCCATGAAAGTAAAAAGCTATTGGAGCATTTGATTATTGTAAACTATGGTTATTTATTCAGCCATCACAAACAAGCACAACAATACAAAACAGTACTTCTAGATGGGCTTGGAGCAACAAAAGCAAAGTAGTTACTGTGCTTCTTAGACCTGCAGCCCCATATCTCGGCCCAATTTCATAGAGCTGCTTAAGCACAAAAAGTAGCTAAGCATAAAAAATTATGCTTACCAGAATAAGGTTATCAGCCAAACTGCCAGATGTACAATTTGTGACTGGCACCCTATCCATTTCTGTTAAGCAGGAGCAATATTGAGCAATATTTTCTGCTTAAGCAGCTCTGTGAAATTGAGTCCAGGTTGTATGCAAAAATTGACTAATTAAAAGTATATTTAATATATCAATAAAATTCCAAATAAACAAGTAAAGAAACACTGCTCCAAGCAGCAGCTGGTTTTATTTTGATAATCAACCAATGGAAACTTGTGTTCATTGTCATTAAAATAATGTCATTGACCGCAGTTTGTCAAGTTTTCATGCAGAACAGCTATTAAGTCTGAATTGTCTTTTACTGCCTGGTTAATGGGAAGTTTTAAAAGCTGGAATTTCAGTCAAGCATGAAACTTTAATCCACGGTAAAAAAAACCAAAGAAAGGACCTGCTGTGCAAAGACCGGAACCATTTGTTTAAATTTATCAGAGTTCTGCTTCTTACACTGTATGCATGTGTGTAAAATTTATTTGTGTTGATGTTATGGTGGGGGGGGGGGGGGTGTGATTGATATTGTTGGTTAAATGTCTTTTCATTGGAGGGGGAGTTGTTTTTTGGTACTGCATTCCATTCATTTTATTGTCTCACTCTCATACATGTACTTGTTTGTCTGACTTTGTACAGTATTATTAAAAAAGCAGAGCCTGGAAAAATAGTGTTCATGCAATCGAACAAAGACCACAAGTTCCTGTTTCGTTTACGTTCAACCAGGGGACAATTTACATTCGTGTTGAATAAATGCCATATACTGTATGATATAAGTGCATACATGTAGATTTGAGCCGAGTAAGTACAGCTTATCGGCCAAATTACCCAGCTCTGTATTTAGTAATTAATGTCAACTTGTTATCAGCTTAATGTTGCATGTCAGATAAGCAATATCAACATAGAATAGTTCAACTTTTCAGCCGGTCAGCTGAATTCCTCATTGTGATGTGGGGTTCTCACCTGCATCATTGAAAATTTGACGTACAAAGTCTCGCTGTGCCTGGCACTTTCCTCTTTCTTTGAAAAAACTGTAGTTGCATGCCTGCATAGTTGGCAGGGTTCTGCCCAGGATTTCTAAAGTGGTGGAAAGCTGTTTCCCTGGAAACCAAAATTAATGGCTTTGTATAACCTTTGTACTGGTAAATACCTAATTTTACATTTCGTTGAAAACCTTTGAAAGGAAATTTCAAGTGTAATATAAAAAAAATTGAAAATTTGTGGTGGTCGGAAACAGAAAATTCTGCCAGTGGTGGTTAGGGAATTCTGAGTGCCAGGCAGGTTTTCCGGCACCAACCACTGTGAACCCTGAGTTGGTAATATTCTTTGTTGGAAGTGTCAGCAATCTATGGTCAAACTGATAAATAATATGGAGCGGGAAGGCATGGAAATTCATTTTTGAGAGGGCAAGGCCATTTTCATTATGCAAAAGGGCACTTCCACTGAAAAATCTTCAAGTCTATGGGAAACTTTTGAAAGGGTCACCAAGGCCAAGACCAGGGCATCAGAGGCCATGGCCTCTCTGATGTCCGTCAGAGTAATTCGAGGCCTGGAGGGGCCTGACTATTATAGTTACCATGTACAGACAAGTATCATGTACTTTCACCAAAGTGTTGTTTGATCTCAGTGGTAGACTTAGGAATGCTACATTGTAGGTGTATTTCACGGCCGACATACATGTGCCTCCCTGATGGACCTGGTATCAGACATGGTATCAAAATCAAATCCTTCCCTGCTTAGCGAGGTGACAGCGGGTACCAACCGCTTTTCTGGCCGCACCATTCCCAAACGGACACCAACCCTCAGAAGTTTGAAAAACAATTCATGCGTGAATGGTTTCTTAGATTCAAATGTTTGTATTGATTTCTAATCATTCAACGAGGGGGCATTTCAAATGAAAAAACTTTGAAGGATGCTTACTACCATTACCATCTTTATAACAAGTAAGCTTTCGGATAGAAATTACTAAATTTTTGAGGGTTAATACCAAAGTAAGACTCTAGCAGAGTGTGATTTCACGATACAAATCACTATGGTAATACAGACAAGTCATCTTAATGTGGAATCTTAGTGCTTTTTGAAATAAAACACAGGGCTGAATTTCACGGCACTGTTTACCAGAGAATTCTGCATTTATGGATCCCTGGAGAAGCTCGTGATTCTGTATAGGACCAACGCGCAGAATTCCGCGGTAAGCAGACCCATGAAAATGGGCCTTTTACAATTCAATTGAAATGGTTCAGACTTCATTCAATAACATGATTAGTGAGGACCACTCATCGGTTCCCAATTGGGATATACTTTTACCATGATTTAGAACCGGTTCTCCCTATGAAGATATCAATGGTTCCAGATTGGAAAACCCTTGGGGGACAGTGATACCTTCTGCCCGTGATGCATTCACTCACAGAGTGTGTGCACAACTCGTACACATAGGCCCCTTTCGCACTAGTTGAATTTCCTAGGAACTTCCCAGGAAATGTTGTCCTTTTTTTCACACTTGAATTGAGCCCTGGCAAACTCCTGGGAAATAGCTTGGGAGTAGGGTGTAATAAGTTATTCTCAGGGTTATCATACTGAGTGTTCATTGGTGAAACGAACATGGGGTGAAAGCAGGGTTGAAATTTCCCAGGAATCTCCTGGGGCTTATTTCCTGGTGAATTGGCTCTGTAATATGAAAAAGACTTTACATAACATACGTGTGGGCAATGCACATGATACAAGTACAATGTATCCATTTTATGGTGCACTTCTCCTTTGTGCCATACAGTAGATCCAAAATGCTTAGCAGCAACAGCCTGCAGGCTATCTACAACCATTCAGCCATTTTAAAAGCATTTTTTTAGTTCTTCTTAAAGGAACTCAAAGAGCCTATTTGACCACTGACAAAATCAATAAACTTGGCTTCAAGCTTATGAAGAAAAAAAACATTGAGAGTAAACTTTGCACTGTTGTTCACCGTTTGGTGATTAAGACAGCATATTTTTCACACTTTACATGATGATTGTGTTACACTCAAGACTTGAAAAAAACATCAAAATTCTAGTTGAGGTCTTCCTGAAAGTAAAGCTTTAAAATGCAACTGTACTTAATGTTTTGACACTTTCCTGTCGTACGATCATGCATCCATGTGTAAAAATGTTTAATTTTTGATTTCTTCGAGGCCACCCCACACCCTGTTTCCTTATCCTTCCCGTGCGATGTGAATAATATCCCTCTTGACCCACACTAAGGCCAGAAGTGAAAGTTTTTAACGAGAGAGGTCCATGCACGTTATATTGATCAGTAGGAAGTCAACTGCGGAGGCCATACCATCTAGATCAATAACCGTGCAGTCTGATAGCAGAGGATCAAAAAACAGCTCAGTGGCCACAAAAGTAAATTCAACGCTTGCTTGCTGGGCTGAAGGTTGGGTTTTGACGGGCTGTAAATGCTAGCTTAGCTCCGCACAATGGGTTGTTCATTATGGGAGTGTTGTTATTTAAATTATGTTTTGCTTGTTTAGGCTGTAATACTGTAGGAGTCTTTAGAAGTTTTTCCGTTTTTTGTGGAATGGGCTTTTTTAAAGACGACAGTTTGTCTGTCAGTCTGTTTTTTCTCTCAATACGTATATGAATGCGGTTCACACTTTTTACAGTATTGTTGTCTCTAATGAAGCACTAACCAAACATAGCATTACATGTGATATTTATTAAGTTATCAGGCAAAACTAAACATTGAAATTGAAAAACTGGTAAAAAAAAACCCAGATTGATCGAATTTGTGCAATTGATTTTCCATGAATTTGAAGGCAGCAGATGTTAAATTTAAAATTCATAATATAAAATTACAGACATATGTATGTAGAGTTACTGTGCCTTTTATCGGCCTAATACCAAATAAATGTACTGATGCATTCATAATTTATTAATAAGTTTTTTTTTTAATTGTGTATGAAATGAATAACTTATTGTAAATAGATTTGAATAAGAGTAGTATAGTGTGCAAAACTTCAGTTGCTTATTTTATCTCATAGATCCAATAAACTAGAATATAAAACATCTGTGCTGGTTTTTGTTGTTGTAAAGGCTTGTTTAAGATCCTTTCAGACGGTTGTTGTTTGGCAACCTGAATAATAAAATCACCTGCCAAGTATGGCCTTCGTTCGGAGGACCTGCTTGTTGTGGCCACTGGCCAACCACCAATCATTACCCTTCATTGACAATTTCACATATTTGTCTGTGAGATTAAACTTGTTGCCCAGTTGGTATTGCTCTGTGGTAACCTCTGCTCATTCAGACAGGGCCCGATATCATAGGGCACAAAAAGTAGCTAAGCAAAACAAAAGTATGCTTACAGGAATAAGGCTACCAGCTGAAATACCATGTCACATGAGAGTCTGTGGCTGGTATCCTGCCCAATTCCTGCTAAATTGTTAAGCGATATGTGCTACTTTATGAAATTGGGCCTTTCCTTCATGTTTCTACCTCTGCTCTAGAATGGACGGGGTTCAAATCCCACCTGAGTTGCCTGTGGACTTTTTTCCCCCATTGGACTCCGAAAACAATGAGTTTACAGGGCTTCTAATAACAGACATCCGTGTATGGTTAAAATAAATTATCCTTCATGTTATATTTCATCTTAATTAAGATGCTACTGATGTGTTTTATAACTTAGATTTAACTTGCATTGTTTTCTATTTTTATTCTTTCTTTCTCGTTTAGATTCCATATCACACTCGTAGCAAGACGAAGGCCAGAGTTTGGCAACAGCAGAGCAAACAGAATGTTGCTCCTGCAGGTGAGTGTTAACGTCTTCATTCTGTAAGCATCGTCAATATTTTCAAAGGGAAAAAAACCTGATGTAATAAAGGGAGACATTGCCTTCGGATTGGGCACTTTGGGCTACAAAAGCGTTTGTTATGAGTATGGTTGGAATGGTGTTTTAAAAGTAGAAAATAATGATGCACACAAATATCCCTCGAAATTGTGTGAATTTCCTTTCACTTTGTGAACTAACTAGAATCAAATATTTTACTCCACAAAATTACGGACTATGTCAGTTCACAAGTAAAAGAAAAACCACACCATTTTGAGATATATTTGTTTGAATTAATATATTCTACTTTTGAAGCATCCTTCCAACAAAACTCATTTCATAACAAACGCTTTTTATTTCTCAAAGCGCCCTCATCGGAAGGCAATGTGTCCCTTTAATGAGGTGCATCTAGAGCCTGTCACAAAGAGAAGAGGCTGCCATTGCAAGGCTTATTCACTGGAGTCTTAAGTATCATGTGTGTGTGAGTGTGTTTTTGTATGAAATAGTAATTCTACATCCTGTACACCACCTAGCTTCTCTGCACATAAAATGAAAGTTCCAGGTTGTGTAAGCTTTGTATTATTCACAAGGGAGATGATAAGTGCTTCCCAAACATGCTTTGCAGACAGCAAAAAGTCTTGACCTTTTCCTTGTTACAATCTGTTGGCAATATTCAAGACTTACTTTGAGTCTTAGGACTTTGAGCCCAAAGCCTCATGTCATAGAATAGACCTTTATTATGCTACAACCAGTACCTTGTCATGTTCCCTGTGTGCGATGTCAGTAAGAAAGAGTGGTTCTCATTGTGCCATAAAGGTGCCAGACTGGTCGTCCCTTCCTGTCTAGTTTTGCTGTGTTGATTTGAGTGTAAGGAAGAAGGTGTAAGCACTGTCTGTAATAAAGATCCATTGTTAGTTTCATTTGGAACTCACCCGGAATTGGTGTGTGTCAATCAAGGTACAGTGAAGCCACAAGGAGGTCTAGGTTTTGTCATTGTGTACACGTATTTGCGTCATTACCTAGTTAACTACAAAGCATTACTAGATGAGATGAGGGAAGCATAATTTATGCGCCGTTGCTGAATTTGGCCTTGGGCTTCATTCTGATTTGCATTCAGTAATTTGTCAACACTAGGGAAGCCAACATGGTGACTGCCCGATGATGAGACATTTCAATCGCAACATGTCTCCCCCCAGTGTTCACAACACTTCTCACTGCTAAATCCTGATGAAGTGAGAGAAATATCGGAAACTTACAGCCCACAGGGAAACGAGAAGCACCACAGAATGTCCGTCATTGCTATGATTGTGCCTTATGCTGATCAGGTCAAGACCAATCAGTCATCCAAGCTTGTGTCAACACACGCTAAAAATAAAAATACATAACGGAGTGCCCCTCCAAAAAGATGCATTTCTGCATCAAATGCAAACAGGAAGTGAATGTTCAAAATCATTCTGTTTTCTACGTGAAGCATGACTTGTTCCTGAAGCTGTTTGAAAAATGAAAGGAAGTAGAATAATGTACATGTACATGCATGAAGAATATTTGCCGCTCTCAAAGGTTCTGGGTGACGACCACTGCACTTAACACTTCCCGTGTCTGTCTGAGAGCTATGGGGAGGGGAGGTCATACTGCTTTTCCAGGTCACAATCTGATGAAAGACAAGACAAGTCATTAAGAGGCCACCTTACATGAAGAATTTGTACTGCTTCCCAAAAACGAGCAGCCCTAAAGAGAGGAGAGATTCCGACAGGCTTATGAGACAAAATACCCTGGAGGTGAGGAGGGGGAGGAGGGGGAGTGAGAGGGGGCTTTCGGATTCTTAGTAATGACACAAATTGCAAATTAAATTGTGTCCCTTGTACTTAATGTATGCTGTACACTGTACATTAATTTAAGTCACAGTGTTTCGGGCAACCTTCCATGCTGTTGGCAGGCTGTTGGGGTAGACAGTGGTAACCAGGCTCATGGAATAGTGAGACAGCCTTGGAAAATGAATTCATTCACTCCTCATACTACATGTATACCTTACCAAGGGTGTGTGTGGACTGTGTGCTCACCTTTGTTTGCACTTAGAGTGGTCTATACAACTTATATACATGTTGTATCAATCCTGTTCATTTGATTCATTCCTCGAACTACATGTATGCCCTCATTAAGGGTCTGTGCTCACCGGGATCAATCTATTGTTTGTACTACTCACTGTCAATCCAGTTAACTTTGGAATTTGGATGCTTAGGTACCTACCGCCTAGCATGTACATGCTCTGCTGTGAATTCAACTTGTCAGTCAGGAGACCAGACCATTATGCAGTCTGATTTTATGATAATGGAATAGATTGTCCAAATATATATTTTTTTAAATAATTGTATTGAGTAAAAGTAAGACTTGGTTGTCTCTGCCCCCTTCCCATAAACATAACAGTTTCCAATGTTTGCTTCTTTTCCCACTTTTGTTTTTGAATAGATTAAAACAAATAATAAATCTGTATCACTATTCCCAAGGGCTATGTGGAAGCTCTTTTTCATTCAGTTCAGTTGGTCCCAGGGTATGCTTAAATGTTAGCACAATCAACACATGTACATGTACTGTACACCCTTTTTCACACATAACAATTTAGCTGAGGCATATTGTTGTCTTCAGTCATTCTCACTGGCCATTCATCATTCTCATCCCCATGAATTCACTGATGTGCCTACGTGTGTATAAAGAGGCTGGTACATACATGTAGTCTTGGCCTGGTGCCACCTGCCATGCTATTTGCCCCAGCACGCAGTTCACATGAAGGGTTCAGTCACAATTTATCCAGGTGCAAGTTTTCATATTAGAAGCCTTCATGTTAAATGGCAGCAGCTTGTTCAGCTGATTTCCTGAACCTGGTGTTCTGGGGTTGGCTCGATTCCAAAATGTGTGCTGCCAGATCTTGTTTGTTCTAAGGTGTTTTTGTGAAATATGGGGAACTGGGTGAGTTACAGGACTGTCCGGTTGGCATGTGTTAATTCGGTTACATATCGGTACTGTCGTATCCGGAATTTGCAATCTGGATGCATACAAGATAACGACTCAAATAAATTATCGTTTGGAACAAATGCAATATCAAATCCAAGCTTTATTTTATTGTCTCATGAACAAGACACTGATGCAAATCTAGTCAAAGTTTGCATTATGTCATGAAATTACATACTTTTAATCTTTACTCATGGAAAGCACGTAGTTAATTGTCCCTAAAGTCATTAAGCACAAACAAACCCTTCATCTTGTTTTAAGATCCGCTGGGAGCATACAACCCCAAGGGGCTAAATTAGGGGTTTATAAAACACAGCACCAATAGCAATCTAACACTTACATGTACCAGGTTTATACTCCTGGGTGAAGAGAAGCAAATTATAGTTAAGTGTCACTCCCATGGATACATTATGACGTACATGTGTAGCACTGGGATTTGAAAATTTACAACCCAGCCACCAGAAGAAGAGTCCTGACGCACAATTGATCAACATTCAAATTAGACCTTTGATATTCATATTCAACATACAATGTATGGGTGTGTATAATGTTATATCATGTCGCAAATTTTCGCGTTGCACACATTTTTCTCAAAAGTACAATGAAAGTTCAAAGATTAAAAATAAGTAGAATCCTATGATACGTGACTCTACCCCAAAACATACTACCCTCATATTTCCACTTCCCGGAGCTTGCAAAGGTTTTCCACTGATGCTGTTGACAGTTGTTTTTGTTCGTGATTAGCTATCACATTAAGTACAATGAACTTCTAATTGTTTATGCAGTTGACAGACTCTTGGCATTGCCAAACATCATTTATATCATTATTTGTTTGCTGTGAAGATGATATTACCTGATAATGGAACAGTTTTATCACTGACGACGTACTTTGAGTTTCTGGGTTTTTTTTTTAACGACCAACATGGTTTGAGAAAAAATGTACCAGAAGCTAAAACAAAAACCAAAACTAAAACAAAGACATGGAGAGCAAGCAAAGCCACTACAACATTGAAAAAATGTAAAAATATTTTAATACAAGCTTCTGAAAATATATACACTAACATTGTCCGTCTACATTAGAACAGGGTTCAGATTTTGTACATCATTAAATGAAAACTCAATTCTGCAGGATAATTGCTATTAGTGTTATTATTTGTTAATGTTTTGTTTTATAGCATGACACTGATATGTTCAATCAACTAATTTAACATGTACCGGTACTCATAATCTTAACTGTTTACATTTTGACCAGATTAAAAGGCAGGGTGTACTTTTGGTAATTACTCCACAAGTTCATGACCATAAACAATTACTTGGTAAAGAGACTGGAGAGCTGTTGATATTATAAAACATTGTCAGAAACAACCCCCTTTTGAAGTAAAGTAGTTTTTAGGAAAGAGAGTAGCTTTTCACCACAAAAAATTGAATCTGAGAAAGGCTTCAGGCATGAAGCCTTTTATCAGGCATTTGAAAGCACACAATTCTATGCAGCAAGGGTGTTTTTTTCTTTCATTATTTTCTTGCAACTTCGATGACCAGTGCTATTTTATGCATGTTGGGACACACCATGTAAGGATAGTGATTTTGACAAGTGTACCAAAAGTATACCCTGCCTTTATCTTGATCATTTGAAAAATAGACAAAAAAAAATTGTTTCTAAGCAAGAGGGACTCTTTTGATCTCTTATACTGTTTGCACTGTACACATACTGCACCTCTACCAATTCATTACTCACCTTGTGCCTAAACTACCAAACGTGTACAGTGTATGTAGAGGCCTGCTGATGCTTTGTTTTTAAAAGGGCAAGGGCACCAAGGCATTTTCTCCCTGGTAACGGGCACCTCAATGAGGAAATTGTTAAATTTGTGTTAGAACATTCGAGGGGCACCAAGGCAATGACCAGGGGCAGGGAGGCAACTCTCTCTGTGAAGTACATGTACCAGGCCTGAATGTACTCACATCCAAGGAAGTATTTAATCTTGTCCTATCATTATTAGTTTTTAATTTCTGCATGTTACTACATGTGTGGGTCAATGCTTGTAGTAGTGTGAAATCTCTCTGTGTATTGTTCATTTATGCAATCTGCTGTTTATACTGGTAATTAATATTTTTCTTATTTTTATGTATTTTTCTGTTTAGTTGCCGGAGGTAAGGGTCCTCCCACACAGGTAATCATTCAAGATAAAATAACACCCGAACAACCAGGCAGATCCCATCCTACGACAGCCCAGAACACCGGCACCATTCCATGTAAAACGCTGCTAAACGTTTCCGAAAACAACGCCATCAATGAAGCATGCTCCATCACGCCACCAGCGCCCCCAAAGAAGAGACACTGTCGCTCTCTCTCGACAGGCGAACTCATAGAGCGCAAGTGGAAGCCTCGGTCCTCTAAAATCTGGCGGACTCCCTCGCAGGGGAAACGGAAATGTGAGAGTCATCAGCTGCACAGCCAGCATCCAAAAGGAGGAAACACCATCGGACTCTCTGGTATTCCAAGCAGCTCTGGATTGAATCCGTCTGTCACTGAGTTCTCAACACCACCAGAGTCCCCCATACCAAGACCGACCTCTTCGGCTTCATGGGATGGGGCCATCTCAGGCATCCCTTTCTGGTTGGAGTATGCCTCTTTTAGACCCGTGCTTTCACCTCGGGCCCAGAGTCTGTCGTTCTCAGAGGATAAGGCGTCAGAGAGTTCGGGATCGGTGTGCTCGTTCACCGGGAGTACGGACTCTGAACTGGACCGGGGAGTGGTTCCTCAGAGGTGCCACTCACACCCCTCAGTTAGAAAAAGTGGAAAGAAGCGACGTAGGGAGGAAGAAGCTCGACCAAAACTGGATTTGTTCAAAATGGAAGAGGTAGGTTTGATAGTCTGATTTCAAAAGTTCCTTAGAATGTTTTTCTTTTTTTTCCCCCTCTTAAATTCAACAAACTGTTTCTGTTTCGGATCAATCAACAAACTGTTTCTGTTCCGGATCAATCAACAACATCTTTCCAGGATTTCCACTACCCTTGAATTGCTATGTACGTAGCTGCTGGCAGGGCAGTAGCAAATGATTGACTGTAAAATGAAGGGTCTCTTTCCATCAAAGAATGAAATCAAGTGAAGAAACTGGAACAAGAGGTTTTTGTGTTTCATCTCACTGCTGTGTAGTGTTGCTTCATGCGTAATTTTCATTGACCAAACTGACCTTCATACATTGGATGACAATCAAGTGTTCTACTTTCCTGATGAGTGGCTTATCACAAATTTTCTATTCTCGGAAAAATTCTATGACGTCGTTAAAGGTTTCCCGTCGCTGTTGTTTTGCTTGGCTGTAGAATTTGTCAAGAACTGTGCAGGTTCTGCTAAACAGATCTTTGAAATTGGGCAGAGATTGTGAAGTGGACATCTGTTTGTACAGCACCAGGATGGGCCTTGGTTGTACATGTACAGTGAATCTTTCATTGTATGATTGCATTTATGCCACAGTTCCACACCTGTGGACAGGTGTGCATGTATAGTAGCATTTTAAAGTTATAGCGGTGACCCATTTCGGGAAGAGAAACATGTCCAATCCATACTTTTGCCCCCGTTTGATGGTCCTTTGGACACACTGCGCTGACACTGTATTTTCACAACATGTTTACGTATATACAAAAATGTAATTACAGGCACCCACGTAACCTTATTGTGGCTGATTCTTCTTGATGTAAATAGGCCATGTACGGTAACGTCAGGGTCTGTCGGAGTTGTATTCAATAATAATGAGTCATCACTGTAGCGATTCTTATTTTTGTCTTCAATGAAACTGCCGAACAGCAAGATGTCACAAATAAAGTGACAGTGTACTATTCTTGATTGTTGGGAAAGGGGAAAACCGACCTGCTTTAATGCATAATTAATTCAGTGTATGCTTGCAGTTTAAAAGGATCCTTAGGTAGGCCTCTGGCCATTTGGCCACTATAAGTGGGACAGCCTGTAGACGCTTTTTAAGTCCCGTGGAGATTTGGACTGGGTACATGTACCTTTACAGTATTTGTATTTTGAATTAAATGGATATTTCATCTATGCATATGTGTAAACTCCCAGATTCATTATTCATACAACCATCTTTATGAAGATGATTCCAATGTACACACACAAAAACCCAAAGTAACAGGATTTTGTTAAAGATGCCTTTTCTGCAGTGTGGAGGAAAGATTAGGAGGGGGGGGGGGAGGGAGGCAGCAGAGGGAGAAATTAATACCAGAATAAACTGTCTGCATTTCTAGTGATCAATGCAATGTACAATCTAAGCAATATGACACACATCAAATTGGCACAATTCTTTCTCTGTGGTATAATCTCCATATTGGAAGTTTATACATACGCACGGCGTGTATGTGACCGTGCATTTGGAGACTTTGCCGTTAATCCTTTGACATGGAGATACTGCACGCACGCCGAGCAGGCAGACCTTCATGATGAAAAACGACCGACTCTTTATCATCTCCCCGGCTGATAATATTACATTATTGCAAGTTTTCATCACGGTCATTTTAATTAGCGAGAAAGTCATGAAAGTGCAGTCGAGTTAATCACGTACATGTACAGTTGGAGCTCACGTCCGCAAAAATAGATTAGACGTACATGTGTGGTTTTTGTTAACAGATAATTGCATCTGTTTGTTTAGAGTGTACATTACATAAAAGATTTAATTTCTAGTCACGACAAGTGCATTACTGTAGAAACAATGATCAAGCAAATTTTGGAAAACAACTGTACCCATTTTATGGGGAAATAAGCCGGAGTATTGTCATTGGTGTTGGAGTATGACGGAGGTGATGGCAAGATTAGACAGGCCTTCTCTGGGGTTTATGAGAGTGTTCAGAGATGAATCTAACAGACAAGTTTTCTTCCTACCCTGTTCTTTGTTTCGACCCTCCCACTTTACAAAGTTGAAAATACTGTAGGAAGAGATAGTTCTGGTTCATTTATTGGAAAGGCTGGTAACACAACTCTAGTCGATTTGATCAATTTATTGAGTATTCACGGCTTGATGGCCTTCACCGTTTACTATGACGACAGAAGCCACTCTTCAGCTTGCTACTTGGCTCTGTTCCAATTATTTTTTTTTCTTCTTCTCAATACGTTTTTATAAAGTAACATCTGATATTTAAAACATTCCTTACACAATAAGTGGCACATGCTTTACAATGTTCAGTGTGCGTTCTGATTTATAGAAAGAGACTGCTCTCTATTGCTAAGAGAGATAACATGTGTAGCTAACAGGGCGTCTACAGCCAGTGTTGAAAGCACAAATTACGAGCTATTTAAACCATCAGTTTCTAATAGTGCTGGAGGAGGTTCGTCTCTGCCTGCACTTAACCAGGTTCTGAACACGATATTGTTTACCAAATTCATTACTTGTTCCGCGGGGACATTCCAGTGCAAAGTCTCTGTAGGAATTTTGGTGCCTGAAGGCACATTTCTGAATAATATTTACATTTTTTTCTCTCAAAATGAATTATGCGGGACGGTGCTAAGACATTTACAGTTCATAGTTAGTCAGATTATTTCATGCCCAAGTAACGCAATACTTCAACTAAACGTGTGCAGGCACATGGTACATGTATGTTACTTGCACAATATTTTCTCGAATCCAAATCATTCATTTATTTACTTTCATTATTCCATATTTGGACAATCCAAAGTCTGTTGGAGTTAAATTACTATTTTTTTGATGCAGTCAAACTCCTTGGCGAGTTTTTTCTGATTTTTTCAGCACCATTAACTGTTAACCTAACAAAAATTTGTTATTCATGATATTTGGCAATTTTTTTCCCTTCAACTCTGCTCTAAAGTATGTTCATACATATGCTGAATCTCTTTGATGTACTTTTGATTCGGAATTAGAACTTTGAAAATGTATACCTGAAGCAGTGAGCTGTTTTATACATGTACATCAATTATAATTTTACATTTATTTATGGCTTTGAAAAAACAAAAACAACAACAAAACCAAACTGACAGCTAATAGGTACATGGCCACATTGTCATTTCAAAGCATCTGGCCAGTAGTTTTATCCTTGAGATGGCAGGACCATTTTCATTTTGCATCAGGGCACTTTAAAATTTGAAAGTCTATGAGAAACTTTAAAAGGGGCACCAAGGCCAATACCAGGGGCAACAGAGGCCAAGGACCACACGGCCTCTCTGTAATTCCAGGCCTGATGTTGCCATAGTCATTTTCAAACGATGCTAAGTGGTTACTATGGAAGACTTTGGAACGCTAGCTGGCAGCAGACTTGGCAGGTAAATTTCCATTGTTTAAGTAGGCATGCCAACATTTCAGAGAACAATGGATTTACCTGGTAAGTCTGCTGCCACCAAGCGTCCCAAAAGTATCCCATTCTCCTCAAACCAACAATACTTCATATATATTGTGAAAATGCTCTTTATTAAATTGATATGATCAATATGGGATAATCTCTTTGACACTTTCCACAGACACTTTGTATGGGGGTGACCTTTGAGCCCCTTTAACTTGCGCTAGAGTACAAGGATGTCCATCATTACTTATCTGCTTAAATCCTAATTAATTTTGCACTGACATCACTGTTATCAACAGGGTGTGGAGGTTATCTGTGTAGTCTGTGCATGAGTGGGTGTTGAACAATTGGCTCTCCAACTTCTTCCTTGTATCATCCTTGTATCATCATGAACATATTATCCGATCTTGTGATCCTTCATTCCTTCCAGCAAACGAGGATCAGATTTATTGAAGTGTTAACCCATGAATTGTAGCGACTCCAAATACTTAATAAAAAAAATACCCATGATTGATGGACTTATCAACTAAAAGTATACATTATTAGCTAGGTACGAGAGTCTAATTTCATAGAGCTACTTAAGCAAACTGGTGCTAGCAATTTTCTATGAAGCAAATATGACCAGGAAACCAGTTGCAAACGGTACATACATATAAAACATGGTGTTTCGGCTGGTAACCCTGTTTTAAGCTTAGGCTGTGTCTGAATTGGCAGCTACGGCTGGATCGCTGCTTTGTCATGTGTTGAAGTATAGGATGTCCTTAGCAACACCCTAAGCAACAGTCATAGCCATATGTAGCTATGGCCACCAATAGGGATACAGCATAAGCTACTCTTTGCGCTTAAGCAGCTCTATGAATTTTTACCCTGGGCCCAATTTCATAGAGCTGCTTAAGCACAAAAAGTAGCTAAGCACAACAAAATTATGCTTACCAGAATAGGGTTACCAGCCAAACTACCATACCGCATGTAAAATTTGTGACTGGTATCCCGCTCATTTCTGCTTAGCAGGCAATTGTTAAGCAATATTTTCTGCTTAAGCAGCTCTATGAAATTGGGCCCAGGTCATACAAAGGTTCTTGGAGTCAAATATTTTAAGTGCATGATGTGGGATTCAAGAAAGAGTAGAAATAATGTCTTGGGATTTACAGGAGTGAGTCACAATGTGGATGCACACAGTCAGGGGCTATTCATCAAAGTATGGTACAACTTTCATTCTGCAGATGATAAACATGTGATGATGTACGATAAATGTGGCGCATTGGGGATTCTATCGATAGGCCCTACAGATAGGGTCTTCTATCATCTTGTGCGAGCAATTAATAGCTGCATCATCCTTAATGCTTAATGTGAGTACATGGTCCGACGTCATGGAAGATTTTGATGTGTTGCCTCAACGTCTGGGGAATGTTTGATGATGCAGTCATTTTGTTTTGTTCTCATTCTAAATTAATGTGCTCTCCAAATTAGTCTGGTCTCTTTTATGAGCATCGGTATTGATTGTTACTGTTGCGTACAGGGAACATGACCATGATGATGACGGTATGATTGAAGCATATCTAGACTGTACTCAGTAGGGAACCATAGTGTAGTGACTGACAATTAATGACTTCCTAGGGGTGTGGGAAGGTGAAAAATAATCTTGCCTTCAGCTCAAGAAAGTAACGACTGGATCAATAAATTGCCATTCAAACAAGCCTTTATTGATTGCAACTTTAAAAAAAATTAATCATTTTGCTAAAAATAAGCTTAAAAAAGATAACAGTGCAACCTTGGGACTCACAAATTGTTCTTTTATGAGTTCAGTTGTAAGTTGATTTTCTTACAATGTCTACAGTTTTGAGTAATTATTGCACTCTGTAGGAAAGAAACATGCTGTTAGGCACGCTCCATAAGGTACATGCACTGTATGTGATTTTCAAATAACGATTGCACTCCATGCTCATGCACACATTTAAACACTTGACAAAAGATAGGTACATGCACTATCCAGACGGTATAGGTCTTACAAACTGTCTCGAGGTCTTGTACTTTGTACATTGTAGACACGATGCCCAGTAGAATCAGATGTGCCCGAATGCTTTAGCACAATCCATTGGCAACTTCATCCTCCGCCTCCATCTCATAATTTAGCACACTCACAACCCAACATTCTTTTCATAAACCGTTTCATTGTATGCGCCCCGAAGATGAATTTCTCTCGCAAATTGTTTTTCCCACACCCGAAGGAGATTGATAACAAAAGAGCACATGTACATACCCTGTCTGCGTGTACATGAGCATATTTATGTGTGTACAATCGATTTAGCACTCAGCAGTTGTGAAAATAAAAGCTTTACGAAGGCACGGACCACAAAAAAAAATGGAAAGCTTAAAGGCTCGGTGACCATTGGAAGTAAGAGGTTAGATATTTTTGTTTGTCAGGTATTGGACAAATAACATGCTTGAAGGCTGGAATTAGAATTTGACAGGGCGTAATTTTTGTGCACACTGTAGCTAACACTTCTTATACACAATTTCATGTCTTCCCCTCCCCCCCCCTGCTCTCTCTCTGAGGAGGAAGGGGGCATATACTTCTTCAAATCAATTGAGTTTATGGTTAGATTTTGCTGTTTATATTATCTAAATGAAGGAGTGTCATGTGTGATTCTAGGATTTGAATTTGTGTAGTTGTGCTTGTACACTATGTGTACACTGGTTGATCAATATAACAAGAAGACTGATGACTGTTTGGTTTGATTAATTAACATGTGAATACACTGAACTTGACCATTTGATTTGAGATTGGGATGTGTTTTTTTTTCCTTCAAATATTCAATCCTAAATCACACTCAAGAAGTGTGTGTTTGACTAGTCTGTCATTGCAGACACAGTGATTTTAATGACAGAAAGTCAGCTGATATTAAGGTTGGATTTCATTAAATGTATCACCTAAACAATGAAAGCCTAGAGGTGTATGCTCCTGCCCTCATGGTTTGACTTAATTTATAACAGGTCTTCCACAATAGTAAAAACAAACTATTCATTCCAAACCCCACCCCCCATTTTGTATTGTACGTGTACATGATGGTGTACCATTTTATGAAGTCTACTCATATAAATAAGCAGATCTGTCACCTTGTTTGCACACACACATTTGACTATTTGTGGTGTTCATACAAATGAGGGAAAAAATAATAAGTAGGGCATAACTTGACACAATGCTTTCTACCCCCAACAGGAGAGCCATTGCTTTGTCAGAAGCGCCTCAATAAGTCCGACTTTAACCTCGTCATTTGCACTATTATTAACTAATTAATGAACTGTGAAATAACAAGTGAGGACTTGACAAGGTGTCTGGGGATTAGATGGCTTGGTAACTTAGTGTTATGGTAACTTTACTTATGAAGCAACAAATATCGGAACATTATGGAAATGAGTGCACAATTGAACTTACAGTGTTAACTACCCCATGCACTTCTATTCATAGTTACCAAGAATTCAATGGAAATGTTGAAATCTATTCTTAAATTTCTGCGGCTGTTGAACAGAGTGATACAAAAAGTACTTTCAGCTCAAGAAACATACAAGTTTATAATGTGTTCAAAGGGCGTATACATCCGCAAAAAAATGACTCATAAATCAGTTGTTTCTGGGATCTTTCATGCTTTTGTAATAAAAGTTTAGTCAATCATGATTTTATAATTTAGTATTAATTTTGACACAAATATTATGATGATGAATGCTATACATTAAATGAACAAGTATTTAAACATATTACTTCGCAATGTTTTGTAAAAATATCCACTGTTGTGGCAGAGCTGCCAACTCTCCCTGATTCTGCAGAGAGTTCCCTGTAAATAAACCAATCTTTCCTTGCCCTGATTACGGAATCTTGCCCCCTATCATGTTGAATGTAATTCTAAATACATGTCTGTTCCTGATTGTTGTACAAAATCTCCCTGATTGCAAGATGCAAACGTTGGTTGCTCTGGTAGTGGTAACCTAGACTACTTCGCAAATACTCGGTATGTGTGTGTTAGCCGTGGAATGAGGTGCAAGCTGGTCTAGTTACTGACAAATTTGGTTGCCAACTAGACCAGCATGCACCTCATTTGAGTATTTGCGAAGTAGTCTATTTCATTTGTATTCCTAGAAGTTGATGTTCATGCTAGCATTCTCTGAACTCCTGCATGTCTCCCCCCGAAGTAAGCCTGTGGTGGGCTGAAGTTTTCCTGTTGATGATTTCATTGTCTCGTGTTGTGCCTAAGACACACTGATATTATCCTTAATTGATCCTTTTCAAAACTCCAGTGCACCTGTAATTAATGGGACAATGTCACCCTCATGCAACTGCTGTCACCCCTAGGGAAGAGCAACAGTCAACACAATATTAATGTGTTTTGTATTGATCTACTGTTTGTTTTTACAATCGGACGTTTCTGCTGTTCTGCTGTTGACAATGCCATTAATATCATTATTAATATAAAAGAACCCTCAGGGGATATGACACTCAGTGATAATGGTCCCCGGCAAAGGGTCGCCAGTCTCTACCTCGCCATCAAACACGGTGACACAATCAAACTACTAGGTCAGCTTCACTCCAGCTGCCCTTGCAAAGAAAAATGCCATTTGGCGTTAGTCTGGTTCACAGCTTTACTTGATTTATCATGGTTTACTTTACGTGAAGCGTATGAAGAAAGAAAACCTAACATGAGATAACATGCTTCTCTCTTAGTCCCCTCTCTGAAAAGGGTTTCAATGTCTATTTATCGTGGCATTACACTTCCCTTGTGCGACTCCATATATCTGTTTACTTCCAACAAACACTGTTATGTCAGGGCCTCTTTTGAGTTCTGCTGATTTATCGTTCACTTCATCGCATCCGAACTGCATCAGGTCCAAACCAAACAGACCTCATTAGAAAAGGATAGAGCAAGCAATTTCAACCGCTGATCGCAGGCTCAAATCTAGATCCATCTGGAAATTTAAGACAAACGAAGGACTCCTCGCAAGTCTCCCTTGGATATATTTAACATCACTGAGTAAATCCTGTAAGGATTTCAACAACATCATCCCTTAAATAACGTACATTGTACATATCTCATTGCAAAGGACAGGCTGTACATTAAATTCATAACTTGAGAAAAGGAGATTAAAAAATAACAACCTGCCACACATACCCTTGGTTCGCTAGAGATATCGAATCTGACTGTAGCTGGTAATAAGTTGCCAAGTAAATTGTTCATCTCTCTCTATTACGTAGGTATGCATTAGTAGCACACGCTTCTTGAGTTCAGGGGATCATTTTTTTTCTTCTTTCTTCAGACTCGCCGTCTCCAGGTTTCCTGGACAAACCCTAGGAGCTAAGTTTAATGAATTTACACGCACACATGCAACAAAGCCATCCTCAGTAAATGCCAGGGAGGCTGGTCTTGTATTTGACAAGCTTGAAATGTAGCTTCACGCTTATTGAACAGTTGTGGCAATATTGTCGCACTGGTAACCGGCTGCTTTCGATCACTCACCATAAAAGAATGAGAAGGATACCAGGATTCATGTGCTCAATTTTCACCAGGTTTCATTGTGGATGGGGGACAAGGAATAACTCAAATATGTGGCCAACCTAAAAGTGCTTCCAGACAATATTTGTTCCCGCTGTTCAGATCTTAGACATTTTCACGAACACATTTCATTATTTTTTTAAATTACATATTCTGCATGCATTTTCTCCGGAGCCCTATCCACAAAACTTATTAACGCTAAAATGAAATGCTTATTTAAACAAGTTGAGCATGTCTAGGATACATTCAACAATATTTAAAAGAAATTGATACAAGTAAAGGCACTAACTTTGTATTATTCAACAATATTTAAAAGAAATTGATACAAGTAAAGGCACTAACTTTATATTAAGTGTCAAAATAATTTTGCCCTGATCAAATGAGAAAGGGCCATGGTTTATACAGGTGTATTCGTATGCACGGGCATCCTCCATAGCCGAACTGGTGCCTACACTGTAGTGCTTATGAACAGCAACTTGAGGATGTGCTAGCATGCTTATTATAGTAATTAGATTACTCTAAGATATAGGTCAGTTTTTCTCCTCTTCTTTTCAGCTTTGAAATTAACCAGTTGAGACGCGACTGCTGCTTATTTCAAAAACTGCTCTGACGTTATTATTATTTTGCTTATGAGTGTTATCGACTTAAACACCTGTACATCAGTATTGCGGACATTAGGGAAGGCCCGATGAACTGGTTTATCTCGCGGCAAGAGAGCGTTAAGTACAGAGGGAGTAAATCAAGCAAAAGGGGTCATGCCTTTTCTCAGAACAGATGACCTTATCCATCGCATAGGAAGGACTCTTGTGTGGCTTAGATCTTATACTGCCCGGCTCCCAGTAATTCTGCTTGCATGACATCTCAGTCCTGGCGAAACAAGACATCCTTAGGTTTATGATATAAAAGCCTGCCCTGCCTCCTTCCCTCATTATTTTGACTGAGTGGGCAATTACCGACGCATAAGTTATTTAGTGGTTACTCTCAGTGCTGAACCAAGCACATGCAAATTTGGCCTCTGCCAGCAGTTTATTAATTTATGGAGCGTTGTTTCCAATAATGCAAATGAGTTCACAGAATCAGACAGAATAAACAGAGTCAAAAAAGAGGTAAAATTTGATTTGTTTTTAAAGGTAATTGTTACAAAGTAGGGTTTGGGAATCGGAGTAAATCCATTCCAATCCTCTCTGTTTGATACCAAATCTTTTATAAAATTCATCTCATGCATGTAATTTGAGAAAGCAGCATTTTCATTCGTAGCTTGTCTTTAAATTACCAATTAGTTTGAGCAGCTACGCTTCCATGGTGCTACCAATATGGTGGTATTTTGTTCGTTTTTAGAGTAAGGTTTTTTCATGTAAGTTTTTTTTTTAGTCTGATCTTCCTCCATGGTTGGGAGAGAGGGTATAGATAGTTCCCAGTAGACGCCATCTTTACGGGCAAATTGCATTTTGGCTTGCAGGTGCGTCAAATGCTCAACTTATTAACTCGGCCGCGTTGTTCACTAACCAATCCTGCAATGAGTTTCGTGAAATGCGCGCGTGTTGCACGCCGTTCTCACACGAAACGCACGACTGTTTGTTCTAAACTGCCCGTAAAGATGGCCGATATAATATGTCATACTGCAACCTATCTATAGTGGACATTTTGCCCAGGGCACACAAAGTACAGCTGTACCTGCTTCCCATGATTGACCCACATACAACTGCTGTGGTTTTAGAACATCCTCAGCTCAACTGTATCACTATCCATTGGCTATTGTGGTCACCATTCAATTTGTGGTCTGACAACCAGAGGCTTACCCCACCACAATCTTGTGATATCAAGGGTTTAGTTGTGTCAACACTGCCTGGCATACCATCCATCTCTACTGGTGGAAAGGTTTTAAGGTTCCCAAAAAGTCTCGATGGTTTCTTGGTGGGGATAGAGGATACTAATACTATTTCTAAGGATACCTTAGTCCCCCTTTAGTGCTTTTTTTATCAATCACTGCCATGTGTTTTTTATCACCTCTTCCAGTAAGTTTCCCGCCATAAGTTTTTTTGTGCTGCAGAACATGCGTTGAATTATTTTTTGTTTGTGCCTTTAAAATTTAACACACTCTGAGCATTTTTTACAGATGTTCATCAAGTTACTGTAGTGTTATTAACATAGCTGTCATTTATGTTGTTGTAGTTTTGCTGTTGTTTAATTGGCAGGCCTGGCATTTTTGAGAGAACAAGGTCGTTTTCACTTTGCAAAGGGCACTTCCATTTGGAAAATTATATAAAGTCTACAGGAAACTTTTTGAAGGGGCACCTAGGCCTAGAGACAGGGCAATGGAGACCATGGCCTGTGTGTCCTCCATTTAATTTCAGGCCTGATGTGGGGAATGGAACATCCACCTTAAAAGGCTAGAGTAGAGACTGGACGGATGAGTCACACTTTGTTACTGACGACGTCTCGTCTCGTAAAAGGTTTCAAGTTGTACAGTTTCACATGTGCATTTCATGGTTTGTATTTTAGTGAACCTACGGCTACCCATGTCTCATTAGGCAGGTGCACGGGCGTTTTTTTTTTTATCGAGTATCGTTATTACCTGATAATGTGCCTTGCAGGTACTTTACATCAGGCGGCACTTTTTTTTTGTCGGAAATCCCCATTTGTACCGGCGTTCCGACTTTAAAGGTACCATCATCGTTTGTATTTGTGTCAACGTAATGCTGATCTTGCATGTATAGGCAAAGATAGCAAGAAAGATGCAATAAAAAGTCACCTGTGATTGTTTCAGTTGAATACATTGCCTACTTGTTGAGAAACAGCAAATAACTGTCAGTGTTTTCACCAAGAATGTTGAATTCGTCCATGTTTAGTGAGGTGACAGCGTGTACCAATTGCATCTCTGGCCGTATTGATGGCAGCATTCAAAGGGACTCTGCAGAAGTTTATAAAAGTCACCTGCAGGCCATCTTTGATCGTTGTAGATTCAAATTTTTCAACATAATTTTATTAATTTCTAATCAACGGGGGCACTCTAGACAAAATAATTTTGCAGGATGCTTATTACCATCACCATCTTTGTAACAAGTAGGCTTTTGGATAAAAATTATGCAATTTTTTATTTATTTATTTTTTTTTTTTTTTGGGGGGGGGGTTTCATTAATACCAAAGTAAGACCCTACCTTTCAAGCAATTATTAATTTGTTTTTATCAAGTACAAAGCAATCATTTTGTTCATCATCAATACAAAACAAATTCAAAATGACTAGAGACTCTATTGTTAAGAACTCTTATATGAAAGAAACTTGCCCCCAGATGTTGTTTTTCACTACTTTTTTAAATATTTTTTATTTTTAAAAACTTGATACCAGCAATGTTACACCAAAGGCGGCTGACCCTGGATCGCGTCCCAGGGAGTGTTTACATAATCAACAAATGCTCTTTTAGAATACAGTCATCTGAAATATCTTCTGTTTACTTTGGGTATATATCATTTATCCAGTGTTTTCCAGGCACAGTGAACCGGGAAAAAGACTACCCCCATAAAGTTGCACTATTAATGCAGAGTCACTGTCTTCAACATAATACGTACTTGATCTATTTATATACCCTTGTTAACTATTACTTTTTTGATCAACAAATTTAGAAGACATGTCCATAAATGATCAGAATAAAAGTGCGGACTTGTACCTTAGGATATGCTGTTATCTTAAGATACAAATAACCTATTTTGAAAGCTGATTAAGTTTGTTAAATGGTTATTTGCACAGAAAACAAGTACTAATCACCCATAAAAACTGTTTGTTTTGAGCAATAGTGTATGTTATGAAACAAAGTGTTTGGATAAAAGGATACCAACTTCCATAGTTATTGAGTAGTTGTTATTCGGATGTTTAATAAACAAATAACAACACTTAGTTGTTGTTATTCTTATGCAGACTGGTTCAGGCCCGATACTTTGTTCTTTGTAAAGACAAATAGTTCTTTCTTGGTAAAGGGTACAGCAATGAAGGAAAGACAAAATTAGTCTGGAACATTTCAAGGGCCACCAAGGCGATGAAGACGTGCATGAAGGCGATTGCCTCTGGACCCTTCTGGTGTCAACAGACAATACCAGCATAAACCAGTTGACAGTAAATAACACGCACCCTGGCCTGATCCTTTGTTCTTACAAGGGCGAGGCAGTTTCTCCTTTGTAGTAAAGGGCAACAGGATGAGGGGAATGTTAGTTTGTACTGGAACAATTCAGGGGACACCAAGGCAATTGCCTCCATTGCCTCTTGGAAGTATTAGGCCTGATGCACCTCTATACTTAAAAAGTCTGTACTTCTCTTGAAGTGACTTAATTATGCAAACACTGTGTAAAACATATGATTATGATTTGGATTGTCTGGGAGTGAGTTGATTATGTAATCCATTACAGGTGTCAACCTGTCATGCTGTCAGGTTTCATAAATAGTGAGTGCTAATTATGTCACATGTTTTTTTTTATTGTGTATACATCAGCTGCCAGGGCCAGGTTTAAGCATGTGTGGTTTTCTACATTGTACACAGTCATTAAGATTGATCAATTATGTAAATTGAATTTAAAGCACAAATGCTTTTCATTATTCTGTTCGTACGTGTGACGTAATTCCACTGTAAGCTTCGCCCACTTCACACGAACTGGCTCCACTGATTACCAGAAGCCCATAGGAGTGGCATTGGGCTAGTTTTTCTTTGATGATTTGTGCAAGAACATTTTAACAATTAGACTTGGCTTTTACGTTCTCCAAAGACTAAGGTCTTCTTAGATTTAAAAGTTTCTATCATAAAAAGTGATTTTTTTGAACGATGAAATTAGTGATTTTTTGTGAAGTAACATACAATTGTGTGCCATATTTGGAGCTCAAGTAGCCGAAAACTTTGGGCGTGCAGCAGATTCATATTTTATTTGTTTTTTTTAGTACACATCCAACAGCACAATTAGCACCAACAACAGGATGAATTGAAAACGAGAAGAACTGTTCAATTTTAGATGTGGGAGGAAAAACCCCAAATGGGGGGAAACCCACGCAATCAGGTAGGGACTGAAAAACACAAGCTTGATGTGAGAGCCTGAGGTGGGATTCAAACCGGGGTCCACAGAGGTGAAAGGCAGGGAAATAAACGCACTGAACCACCCTTATCCCCCTGATGTGCGTACGTGGGAGGATTACTTACCAGCAGGATTTTTTTAATGTAGGGTGGGACAGTTTTCTTTGTAATGACATTTATACATGATACCGGAGGGAGCTTTGTATTTTTCTTTAGATTTTAGTTTCATTTTGGGACGTGAGTTGGCAAAAGTACAAACACAGTAAAATTTTACGATTTATGATTATTTATTTATGATTGAAATTTTTGTTTTTTACTTCCCTATACGTGTACATTGATTCATTTAGTTTATATAGTGTATTCATTTCATTGAACTGTTTTTAAGGGATCTATTACAATTTATGATTGAAATAGGTTTAAAAAAATACCATTACAGTTTATTTTATTAAAGAAAAATAATTTTGGCTGTCAACATAAAATTGTAAACCGCACATTTACTTGTGGCTTAATGTTATCAAAGTATAATTCATCGAGCAAATTGAAGTAGTTGAGCTTCTGGCCTTATTTGTTTGTCGGTCTCTTGAACATCAAAATTCAAATTCAATTAAAATGAAAGCAATTTTTGCGCACTGTGATTTGACAGAGGATTAAAAATTAATTTCTTTCCCAACATCTGAAATACAAAAAAAAAAAATAATGTAGTTTAATTGTTTGTGGTGCATTTTGTTTCTATCTCTTTTGAGGAAATATCCACTTGCAATGGAATTTTAATACTGTGTCACCTAAGAAGAAAAAAAAGAATCATTGTGAAAATTTTGGCAAAAAACGGAACTTATATTAAAAAGACCACATTTCCTTGTAAGTGTGTTCTTATAATGTTTGTACAGGCTCACCAGGGAAGGCTCTTTGTCACTCAAGATATCAAATATTGCATAGTTTTGACACTGCGGTTTATACTTGAGATGTTGCAGTTTACTTTTCCGACTACGCTGTTTTGAAAAAAAGCAAAACCAAAGTTGCACATGTGCCTCTATCAATGCAAAGCGAGAGACAAAAACACTCGCAAGCAATGAACATGTCTTTGCCGCGTAGTAGTTAAAAAAGATTAAATTTTATGTTTACCATTGCAAAGAATCCTACTTCCTGTCGGATGACCATCAACTTCTAGGGATCTACAGAATAGGAGAATTGCACTGCCGTTTGAACAATCACAACGAACCCAAAGTATGGCATACCCTTAGAAAGCTCCCTCTTTAACAAGGCTAACAATACTTTTCATATTTTTATTGGCTTTAGTTAGTATCAATTGAAGGGACAGGTCTTAACTGTGTTCTTTTGGTATTTCTGATTTTTGGTTCACATGTATGGGTGTACATTCATCGTACATTATAGACCATGTGACCTGTGACATCACATGGTTACAAAAGAGCCACAGAGCCTAGACTTCATACAGGCACAGCTTGTACACAGCTCAATGGAAGAGTACAACAAATCTTATGTTTTATGGAGATTGCACTGTCTGATTTATCTCAACTTGTGATATGAAGAACATCTCAAAAGCTGTACAGCTGTTGCTTTTGTAAGTCTTGAATTGATGTGAAAATTTTGACACCAAATAAATTTTCCCATAATATGGCCTGTGTAGTATACAAAGGTAACATGGTTTATATACAAGACTGGGTCAAGGGGTGGTGTTCTTGCCAACTAAAGTTTCTCTACCCTCAGAATCCATTTGCTGATCCCTGATCCTTATATAGCGGACTATCCTTGTATTGTATCCATACCACCACTTCACACAATAACTCTTTCCTGTCTTTATTAAATGGATCACGATTATCCAGTGTGTGTGTGGGAGAGAAAACACAGTAGTCCAAACCAAAGGAGGAGTTGGAACAAGACTGTACAAACCTGGCAGAGCTTGTGTACCTAGCTTCTAACAAGAAGCCTTGGCACAGTGCTAGAACCTTGAATACTCTCTTCTTCAATCGAAGGAAATCATCCTGAAGAAGAATTACAGAGTGTTGGTTTTGGGATGATCCCAGTCTGAAGAGGGGACAACAGCAAAAACTCAATCCCCCTTGTTAACGAAATGAGAGTAGACTCTGTGATCGTTCCGGCCCATACTGCTAAGAAGATTTTTTTTTTCTACAAAGAGCTTTGGCAAACTTTTTTGGGGTTTCAATTTGGAGCTCATCTTAAACATGTTTGTCTTGTCTCTTGAAGATCCTTTTTAGAAAGGTATACATTCACGTATAGGTTATCAAGCTTTCTAACGGTTTGGTGTTTTGGGTTATGGTGGTAGCTGTGTTGTTGGCAAGAAGCTCTGGTTGGTAATTCAGATATTGGTTATCAGATTTCCTAACATTGTGGTGTTTTAGGTTATGGTGGTACTGGTAGCTATGCCGTTGACAAGATAACTCTGGTTGATAACTGGATAGTCATGTGACTACAAGATCTATGGTTACGCAAAACCAACAACCTAAAACAAGAACATAAAAACCAAGTTTGTTTTAACCATGATTTTTTAATAAAGGCAATGACCGACTGGATTGATGTTAAAAATATGGTGATGTGGCGGAGCGTGTCATGGCCGAGCGGTTAAGAGCACCGGACACACGCTCTGGTGTTTCTGATCAGCAGAGTGTGGGGTTTGATTTGCCATCTTGGCACTTACGTCCTTGAGCAAGATACTTTACAATAATTGTTTTGTCCTTTGGATGGGACATTAAGCTGTAGGTCGGGTGTACTATAGGTGGTGCTTGTATAAAAGAACTCTGAACACTATCCAGAGTAGGGGTTAACCCTGGTGTTTCTGGTTCATTGCAAGCACCCTTGTTTACAGGCTTTCTCAGGCTTGTGAGCTACAGTGATTGAGCTCAATTTTGAGACATTCTTGGTTTCATTACCAGAAATATATGATAATAGTAATAATAATGTCACTTTTCCCAAATGTACCATTAGTTTTCTTCATATTTCTCTGAATGACAAAAAAAACATTGATTTATTGGACTGTGCATGCTGTGCATGATACATATTTAAACCAATTTCTTAGAGATGTTTATCAGCTCTTCAAATAGGAAACAAAAGTGCACAATTTCTTGACCCATTTTTATACACTATTTGGGTAGTTTTGTAACCATGTTTACAAGCGAGTTGATGTACTTGATTAGAAGAGTTGGCGTTTCGATCGAAGTGATTAATACCTTGTTTAGAATTGGCAAATCCAGGAGTGGTACATCATGGTAGGTTAGCGAGGTATGAACCTGACGAAAGATGACGCTACCTCTTTTGTGTTGCTAAGCTCTGTCCACTTAGGACAAAGTAAACTCACCATTGACCCAGTTACCAGACGATTGCATTCATGCACTGGAATGGCCAATCCGGGATGAAATGTGTGCTTAGATACCACTGTGCGTAACTCTGGGGTGATATTTGTGCTGCCACTTATTAACCACTCCTTGTGTTGTTTTCGTCAGCCTTTGACCGAAACAGCTGTAGGGGGTGGTCTCTCCCACCACAAAAACAAACCAGAAAGGGAGAACAATCATCCATGATTGAGTGCATAGAGTTCGGACTTCATAATTGCCTCATAATATAGGCTCAATTTCATAGAACTGCTTAAGCAGAAAACTTTGCTGAACAATTTTCTGCTCAGCGAAAAATGAGCAGGATACCAGAGGCATGAGGCACATGTGATATGGTATTTTGGCTGGTAACCTTATTATGATAAGTGTAATTTTGCTGTGCTTAGCTATTTTCTGTACTTATGCAGCTCTATGAAATTGGGCAGCTGGTATATTGTGAGCATAGCGAGAATGGGTTCTCTATGGTGTAAGGTTGAACAAAATGCTTGGCTTTTGATTTTGAGTGTGTATTAACACACTGTGTTGCACATCCTCCATACATGTAGGGTACATCTTGAGGTAGCTTCTCTTGGAAGCTCCTTCTCACCCTACAAGTATTTCCAAGGAAATTCCAGGGAAAATTTTGGTTGATCTTTGGTTGACCTTCAAACTTGAATTGCTAACCCTGGCCAACTCCTGGGAAATGGTTACCCCTGCTTGGGAGTAGTAGGGTTAAGCGAGATAACCCTGGGGTAGTATGCTGGGTGCTCATTTTCCCCCAGGAAAAATGCATCAAGTATGAAAGGTGCATGGGGTGGCAGTGGGGTTAACATTCCCTGGGAATTACCTAGGGTTTTATTTCCTGGGAATTGGCTCTGTAATGTGAAAAGGGCTTTAGGGGTTAAGGAAAAGAAAGTATCATTTTCCCTCTGGGCGCTAATAACTCACTTGGCTCAAAGGATGGGAAGGATAGTTAATGGTCAACCCCTTAACATTGTGCCCCTCTTTATGATTGATTAAGTGTCTTAACTTTATGTACAACAACTTCAGGTGATTTACTAGGATCCTTCCTCCCTTTACCACCATGTTAACTCATCAGTCAAGCTCTGTGACAAGCGTTTTAACGTTTTTTTAAAGCAAAAATATTATCTTGGATTGGTGGTATCTCAAATTGGTGGTATGCCTGATCCCGTTTGAAGCATAATCATTCAACTAGTGCAGCCCTCAGTCCAACAGAATGAAACAAAACATGTGGTTGGATTTTGACTGTTTGGGGGTAGTTAGGGTTAAGTGTGGTAACTTTATGTACAACAATTTCAGTGTGTCAAGGGTAGACTCGGTTAGCAAGTATGCTATTTTCTAGTCCTTTTTATCCATTTGAAATCCTTTATCAAATTTGGTATGGTTTTATTTTGTACATCAAGTAATAAACCACAAGGGAAACTGACTGGGTAAATTTTTTATAATTTGGGGTTGAACAAAGAAGAAAAATTGACTAGAGAGGGACTTGAACCTGTGACCTCCGGATTAACGTGCCTTTATATTTTGTATACAATTTCTATACACATCTGTCAATTAGGTTATAATAATAAAAAATTAAAAAAATTAATGAATCCTACTTATACTTTGCATAAACTGAACCTATTTGGAATAAATGTTTATTGGCTTCTAGAAAACAGGACCGCCAATCTTGATGACATTTTTACAGGCTAGTTTTATAGAACCAAAGCAAACCAAGAGACACTGAAGTGAATCCAACCGCACTTATTCTATTAATTCCCCCTTGCAGGAAAGCAGCCATGTGCAAATAATGTTCATACCATTCATACAAAGAACAGTTGATAATTTGTAGGTTGTGTAACTCTAAAAATGTATCTGGGCCAAGCTAGTGACTTCAGCATAACATAACCTGGATTAGCCTATGGGGAAATGAGAGCTCCCTGCGTTCTAATTGTGCATTGTGTTTCAGTGTTTTTTTTTTTCTTTTTCTGGTCACAAATTGCAACATCGAAGCCCTGAAATTATTATTTCAAAATGTGGGATATATGCTGCATCCATCAAATACCGATATTTTGTGTATATTTGAAAAGGAAACTGTGCCAAGTCTTGCTATGACTGAACAGGCAGCAATCTGATCACCACACCCTTTGCATTCTGAACACAGTTTTAACATGAGACCAACTGTCCCTGGCAAACTTCAAGAAAATACCTCTATGTGCCGACTCTTATAACAGAGAAATGGGGCAGCTAGCTCATGTCATGGGTCAGTTTCACAGACTTAAAAATGGAAATCAAGATGCCGGCATTGTTAAACGGGCCCCATTTTTTAAAGATGATCGCCGACTATTGTGGCAAGAATTCACAGCATTGTCGCACGGCACACTGTGGATATTGATCATCCACAGCGACCTTTTGTTGATCCAGGCAAAGGTGAATTGACTTAGTAATCAATAGTCACAAACATTGTTCTCCCTGAAAACAGCTTTGCTTTTTCATACCTATGTTACCTGTGGAGGGGTTTTTTAAAGTTGTGTATTCAGATGTGGGAGGGGCTCGCGTTGCGGCAAGCACTTCATCACAGGTTCATGTTGGTACTTGCCTAAGTATAAGTGGACTGGAACTTTTATGTCAAGTTACATTTGCGGTTTCTCACGTTTGAAACTTTGGCAGGGCTGTGTGTTTACTATGTAATGGGAGACCTAATGTAGCAAGAAGAGGTTGGGAAAAAAGGGAAGGGGTCTAGGAGAAAACTTGTAACTATGGAGGGATGCTGGATAATGTATACAGCTCATGTACACATAGCAACATAAGGTGTGTTTAGGGGGGGGGTAGCATGCCAAACATATTGCTGATAAGTTAGAAGGTATGTCCCTCTAAAGAGTGGTGTCATGTCTTAATGTCTCACTGTTTGTATACCTTTGGTTTTTGGAACCGTTTGATTGTTTTAGTTCTATATAAATGTAGACATTACACAACAGAACTAACCTGTGAAAATTTCAAACGGTGGTAGCGTTTTTGAGAAAATCTGGAGTGGTTATGTCCACGCAGGACTCAATAATCCATAATTGGAATACACAATCTTAGAAACGTTTCATGCAGAAACGTCTTGGATTTAAATGTTTTTGAATCCCTCTCTCTCTAAGGCCACATTCCTTTGACTGAAATTGTTTTTCAAAATGTTATGCATTTTCAACATCTGCAGTGCTTCTTACCAAATATAAGTGTTGATGGTCCTTAATTTTTTGAGTAAATTACCAATTGAGGTATACCCTAACTTTATAATACAAGACATGGAGCTAATCATAAAATGCATGTAGTTCCTTACATTGATTGAACTCACATTTGTGTAAATTTATGCTGGAGGTATACATTCCTTGTTCCCCTGCCCACACAGGTAGTCAGATACAATGTCATCCATACAATACATTATTTTTCTGTCATTGTCCGCGTCAGACAGCATTCATGTGGACAGCCTTGCTCACCTCCACATTTTTTATTTACAAAGACGCCACTTTATTAACCGGCAACAAAACATTACAGGCCCTCTATTTGACTCTTTTTCAGATCATGCATTCGTCAAAGTTAACCTGTTTTTAATCTCTGTAATTGACAGTAAGCGTAAAATTAGCATGATTACCAGAAAAGGTATTCAGGGATAGCAACACTCTGTTCATCACGCCCAGACAATCTGTCAGTCAGTTCAATACATGACTTGTCCATCTTGTCTGTAGGCTGATACCCGTTATCAGTTTATGTACAACTGTTCTGCCGAGAGGCTGTTTATTTTCACAGTACGAAAGGTGTGCCTACCTGGAGAGGTGCATGTACTTTCTGCATGATTATCAATATTGTTATTATACGTGCGTTAATTGTTAACGGCTACGTACACTTTCTAATCTCGCAAGATGTTCAACAATTAAATAAATACGACCTTAGTCTGTTTACTCTTTGGAAAAGAAAAACAAGTAAGAAGTACAACTTGATAGATTTAAATAAATGTTTTTATAAAAAGGTTGGAGTTAATTATAGAAAAATAATACATGTTTTTGATGATAGAGGTACAGGACTGATTGGTCATTCCAGGAAGGGCAAGGCAGTTTTCTTTTCGCCAATCACCTTCCTTGGATAGTTTTAAAACTCGGTTGAAAACCTATTTATTTGAACAATAGGTGTACTCTAATTTGGTTTTGTATGTTTGTCTGGTTATTTGTTTATTCGTTTCCCTTTTCCCAAAGCGCCGCGAGCGTCGAAAGACGGAACGTGCGCTATATAAGTATCCACTATTATTATTATTATTAAGGGCACCTCTGTGAGGGAAATGTATTTGCTTCATCCCCTCCCCATGAAATTTGACCACAGATCAAGATTACAGGTTATACACTGTCTTTACTTAAAGGGAAGGTATATGATTGGTAATCACTCTAAAAATTAATGGCAATAAAAACTTACTTGGTTAGAAATACAGCAACTTTTGATAGTATAAAGCATTTTGAGAAATATTTCAATTCAAAATAATGTGGATATGGTCCAAAGATGTCAGTTTTTTATCCCCCAAAATTTGAATCTGAGACAGAAGCGTTTCTCAGATTGTGTATTCCTATTAGGGATTATTCTTTATGCGTGGACATATTCGCAGCGGATTTTAGCGATATTTAAAAAATGCGACCACCTTTTGAAATGAAATTTTCACGGGTTAGTTTTATTGTATGTATCTACATTTATATCGGATTAAAACAATCAATCGATCAGTTCCAAAAACCAAAGGTAAACTTTGCCTTTAAAACTGGGTCCAATTTCATCTAGTTGAGCAAAAAACATTGCTCCACAATTTTGTTTAACTAGTTTTACTAGAACAAATAGTGGGCACTGGATGCATCCGTGAAAGCTATACAGTATTTGGCTAACAACCCGGTTCTGGTCAGCGAGCATTATCAGCGCTTAACATATTTGTTTGCTTATTGGCTTTATGAAATTGGGCCCCGGTGTTGTGAAGTTTGAGAGAAGGGCGAGGACGTACAAGCCTAGAGCAAGATCTTCACATGGCATGGCAGAAGTTCCCCCCCAGGCCTGAATGGAAATTGATCTATAATACACCTGCGGAGTGTACATATTCTGATTGGCCAGGCGACTTCATTAGCGAGCTATTGGAAAGGTCATCAGGGAAGCCATGATGATTGAATAACATTCTATCCAGATAAAAATACGCTTTACGATTGTCTTTTTTCTCAATATTGGTTCCCTGTTGCCCGAGGGGCCCCTCTGGAAGAAGAGTTGGATCAGTTTTTTTTTTCTCTCCCCCACAACTGAAGTTATTTAGTTCTCATTATTTGATCTGTTAAGGAGATTGTTTGCAACATGTTGCTGAATCCCATATGGCCTGTAAGAGTTCATATGCTGTTCATTACATAAACTATTAAAATCAGAAACCGTTTAAAACCTGGTTCTGCATCAACTCAATTTAATAGAAATTGTGATTCTGTTGCAGACTGCCATTCTAGCATGAAATGTTGTATGCTTTAGGCTGAAGGTTTTTCAACATTTTCACGCCCATAATTATAAATAACAGGTTGTCCCATCAGAGGAAACACAATTATGGGGAAAAAGACAGCAAAAATATACATGGAGCAGTCATTTGTATTGATATGCTGTAGGGAACAAAACAATCTCGAAAAAAAAATTGACATTTTAAAACTGGAATTTCCTGCTTTCGTTAGCGCCAATTCTTTGAGCAGAGCCATGACATTGGGCCCTGATACTTAACAATGAGGCACCAAGGCAATAAGCTATTTTGAGATATGGTGGACACAATAGTATGACACTATTAGGTTTGGGTAAATTAGTCTGTAACACCCAAACCAAAACATTGCACTCCTATAGATAGGTTGCGTAAATCGGCCATCTTTACGGGCAGTTTAGAACAAACAGTGGTGCGTTCGTGTGAGAACGGCGTGCAACACGCGAGCATTTCACGAAACTCATTGCAGGATTGGTCAGTGAACAACGTGGCTGCGTTAATAAGTTGAGCGTTTGACGCACCTGCAAGCCAAAATGCAATTTGCCCGTAAAGATGGCGTCTACTGGGAACTATCTATAGTGTCCACCATATTATCTCAAAAAGGCTAATTGCCTTGGTGCCCCTGGTTTGAGATATGGTGGACACGTATGAATGCACTGTTTGGTATGGGTGTAAATGGACACACTTACCCAAACCTTGTAGTGTAATAGTAATGTGCCCATCGTACCTCAAAATGGCTTATTGCCTTGGTGCCCCTTGAAATGTTCTGGTAGAAATTTAGACTCTCCTCTTAGTGCCCTTTACTAAGTATAACTGCCTTGCCCTTACAAGAGCAGATCTGATACTTCATGTAGGCAATTGCCTCCGTTGCCCTTGGCCATTGCCTTGGTGCCCCTTAAAATGTTCCAATAGAAATTTTCCTCGTAGAGGTGTCCTTTACTGAGGAGAAAATGCCTTGGTGCCCCTGCCCTATCAAAATCGGAGCATCAGGCATGCAAGAACAAAGTAGCAGACCTGTAATAAGATACATGTTCACTATATTACATTAGGTAAAATATTGGCTGGCGACCAAAATAATGTTATTCCCACATTTGTCTGTAGCAGCTCAATGAATATACCCTCTGGCCCCACACAGTGAAGTATTCACACGATAGCCCTGTTCAGAAATCCTTTGTATTATTGATTCCCCCTGAGAAGCTCTTTAATTGTCATCTCACTGTAAACCCTGAATGTTGTCGGGAATCAACAAACAGTCCCAAATGATTGATTTGTGTTCAGAGTGGGTATATAACCTCCCCCACCTGATGTGTAACGGTGGTCGGGGCTAATTGTCGGCAAGGACAAAGTACCCCTGTACAGGTGGGCAGAGCAGGAAACAGCCAACAGGACTTCCAGGGTGCTTAAAAATTTATCTTGTTTCGGGGAAGAAGTTAATAATGTCACACGTCCTCTTATGGGTTCTTCTTGGTGGTAGTCTTGATTTGTTGATCAGTCCATATATACCAAGTGATTGAGGTTGAATTTCTGATTATGATATGGCGGTGTCTGATGGAGCGGCTACGGCTATGGCTGAATTGCTGTGTCATTATGCATTGAAGTATAGGATGTCCTTAACAACACCTTAGCAACAGTTGTAGCCGTAGCTGCAATTCGGATATGGCCATAATGTAAAAGTGTTCATCTCCAAATACCAACAACTTCCGGGGATGGGCCATGCTGTTTACACTAACACGGTATCAGACAGCGGGGTGTCTTATCTTTTAAAACATAAATCAAATTTTGTTCCCAGAAGGACCACTGCCAGACAGTTGAAAACAAGCCTGCATCTTCACTGATTAAACATGACGTCCAGAAAGTCTGTCATACTACCTTATCTTAACCTAGTTTTTAAACATTCACAAGTCTCTATGTCTTCCTCTTCTGCCCGCAGGCTTCAATAATTCAATATTATTGACCTGATTTTATTACTCAACAACGAAATTTCTGACAAATTTGAATATTTATCCGTGTTAAGTAAAGAACAAAAAACGTGTGTGAGGTAGATGTGCAGGTATTTAATAATGTATTCGTGATGCTCTTTCTTAAATACAGAACTGGGTCCGATATTGCGTTCCATGCATTGGTAATTCCTTTTGAATTATGGATAAGAACCTGATAAAAAATAATTAATATTAAAGAAGAATAATCACGTGAAGGAGTTGCACGAAGGCCATGGTCTCTGTTGCCCTGGTCTTGGCCTTGGTGCCCTATAAAACTTTCCCATAGCGTTAAAGATTTTCCAATGGAAGTGCCCTTTGCATATAAATGGAAATGGCCTTGCCCTCTTAAAGAGGAAATTCCAGGAATAATTAAAATCATTTTGATGAGTCAAATTGGCAAAGGATGGGTGCAACTGTACATTCATCCCTGTTCAACAGGCAAACTTGCTCCATTCCTAGAGAGCTCTCTCAATGTCTACTTGCATAAATACTATCCCCTTATCCTACACAGATGTTACTGGGTGTAGGGGAGCACATTATGGTTAACTGTCTTGCTCAAGGACACAAACTCTATGACCGGCCAGGCTGGCATTTAAACTCGGATTTGGCAACTGGAACTTGAGTCTGGTGTGCTGGATTACTCCATCATGTCATTCTATTAAAATCTCACACCTAACTGGATCTGAAACCTTCAAGATTGGCATACCAGACCCCATGTCAGGAAGTGACTTAGTCATTCGAGCAATATCAGTCAATACAAGGGAAAGGAATTTGGAAGATTTTTTTTCCAGACTGTCAAGTTTAATGGGGATAGGAAAGCAAATTTATATGTTGTACGGAACGGACAGAGAAGTGATGATACTATTAGTGCTCACACAAGCACGAGTGGAATACAGAAATATATAGAGCTTCTGCGTCCATATCCAACTCAACCGAACGTTGCTGAAGGCCGGGTTGGATAGGATGCAGACAAGCTATTTTTTTCTGTATTCCACGGGCGTGAGGCTGATCACAATTTTATCTTCAAGCAAACTTGACGCTTAACTCTAAATAGCGCAATACATGGAGGTAGAGCTGTGCAATACGCAGGGACTGTGCGTACAATAGTGCACTGTTGTTGCCATGGATCAAACAATCGGAATCGTAGGTTCAACTTCAAGTTTGCTTGAACGTAATGAAATATACACAACCTTGAAATTTATGTGAAGGATAAATGTGTTTGCCCGGGTTGGAGAGTGGGTTGGGGAAAGGAGCTCCAGTAATGTTTCCTTCTAGGAAACGCAAGATGTCTATCAAAGGATTGTTCACTAGTTTAGCAACACAAGAATTACACAAGTGTTTTATTTGTCTGTAAAATTTTCATAATGTGGGTTTTTATTAACATAGGAGGGGGTGTTCCGACTTTGGATATAGACATTGTGGTGTAATTGTCCTTGATCGCAGAAATTAAAATTTAAAACATACAATCTAAAAACATTGCCATGTACCTTGCCAATTATAGAATTACATTGCCATTTTATGACAGGTGGTTCTGACATTTTATAGACAGTAACAGGGGCCTGTTAAATGAGGTAATAACTCGTGTTGTTCATAGTTCATTGTTCACGTGTGATATTCCCAAGTGTTGTAATTGAGGTCTACGTGACATTTCTTTGCAAGCTGCCCAGCAAATTTAAAGGTCAAACATTTTTAGAAAATTTATGTGATAAAGGGATAATTTATTATCTACATAAGATACACACATGTAGGTTGATGCCTTTACCCTTGTGGTATTTGCATATGATGAATGATGCTCTGAAATGTCACTCTGTAACCCATCAGAATATTTAACTTTAGAAATGGAATAGTATGGATGATTGTCAGAAAAAATGAAATTTATGATCTCTTAGCGTGTCAGGGCAGAAAACGTTGTATCTCCTAAATTAGCACGTACATTACGCACGAGTTAGAAATTCCCAAGGCATCGTAACTTCTTTAAAGTAGCCCAGATGTACACACAAAACAAGTACGCGCCGATATACGACATTTTTGCACGAAGCATTCTCGTGCGAGTTATGACATTTTTGGAACAAGATACGATGTTTTGCACTGATGCAATGATATATTCTAGTAGAACAATTACTCAGTATAGAGATTTGAAACTCATGATACGACTATAGATTTAGTTGAAGAAGTACATGAGAGTCAGGCCACGTACTTTATTGTTGTGAGGGCAGGGCAGTATAGACCCCTTGCACACGACGCCACACTCGCAAATAGCGCCCTCACTGATGCAAAAGGAGGCAGATCATTGGACGACAGCTGCTCATCATGGTGCGGAAAAATGTTCGCGTGACCTCAGCGTACCAACAGCGTTGCAAGCTCGCTAGGAGTCTTGTTTCCTTAGTAAAGGGCACCTCAAAAAGGACAACTTGAATTTTTACTGGATGTTTGAAAGGGCACCAAGGCGATGACCAGGAGCATGGAGGCAATTGCCTCCGCTGTCTCCTGGAAGTATCAAGTCTGCTATGTACATCTACATGCCCTTTTTGTTATCTGATTGCAACTGAACTTAATACATTGAATGGTTGTAAAGGTCCGCACCTCGTTCAGGTTACAGCCAGTCATCATGTTGCATCGGAGCTGTAACCCTTCACTCCATTCAACACAAATGTTTTATGAGTAGCTTATAACTTGATATGAATTGGCCCGAATGAACTTGTTTACAACATGGTCTACGTTCATTCATACTTAAAGGCCAGAGAGTTTAGTCAGGATTTTGTCCTGAATTGAGGATGTTTTATTGATCTCTTTTTATATCTTTAGATTTTGCTTGTAAGAAATGACGTTGTCATCACTGGGAAGAAAGCTCTAGTTACGAGCAAACCTCTAGATTTCTATTTGAGGGGGGCTTCTTCTTTGTTCCAAGGCGGGACTGTTATAAATAAATTTTCTGAAGTCTTCTTTTCCACACAATCGCACCTCTGTAGTTCACTATGGTATAACATTCATACCTTTCTTGACTGTCCATCATGTCTATGTGGCTGATGCAGTGGTTGACATTATTCTAATGGTTTTCTTCGAGGGAAGGGGGGGGGTCGGGGAGGGCGGGAGGTGTGGTAAAGAGATGCCCGAGTTAATTTCCTTTCTTTATTCATTGCCATACTTATCTGTTCTTTCTACTGTTTTGATGGACATGTAATGCATATAAAGAGTGCCCCATGTGTTCAGCTACATGCTCGATGAGTTACACTGTCTTAAAATTGATGTAAATATAAATAAATAAATCAGATACTGGGACCTGGAGTTGTGTCTTCAAAAGAGGGGTATACATTGATTGAACAAGTACTTGATTTCATCGAACAGGGACTACTATTAGGAAAGTGCTGTTCCATGCACTGGCTGTTGCCAATAAAGCTTTAAAGTCTAAAGAGAGAAGACCAGTAACGATTGGTCATCTCAGACTCTCTCTCTCTCTCCTTCCACGGACCTAGACCATTTACACAAAGACTTTTTTTTACGGTTTAAAAAGCCAAGTAAATCTATGTGACATTTCAGCCCATAGACGTTTGACCCCCCGAGAAATACTCTAGCCTCCTTCCGCTTGGCAGATCAGTAAATTAAATTGTAGAGGATGGACTTTCCAAGAAGCTGGAGAAGAAAAAGAATCCTGAATTTCGTGCATCATTGTCTCTTTGGGCTCACAAATTGACTTAAAGGTATTATACAGGATTGGTAGAGCTGACAAAATAATCACAGACAGTGTTCATGTTTTGTGTAATCAACCACATACATGAAATAACAAACCTGTGAAAATTTGAGCTCAATTGGTCATCGAGACCACGAGAAAATAGTGAAAAGAGACCTTATGTGTTTTCTGTTTTTCAAACATCGAGTTTGTTATCGCGCGTGATAAAAACTATTGTTTTACTCATTTCTCAGAAATGATAGCATTTTAGGCAGAAATATTTTAAGGAACCCTTTCTACCATTACTTACTTTAAATCATGTAAGTTATGTGTGAATCTGTGAACAGTTGTGTTTTTGATCTTACCAATAGTGTACAGGGCCTTTAAAAGAGAATATTTTGCATTTAGACATTTTTTGAAGTTGAGGCATCAAGATAGTATTTTGTGCTTCCTCGTGCCAAACTAGATACAGGCTGTAATAATTTGGGACGATGGTTACCATGATGATTTCCCTGGTGGCCATCAGTGGCAATAGCCCCACTTGGTCCGGGCGCACAGATGGGGGGGGGTATCTGTTGGGAGTTAGCATGCTGTGCAAGCTTGATCAGTTAGAATGGGAGAAATCTAGTCTTGCAGTGTGCCACCGCCGCTGGCTATTGTTAGAGCCCCATAACATCCCAGGCCCTGTGCCAGTTTTATGTAGGTCAGGAGGATTGGCCTTAAGATGTGAATTCATTTTCTTCTCAAAAGGTTTTTTTTCCTCCCTCGTCTTTTCTTCTTCCGGAGTGACTGAAACATACTGCCTCCTTTGTATTGATTTTAAAGACATCTGGGAGAGTTGAGTTTCATGGAGTCCAAGTGATTATTTTATTAGGTATATGTAGCCCTGAACGAAGTCTCATTCAAAGTCGTTTTCTCAAACTCTCGCACGAACCGTTCAGCACATGCATGTGTGCACTTTCCACATGATGTTTAATTTTGTTTGACCAAAGGGGTTTGTGCATAGGGCCCCCCCAAATATGCTGCCGTAATTGTGATATGACGACATACAATGTAGGTTGGTTCTTCATGCCTCGTTCGAAGCAATCCCAGACGTCAAAAAATGAAAACACCAAAAATTATCAAATTCAATTATTTATAGCTAAATTTCAGACGCACTTGGACATGAACAAAATAAAAACAACCTGCCCCCCCTACAACAAATCATATATTCTAATCAGATTACCCACCGAATACACGCAAGGTTCTTGCCTAACTGACTTGCAATGTTGAGCCTTGAAAAAACCAAATTCACTGTTAGACAATACTCTTGGTCGTAAACACATTGACATTAACTTTCTCTGAAAGTGAAACCAGGGCAAGATTTTAGAGTACGTTTCTGTAGTTACAAGGTGACGGCTGTTATTCTCCACGAAGGAGAGTGGAATTTAAAAAAAAAATCCTTATTTTGTAGCCTTTCTTGCCAACCAGACAAATAAGATTAACTCTCTTAAAGAAATCGCTCATGTGCATAAATCAAGACTCTCTGAAATTAGTTCTTATGCACAAGATGGCTAAATAGCTTTTTTCCAAAGCATTGTCCCTTTGTGGATCTTTGTAATCTGAAGTCTTGGCTTCTGTAAAGTGCTCCGGAGACTATATTGACCCTTGATATTTCGTTTTCATTCTTCTCCTCGTCTCTTGCCTCTGACTATTACGGAAAAGAATGTCAGTCAAACCCTGCCTTCTTTTGATGGTTCAGGGGAAATTGTATGTTTTTTTTCATTTCTTGAATCAAATTTAATCTTTCATTGGAGCAGAAATTGCTGCCTGACTTTAATGTAGTTATCGTGCTGAAATGCATGAAAGGTATCTCGGTTAAGTCTAGACAGAAGACGCTGGTTGTTCATCTAGCAATAACAGCTTGACCTTGTTTCCATGGAAATGAAAATACTCAAATTAAAGTCATTTTCTAAATGTAGCAACTTTTCATCATCCTTTTTCCCTGGAGTCTCATAATGTTGGGACATTTCTATGATCTTGGGGGATGATATCGCTGTTTTAGTTACTCTCATTATTTTGGTCTTGTCCCTTGTATGTATTACATGTCTACAACATTGCAGTGATGATAACTGATTTATATTTTAAATTGGAGACCAGACTAGTATCTCCTCCAGCCTTGGATGAATGTGAGGCCAAATCCAAATGGGCGGCTACAGCTATGACTGTTGCTAAGGTTGTTGCTAAGGACGTCCTACACTTCAACTCCTGATGATGTGGCGATCAAGCCGTAGCCATAGCTGGAGCTGCTGATTCTGAGGCCGTGTCTTGAAGTCCTGAAACGTCAGAAATTCCTCTTCTCCATCATTGTCAATGCAGCCAATGATCATAGCCATAGCCGAAGTCGCTTGGTAACAGTAACACTGTCTCTAACTATTTATCACCAAGCGGACATATTTATGAAGCAATTTTCTTATTTCAGTGGATCTGGGCCCTGGTTGTGTGCTGTCGAGTTGGGTATATGTGTTTAGGGTTTAACAGAAATGTCAGACAATTGAACTGTTTCACATGGGAAAACCTTCCTTGTACAGTACATGTACTTCGGGCTGGAGTTACATGTGTGTGTTGTAGTTCCTTGTATTGAAGAATTTCAGTCATTAAACCGAATGCACATGTGGAAAGGGTGTTCATCAGGCGAACGTAAGCAAGACAGACTACCTGAACAACAAAACCTGTCAAGAGGACTAAAAACCCACACGGGATTAGTGCGTTGGACCCCTAAGTCGAGCTATTAGCTGGGCATTATACAGCAGGCCGTTAATGGGACATGGACCTTGCTTTTTTAATGTCTACTGTATGCCTCACTGTGCTCCTAAGAAGTATTTTTGTCAAGGCAGCAGGGTGTCCGTTTTGTTCGCCACTTTAGTGTCCACTTCTTATACAAGATTACAAAGCGTAGCATTTGCCTGGTTGGAAGGTCTTGTGTGACCACCCTCATCTGCAGGGCCTTTCAAAAAATGGCTCTGTGATGCTGAAGTTCTTTTTGGGGTAGTTTAAAAAGAAAGTAATTTTTAAAAGAATGTTGATGTTGGCCAAATCAATACTGAAAAGGATAATAGCTTGATCTATGAGACATACCCGATGATAGTGTACTGCCAAAAGACACCATTGGGTAACAACTTGGTAACCTTGGGGTTACAAGTCTTAACAAGCCGTGTGCAACCAATGAGGCTGGGACTTGTATCTCTATCACACATCAGAGAGTAGCGGAGTAGAGTCAACAAAATGGCAGTGACTTGTTCACTTTTAGATCTGGGTTTTTCATCATGGCAGACTTTTTGCTGTGTACAATGCCGTGCTGATTGATTAGGGCCAAATTTCATAGAGCTGCTCTAAGCAGAAAATATTGCTGAACAATTTTCTGCTCAGCAGAAATGAGCAGGATACCAGTCACAAATTGTATAGGTGACATGGTATTTTGGCTTTCCCAAAAACAATGTGCTTTTTCCTTTATATGAAGCAGCTCTATGGAATTGGGCCCAGGGCTTGAATTTCAGGAGAACCTCCACTAGACCACAGGTTCTGTATCTCATACTTTTTTGCTTTTTTTGTCTTTCTTGTGAGTATTTTCTGATGGTTTAGTAGAAGGCGTAGACAACAAAAGCTTATGAATGCATCAGTTAATCTTCAAATTTATGTGCTTAGAAACACACTAGACTTTAGGACTGGATCGCCACGTCATCATGCGTTGAAGTGTAAGACTTTAATTCAGCTCATTTCAATTCAAATCAACATTTATTTCATACTGCTTCTCTCAAAGTACAACACAGAATATAACATAGATAAGCGAAATAATAAGCACAAAAAAGGGAGGGGAAAGAGTTAATCTACATGTATTATTCCAAAATAAAGAGAGTATGAGGCTGTCAGATTAAGCCGAGGCTTGTACTTCCATAGCAACACCCTTAGCAACAGCCATAGCTGTAGCCAAAGCTGTCAACTTGGATATTGCCTGAGACTAACAAAGAGTGGATGCTCAGCTCTGCCTGATTCTTTGTGACATTCATTACTGGACGTTGTGTATGGATGCGTATATCTATGGAAATAGTCTTCATGGTCACATGAATTTTAAAAAGGACGCATCAATACCTTCATTAGATTGTATCGATTGCAACAGTTGTATGTGGGAAATTTATTAATTTTTTAGGATCAAGACATGATTGGAACATGCAAGGGGGCTTGCGTGCTGTATTCCGTAGCAGAATAAACCTCTTACAGGCAGAACCCGCGAGGTCAAAGATAGAAAATCTGCTCCGTCAAAACTTAATTTATAAACAGGTGAGATATTATTTAAAGGTTACAGTGAATTACAGTCTCTAGAAGGGGCCTATGTAATGAGAAGCTCATATTAAAATTCAAGAAACCATAACTTCACTAATCTTATAGACCTTTATCGTGGTGCGGCCATCTGTATTTTCTCCCATTCAACCCCATGTAACCAAACTGAGGCTGGAAGGAAGAATAGTCTGGTTCCTTTTGGTACAAAGCATATTAGCATTCATTACTGTAACTGGATACAAGGTACATGACCAGGATGGGAGCAGCAGGGTAAAGGTCTACAGTTTGACTTGAACGATCATTCATAACCTCATGCCTTTTATTTTTAAAGTACACATACTAGGGTAATTCTAAGCTCGTGATTGGCATTAAACATCACTCATGCTCTGTAACGTGCACGAGATGGTACCAAACCAAGAGAGAGGCACGGGTACTTGGGTGGTGCCGCCAATTCTTCCAGTCATTTATCTCTTTGCGTTAATATCATCAGCCTCCGCATGAGTTGAGCGAGCGGAGCCTGCCACGGTGGCACCGGCATGGCGTGCAACCCTGAGAAATCAAGACAAGAATTTTCTCTCCTGTTTGTTTCAGTTCAGTTTCCATGCCCTTCACTCTAAATGTCAATGTTTCCTTAAACATATCGGTCAACGTCGCCAGTCATTTTTTTTTTCTATGCAGGAAACCATTTTAAAACCATTGTAAAAATGCTATTAATGAATGGAGCCCCAATTACTTAATCAAGCCCCCCCCCCACATCCTTCAATTTTACATGTAAATCCAGTTGTTTGTGTAATTTTACCATGAAACTCTAATCACCTGATAATCCAGGGTGCCAAGAAGTTGTTGTTTATTTTACATGTAAAGTAAGAAACGGATGTAATAAATGTGTTCGTGCCCGTTTCGTTGTTTTCATAAAAGCTGAGAGTATTTTGAAGAGGAACATTTCTTCAGCACGATTGCACATGTACTTCCTTGTTCGACCCAAAAGAGCCTGACTACTATTATAATGTATACAATATTATTTCAAAGTTGTTCTGTTTCCTTTAAAGGAAAAAGCACATTGTTTTTGGAAAGAGTGAATTAATTCCCTCCAGTTTTCAATAAACACATTATGCATTTTTGGAAAATCTCAATTTCTGTGGTCACGTAACTGTGATAACAAGTGAAAATGGTTTATATTTTGTCAGGGCCTTTGTGCGCGTCCATATGGACTGTGCAAGTCTTGCGCATATTCAAATATCCGGCACCAAGTTGGTCCCAACAGTATTTGGTTTTACGTGTGTGCTATTGTGCTGCTTCGAATACTTAAGTTTTTAGGCGTAGTTCATGGCTATACAAATTTTAAAGTAAAATTTAGCCATAAAATATGTGAAAGTAAAAAGTTGCTGACAAATGTACTTTGTGTAAGTTGTAAGAAGATCTGGACTAACAGCAATACCTCTTTACCATGGTGCGGCCATCTTGTATATCTGTCCATCAAATCAATGTAACTAAACTGAGGCGAAAGCTACACAATAGTCTGATCCCTGTTTAGTGTAATGAGAATCAGTATTCATCGTTACTATTGCATGCCAGGAACATGACAAAGGTCTATAGAAAATGTCTTTGAACAAAAGATTGTCGAGATGACGCAAATGGCCACTTATTAAAATACCTCTCAAATATTATCTTAGATTTACACAGGTTCGTGTACTTTGGGACCCTGGGAAAGTCTGAATTATGGCCAGAATGCTTGGTGCAGCGGTTTAGCTCTCTTTTTTTTTAAAGGAAAAAACGTTGTCATAAATATTTGGTTTTCTGTAAGTCAATCAGAGTCAGAGGTGTCGTATTCATCAGCAATGAGATATGGTTCCCTTATTCTAAACACGTCAAGAAATCCTGTCATTGGTGACCGAGTCATGCAACTTGCCGCCGAGTGGATGAAGTCAACCTCCATGATTCAAATAAGCCGACCCGTAGATTACCAGGTGCTTCTCAAATCATCTCCAACGTACACTCGGACAATCTTTTAATCGCCTGATTCCCCTTCTAAGCCACAGGTCATGAAGAGCTGAGATCTTATACGGGTAGTAAATGACAACTTACAAAGGTCACTTCTGGTGCTCCTGGCAGAAAATGCTAAGTGGAGGAAATCTCTGCTCTTCTTGATGAGTTAAAGGCAGTCGTCTCTTTTTTTGTAATTGGCCAAATCATGTTCATACATTGCAAAATGTGCACACAACGCAAATAGTGATTTTGCTCTAATCAAAGTGGTAAGCAGTCTGTGAAATTATTTCATCTGAAATGCCCCCCTGTTGATTAGAAATCAGTAAAATCATTTGAATCTGAGAGATGCCTCGTGCATGAACGTTTTCTCAGATTTCTGAGGGTTGGTGTCCGTTCACGAATGCTGCTGCCAGAGATGTGGGTAACATGGATGGATTCGGTGTTCGTGTGAAAATACCGTGACAGTTTTTTTTTGCTGTTTTCTCATTAAGAAGACACTGTATTCAGCTGAAACTTTCACAGGTGACTTTCATCGTATGTTTCTTTATAATTGTGCCTATAAATAAGCAATACGTTGACATTACCAAACAATGACCCCACCTTTAATATATTTATACTTTTTCTCCATCAGCCATAAAAATTGATCAAATTATGACTGGTCAACTGCAAACCCCTCCCCCCCCCTTTTTTCAACTGAGACGTAATTGCTGTGTTTTCCTGAAGAATTGTCCGTCTTGAGGTGCTCGTTCTTGTTTAACTGACCTCCTACATTTCCTGTTCATCTCTGGAGATAGAACTCAATTCCCCGTTATCAAGACCAGTCATCTTTCTTGTCTCTGGCTCAAGTATCCCCTTTCGCTCCATTTCTCTTTTAGTTCAGATATTCAAGATGTGATGCGGGTCTGATGACGCTAGTGTGAAGTCACAACGCTTTATGTTTCTTTGAGAGCACGCCAATGGCATTGACCTGCATAACGTACACGGTGTTGATACTACAAGAAAGCTCGAGTTATTTAAAGATCTGAAGTCTCCACTCAGATCAATTCAATCTAGAAAATTAGTCGGCTCCAGAAGTCACCAAAATTAACTACCCAGCACAACATCTGTACAGTCATAGTGTTGACGATGTGAGCAAATTATGTTACACTTTCAAAAACACTTTCCAATCATCTCGTCAGTAAAAAATTGTTCCCGTTTTGCGGTACAATTTCAAAAATAGTTTTCCAATTATTTCAAATGTTACCGGGATAACTGATGGTGTTGTGTTTCAGTCTTTTGATAACTTCCCCAACCCTTTGGTTTGCTCTGAGCTAAAGAGGCGCCTCGTTCCCCGGAGGTTCTCATTGTGGAGAGAGAGAAATATTGATTTAATGGGCAGTTGGAGTGGTCACTTTCCATGCAGCCATTCATGGCGGATACTCTGTTAGCCCTCTGCGGACATCTCCATTTTTTTTCTTGACGTCAGCGCCGGTTTTTGGTTTCAGCCGAGAGCCATTGGAAGGGGATGTAGCATTATGTGGATTTCCTCAACTTGGAAGCCTTCGGAACATCGGATTTCACCGGCTACCGGATTAACCATTTTTTTTTTTTTCATGACGGATTCTATTTCATGAGCAAGTTCCATGTATTGTACTTTTTTCTTTTTATTAAGGGAGAAGAAAAGAAAAAAAATCCTTGAAAATATCATCAATAAAATGACTTTCCGGTTCACCATTCTAGGGAAAGACTTTGTGTGTCACACGCACACAGATCCGCATTCAAGGGTGAATATTATAGTCTTCCGAAACTCTCCTCCTTGGGTCTAAATAGATGAAAGATTTGAACATTAATTCTAGTTCCCCTTTTCAAAGATACTTTGTCGCTGAGGAATATCCCCAGGGTTTGAGCATGACCATGTAGTATTCTTAATAAGAGAGTGTCAGTCTCATCTGTGTGAATGGTCTCTCGAAGGTACATCATTCGTCTTCATTTTTCTGAAAGGTTTTAAGATCTCCACGAAGAGAAAAAACCCACAAAAAACGAATCACTGATCCTTCTTGGAGCTTTACCTGGATTTATTTTCCCATTATTTCTCATCGTCTAATCGATGGAAAGACATGTTGGTGAAAAGTAAAGAAGTTTAGTCTTAAAGGTGTACTTGCATACCATTATTCATATTTGTTATTGTGGTTGAAATGATATGGTGGTTTTTTTGGATTACAAAGCTAAAATTACATTGGAATTATAGATTGAAAAATATATATATTTTTTGTTTCTATGAATACCAACCAAATCCAAATTCAATGTTATGGAAGCATTAATGTCAATGCTTGTCCAGTGGACTTTATTGAGCACTCAATATTTAGACCGGATGTGTTTATTGACTACTATTTAAGATAATTTACAGTATGTAGACACACCTTCACCAGTGGTGTGGGGGGGGCAAGGTACAGGTGTGGGGGGCAAGGGTACAGGTGTGGGGGCAAGGTACAGGGGGGCAAGGGTACAGGATGGTGCCCCCTCACTCACTCAGTCTCAAAAAATCTCAACATTGTTTTGAGATAATTGTAATAACCATGACCCCACCCACCCACCGATTACACCCCCACCGATTGGTACCTCCAAGGCGACGCCCCCCCCCCCTCCCAGCTATATCATCGCCTTCCATTCATATGAATGTTAACCCTTGTCTGCCATTAAGGGGCACAATTACAGAAAATTGCGAGTAGTATCAATGGTTCTTAACCCTGTTATGTGCAAATGATGGGTGACTTTTCCAATTGTGTAGCTCAGTAGGTGATTACCCATTTTGCTTTTATTTTTTAGTACTCCAGTTGGAAATTCGGTCTAATGGCAATTAATATACATCGACATTAGCATCATTAGTCTATAAACCAGACCAGGTAGCCTACATGCAGCTTGAAAATTATCATCTTCAAGTTAAGAATATCATACAAAGTATATATTTTATTTATTAGTCCTTGTAGGATAGCCATTAATAAGTCATAACTAGAACACGGCTGCCGAACCGGTGAAAATATATACCTCCTACAGCTGTAGCCTAACCTCTGATACCAATGTTATCTTCCAGAGATGAAATGGGATAGGGGTGGGGGTGGGGGCGGGGTGGGGATGGAAGCATACAGATCAGTGATAATTTTAGCATACAGAACTTCAGAAACGCTCACTTCATTCAAGAAATCTCTGAAGAATCTTCATGAAACAAGATTTGTAGGAAATAATTATATTATATTTTTTCATCCACTTCTCGAACTCTTACCTATATTTGCACATTGAGCATCTGCGTTGGTGGGAAACATTTGTATTCCTCTTTGTCTCTTCTTGAATTCCCCTTCTTTTTTTTGGAGGACTACGGAAGCTCTACCCTATTGATACCGAGGGAGTTCAGAGTGAATTAATAGGGTAGGATCTTGGACGCAATCCAAAGCAGATCACAGCTTGCAGTCTGCAGTGAGACAACAGCCACAATCCAACTAGGAATGAGCTGTTAAAAACATCACACAGAGTCTAGCCATTTAGTGACTAGACACACGCAGATGATAATTGATAACCTTCACTGTTATGTTCCTTCCTCTCTGGTGATTTTTTTTTTGGGGGGGGGAGGGGAGGGGGTGGGTTTTTAAAAAGTATCTTTTTTGCATGGGATTGATACAGCTATCCTAGTTTCTGTAACTACCTGGGTTTTGTCTGCTGATGGTTCGTGAAATTTTGTTTTCATAGTTGTCAACAGGCCTAGCAATGTACAGAGCTGCCATTGAGCTCGTTAGAGAGGTTTCGTAAATCTACGGATACATCTACGGATTTGTCCACACTTTGTGTGTTCACATGATGCGTAACCGTGGCTTCCATGACTGCTTCCATGTCTTGCATGGGTGTTACCAGATACGGGAGTTTATACAATTCGTTAAAAAAAATGGATACCGTTTTGCTGATTTTCAGTTGTATTTTGCCCTAGATTAAAAGCACTCTCCACGTGATTGCTTATAATGGTGTCATTCATGATATAAAAAGAAATGTGTGAGTCATTTCATTTGTAAGCAACAAATTGAGAAAAATGCTAGTGTAAAAGGGTCTCTATTTCACCATGCTTTTTAGAAACTTTTTTTACACAAGTGTTTTAACGTGTGGGTCCGATAACGAACAGTTAATCAGAAATACTGTTGAATCACATTCTCTAACATAACAAGAACATAACCAAAATTTTTTTGGATTTGTCTAGCTTGCAAAACCTATGCCATAGACCTGACACTGACTCTATGATGGCGAACCAAAATCTGACTGAACATTCTGATGTGAACAGATACAGTTATCGTATCTGTATCTGTATCTGTAGGGCTTGCGAAACCTCTCATGTCCTGTCCTAGCCCCCCCCCCCTTACTGATTTTTGCAGAGCTGCCATTTCTCCCTGATTCTGCAGAAAGTTCCCTGAAAATAAACCAATCTTTCCATGTTCTGGTGAACAAATTTGATGATATCTCTGATTGTGGAAACTTTTTCCCTTTTATGTTGAATGTATTTCTAAATATAGCTGAATGTTGTTCAAAATCTCCCTGATTACAAGATGGACATGTTGGGGGCTCTGTATTTGTAATATTCCTAAGATTTGTGAGGTTAGTACCCTTTGCTTAAAAGAAGCGGCCTCGTCTTTCTCTCTCTAAAAGGTGAAATTCCCAGGCTTTAGTTTAAAACATCGTGAGAAGTTGGTTCCGCCTGAAGAGTTGCCAAGGGAAAATGTTGAAATGGTGAAATGGATGACTGGACTGTGATTCAATTCCGACAGCTTGGATATAATTGTTATTGCTGTTTTGGGCAAAAGTGGAATGACAAACAAGCTGAACATTTTCAAAGATTTGTTGCCTTGGTTGGATGCATTTACAGAAATTCAACCAAAAGGTTTTTACACTACAGTTGCTCTGAATTTGTAAAAATTAAGTTTGATGAGATTTACATTTATGTGTGTTGATGAGTCAGTCTACGCTTCGTCAAACATGGGTTTAAGCTGCATATTCAGTTTAAAAAAAAACAACAATTACTGGGAAGGGCTATCCAAACAAAACTATGGAATTACACATGCATATTTTTTGACGGCAAACGATAAGGTTCTTTAAAAAATAAGGTCCTTTTCAAAATAAAAGTGCAGTTGGGAAGTATGGCATTGAAGTGTGTTTACATATCATTTACGTCATTGGCACAGTAAATCATGCCAGCTTATTGTCAATTAATATTGCTCGTGTGTTTGTTTCTATGCCAGATGTTTTTTGGATTGCAAACAAATGCTACGCGCAGAGCATGGTCTCAACTCCCGGTTGGGACTGTGTGTACCGTACACTCAGGCATCGCTGTGTAGTTTCAATATAATAGCTGCAATATCGCCCGCGGGACACAGGCACCGTTTAATTAATTGCTGTACCAGAGGCTGTTATAGCCCTAATGCTTAATTAGTTGGCTCGTTTGGTACTCTCAAGTTTGCCTTCCCCCCCCGTATTGGAGGTACAATGGGTTGAATGTAAACCCTTATCACAGTCCAGGGTTCAAGCTACTGAAACTAAAGCAAAACCTCTCACACACAAATCAGTAGATGGATAAATAATGAAAACAGATAAATGAAAATAGGTGTATCTGTGGGAAATATACTTTCAAAAATAAGTGAATGTGATGAAAGCTTTGAATGAATAAATAATTATAAAGATGGAAGGAAGGAAGAAGTATGACAAAAAGACCTGGACAGAGCTATGGCATTAATGAAAAAGAACCTGTCATGCAATTCACATTTTTTGAATGTGTTGTTATTCTATTGTCTAATGTCAAATTTAGATTACTAAGAATGGATGTTAAAACGTCAAAGCTGATTTTGACTGCGCTGTCTGTGTTATTTTACTCCCCTCCCCTTCAGAAGAAGCATTTACTAAGGGAGTGCTTACCTAAGTCTGTCATTTTTCAGTTTGTATGATAATGTTCCAGTTATAATGCTAATGTTCTAATTATAAAGCTCCTGTTGTTTTCCCATATTATTTGATCAACTCCTGTGTTCATACTGCAAGGCGTTTTTTTGATTGCTCCGTTGGGATGACCCACAATAGAATAAAAGAGGATGGATCTGGAGACTAATTGGGTTGTCAATATCTTTTGTCTTGTTTGAACTGCAGGCTCCGTTTGTGACACCGGTAAATTGGCCGTGCAAGAAACGAGATGAGATTGAGTGCAAGGTGAGCAAGAAACTCTTTATCTTCATTAATTAACACGAACCTCTCTCCTCCCCCCTGCCCTGCCCCTGCCCTGCCTCCCTCCCTTCCCATGCCCTGCCCTCCCTCTCCCCTGCCCTGCCCTCCCTCTCCCCTGCCCTGCCCTCCCCTCCCCTGCCCCTGCCGCCTGCCCCTGCCCCTGCTCTCCCCCGCCTTGCCCCTCCACTGCCCCTGCCCTCCTCCCCTAACATACCATCTCAAAGAGCCAGTTTTGTTGGGTACCCTCTAGTCTTAGTGTTTTACCAAACAAAATCCAACAACATAGTAATTGAACACCCCGATCCGTGGGCTTTGTTTAGATTGATATACCGGGCTGGAGATCCCATGCCATGATACATGGTTGCCTTGGCAATGCGGCAGTAATGAATACGTGAAAATCAGTGAAAACCAAAGAACGCATAACGCCGCAGGGCGCAAGATGGGTAACTGGAGCTCGGTCTATTGTTAGAATGTGAAGTATAGCACGGGTGCCATTTACGGAAAGAAAATGTTTTGTTATAGCATCGATGAGCAATGGTCATTGTTGTCTGCACGGATCTGTTGTTGCATCAAATGAGTTGCTTACTGAAATGGTGTCCAGTGCATATCCGACATTTCAGCCCAAAACCAATTACGGAAATGGGAAGGAGGTTATAGGGTAGGGTGTTGATGAAGGTTGCAGGGGTTGGGGGGGGGGGGTTATTATCCTATGAAGTGTTTCAGTTGCAAGTAATACATCAGAACTGCTCTGAATATCTTGGGGTGTAACACCTTTGTAGTAAAATAAATGCTCAAAACAGTCTGTAGCTAGTTAAGTAAAATTGCTCTTGAAATTAGAAAATGAAACAGTTGCTTGTTATAATAAACACTTAAAGAAATTAAAACCATTTGGACTGAATCTGCCGGGTCTGTAGTTTCACTTCCAAGGATTTCTCATATTTGTTATCAATTTCAGTTTTAATGAGCCATTTGCGAGTTTAACTTGAAAAAGTCTGGCACAATGACTTGCTTGATCACAAGTCACCGCTTAAATTTGAATTACTCAGACTATAGAGACAGTTGCTGTTGTCACATGGTTCGGGGTATGCTTTTGTATAGCAACCTCTAGATGAGCAAACCGTGGTACCATGTGCCGTACGCATTCATTCAGAATTGTGTTTGGGTGTTCGCCGTCTTATATATAACTACGCAAAAGCTTACCCCGAATCATGTGACATAGCAACTGTCTCATTTAATAGTCTGAGAAATTCAGGGCCCAATTTTATAGAGCTGCTTAACGACCAATTCTGTGCTTACTGCAGGATTTTCTGTTTCATAGCGCTGCTAACCCTAAGCACACAAAAGGCATGCTAACCTCCCGGTGCTTACTGTATGAATATGAATGACTAATCAATGCAAATACATGGTGAACGCCCAAGATGACCGCCTTTTTTTCTTGCCTATCCATAAAACACACTTATGCTTAAGCAAATTTTTCTGCTACAGTTAGCACGAAAATTTGCTTAACGTTAGGCAGCGCTATGAAATTGTTCAAATCTAACTCACAAATGGCTTATTGGGGATTGTGAAAGCAGTGTGTGATTGCCAGCCGTACTGTGAGAGTATTGTATTGTATCCCTTTAACTTTCCTGCTCATGTCATTTACTGCTGTGCGTGTTCCAACATGATAAAGAGACCTTATCTATCCCATCAATGCATAACAAACATGAACAATGTCTATTGGTTATTATTCAGGAAACCTTAAGTTGGTAACGAGGTGCTGTTGCCATAATGCAATGGATAGGAGAAGGGGATCTTTTGTTGCTGAATGGGGCTATACAAGCATGCAATGTCAGAAACAATATCAATCCTGGCACTCTGCCAACCAATTGAGTTGTTAGTTATTCTGTTACAAAGTGGGGCCCAATTTCATAAAGATGTTTAAGCATAGAAAAATCCTGCTCAGCAGAACCAGTTTACCAGTCAAAATAACATGTACATGTATTGTATACTGTGTGTGGCTGGTTTCCTGCTATTGTTGCTTAGCAGAAAAAATGGCTTAATGCCCTTTTTGTCTGTTTGACGGCTATGAAATTTGATCCTGATCAAGCTGTGCAATCCATATACACAGGCTATTATCATGATGCAAACATCTTTGTCAAGTTCCCTCTGTGCGGTGACAATAGTAAATACTGATTTCATTGCAGCAGGGAGGGGCCAGACTATTTTATCCTTTCAGCCTCGGTTTGGATACATCATGGTTACATTCGGCTTTAAATGTGAGAAAAAAACAAGATGGCCGCACCATGAGAAAGCTCTCTAGTGAAAGTGAGACTGAAAGGAAAATAGGCTTAGTCTGGTTCCTTATTGGTGTATTGGTGTAATGAGAAGCCATATTGATGACCTGACAAAGCTGCATCATGTTTAACATGTTGAAACAATCCCTGGGTAACTCTCTGCAACCACTCCCCTTCTCCTTGGGGAATAATGTATGAACAAACCTGTGCTGCTTGCACAGACCATACAAGCACTGCAATTTTACAAAAACATTATTACGGCCTACAGGAAATTACTTGTGACCCTGGATATTCTATTGATCTACATGTACCATGTACATTCATGTGGAGAATAATTATATAGGTGCTGCATGTGTCTGTACGTACCCTCACAAATATCAAAATAATCGGATGACTACAAGACAACCAATGTTTGGCTTTCTGCCTGAGTGGTGATGAGAACGTAGACATTAAACTTGGCATATTGGCTCATGTTTGGCGGAAGCTTTAATGGCCATATTAAAGGAAATAACTTATCAAACACAAAGGGACTTTGGGAAAGTCGGACTCGGTTGAACTCTTCATGTTATATTTCTACTGGCAGGAGTCATCTACATGAACTTTGTCCTGGTAGTCTGTTTCGTCCAAGAACCAAAAATAGCAATGTTACCATACTCGTGGAAGGTCATTTTTTTTATCGTTGTAGTCATGCGTTTAGCTTCTGGAGGGCAAGGACTCCGTTGTTGAAAGGGGGATTTTTTGTTGGATTATCGTTCAATGCTAAGAATTTGGCAAAGGAGGCTACGAGTTATGTGGCCTCTGTGCAGTTGTTTCTGATTTTGAATTGATCCTTTTTTTATACGTGGCTACAAAACCACATCCCTCTGATATCTCCACCTCATTCAAGCTTTGCCTTTAAGATGGGACTAAAAATAGTCGGCCTCAAGATGTAGAGTGTACTGCCTCCATCGAGCAGTTTCAAAATGTATACCTCCACCTTCTCTGATGTCATACTGGAAAATGTCTTGTGTGATTGAAACAGCAAGGTTGTGTGCGGCACTACCATGACACTTCGTAACAGCTGAGTCCGTTCTTTAATTCAGTCATTACCCAAGGTATGCCTGTGGTGAATCTGAAACGCACAGAGCATGCACATCCAGCCAGATGCTGTTGCCAAACTTGATGTACCGGTAATGTGACTAGTTTCCAAGTGAGGTACCGCAGCTCAGTGGATTGTTGAGTGAGTGGATGAGGCTTTGTGGCTACTCTGTGGTCACAGACCTTTTTTTCCAGTAGAGTAGTGTCGTCCTGGTTCCAAGACGTGGTGTTTTTCGCGTCTGTTGGAGGAATTATAAACAAACCATAGAGGGCGCTGTGACTTGTGTATTTCCCTCACTGACGACTGGAGTGGTAGCGCCCTCTATGTTTATTCAGGTAATACGTGTTCAGTGTACATAAATCTGAACATTGGTTGTGTGTCTGCAAAAACACTGTAGTCTTGGAATCAAGATAGGGTAGTTAGGACTGAGGGTAAATTAAGACAGGCATAGAAGACCATGGAGATTAAAGGGGATTGGGAAAACATATCTGAAAAAGAGATTACCAATAAAAGAAAAGTCCAGCCTTCAAATATTTGGAATTGTGAAGGATCTAAGTAGTCAATCTCTGGTAAGAATAGGTTCTATAATGTGGGTTCCCCTGAGGCTCCATTATACCAGTTCCACCTCTGTCAGTAACTGGAACTATCTGGATGTGATTACCAATGAGATGTATTGGCTCCAAGCAGAGACACTGGCTTTCGCTTTTGTTACTTCTGTAAGCTGCAGTACATGTAAGCTACTTGCTGCAGTAAGCTGATGTTGCTGCAGTATATTTAAGTTGCTGTTGCTGCAGTACATGTAAGCTGCTGTTGCTGCAGTAAGCTGATGTTGCTGCAGTATATGTAAGTTGCTGTTGCTGCAGTACATGTGAGCTGCTGTTGCTGCAGTAAGCTGCTGTTGCTGCAGTAAGCTGATGTTGCTGCAGTAATGTAAGTTGTTGTTGCTGCAGTACATGTGAGCTGCTGTTGCTGCAGTAAGCTGCTGTTGCTGCAGTTTATGTAAGTTGCTGTTGCTGCAGTACATGTGAGCTGCTATTGCTGCAGTAAGCTGCTATTGCAGCAGTACAAGTAAGCTGTTGTTGCTGCAGTAAGCCGCTGTACATGTAAGCTACTTCCTGCAGTAAGCTGATGTTGCTGCAGTAAGCTGATGTTGCTGCAGTAAGCTGCTGTTGCTGCAGTAAGCTGATGTTGCTGCAGTAAGCTGATGTTGCTGCAGTAAGCTGCTGTTGCTGCAGTAAGCTGATGTTGCTGCAGTAAGCTGATGTTGCTGCAGTATATGTAAGTTTCTGTTGCAGCAGTACATGCAAGCTGCTGTTGCTGCAGTAAGCTGCTGTAGCTGCAGTTTTATATTAAAGCTTTGGTCACATAATCAGGAATGCTTATCGTTTAAACTTAAAGGGGAAGAATAATAAAATAGATTTTAAAGAAACAGGTACATAAACCCAGTGGTTGAGAATGTTTGTTTTAAACTGTAGGGTACAGAACGTTTAAGTGAGATACTGGAAGAGACGGTTGTCATACTGCCCCCATAATTTGTCAAGTTCCACGCATGCAATTGTAACTTTTGGATACAGATCCCCAACCTATCAAAAAGGAACCAGGTTATTTTCACTTAATCCCAAAATCTAATTGGAGGAAAAAACAATATGACTACAACAAACTGCAATGTTAAAGTTCCCAATTATTTTGCAGAAAGATTCCGACTTCAGAGTAATTCTACCCCACCCCTGTTTGGTTGACAACATTCAGTCGGACTTAACTTAATTTACCCGTGTGGATATACGTAACTATATTGTTTTCATGTTTGTAATGACATTGAGAGAAATGAATGCCACTCTGGGCCTGATCAGGTTGCGGGCGGGTATCCAACTCCGGCAATGCTTTGGCACTGTGCCAGCATGCATTGACGGGAGGGCAGCGGTATCTCCAGGCTATTTATATATAATAATGCCAATGAAATTCAAATAACGAGGACTTCACCGCCAGGCCCGTACGGCCATGAGAAAATTGAAAGCAGATGACGAAATAGATATACACGGATTGATTCATGTTCTGGTGCCCTCGCTTGAAAGGAATTTCCATCCCTTGGCACCTGTGCAGCATCCAGACAGTCCATCAATGATGTAGTAAACACCATTATCTGTGGAGATGAGGGGTGGATACCAGTCGATGTGGGTAACCCTGAGTACATGTAGTCATCGGTACTTTGCATGTCATAAGCCTTACTCCGCTGGTTCAAGATTGTATCGCTTAGCTGCTGGACATACATTCACTCGCCGATTGATGACTGATGTATAAGAGTTGTACAATTAAACCGATGCATATTTGATGTGGCAATGAGAGATTGACACTGTCCCTGCTTAATTATTCCCAGTAATCATTAGGTACAGTGGATAATTGGCCCCCATTGCTCCGTCTTAGTTTTCCCGGAGACTGAATCAACGTCACTTCTGCTCGTCATGATTGCCCTTCGCATCATCAGCACAGCATCTTCAAGGAAAATTGATATCGGGCCAAACAAAAAAGTCCACGGGTGTCCATGCTTAAGTCGATACTGTCATATGTCTGTTTCCTCCGACCTACAAACAAAACAGAAATTAAAACTGATGGATTGGATTTAAGACAAGCTCCCCCCCTCTCTTGGAGCTCAAACAAGACACGCACATCAGTGCTTCAAGATTTGTTTTATCTTTCTTTCCAGTTAGAGATGAGAAGCTGAACTGAAATAATATCTTCATGACTCTCTAAACCCATCCGCTCTTCGGCTCTTCACAGTCAAGTGTGTATTACTTGTAAATACATGTATTAACCCCTTGCGCTAACGTCACGCGGCGAACAGCCTGCCCCCGTGGTCTTCCATTTTGGGAGTCAAATTGCATGTATGGTGCCTCGTCTTACTGCATGCGTGTCAGTGCTGTCACCTACAATGCGCCATGCACAGTAACACTCAGCGAATTGGACTCCCAAAATGGTGCAAGCAAGATTTATGATATCGTGTGGTAGCATCAGTTGAAATGGCTATAGCAGATGTACATGTTGACCAGTCACATGTAATGGTGCTCTTTCCATGCTCTTCCCACCTTAATCATTTTCCTGAATTTTCCATGGTCTTTTCAATCTAGATTTCTTAGATATGTGTTGTTTAAACATGCTGTTCTTTGTGTGGCCTATACCAGGCATCCTAAAATGGACAAACGAGCAAAACGACGCGAAACAGAATGTGTTAAAATTACAAGTGATGTTTACACATGAGAGGAAGTATTAGAGTGAAAGATTGCCATCATCTTCGGGGTTCCAGTGATGGGTTATTCATTGACCGACTACGCGTAGATGATTAACCCACAACGGTGCTCTAAACCAAATGTACTGTTCAGGTATGCTGCACCCGAAGACCCGTACGCACGATTGGTGCAGTACGCGGTGCCGCAAGACTAGAGCCGCGATCACATGTTGGAGACATTTGCAGAATTCCCAGGTCTTTCGGATGACGGGATTGCAAACCCAGACCTGTCCGTACACGCCCGTGAAGTGTTTGCGTCACGTACGGTCGGTCCATCCGTATCAGTTTCCCTCGGACTGGTTCCGTCTCTATCTCTGTACTGTAAGTCAATTAACTCTCCCGTTCAATTACGATTGAACTGAGGGGCATCTTCTCTGATTGAAAAAAAAAAAAAAAAAAAAAAAAAAATCATTATTGTAGCAGTGGAATCACATGATGCAAATCAATTTCTTTGGTCCTCATATTGTGGTACTCTTTATTAAATGGCATCGTTGGCAGTTTTACGCAATACTACGACTTAACTCCAACATGCAAAAAAGTATTTGAAATTTGTCTTAGGTTTAATAGATTGTCAGTTTTGAGGTCACTGAGCGTAACGGAAGATTTGCTGCCCGCTTGAGGGATTTCATACCGATGTTAGAAAATGCGGTTGAAAGATGACGATTGGGCTTGAATAACATGAATCAAACTACGCTGTGTTGGAACTCAAGTAGCTTCTGGCTCAATGAGCAAATACTGACAATTATCAAGTCACATTTCTTTTTTTGCTGAACCGTACATTAAATGCATCCTCATGATCTGAGATGACGAGGCTTTGAACGCTCTGTCTGCAGAACCTTCAGACGTCAGTTCTCAATACCGATGATTAGACCTTTCAACAAATTGAACGCTCAAACATTTTCAGCTGAGTAGAATTCATTGACACTTCTCATTTATTTGCCTTTTTGTAATGCCATGTTTAAGGGCATGTCGGAGAAGTACAAGTAACACTGGGGGGAGGCCGAGTCACAGGTTGGCCTTTCCATTAACAACCTTAAAAACAACACTTCACACTGCCCTTGGTCAACAGCATTCTCAAACTGTTCATAATTTGAATCCAGTGCAAGGATGCTCTGAGTGTGCTAATTTGGTTACCAGCCGAGTCTATTGAGACTCTTGTATTGCCACCTTGTATTGACGACAGACCTTTTATCAGAAAAATTGCCATTAAGACAAGAAACTGCAGACTAGAATTGCAGTAAACCAAGAACTTCCTCGCTACACTATACGTAATTCACTCATCTTATGAAATTATTTGACCTATATTTTTAATGTGTTAAATCTTGCCTTTATGGAGTATGATAAAGCAATGCCTGCCACAAACTAGGGCAAGTAGTATGGAAGACTAAAGGGTTCTCTTCAAGACATTTTCTCTCTTGAGTGTCCTATTGAGTTGGTAATCCATTCATTCAGTAGGGATTAGGTTGAATTGTCCAAGAAAGAAAAGATAAAAAGAATTGGCCTTCTAGTCGTTGTCATTCTGACAGAATCCAACTCTTGTCAGAATTAAAGCTGAACAATCTAGCTGTCCTTTGGAATCGTTTTCGCAAGAAATGAATACATTAACATTAATGCTTGTTATCTGAGCAGCTTAAGTACACTAGTTTCAGAATTTGATACGAATCCCAGCCTAGGCCCAATTCATAGAGATGTGTTAGCAGAAAAAAATGTGCTTTGCACTTTGCTGCTAAGCAAATGTAAGCAGGAAACCAGTCAAATACTGGGGTATGGTAGTTTTGCTGGTAGCCTTGATCTGGTAAGCAAAATTGGTGTGTGCTTACTAACTATTTGGTTTTTAAGCAGCTCTATGAAATTGGGCCCGGTTGGTCCGTCAATAATGAACTTTTTTCTAAATGGCTTGTCCTTCAGATGGGACATATATCCCATGGTTTAGGACAGTTGGAAAAGCCAAAACACCTGCCCAACATGATTGTAAAAGGTACAAATGGTGAAATCCCAGTTGTAATGTCATAAGTATTCAAAATCTTTTGCATGAAGCTCCTTTGTTACATCAAAATGATCTTTGAATCAAAACAAGAAAGGACCCATGATTTAATAATTGAGAGCCTAATGAACAAATAAATGCTATCGTATCACTCACATCCAACAAATCAATCTAAATTTGTTTTTACACCTGTGATTATTCGTTTTCCTTTCACTATATAATCCATCATAGTTTCATCTCAGTTTATGCGGTGTCGTCTGTACATGTTAAAAGTAAAAAAGCCTTTCTCCGTCAAGAGTTGGAGGTTCCAGTTTTCTGTCTGTTGTATCCTAGTGCGTGCCAAACTGTGCGCTTTCTGTACTTCCAACACGTGCCGTCCACCAGGAAACCTGCAGTCAGATTGCCCAGGGTGCCCTTAATACAAGTCCATTGCAGTTTCATAGATCCTCATGCCACCATGGGCTACATGAAAGTAGTCTGCAAAATTAAACACTATCTAAATTGTCTTTCGTCGGCGACCACTTAAAATTTCCAGAAATTTCAAGTGTAGGAAACAATTTTGTTCAACGATTTTTGTATTGCATGTCTCTTGTTGTTGTTGTATGTTCATCGTGGCAAATCCTGCATATCGATAAGAAAGTGTTTGTCGTAGAGCATTTTGTAGTGCTAGACTTGAGACTTCATTCACTGAAGTGATGTCTGTCTTGACTTGGTTTTATTGGAGTTAACCCAGCAATGTGAAATGATCACACATTATTTAAAATATTTTGTGAGTAGTTGTACAAACATGCAAGGGACTGCAAGCAACAGGACAGATTTCGACATCTGGTAAATGCTTCACTCCATGTAGTTTTTGGGGAGAGCGCTCAAGCAAAGAACATCAGTCATTCCGTGATCGAAAAAACAATTTGACAAATTAGATTTTGATTTCTCGAATAAAATCAGACAATTCATCAGGATGAGGCATCTCGTTGGGGACTAGCTGGTTCCCTTGTCCCTTGGGGGGTCATGAAGTGATGTCTGTTGAGGAAGTACTTGACGCTGCAGGCTGGGAACCAGTGGAGTGTTAGTAATTGTGTGTAATGTATGAAAGACATGTGCCTTAGGATTGTATTTCAACATCATGCAGGGGAATAGCTTAAATTTAGATCACATAACTTGTAAAAAGTCCTGCTGTTTATTTTGCATGAAACTTTTTTTTCCTCACATATGATTGTGGTTTTATCAGAGATGCAACTTCTGAACTGAAAGTCCCCCCTTTTTTTCCCCCAGTGCTCTAGGAAACTGAACACTGCTGTGTCAAGATTTGTGTTGTATTCCGTTTCTTCGTTCTTGAAGGTCCATAGTTGTTTGCCCGGAGAAGTCTGTTTGTTTATTTTGTTTGATCGGGGAAAAGGGAGTTATATTTCCTTCCACCTTCATGAGCACTTCTGCTAAGTTGAGGCTGTGAACTACATTGCCTTTTCATAATTTGTTGAGTCAGTCATATTATAGGCCTGTCACTGTTCCGATCCATAAAAAAAAGCAAATGCGACAAGAAGGGAGTGTTACATGAAAAGTTTAGGTAAACACCTTCAGATTATACTGAGGAACAATTGTATGGTGTCTAAGAATTGACATTCTGTAAGGGTTGATCATAGGCTGCCTCTCCCTGCCCTTTCTCTTAACATTTCCCCAGTGGTAAACACAGACCTTTACCTACAGTGTTCATCTGTCGTTTACATTGTCTATCGCAGACAGACCATGTGTTGGCAACTTTCCCAATTCCCGTCCAGATGAACCCCCAAATATAACAAATTATGTGACTCAATAAAAAAAATTATATGAATGTGTGAATGAGTTGCCATTCATTATCCCTTTGAAACAAGTACATTGATATTTTAACCGCCCATATCCACGGACATTTACCTTCATTTCCTTCCTGCATGATTTCATTAAATGGCTTTAAAAAACAAACAACGGCTCATATTTCATGAGTTGAAAAAACAAAAACTGAACCCAAGTGCTTATTGTCACTAGCAGGAAGTTTGAACTCAACCAGCCACCACATACAGTACCCCAAGGATGAAGTACAACTAATTTGTCTCCCTGAAAAAGCATAGTCTGAAAGGGAATGACTTCATTTGCTATGCCATCTCGTGGTAAAAACTGCCATAGTGGTACATTTCCCCCATGCAGTAAGAAACACTTGCACCTCCCAATTTTGTCTGTGATTTCGACCCCAGAGGTGAGTGGTTGAATAGACTGTGTAAGTCTCAAGCGAGTTCGAACTTTGGAACCGAGTTGGTCACAGCCATATTTTTTTATTTATTTATTTATTTCAGACAAAACCTCCAAAAATGGAGAGGATGAAATATAACAAATGGTACAAGCAAATAAGCATGGAGAATACAAATCATAATACATGACACATGGGGACGGCCGCACAGCCCATACAGACAAATAATCAAGATTGTCAAAACGACCATATTGAGTTTTACGTTTGCGTGATTCTGTTTTCTTCAAATACTTCAAATAATATAGTTCATGGCTATAAAAATTATATCATATTGTTGGGGAAGAAATAATTTAGCCATGAATTATATGAAAGTCAAATAAATTATAAACAAATCAACAATGACAACCTGAAAATAAGACTTGACCTACATTTCCAGTTGCTTGTAAACAACTGAGAGTTTTGCCCATGTTTGTGTTTAACATTACAGTTGGATATGTAAAAGTCGCACAAATTCAGGCTTGATTGGCAAATGGGGCTTTTAAAAAACAAGTATCCTCATTTCAAGTTGTGGTTTTTATTTCAATGTCAACTTTAACAAAATGATTTGTGTTATATTAAAATTGGAATAGCATTTATAACAAATTGCTATTGGTATTTTTATTTTCAAGAATTTTGTACATGTAGAATTTAAAAGAGCATTTGATTTTGTAGAAAGAATTGACTTGCACAGTCTATTACTGCTTGATATATCTTCCGAGGGTCTTCATCTGGTTCCTTGTATGCATGAATGGCAAGGATAGTTCTTACTCTGATTCCATGACAAGGGACCAAAGCTATTTTCATTCAAGTCTCAGTTTCAAGATGATAAAGTTGAATAGAAGATGAACAAGATGGCCACACTATGATATCAGTCTATGCATGGAGACATTGTTTTAGCTCCTTTCTTTTTAAAGTAGGCCCTATGTAATACTTTCATATTTTTGCATGTGGTACTACATCAGCCTTCTACCTTTAGCAGTGGTCGCTGGCCAAATGCTAGTAAAAACACCTGAGGACCAGTCAAAATTCTCCCCCAGTGGTCCTCCTGGCTAGCTCAGTGTTGAAAAGCATCTCTATTTAATATGAAAAGTGGAAACGACAAGCTGGGGTGAGTTTTTGGTGGCTGTAACTAATAACTGTTCCAATCATTGACCAGTGACTTAACCAATGGCCAATTCAACCGAAATGGTCATTGGTTACGAACGCGAAAGCGCACCCCTAGTCCCACTGGCTAGTCACTGTTGAAATGGAGAGAAACCCTTTACATGTTAATGTAGTTGCACACCTTGAGGCCGGAATGCCTGCATAAATATCAATGCTAAGTGTGTTGTAGTAACCATAGAGGAATAACCAGGTGTCATTTACGTTGCTAATGTTGCGGAACATGAATTGTCTAGCCAGGTCTTGACAAGGGAGGACAGCTTATCTCTTGTGAAATTTGTTAAATATTACATCTATCAGTACGCTCCTGGGAATGCACTTTTTTAGAAGGTGGAGTAGACGGCTCTTGAGTTTCCTAAGTGGAAAGGTGTTCGTTTTTTTTGTCTGATCATGCCCAACCTTTTATCTCGTAAGCCACTATTAAGGATGGTAGCTGCGAATAATATTAACGATAAGATTTGTATAGCGCTGTTATCTAGAAAACTATTCACTGCGCTGGAGAGTTAATGATATGCCTGATTGGAAAGGTAAGTTTTGAGATGTGATCGATAAGAAGCAATGTCAGGTTGTGTTCCAAGAGTCGTTGGCAAAGAAAGGATGTACCCCTGGAGGTGCAATTGCCTCCGTTGCACCTGGCCTTGGTGCCCCTTGAAATGTTCCAATAAAAATGTACAATTTCCTCATAGAGGTGCCCTGTTTTAGCAATGGTTTCACTTTCACTCTGTGAGACTAGGCCCCTGGAAGTAAACGATCAGATTGCAGATTGATCATTCAATAGAATGTTTTTCTAGTGTATGTTAACAAATAGAAGTGGAAGGATTAAAAAGCCAGTGAGTCGTAGAAAAGACAACTTGACTGGCACCTCTGAGGAAACATGATTTTTTTTAACAAATTAGAGCTCATCGAGAAGACAGTAGTTTGACAATTTTTCGCTTTTGAAAAAATAATAATTTGGGAACCAGTCATTATCAGCATACATGATGTGGTATTTCAGCCGGTAACCTTTTTCTGGTAAGCAAAATTGATGAGCGCAAGCAGCCCTAAGCAGGATACTTGAATACATAAATGATAATTATTGAAATACTCATTTTGTTGTTTATTCTCCCGCACTTCGCTGTCGCTCCTCATGAAAGATAAATTTAGCTGCAGCGAGTTTAGCGGGTCTGGAGCTTTTTACTGGTAATGGGTAGTTAGAGATAATTTGCATTTTGTTATTGTCTTGCTTGTCATCCATATTCTGTTAATTTATGTTGTATGTTCATCAACAATGTTAAAGGTAACATCCAGGATTGATTGTAATAAAAAAACAAAATGATAACTTTAAAAGAAAAAGTTCAATTTAAAAGTTCACTGATTAATGTATAAAGTTTATACTAGCATCAATCCTCCAGACAAATATCTCTGCCTGAAATATGGTCAAAGTTGGGAAGATAGCAATTTGAGAACTCCACAAATTACCACTGCTTATTTCAATTGCTGCAATTAAATTAACCAGTTCGCTTTGGGGTTAACAATCTTGTTCCTGTTACCCCTGTTGGATTATTTCAAGTCAAAAAAGCAACTTTTTTTTTCTAGCCATGTTTGTTTCTCCAAAATAAAAATGTTTTGTCACTGACTTTGACACAGATATTAGTGGCTTGTATTTTTTTAATGGTCATGTTTCTGAAGCATAGTCAGACCATTAAAAAGCTGTTATATAAGGGCAGATAATTGACCAATGCCTGGTTGAACAGTAGGCATCTTGGAGAGAGATGAAAGGCCTCATTACAACAAAGTATAATTTGTCTTTACAAAATCTTGGCTGTTATGTGAAAGGAACAGGTCTTGGATAAAGGCATTAGGCACAAATTCATCCAAAGAGTTGATCGGTTCATTGTTTGCAGTGCCTTCTGACCGTGGCCACCAAATCATGACCACAGGGACTCCTTAAAACAGGTGCCTGTGTACGCGCAATCCGCTACAGTGTCTCACCAAACGTGGCGTGTAGACGTGACCGTCGCCAACATGCACAGAAGCTCAAATGCCAGTTTTATAATGCTGCTGCTGCGTGTTGTGTAATAGTTTTACATGTTATTGCGTCCTCTGAAGTAAACTGGTTGAGCCTGATTTGAAATACGCAAAATCCTTGACAAAATTTTTTTTCCCCCTCATTGTTGTCACTAAAACATGACCCTCTAATTTGATGATATTTTCACAGGTTGGGTATGGTGTATTTATCGGAAATGAATTTACACTTTCGAAAACTGTAATATGCCTTTAAGTATACCGTGGAAGTTGCAACATATGACAACAATAAAATCCAACCCCTACTGCCATGCCATAGTTGCCAAGTAAATTAGGAATATTATTAATATCCAGTAATTGCTCATTCACTTCAAATAGATTCACGCAATTGCCACACATTAAAAGTATACACTTTGATAAATGAACTCGTTTGTTGAAAGGTCATTGGTTCCAGGTTCTAAGTGTATGCATTGTTTAGGGAATGCTTTTATTATTGTCACAGCCAAGAATGGCCGGGGTAAAAAGAGTTGTATCTGTATTCAAAGTAAAGAAGTATAGATAATCCTAGAAGTGTATCTGTGTGTGCTCAAGTGTTAACGATCCAACGAGCAGTCTTCAATTGCCATCACGATACCTACTTTCAATGTAGTCTCGGTCCGATAAATAAAAGGACAAGGATCGTGAACTTGTACAAAAAAAAAAAAAAAGAGCTGGCGAAAATAGGATGACTACTTCGGCAGGCTTTTGTGTGGTTGAAGTGTATCTTTATCTGTCTTGTATTGATGGGTTTTGTGTAATTGCTGAAGTCAGTCGAGGGGATTCTCTTTAGGCTCGATGGATACCATAGTTACATCATGTTCTGCAAATATATGCGTAAAAAGTTCACAGTTATCAAGGCTTCTTGTTTTTTTTTCTATATCATGATTTCAGATATTGTAAGACTATCACCTCATGGTGTGCATGCATTTGGGGTAAACACGTACCTGGAGGGTTTTCTTTCATTTTGATTAAAATCCGTCCAAATATATGTGATGTTTTCATTTTTTTTCAACAAAAAGTTTTAAGGGAGAATGTCTTTTATATTATATTAATTTATGTGGGAAAACATTTTTTAAAAAACAGTAGCGAAAAACAATTAAAATAACAGTTGTTATAGAGGGTAAATTTTGCCTCACTTTCCCCTTCCCCCTCTCTCCCCTCACCCCTCACCCCTTTCAATCCATACATGTTTATTTTTATTTGCTTATTAAATTGGTCACACTTAATTTTTTTTTTTTTAACTTTTAGGGGCTCAAAACTGTCAAGGAAAGAGTGGTAATTTAATTTTCCTTTTCAACATTTGCAATGTTCTAAATCTCATTTGACACCACTGTTTGTTTTCTGATCCAAAGAACCCTAGATTTGCTTCATTATAGAGTCTGTGGTGATAAAATCTTCATCAGTGTGTGTGTGTGTGTTCGGGGCGGGGGTGGGGAAGGGGGGGGGGGTAGTTCGTTGATTTGATCATCAATTGTAGAACCTGTATTAAAAGCAGCATCCCACTGGATAATTGGATTGTCATCACCAGCTATTATGAATGATGCATGGCTTTATCAGACAATCCAGGCACCAGATTTTGTGTAAAAGCGCCACTAATGACCAGGTTTTGTTTCAATTCAAAGTAACATTAGGCGTCCGAAAGCCCTCAATCTCGCTCGGCTTGGCTCTCCACATTTAAACCACTACAGATCCTCTACCTTTGAACCAATACACGGAGATGGCCGAATCATGCCCTAGTAATCCAGGGACCAGCTTCTGAAGATCTGCCAATAACCAATTTTTTCATTTTCGTTGGGACTGAAAACTCAAGCTGGAAACTGCTTTGCCTGGTGGCCTCTCAATCTGGCAATTTGACCAGGCAAATCCACGGGGGGGTGGGGTGGGGGGATGTTGGATGAGGTACACACTAGTGTTCAGTTTGAAGTATAGGTAGTGTTATGTTTCTGTTGGTTTGTAGAAATTTACCCACAGCGCTATTGAATTGCCCCTTCGATAATTGGGTTTTTAATTGAAAGCGATGAAAAGTGTACTTCGTATTATGGATAGGTGGATGGAAGTTTTATGGCTTTGTTGTGCATTAAGAAAATGTCTATAACCAAACCAGATACTAACTAGCTCTTGAGTAACAGCCATTTAATAAAATTCTCTACTTAGAAAGGAATGGTAATTTCGTTACACATACCTTCTATACCACAGAAAGCATTAAAAAAAAAACTAATTACAGACTACATGTTTATGACATCCCTCTCTGATGATAAAATTCCTCTTAATTTGAAGGATGCGAACGACTTTGATCACGGTGCAGCCATCGTGATACTCTTCCACACAAATCACTTTGACCCATACTGAGGCTTGAAGGACAAAAATAGTCTGATCCCTTTTTGGTGTGATCAGAATCAGCGTCTGTTATTGTGATGTTCTCTCTGTTTTAATCAGATTAAACAGAGAGAACTTGACATACTTTTACAACATGATGAAAGATTACTTTTCAAATCAGTCGCGGCTCTTGAGTCACAGCTGAATTAATTAGTCGAGAAATCATTTGTTTTATTCATGATAACAGCTGTTCATAGTTACATGGGGCTCTGGTGAGTGCACTCTTGTCTTTTTTTTCCTTTCAAGTTTGAAGAGAAAGCAGTTCATTTGTTCTACTTATTAGAACTCGGACATGATCCATGAGAAATGTAATCTCCGTTTGTAGTGAAACCAGTCTTTATCAATCAAATGTGAAAATCCATGCCGTTTATTGGGGATCAAGAGATATTATATTCAACATTTCTCTTCAGATTGTGCAGTGACCTCTTGAAATGAAATATTCTATGAAAAAAAAACACACACTCAGAATTCATCATTAATCAAACCAGGAAAATGGAATTTGTTCTGCGATTTATTGAGCTGTGTTCATCCTCCCTGGCAAACACCAGGGTTTATGGCATCATGTTCGTCAATTTGAAGCGTGATGTCCACAACGATAGACCATATTCCTTTCTCTTTTAATTGCTGATGCATACTGTGGTTTTAATGAAATAAGCTGGACCCATAGATCATTTTTATTGCCATCTGCTTGTAGGAGCATGCTAGCCTGGCCTTCAAAGGAGGGACTGCATTTTTATGGATGGGAGTTTTCACCGTTCATGCATCATCTGCAGATCATGTCATTTCTCTCCCCTCATCCTCTTTTTAAATCCACGCTTGAAATCCTAGAAAATGGATGGATCAGCCTGGAGGATTGTTTTTAAATTGCAGGGTTATTTTGTTCTGGGTTGGTCCGTTGCACTCTCTAGTGTCTCTTATACATGTATGAACTGCCAAAGAGCTCTCTTGCATTCCGGGTTGTTTGAAATGTGTACGTGCGTTTTTGAAGTTTGAAGTTTCAAAATCTTGATGGCATCTTTGTAATGAAGTCCGTGTTGAAGCACAGATTGGGGCTCTTGTTTGGCCTAACTTTAACCCAATTATTTGAAGTGAAGCCATAGCTTTAGTTAATGAATAATCGCCTCGAAGCTGACTGAGTATAAAGTTTGTTTGGACATCAATCATCCAGGGAAAAACATTCCATCCAAAGTACTTTAACCTTTGTAGATCTGACAATCTGATTTTATTTTAAGCAGCATCTTTAGGTAATAAAGTAAAATATCCAAGCTACACGCAAGCACACATTCTTCAATTAAAGATAAACTTCTTTAAGATCTTTAAAAATGTGAGAAACAGAAATGGGATTAAGGCGTTAGAAACGTCACTGTGAATCAAGAAGACATGTCTTGGGAAAACTGAAAAGGAATGTTGTGCTTTTTTTGCAAGACTTTTCCTATCCTTGTGTTTAAAGACACTGGACACCTTTGGTAATTGTCAAAGACCAGTCTTTCACTTGGTGTATCTCGACATATGCACAAAATAACAAACCTGTGAAAATTTGAACTCAATTGGTCGTCGAAGTTGCGAGATAATAATGGAGAAAAAACACCCTTGTCACACGAAGTTGTGTGCTTTCAGATGCTTGATTGCTTGATTTCGAGACCTCACGCGTGAGGTCTCATAATCAATTCAAATGTTTTACTGAGAAATTACTTCTTTCTCAAAAACTACGTTACTTCAGAGGGAGCCATTTCTCACAATGTTTTATACTATCAACAGCTCTCCATTGCTCGTTACCAAGTAAGTTTGTATGCTAACAATTATTTTGAGTAATTATCGATAGTGTCCAGTGCCTTTAAGGGAAGAAATGCCAACTTTGCAGAGTACAAGAATCCGTCTCTTTAAGTTTTTTTTTTCTTCAAACACACAAACAGCATTACTAAGGTTCCGGCAGGTTGACAATGGTCTTCGTCATAGACGGAAAATGCCTCTTAACAAATTTTATCTGATCAGCGACAATGAACAGTCACATAAGATGTATGTTACATGTATCTTCTTCTGATTCGGCTTTGAACTCTTTAAGAAATTAAATCCCCCCCATGGGACAAAAGTTCATGTGTGTCTCTCCCCTAAACCAATGCTCCTCACCCACCCCTTGATTACATCATGAACACGATAGAATTACACCACTCTTAAGAGATTCAGGGTCTGAACCAAGTGCCACCTGCACTTTTTGCCTGTTCCAGAAATATTTTCTCCTGTGTAATATCATACACATATGTACTTCTTGTAATATGTGGAGTTATAAATCTGTTTTCCCACTCCCCACACGGCCCGGCCCGCTAAATCTTCTGTGCTTAGTAATGCAGCCAGTTAACGTTCTGACTCTGCCTCTGATGGATGTGGAATAGTGCATTCACATGCATCCTCTTACATCGGGGTGGTGCGATCATAAACCATCCCCCGGAACTACAGCTAATGGTTTCAAAGATATCGTTTGGCAATAATTGAACATCACTGCTCTGAACAGTTTGCATTTTGAGGAATGGATATTAATCTTCATTTAGCCTTGTTAAGATTGTCTCGGAAAGAGCGGATAGGGCGACTTTTAGAACATGTTTGGATTGACGTTTTTTTTCTTCTCTTCTTTCGTTATTGAAAGGTGAACGAAATAGATTTACTCTAAGTTCATCTCACGTGTTTATGTTGGCGCCGGGGATAGTCTACATTTCAAGTCTAAATGTCCTGTATACATGTGCCACTTTGGTGGAAGTTGGGGTTGGATGTTGACCAGCATTTTAAACAAGTACCTTCAATTGATACCTCATGTATACACCTTTTCTACCAAGCATCAATGAATTATCATCAATTGAAATACACAGAAGGTCTGAACAGCAATACCTAAAAAAAAATGCATCTCCTTGCCAAACATAAACCCTTAACGAAAGGGGCCTCCACTCCACCCCGTCATTGTTTTTCCCCTCTCGAATAGTGACCCTTTAAAAGCTTGAAAAGCTATTACAAGATGCCAAGTGAAGCTGTTGCAGAAATACAAATCTGGATTTAAAGGGTTATTCCTGTCACTGGTAATTTGTGATGATTTCGATCTGCTCAGGAAGAGAGTAAGTTCCTACAAGATGGTCGTACTTTCCTCAGAGGCCACGAGCCTTCAGCACCCCATCCGTGACTGGAATTGAAGTCGATATTAAAACACTTTACATGGATCCGTTGGGGTAGGAAGGCTTTATCAATCTGTGGCCATCTTGTCAGATTTCCTGTGTTGAAGCAACCATTACAGCACATGTACATAAAGAGGGGCCATGCTGCTTTGCTGCTAGCCTCTTCTCAAGCTGGTTATGTCATTTTGCATGGTATATAAAACCTATAAATGACCTCAGTAGTCATTTACCTGAAGCAATTGTATAATGAAAACAACCAGGGATGAGAAATTTCTGACTTTTATCTGAATTCAGGCTTTTTTTTCTGTCTGCGTTGTGATATAAAAATGCAGCAATTTTCTACAGATTTAAAGAAATCCTGCACTTTGATTGACTTCTCTAGCGCTGAGGACACTGTTCCTAATAGCTCATGGAAATCCAAAACTACAGGGATTGTCAAAATGTGAAAATGTGGAAATGCCATCATTTCAACACAACCTCCTAAGATTAGGGCCCAATTTCATAGAGCTGCTTAAGCAGAAAATACTGCTTATTAATTTTTTGCTTAGCAGAAAAGAGCAGAATACCAGTCACAAATTGAACTTGTGACATGGTAGTTTGGCTGGTAACCTTATTCTGGTTAATAGCATAATTTTGTCGTGCTTAGCTACTTTTTGTGCGTAAGCAGCTCTATGAAATTGGGCCCTGGATTCAAGTTTGAGACCTTTTTGTCAGCATTGACTCTTGCCCCTAAACAACTATTTCAAATAGATGGTAAATTTGCATCAGGGATAAAGAATATCAGTTGGTTTTACCCTAACACCGATATTAGTAAAGCCCTATACACTCCGCACTTTCCCGAGTTCTGTGGAAAAAAAAAATCGACAGGCGTGTTACTCAGTGGGATTCGAACCCATGAACTTTGCCATTCTAGAGCAGCTATGTCTTACCAACTAGACCACCGAGATTGCCCGGTAGCTAGAGGCAGTTTGAATCCTACACTGTGAACAAGATATTTCAAGAGCTTGTTATGTGTACACTTGGTTACATATAAACAGAACTATGGTAGCCAAATGCTAATTGCCAAGAGATTCTGAACCGCATCAAGGACACAACAAAATCAAAACAATTCATGTTAAAATACGTTGAAGAAAGAACTGTTCAACCCTTTAGTAATGGATCATTTCACTGATTGATTTTATGATTCTTTTGTCCTTGAGTTACTGGTTTAAAAAGAGCACATTTTCTGTTTTATGTACTAATATGATAGTACATTATTGCACTCTTAAATGCTACATTAATTCCATTCCTAAAATTTCACAACAATCCTGTGAATATTTTATCAGCTCTCTCTCTTCAATGTTGTAATGCTTGTTTTTTTTGTTTTTTTTTGCCTGGCCTTGCAGGAGAATTACTATCAGATTACAGCACTATTTTCTTAAAAAAATGAATGCTGTTCAGTGTGTGATATGCCTCAGAGTATTTTATACCTGTTCTGGTTTGACTGATACTATAGTCACAAGAAACAAACCCATGCTCTTAAATAACTTGCGATGATAAAGTATATTTGCATATGTCATTCCATCTGTACAGTACAGGGCTTCAGTTGCCCTGCATCACATGAGTTAGAAAGCCCATCACTGTTGTTTCACCGCTGTCTGCTGTACGTTTGAACAAGTACAATCAACTTGGGTCAATATTTGTTGTAAATTAATTCACCAACTACAACCGAACATTATAGACTTGGACATCCAAACAAGCAGTTGGAATACCGTCATCGATGTACGTAAAGGTCTCCTTGGGCTCTTCTGTTTATAGGAAGGAGTGCCGGAGGTTATCAACTAATTATTTTTTTTGCTGAAGGTGTTTACCTTGTGATTTAAAAAAAAATCAATTATTGGACATGTTTCGGTCAAATTGTTTATTTCGTAGGCTCTGGCATTTGAACAAACAAATTTATTCGAGAATGTTCACAGTCAAAACAGCCTAAGAGAAAAACGCCCATCAGATGTATTATTGTGGTGTTACATTAAACAACTTTTTGTGTACAAAATCATTAAGTTTATAATGGGTATGTATATATGTTTTTGTTATTGATTAGATTTTTGTGGGGGATGGGTGGCTGGCTGAAAAGGTGGGGTGGTGGGGGGGGGGTAAATGCATTTAATTTATGACTTCAGTCTAAGCATTGATCCATCGTTCGTATTATCAAATCACTTTGGCTTTGAGATAATGGTAGTGCTATTTAGAGAAAGATTTACCAACCTTGTTTATTTCCGAGGAATCAAAACACATTTGTGTGTGTGCTGAGCATCAGAGGGGATATACAGAGAGCATAAATTAGCCACCTCCCACCCAGTTCTTCCCCGAAGTCTATTTTGTTGGCAGCCCTAGGAGGCAGAGAGTATTTGCCTTTGGGAGTGGGGAGGGGGGGGGGGGAAACCCACCAGGTTTGTAAATGTCATCTCCCTGCAAGATTTGAAACCATTTGAAATATTTATTTTGTGCAGGTATTCTCCTTTTGCTGTCAGAGCGGTTTGAATCGCAGCCAAGCGTCTTGACATCCGAGAAATGCATTTTAAAAACACTCGACATTTGGAGCACTTGTTAGCAGCCTGCTAGCGTTGGCTAGTTTAAAATGCCACCCTTATTACATATTACTGGGGGCCACTAACCGTGTGGCCACATGTCTCTGTTTAGGAAAAAAAGAAAAAGAAACAAAAGGAAGAGAAGGGGGGGGGGGTCCTGTTCCCACTTGGACAGTACTACAGCTAAGTGCATGCCCCCACTTTTCCCCCAAACCAAATGGCATTATCAGCTTTCGAGTGTTCGGTTTCACGTGAGTACATCCGGTTCGTATGATGTACAATGGCGCCCTCTACAGTTCAAAACGATGCTTCCGTACAATCCATTCGCCGATAAATGTTTTGAGCAGCACCTTTTTAAACCTGAAAATAAATATTGTCTGTAAAAAAGACCAAATCTCTGTATTGTTTCTGGTGGACTCAAAAAAAAAGTATGGACAGAATCGAGCTGTGCCTGCTGTTTCATCCATGTCCGTATATTAAATTAATTTGTTCACATTTTTTCAGATGGAAAAAATGTATCATACAATACAACTACTCTGTTGTTGTGTTCTAATTTCAGGCAGTCCCTAATAACTATCTTTAATAACGGTCTTTTATGGAGCAATATATAACGTGAATAGACCAGTTTTTACCTGGAATTGAATTCTAAATTCACAACCATGGCATCTAGAACTCCACAAGATTTTACAACATGTACACAATGTACATACATCAAAGGAAAAGGTTTTTATGCTGCTGTTTTTATGAGGTTTAGTTACACACGAAAAAAAAATGCCCAAGGTTGCAAAATTGACGACCATAAGCTCTGTGACGTACAGCCAGTGTACGTTGTCTGCATTCACTCTTCAGAAAACTCGTTAAACGAACTCTTGAAAATACCTGTCAACCGTAATCAAGAAGGCCTTTGACATAATGAGTTAATTAAGAACAAACTGTTGTCATCAGCATCGTAACAATTACATGTGAATTAAACGCCATGTTTTCTAGTAATGATGTGTGGGGTATTAATTTCAGTGCGGACAACAACCCATGTATGTTCATTACTAACCCCAGTCATTTCACCTCTTCTCTCTATTGTACTATGATGAAGAGTGCGAGGTGAGATTAATCAGTGGTTTTACACCTACGCATTTTTAAGAGATGTAATACAAATCACACGAATCAACTGTAATTATGCTCATTGTAGCTGGTGCTGGCTCGGCGCTTGTATTGAACGTGCATACACACACTTTGTGAAATTGTTTATTTATGTTGCGAAATGGGTTGGGGGGATGGGTGCCCAGAGCAGGGTGTTTTGAAAAAAAAATGAGAGAATATAATTTGAGGTTATGTGTTTCTTGGAAAGGAATGTGAAGACGTTTTTAAATTTTGTGTATTGTTTGTCATTTCCCAACACTGGTATATGATAATGGAACATTGGCTCAAGCGGTGTCGTAGGTTCTTTAAGAATGTGCATCAAGCAGTATGGAAAAAGGAGGTCGAAAAAATTTAAAGTTAGTCAATTTAATTTCAGGGCTAGATGGCTCAGTTGGTAGAGCACCAGCACACTAGTCTGGAGGTGCAGGTTCAAATCCACCTCTGGTCAATTTTTCTTTGTTCAATTCAAAGTTAATTAAAGCGTACCCAGTTAGTTTCCCCTGTGGTTTATTACTTGATGTTTGAAATAGAAAAAGTGGCATCCCCCTCAAGGTGATCCCTGTGCTGCCGCTTCCCAGGTTGTATCAGAAACTTTGGTGTGATCCCTGGCTACATGGCAGTTACAGATTTAATGGCTTCTGACTGGCACCCCTGAACAAAGATATTGACAAAATAGGGAGGTCGCCAACATTAGGGCTAGATGGCTCAGCTGGTAGAGCACTGGCACGTTGAGTCCGGAGGTCGTCGGTTCAAATCTCGTTTTAGAAAATTTTTCTTTGTTCAACCCAAATTCAGTTTAATTTCAGTCCATCATTTTTGAACAGAAATGATCTTGACCTCTCTCATTTGATATTTTATGAAGTATTTATATTTTTTTATGAGATCATATATAAGATACTTGAAATAATAAATGACTTACAAGCGTTGAGTAAAAATCAAGTACTCAGATATGAAATAAATTGTAAGTTAAATTGGAAAGCAGTTTTGATGTAGTTATGAATTTGCTGAAAATTTGATGAAATTATGCCGCATGGCCGGTTGATTGCATATATTATACATACATTGTAAAATATAATAACCTTAATAGTTACCATAGAAACCATTTAATAATCTACAGTGTACATGTATCAGGGATGCATTTGCAAGAGTCGGGTTGTCATGGTGTTATTGTTCCCTGCATTTCACCTCTATGGACTCTGGTTTGAATCCCACCTGAGGAGCCTCGCTTGTGGTTCGGGGTTTCAGTCCTTACCTAAGTATGTGGGTGTACCCCATCAGGGGTTACCCGCCCACGTCAAAAAAACCCTGTTAATTTCTTCATCTTTCCACATGTATCTTCGAGCTTTATGGGTCCCAGTGCAAGAAGGCTATTCCTCCTTCATGACCATAATGATGATAATTTATTATTTATTTGTTCGTCCTTTGGATGGGACGAGAAAGACTTAGGTTCCGTGTGTTGTGTAATGCACGAAAAAGAACCCAGTTACACTTACCGCTAAGGGAAAGGGTTTGCCCCGGTGTTTCTGGCAGTGGCTGCTGAATGCTCAGCAGCACCTTATAATGTTCTACATAAGTCAGTCTGATAATCCATAAAAACTTCAAAACGTGTCTTTAAAGGTGTTCTTCTGTGTTCAAGTGCCTGGAGCACCTTATTGGTGGATACATGCACAATATAAGCAGAGCTGCCAACTCTCCCTGATTCTGCAGAAAATTCCCTGAAAAAAACCACAATCTTTCAATGTTCTGATGAACAAATTTGAAAACCCTTCTGGTAATGGAAAGTTTTCCTATTATGTTGAATGTAAATCTAAATATCTCCCTGATTGTCGTACAACATCTCCCTGATTGGAGGATGCTCTGTATAAGACCCCAATATTATTATGAATATTATTGTTATTATTATTACAATCATGAACAAACAAAATATCACCTTGAATGAATTTGAGAATAAACGTGTCCACATCATTCTCTGCACATCAATAACAAGTATGGATTCATTTACAAACGCCAAACCAAAGCCGTACACACATCTTTCAAGAAACCATCCACCGCCTATCATTTCTCCCGCATCCCATCTGGCTGGAGACAGTTTGATGTGTTATCCCGGCAACCCTCGTAGTGACTGCCTAGCTCGGGTCCCAAGACATGCCTTCATCACTCAACATCCCCCTACAATTTATCATCATCTTCACACCTTGCTCCCTGGGTTTCAATCCTTTCAGTCCACAATTTAATATTTGCCAAGTCCCCCTGGCCTAGTAGCAACACTCAGAAGGATTTCGTTAAAGTCATTCCGCTCTGAGTAGGATCTTGTTTGGATCATGGATCACACTGTGACATTTTAACTAAAATGACCCTCAATTATTAAAGAAATCTGCTTTAAGCGAAGGGAATATTCAGTAAGAGAACGAGGGTTCAGGAGTCCCCTTGTTCATTCAGAAAATGTGGAGAGGAACTTATTGTCCACATGAAACTCTGGAAATCATCTTAAAGGCTAATCCATTTTGTAATGCTGTTTTTGATGGTTGGATTAGATTAAAAGGGATCAAGGAAATCACTAATCAGTCAAATCCGTTTTTTCTCTCTCTCTCTCTTCTTTTCTCTAGAATTCGCTTGACTCAACACAGAGGCACAGAAGGCTTGGAAACAACAAATGCATGGTGAGTCTGATTATCTTTAATAAGGAGATTAAGGGGATACGATTTCACTGTTCCTCATCTCTAAGTCACTGCATCTTTTGGATCTTTTTCCTCCATGGTGCAGAACATCTGTTGAAGCTTTGTGCAAACTCCTAGCTCAGTGTCCGGTGACCAATTTCATAAAGCAGCTGAACAAATTCATCCGCTAAGTAAAAGTTAGTCGGTAACCAGACCCAAGCAACAAACATCACACTGTATTTTGACTGGTAACCTGATTCTGCTAAGCAAAGATTTATTGTGCTTAGCAGACTAATTTGCATCGCATCTCAATGAAGTTTGCCTCATGGCCACATTATTGTGGCATTCTGGGCTTACAGCCATTTACTGCTCAGAGGTATTTGCTCAGAACTTCTGCACTAGCTCTTTAAGCAACAATGATTCCTTGACAAAATGTTACTAAGGGTAGCAAGAATCAGAGATTGGACCCCCCCCCCACCCCTTCTGTTTCAACTACAAAACTACAAAGTTGGATGTTGGAAGCCAGGATAAGCCATTGAAAACTCCTGAGCTGTGAGAGCATTGATCTAAAATATCTGCTTCATTTGAGGCATCAAATCATCTTTGTTCTTATGGTATATTAAATAATCTGTCAATATTTAAAATTTGCAATTTTGGGCGGGTGGGTTAAACCAAATTTTAAAAAAAGAGATCAACATTTTTAATTATTGACTTTTCTGAATGGCTCCATAGAACTTCTTGACGTATTCGTCTGTGGCCTTGGAGAAAATCCAGACCCAACATGAATGAAATCCAACCTGTCTTCTCATTATTGTCATTCAACGCAGGCGCTCAACATCTCTCTGCCGGCTCATATCCCTCTAATTTGTTTTTTTCTCTTTGTGGGGGTGATGGTCCTCCATGATCAGAAGAATTCCTAGAATCATGATCTTTACCTTGACAGTTCTTGAATTGCTTCCTGATTCTTGAAGAATGTTGTTGAAACCTGTCTTAGAAAGTATAAATCTTGCTTTTCTTACAGAGCATGAAATTTGTAGACGTGGGGGGAAAAACTGAGCTGTAAACTTGAATTTGCCACAAATTTGTTTTACAATGGAAATGGGTAGGATCACTTTTGACCGTGCATGTTTGTTACGGTACTTGGTAAAAACTTGGGTTAAGGATAATTAGTGATGTTTTTTGCCTGTTGTGGAAACATTGTTCATTTTTTATTTATTTGTCTAACAGAATGCCTCAGGCCCAAATAGAAAAATTGAATAACCATGTTCCAGCGAAAAACAAGTTCATGTACAACTGCCAGTTTAAATTGGGCTGATTTTCAATTATTGGAACTAGGAATTTATAAGTTTCCTTTGGGCTTTATGCCCCAACAAGAAAAGAAGGTTAATCACACCGTGTTTCAGGTTGCCAGGAGAGATCAGAAAGAATAACCTAGGGATCACTCTCTCCCCGTACACCCCCTGTTCCTCTTGTTTCACCCCTGGAGATTAAGTGTGTATTGTTCTTACGACCCCCCTGCCCTGTGTGTGAGGGATTTGTTCTTGACTGATGAATATCAGTAGTCATGTGACTGTTGTGAAACCTTGTAGGGAGAGGAAGAGAAATAACTGAATTTAGTCTCTCTCTTTCTCTCTCCACGGAGGGGGTAAATATGATTCCATGTCAGTTGTCACTTTACAAGTCTGGGAGACTACACTTGATGATAAGCCAAAATGCATGCTCACTTGCCTTTTCCCATCTGACCTTTGTTAACAATTGACTTTAACCCACTTCACTGTACTGGATTTTTCTCAACCCTGTTTTTTCCCTCTTCTCCCGGGCTTAAGTTACTGTTTTTTTGTACCTGTTAAGTCATACTTACATGATGTATGGGTCATGGTATTCACTTATGATTTGCTAAGGCAGGAGTCAGTGAGTTTGTTAGGAAACGGACTCTATGCCCATCAGAGAACTGGGTCGAAGTCTCTGAGTGACTTGGTTGCCAGCTATTTACAGTATTTATATCATTATCATCCATGCCTTATTCATCTGGAGTTGAATATTTTTTCTGGAATGGGCTAGGTCATTTTCATTTTGCGAAGCTTCCATTAGAAAACAAGACCGTGGATGTCAAAAGCTGTCAGTGGGAGCAGTTTGAAGGGGGCACGAAGGCCAAGAGCAGGGCAACAGATGCCATCTGTGGCCTCCTTGAGTGGGATTCCAGGCCGGCAGAGAACTCTACTAGTCCTAAACAGTTTCTCTAATGGTGCGACTGAAATCGGTGGAATGTCAGCTGATGTGGTGAAGCCTGAGTTGGTCTGAGGTCTGTGGTTCTCCTTCAGTCAAGTCCGGGGTTTTCCCACCTTCTTGGCATCAGTGCTGCATGGAACTAGGGTCTGTGTGGATAGATTCATCGACTGAGCTTGGATATGGCCATTGACACCTGACCTTTGACATCTGACCTCATCAGCAGATATTGTCACCTGATGTTTCACAGGGTGAAATTACTATGGTATCATGTGAACGCTCTGCACACATTTCAAGCGCGCATTTTTTTGTAAATTGACTCTCAAAATGGTGGACATGGTAGCTTCCTTGACGCCATAGTAATTATTGATTGAATTTCAATACATTTCTAAGTAACAGAAGAATAGGAAATGAGATATGACAAGTTACAATATACGCTGAATTTTCAAGAAATTACAGGAATGCTTTAATCCTTGTACATTGAGCATCTGTTCAAATATAGTTTTAAACTAACAGAGTTGATGAACTTTTTAGTATTGAATTAATGATGATTGCCATTTTTAAGTCATTTTCTGTGTCATCCTTGAAACAAATATTTTCGGTACAATACCATAATGAGATTACTTATTGAACGCAAGAACTGTATGTGTTTTTTATATATTTATTTTGTTGATACAACCGTATGTAAAACATAAGTTACAATTTTGCATTGTGGATTGCAGTCAACTTAGTATTTAAAAGACCTTATTTTGATTTGAGCTTCAAAGTGCTTTGCTAGGCCATTTTATCCCTGAAGTGTTCTCATGGCAACAGTTTTTGTTCAATTCCAACCCTGTTTGTGGTTAATGAGTAGAATCACAGGGTCGGCAGTGTCGCTACACAGAGTTTCTTCCAGGACTCCATGATAAATAATGCTAGACCAAGCTCATGATTTAGAAGCGGTTCTTTAGTGATGTTATCCCAGGAGCTCATGCTTAAGATGTTTGCAGTTTTAACTTTCCTCCGGGGACTCCGTATCCTCCATAAAATATGCAGAGATCTATTCTAGAACCCGGTAATAATCTCCGTCTTTATTCTCCGTTTCTTACTCGTGCCTCGTGGCAAATAATTCAATTGGTTTTTTTTTTTGTCCACTGTGGGCATGCTGCCAAGTAACGTGATTTATTGCAATTTCTGCAATTTCAGGAGCCCTTATTTTTACAAGTTCTACTTTTAGTCCAGAGCCAGCGGTCTCAGACCACTCTTACATGATAGCCATCTTTTTCCTCTTTTATTCTGGGAAAATGAAAACCTTAGTAAACAAGTGAAATTTTGAAAGAAGAGTATTGTTTATTTGATCCTGTCAAGAGAAATTTGTTGTCCCATAAATTATCATTTTTTATTTATACTTGTGATATTTTGTTCTTCTCTGTTCTACTGCCATTTGTCAAACCATGCTATAGAATACATTTTCATTTTTATGATGTTGTTCAAAAATAAGCTTGTGGTTTATTACTTGATATTTAAAATGAAAAAGTTGCATCCCTTAAGGTGATCCCTCTGCTGCTGGTTCCCAGGTTGTATTGTAAGCTTGGGTAGGATCCCTGTTTATACAACAATTACAGGTTGTAAGAATTCTGACTTGAAACCCCCTGAACAAAATAGGGAGACTGCCAACATTAGGGCTAGATGGCTCAGTTGGTAGAGAGCGCCGGCAGTTTCATCCGGAGGTCCCATGTTCAAATCCCGCCCTAGTCATTTTTTTTTTTTTTTTGGCCCAAAATTAATTCAAATTTACCCATTCAGTTTCCCTGAACACAACACATTTTCGTAAGTGGATTGAACACCTGATAATTAATAGAAACTGAACCCTCGCTGAGCTTTGGGTCATATTGTGAAATCTAACACTTTCACTTTTCAGCAGGAGAACACCTTGCACTCTTCCCAGTTGTCATTCTATTGTGTTATTGCATTCAACATCACAGAAACCTCATTGATTCGTTATTGGTTTTTGTATTGTTTGCTTTATTAACAAAGCTTGATGCTTTGTTAACAAAGCTTGATTAATATTTTAGTCGATACTAATGCAGTCCAAGCCCATGGGGCAATTTTTGCTCTAACTATGCTAAGCGAAGGCAAGTCCTGCTAAGTAGAAAATGAAAATACATTCATAAAGATAAGGATCTTAATCAGAAAGTTTTGTCAGAATGATAAGAGCTTAAACCAACTAAGAACTTTTGTTATTTTAATTGACAATTTTGAAATGTGTATGATGAAGTTCCCAAATTTCTACCTTACTGTTAATACATATACATTTTTTTGGAACTAATACTAACTTCTGGCATGTCAGCAGTGTGATGACAAATCAAAGCTGGTTTTTTTCCCTCGACATAATGCTGATTCATAAGCCAAATTATGAAGAAAGATACACCAAGAGTCACCTATGAACATAGGGGAGCGTTTTAATTTCAATCTCCCAGCCTTCAACAATATATCTCCAGAGCCAAGAGACGGAGTTACTAAGAAAAAGAAATTGTTGTTTTTATGCTGCACGAATAAGAAAGGATGTCATTGTGGAAAAGTTTATATATTGCAACTTTAGCAGGATCAGTGATCTAGCTTCTGTGTGAGACATAGCCATAGGAAACCCAACCAGAGTGTACTAAGTACAGCCTTTAATAGGGATCGTTGGCAGAAGTTTAAAGTTTCGGAGCACAACACCTGGCTTGATTCTGATGGCTCAGTTTACTCCTAATGGACACCCCTTATCTGACACTCTGTGTTCCTGATTACCCTCCCTAACCCCCCCCCCCCAACTTGATCAGGGAGCTCATCAAGCCTGAAAATGTCACCAGTCAAAATTTACTGCACTTCTCCTTTCACCTGATTGATCTGGGTTCAAATCCCACCCTGGCTGCATTACCGAATCCATGGCTGATAGGTTCCGAGAATGCTGATAGTTCAACTATGAATAAAAGTGTCAGATGCATCTTCGTTTGCTTTTGGTGGTTATTCATCATGTGGAATTGATCACTTTTGAGTGTGTTTCAGCTGGACTCTAAAGCTGGTACTTAACCTGCCTTTCGCTTGATTGATCGAGGTCCAAATCCCACCCGTGTCAAATCCAGGGGTTTTAGACTCTCAAAAGGTCAACCATCCTCAAGATGATGGTTTTTTAGTCGGTGGTTATCCAACATGTGGATGTAATATTTTGTGAGAGTTCCTTCCAGATGATTTGAAGTAGTTTTCTTGGCAAAGCTGCTCTCTCATGGGTGAGCCTTTCTCACCTCTGACTTCATAAAGCCTTGGGCATGCATCTTTGCAGTAATCAAGTACAGTACGTCAGGTGCTTTCTATGAGCCTGTGGTTTCCTATCTCTAATTATAAGCCGTGATGCGGTGACTGCTGTAGCCCAAAGATCTGATATCACTCTTCGAGTCTCAAGAAAGTTTCTTATGTCACCCCCTTCTTCTTAGTCTGTTTTTTTTTTTCATGGAGACGCAACTTTGACCTTTCAGTTAATTTCTCATGTGAGTATGCATGAACTAGATCTAGGTAAAGCAGTTACCTCACACGGGATAAATTTGGTGCAGTTCATCCACACCCTCAATGTCAAAAGTTCCTCTTCTGAGAGGGAAAAAACCTATAAGAAATGGCCAGATTCTACAGCAGTTCTTGTAAAATACCATTGAAATACTGCTTTCACATTTTAGTCCTTTTTTATTTTGCATTTTGCTGTGCAAACTTGTGTCCCGTCCATTTCTCATGTCCTGGGTTTTTTTTGTGGTTTTGTTTCACCAAACTTCCTTGGAAATGACAGGCAAGATAAATTACCCATTGGTTGATGATGCCTGCATGCCAGAGGTTCTTTAGGTTGTAGATTGCATTACGGGCAAGTTGTAAACAGATCCTATTCGGATTACTGGGTTCCCTCATCACAGGTCAAATTTTCCGAACAGAATCCATCATTCTTACTCTGGAATGATATCCCTACATATGTATGGTTGAATGTCTTTCCTGTAAAGGGGAAGAAAAAAAAACACTAAAAAACAGTAAGACATAGAAATTCTATACAGGGACCTTCGATTGCCAACTAGGCTAATTTAATTGAAACAATGCACCTTGCGACACCAAACATTGTTTTTTTCCAGAATGTTACTCCGTTCCCCCCTGTTCTGTAATGAAAGTGTGTACAACAAAAATACCTGATAATAATAATAATGTTGAAAGCGGAAATCTAATTATTATTCGTTGACATTCAATTCTCAAGTCAACGAGACTCAAAGGGCCGGATCATGAGGTTTCCTTCATACTCGGGGTCCTTAGCTATCCAATCAGATTAAAGCAATAATATCCTCGAGAAGGGTTTGAAGGCTCACATGGTGGATAACATCCTCTTTAGCAATGTCATTAAAAGAAAATAAAAGCCTTTTTAATGGTAGGGGTCCTAGATTGGTTTTTGTCAATGTAATGCTGATTTATCGGCGAAATTATAAAGACATAGTAGTTTCAGCTGAATACAGTATCTACTTATTGAGAAAACAGCAAAAAAAAACCACAATCACGTTGAATACATTCATGCTAAGTAAGGTGACAGCGGGTACCAACTGCATCTCTGGCCGCAGCATTCGCGGACGGACACCAACCCTCAGAAATCTGAGAAATGATTCATGTATGTATCAGTTCTCAGATTCAAATGTTTTTGGGTGGAGTATTATCCAAACGGTATTACTTCAAAGGGAAATCCTTTTATTTAAATAGTTTATTCTATGAACAGCTGCCGTTTTTATGGTCATTATTTTTTGGAGTATTTACCAATCAGTGACCCTACCTTTAAAGCTTCTTTAATACCTGCTTTATGTATGGCCTAATTATAAAGAACCTTTTCTTAAGACGTTGTAATCCCCCTCCGCTAACAGCAAGTACCTCTTTCATCAATAATCTAGACAAGTTTATTTAAAGATATTGACAAAATAGGGAGACCGCCAACATGGGACTAGATAGCTCAGTTGGTAGAACGCCGGTACGTTAATCCGGAGGTCGTTGGTTCAAATCCCGCTCTAGTCAATATTTCTTTGTTCAACCCCAAACTATTTGAAATTTACCCAGTCAGTTTCCCTTGTGGTTCATTACTGGACAATTTTATTTAAAAGTGGCATGTATTAGCACTTCCAACTCAGATCTGTTATTAAGTCGAGCTTTCATATCAACTCATTTATTAAAATTTATTAAAAGTGGAATTAGATTTCAAATTTAGTGTTTCAACTTCAAGATACCCATTCACCTGTTTTTATTATTTTGCAAAACTGTCATTCAATATGAACATTCCCCAGCATCCTCTCCCCCCCCACACAGAAAAACAACCTAACAGACAACAGAGCATGATGAAGAAATGTAAATAGAAATGGATGTCCAATTGACAGTCCTACCTACTTTCCATGTATTTGGTCATAACTTTCAGCTGGAGTGCATTAGGAGTGTACTCGATGCCACTCTGCCATAACTCATACATGAGAATGTGACTCCGGTAACAGCTGCCTTTTTAATCTCTTTCCTTTGCCTTCAAACATGATCCAGAGAATGAGAGATATGCCACACAAAGCCGACAGCGACATATTTTTCTCATATTCCCCCAGCTTTGGCTTTGGTTAGCGTTTCCCCTTCTTTCCCTCTTGTCTTGTCAGATAGTATATAAGTTGACAGCGTGTGAAAGCCCTGCTCTGGCTTACCGTTACATCAATCTGGGACTTGTGGCAATTACACGTATGATTATAGGCTGTCCTCTGTGATACATAAAGTCTGTTACTTTATTCCGCCGGCATTGCTTGGCTTTTCCCAACGTTTGCTATGATCATTTTTTTTTTATCAGTTGATTGCATTTCGAGCATTTAATCCTTTTAAGTGCAGTGGAACTGTTTGCATGCATGGCTACAAGCTTCGCTTAGGATTACTGTAATTTCACGATCACTTTCTTGCCTGCCTGATCATTTTCGAGACTGGTCTTTTCACGCACAGTGGCTGCTCCTGTGTGTGGAGTGTAGGGCGGTACTTAATCCTAATGTAGAAAACACAGTTTCAGGGGAGCGGAATGTATCTAGTCTCGGTGAGATCTTCCTCGGTGCAATTCGGCAACTCAACCCCCATAGGGTTAATTCATTAGAGAGGGTTATTGTGCCAGGCTGCATTATCGATCAAATACGGTGGTCGGGCGTAACACAAAGCACAATAGGGGCTGTCTGCGTTGGTTTATCAACTATTTAAATGAAAAAGAACTGCATCTTTGTGCGTGACCTACAAACCTTCCCAGCCTCCCTGCCTCCCTCCATAGACCCTCTTTTCGCCAATTTGTCCGAACGTCTCCTCCTTGCATTACAATCGTGCCCCACTGAAAGAAATTCATCTCGGTTTTCACCATGTGCTTTTGTATCACCCTCTCTCTACTCTCTACTAGCTTTTTTTCCCCCGTCAGACAATTCTTCCAATAATTCTTTTTGCGGATGATTATTTTGACGAGGGAACGTCGTTTTATGCTTCATTGTCAGCACCCAGCAGGGAGTAATTGCGCCAGTGTTTGCTTTTGGCGACTATTAAATTAGTTAGTAACATTTTTTTTTTCCCCACAAAAGATCTCAGCCTTTGAGAAAGACTCTAAGCCATTAACAATGTTTGCATTTTTTTTCCCCCACAAATATTTTGTCCGATGGTTTTTAAACAGCATTTTACTTGTCTGTCACTGGTTTCTGTTCTTTTTACAAATGTAACATCCCCTTTGGCTCGGGATATCGTCACTACCCCGGCGATTCCGACACAATGAATGAATAAATGAACATCCTATACTTCTATGGGATTAACTTTACACCAAGGATTCCCTCATTTTTCATTCAATCTCACCCCCTGATTCCTACTCGGCGAACCAATGTTTTGAAACCCCAGCTATCCCATGAGCACGTAAAGGGTGACTTCATATCCAGATTGAGCCCCAGCTCATCGTCCCCAACAAAGTCCAGTCACAGTACGGGGTACACTATACTCTTTGTGCGTCTTCGGCACTCATCATCGTCTAGGCCTGGAATTTTCAAAGCCCCATCTTCCCCGCGAAATCAATACGCATTAAGAAATTTGCTTGAGCGGTGCATACACAAGTCCCCAACCTCTCTAAAGTAAAATGTGCTCCTCATTCATATAACGTTTCAGGTTTATTAGACGGAACGGCCACTGAAACTATAAACCGAGGCGAGGGATATATTGATGAGAATAATGTAATAAGTCATCGCCTTTGTCAGCGAATGCGTCTATATTGGATTAAAGCACAAGCAACTGGGACAAGTTATGTATGTGGACATCGGGAGTCAGTTCAGGGGGCTACATTGACCTATACCTGCAGGGAGGTCTTTCTTAGAAAAATATTTTTGTGTCTTAAAAGCGGTCATCGGGATGCTGCAGTTTATTTCTCTTTTTTCGTGATGTAGATTTAGAATCCTTACCGATGCTGAGTTTGTTCCGTATTTTTTCCTTTAAATCTACTTTCCCTGTTTAGATGGATGTTTAAAGGAATATTACAGATTTGGTTTTTGCTAACAAAACAGTTGCTGACAGTGTAAGCACTTTATGTAATCCACCGTATACATGAACTGACAAACCTGTAGAAGTTTGAGATCGATCGGCCATCTGGGTCACAAGAAAATAGTGAAAAACCGATTACACATTTGCATGAAATCATATAGATTCAACAAATGAATAAAACGCTCACTGAGCGATAAACTCCAATCGGAAAATTAGTTTATTCATTTCTCATCAAATATGGCATTTCAGACAGAACTATTTCAAGAGATGTTTTCTACTATCATCATCATTAGACCGTGTAAGTTTTATGTAAATCTGTGATCAAAAAGTATATTTTACAAGTTTTTTTCTTACCAATTCTGTAATGTTCCTTTAAAGGCAGTGGACACTATTGGTAACTACTCAAAATAATTATTAGCATAAAACCTTACTTGGTAACGAGTAATGGGGAGAGGTTGACAGTATAAAACATTGTGAGAAACGGCTCCCTCTGAAGTGACTTAGTTTTCGAGAAAGAAGTAATTTTCCACGAATTTGATTTCGAGACCTCAGAACTAGAATTTGAGGTCTCGAAATCAACCATCTGAAAGCACACAACTTCGGGTGACAAGGGTGTTTTTTCTTTCATAGTTATCTCCCAACCTCGACGACCAATTGAGCTCAAGTTTTTACAGGTTTGTTATTTTATCCATATGTTGAGATACACCAAGTGAGAAGACTGGTCTTTGACAATTACCAAAGGTGTCCAGTGTCTTTAATGTTCAACGAGACAGTTTAGATTGTGAGTTTACGTCATTTCTGTAAAGTTATTCCTCTCTCGGATGAAGACGCTTTCCTAAAAGATTTTTTCCCCCCATATTGAAAACTATCTTCATAAAATGCACATTCTTCTGATATCTTTGAAAGTGACAGCTTCGTTTGCTTTTCGCCAATTGCATTTGGATTCCTTCATTTTGTCTGATCCTTGAATACTTAACTTGAACAGATGCAATTATGAAAGTAAGCATCTGATTGTATACACGTATACATTGGCCTCAACTTATCCTGGAGATCTTTTCATTCCCCCCGACAAAGAACATCCGGGCGAACCACACTGAACTGCCAGTCGTGCGTAGCAATTACCAACCATGCTGTAAATGACTGACCAGGAGGCTGCCATTTTAGAAATCTAGCCAAACAAGGGGGGTTGTCAATGATGGAAACAAACTCACACAAGCCCTGGGTTGAGTTGGCTCAATCAGGGTCTTGTTTCAAGGATGTCCCAGAGCAGTTTGCTTTCCCTCCATTTAGTTATTTCCCAAATGGAATGAAATAAATTCCACCGGAAAGTCTACTATGCTTTTAAAGGTGACACGAGGACAGGATGCATAATAGAATTATAATAATGAATTGAATACATGACAAATATTTGCCATATTTTAATGTGACAAGATGGCACGTAAAATCTATGAACTATTGGGCTATAAATTCAGACTTCGTTTTAAGAATCTCCTGACAAATTTGACGATTTCTAAACGTTGCATTGAATACAAGACAAATATTTGCCATATTTTTATGTGATAAGATGGCGTGTAAAATCTTTGATCTATTGGGGTTACTTCGTTTTAAGAGTCTCCCGTCAAATTTGACGATTTCTAAACTCGGCGCTGTTGAAATACCAGCGCCTTATGGCCAGCTGCAACTTGCAGTTTCATCAATCAAAAACTAGACAATTTTTAACTTGACAGGTGTTTCTAGCGAGCACATTTTCATCACAGAGTTGTCTGAATCACCCTTTTTGTGTTGTATATTTATTGTTGTAATGCATTTAAGCAGTTATATCTTTCTGCAGACAAGCAGTTTGTATGCCCCAACCACTGACTGATGAAAAACATTGTTGTATTTTGTTGTTTTGCAACAGAGCTTTTCAGTTGTCACTACAGTAGGTAGAAAAAAACACCATCCTTTCATTAAATCCATCAATTGACAGGGTCTATCAATCACTGTAATATAGGTACACTGTCATTCGATAGCTTTAAAAAAGAAAAAGAAAAAAAAAAGGTCAAAAAAACAAAATCAGAAAAAAAATCCTTGCAATTAAGATGGTTATGTTGTGATCGTTCTCGGCTGAGTATTTCCCGTGTGACGAAGTTGATACCATATCATCAGGGGACATTAAATCATGTTGGAATGGTTAGCTTTTTTATTGAAGAGAGTAGGGCGTTTTTAGAATTTCGGAACAGTGGTTTAATGCTTGTTCGATGTCAAAGGTTGTTTGGGTTTATGGTTTACTGATGAAATTACGATGAAAGTAGATGAGTTTTGTGTAGCAGTACTTGGTGATGTCCGGGTGAATAGTCTGCCTAAAAGTCATCGAGTGCACAGCAGTGCAGACGTGTACTTATTTTTCAATTAGCAATATCTGTTCTTTGAACTCTGATATCGGGAAAGCTGGAGTCAACCTCAAGTCGATCTTGGACCCCGAACTGTTATCATGGTACCGCCATCTTGGTTTGATTAAGTTTCCCATTCAACTCCATACAACCAAACTGAGGCTGGAAGGAAAAATTAGTCTGGTCCCACTCTAATGAAATGAGACAATCACTGTGTATAGAGGGTACCAGACAATATGGCCCAGTGGACTGTGTGACTAGTCTTCATGGCATTGAGTTTGTAGTTGTGCGTACATGTAGTACATGTAGAAACAGTTCAAGGCAAGTCTCATAATGTGATGCTTCAAGGAATATTTACATGTAGCTGTGGAAAGAAGGTTGTAAATCAGTTGAGAATCCTGGGTTCAACTCTTCCGTTTATGGCTGAGGTAGTTGCCAGGAGGTGCAAGTATGTGCGGGTCAACCATGGGCCAGTGTGCTTGTTGGCACACACCACCTAGGCACGTCCAGTATTGATTGATCTAGGTTTGAGAGTTTGAAGGGCCATTCCTATTCAGATGGTTTTTTATTGTCCATGTGTTTACAGTCAGCTACTTCAATCGCAGTCGTCGTCAAGTGATTTCACAGAATGTTACATGCAGGGACATGTCTTTGTGGATTTGTGTACCGTACTCGTTCATAGTATGTAAACATGGAATGACCTTACAAGTACGATCGAATGCAGTTGATGTATGCTTGATGTGTTATCTATTGGGCACAGAATGAGACCATAAAATGAAATGCATGGCCTGGTGTCATATTGACCCAGTTCACCTAAACATGATCATCACAACAATCTTGGTAGGGCCATTTTAGGAGACAATGTCCCTGTGTGTGTCCCCATGGTGTGTCGTGGCCGAGCAGTTAAGAGCACCAGAACTCAAGCTCTGGTGTTTCTTGATCAGCAGAGTGTTGGGTTTGAGTCCCCTGTCTTGTGTTCTTGAGCGAGATACTTGACCATAATTGCTTATCCTTTGGATGAGACCTTAAAGCCGTTAGTCCCTGTACTAGGATTAGTAAGTGCACGTAAAAGAACCCAGAACACTTACCGTGGAAGAGTGAGGGGTTGACCCCGGTGTTTCTGGTTCACATAGCAAGCACCCTTGTTTACAGGTTTCCTCAACCTTGCGAGCTAAAGTGGTTGAGGCATCCTTGGTTTCATCACCAGAAATATATCGCAATAGTAATAACAGTGTAGAGTGAATTTGAGGTGACGTGATGTTTACGCGCTGGCCAAGTACCGAGTACAAGTACTACATCAGTTATTGACTCAATTTACCTGACATGGACAAAGAGATTTAGAAACCTGTTGTTCTGAGTGACTTAATGACTTCAAATGTTAAGATTTGTTATTGATAACCAAGAGAATCAGTGAGAAAACCAAATTAGTGAATTCTGTGGTCATTAGTTTGTGAGCAGCTGTGGAATAACTGTATTTTTTCTCTCATTATAACTTTGTGTTTTTTTCCTTCTTTCCACTCTTGCTCCTGTCCAGAACAAGTACCACACAAGGAGCCACTGCAAACCGCTACTGGATTCCCAGCAGTTCTGCGGACTGCAGACCATCGCCTCATCACCGCGGGATACCAGCCACACCTCCAGCGTCATGATTACACCTACCTCAAGCCCAACAAAAGAGCTCGATCAACCGACCAAGTCAGGGAGTAATGGCCAATACAGCCTCCGCTACAGCACCCGTTGCCACGACAACGAGAGAGACCAACAAGAGGTCCGAGATGCAAGTAGCGACGAAGAGAACGCAGAAGACATCGAGGGGGACGATGGACGGGAGCTCGGCGTCTTTCCGTTGGACCCCGGCAACGATTTAGATGTGGATCTTATTGAACAAAATTGAAAGGGGTGTAGGATTTTTACGATGTTAGTTTTTTATGTAAATTTGTCGAGAGTGGGACACATTAGAATGACTGTCTTGGAGGTTATTCTGAATATTCCCTAAAATCAATAACAAAAACACAAAGAGAAGATAAATTTCAAAGAAAATAGTAAAAACTGAAAATTTAGCCTTTGTTTAAAATTTGCTTGCCGTGAGTACACATGATTATTTTAAGATATAAAAAAGCTTCTCTTAGACGTAATATGAATTTTTTAATCACAACATTGACTTGGTTTTCCCCCTGTTTGTTTTGTAGGGCATATTTTAACAAAATATTTAACATATCACTCGAGTGTCTGTTTTTTTTTTCCATGTGCTATATATTTATTTGGTATTGTTTTGTGTTTTGCAATATATGTATTGAATAGGGACTGTGAAGATTCGTCGCGAGGATTTTCATAAAAAGATAAAAGTGTGGTAATGACAGAAGGTTGTTTACTTTTAGGACGAAAGCTAGACCTTTTCCGAACCTCAACTTAGTCTTGTCGTGCAGGGGGAACTTGACTGTTGATGTGGTAACTTGATTAATAACTCACCATTCTGGTCAATCCACTTTTCACTTGTTAATTACAGTTCAACATGCTTTACTTTGTAGGGGGGGGGGGTCAACTTGACCAACCAACTCACAACCTGACCTCATGAAGTCACACTCAATTTTGTCGTGACAGGTTTTTTGAAATTTAAATGCATTCTTTATTAAATCTCAACGGAAACTGGTATTCTTGTTCGACAAGAAGTTTCTGTGTCATAAATGGATATTACATCTTCCTGGCGCAACATCCAATACAATATCGGTCCAGTGGACTTTAGTTTGTGAATCATCAAATTAATCCAGGGACTTGAGTTATGGACTCCGTTCTCGCAGTACAAGATCTGTAATTGAATATAATATACAGGTGTGCCTGCCACCAGGCCCAAAATAACACACACATAACAGGGGGCTCATGTAGTAGGGACGGAGGCCTGAGTTTAAAAAAAGAATCTATCTCAACCACATTCAGCTGTAACTTAATCGTTTTTTTCCCATGAAAGAACCAAACAGAAACAGGATGTGCCCGGTGTTGAATTGGAATTTTTTTTTTTTTTACAATTCTTCATTTTGTATTTCTCTAACCCAACCTAGATTTAAGATGTTTCCATTTTAATTTGGCATATATTTATGAGTACCTTACCAGCTCAATCCGTCTAAATAGAATCCCTTGTTGTTTAATATTTGACTTTTGAAATGAAAAAGTTGCATCCCCTGAAGGTGATTTCCTGGCTGCCGCTTCCCAGGTTGTATCATAAACTTTGGTGTGATCCCTGGCTACAGAGCAGTTAACAGTTGTATGGCTTCTGACTGGCACCCCGATACAAAGATATTGACAACAAAAGGGAGGCCGCCAACATAGGGCTAGATAGCTCAGTGGGTAGAGCGCCGGCTCGTTAATGCGGATGTCGTTGGTTCAAATCCCGCTCTAATAAATTTTTAATTGATCAACCCCAAACTTAATAGAACTCCAAACAGACATGTCATGGAAAACGGTTTCATTTTAATTCAAATTAAATGTAAACACCCTGCAATTTGAAGAATGCCACAGTTGGAAATAATTGAGCTCAGAAGGATCTTCACAGTCCGCTGATTTTGTTGTCTTCTTTTCAAAATGGAACTGTATATCAACTTTTCATGTTGTTAGAAAAAAAATTTTCTGAAAGTATCTTGTTGGTTTCATCGTTAAGATCCGGCTGCAAAAAAAATATGATGCAATCAGGAAAGCATTGACATAATCGATAAGTTCCCCAGATTGGTAATGGTTTCAGGTGTAGACTTCTGCTGAGGCATCACGCAGCAACTCTGTTTGCCATTTGGGGGGAGGGGGGGGGGGTGGTGGGGGTTGGCCAATACTCATTTGGTGTTGTGCCCCTTTAGTGGGTTTAACCATCCAACCAAACAGTTGTTATTGTGAGCCAATCAGGTGGTGCATTCACAAAGCATTTTGGTTTTTATTTCTGATGTGTTTAGGGGCAGGAGGTGTCTGAATCTGAACAACAATGCCAAATATATCCTGGCAAGCTGGAAAGAGGCCAATGTGTTGTCATTTTTGGACAGGCATTTTGAGTTCAATAGATCTAGTGCAGCCTCCTTGTTTTGGAGGCTGGAAGGTCAAATTAGTCTGGCCCCTCTATGGAGTAATGAGAATCAGGTTTCGTTATTGCCAATGTACGGGGAATATGACAAAGGTGGTTGTACTGTTTGATAAAGGTCTATACCCTCTTTAGGATATTCAGTTGGATTACCATCAGTCATTCCAGAGAGTGGTGTTCCTCGATTGGGGATCACTGCTATCCTCATTGGGGGATTAGAGATCCAATCAAAGTAGAGGTACACCCCATTTGGGATTGTTTTGATTTGTCACCCTGGGTTTTCAGGAGTGGGGACTCAATGAGGGTAGAACTATATACCCCAATCAGGGTAAGAATGTGAACCTCAGCGAATAGTAACGTGAGAAACCACATTTTAAAAAACCAATTCAAGTGAGGCCGTATCCCAAATGACGGCTACGGCTAGGGTTACGACTGTTGCTATGGGTGTTGCTAAGGACGTCCTATACTTCAACGCATGATGACGCGGAAATCTAGCCGTAGCCGTAGCTGTAGCAGCTATAAATTCGGACACAGCTTTAACCTTTCAGTTTTTTAACAACCTGACTAAGTTGATGTATAATTTTGTTTACGTTTGATTCATTTTTGTTGAAAACTTATGGTTTGTACGTGCATTTCTGTAGTTGATCACATCTATTAGAGTAACATAATATCATGAGATTAGTAGATAGCTATGGAGCAGGGCAGTATGCAATAATTTTATGTTGGCTTCGTTTGTTTGTGTGTGTGTGTTTTTTGTTTATGCAGTGTCTAAGAAGGATATCAACAAGCCAATTTGTTCGTAAGGATTTCTCCCCATTTACTTATAGATAAAAATAACTGTACATTCTGCCCAGACAATATGGAACTTTTTTCGGTTGCTGGAATGTGTATGTGTTTAATGTACCATTTACGTTTGTGATAGTTGACGTTCTCGTGATAAAACATCGTCACATGTTTGGAGATTTAGGCCCAAAGGTCACATCAACCGCACCCTGTTGAAGCAAACAACACAACTATATACAATTGATCAATTATTAGTTCCTGCATTGGACAGTATACACGCTAGAGTGTTCCCTTTGTTGCATTTCAAAAAACAATTTTCTATTTCCAATGAGTCCCTGGTTTTTGCTTTGATTTACCTTAGAGTGTTCTACTAAAGAAATTCAGTTCCTTTTGATGAATTCAAAATCACGGAGAGCAAAGATGAAGGACATGAGTTGGAATTGTTAATTTCCACGCATCAAACACAAGCGGCAATCTCATCTACTGAACTAACCCAAAATGTCAAGGCTCTGCTTACTGTGGAATTCTGCGTTGACTTCTCACCATTCACCGCTTACAAGGTTAGCGCCAAGTTTCTGCGCTAGCTGTGTAAGTGAAGAATGCTTAGCAGCATGAAGTACATGTGCAAAAGATTCCTTGCAAACCTGTGAAATAAGCTTCTGTAAAACATGGATTTTTCGGCTTCCGCTGTAAGCGCTGATTGGCATTTGATAAAAAGAGCTATAAACATTGGTCCTTATTAGCATTGCTAACAGGGCCCAATTTCGTGCTTAGCAGATTTCTTTGCCGAGCATCAATGTAAACTTTATGGCATAATGACTGGTACCCTGTTTCTGATAAGCATGGTTTTTCTTTTCGATGCAAGTTTTTGTGCTTACAGGCATTATGAAATTGGGCCCTGGTTACCGGTCACAAACAGTAAACATTGTTTTTTGACCGGTATTCCTGTATTGTTATTTAGTGGGGTGAGCGTGAAGAACAGCTTCATCTAATTTGCTTACAGACAATGAATTAAACCGTTGGGCAGCTTGACTTGTTTAAACTGGTAACACCCTCACTCAGCATTGTTCATTGGCTAATTAAACGCTCTGTGTGTTTCACAGTTATTGTTGTTCTTGTGCTTCAGTGTTCAGGTCATAAATAGGTTTTATTACCAGGGAACTTTATCTCAAAAATAGGAGTGGTTTTGATTCTAAGCTTTTTAAGATAAATTTGAGTTCATTTTTCTCTGCTGATTAAGAAATTTGCCAAATGAAACCTTTTACCCAAATTGCTTAACAGTAAATTGACTATATTTATGGAATTAACAGTTTTGTTTTGCTGTGAATGGCGAGTAGTTATTTTAACAAAGGATAGAACAGAAAGTCATTCCTTGAAACATTAACAGTTTGCAGTTATAGAAAACAGTTTTTTTTTAAAGACATAATGTTAACTCTGTGTTGAAGATAGACAGAAAAACTCCAGACTGTTTATGCAGTTGAGGTTTATGCTAACAATTATTAGGTTGATCATGTGACCAGTATTTGTAAATAAAGGTCATTCAAGATCAGTATTGATAATCAAGGTCATGTGACTAATATAAAATGAAGGTGTGTGATTGATACCGTTACAATGAGATCAGGTGACTTGAGTGGTCAGGGGGGTCATGTGATCATTGCAAGTAAGGTCATGTGATAAATTTTGCAAAAGTTGTGACACATCCATTACTGACAAATCGAATCTTATGACCATTTTGTCAATCGATGTTATGCGACCGAAATTATCAACTGGGTCATGTTACTAATACTGTGATATCATGTGACCAACATGCCTATGAGGTCATGTGACCTGATATTGTCCACGAGGTCATGTGATCAGTCAAGTATCAGCTCCTTGAATGAGATTTTGAGCGATGAATTTGTCTTAAAAAGAGAAATGAATTATTCTGTAAGCACTTTGTGCTTCCAAGATGACAGTTAACAGTCAATGTCATGTAATTTCATGAACTGTTTTTTTTCTAAATTTAAGAATCGAATGAAAGAGTAACCAGAATCTACTCTTGTATTCATACTAAAATGAACTTATTGCTTGCTTAGTAGCTTATCGGTTTTCAAAAATGCATTTTTCAGATATATTTGCGTGATGACTGATTTTTGCATGGATATAATTACTGCAGGTCTGATATTTTTAACTTGTACAATTATCTGATTATAGCTTTAAAGAATTGTTTTGAGAAAAAAAAAACATGAAAAAAAAAACCATACAAACAAAAAAGATGCTGTTGATATTTGTTCTTTAATGATAATATATATATTTTAGGGTTACTTTGACCGCACAATTATAACTGAATTTCTGTAGTGAGACACTTTGGTTGTGTGATGTTGTAACCAAATAAAGTGCTTGGTATCAATTTCATATTGATAACGACAATTCAGGGTGTGTATTGCCTGCTTTATAGCATTGTATCAATTGTTTAGGAGAACGGTTTGGTGTTTCTAAAATAAAAAAAACAGGTGTTCCATTCCAAGAAAGTTTGTGAGTCGGTCTTTCAACCAGGTAATAAAAAAAAAAGCTTTAGATTATTTTGAACTCCAACAGTTACTGGTGTTTTTATTAGCTTGATTAAAAAGCAGTATTATTATGAATTGGGATTTGTTTGATGGGAGAGTGAGAGGGGGTGCGAGTGAGTGAATGGGAATGAAGGAATGTAGCCTTTTTGAAGAAACCTTAATTATAAACTAATTATTGACTTAAAATCAGTGTTTTTTTTAACTTAGTCACTCAAGATGCACTGTATGATGTTAGGAGCACTGGTGTATGAAAGTGCTACTTACAACCTTAATAATTCCCCTAGTCAGTTTTGTTGATACTTGATCACTGAGTGTTGATACTCGAGCACTGAGTGATGATACTCAAGTATTGAGTGTTGATACTCAAGCACTGAGTGTTGATACTCGAGCACTGAGTGTTGATACTCAAGTATTGAGTGTTGATACTCAAGTATTGAGTGTTGATACTCGAGCACTGAGTGTTGATACTCAAGTATTGAGTGTTGATACTCAAGCACTGAGTGTTGATACTCAAGCACTGAGTGATGATACTCAAGCACTGAGTGTTGATACTCAAGCACTGAGTGATGATACTCAAGTATTGAGTGTTGATACTCAAGCACTGAGTGTTGATACTCAAGCACTGAGTGATGATACTCAAGTATTGAGTGTTGATACTCAAGCACTGAGTGTTGATACTCAAGCACCGAGTGTTGATACTCGAGCACTGCTTGTTGATACTCAAGCACTGAGTGTTGATACTCAAGCACTGCATGTTGATACTCAAGCACTGAGTGTTGATACTCAAGCATCGAGTGTTGATATTTAATCACTGAGTGTTGATACTCGAACACCGAGTAATTATTCTCAAGCACTGAGTTCCTCGTTTCCTGAGTAATTTTTATGTAACTTTAACAAAAATTAATAACAAAAATAAAATAGTGAAAACTTGTTATATTTTTTATAAGCCCAACACTTGTTGGGTTTGTGGCTAGCATGTATTAGTGGGTTGAAAGGCACAGTTATTGTTGGTTTATTTTTCATGGTAAAATTGCGATTAATAAGAATGTGATTTCAGTCTTTGGAGCTGACAGTCAGGTTCAGAATTTTTGTCCACAGTGGCTTTGAAATACATTTGTATGTTTTCTTTCACAGTGGTGTCAATCGGTTATAGCGCTGAAGATTTTTCCCGCTGAAAACTATTTTTCTTAAAGTGTGGGATTTTTGTGTGTAAAAGCACCTACTGAATTCCACAGTTGTGTTCTGTAAATCAGAGCTCCTACAAACACATTTCCTGTCGGACACATTTTGTGATTTCCTCACAAGCAGATAACCTGAAATTATTGAAAGACGTCTATTAATTTGAATTCTTGGAGAGGAAACAGTTTTTTAGAAGAAAATGCCGCAAGGCCTAGTTTCTTTCAAGAAATGTACCACCTGCCACCAATGTGAAAGAAAATATCCAATGGTTTGACCTCCATGTTGGATTTATAATAGCTGTAATGGATTGATACTGTGCCATTAACTTTGGACTTGTTGTTTAAACGATCTTGTTATTCTAAGTTGTATATAATTTTTGTGGGTTTGATAAAAAAAAATTGACATAGTATTCCCAGGCTATTGTAGTCTGGCTCCTCTAGTTGCCTTACTTAAGTACCTTTTTCTGCACATCTAGTCCCCTGACTCACTTGGTGTTGTATAACTAGACAGTGAAGAGCACTTTGATATAATTGACACTCGGTGTGACTAGACCTTACTCATACATCCGCCATTTTACACACAAGTCTAATGGGAGTCAAACTGAGGCTCATTGGCAGAATAGGCTGGTGCCTTGTACATTGTGAACTTTTTTCAAAGTGGTTTTAAATTGAAAGTCAGGGAACAATACAACAATATGGCGGTGTGATGAGGGTCTATTATTGTGATATTAATGATAATGAACTTTTTGAACAATGCATGATAATTATTAGACTTGACCATACGGGTGTTGAAAATAAGCTGAAATCTTACAATTTTTGTAAAAAAAAAGTTACTGTCTTTGAATACATTTGTATAGCTGTCCTGTGGAAATAGGAAGAGAAAACTAGGATTCAAAACAGAGTCTCAAAGATAAAGATGTACAATCCTAGAAAAGATCTAAGTGCATGAACTGTATAAAATTTACATCAACATTTTAGTTTTAAAAATCAATAATTAATGTATGCATGGTTTAATGTTTCATAATTGATTAGTTGTAAAGCATTTCTGCAGCATTTTTGCTGGGCAGCTTTTTTTCCAAACCACAGTTAATTGAAGGGTTTGATTTTTTTTCCCGATGCTAACAAAAACCACACTTGAGATGTTCATAAAATAAGGGAGACTTACAAACTTCTTCGTTAGAAAGTATTAGCTATTTTAAGTATGATGATTTTAACTTATGAATAAGTAGAATTGGTCTTCATGAAAAAGAAAGAAAAAATTGCACTGTTTATTTTTTTTTTTAAATGAAGCACGCAACTTCTGATACAGCTGAGAAGAAAGCTGTTCCACTGCTATTACTGAATTGCTAGTTATCCCGTGCTCAAGGCTAAGAGATTTGCTGCTTTCAAAAATGTGTACACTCTTAACAATTTTAAGAATTGTCAAAGTTGATATGTTCTCAAAAACAAGTTGGGCTTGCTACAGGAAAATTATTTGGTGCGATTATCACGTAATCTAACATTATTGAGCCTGTTTCTTTGTTCATATTTATATCGTGTCTCCTTTAGTCGAAGGGGGGTTGCTTGTGGTTATTGGAATAATGTTAATTAGGATGCATGATCCTGTATATCGATTCTTTTGTTGTTGTTGATGGCCTTAACGAGTAAAGTTTCAGAGTTGATTTTTTAAGAGGGATGTACATTGATTCATTAATGTTTTTATTTGATTTGAGTCTTTTAGTCTAACATTATTAGCCGTTTGTATGTTTTCTTCCTGCGGATTGGAAGGAAGATCAGAGTGATTGCATTTATGTTGAGTATCAAAAACATAGGTTTTATTTCATATTGATTTTTCATGATACCAGTACTACCCATTTAGGTCCGAACAGATGTTTTATTTTTTTGTGTGATGTTCCAAGCTCCATTTTTGTAATTAATTAAAATCCACATTGTTTGATTTTGTTATTTTTTCAAAGCTGCTTTAAAGTAGTTAATGTCAAATAGTTTTTTGGTTTGCAGATTTGTTTTTAATTTTATTTTAAAAAGCTAGGGACCAACATTTGTGATGTGAAGTTGATGAATGGTTATTGTGAACATTTTATATATAATTCATGAATTTTAAAGTTGGCTTTGGTATATTTTGAAAAATCTCACTTTGGATTAAACAAACATTGCACATCAAAAGCCAGTTATACATTATGTTTTGCTGTGTTCCTAAGTTTTAATTTGTATATCTCAATTTAAACATAAAAGTACCAGTCAGCTCCAATACAAAGTTATTCCTGAGTTTTAAAATGTTTTGTTGTTGTTGTTAATGACTGACTTTAGGCACTTTTAATATCACAAATACAAGTATGATGAGTTTTTGTAAGACGTAGCGTGCCTCAGGGTTTTATCAATGGGTCACACATGCACATCTTTGCCCATTATTACCTTTTGTGTTTTGCCGTGCTCTTTTGAGTTTTATGATTTTTTTGTGTAACCATTAACTTAATTTTGTTGGCCAATCCCCAGTACAAGCAACATGCATAATCACTCTGTCTGTGTGACTCTAGTTTTGAAGAGAAGTTTGTTTTCTTTATTTTGTTGTCCGGCGAATGGTCGGAATTTGTCATAACCCAAGCAGATGGTATGAGATTGAGTTGGGAGTTTAAAGACTGTATTCTCAGTGATTTGAGGTCTTGGATGGGATTCGAACCATCTAATTAAAGATACTGAATATTATGCATGTAGTGTAGTGGACCTTGGTGGTCATCTATACTGTGGTTATCTTTGTGGTTTTTAATGGCTTGGCTATGTCACTATCAGCCATTCTGAAGCCTTGTGATTATAGCAAGGGGCTTCAAAATGGCTAATAGTTCTTAAGCCAAGTTATAGCCATTGAATTTAGAAAAAAAACAAAGGTTGATTGTCCTGGAACAATAGATGAATATCATCCTTAATTACTTTGTCCTTCCAAAGTCTATTTTCCAGTAACAAGGAAGCTTTCTAAAAGCATTAAATTTACCAGTAAAACCCAAAGAGGCAATTGTTTCTCAGATGATTAGGATCTATGGTGACCATGGTTTTTATGACGATATAGAAATACTTATAACATTGTCCAAAACATAAACGTTAAAAATTCCGTAATGTGAGACCGTAACGTACCTTCATAGGATTAATACAAGTGTAAGAATATTACTAGTTTCTAGTTAAGTCCAAAAATTGTAATTGATAAATTACGTAGTTTCAGTGATAAATTTAGCATGTTGATAGTCACTTGATCTAGTACATGTTTTGATCTGTCATTGATAACTACTGTCCCCTTCTATCTAATGTTTTATCTTCCCGTTTGTTGAGAAGTTGAGGTGTTCTGACCATCCGCTGTCATGGTAACAGCTGTTTATGGAGTGGGGAATAAAAGATGCTTACACATGTTTTGATAAAACATTAATGAGATTTCATGTTTGTTCGTTATTTGAGCTTCGAGTCTTATGAAGTTTAAACCCTTGTACTCTTGACCCTATTTACTGATATTAGCCGTCTAGCCGATTGCAAAATGATTGAGGGGCATCAGTCCCAAAAAATGTATTCATAGATAATGGAATGAAGCTGTTGCAAGCTGCTTACCGACCATAAGGACCTATGGTATAAATGTAAAAATTAGACATTTGGACCCTAGCAGAGTCTTTCTCAAAGGCTAAATGTTATTCACTTGGTCTTTTTTGCTGGTAAGCGAGATGTTTTCGATGCTATAATCTTGCTTACGGGCTTTATGAATTGTTGCCAAGAACTGTTTCAAACTAATCACTACACAGCGGCCAGCGGCAAGTAAAGTTTCACAACAACAAAATGTTGGACTCCTATGAGATTGAATTGCATCACCAACAAATCCACATCAAGTAAATCCGGTTTGTGGATTTCAGAGGATGGTTTGTATGTAGCCTAGCCTTTTTTTTGGTACAACTTCTGCTGTTGTGCGATACCACCTTTAACCCTCCGGTGGCCTACCGGTACGTCTGCAGCCAGTAGACCGAAAACCCATTTTAGTTAATTACTCGTTCAGTTTTCAGCAGAAACAGGTGAAACCCTTCAAGTTCTATTCTCAGACAGGCACGATTGACATGGCCTATGACCCTTTAGGCAGTATGACCCATGAACCCCCAGTTATAAAACACTTTTTATATAGGGTAGTGTACAACAAAAATCGCGGTTTCACGAGTGTAAAAATATAATAAATAAAAAAATATATAAAAACTAAAAACATCTAAGAAAACATAATTTTGAAATCAATATTGTAATTGAGGTATACACGTTTTCCCAACGAACAGCATGCCCAATGGCACTCATGTTTTTTTCTAACAGGGTCGGGCATCGCAGGGCTGTTAAATCATTAGATTTTTAAAATAAAGTTTTTAAAAGAACCACATTTGACGTGATTGCTCTCTTTGGGCTAGAAATACTTCTCACATAACCTGACACCTGTTACCTATTCAACTGGAATGCTGAAATGACAGCATGTGAGATTTTTTCTTTTGTCCATGTGAAAATTGATACCATCAAAAAATAGAGAATAATCTGACTAGGCAGTGAAGTTAATTAAAATTTTGATCAAAACTAATTTCATGAGTAATGAATACCCAATCCCAAAGAAAAACGATTGCTGGTCGACAGCATGTGAAAGAATACTGTATTTGCTAGAAACAAAAAACATATTGTTGCAACGTGGGACGTCTCCTTGTGATTTTGGTGAGTTTGCAATTTGGAGTTAAATATCCCCCAGCTTCCATCCCCCAGCCCCCAGCCCAAAAGCCCCCTCCCCCCCCCAAAAAAAAAGCAACAGCAACCCAGGTCTGGTGGGTGGAAGCATTGGGCATTCAGTCTCTTCATTTACTGACTTTCATGCTTTGCAGATTGTTTTTGGTGTCACTCCCCTTCCCCTTCTTTTAAAGGCAGTGGATACTTTTGGTAATTACTCAAGAAATACATTACAATAAAAACTTACTTGGTAAGGAGCACCTGAGAGCTGCTGATAGTATAAAACATTGTGAGAAACGACTTCCTCTGAAGTAATGTAGTTTTTGAAATAAAGGCAATTACTCACTAAAATATTTGAATTAAGAAAAAGGCTTCAGGCATGAAGCCTTTTTTCAGGCATTTTAAAGCACACACTTCTATGCAACAAGGGTGTTTTTTTTTCATTGATTTCTTACAACTTCGATGACCAATTGAGCCCAAATTTTTAAAGGTTTGTTGTTTAATACATGTATTGGGATACGCCAAGTGAGGGTACTAGTATTTGACAATTACCAAAAGTGTACCCTGCCTTTAAGTTAAAAAGTTGAAGCGAACAAAACTTTGAACAAATGAGACTTTATTTTTATCTCAAACGTGAACCAAATTGCTCTACTTATGTAAATTATTACAGAAATTCAACCAATCACTGCATGACCTCTCTGGGTTTCTGCTGGTCACGTGACTTGTTTCCAAAGATGGCGGTAGTTGTTTGGAGTTTCTATGCAGATTTCAGCTGAGAATGTTTCTGACTAATTGACACAATGCCTCCCAAAAGGCCTTCGTCAGCTCGCAAGAATGTCCACAAGCCACCTTTTCAGCTTTTGCGAGGTAATTTTAGAGCTTTTAGTTTCGAAATTTTGTGTAGGAAACGCGCTAAATTGTTGACTAAAAAAGCTGTAGTGCAACGTAAAATTACATTATATTGATAGAGTATGCCTTCTATTTCCGACACCTATTTTCTTAAATATTCACAACTGGTTTCTTATGCCTATTCTAGCTGTACACGGAAATTCCTCTACACAGCATGTGCAATACAAGTGACCTAGGTATTCCCTATTATTATTACCGTGGTATTTATAACGTTTTTTGATAAGAATTAAACATGTTGAGCAAACTATGACAAGTGATGTTATGATGTACTGACCGACCGTTTCATAAACCAAAGTCAAAGTGTGAGTCAAAAAAATATAAATTATGATTTATTAGTACATGACAGCACATTATCAAAACATTGGGTCTTCACCACAGTATTTTGACTTCCAAGCATCACCCTGCAAAAAAAGCCTAAAGGACAAAAACAAGAAGAAACAAATCTTAAATTGTATTGTAAAAAATATTTTCATTAATTCAGGTTATCTAAATGTTATTATTTTTAATAGTAAAATAAAGCCATACGTTGTGTATTTATGGACTTTGAAATTCATTCAGCATATGTTTAACTATAGTATAACTATTAATAACTGGTAATTCAAACGTCAACTCTTTGTTTTCGGCATTCATTTCATAGTCAAGTTTAATTAAACTAGCATTAGCTATATAATACAGAATGCATTGTGTGGAAGCTACCTCAATTAAACTGAAATTAAAATTTTGTTCTAAAGCTTTTGATAATCAGAACTTATTAGTTGTATAAACAAGGGTTGGTAGTGATAGTGTGGAATGTACACTGTAATGGTCGAGCGGTCTAGTGCATCGGACTCAAGTTCTAGTGTTGTTAAAGTATGGGTTCAGGTCCCGGACACAGGGAACCATACTTACGTCATCCTTTGGATAGGATAAAGCCGTGTGTAATGCACAACGTAAAAGAACCCAGTACACTTTTCACTGAGAGTAAGTGTCTCTGACTCTCTGGCTTGGTTGGCTGCCGATTGTGCTGCATCACCTTGTAGTTGTAAAACCTTACAAGGTGCTGTGTAAATGGTTCGTCATATTCATAATTCAAACGCAGCTCTGATGCATACTCTGTCTGAAGGATAATAAAGAGTGCTTTGCAGCGCCTCCCGGGCGTAACAATTTAAATTATCAATTATGCTATAATTTTCTTGAACTATTTGTAGCATGTCATGGCGGAGTGATCTAGTGCATGGGACATAGTCAGGTTCTGGTGGTTAAAGCCGGTTCATACTTCCTGCGAATGCGAATGCGAAGCGAATATTGACGTCACAACTCTTTTCGCTGCGAATAATTCGCAAGAGTTGAGCACAGCTCAACTGCTGCGAATCATTCGTTGCGAATTTGTGACGTCAATATTCGCTTCGCATTCGCATTCGCAGGAAGTATGACCGGGCTTAAGTCATCAGGGTATCGGTTCAAATCTTGGTTGTGACACATGTGTCCTTTAGCAAGATCAGTGCTGAGCAAGTTGCTTTATTATGCTTCCCTTCACCCAGGGGTATAAATGGGTACCTGTGAGGGTAGAGGTTGAGCTGTTAGGAGCAAGGGACTCGAACTCTGATGTTTCTAATCAGCAGAGCGTAGGTACTAGTCCCGCTTGTGTCCTTGAGCAAGATAGAGCCCAATGGCAGACTAGGGCTGTTCACTTTCCAGAGAGCTGAGAAAGATTACAGGAATATTATTGTCTAATGACCAGGGTACAAATGTAAAGTGCATTGATGCGTTATTGCAAAATATAAGAACTGGTATATGCACTATGTAAGAACCAGTTATTGTTATTATTATTATTATTAGATAAAGTGCTATATAAAACATTGCGTATTATTATATCTTTACAGCTGTGCAAGACTTCGTCATGTGCAGTCATTCCTAAAAGTAGGAGCAAACAAAGAGACTTCAGATGGAGCAGATGCAATATTATGCATCTTTGGAATAGATAGCAGGTCAGTGTTTACTTTACGGTGGTGCCCCCCACTCCTTGCCCCGCCCCCATCCTCACACCCTACTCCCCTCCCATTCAATGTTTAATTGAATCATTAAAACTGAATCTACATTATAAATGATCCATGTTCTACATGAGATATTGTTAGCCTTTAATTGTCATTTCCATCTCTGAAACCCTCAAAGTGTTGTTTTTAAAATGTTTGTAATAGCAGTATTACTAAGAGAGATTTGTGGTAACACCATGTTAAAATCTCTTTTAAGTAGTGTTGGTTCTGAAAAGAACCGGTGGTTTCAGAACCAACACTACTCAAAAGAGATTTTAACATGGTGTTACCGCAAACCTCTCTTAGTTATACTTCCACCATGCAAAGTTTCAAATCCTACTTAATAGCAGTATTGTTACCAACTGCCAAGCAATATTCCAATTTGAAGTACTACCAATGTTCACAATAGTCACAATAAACCACGACGGTTTAGCCGAAGTGAAATAACAAAGAATTTTGTTTTTTTAACCCAAATGAAAACACATTTCTTGTATTATCTCATTGAGAGTTTCCTTTTGTACTTGCGATTTCAAATGTATATGTCATCTGATATCCAAAGATACAATGAGGGCTGCCGTGAGCTGGCTAACTATTTGCTGTTTGGATTTCTGGACTTGAGAAAGGATGATTTAGGAAGGTAAGTTTGAAGCTATTTTCTCATAACCCTGTCAACCTTAATCAACTTTTTCTTGTGTTTTCTTGAATTACTTATATTATTCGCTGAAAAGTGGTTTTCTTGCTAATTTCCTGGGTCATTTTCTAAATTGCAGATCTGGCTTGGAGGAGGATATTGCAGATGGTATGTCATGAATTTTTGTTAAACTTATTGTTATGACTAATTGTAAAGGGGTTTTTCACTATTTTCTTGTGACTCTGATGACTGATTGAGCTTACACTTTCACAGGTTTGTTATTATACATGTATGATGGGTCACAGTGCAGGGGGTGCATTTTCGTGGTCGTAACCAATAACTGTTTCGGTTGAATTGGCTGTTGGTTTAATTACTGGCAAATGATCGAAACAGTTATTAGTTACAGCCGCCAAAACGACCTCAGATAATGGTCATAAACTGCTATCGATGTGGGTCGTTAAAAATAACGGTTGGTTAAAATGACATTTTGTGCAGGCTATTAGTAACTTAGTCTATTGACCTTGTTTTAATGATCTTTATGATGTTAAAACCATTGTCATGGTGGATTCAGGGATGGAAAAAATCATCTTTTATTGAAAACCTGACCTTGCACTCCTACTTTACAATTCAGTTTCAATTTTTCGTTCTGACTGTTTTTTTAATCTTCATTTAAACAAAGACATTGAATGAAGAAAAATCATCAAAGTTGTATTCATTTTGGCTGTGACTTTACTGCGTATTCTGCAGTGTTTCTACATTATCAAGATTTCAGTGCAATTTGTAGAATTTGTATTAATTAGTGTGCAGAGAGAATGAATTAATATCCATTTCTGTTTTCAGATCTCATTCTTGTGATCAAGAAAGATAGTGTTCATGTACACTACACTCCATCGGACTACGGTTACATCATCCCTTACATAGCTCACTGGCCAAACCTTCATCTTCACTGTCTGACGGAAGCTGAGGTAAGAAAAGACCTTGGCACATAATCCATGACATTGTAGACTTGACGCATTAAATCCAGGCCTTCTACAATAAGACATGTCTTTATTTTGTATGCGAGGATGTTGTTCTTACCAATGCGGTCTAATTACAGGCTCATTCCTTTGTTTATTTTTATTTGGAAGTCTAAAAATAACAAGAAATAGAACATTACGATAAATTAAAGACGGACTAGAATCAGAAAAAAAGACAATGTGAATCTGTGGTTTTGTCGAGGATAACACAATGAAGCTAAAAAACAGTTTATTTCCATTGTGGTCCTCTACAAAAAAAAAGTTCTTTTGTTTCCTTTCCTTCAAGGAAAGCTGCTCACTTTCAAACTAATTTCCTTTCCATCATTTGAACTACCTGCAAAAAGCATCAGTTGAGAAACAATTGAGAAACACAGAGGATGTGCCTTAAAGTTTCCCTTGCTCTTAAGAGCTCTGAATGTTTGTACTATTGTATCCGTGTATACACTTGATATCTAATGGAGTCAAGTACTGGTGGCCGCATTTTTCTTGAAGTGGTCGTTCACACAGCTCCTGTACACCCTAACCATGAACCAAATCTCTACTGGCATGGTCACCGCTCTAGACGATTGACGTTTTTTTTGTTCCTCGGCCTCTCTGAGAACGTCCGGGGTTTCTTTTTATAGTATTTCCGCCAGGGAAGAAAATGAGGGCTTAAATGTGACTTGGGGGGGGAGGAGAGATAATTAATAGTGTAAAACCTTAGCTTAAGGGTCCTGTTCGGTAGAGTGTAATAACACGTTGCCATGGCAGCACATTTTCATTTGAAGTGCATTTCAGGGGCATTTGTCTGTGATTTGATAATTGAAGCATTTAAGTACTGCTAAGTTTTACTTATTTCACATTTTGCAAGTACTTCAGAACTAGTAGGGATTTCTCCCGTGCAATATTTAATTTAATATCGGCCATTCTTAACCACTTCAGGACAGTACTAAAAAATCTTTACCATGTCTCTGCATGGTATTATTTTTCTAAAGTATTTTTGTTGTTGTGAGAACTCAACAAAGTAAAGACGACAAACGTTGTCATAAAATCTGCCAGGTCTCTTGTTCTCTTTCGAGAAATTGTGAGTGTCTTACAGTGAGTAGGCCTGAACCTTGGCCGTAAGCCATGACTGATAAATTGGCCATGGTATGCTGGAATCTCCTTGTTTGTACAACAAAAGGATGAAGGTCTGAAATCGAGGACTACACAATAAGGGAGATTTCCAGTATGAATTCCAGTACCCTTTGTCGCTCCTTTGTACAAGGGAAACTCGGTAGGTGTAGGACGATAGGTGCAAACCTGTGCATACTACACAATGGATTGTCGGGGACGTAATTATTTTTCAACAGGTCAACTCATCGCAACCAAAAGAGGATATTCAAAAATTGTTCACCATTATTCAGTTTGGCTGGGAAAAAGACACCATCCAGCATGAAGTGGCTAATCCTCATCTTTGTTTTGTCTTACAGAACCAGGAGGATGACGAAGCAGCAGAGAACTTCAAAGTCCTCAGCTTCATTGAGATGGTTCGTGGTATTCCAAATATCGGAGTACCATTCTATGCCAGAGGTAAATCTAACCGTGGCTTCCAATATACTCTGAAAAAGGATAATTGGTTCCCATTCTCATTTGTGAGCTACCCATCCAGGGGGCTCGAAATTCAGCCAAAAATTTCTCAGACCACCAGTTTTTTTATCTTCGAACGGTCGGAACATTCTAATTGGAACCGTTAAGTATTCTCTAGAATGTACCCCAGCTTTGAGACACTTCCGTACCAGGCCCAATACAAGACCCAATCCAAAAATAAGATAAAACACTTTTGACATGTTTGCCTTGAATGACTTGTTTTTATTGAAACAGCTTTCAAAGTAATCGTTTTAGATGGGAAGAGAGGTATTGGATTCAAATATTGATCTATGGTGATATTTATCCATCTTAAGGTCATAGTGAGAAGTTTGACTCGTTTGCTGTGGAGAAGTGGCCGATCATTCAGGCCTATGGATTTGAAGATTATGGCACGTAAGTATCGGTTACAGTAATAAGAAGCCACCATTAACAAACGGTGGAAATACCTGTAATCAAAAACTGGGTCAGCTTGATGTGAGCTCGATTGAGATACAAAGTGTTGTTAGATTGCGATGAGATAGATTGTGAGTTGCAATAATATTATAGTCGTAATAGTCATTTTCATAATTATTATTAGCAGTTATTAGTATTTCATTTTTGTAATATTTTATTGTTATTAGTTATTTTCATACAATGTTTTCCTTTAAGTTGAATTGTCAATGTGGTTTTTCCTCCTTTTTTGCTCTCTATTTTTTCTTTATTTTGTGCTGTTAACTCTTTTTGTATGTTTTTGTCGGTGGGCATTTCAAAACAAGCCTCTCATGGGCTTCTGAAAATGCTCCATATTGGTTTGCTCCTGTTTCAATAATTTGTTTTTTCAATTAGCTCTTGACTGTCTTGGATTAAATGCTTGTCCTCATTTTCAATTGAAGTGAATTGATTGAAATGATTTTAATTGAAATAAATTGAAATAAATTGAAATAAATTGAATTAAATTGAAATTAATTAAATTGAAATGAAGAAGAATTTGTCTCTCCATTCTTTTTCAAAATCTTTGTTTCTCTTCTCGGAAGAGATTACTTTGACAGTGTTTTCACCTAAAACCTTTCATTGTTTCCCAACATATTGTCACTATCACTTCCAAGCCCTGCGTTATTTCACAAGACGACTGCCAAATAGAATTGTGATTTGTATATTTGTTTGTCTCTCACAGGGGTGGGTTCTTCACGATGAAACATAAGGTAAGTGTTATCAAAGAAAAGATGCACCATTCATAAAATATACATTAGAATTAATTTGACACATTTTGGTATTCATCTCTCAAAGAATAAAGCTTGTTAAAACTTCCTCAACATGCGGTTGTTATTTATAAACAAATTAGACTATCCTAGTAGAAGCACTAAGGTATGCTCTGTTTTCACAGTATATGCGCTAGGTTTCTATTTATACACCTGGGCCCAATTTCATAGAGCTGCTTTAGCACAAAAAAAAGCTAAGCACAACAAAATTATGCTAACCAGAATAAGGTTACCAGCCAAAATACCATGTCACATGTACAATCTGTGACTGGTATCCTGCTTATTTTTGCCTAGTAGAAATATTTCAAGCAATATTTTCTGCTTAAGCAGCTCTATGAAATTGGGCCCTGATGTAGAGATGCAAATTATGATTAAGTGTCTTGCTCTTGCTTGTGACAATCAAGTGTCTGGGATTCAAACCACCTTCCGTACATCGCTGTATCAGAACTTCAGGCCGGTTCGCCAGACCACTTGACCACACTCGGCATAACCCCTGCCTCCTTTCTTCATCATTATTAGATCCAGGATGTAACGGAGATCATATCCTCAATCTACAACATCGTTGACCCAGTAGCGCTAGAGAGTCTGACCACTCAACAGCTACCACTGTTTGAAAGACAATGGAAAGCTTTACTGACCAACGTAGATGTCGCATTGTGAGTCGATTAATATCAACAAATTTATCTTTTTTGCTTGTGGTTAAAGTTTTTTTATGGGAGTGTGCATTACGAATTCCTGCACAATGAACTTCTGAGGGCGTAAGGTTATTTCGTGGACTCAACTTGCCTTCTTTAATTGTTATTATCTCATGCCTAACTCTTACTTCCATTTAATATTGTCTCTAAACATGTTTGCATTTTTCCCCCACTCTGTCTGTGAGAGAGATTCTTTGAGGCTCATCATGCTAGGTCAGTAGCTACTATTTCACTCTAAAAAATCAATAAAAATCATCCAAGTTTGTTTCCTCTTTCAGCAAAGAACGAGCGGCTTTTGGAGAGCTTTGTGAAAGCACAGTCGTAGAGGTATGTCCGATTGTCGTTAACAACTTCAATTTTTATTTCTGACTTCGTACAATCCTCTTTTTTTTTCGCTGAATGTTTACTACCTGTATAAATGCAGGAAAAGGGAAATTACACAATGGTGTCATCGCTGATGTTCCAATCCACTGTGCCCACAGACCATGACCCTTTACCTCAGGGGTTGTAATCATTCACAAAAGGGGTTTGTCCCTGGTGTTTCCACTTCGTTGGTTTTTGCGACGGGAATATTTGGTCAATAAATGCAAAATGAAAACATTTTATTGTCATTTGTCATCAAACTGTTATTAAGCTGATGTGATAATATCGTGGTTAGCACTTGTACTGACTACCTGCCAAAATAGCAGTTATCGAAATAAGTATTCTCTGTGAGCAGCGTTTTATTTTTGTCAATAATTTGAGGCAGACAAATCTACAAGTATGTGCAATACAAATAAGATTCTTAACCAACCCATATGGGTTTTTCTTTATTTGTTTAATTCATGTTTAGTGTGTTTTTGATGTTTTTAATATTGTAAATGATCATGCAATTTGACCTTTGGGTTACAATGTGATAATGTGAATAAAGTATACCATATACCATACCGTATCAACCCTTGGAGATTTGCCAAATCCAAGCTTGGGCCATGTGGCCAAATTGGCGGCTTGGGCTACAGCTGTCATCCGTTGAAGTATACAACGTCCTTTGCAACATTCTTAGCAACAGCTGTAGCTGTAGCCGTAGTCACCAATTCAGACAGCCTTAACAAGAAGTGGTTGTCGCTTCTAAGTTATTTTGACCTCTGACTTTTGACCTCTTTTGTATTCACAGCCATTGAGGAGTTTCTACAATCACGGTCGTGTCTCAAGTTCAAGGAATGACACAAGGTAAATAGAGATTTGGTTGGGATTATTGAAAAATACCTGAATCAAACATTTAACCCTCTTGCTGTCTGACCATTCAATACCATTCAAGTGGTTTTGAATGATAGATAAACTATGCCAGCCTGAAATATGATGCCATAAGGGAATGCATGTACACAGTACACAGTTAGTTCTGTGCACAGTTGTGCCACCGTACACAACCTTGGCAGTGGAATGGTTTCAAATGGTTGGTCAACTCACTGGAAAATGTTGCTAAGAGTCACTGATAGTAGGAGGGTTAATACTGTAATTACTGTATTACCAGCATTTTGTGGACAAGTTCCTGTTTACAATAAAGATTGTGGTTGATGGGTCAATTTCAATTGTTTAACTGTGGTAGTGTCATAAGCCATGACCGAAATAGTGGCTGCAGCTGTTGATCTTCAGGTGATCATGCATTGAAGGATAGGACACCCATAGCAACACCCTTAGCAACAGCTGTAGCCGTAGCCATAGTTGCCAATGCTTTGAATATGGCCAAAGCATGGACTTGAATCCTGATCTGACCTTCAATTATGATCTTGACCAAGACAAACATAACAGCTCTGGCCTTTGTATAGTTAATTAAACCTGGTAGTCTAGTGTACCAGTAACATTGCATTGTCAAGGTGGTTTACAAGGTCTCAAATTCAGTTTTGTGATGCACTCATTTACCAATAGATGGATTGCAATATGCATCATCGGCCGCCATCGTTGATGAATTGTGCACGTGTGAAGAGCAATCATTGGCTGAGAGTTGTGCGTATACGCGTGCACTTTTCCATCGTTTTACATCAAAGATGGCGGTCATTGACGGGTACTGCAATCCATCTATAGATGGAGTCCTTATGACAGTGGAAGAACTAACAATTCTCTTATTTTGTTAAAATGGTGTAAAATGTCATTTTATTTGATACTCTTTCAAAGTGAAATCTGAAGCATTATGTAATTGGCTATCAACAACAAATGGGTCTATGTATTCTAGAGAGGAATTTTTACGGCAGTCGAAAGGTCAAATTCAATGCCATTTTGATTCCTAATCATCACAACTCGGTAATGAACACCCAAACAATTCAGTTCAAAAATGTAAAGACTCATGTATGAAATGTGATGTGATGTCATTGGATGTGTTTGGATGTTGTTGAAATTCACACTGGCAGAATATCATACACAATGGCATTTTACATCGTTTTAACGCGAGGTAGACTCGTAACAATTTTTACCACTTCCATAAGGACTGTCGCTAATGGAAAATGAGTGCATTACAAGACTGAGTTTGACTATGGAGCCCCTCTTTAAATAATCTAAGGGACACGTATCAACCAAGAGTAGGAATGCAACAGCAGTCACTTCCTAGCTCATATTCTATTAAACAATCCCCTTAATTCTATTAGGTTGCCATCAAAAAATATAAATTACATTTGAATAATTAATGCAAAATTAGTTAATGGCCTGACGTTTCAACCGTAGCAGAGTCTTTCTCGAAGGCCAAATGACAACACAACACGCATAAACAGGTATACTGGGGTAACAGAAGCAGCCAAGTGGAAAGAAATGAAAAAAAGAGAGAGGCAGACAGTAGAAAATGCAAGGGATGAACAATGAAGAGGGTGACAAAAGCGGGGGGGGGGGGAGAGGAGGGAATGCTCCTTGGGTGACAAGGGGGTCACGATGTAGTTAAATCTCTTTTTTGAGTATGCGTCCGAAGCGGTGGACTCAACGCTATGCTTTGTCCATTGTCAGCAGACTCTAGTGTAATCTCAGGGCTTTCCCCAAGGTACGACGTTGCAACACCAGGTTTAGCACAGAGTATTCCACCCTTACTCAATAAAGGTAGAAACCTAGTATAGACCATGTGACCTGTGACATCACATGTCTACAAAAGAGCCACAGAGCCTGGATTTCATACAGGCACAGCTTGTACACAGCTCAATGGAAGAGTACAACAAATCTGATGTTTTATGGAGATTGCACTGTCTGATTTTTCTCAACTTTTGATGATGAAGAAAGGGGGGACATCTCAAAAGCTGTACAGCTGTTGCTTTTGTAAGTATGTGAAAATTATGACACAAAATGTAAATTCTTCCCATATGGCCTGTGTAGTATCTTGCCCGTCAGGAAACGCATTAGAATGTACAAGGTCACCACTCTGAAAAAAGGTAACATGGTCTGTACTGTGTGAAACGCTGAATTCACCAGTTCCTTCGGAACCACATATACTTACAAGAGAGATTGAACTACGTGGTGTCACTGCACAAATCTACAAATCGTGGTGTCAAATCTTATTTCAATAATTGTTGGTTTTTATGTACAGTGGAAGGAAGCCTCTGGTTTTATTTGGCCAGCGCTCAAGTCAAACGTCGCCATCGGAGAGCGACGGCAAACTCGCTACATCAGGAGCTAATAAAACACCTGCCAAACATTTTGTAAGTCAGTCTGGAATTTGTTTCAAAATATGCCTTGACAAATGATTGATTCATAGCACACTGCAGGGGGTGTCTTTCTTATTACTCTGTTCCAGTACTTAAAAAAATGGAACCCAAGATTAAAATGTTTGCATCAATGGACCTTTCCCATGAAATATGTTAATTACATTCATGCATGCATACATACACTATTGGTCGGCAAATACTGTAGAGTTGTGCACTAGGTAGACGCACAAATGCGTGTGCGTGCGCCACCATCAGTCCCATACAAGGCGGAACATTCACTCATTTTGCCAACCAGTAGGGAAGGGTCTATTGAGTTAATGTTAACTTGATTCTAATGACATTTCCATTCAAAAGTTTTTACTTGGTTCTGGTTAATATTCTTGTGAGTACGGTCATTAAGAGTTCAAACAAATGAGTGATTTTATGTTTCATAAAATAAGTATTAGTTTTAATCACTAGTTTCTAGGATTTTCTAATAATGTTAGATCTGATACCTTTCTGTTACTAGGTTTGTCAGGCAGTTGCACCCAAGAGCCCTTTGTGTTGTGGGCGTACCTATTTCTTGGGTAGTGGTCACACCCCGTACCCAGCTACAGGGGGTACTCCAATGGTGCCCAAACCTCCCAAGACAGACATAGAGTAAGTATACTTTTAAAGGTTGAATGAATAAAACAAATTTCTGTTAAATATTTCCCTCTGAAATGAAGTTATATTCAAGAAAACTGTATCTAAAAACAAACAAAAAACCATAACAGCTGATTTTGGTTGTATGGTTGTTACAACCAAAATTAAGGACAATGTGTTAACATGCTGAAAATTGTGCATGGTTTTTCAGTATTTTCTCCTGACTCACACAACAGATTAAGCCCAACTTTTCACAGGTGGGTTTGTTTCATGTATATGGTTGATCACCCAAAACATGAACATTGTCTGCCACTACCAATCCTGTATGATACCGTTAAAGGAACATTACAAAATTGGTAAGAAAAAAACTTGTAAAATAAACTTTTTTATCACAGATTTAAATAAAACTTACACGGTCTAATGATGATGATAGTAGGAAACATCCCTTGAAATATTTCTGTCTGAAATGCCATATTTGATGAGAAATGAATAAACTAATTTTCCGATTGGAGTTTATCGCTCAGTGAGCGTTTTATACATTTGTTGAATCTATATGATTTCATGCAAATGTGTAATCGATTTTTCACTATTTTCTCGTGACCCAGATGGCCGACTGATCTCAAACCTCTACAGGTTTGTCAGTTTATGTATATGGTGGATTACATAAAGTGCTTACACTGCCAGCAACTGTTTTGTTAGCAAAAACCAATTCTGTAATGTTCCTTTAAATTACAGTAGTAAAGTTTTCCCAAACTACAATTAGTGCAGTAAAGTAGGTACAATAACATATTTTGTTCCACTGTTTATATTTCCAGCCTTCTGACCAAACTCTACCAAGTTGCAATAGATTCAGTACTAGCAGCAATACAAGCTTATGGACAGACCGCTAGCTCTAAACAGGTAAGAAGTAAGAAGGTTATCCCTCAGGGTTTGGTCTACAGAAAATGACATCTAAGATTTCAGACAAATATTTTGTTTTTATCCAACAGGCAGAAGCCGTGTGCAAGCATACACTCAGAGAAGGTTGTGCAGACCACCAGCTGAACGCTGATGCCTACATAGAACGGTGGGTTTGAACTCTCTCTACCTCCCCAGTCCTCGTAAATCAATACCCTGAGTTTACTTGATTTTCACGGAACGAAAGCTTTTTAAACAAATTTGTTTGATTTATTTTTTGACAGGATGCTGTTTTGTTTGGAGGCATTCGATCACCATGGAAACAGTGTTTCACTGGAGGAGGACATCGCTTCTCCCATGATCAAAATGGTACTCGTTTCTCTCATGTAGAAATTCAGCTCATCGCAGAAAACATTAAAGATGATTTAGATTCAATCTTAAAAATGCATAAGAAGGGAATTAAAGAGCGGCGACGGGATCTTAAAGGGGCGTTTACAACGGGTAGGGTAGTGGCTGTGTGATTATTGCACGGCCACAGCCCTGCAAGATTTTAAATGGCCGTTTAAGACCCAGTCACTATTCTGTTAATCCTATAAATGCTATTTTTTTGGAAAGTGTGATAATGTTGGAAAATTTGCTAAACTTTTCTGTAGTTTTTCAATTCCTGTCACGTCATTGGGCTCCATTTCACAAAAGGTCAAATTGGATGCATCGTTCAATAATTGTTGGTACGCGTGCGCACTAATATATTTTACATTGAGTATCGGTATGTATTGATTGTGTTACGCGTGAATTAGTGCCATGCGTGTGTTTTAAAACTTTTCTCACCATGTTTATATCGCACGTTTAAATATGGCCATGTGATCTCCTCTTGACCAATCAGAATGGATGAACTAACTGTTCTGGGTATTTATGAGTTCTTGATATAAAAATAAAACGGAACTATAGACTTGAACCAAAAGTTCAATGAATAATCCTTGTCGTCTACAACACTCCAACCTATAGCAATCCCCCAACCCTCCAACCACAAAGAATGAATGGAGCTTATTAACCTTACTGTGATCTCTGACTGATTTTCCATCATCAGGCTTACCTAAGACTGGCTGACATTGCGAGTGTTGAGCACACTGGTACCACCCTTGGATCTCTTCTGTTCTCAGAAAGCTTCCTCGACTCAAGGATCATGGTGACTAATCCTGGTAATGCGACCTACTAATCATAGTTAGCTTCAGACACTTAATCTAATCAACCCAAGTTAGGCTCAATCACTTAACCTAATCAGACTCGGTTATTCGCCCTAATTAAGCAATCACTAAACCTAGTTAGGCTCAGTCACCTGACCTAATCAGCCTCTGTTACTAAACCTAATAGAGTGCAATCACTAAACCTAGTTAGGCTCAGTCACTTGACCTCATCAGCCTCGGTTACAAAACCTATTAGAGTGCAATCACTAAACCTCGTCAGGCTCAGTCACTTGACCTAATCAGCTCCGTTGCTAAACCTATTAGAGTGGAATCACTAAACCTAGTCAGGCTCAGTTACTAACCTAATAGAGTGCAATCACTAAACCTAGTTAGTCTCAGTCACTTGACCTAATCAGCCTCCGTTGCTAAACCTATTAGAGTGCAATCACTAAACCTAGTCAGGCTCAGTTACTAACATATTAGAGTGCAATCACTAAACCTAGTTAGGCTCAGTTACTAACCTATTAGAGTGCAATCACTAAACCTAGTTAGGCTCAGTCAGTTACTAACCATAGTGAAGTGTTATCATCTGGCAAAGGGCAAGTCTGTTAACCAGGTAATAAAAAAGGATCGTGTACAAAACCGTAACAGAACTGGGTTCAAGTTCATGGTAGGCCTACTGCTTACCAAAGAGGTCTGTTCAAACTGCTCCCTGTAAAGCGTGTAACTCTATTGGTCGTAAGCGTCAAATTACACGACTGTAGAGTCCTGTCCTTATGGCCAACCATAAACCATGTGAGTCTTGAGCGTATTATTCGATGGTAAGCAATGCCATCAAATTTGGCCAAGTTCTACATTTAGTTTCTCAGAAGCGTGATCATTCGTTTGGAATTTGAAGGATTTGGATGAAGGTGCTCTTCCCTCCCCGATGATTGATCAACCCTTTTAAGAGTGTATTTGTCAAACATTTTGAACATTGATTTCTTGTTCAGATGAGAGCTCCAATATTGACAGTCAATGTTTGATCTTAACGAGCCATGTGCCAAGATACGTCTCCTGGGCGGTAAGATGTTTACTTTCTTCAAAATTGTTATCGATAAAAAACATTCCTGAAGAGACCCTTCCACCCAGCTGTCATTTCTCTCATTCGCTGTTTTGGTGATGAGAAATTTGAGACTGAATTCAGACTCTTTATTTCTGCCTGTTGAAAAGAGTAGCTGTTTTCTTCCGATATTAAGGAATCCTGCTTTTTGATCTGCTTAATTCTCAGGATACTGTTCCCAAAAGCTCCTTGAAATCTATAACTCCAGGGGTTACCAGAAGGTGGTAATGCCATCATTTCAAGATGCCTCCTAAAATGTTGATCTTAATTTAAGATCTTTTTAGTCAGCGATGACTCTGGCTCTTGTAGTGTTTGTAATAATGCTAAGGGAAAGCGATCTTCAGACAATGAACAAAAACTTACTTGTTCTTTTTTTTCAGGTTGATGTTTCTGAGCAGGTCACCAGCAAGATAACCGAAACTTTCACAAAGGTAATGAATTACTTGATAAACGGTTAGCGTCAGACTTTCAAAAGCCAAATGTTTTCCCCCATTTTACTGATGGTTTGTTAGTGTGCTTAAAAACAATTGACCTAAAGCCTGAGCCCAATTTCATAGAGCTGCTTAAGCAGAACAAAAATTGCTTGCCAAATTTCTGCTTCGTAAAAATGAACGGGAAACCATAAGTTTGCAATCTAGCAGGATGTTTCTCAGAGGTAGATGACCAATGTAGAAACATGCAGACAGACAATATCTCTGAGACTGAGTGAAAGTCTGTCCAGTAAAAGAAAGTAATCTCAGGGTTCACATCAAGGAAGTACGATCTACTTGAGGTAGAAACCAGGCTCTCGTGTTATTTTGAGAAACGTCTTCTCATCTTGTTCATCATTTCCTTTTCCCCTGCTTGACGTTTCTAGAGTTCAGACGTGTTTGGCAAAGTTTTACTGAGCGGTGAATCTGTCATATCACTGGGAAGTAAGGAACTCTCTGCACCCCATGAAGGTAAGCATTGTTACTGGGTCTCGGGGGTGGGGCGCACCCCATGAAGGTAAGCATTGTTACTGGGTCTCGGGGGTGGGGCGCACCCCATGAAGGTAAGCATTGTTACTGGGTCTCGGGGGTGGGGCTGTTGTTTTTGCTCCATGTGGTTTGTTGTGCTGTAAGTTCTCTTGTAAATCTTCTGTTTGTTCCTCTCTTCTTCCAGGTCAGTTATTTATATGTGAGAAGGGGATCATTTTTCAAGACACAAGACATGGCGTTGTTGTCTTTCCTAAGTCATACTTTGAAGAGATGCAGTTCTTTGATGGAGTGAGTAGCTATTTGTGCAGCTAGGCATTTCCATACATCTGTTAAAGTGATGTGATTGATTGCGTTGTTTGTGGTACCAGTTGCTAGTGACAGGATTTGAAGTGGCCTGTCATCGCTGGCAGCATCCGGTGGTTGAGTAGTTAAGACATATGCTCTGAATGCAGGATCGGGGGTTTGAATCCCATCCGAGTAGCCAGCACTCGGTGTACAGTGCTTTACACATCAGTGTAATGATCAAACTTAATTAATAATGTAGGATTCCAACTGCCTCTAGCTACCAGGAAATCTCGGTGGTCTAGTTGGTAAGACATCTGCTCTTAAATGACAAAGGTCGTGGGTTTGAATCACACCGAGTAATATGCCTTTGGATTTTTTCACAGGACTCAAGAAAGTGCTTAGTATGCAGTGCTTAATACACTTCAGTGTAGAATGAAAAACAAATAAAATATTCTTGATCCTCGATTAAAATTTAACATCAATTCGAAAAAATAATGGGGTGTCTCAGGGCCGAGCGGTTAAGAGCACTGGACTCAAGCTCTGGTGTTTCTGATCAGCGGAGTTTTGGGTTTGAGTCCCGGTCATGACACTTGTGTCCTTGAGCAAGATACTTTTTCATAGTTTGCTTTGTCCTTCGGATGGGACATTAAACCGTAGGTCCTGTGTACCAGGATCGGTAGTGCACGTAAAAGAACCCAGAACACTTAATGTGAAAGAGTAGGGGTTAACCCCGGTGTTTCAAGCAAGCAAGCACCCTTGTTTACAGGTTTCCTCAAGCTTGCGAGCTACAGTGATAAAGTTCACTTATGAGGCATCCTTGATTTCATTACCAGAAATATATAACAATAACAATGATAACTACAATGTACTTTGGCACAGAAGGGTTTTGGTTTTAAGCCAATTCAGGTTACCAGCTTAAATGCTTTGTGACGTCTATTGATCTTGACTGGTTCACTGCTCATTTTGTGTCTAGGATTCATCCAGCGTGATAGCAGCTCTAGTCATCGTCTACAGACATTCCTTACAGCAATATCTCCCTATACATTATCACAATCAAGATGACACCGTCATGTTTGCCTTCACTCCAAAGACAAAAGCACACCGAGCTTTCTACAGTGAGGTAAGTCAGCTTTGTTGGATTTGTAGGTTCAAGAACAGGAGTAACTTTCCTACAGACCCTCATCATTGTGCAGATGTTTTTTCTTCTCCCATTCAGTTTATTATATCCAAATTGAGGCTGGTAGGGCAAAATAGTCTGGCACCCTGTTGGTATGACAGTCTGTATTCCTTTTGCACATGGGGATTGGGGAACACGACCAAGATGGTGGCATCACGATAAGATCTCTGGCCATTTTCGAAACTTTGGCTTCAGCTCCAAATTGGACTCAATCGCAGTCGCTAACCACCGGTTCTTTTCAGAACCAACACTACTCAAAAGAGATTTTAACATGGTGTTACCACAAACTTCTCTCAGTTATACTTCCACCATGCAAAGCTTTAAATCCTAGTTATATTGAAAGCATGCACTTTCAGTATGGACTTCAAACAGGCTTACGGAGCCTAAGCCTTGAACTAAGGCCTAAGCCTTGGTTTCGCAAATGGCCAGTGATCAGGAATTACAGGTTCCATCTGGGTATAAAGGATTACAGACTCACTTGTTGTGGGCTTGCAATGAGAGAAGCAACTACTTGAGACAAAACTTATTTACAAATTTCTTGATTTGAACTGGCCTTTTGTCACCAGGCCTGCTTGGTGGTAGAGTGGTTAAAAACATCTGCTCTAGAATATGGGGGTCATAGGTTCGAATCCCACCCGAGTAGTATAACCTGTGGGTCGTGGGTTCGAATCCCACCCGAGTAGTATAGCCTGTGGGTCGTGGGTTCAAATCCCACCCGAGTAGTATAGCCTGTGTTATTGATCTTGCATTACTCAGGGAAGCACTGAGTATACAGTGCTTATCACACATCGGTGTAAGGTGAAACACAATATATATTTGAGATTTGTATTAGAACATTGGGAACACCACCAAAATCGTCAAAGCATTCTGTCTGTCACTAGTGTTTAAACAAAATTCAAGTTATAATTTGATTGTTTAACGATGTCATTTATTGCTTGTTTTTTGAATAAATTTCAGGTAATTTCTTTGTGGTTGAAGTCATCGATGAGCCCCTACTGAAACTTGTGGATAAAGTCCCTCAGTATTTTATTGCTCCGTAAGTCTTCTATAATGATCTATGCATCTCTGTACCTTTAAACATTTAGTCTCAAATTAGGCTTCGTTCAAAAGTCATCTTTAAAAGTGTCTGCCTATTTTCTGTCGAAAGATTAGTAAACTTTCTCTTTACAGGGTGTGCAGAACATTGGTAAAGAAGAAAATATAACTGTTCACAGATTTGCACATAACTTACATGGTATGAAGATGGTCATGGTGGAAAACAGTTCCTTGAAATAGTTGTTTGAAATGCTATAGTTTTTGAGAAATGAGTAAAACGTTTAGTTTGGATCTTGCGGGTCCGACATCCGACGTTCTAAAGGTGATTGGGTTTTTCACTATTTTCTCTCGACCTCCATGACCGATTGCCCTTAAACTTTCACAGGTCTGTTCTTTAAATCTGCAAATTTGAACTATTTTATATATCTTGTAATGAAAATTGTTATGTATTTCATCACTTAAAGTATGAATATTGATCTTTGACAAGTATGAATGTTGGCCTGTGTGATTAAGTTGATTTGGGTATTCACAAAATTTATCACTAAATTGTAGAATTTGAATGTAGCCTTTTGGATTCCATGATTATTAAACAACTCCCAACCTGACTAAGTATCACATTAACTTAATTCATGTTTTGTATATTTCCTCTTCTTTTTCTTGTAGACACACTGAGCTTCAAACACAGTATGCTCTGTCAAACAAAATGAATGTGGATAAAAAGCCAATCAGTGTTGCCATGGCAAACCTACACCACCTGAAAAGGTTTGTAAGATCTGTGTTTTCGTCTGAAATTGGAATTTGTGAAACCCTGTTTCCTTTTAGGAGAGACTGGAATTTGTGAAACCCTGTTCTTTGGAGAAATTGGAATCTGTGAAACCCTAGTTCCTTTTAGGAGAACTAAACTAAACTATTGAATACAAAAATTACTTGAAGTATTATGTCAACATTTGACTGAAACCACAGACGGACTAATTATGTGGTTATTGTTTTTGCTGTTCAGCTTTTTAACCATCTGGCAGTGAGCAGTGTGGGAGATGCTTCAATACCAGCAAGAGATCTTCCTCTTGTTCTTAAGGAGAAAGTCATTGAGGAGGATGAAGACACTGCAGTTGGTGGAGAGGTGAGTTCAATGTATTTAAGAGAAAGAGTCTTTAAAAGTAGGGTCATCACTTGGTTTTGACCCTGAATGGCGTAATGTCTATCCAAAAGCTTACTTGTATGAAGTTAGTAATGGTAGTAAGCATCTTGGAAAATTATTTCGTCTGAAATGCCCCGTAAGAAAATTAAAAAAAACATTTGAATCTGAGAAACAATTCATGCATAAGTCGTTTCTCAGATTACGAAGGGTTGGTGTCCGTTTGCGAATGCTGCAGTCAGAGATGCTGTTGGTACTCGCTGTCACCTCGCTAAACGTGGATGGCTTCGACGTTCTGAAAAAACCTTGAATTTTGTTGCCTGTTTTCTCAACAAGTAGACACTGTATTCATCTGAAACTTTCACAGGTGAATCTTAGTGTATCTTTCTTTATAAAATTTTGCCTATAAATAAGACAAAGGCCAAAAGATGACCCTACCTCTGAGAGATAAATTGCTAAAAGTATTGCCTAGTATAGCAGAAGTTTAAAATATTGTATTGTTTTAATTATTATTATAAATAACATTGTGATTTTTTGTTTTATTATTGTCTCGCGTTTCGACCCTGGCAGAGTTTCTCAAAGGCTAAAGTGGAGAAAGCAGATGGGAAAGACCCCTCTAGGGTCAAAACATGAGGCCATTCAAAAAAAATGTTGCATTCATACCACAGGTCATTTTGGTTGGTGAGCAGCTTGCAACAGTTAATTTCCGTTTTTTTCATAAGAAATAAGTTTGATAACAATTTAATTTTTTTCTGATATTTGCAGGTTGTAGTTACAATCATAACGGGGATTCCTGGCAGTCATAAAGACAACCTCGCTAACATTCTGACCAACATGGCCAAGGAGCAAAGCAGGTACGATAAGAAGAGTATAAAGAAGAACAGAAGGAACAATCTAGAACTGATCAATGACTCTGTCCTCTCTACATCTTGACTGCTTTCTTGTTGCTGGTTTTTTTGATAGCAGAATTATTTCTTGAAGAAACTTGCCTTCAACAACTAGCTCAATTCCACTTTTCTCTGACATTCTTTATAGGTGGGTGACTCTTCGTCAGCCGTTTGACTCGGCAGAGACCTTCAGTCCTGAGATGGTCCAGACGTCCCTCAGTGCGTCTTGACATCGACCAAGAAGAGGAACGTGCGAGCGGCGACAGGAGGCCGAAAGAAAATGAGAGTTCTTATCGCTACCCCTGGGTAAGTAAAAGTTAAAAGCAAGATGGAGACACCTAGAATCTTGATTGATTTTGGCCTTAATTAACCTACAATGTGAAAGTTGTTGTTGCGTTAGTTCAACAAGGTCGTAACTCTATTTTTGTAAAAGGTCATATCTTATAAAGGACAAATTACTCTGTGCATCAAGGTCATATCTCGCTCCATTGCTTTTGAACATCAACATGGCATTTTTTACGCAGGATACGACCTTGTTGCAGTTATAAAAAGGTCGTTACTCAGTTTATTTAAAAGAGCATATCTGTACACTTATGAAATAAATGCTCCGTGCAGCAAGGTTGTATCTCGCTCTATTGCTTTTGAACATCAACATGAATTTTTACGCAGGATACGACCTTGTTGCAGTAATAAAAGGTCGTCATCAGTTTAGTTAAAAGCATATCTGTACACTTGAATAATGCCGTGCAGCAAGGTTGTATCTTGCTTCATTGCTTTTGTACATCAACATGGTTTTTTTATGAAGGATATGACCTTGTTTCAGTTAAAACAACTGTGATTGCAACAAGGTAATTCACCATAGGACACAGTGATTTGTTTTCCTATTTTAATTGTTTTAATTTCTGGTCAGCATGATTACTCTTTGTTTCTCAGGTTTACAGATACCATTGATGTTATACAAGCTGTTACATGTCATCCAGACCCAGAGATCGCTAAGCAGATTCGTATCGGTGCTGTTACTGCTTGTGTTGATGCTCATAACACCTTCATGGCACATAGGTGGGTAACCATACTGACGATCATCTTCCAACACTGTGCTTAACATGGTGTGGGGTGGCTTAGCGGTCTGGTGTATCGGACTCAAGTTCTGATGGCTGAGAGTGGGTTTAATTCTACACCCCTACACCCCTACACCCCTACATCCGTACACCCCTACACCCCTACACCCCTACACCCCTACACCCTATACCCCTACACCCCTACACCCCTACACCCCTACACCCCTACACCCCTACACCCCTACATCCCTACATCCCTACACCCCTACACCCCTACACCCCTACACCCCTACACCCCTACACCCCTACACCCCTACACCCCTACACCCCTACACCCCTACACCCCTACACCCCTACACCCCTACACCCCTACACCCCTACACCCCTACACCCCTACATCCCTACACCCCTATACCCCTATACCCCTACATCCCTACACCCCTACGCCCCTCATCCCTACGCCCCTACGCCCCTCATCCCTACGCCCCTACACCCCTACGCCCCTCATCCCTACGCCCCTACGCCCCTCATCCCTACGCCCCTACGCCCCTCATCCCTACGCCCCTACGCCCCTCATCCCTACGCCACTACATACAATCACTCTTTGTTTTCTTATTGTTTCTGCTGTGATTCTAGATATACATTCCCCAAGCTACTGGATCAGTGTGCCCAAGGATGGGTCAATAACATCCTGTTCACAAACTCAATTTCTGGACCGGTAAGTCAACGCAGCTGTTTGATAACAATCAAAGTTGGAAATAGAATCTGAAACTTTGCATGGTCGGAATGGAGCTTATGCACATGACGATAGTTCAGTAGGGCGCCCTCGTCATTTGGTTGGCCATAACTGAAGTCTGACACTTGACCTGAAGTGCTTTGTCATTCCTTTGTTACACGCTTTTCAGATGGAATTCCTTGTTATTTGAAAGTCAAAGTTTGTTTTGGCGCCAGCCTTGATTTCATTAACAACAAATATTTTATTCACCCCAGGATCCTCAGCTATCATTGGTACAAGATCTACTGAGAAGAGTTAATCCAAGTTTGGCGTTTATCTTGGCAAACAAGGGAGAAATAACAAGGTAGGTCGCTTCAACATTAATTTGATAAAGTTTACAAGGTATTAAGAGACCCTCCTTCTGCACTCACCAAACTGACAAACCATCAATTAAAAAGACACAACCCAAATTGTACTGTTTCTTTAAAGGAACATTACAGAACTGGTTTTTGCTAACAAAACAGTTGCTGGCAGTGTAAGCACTTTATGTAATCCACCATATACATAAACTGACAAACCTGTAGAAGTTTGCGATTGATCGGCCATCTGGGTCACGAGAAAATAGTGAAAAACCGATTACACATTTGCATGAAATCATATAGATTCAACAAATGAATAAAACGCTTACTGAGCGATAAACTCCAATCGGAAAACTAGTTTATTCATTTCTCATCACATATGGCATTTCAGACAGAAATATTTCAAGGGATGTTTTCTACTATCATCATCATTAGACCGTGTAAGTTTTATGTAAATCTGTGATCAAAAAGTATATTTTACAAGTTTTTTTCTTACCAATTCTGTAATGTTCCTTTAATATTCATTGGTTGAGATCTTTATTTGTTTCAGGAGTGAAGACGTAGACATGATTCTGTCAGAGACAGCCTTCACTTCACCTGAGCTGATCAGAGCGAGGCATCTTCTTACGCCAGGCTGGTACGTTCAATCTCGTTCTAGTTGAGTGCAGGAAGTCTGGATAATTCTGTCTTGACCTCACTAGCCACGTTTATGAAGCTGTTCATTATTGCTTAACGAATTGATCTGCTTAGCAAACTTTGGCAGAGAACCAGACACAAGATGGCTCTGCTTACCGCCGAATTCTGCGCTTACGGTCACCATTCTCCGCTCACTGTGCAAGCGCCAAACTTCTGAGCTAGCTGTGTAAGCAAAGAATGCCTAGTAGTGTGGAGTACGCACAGGCACAAGCAAAAATTCCCTGCTAACCCTTGAAATACGCTTGACGTAAGCGCTGAATTCCCTGCTAAGCAGAGCCATGAAAGTGGACCCAGGTCAAGCATTTCATCGTCAATTTGGCTGGTACCCTGTTTCTATGCTTAGCTAATTTATATCTCTGCCATTGTCCAGGTCAAGAGGGCAGTTCATCTCCAGTCCCATCTTTCCTACCATGACAACAATCTCTCTAAAGTTCACCCAGCCGTTGGATCGAGGTAAACTCCTCACCAAGCTCAAGGCACTCCGCGATCAACAGTCCACACAGTTTCCTTTCTCTGGTGATGTCTACTGCGTCAGAGGGAGGACTAAGTTCACAGGTATTGATCTTCTAACCAACCTTGGGAATAATAGCTAACTTTGGCAGTCTTCTCTTTTTAATGCTGAGCAGAATTTTAAACAAAGGAGTCCAAAGTGCTCACTTATAGTACCTTCACATGTACATAAAAAAAGCTGTGTCTAAGTTGTAGACCCCTCGCTGCCATTGCTGAGGTAAAACAATAGAAATGGAGATTGTTTGTAGGCGCCACGCGGAACTCTTAGCCATTGATAGGTTTTCCTTTGACCTCATTGAGGGCACTGTTTAAACTTGTGGTGTCATAAGGAAGAGTTCTATGAGCATGAAGTCCACAGGACACCTATACATTGCTCTTGCTACCGACCATGCTTCTATAGTCCTCACCTGTGGTTACCATTGAAGAAGTCATCGGTCTAGGGTACACCTTGTCAAAGGGTCCCCTTAGAGTATGAAGCCTGACTTTCTCTACTTGGTCTCAGACTAGAAGTTGTCATTCATTAAAGATTAATGTAGTTGTTATTCTTTTTCCCTGTGTATATTGAGTGTCTGTACCTTTTAGAAATATTTTTATTTGCAGATTGAACTTTAAGGTTATTGGAAAATTTACATTTTCCTCCTCAGTCTAGCCTTCTCCATATCTATTTTGGATCTCTTTTGTGTGTAAATTTTTTATTGAACTTATTGATTACAACTCACAGATTCAGACCAGCTTATGGAGGTACAGTGTGTCACTCTCAGTAGTTACATTTCCCTGGCTCCATCATCTGAATTCCCTGCCATCCGTCCCCCTACTGCACCTCTATCACCCAGGCAGCCGACCTCGCCTCCACCACCGCGCCAGCCAACGCCCCCACAGCGTAAACCAACACCTCCTAAGGGCTCATCACCCACCAATGGACCCGATGAGACCGGAGACAATGGATACACGTTCTGCTTTGTCTTCACCGGGTGCGGTCTGGAAGAAGGGAAGCTGAAGGAGTGGCTGAGGGGTTGTGCAAGACAGAAACCAACCAAGAAGCTTCTCAAGACCAAGCAATCACTCACCAAGGAGGAGAAGAAGCGGATACATGTAAGTGTTCCTAATTGGGTACATGTAAGTGTTCCTAGTTGGGTACATGTAAGTGTTCCTAATTGGGTAACATACAGGTGTAGAGAAACAAGTGCATTGAAACACTCTCATCACTTCATGGGAAAATCAAGGAAGGGCAATGCCGGTAAAGAGCATTTCAATTGGGCTTGAATGATATTTGATCTTGTCTCTACTCAGACCAAGCATCATCTGGATTCTCTGCCTCAAGGCTGGTTCTACAATGGCTCACAGTACGTTAGTATGGCAGGAGAGAAGACTGATACTCACCCAGGTAGGTTCCCGTCAGATCCGTTTCTTGACTGTGGCTAGATCACTGTACTTAACCCTTTAGAGACTTCTCATTCTTTGTATAATCCCTCAGTAAAAATGTTGGGTTGGTTTTGTAAATGAAATATAATTGCAACCAGACATATAAAGCAAAACCATGTTGGTTGTGATCGAAGTGCGCTTGTGCAGAGTGTTATGGTCTTTTTTAATAGCTGTTTTGCACCTTAACACACTCATTCCAAACTCAGACACCAAACCCTTACCCTTGCTAACACCCATCCCCTACCTAGCACGCAAACCAAACCTCACAGTCACACCAAAAACTTCCTACCCTCACACCCTTCTACCACCCTCACAGTAAAACCTATCCCTACCCTCACACCGAACCCAACCTCACAGTAATACCCAAATCTCCCTACCCTCACACTCTTCCCCTACCACCCTTACGGTAACATCTATCTCCTACCCTCCCCCCAAACTCAACCTCGCAGTCACACCCAAAACTCCCTACCCTCACACCCTTCTACGATTATTTATAAATAACGGTTTAATATAAATAATGGTTATATATAAATAATGATTATATATAAATAATGATTATTTATAAACAACGGTTTTATATATATAAAGATTATATATAAATAATGATTATTTATAAATAACGGTTTTATATAAATAATGATTATATATAAATGATTATATATAAATAATGATTATTTATAAATAACGGTTTTATATATATAAAGATTATATATAAATAATGATTATTTATAAATAACGGTTTTATATAAATAATGATTATATATAAATAATGATTATTTATAAATAACGGTTTTATATAAATAATGATTATATATAAATAATGATTATTTATAAATAACGGTTTTATATAAATAATGATTATATATAAATAATGATTATTTATAAATAACGGTTTTATATAAATAATGATTATATATAAATAATGATTATTTATTTTAAAAAACGGTTTTATATAAATAAAGATTATATATAAATAATGTTTATTTATAAATAATAGGTTTATGTGTGTGGACAATTTTAATTTATTTATAGTGTGACTTTAAAAGTACACCTTGAATTGGATGGAGTAACTTTTAACAATTGGTCTGCTATTTTTTGTACTATTCCTAGAAATGGATCAATTCATCCAAGAATACATCGAGGAGGCCAACAAAATAATAGGAAAGTACAACACCCATATTGATGTGGAGGTGTACAAGGACCTGTTTGCCTAGAGGTGTGTTTGGGCAGGCTGTATTGTGGGCTCTAGCCACTCTGTTTTCAGGGCTCAATGGCACAAAGCGTTAAGAGCCATCTTAAGATGAGAGTTGTCAATATTGCTATAGTGATTTGTATTGTGACGTCACACTTTACTTACATCTTAAGATCTTAGCTCTTTGTGAAATTGAGCCCTGGTTTAATATAGGTGATGTCATTGTAACCATGGTGACACACCCACCGGAGTAACCAACCCACCCCATAAATAATAACGTGGATAATACATTTTTACACAGTGACTCTTGAACCCAAATATTGGATGCATCAAAGTGTTGAACTTGTTCCAGAAAAAGGTGGTAAATTTTTAGCCTATTTTGCAAGTTCTATAAATTCTTTGAAATAAGCAGGCAATCTCACTGATGCCATTTCTTTTATATACAAGATATATATATATATATAAAACTTGTAGGGTAGATGGCCTTAGCTTTCGATCCAAACGGGATCTTCGTCAGAGGCATAAACAAGCACAGACAAAAACATATCCATTTATAGGTTATGCCTCTGACAAAGGTCTGGTCTGGATTGAAAGCTAAGGCCATCGCCCCTTCTGGTTTTATGTATGTATATATATAGACATATTTTAAAGCCACAAGCCAAGTTGAATGTAACAATGATGTCTATTGACTGTGCAAGTTTTGACGTATTCAAAAATGCGGCCCTTGGCAAAACAGCCCAACTCAAAAATTTTGGTTTTTGGTTTAAGATAATTTCTGGGTAAATTGAGGGCACTTTTTTCATTTCTAGAAATTTCAAATTATAGTGTATGGTTTTGAATTATAGTGTATGGCCTGTTTTTACACTTATGTGCCATTTTTTATGGCAAAACAGCTTATTTCTGTCTTGAGTCATGTACATTTTATCTTTTCGATTAGGACCTGGGCCCAATTTCATAAAGCTGCTTAAGCACAAAAAGTAGCTAAGCACAACAAAATTATGCTTATCAGAATAAGGTTACCAGCCAAACTACCTTGTCACATGTACATTTTGTGTCTGGTATCCTGCTCATTTCTGTTTAGCAGACAATTGTTAAGCAATATTTGCTGCTTAAGCAGCTCTATGAAATTGGGCACTGTTAAAGTGTGTGAGTTTGTTACCTTCACGCGTTAAAGCAATGTAGGTGGGTCCAAAGTGCTGCCAAAAAATGTTAGATTTCACGCAAGACTTGCACAATCTATTGGAAACTGTTTTTTGCCCTAAAATTGATTAAAATGCTGGACTTACCCCTTGTGATATTTTTAATTTTGGGGTCCAAAATGGATAAAATTGCTGGACTTACCACTTGTGATTTTTTCAGTTTTTGGCTGAAATTTAATAAAAATGCTGGACTTACCCCTTTGGAATTTTTTCAATTTTTTGCCCTAAAATTGATTTAAATGCTGGACTTACCCCTTGCGATATTTTTAATTTTGGGGCTCAAAATTGATTAAAATGCTGGACTTACCCCTTGTGATATTTTTAATTTTGGGGTCCAAAATGGATCAAATTGCTGGACTTACCACTTGTGATTTTTTCAGTTTTTGGCTGAAATTTAATAAAAATGCTGGACTTACCCCTTTGGAATTTTTTCCAATTTTTTTGCCCTAAAATTGATTAAAATGCTGGACTTACCCCTTGCGATATTTTTAATTTTGGGGTCCAAAATTGATTAAAATGCTGGACTTACCCCTTGTGATATTTTTAATTTTTGGGCCCAAATTGATTAAAATGCTGGACTTGCCCCTTGTGATTTTTTCTTTTTTTTTGCCCTAAAATTGATTAAAATGCTGGACTTACCCCTTGTGATTTTTTCAGTTTTTGGCTGAAATTGATTAAAATGCTGGACTTACCCCTTGTGATATTTTTAATTTTTGGGCCCAAAATTGATTAAAATGCTGGACTTACCCCTTCTGTTTTTTTCATTTTTTTTGCCCTAAAATTGATTAAAATGCTGGACTTACCCCTTGTGATTTTTACAGTTTTTGGCTGAAATTTAGTAAAACTGCTGGACTTACCCCTTGTGATATTTTTAATTTTTTGGGCCCAAAATTGATTAAAATGCTGGACTTACCCCTTGTGATATTTTTAATTTTTGGGCCCAAAATTGATTAAAATGCTGGACTTACCCCTTGTGATATTTTTAATTTTTGGGCCCAAAATTGATTAAAATGCTGGACTTACCCCTTGTGATTTTTTCTCTTTTTTGCCCTAAAATTGATTAAAATGCTGGACTTACCCCTTGTGATATTTTCAATTTTGGGGCTGAAATTTGATTAAAATGCTGAACTTACCCCTTGTGATTTTTACAAGTTTTTGGCTGAAATTTAATAAAAATGCTGGACTTACCCCTTGTGATATTTTTAGTTTTTGGGCCCAAAATTGATTAAACTGCTGGACTTACCCCTTGTGATTTATTCAAATTTATGCAAAATTTTCAAGTTGTATTTTATTCCCTATAAAGAAGCAAGCTTCCTCGCTAATGTCATTTCGAAAAGCTCATTTTTTGACCTTTAATACTGTATGTATCAGTAGTATCACTGCACATAATATTTGCTTTCTTCTTTACAATACGTTGGTCAAAAAGAAATGTGTTCAAAAAACCAGGTTATATTTTATTGTTATTTTGGTCTTTTTAAACTACAAAGTATTCCTAATGATTTGTTTCCTGAAGTTTCTGGAACATTCCAAATTGTTATGCTTAAAGTTTGTGTAGTAATTGGTTAAAGTTAAAACCAGTTGTACAATTAATGATTGCTGTGTATATTTCATTTGTGAATTACTTTATTTTTTATATATATAACGTCACTGAAGTTTGTGCCTAAATTTGTTTGGCGATATTCCGTCCATTTTCAAGTGCCCTATGACTATATTCAAAATATAAAAAACCAATGCTGTAGACTGGTTTCGACTATGATCGTTCACTTTATTGTAAAGTTTTTAAAGTTTTGAGTTGTTTGTATATTTTGTATACATTTATCGTTTTCTTGTTTTCTCTTTCAAGAGTCAATAAATAAAATCTGTTTTCAGATTTGTCATTCCTTGTTGAATAAATGAATGATGTAATTGTCGCTTTACATTAATGTCTTAGTGTGTCTTGTCATTGTACCTTTTCTCCACATCATGTTGAGTATGTGGTTGTAAAACTGGAGTCATTGTTACCGAGTCGTGGCTTGATGGGCAAAATAACCTGTTTTTTTTTGTGCAATGGAAACAAGTTTTCATGATTAGTAATGAAGACTAGGAACAAGGCAAAGATGGCTTCTGCAATTTAAAGGTTGTCTCTTTTAAACCTCTTTCCGTTTACGCAAAGCACACAAATTTCCCCTGCAAAAAGTACACAACACTACTGATAGTGATTAATCATGACAATACAATGACAATTCTTCTGGTGAATGTGTGTTTAATTTATTTACAGTGTGACTTTATTAGTATATACATTTTCAGTTACAACTCCAGTTACAATAAAAGGTATAATAGTAGGTCAGATGGAGGAATACTTGGGAACATTGTGCCTTTGAAGATACAGCACCGTGTATACCATTACATGGTGCTATAAGTGCATAGGTCTCATACTTCAAAAACGTAGCTCCACATACATGGCAGGTAAAAATAGCAGCGCCTTGTATCCTTTGGCAAAAGGCGCTTTATAAATACAGTTATTAGTATTATTATTATTACAAGCATGGAAGTTGGCCAGAGTATGTCAACAGAGTAAGTCAGTCATAGTACAGTCAGAGTATGTCATCAGAAAGGTATTTGGCTAAAGGGCCTTTCGCAGATTTGTCCTCAGAAAAAACAAATCGGTACAATAAAATGCAATATTTATAATTTTCAAAATGGCTGACACTGCTTGTTATACTACCTTCATCTTTTCAAAGGACAATTCTATGACGGCCCTATAGGCCAGATTGCACCAACGATGCATGAATGAAATGCATTCAATATTTGTTCACACATAGATTCTTGCCCATTTAAAGATTTTCACAATAAAAAAACAAAACAAAAATAGACACGGACGCTCGGCTACCGGCCACACTCTGAAAATTCCACAAGTCCCTTCCAAACAACATAAACGGCCCCTTGTGCACACTAACCTTTTCCACTGTGACACGACCTTGCCTCGATTGGACGAACCGGCCGGGTAAGACTATTTAGAAAATGACACTAAAAAAATACGTTAAACAGAGTCCAATAATTGCTATCCATTATTAAATTTTGAAATGTTACAGTGATAAATACTTTGCAACATAATGAATGACACATGATTATGACCTCTAACCCAGTGCCTTCATGGGTGCGTGCAGTAACCGGTTTAGAGTTAATAATTCCATATACAGTCACAGGTCTGCTATGATCATGACAACAGTCCCCCATTAACCACTCCGCAATGGATGAGTTGTATTCACACCAAAGTTTTCTGGACTGGCCTACGGCAGTCATTTTTTTTTGTATCCGAGTCTGAGCGCCCTCAATGTTTGCAGTCAGTCAGGCGGCTGACGTGAATATCCACAGGGACATTCCACAGGCATGCACCTACCATGCTACGCTTCATTTCACCCGTACAAAGGATACAGGTACTGGCAATCTTGCCTCGTAATATCCCTTTTCTGGGGGTTATTGTGTCATCCCCTGATTCCAGACAATTGTTCTTTTGTTATACAAATGGGGCATACGAGAATAGACAGGCTGCCACCATTGTTTATCATTGTATTTAGCTAAATGGGAGGTAAATCTGAGCGTTCTGAGATTCCAGCATACCATGGCAGATTATCAGCCATGGCTCAAGGCCGACAGGTTCTGCAATTAACGGTGAGTGTCTACTCATATTTTCTCCTGAGACAACAAACAAATCCCAGTGGTTATTATGAGAACCTCTGTTGTCTTTTCTTAGTCAAGTCAGGGTTTCATTGTGCCAACGGTATTTTCAAAGGAAAACGATTACTCCACAAGCTCTAAAAAATTCGGAAAAATAAAAATGTTCCCCATTTTTTCGGAATATCAACATGAAGTGGTTAACTGTAAACCAATGTACAAACAGTAAGGAAATAAAAACGTTTCCAACTTTAAATCTGCACACAATATATCGGTAGTTCCATCTACCAGTCGGCAGCACTGTTAGCAAGGTAGTCTTTACGGCCGATAGTACTGGCTTGCTTGGTCTGTAGGGCTTCTAGTTTAGGACACTCTGTGATACGATGACCCAATCCACCACAGAAGGAACATCCACGCTCATCTAAAAAAAGGGAAAAGAAAATGACATTCAATTTAGAAGGTGAACTAACTTGATCAGTATTAGTAAACAAACGACCGACTTGAAAAAAAAGATTTTGATGGTGTGTAGAGACAACACTCGACACGGCGTGTCGTGGTCTAGCGGTTTAGCACACCGGACTCAAGCTCTGGTGTTTCTGATCGGCAGAATGTGGGGTTGAGTCCCAGTCTTGACACTTGTGTCCTCAACCAAGACACTTAACCATTATCGTTTTTTTATGTCAGATGGGACACAAAGTGCTCTTTATTCATTTTTTTCAACAGGATATGCAGAGCAATGTTTTTGGCATATGAGACCCACTTATGTAGCACCTTCTAATGGTTTACAAGGTGGTGTGCCACATTCAGCAGCCACTGCCAGAAACACCCTGGCAAACACCAGTGGTGGGTACGGAAATATTTTTCAGATTTAACACTGTGAAGTGGTTAAACAGAATGAAACCAAACTGCAGGTAGTTTGCAAACGTGACTTACCTCCCATTTTCAGCATCTCTTCGTTGCCTACTAGTGCAATCAATACTGGAGGAACTCTCTGCTTAGCCTCCAGAAGTAAATGCTTCAGATCCAACAAGACGGACTCCTCTAAAGAAGACAACAAAATCAATCCATCAATCAAACAAAATTCCTAGAGAAAGTTAATCCCAGTCTATCGTAAGGTCTGAAAATTCAACATTTTTAACAAATTACTCCCTAACCTGTTATCCAGTGGAAATATTTTCAGTCAAAAGCAATTTTGTTCCCTTATTAGTTTGTTTCGTCAATGATACTCTGTTTGGACATCCATATAAAGACGCTTTCTCATTGGCGTTTATAGATTTCAATGGCTCAAATGTTTTTTACGGTCATATTTCTGAAGCACAATCAGACTGTTGGAAAGCCGTTATGTAACGACCCATCATCGACCCATCACCAATCGAACACACAGCATCCCGTAGAGAGATGAAAGGCCTCCTAACAACGCAGTATACTCAATCTTTACATGTCTCGGATAAAAGGCATTAGGCACAAATCTATGCAAAGAGTTAATCCGTTCATTGTTTGCAGTGCCTTTGCACCGGGGCCACCCATCCATGACCATAGGGACTCCGTAAAACAGTGGTCTGTGTACGCGCGACCCGCTTCAGTGCCTCACCATGCGTGTTGACACGACTAACACCAAACACGCACACAAAGACCACTGCTGCGTGCTGCAGAAGAGTTTTACGGGCATCAACTTTATTTATTTTCAAATAATCCTGGGGGATTCGAACCACAGAAACTTACCGCATGATTTATTGATGAAGGTGGTCGCAATACCTGTCTTCCCGCAGCGACCTGTTCTTCCAATTCTATGGACTAGAAATAACATATAAAAAAACTGAATAAGACATGAGTTTCCAAATTCATATTCAATTGTTAAAAATTGCTTTGAAAAAATGAGCAACAGTTCAATGTGAACTTTAGTGATGTTAAGTTGTAATATCTCACCATAGTTCTCGATGTCTTCCGGCATATCGTAATTAATAACGTGTTGAATATCGGGGAAGTCAAGACCCTTGGAAGCAACGTCTGTAGCTACAAGGACATCCTTCACCTTCTGACGAAATTGCTCTACAGAGCGTGTTCTCTCCTCCTGATCTGAGCAGTAGAAGAAAAGACGAGTGTAAGAACTGGACCTTATAAACCTTGTATAGAGGTTTTACAGTCACGTGATGTTACAGTCACATGATGTTATCACGTGACTGTGTGTTTGAGACGCCATATTGCCGGTCAATGACCATAGGCAAGATCACAGTTCATTACCGTAACCATGACCGGCAAGATGGCTGCCGTTGCGGTAGTCGGGGCCAGTGACGTCAGCTGAAAAACCTCTATAGACCGATCCGTACACGTAAGTGATGCACCCCGCTCCACCATTCATGCTAAGGTATTGGCACCACAAGCTTTTGTACACAAAGACATGGACAAATCGTTTTTCTTTTTATGCAAATAAAGTTTCTTCCTCAACGATCTACACAACTTCCCTGACAGGACAGCATGACATAATTAAATACTTATTAAATATTTGCAACTGAACTAAAGTGAAAACTGAAACTCTGAAGAAAAAAAACTTGTTAGAGACTTTAAATCCCTGCAGTTTCTGTGTCGATCACACCTAATCTCACCAATTGTCTGTGCCGTTTTTAGGGTTTAGTTTAGTTGAAAACATTGATGGTGAGTGTCCTACATTGTCATGCTGTCTTGTCAGGGAAATTGTGTAAATCGTCGAGGAAGACACTAAATTCGCACTAAAAAGTTATAAAGATAGCGGTTTACCCATGTCTTTTCCTACAAAACCTTGCATTGCCATCACCTCAGCAATGACAGTGCAGCGTCCACATAGTAAGATCTGGAATTGGGGATAACACAATGTCCCCCTGGAAAAAAAGGGACATTTCTAACATGAATTCCAGTACCCTTTGTCCCTGTTTAGATGGGGAAAACGTAGCGTAGCACTTGAGTACATGCCTATGCACACTACAAATAGAATGTCCGGGCTTGTTTAACATTCCAGCGTGTTAATGTTCCGAGTGCATACAAAAGCCAGGTTACCCGGCTTGTGTACAAAAAAAGTTGTGCGTGCATACACGTCTTCCGTTGTTCACTGGTAACCACTGGGGTAAGGGAACCCGCTTTTTTTCCTGATAGTTACCTTTGCCTCCATGGATGGCCACAGCTTCCACTCCTTTCAATAATAAATATTCATGGATGTCATCTACATCAGCTTTCTTCTCTGCAAAGATCAACACCTGCATTCAAGTACAAAATTTGTTATCCTCCAATTTAGATGTGCGTTAGATGTGCGTTAGATATGGGTTAGATGTGCGTTAGATGTGCGTTAGATATGGGTTAGATGTGCGTTAGATGTGCGTCAGATTTTGTTTCGTTATCATAGAGTTACATGTCAGGCCTCGGCCAAATTGTACAAACACGTTGGCATAGGTTTAGCGAGCAAAGCAAATTCCAAAAACATTGTGTATATGTCGTTACGTTAAAGATTTAATCAAATAGTAGCTCTGCTTAACGGTCCGTTACTGTTTGTCTTTCTGGCCCCTACACATTAAACGCGTGTACAGAAAGTTTCCAACAAGCATTGCAAAATAGCGACCCTGTTTGCACTGCAATTTTCTCCTTTTTTTCTTAAAATTACTATCAATTTTCTGTCTATTTCATGAATGACACCATTAAAAGCAATACCGTGGAAAATCTTTTGAATCTAGAGCATAAAAACGCACAACTAAAATCAGCAAAACAGTATCTGTTTTTTAATGAACGTGTATGCACTTCCGTATGCGCTTACGTCAATGCAAGACATGGAAGCAGCAGTTAGGCATCACGTGAACACACAAAGTGTTGACAAATCCATATCTGTATTTGTATCCGTAGACTTGCAAAAACCTCTTTAATATAACATTTCTGGAGAGGAGGTCCCAGAGGTTGACTCTTACCGGTGGGGGAGTCTTCTGCAGACATTCCAGCAGATACACCATCTTGGCTTCTTGCTTGACGTACTCCACTTCCTGGATGACATCCAAGCTAGCCGCACCGGCACGGCCAACGTTGACCGTGATGGGCATGACGAGGGCGCTCTTGGCGAAATTCTGGATCTTCTTAGGCATGGTAGCACTGAAGAGAAGCGTCTGTCTCTGGCCCTGAAGGTTAACGTTCAAGAAGTAATATTAAAAAATTACGTACTTTCAAGAAAGAAAACAAATTATGCAAGTTCGCCAAAACAAGGCTTTAAGCCACTCTTGGTAAGGGGCTACAAGAAAATGTTTTAGATGAAAATAACTTAGGGGTGGAATTTATATCTTTTAAAACAGTCTAGATTGTGGATGTAATCAAAAACAGCCTCTGAATAAACTAAATTATATAATAAAAAACAACAAATTTATTCTAAAAGCGCATATCATTCACTGAAAAATTTTGTTTAAAAGTACCAACAACATCATCAAAGAACAAAATCCTGAAACCAGAAAATGTTAGGAAATAAAAAAGTCTTTAGATTCTTAAAAACTGACCTTGAAGTAGGTCAGAATGGTTCTAATATCTTCCTCAAATCCAAGATCAATCATTCGATCAGCCTCGTCCAGACAGAGATAGCGGCAAACAGACAGATTGAAGTTCTTCCTGTTCAGCATGTGGATTAATCTACCGGGCGTGGCTACCATGATGTGAACACCCTGCAAGATGAGAAATTAAAGCATGCGGTTAGGATGGGTGTGGCTACTGGGCGTGGCTACCATGATGTGAACACCCCTGCAAGATGAGAAATAAAAGCATTCGGTTAAGGGATGGGTGTGGCAAGGGGTGTGTCACGGTCGGCTCCCATGGGACAGCTGTAGTGGAAAACAGTGGTTAGATGGTTGCTAGGGTGGTACCGATGTGAACACCTCCTGCAAGATGAGAAATTAAAGCATGGGTTAAGGAGGGTGTGGCAAGGGTGTGCACGGGATGGCTACGAGTGTAGATGAGAAACAGTGTTAAGATGGGTCGGAAGGGAGTGGCTACTGGGCGTGGCTACCATGATGTGTACACCTCTGAAAGATGAGGAAAAAAAACACCATTTGAATCTGAGAATTGATGCATGCATAAATTGTTTCTCAGATATCTGTGGGTTGGTGTCCATTCGTGAATGCTGCAGCCAGAGATGCGGTTTGGACCCACTGTCACCTCGCTAAGTGGATGGATTTGACAGTCTTGTGAAAATACTGTAAAAGTTTTTTGCTGTTTTCTCAGCAATGTAGGACACTGTATTCAGCTGAAACTTTCACCTTGTGACTTTTATTGTATCTTTCTTTACAATATTGCCTATAAATCAGCATTACGTTGACAAAAACCAATCTAGGACCCTACCTTGAGTCTTAACTAAGAATCTAAGAGACAATGAGGGCGTAACTTACTTCTGTAGAAGCTGCATCTGTTCCTTAGATGGTATCCCGCCAATGCACAACATACTACGCAGGATGGTAACCCTTCAGCCTCTAGACACTTAGAGAAGTATTGGAAGCCATCGTGGGTCTGTTTGGCAACTCTCGCTGAACAAATACAAATAAATACAAAATTATTCAACTACCTTTTAAATTGCATTTTGATGTTTTGCTTAGAAAAACAATCCTCACTTAATTGGGAGGCTAATCATCCTTATAAAGGACCATGTCGCTAGTGGCAATTTACAGGCAACCAATTCCAGGCAATCTCCAAGAAGAAAAAACATTCAAACTTTCATCTTCAATAATTGTCTTAGGTGCAGTAAGATACTATCAGTTAAATGTATGTTGTACTGCATAAGTGCTCCTTGTGCATGGCAGTATGTGGTTGCCTCGAAGTTGCCTGTGAAAATTGCCCGTGTGTGACATGGCCTTAATACTTGTAGCTAAGAAGCTGAATTGCAAAGGACGCAGCTACAAGGTGTTTCGCGTCGTTGGCATGCGAGGGGTGCCCTTCAGCAGCCAGCCACATCACCCATACGACCACAGAGCACATCCACGGATCAAAAGTGTCTGATTTCTCCGGAGGGAGGAAAACTGTAGTGCCTTGAGAAAAACCCTCGTTGAATTGGAGAGATAGACAACTCTACTCACATGGCCTCAGCCAGGGCAATTGAACCAAAATCCCACCCAAGACTTCACAGGTGAAAAGTACTGAGTATACAGTGCTTTACATACATCGGCGTATGGGTAAAACCAAAGAAAATATCCTTTTAATTATAAATATGTATGAGTAATTGAATTGAACTGATAACAAAAGTTTCAAAAAATGGCATGTTTTTAAGGATAGATTGAGTATGAGGGAGTTTTTTGTCACTGACGAAATGATCAAAAGTGATAAAATGAGTTTGACGACCCACCAAAATTTGTTAGCGACCCACTATTGAAATGCCTAATTCTACGGTGTACGTGGAGAATTTTGCTATAAGAAATGCCCGTATGATTGAACAGCTATGACTTTTTATCATAAATTATTCTGCTAAATCTTGTTACACTTGGGGTAAAAAAGACAAAACCATCCTTGAGTGGTACGTACCGATGGACACACTATCAGTCCAAAGGGACCCTCATTCTTAATGAAGGGCATTTTCTTCTCCTGTTCCATGCAGAACATGATCAGTGGCAGCGTGAAGACGAGGGTTTTTCCTGATCCGGTGAAGGCAATACCGATCATGTCCCTACCGGACAGTCTGTAAGATAAAAACAGGAGAGAGAGAACCATTGTTAAAGGAACATTACAGAATCGGTAAGAAAAAAACTTGTAAAATAGACTTTTTGATCACAGATTTACATAAAACTTACACGGTCTAATGATGATGATAGTAGAAAACATCCCTTGAAATATTTCTGTCTGAAATGCCATATTTGATGAGAAATGAATAAACTAATTTTCCAATTGGAGTTTATCGCTCAGTGAGCGTTTTATTCATTTGTTGAATCTATGTGATTTCATGCAAATGTGTAATCGGTTTTTCACTATTTTCTCGTGACCCAGATGGCTGATCGATCTCAAACTTCTACAGGTTTGTCAGTTTATGTATATGGTGGATTACATAAAGTGCTTACACTGCCAGCAACTGTTTTGTTAGCAAAAACCAATTCTGTAATGTTCCTTTAAAGAAGAGCTCCAAGGTCAAATTCAGTTTTGTGATCCACTCATTTTCCAATAGATAGAGTCCTTATGAAGACTTATTTGTAGTTCATTCTTGAATTTTGATGATATTCAATCAGAACGGCATTGAGTTTGGCCTTTTGACTGACACCAAAAATTCCTCTTTGGAATGTACAGACCGACTTGTTTTTGATCCTGATGAAGTCACGTTTCAAAGAAAGAGTATCGCCTAAAATGGCTCTTTAGACCATTTTCCCACCTCTGAAAGTTGGACACAATCTCCGACTCCTTCCCCCATCATAGTTTGACCATTGAAAATGTTGAAAACTTTACAGCCCTTTCCACGGAACCACTTCCTGACGTTTTTAATTTATACACAACTTGTTCAAAATCTTTCTGGTGGGGGAGCTGCTACTAATAAAAACACGGGGTTGAAATTTTACTTACACAACTGGTATTCCCTGTATTTGGATAGGGGTGGGATGCATGATCCCCTTTTTCTTGAGGCCATAGATGATGGACTTGGGAAACTTCATCTCCTGAGGGAAAATTAAATCAACAAATGAAAATATTAATTTATAGTAAATCAGGGAAATATGTTTTTCAAGGAAAGCCCGGTGGGTTTGTTTAGTTTTATCCCCAGGTATATTTTTCCAGTGATTTTTTAAAACTAAAACACTCATATGACAAATGAGATAGATCTTCTCTTAGTGTTTGCACAACTATAACACAGTTTACTGAAACAGTGTAGAAAGGTTTTTTTCTCACATTTTGAATCTGGACATGTTATAACAAGTCTGCTTCAGTAAAAACAAATTGAGCAACTTTTTGATTTTTTATACCCAAATTCAAGCTCAAACTTTTTAAAAAATTTTCCATAAATTTGAACTTAAACTTTTTCAATTTTCTTTTTATACATGTAGATTAAATACACTCACATGAAAACAGATGATTTTGACTATGAAATGAATTTGACATAAATTTATTATTATCATCAATTATTTCTGGTCATGAAACCAACGATGCCCCATAAGTGAAGATAAGCACTGCGGCTGGCAAGCAAGCCTGGATGAAACCTGTAAACAAGGGTGCTTGCTATGTGAACCAGAAACACCGGGATCAACCCCTACTCTTCCACAATAAGTGTCCAGAGTTCTTTTACATGCACTAACAATCCTCTCCGAAGGCTTATCGTCCCATCTGAACGACAAAGCCAAATATGGTAAAGTATCTTGCTCAGGGAGTCTTCTGCTGATCAGAAACATTAGAGCTCGAAGACCAGCGCTCTTAACCGCTCGGACACGACACCCCAAATTTGAAGTTATCAGGAAAAGGGGAAGAAGAAGAATAAAGGTAACTGACCCTAAAATGTTTTATAGGTGGTGGGATGACGTCGCCCTCAACGATGATATGAAGTTTCTTGCGTACTCTCTCGTGTCTTTCTTCTCCCATGTGAAGAATACACCTTGGAGCTAACCATCTGTAAACAAAAACAACAACAAGGAGCTTGGTAAGTCTGTAAACAAAAACAACAACAACAAGGATCTTGGTAAAGATTGTTGGTTGGGGTTCAACGTTACAAACCTCTTTCCCACCCTAGGTCTGTAGCTAGTCATTGTCTTATCTACAGATGCTTTCATTGGAAATGTGCCACCGGTGTGTCCGACCTGGTTCCTCCTATCAGGGTGTTTGAGCGTGAAACCAGGCTTTCTGCTTCTTCTCACCCATACACTCTTGCTTTGCTGAGATGTAGAACAAAGAGCCATTCCAACAGCTTTATTCCACGTACTGCATCTCTTTGGAACTCCTTGCCTGGTGCATGTTTTCCCTCCATCCTACAATCTAGACTGTTTTATGAGGAATATCAATTCCTACCTTCAGCTCCCCTGAGTTATTTTCATCTTAAATATTTTCTTCTTGTAGCCCCTTACTAAGAGTGGCTTTTAGCCTTGTTAGTTTTAGGTCTGTGTTTTGTGAGTGGGTTGGAGAGGGGTGAGATAAGGACGGAGGTAATTTGGGGGAGGTACCTAACCCGTGTTGTGTGAGTGGGATGAGTCCGGCAAGGATGGGGTGTTTAGGGGGAGGTACCTAACCTGACTTGAGGGTCTGTGTTGTGTGAGTGGGATGGGGAGGAGTCCGGCAAGGATAGGGTGTTTAGGGGGAGGTACCTAACCTGACTTGAGGGTCTGTGTTGTGTGAGTGGGTTGGGGGAGGGGCGAGTTAAGAATGGGGTATTATGATGAGGTACATACCCCGTCTTGAGGGCCTTTGTGTACGTGATTCCTTTGGCCAGCTCCTTAACAGTCATCAAGGCACGCTGCTCTTGAATACTCTGTAGAATCTTCTGCTCCTCCTCCAACTGTTTGTCTAATTGATTCACCTTGATACCTGCATCATTGAATAAATATTCATCAATAAGATGCTCCATCTTAAATGCATGCACTTTATACAACAGTAGACTGTAAGATCCTGGGTGGAAACAGAAAAGCTTGTTTTCCACCGTAGACATAATTCCGAGCCCAAGTCCAAGAATTTAAAAGTGGTCATCCTATCCGTTTCCCTCATTTTGGTGTTTGTATTTTTAAAAACTACACGAACAAACCAAGTCTGCTGCCACCTAGCGTGTACAAAGTCTCCCCTCGGTCTTACTTTCAGCTTTTTTCTTGAGTTCGGCATGTTGATCGAGTAAACTGACGTTAGCTCGAACACCCAGTTCATCTGTAGCTTCCCCATCCTCCTTGCCGCTGTCTTTATGGTCACGGTTTCCCTCGCTCACTTCTTTAGCAATCCGTCTGTTCAGCATTTTGTGCGCTTTCTCAAGCTGTAAAACAAACGGTGTAAACAATCCTGAAAATAAGCAACTCCATCCTGCAGGTTCTGCCTATGTTCCCAATGTGCTTTATCAAATAATGATAAATATTCTTTGAATGCTATAGAATTAATAATACCCAGGCCCAGACTCTTATCCTTCGTTCAAGCCTCAGTTTGGGTACATTGGATTAAACAGGAGAAGAAAAACAAACATAATCGTTATCTGTCTTCCTAGGATTGGTTGATAGTTGTACAATTCCTTATCATAACTCATAGGTTGCATAAAAGTTTACATCATCAACAAATATTTAAAAAAAACACAATCTTTTAAAATGTAAATTTTGTAGTCAAACTTCAAAGTTCAAAATACAACGTTAAAAAGAAATTTTGTTTTCAATTTGTGCAAAAATTTAAATATTAACAATAAAAATGATAAGCACACAAACAAACAAACACACCTATGAATTATGATTAAAAACTTACCTCCTGTTTACGTCTTTCTTTGAGGGGTACATAAGGTACATAACTCTCTTCATCTGATTCACCATCACTTTGTTTACGATGCTGGAAAAGATGGTTTAACGTTACTTAATATTATTTGAAAACTTATATTGTGTATTTAACAATTTAGAAAAAAACAAAACACACAAATTCGATGCATACAGCGAATGCAGCTGTACTTATCCTAAGTAACATCATACACAAACCAATGCAATAAACAATGACATCTAAATGATATTTAATCTGAATTTTTAAGAAAAGTGTAATTATCTTAAATTCATATTAAGGAAACAAAGTTCTGGGTCAAAAACGCTGGTCGTGGACCAGCGCTGCGCACAGCATACCATATGTGGTTCGTGGAGACAAAGACGATAGTGGAACGAATGTCGTAGTATTTGTAGGATAGCCATCCATAATCATAGTTTAGTAAGAATAAGAATAAGATATTATCTTAAAGAATAAGATAGCTGAACGAATGATTTGGAACAATTTTCCTGCTGAGCCCTGTCATTGGAGAATCTGTCAGTTTATCTCTATTTCGTAAAGCTCTTAAGACTCACCTCTATCCATGTTAATTTATATTATGTGTGCTATGATCTTGATGGAATGGCGCCTTAGTAAATTGTAATTGTTTTGTAAACCCTTGCTTTATGATGGTTAAACCAAACGTGATTGCTCACCTGTCCGGTAATTGGGCAAGGTAAATTTTAAGCACTTTTGTAAACAAACTTTACCTTGGACGGCTTCGTTCGTTCCGAAGAATGTTCTCGTTTCTTATAATAGGAACTCATCTTACTCTCGAATTGTCCTGACATAAATATATGATCTTACGAAGAGCATGGAGGAAGGAAACAGGATATTTGTGCTGTTTACATTTACAAATTCCGTCACTGCACTGTCTCACCATGGAGGTACGAAACAACGAATTATCCTTCACAACCTCATTCTCAAATCTTTAACTTTCTTCTTGTTACTATATACATGGGGTCGATCTCAGTTAATACAAAGACGACGAACAGAGAGCTAGTCCTACTAGTAGAGTTCACGCTTTCCAACGTGACCCTTTGACCTAGTTAATTATGCAAGAGCTCCCCCATAATAATTACCATGATGGATGATGGAGGAAGGATCGAGAGTACTAGAGATAATGTTTTTTCTTTGTTTACATGACCTTCCCAACAACGGAACTCGGCAAAGCTCCCACAAGGGGTCGGTCCCAGATACTTGTGTTTTTTCGAAAAATACTACCGCCTGCACTCGAAAAAGGGGAAGTCTGCTTTTATACCTCCACCCACCCCCATCGGACAATCGACCCGGACTTATTGTCACTAATCCCGGCGATTTGCACGGCCACAAGTGGAAGATGGGATCAGGGGGAATTCCCTTTAAGTGACTGGTGGAACCCCTAAACTTTATCCGGTTTGGAAGTTCGGGAAGGGAACTTAAGGCCAAGGGCACTAACTAGTTTATCCACAGATTACATAACTAGACATTTTCATTTGGTAGGGGATTTTTTCTTTTTTTTTGGGGGGGGGGGATGTATACTTCACCAAGAGAAACCACTACGCACAATTAGACATGCCCACATCATAGAGCAAAGACCAGACTCTGATTAACATATACTGTTAATCAGTATATCAAGTTTCAAACACTTAATCCTTTATTCAAAATAATTATCTTGATAATTACTAATGCACAAACTTTTTTCTAATAAAATGCGGAAAGCAAAACTAATGAAATCCTCTTTGATTTTTGTTTTCTTTGATCTCACTTGGGGAGGGGCAAGGGGAAAGGGAGATAAAGGGTTCTAATATTTAAGCAGGATTTGTCCCCCCCCACCCCCTACACGGGGAAGTCCCTGTAGCCAATGAACACCACAAATATATATACCATAATTCGTTGGTAGCATATTGATTGACGGGGAAAATCAAATCATGTTATAAAACGTGTTTTTGTTTTGGGAGTGTGTGTGTGTGAGAATTTGAGAAAAAAGACAGGTTAGCTGTGTAATCAAAGGACTGAAACAAGTTTAGTAAAAGTTTCATGATCACACACTCGGAACAAGGAAGTTTAAGCTCAGTCAGGAGGGTGGTGGTTGATTTTTTTGTCGCTTTCTCCGGTCTTATGACACTTTCCAACAGTTTTGTCTTTGAAAACTTGATCTGAAAGATGGATCTACCTCCTGTAAAAAGTGGACATCTCTACCGACCTCAGAAGGGAATTAAGGTAGGAACTTATACAACTGTTGAACTGTAAAATGTTCGCGTATATAATAATTGGAGGGAGTGCTATGCCATTGCATGACGGAATATTATAACGCACTGCAATAGTGTGCCAAGTTTTAGTTAGCCTCTCGGTCTAAATTATTTTCCATTGTTCAGTATTTTGTGTTTGTGTAGAAGTTTGACCTCGGTAAGAATTCAGCATTAGAGTGAGAATTGATCACGACGGTAATTTAGAGGTAGCCGAGATAATTTGCCTCTTCTATCTTATGTTCTAGTTTTTACTTTATACTTTTTTGTCTCATTTAAAAAAAGAAGTACCCCCCCCCAAGAATACCAAATGATCTTCTTCTTAATCGTATTCATAGACTTTTCTATTTCAAGTATGTTGAAGTACCGTATATTCCTTGCTCTGTGGACAGTGTTTTCTACCATCTAGGGTTCTCCTAGAACCCCTAAAGGCCCTAGAAGTTAGAACTATGACTGAGGTTCGTTCCGAATTCAGCTATTGTGTCTCCACGTAGTATCACATCAGCATGTAAAAAAACACTTAACTTCAAGCTTAATTGTACTATAATGATCAATATACGATTAAGCATGAAGAGCCATCATTTTATTATTAAAATAGTTTTAGTTTTTTTTTTACATACTAAGTGATGTGATACTACTTTACATATTAGTTATTCTATAACAAGCTGAATAAATAGAATAAAAAATTAAAAAATAAAAGCAAACAAATAAACAAGCCAATCCTAGGGTCATCAATTGGGGTCAAACCTTAGGTAGCCCATTGGAAGGGGATGGAGGAGCTTGGTAATGTGGGATTTTGCGGGGGGTGGGGGGGACTTGTAAGCTGGACATAGGAAGAAGAAAATTAATATTCACGGTGTAGGTCGTGGAATATACGGTTATTATTGGAAACTAAATTTGAGTCTTGACCTTAGCTTGACTTTGATCTCAGATAAACAATTGACTTGTACCAAAATTTGAAGGAAATCATTGTTTTATATTTTCAAAGAAACACTGGGTGAAACGATGGGCTCTGCTCTACCCAGGATCGGAGGCCAATCCCCCACGCCTGGAGACGTTCGACAATAAGGAAGCCTTTTACAAAGAGGGTATCAAGCCGATGGTGCTATCCCTTCCTAGTCCGATAAAAGCCTTCCCAACATCCCAACATCGCTCTAGAGATTTTGTTATTGAAATCAAAACGGATGACAAAGTTGTTGCTTTTGCTGTCGACACAAGGTAATTTGCATATATTGATGATTAGACCCTCCCCTTTTATTCCAAGGAATCACAACATAGGAACTGATGAAAAAATTAAGGCCATGACCAAATTAATGGCTTCAGCATTGACATTTGCCGGACCACTGTATCTAGGTGTTCCGCCCCAACTTGACAATCGCCCCAACTATAGTTAGGACCTGTCCCAACTTGAGTGTTACAGTTGGGGCGTCCCAACTATAGTTGGGATCGCCCCTAGAACTCTACTCTGTACAGCATAGCCTCCGCGAAAGTGATAACCGTGATGGATCGTAGCATTCGTAGGGACTGTGACATGCGGGCGTGACATTCTGGGATTCTTGGATTCTGCTAACACACACACACAACCTGCAAATGCAGAGAGCTCCCCTGCTTGCTCCACTGGTACCCTGAACAATTTCCTCTGTCCCACACTCAAGTTGGGACCAGTCCCAACTATAGTTGATGCGATTGTCAAGTTGGGGCAGAACATAGGCCCTAGCCGTAGCCGAAGTCGCTTGATTCAGGCTCCACAGTAAGTTGTTAAAACCCCTTTGGAATGTTATTTTTTTCTACCTTATTCCACCATTTGTACTCGGACACCAATAACACCAACAAATACACAGAATGTTGTGAATTAATGCCACAGTCAAAATCAACTGTTTTTATTTTGTGCCAGATACCAAATGTTTGGGCAACACAAAACGGCGAGTATACCTGAGACCAAAAAAGAGGACTCACTAATTAGGGGGCACACCAAATCCCCAAAAGGCAGGGGGATACACCAGACTTCCGAAAAGCAGGTTCACCAGACCCTAATAGGGGAACACCAGACCTTTCAAAAAGCAGGTTCACCAGACCCTTACGGGGGTACACCAGACCCCCAAAAAGCAGGTTCACCAGACCCTAACAGGGGGTACACCAGACCCCCCAAAAGCAGGTTCACCGACCCTTACAGGGGGTACACCAGACCCCCCAAAAGCAGGTTCACCAGACCCTTACAGGGGGTACACCAGACCCCCCAAAAGCAGGTTCACCAGACCCTTACAGGGGGTACACCAGACCCCCCAAAAGCAGGTTCACCAGACCCTAACGGGGGGGGGGGGGGGGTACACCAGACCCCCAAAAGCAGGTTCACCAGACCCTAACGGGGGGGGGGGGGGTACACCAGACCCCCCAAAAAGCAGGTTCACCTAGACCCTAACAGGGGGTACTACATTGTGTAACACTTGATTGGTTTTTGTGATGTTGTATTTCAAAGAGAGGAGTTGAACAGTTGGCTTCAGGTCATGTCTGATGTTTCTAATGGGAGGACTGGGAAGAGAGAATGTCTACCTGCTGAACCGACCTTGTCATCCACATCGTCATTCAGTGGTGAAGCCGCTGAAGGTCTGCAAGAGAATACCCTGTATGATAGCTTCGAGAGTAAGTCTTTATCTATCAGTTTCCTCCGAAACCCTCTCATCAGTCTAAAAACAACTTTGGTTAGGCCAAATAAAAAAACAAACATGTTTAGCGTCCCTGCCCACTTCCTTTTCAGAGGCCTTATTTTTTTAAAGGAGCACTTTTATGATTTCTGACGAAATAAAATCAATTTTAAAGTACATTACATTGTATTTTATGACTTTAGCATACCGAAAAAACACACAGAAGAAAAGCTGGCAACCATTTTTAAAAATAGCCCGGCTGGTTGTCTTGAAAAATGTGTCGGGCGGCCATTTAAAAAAGAAAAAAAAATTTAACAAAAAAAGCCCGCCTCCTCCTTTTTTTCAAAACGACAGGACGCTAAACAAGTTTTTAAAATTGATTTTGCTTTAACCCAACAAGTTTGTCGAGATTTCTTTATAGGTTTCTGGCAAGATGACTAAGATCAGCATTCTTCGTTAACAGTGGTCCACTTGCCAAATGCTACTTCAAACCCTTTAGGACCAGTCAAAATTCGGTCCAAGTGGCTGGCTAGTTCAGTTTTAAAAAGCATCTCTGTTTAAAAGCAGGACTAGTGAAAAAGGGGTGACTAGTGAAACCACCATGACCACGAGCAAACTTGTTCTCCTGGCTAGTCACTGAAAAGTTGAAAGGAGCAAACCCTGAAGATGCCACAAAACTTTGTTTTCACTTCAGCTTGGAAGTTTGCTCACCCTATTTTCAAACTTACTGTTAATTATTTTTGTTTTCTCTCCGTGGGTCTTTCTTACAGCTATGTCATACCCAGTGTCAATCAAGCCCACCCCTTTCAGCGGGTGCCTCGCCCTTCAGGGTACTACTCTCTGCAGATTGACTCGGTGAAACTCTCCCTCATTGACGACAGCTCCAATGGCATCCTGTATGCTTGGCCGTACAGGTACCTCAGGAGGTACGGACGGGACAAGGTCTCCTTTTCTATGGAGGCCGGCCGAAAGTGTGATTCGGGTCCCGGCTTGCTGGTGTTTGAAACGAAAGATGGAAATGATATTTTCCACAACATCCAGAATTTTGTGAACAGTATTTCCGGGAGGAAAGCGACCCCTGTGTCTCATGCTCGCCAGCAGGAACCTCAGCATATCCAAGCGGGGAAACCCCCCCTTGCTAAGCCGTCCAGAACTAAACCAGTGGCACCCCAACAACCTCCTCCGCGATCCCACCCCAAAGACCCCATCGGGGCCATCGCAGAGAACGCAATCTTCAAGCAGAAACTCGCTGCCATAAAGATCACCCAAAAAGACGAGGCGAAGGGGGGAGATTTTTCTCCCAGAAAACCCCAACCCTACAAAGCAAGACAAGGCAATCTTCCCCGGTCCCCGTCCCCGCAGTCCCAGGTTGATCCCCTCTATTCTGAGGTACAAGAGGGTGTGGATACCCAGTCCAATAAGCCCCCCTCCCCGGCTGAAGGGGGCGAGTACAGCCTCCTCCAGGACAGTGAGCAACCGAGGTTACCCCCAACTGAATCAAGTATGGTATATGACATGCCCGAGCTTCCTGGAAATCCCGCGAATGTGTACACATGACTGTGGAAGAACCCAGGGCGGACGGTTGGAAGACGTTCGGCCGCACTGAAGACAATATTCACACAGAGACCTATATATCCAATGAGCAATTGCCAGAAGAGGATCTTAAGACAGACCCTAAACCTGTCTCGGCACCTGTCAAACCGAACCCTCTAAGACCCAAGCCGCAAATTCGACAAAAACCCAAGGTAAAACCGGAAACCCCGAGCCCAAAAAGGAACCGGAGCTCAGCGACGAGAACGAAACACTTTATGATGTATGTGGGTCTTTGCCCGAAGTCAGTCACTCGCCGTCAGTCTCCGAAGGTGATGACGTTTACGATCACTTCACGCGTACCAACATCCAACAGCCGGTGCCCGCCCCGAGAAAAGTCATCTCCGCCCCGCTGGTACCGCAAGCGGACGACGAGTGTGAACTCTACGATCACCTACAGCGCGAGACCAGCGCCGGTGGGTCACGTGCGCCACCAGCACAACTTCAATCTCAGCAGAGACAATACGACGGAGAAGACGTGTACGATTCTTTGGTGCATGATTCCGGAAACCAGAATGTGGCCGGTGGAACCGAGCCACCCCCGCCTGAGGAATCCGAGTACAGTTCTGCTGTTTTAGGTTCAAACATTTACATGGAGGCTTTGTCTCAAGCCACAACGGACCCAGTTGATACTGATGAAAACCCGTATGACATCGTTTCCTTTCAGTAAAACACAGTTCTTCTCTAGTTGCATTCAGAAGAAAAAACAAAACCAATAAATAGCAGACAGTACTTTTTTTTCTGTAGTGCCGGTCAAAACTTACCATTAAGGTTTAAGACTTCGGCATGAGAGTTTTGCTTTCAATTTGACTTGGTGAAACCGCTATGTGAAACATTCCATCTATGACTGATTCACTGCTTCCATTTGCTCATCGATACTTTTCTGCTTCGTGTTTTAAGGGTACAGGTCTTCGAGAAGAGCTTAAACAGAGTCTGCCACTAAAGCTCCGAATTTTACAAATTATTACCAAATATTGTTTTGTACAAATTTGTATGATAAGTTTCTTCAAACAATAATTGTTGTGTTTTTTATTTATCCGCCCAGGAGTAAAAGTAGCTATGGTATTTTTTCGTATTTTTTTTCCAAATGACCTTTAGGGGAATCGTTTCATGTACAGGTTTACAGAAGTTCACAAACTGGCTGTATCAAGCATGTGTCTGTTTGTTTGTTTGTTGGTTTGTAAACAAAATGAAACACAAATAAACCTATATATAGAGGAAGCATTTTACGTACAGGGTTTATGGAAGTTCACCGAATGACTGTACAAAACATGTGTCAATGTTATACCATGGTAATAGATTGTGAATTTGATTGGTCTAGAACGAATCACATGATGTGCTACAAAGACGCTTGTACATGGCTCAGGGGAGCATCATGGGTACATTACCTTGATCATGCCCAGCACCCTTGATCGTTTCCACCGCCGGGTTTGAGGTTATAATTATACTGGTACTAAGTAAATTGATACATGTTCCTTGTGTGAGGAGCTGTAGGGAACAGTGAAGCAATAGAATGCATCTGCTTTTTTAACTGTGCAAATTTCGTTGGAATAATGCTGATGACAACAGATCGCCTCCAAAGAAGAGGGAATCGGTTACCATAGTATAACAGAACAATTGTTGCAAGCTCTATGATGGGTTCCATGGGTTTGGATCGTAGGGGGGGGGGCAAATGACACCCGAGGCACTCTCGGGAGCAAATGGCACTTGAGGTACTCGAGGCACCCTCGGGAGCAAATGGCATCCGAGGCACCAGAGGCACCCGAGGTACCCGAGGCACCTTCGGGTGCCATTTGCCCCCGAGGGTGTACTAAACACTCTGGACCCCATCACAGTGTACGAAAATGTTGTTTTTATGATGTGAGATATTTAACAGTCATGTGTGGTCATCAGTTCTTCCATCTTACTCACGTCAACTTTTACAAGTACAGTTACATCTGGGTTCAATCATGCTCCTGGGACCATTCCCTTACAAGCTTTGCCTCTCCGCAGTATCACCCACTTTCCTCTCATTCTTATACTTAAGGGAGGGTCACAGATTGGTAAATACTCCACAAATTAATGACCATAATTAATTTAGAAGGGATTCCCTTCGAGGTAATATGGTTTGGATAATTTTTCACCCCAAAACGTATTGAATCTGACAAACGATTCATGCATAAATTGTTTCTCAGATTTTGTTTAGGGTTGGTGTCCGTGCGTGAATGCTGTGGCCAGAGATGCAGTCGGTACATACCCGCTGTCACCTCGCTAACATGGATGGATTTGACGTTCTTGTGAAAATACTGTATGAGTTTTTTGCTGTTTGCTCAGCATGTAGACACTGTATTCAGCTGTAACTTTCACATGTGACTGTTAGTGTATCTTTCTTTATAATGTTGCCTATGAATAAGCATTATGTCATCAAAAACCACTCTACGACCCTACCTTTAAGCTCCACTGAACAATTTCTGTTTGTTTTTCTCTGATTAAAAACATAATCGATATTTGACACTGTGGAAAGTAAACTGAACTGAACTTAAAACTGAACACTGGTGATGCCGTCATCGCGGTCATCGCGGTCATCACGGAAACAACGGCTGCCACAAAATCCATGCCACTTGTGCATTTTCACACGCATGCAAATGTTGAACAAAAGCTTGAACAGAGTTTCCTGTTCTGCCTGGTGGGTTTCCAATGGCGGTATGTTTCTAAATTCCTGAAGGAAACTGTTGCTTTTTATGGTCAAATTATCACAAATTGTGATGTTTATTTGACACGATTATTTAACACTGAAATGAGTACTCAATCTCCTTATATAGCAGTCGGTTTCCCTCGAAGGTTGAATTTCATTTACAGACTGACATGGTACACAATCCCTGGACTAGCATACAATTTCCTGTATGTAGGTGTTTGCCCAAAGACAAATTATAAAACGCTATTTCCTGGTGAGATCGTGAGAGGATGTACGTAAACCCGATCTGACGTTCATTGCCCTGGTACTTGCACAACTTATATCAGTGTCCTATCCAGTGGGAGTTTAAAGGTAGTGCGGAGAATTCATGATTTGTGTAATCAACCATATACATGAAATAACAAACCGGTGAAAAGTTTGGTTTGATCCGTTGTGTGAGTCGGGAGAAAATAGTGAAAAATCACACACATTTTTTAGCGTGTAACATTGTCCTTAATTTTGGTTGTTACAACCAAAATCAGCTGTTGCGTTAAATTTTGTGGGTTTCAGATACAGTTTCTTTGAATACGACTTCATTTCAGAGGGAAATATTTCACAGAAAAAAATGGTTGTAGTATGAACTCGTTTAGCTCCAAGACTAAAATTAAACATCTATGTTTTTTGTCCTTACCAATTCTGTATTTACCATTAAAGTGGTCATGGACTCGTTTTTACTTTTTTATTTATCCTAGCAGAGTCTTTCTCAATGGTGTGGCATGTGTAACTGTGTGCATTGTCACTTACACATAAAGTCAATGCGTCTCTGTATAAATATCTCCACACAAAGATAACTCAAGTTTTGTTTATCTTGCAATTCCCATGTATTGTAAAAGCATGTGAGATAAGCGAGTTCTAAACCAATAGTTTGGTTTGCTGTCAGATGATAGATAGTTTGTGAACACGGAAAAACACAAAGAATGGTCGATTCATTCAAGACATGAATTGTGCAGTTTCACTTACTTATAGATCTGTCGGATAGTACTTCAACACGGAAAGAAAGGGAAATTAGTAGATTCATGACATGACCTGTACAATCTGAGTTACTTTTAGATGTAAGATAGTATGCGAACGCAGAAAACATGGAAAATGGTCAATTCATGACATGACCTGTACAATTTGAGTTACTTCTAGATGTTAAGATGTGAACACAGAAAGAAAGAAAAACGGGAAATGGTCACCAATTCATGACAAGACTTCTACAATGGCTATTTTTTGGTGAAGCCACATGCAACCACCATGGCCAGTAAAAGTTGAATGGGGAAATGCCCGGAAAAAATTGATCGCCCGTGGGTGTAGAGGTACACATTATTTTTAGTTTCAAGAATTAAAAGATCAAAGGGTGTTCATAACACAGATAAAGTGACACAGATAAAGGTAGGCCTTTATCTGATTGCAGTTGAAGAAAGTTACACAAAATTTGTTTCAATTTCCTGTCAGAAAATTTGCATCTATGCACAGGATGTAAATTCCACTCTGTTGAAAAAATAGTATGACGTATTTACTGAGGTTTGTGTTCACACCATGTACATAAAAACTCTTTTTATGATTTGTGGTGGTTCTGAGAAGATCCAGCGTTTCACAACTCAAAGTTTCAGGAGAATTCTTCATTCTTCTGAAGACGATCGGAGCACACAGGTTTGCAGAACCACCACAACTTAACTAGATTGTTTCTCCACCCTGCAAAGTTTTGAATCCTACTCATGTACATGGTGTTACTGCAAACCTTACTAGATTGTATCTCCACCCTGCAAAGTTTCAAATCCTACTCATGTACATGGTGTTACTGCAAACCTTACTAATTGTATCTCCACCCTGCAAAGTTTCAAATCCTACTCATGTACATGGTGTTACTGCAAACCTTACTATATTGTATCTCCACCATGCAAAGTTTAAAATCTTACTCATGTACCTGGTGTTACTGCAAACCTTACTAGATTGTATCTCCACCATGCAAAGTTTCAAATCCTACTTAGTACATGAAGTTATTTCACCACAATTTTTTCTCACATTACATAAACTGGCTCAAAAAACAACCACAAATGCTTTGGTTTAGCCTTTTTTTTTTAAAGTATGTCTTATCCGCCCTTCTGCTTTGACAATTGTAACAAAGCAGATTGATTTGTTTGTTTCATTTGTGGTAGGTTTACATTCTGTAAAATTTAAGAGGTTGGTCCTTGATCAGGCAGGAAGGAAAAAGAAAACTTTGACGATAACAAACATCAAAAAGTTACACTTTGTTTACACTTTATGTTATCTGACTAGGGGATTAGTTACTGTCAACACTGATAAACTGTAGCAACAAAAGCTTGGCAACTTATTTTGTTTACATGTTTTTGTTTTAAAAAATAACTTTCTATTTTAAAAAGTTGTATTTGCTCAGTGATTTTGTATAAACATTATTTCTTGTAACTATTTTTTAAAAACATACCCTATCTTTAATCGGCCCTATTATGTAACTTTTGTGTACTAAACTGATTTAATGCGAATTTTAAAAATTAAATTAACACAAACTTTCACTCCGTGTCGAGTTGGTATTGGGTAGGTTCCGACCAGTCTGTCATTTTTTACTCCCGTTAGTGCACACAAATATAATTAATTTTATTTACTAGGCTCCCATATTTGTTATACTCTTTGAATACAATAGCATTTAAATATTTGCTCATTTATCACAATGTATTTATTCAGTTTGTTTACAAGAAGTCCGGAACAAAACTTCCAAAATATGACAAAAGTTTTTGAAAAACTGTTCGACAAATCCCTAGATGATCATTGTGGACAAACAATAAAAGGGTCTTATAACATTATTTATTAAAATACATCAGTAGATTTGAGTACATTTTCTGTCAAACTATATTTTTGTAATGACAATGTTCTAAAGAAGGATAAGAAGTAGTATGAATGTGACCTTTAACCTTTACGTTTGAAAATTTAATTTGATTTGATTTCTTCAGGGAGTAAAGTTGAAATTGCTGAAGTGATTTGAGTACCAGTCCGTAACTTTTGAGTGAGTTTGGGAATTTTTTGTTTTTCTATTTTACAAGGTCTTACTTTCACGGAGCTGTGAAGAACATCTACTTGCTTACCACATACACACAATTTCACATAGAAAAGCCACTGATTGCAGGCCAAAATAGCAAACTCGTTGATGTATACTTGTTTTTGTTACTTGTTTTGCAGAATTTACGAAGCAGAATTTTCTATTGATTGAGATTTTGGTTTTTTTTAAAACAAATTTCAACGGTGCCCTTCTGTCTCGATTTTAAATCATGATTTTGGTGGTTGTAATAATAATAATAGTGGAAACTTATAAAGCGCCCGTATCCGCCAAAAAACAACCAACATAAAAGAAAAAGTAGCATTACTAAGGTAGAAAATAGAGTTAACGAAATGCTTCTTTATGCAGGTAGGATTTGCAACTGTTCTTGAATATGCCAAGTGAAAGTTTCATGGTTTCAGCTATCACACATAATCAAAAAATGTCCGAGTGTCAATATTACTTGTATGTTTCTATGATTTCGAAAGTAAATGTTGGCAAAAAAACCGAAAGCAAAGCTCTGATGCATTGAACGCTTTTGTTTCTTGTAAAAATAGGATGTCTATATTTGTTCATTAATTTCTATTGTTTTGTTAAATCTAGGTTTATTATAAAGACTTTTTATCCTGTTCAAAGGTAGCATGTTGTTTTGATTGCCTTGAATGTTTCTCTTCTATTTTCTAGGTATGATCGAGGTATGTAGAAATATTGTTTCGATCCCTCATTTGTGTGTTTTTTTTTTTTTTTTTCGTTTTCCTTTCTTTTAAAGGAACATTATAGAATTGGTTTTTGCTAACAAAACAGTTGCTGGCAGTGTAAGCACTTTATGTAATTCACCATGTACATAAACTGACAAACCTGTAGCAGTTTGAGATCGATCGGCCGTCTGGGTCACGAAAAAATAGTAAAAAACCGATTACACATTTGCATGAAATCATATAGATTCAACAAATGAATAAAACGCTCACTGAGCGATAAACTCTAATGGGAAAATTAGTTTATTCATTTCTCATCAAATATGGCATTTCAGACAGAAATATTTCAAGGGATGTTTTCTACTATCATCATCATTAGACCGTGTAAGTTTTATGTAAATCTGTGATCAAAAAGTATATTTTACAAGTTTTTTTCTTACCAATTCTGTAATGTTCCTTTAAGAGTTAGGTAATACCCTTTTTATTTTTGTTACGTGACACTGCAAGTGCTGTGATTGTTTAACTGTCATACACATTTTCAGCAAAAAAAATGAATCCTGTAAATAGAATTTGTTTAAATAATGATGGTGATTAATTAATCGCATATGTACATATTCCCAGGAAGATGTTTTTCGAATATTAACAATAACCATCTTTGATTTAAAACTATTTTTATACTATAAGTTCTACAATATATCCAGTCTGTTAATCTATCAATAAATGAAAGTGTAATTTGTACTGTGCGTTATTAATAACAAGCTGCATAACCATGGAAATTTTGTGGTAAAAACTGGACCAATTACCAGTTTAAAGGGAAACCCTGCGGAGATTAAGCCTCAAAGCCTGCTTTGGGAAAAGTTGTTTTACTGGAGTTATTTTTGTTTGTAAATAAATAAAAACAAATATGATGGCTGAAGCTTTGTTATTTTATAAATGATTTTGTCTGTGTTTCATGAAGTGTTTTTTTTAGGGTACAGACTCCACACAGAACATGGGTCAGATTGCACAGAAATAAAAACGAAAAACACCTGGAACTTGATCGTGGTTTTCTATTCTGGGTAACTTCCAGGGACTTACATTGAAATGAAAGTCAGACTTTGTGTAGCCCTTTTCACACTAACGAGCCAATCACCAGGACTTAAAACCCCAGGAAATTGCTGGGGAATCTGAACCCCACCATCACCCCATCTTTCCGGGGGGGGGGGGGGGGGGGAAATGCACACTCGAGAGGCTAACTCCTGTGTTATCTGGCTTAACCCTACTCCCAATCAGAGGTAGCCGGAACATCCGACATCAAACTCAGAGGCTTGTGAATAACGCCAGATACCAGCTTGACCGGACATTGCCAAATGTACCTTTGACCTTGCATTAATTTTACGCGGAGATTCGTAGTCACTTCACATGAACATGTACACATAATTACATAGTGAATAAAACAACATTACATGGTGTACAAACATTATGCACACGCTGCATGCAGACAATCGAAAGTACATCACCTCGGTCCAATCATAACACAGATATGGAAAGCTTATGTCACTGCATTGTCTAATCATAACACAGGTATGGAAAGCTTACGTCACTGCATTGTCCAATC